>CM070601.1:15811439-17061439 GCA_036346395.1 Hsuehochloa calcarea | reverse complement strand
CCGGCAGCCAAGGACAACCCCTGTTTTGCCTTCGTCGCAATCGAGTACTTCTCCAGATGGGTGGAGGCTGAACTAGTCGTGAAAATCACTGCCGCAGTGGCAAAGCGCTTTGCGTGGAAGAACATCGCATGACGGTACGGAGTACCCCGCGACATCGTCACCGATAATGGCACCCAGTTTGATTCTGCTTCGTTTCGAACATTCCATCAGAACACCATCACCATAGTGTGCTTCGCATCTTTCGGACACCCCGAGTCGATTGGGGCAGTCGAACGAGCCAGTGACAACCTACTGGCAGGACTAACAAAACGTCTCGTAGGCTTGCCAAAGGGTTCGGCCCGACGAGCTGAAGAAGGCACTATGGGCACTCCGAACATCACCAACAAGGGCAACGGGATTCTCCCCATTCAAACTCCTCTTCGAAGATGAAGCAATAACCCCGAGCGAGTTTGCGGCAAAATCCCTCCAGGCAATGGAGAGCGGAAACCCCGCACACCGCGAAACGTCGCTTGACCTCCTGGAGGAGCACCGCGTCCAGGCCATTTCAACCATGGAAAAGTACGTTGAAGGAGTCTCGAGGGTGTGCAACAGGAAGGTAGGATCCGCACACTAGCACCAGGCGATATGGTGCTCAAGCGAGCGGCAAACACCACAGCTCCAGAAAAGCTAGAGTCCAAATGGGAAGGACCCTACATCATCACTCAAAGCACAAGCGCAGGCTCCTACTACATCGCAACTCCCGAAGGCAGCAGCTAAACCACACGTGGAACATCAAGAGCCTCCAAAAATTATATATGTATATGATCTGTAAAACACCGGCTACGCTCGGACAAGTGCTACCCCCGACTTTATGCGACGGGAGCCTGTATTTACGATGTAACACTTTTTTGGTACTCATCCATTACAGGAGCAAGCACGAGTGTATAAAACAGACATCGCACATGACCCTCGACCTCGGTGCACAACCTCGCCCAACGCAGGCACGAGTGTATAAAACAGACACCGCGCATGGCCCTCGGCCCCGGTGCACATCGTCGCCCTCCGCAGGCACGAGTGTATAAAACAAACACCGCGCATGACCCTCGGCCCCGGTGCACACTATTGCCCTCCGTCGGCACGAGTGTATAAAATAGACACCGTGTATGGCCCTCTGCTCCGGTGCACATCGTCGCCCAACGCAGGCACGAGTGTATAAAACAGACACCACGCATGGCCCTCGACCCCGGTGCACACCGTCGCCCTCCGCAGGCAAGCCCTTGGTCCCTGTGCACAACGTCGCCCTCCGTAGGCACAAGTGTATAAAATAGACATCGCGCATGGCCCTCGGGCCCGGTGCACACTGTAGCCCTCCGCAGGCACAAGTATATAAAACATCGCACATGGCCCTCGCAACAAATAACAAGTAGGGCTCCCCCGGAGCCCTATTTAAAAATATGGAGGACGGCGTTGGCTTCGCCTCCTCCTCGCAACAAATAACAGGTAGGGCTCCCCTGGAGCCCTATGTAAGAAAGTATGGGGGACGGCACCGGCTTCGACTCCCACTCGCAACAAATAACAAGTAGAGTCCTACCTCAGAAAGTATGGGGGATGGCGCTAGCTTCGCCTCCCCCTCGCAGAAAATAACAGGTAGGGCTCCCCCGAAGTCCTATCTAAAAAATTGGGGGACAGCGCCGGCTTCGCCCCCCTCATAACAAATAACATGTAGGGCTCCCCCGAAGCCCTATCTAAGAAAGTATGGGGGACGGTGCTGGCTAAGCCTCCCTCTCGCAACAAATAATAGGTAGGGATCCCGGAGCCCTATCTAAAAAATATGGGGGTGACACCGGCTTCGCCTCCCCTCACAACAAATAACAGGTAGGGCTACTCCGGAGCCCTATCTAAAAAAGTATGGGGGACGACGCCGACTTCGCCTCCCCCTCACAACAAATAACAAGTAGGGCTCCCCCGAAGCCCTATCTAAAAAATATGGGTGACGGCGCCGGCTTCGCCTCCCCTCGCAACAAATAACAGGCGGCTATCTAAGAAAGTTCGCCTCCCGCTCCAGCAAATACAAACCGCAGTATTGCCATGAGTTTTATTGATAACGAATCTGAAGTACATAACACATACATAGTCACCACCGGAGGATAGCGGCGAGGCGATTCACACATGTGACACAAAATCTCACAACCAGCACAATAAAATATCACCACTCAACAACACACGTTATAACTCCACACAAATAGTACACACCGTCGCCCCCCGCGGTGTTAGGGCACAAAGTCTCGTTCCTCCGTCTTGACCGCCCACGCGAGAACCTCCTCATCGGATGCCCTAGTGCCCACAAGGTGCAGGTACTCCTCCGCATCACACAAGGATCCCGAGGACTCCCCAATAATATCCTCCAGTGGCGAGGTAGTCGAACCGGTGGATGAGGCAACTAGGGCCCCTGTCGTGAAAGCAACACCTCGTTGCTCCCAGAAAGCACAAATCTCAACGCGCACCTTCGTTGCCTTGTGCTCCCGGAAGAGACAAAAATGCTCCATCGACCCCTCCGGGTTCGCCAGCTTCCATCGTTGCTACTTTGCGTCGTGATACACGACCCCTCGATAGCACAGTTGCAGAGGCCAGACGGAGATAAGAGTTCGCTCATCCTTCATACCACGGGGGACGAGGGGCGCGGTGACTTTCATCATTAGCCCTCTGGGAGGGCGAGGCCCCCGTCGAGAAGCACATCTAGACAAAACCAGCCTAGCCTAAGCAAACCAACAAGCAAGAACATAAACACAACACAATCACACACTCTAGTGCAATAAGGCTTGTAACTCATTTCATTCAAAATCAGAGGTAATTACAAAAAACAGAGACCCCCTTCCACGCACCTCCCCTCGGGCACAAGGGTCGGAGCGGGGCAAAAAAAGAGCCTTCAAAAAGTCTACGCCTGGAATTGCTCGAGAGGGGCAAATGGTCACACCTTGTCTCCGGTGGTAGCCCCCCGCCCGTCGACACCTTCGTCTGCTACCGTAGCCTTGCCCTTCGCCTGCTGCTGCTGCACTAGGCGCAAGGAGTTCATCGCGGCCTCACAGCCATGCGGCACCCAGAAGTCCTGAGCAAAGGCCTTGGTCGCCCTCCGCGCATGCCGATGATCGGCAACAATCTCCGCCACGAAAGCTACGGGCAAGAAGCGCACACCGAGGGCATCGACATGCCCACAGCCAGCCCTCTGCAGCGACACAAAGGCTGCCATCTAAGCCGCCTTCGCGCAATGGTCGTCGTATGCCCACGTGGTTGGCAGGCAGATCTCCCTAGTACGCCGGAGACGGTCAAGCATCAGATCCACCTACGAAGTGGCATGCTTCCGAGGAGGTGGCACTGCTCCGAGCTCAGTCACAGTATGTTCCAGTGACTACATGGTGTCCCATGTAATGCGTGACATCGTCTCAAAAAATTGGTGATCCGCTTCAATCTCCGCCTCGATATCCTTGCGAGCGCCCTGAAGCGTTCGCACCTCCTCGCGAAAGTCGCGGCGCTCTCCCTCCAGCTCGACAACCTGCTTCTCCAGCTCCTTCGTCCTTTCAACAAGAGCCAGGCACTCGGAGCAAAGCGACTCATTTCGCTCATGCTCCGCGTTGACCCGATCTTGGATCTCCACATAGCCGTGACGGATATCCCCCTCGAGCGCACAGGATAGCATCAGGGTGCACGTGAAGCACACCTTGCTTAAAAAAATTGGCTGAGCTTACCCTCACGGTGTTCGCCTCGATCGACCTGAACATCCGATGCGTGAGCATGGTCTCGAAGAGCTGCTCCACACACGATGGGGCGGCGAAGCGAGCCACCTGCTCGCAAACAATGGCCGCCGAGCCGACCTTGAAGTCGTCGGCACGGTGATAGCGTTGCAAGACGAACGTAGCATGGTAGCCCATGGTGCGGAGCAGATCGAGCATGGGGCGGAGGCAGGACATGTGGTGTTGCAGAAGCGGAGTCGAGGGTGTCCAAGAAGATCGGATATGGGGCAAAGGTGGTACGTGGGGTGCCACAGCAGCAAAGCCGAGGGCGTCGAATATGGCAGCGAAGGAGTCAACATGTGTCAAGGTGAAGCTCGGCCGAGGGCCGTGGCAGAACCGAGGGCTTACACAATAGCAATGACACTCGACGTGTTGAGTTAAATATTATTTTTATTTGTCTGTAGCAAAGCACGTGCATTGAACTAGTGATAATGAAAAGTCATCAGACACCTCCAATATTAAAAAAAGACTAACAACACAACTCAGCTTGCCTGCTACAACATTTGAGAAAGAGCTTGGAGGAGCCGAGCCAGCCAACCCATCTCCTCATCGCTAGCGAGCACATATTTGGTGAGGGAAAGTCTAGACCACACCATCACCCCTACTCTTAGCTTCGGGATGCCTTGTCGCTCTCACAGTGGAGCTTCACCACCACCTCCTACTCCCGAGCTCAGGAGGTCTTAATGCCTCTTCGGGGAGCTTGGTGGTGGCGTGAGGAGGTCATACCCAACAATGGCAAACCTTGGTTAGTCATGGTGGCCGGATGCCAGAGACTCGGAGAGGGAGAGAGGAATGGTAGCATAGAGGAGGTGATGCACACGGAGGGCACACTTGGCAGGATCTCATGGAAGGATGGAGACATGTGTGTCGAGTTGGGAATAAGCCAGTGGAGAAGATGAGCGGTTTGTGTGGTGGGGAGAAGGACAAGAAAAATGAATGCATCATGGAAATGAATGGTCGGGACAACCTTCAATTTTTATGACACCTCGGACATCCAGACGAAATCATTACCCTTGCAGGCATCACAATTCAAATGTCAATTTGTCAAGTGGTGGGCTTGTTGCGTGGCCATGGGTGGGCCACCAGTGATCTGGGCCGATTCGAGAGGGTTTGGTGATGGACATAGTTTTTATGGGTCTAACTCGACCTTACTGCTTCAGTTGGAAATGGAGAGTAGCACAATGGGAGAGTTGTATGGGCTAGGTTTCTTGGGCTTCAACTTCATGCTTAATTCACGCTTCTAGGGGCCCTATTGCCTTCACGGGGCCGGCGCTTCGATGGCGTAAGTGAGAACACGGTAGGAACAACCACCGCACGCGGAGTGCACGTAGTCGATGGCGCTGCCCCATCGGGTGGCAGTGTCAGGACCTGAGGATCCGATTCAAAATTGAGCTACGCTGGATCTTCAGTTCTTGTTAGGTAGGACTGAGAATGGTGAACGTTCTCGAATGAGACGAGCGTGGGTGAGGAATTTCTTGAGCCGCCCAAGCAGTGTTAGCTGGCAGCTACTACGGTACGCTGTTGACATGGCGCGATGGTTGCATTACACGGTGCGCCATGGCAGAAAAACAGGCGATTTTGTTTGTTGCAATGGCAGCCCACCGGCCCCAACGATATGTCGAAGACTCCAGAAAAACCGCCGGAGGAGCCAAGTCAGGAGTATACTTCGGGCTAGATGAGGGGTACCACGTACCCCTCGCACATACCGAGGAGTACGCGAAGACCACCGAAGGCGCCCAGCTTAAGGGGCACCTCGGCACAGATAAGGGTCCAAACACCCCTCGCACAAGTGAAGGGTACATAAAGGCTGTTGAAGACACCCCACCAGAAGGATACCGCACAATCTGCAGTGAACTGGACCCAAGGGCCCTCGCCAAAACCACCTCGCATGGATAATGTAACATCCCAAAATTCATGTTCAAATGTTTTCAAATGTGAAGTTCTTACAACTTTTGATGTGTTTTATCGACATTTGTTTTTCTGGATTTTTATGCAAGACTTTTATGTCTGATTGAGAAATTTAAGAATCAAGTTTTGGAAGTGCAAACCTAATTGAGAATTAAAATAAATTGAAACAAAATATGATAATTAAAAATCCAAACTTCGTGTATTTGTACTGATTATAAAAGGGGGAAGTATTTAAAGAATGTTTTGAAACTTTTCTCAAATCTAATAATACAAATGCATGCAAACAGAAGCTTAAAAGAATTTATGAGCAAAATGCATAACAAACAAAATCCTAAAAAAAATTACACAATAATCTACACTATGTCAGAAGCCTACGCAAAGAATTTTATAATTTTGGAGCTATATTTATATATTTAAGAATTCTCTCAAGCCCTCAGCCTTTTCAAAAAAAATTATGGAAACAAAATTCCTTCTCTCCTCTCACTGACCAACCGGCCCCACTTGCCAGCATTCTTCTTCCACACTCCATGGCCAACCGCCCGCGCCTAGCACAACACCTTGCCCTTGGCTTTGGACCGCGCCACGCCCTACCTCAGTTGCCCGTGCCTTGATCTACGAGTTGCGCCCATGCCCTGCCTCCTCAATGTCATCGCCAGGAGCAAGCTGCCACCGGTTCTCATGAGTTCTTAGGAACTCCTTCGCACATATCCCCATACAAGCCAAGCATTGAGTCTGCACATTCGTCCTCTCCACTTCCCTCGCTACTCTCCATTTTCTCCCCTTCCCCGAGCTCTAAACAAGATTGAAGTCGAGCCACCGCGTGCCAACCATGGACCCTACCAAGCCGACCGGCTGCATCGACGATGCTATCACCAAAATCTTCATGTCTCTCTAGTCCTCCTTGATTTCTCTTTCCATTGCTCGCCACGTTTCTCTCTATAGCCGAAGCTCCGGAACACACTTTCTTCTTCACGTCGCAACGCTCAGATCGCGACCGCCACTTCCACACGATGTTTTGGCCAAACAGGTGAGCCCCTCCCATATTGAACAGCGTCACAACACGTTCCAGCACCCAAAGATCATTTTCCCTCACTTGATTTGGTCTTTCGTCGCAGGAGCATCGCACCACCGTCATCTTCTTCGCTCACGGCCAAAACCGCCCCATCGACACCATTTTCCTCTCGGGTGAGCTCTAGCCCAATTACCCTTACCCAAAGCTGTAATATCCCGTTTATTTACAGAGAATATAAGGAGATTGAGATATTCTTTTTTGCCTAGCTCAGAAATAAGACAGAATCTGTAATAGTCTTGCAACGTAATTTTCACGATTGGAACGGCTTCGAATGAAAAAACCTCATAACTACAAAGTTGTAGATCGCTTTCCATAGTCCAATTTAGAGTTCTCATTGACCTAATTTAGAGTTCCGAGGTGTAAGATATGGGGCCCGCAATGCAGGCTACATAGAGAACCCTGGTCGGTATCTAAGTCAGCTTCCCAGGCAAATTTCGTAATGAAGACGGCGCTTTCGGAAAAACTCTACAAATAGGAAGTTGAAGTACTATACGTTAGCTAAAAGTGAAGATAAGAATCACTCAATTACGAGTTCAGAAGAGTAAGTTATGATCTCCGAAGCATTCGCTACCCAGAAAGAAAAAATTCGAGAACCTGGGCCTCGGGCCTTTAGCCCAGGAGGCCCATGAGGTGCCAGCCACCAATAAAAGGAGGGAAACCCTAATATGATACTGTAGCTACAGTAGCCACTATGCTACAGTATGTGCTACAATAGTCTCCCCCCAAATCCATTGCTATTCCCCTTCCTCTTGGTGGTGCTCTCCCATTGTTGTCAACCAAGAGAAGAAGAGAGGAGAAGAAAGGGAAGGAAGGAAGAAGAGGAGAGGGAGGGCACCTGCATCGCAGTGATGTGTCCTTCTCTAGCGATTCATCAAGGGTAACCTCGATCCCCGGTAGATCGGTAGAATTTTCAATTCAATGTGGTGATGTCTGTAGCAGATAGGATTGGTCTAGTACTGTTGCTCGTCAGTTTTGGATAGATTCGCTACGTTTTTTGATCTTGTTATCTCTTACAAAGTTGTAGAGCTCGTCCTTATCTTTCTTTAGGAACTAAGATCACTTGATTTGGAGTTACGGTTTAGGAGTTATGGTAGTTTCTTTGCCACTGTCCATGAAGGGCTGACGAGAATTGACAGTTGTCTTGTCTGGTCATTATGAATTATGTAGAGACCGAATCAGAAAGGTCACCCAAAATTAATGTTGTAGATAATTTAGTAAGATTTCCAAGTTGATAAAGAACACAATCTTTAGACTAGTCAATCAAAAGTTATGGAATTTATACCGCCGCTGTTTCGCTGACTGCAGATTGCAGAGACGAAAGCTTTACCTGAATATACGAATGATTAGGAGGCCGAATCAGGGGATTTTCCCAACTAGATTATTGTAGATGGCTTTATCTTGATTCCAGAGAGTCCAAGATCACTCTGTTCCGAGTTGCATAGTAAAAGTTATGTTATTTTTAGCACTACTGTCCTGTAGTCCTTTCTGCTAGACTGTCGGGAAGGTGGAGTAAAACTTGTATTCGAACCCTAGGTCTTGAGGAGTTGGGTTAAGGGGCATAAACGGAGTCCACTTTTCAGCGTATTTATTGTTAGCGCTATTCTTGTGTAGGAGGCGGAGTCTCGGAGTAGAGGCATCATCTTTGCTTCTTTGCGCGCCATAGCGAAAAATGCAATGGATTGTCCATGTCATTTCATATCAATCATGCATGTTGGCATGAGATACCCACGGGAGTGGGCATTGAGATCCCAATATTTAAGATATGGGCAATGAGTCCCTATCTGAAAAGGATGGGCAATGGGTCCCCATCTAAAAAGGATGGGCAATGGGTCCCCGCATTTGATAATGCGGGCATGTGTGAACACCGACGGGTGTAACACTCCGCGATACCGGTATATGCAAAAGAGAAAAGAAAAGTGCATTTGAGCAATTTGCATAGCATGAGCGTATGAAATATTTTTTATTGAGAATTGTGGATGGATGATGATGGTTACAGTTGTTTATGTTATTGTCTTATTAAATGTACTTTGCTTAGTCTTGGACTCACTCTTGTTGTTACTGTGCTTTTAGGTACCCCGTTTGTGGACAGCATGCATGGGAGGGAGCAGATTTATGCTTGGATGCACATTGGCACGAACCAATTCTCCATTGAATAAACAAATTGAATGATAGTTTAGAATTTGAGTAAACCGCTTAAGATTTTTTGTATTTATGCTTTATGACTTGGATAATTTTTTATGGACATGCTTTAGATTGTGTTTGGATAATTGTTTATTCCTATTGTTAGCTGTGCAAACCCCGGTATGGTTAGTTATTCAAAGGAGAGCCTGTTGAAAGTTGGCAAAATATCTTAGCTTAATTTGTATTTATGTTAGTGTGGTAGCATTCTAGGCTCAGGTTGGGCTGGGGTGTTACAAAAGCATCGCCTCACCTCCCCAGATACTCCCACACCACTCAACCTCGCTCCCTTTCTTTGCGGCATTGCCACTAGGGACCTTAGTCACCACCACCACGACCTCACCGGTCGCGCCTCGGGCTCACATCGCCGGAACACCTCAACTCCTCTTCGCCTTCGCCGACCGCTTCTGTGAGCTCCACATGACTCCCTCAAGCTCATGTGCCCCCTAGTTTTGCCCCTATCCCATCCTACACCACCATCCCGTTTCACCCACACACCCCGCTACCGTGTGCCACCGCCGTGCCACCACGGTGCCACCTTGGTCGCGATGTCGCCACCCCGAGGTCGCACTCCCTCCCTGATTCCATTTTTGCCACTCCTAGACACCGCCATAGCTCCCCTCGCTGGCGACGAGCGTAGCCCCGAGCCGCTCCCAACTTCCTCTGTTCTGCCCTCTCTGCTCTTTGCCTTTGTGTGCTCTCTCTTTCTCTCCGTGAGTCATCGACTCTGGGCCCAGTCCAATTAGGTGCTCAACTAAAAAGAACATTAAGTAGGATTAACAACTAATGGAGGCTTCAAATTTGCAAACCACATGATGATAGCTAAATCCAGTAGTTAAGGTTGATTGAAAGTGCTTAGTAACCATTAACAACCAAATGAATAGAAAGCAAATATAATTAGGAGTTGCATGATCTAGTAACAGTAGACCTTCACGTGACAATTGGACAATTAAAATTTGTAAGTGAGTCATGTAACTAGTAGGCTATGTGACTGACGGTTGGTTCATTCAAATTAATTAACAAATTGAAATTTAAATAGAACAGAGTTTAGTTCACAACACCTCAAATAGGCAAGAGCTTAATGGGATTGTTAGTTTGGGAAGCTAGAGAGTACTTAAAAAAGCAGCTGTGAGATAGAGCCATGACAAATGCCAAAACAAGTTGATTAGAAAGTATAATGATTTATTAGCCATTGGCATTTAATCTAAAAGAGTAAAACTAATTTGGAATCAATATTTGGAATGTAGTTATCTAAACAACAATAAACCCTAGGCCTTGGTTATGATGATGCCAATAGTAGCAATAGGTTTTGAGGTGGTTAATAAAAATGAGTAAAATAATTAGATATTAGTAATCATTAGTATGCACTTAGAATGAATTCATAAGATTATACTCCAAATTGAAATTCAAGTAACATTGCTCAATTTTCTAGTGTCCTGATAATGGCTACAACTTTTGCATACAAACTCCAAATCAATTTTTTTCTAAATTCATATAAAATCATGCTCTGTAATAATATGCAAAAATATATAGATTTTCTTACTGTTGAATTGTATTTTTGTTTGTGATTTATTCTCGGTTTTTTCTGATAAACATCAAAATTCACGAGCGAGTTTAACGACAATCAGGCAACCTCACTCTCTGAACAACCTGAGCAGGACAAGCATCTCCTATGACCATGTTGATCCTGCTATTTTATTTACTGTACTTATTTTTTTAAAAAAAAATATATTGTGCATGCTTGTATGTTTGCTTAAAATTGCTATATTTGGGGATAACGATAGTTATATTATTATTCATTGCATCATCCTCCTTGAAATATTGGTATCCCTACTGTTGTAGCCATTAGGTTATGTATTAGGCAATAGGTGATGTCAATTTGGGTATTCCAGTGCAAATATTGCACAATTTCTTAGTCAGGACCTAGATTTACTAAAATTTGGCAAATAGGTGGAATGTTGGACAGGAATTTGGGAGATTTTGAAATGATGATCCATATGGGTTTAACTCTATTATTTATATAAAAATAAAGATAACAAGCTTAGTTTGTGACGCGGGCGAGTTATATTATAATAGGTGGAATGTTGGATAGGAATTTGGGAGATTTTGAAATGATGATCCATATGGGTTTAACTATGTTATTTTATATAAAAATAAAGATAACAAGCTTAGTTTGTGACGCGGGCGAGTTATATTATAATATGAGGAGTGTGAGAGGTGTATCTCACAAGTAAATAGGGTGAGATCCTCGCCCTGGTGAATTAAGGATTGAACGCCAGAAAGTCCTATCTAAGCCTAAGCGTATAACCACATGTTCCGGTATGGGACGACCATAGCTAATTAAGTTGTTGAAAATTAGCTTTGCATGTTGGTAGGGTGCAGTAGTGCGAGCATGACTGGATGACATGTTCAAATGGGCTCCGTTCACTGAGGCATTGGGAACAAAGCTTGCCAACACAACGGTCAATACCTCACTTTGACGAGAGGTACCTGGGATCGAAGTTGGGGTTTTCATTGTCAGGCTAGTGCAAGGTTAGGACTAGATTATGTAAATGCTTCGATGCGTGCTATAGACTGCTTGCTATAATATTGTGTGCGGTGATATCAACGGATATCGAACAAACTAGAGAATTCATATGATGTGGGTAAAGTTGTACAACTCTGCAGAGTGTAAATCTATTTAAATAGCCGTGCTCATGGTCATGAACATGATTAGTGTAGTCTTAATGGGTGTAGACTTTTTTTTTTGTAAAAAACAACTATTGTTGGAAAATGTGGGAATGATTTTTGTTGATTTATATTTGAGTTGAGTGTTATGTCTATGGCTGAAAGTAAGATGTTGATAGCAGCCGAAGAGGGTTACGATTTATTATTTATCAAGTACTTAATTGTTGATTCTTTATCTACTTAACTGCTCTTTAAATTTTCGTAGCAAAATACTATCTATTGACATTGCAAATAAAACTTGCTTTATACTGAAAATAACTGTAGCATACAGCCTCATCCCTTGTTAGCCATGCATATATATATAATTATAATTTTGTGATACACTACAAGTCTTACTAAGCACATAATGTACTCAATCTTGCTTAAATTATTGTTCAGAGTTAAAGGATGAGCACAAGCCTGACAACGCGTTCTTTGCATTCAGTACCAGAGGGTTCGGTGATGGGTCATTCTAGGACTTGTTTCTTATCGGTTGCTTGAGGGTCTGGATGGGCATACCGCTAGACTTTTGGACCTTATATATATTTTATGCTTTCCGCTGTTTAATTTGCTACTTTTGATACTTGTTTGTTTATTTGGCGGTCGATTGTGTATTGTACACTTGTGATGTAAATTGTGTATAGATGTGTATACCAACGTTGTGGACGTGTGTATTAGCCACTGATCATGTGACTAGTACGATGTACACACAATGACTTCGAGTATTCCACATTCGGGGTCCGACAAAACGAGGGGATCTTGGGGGGTCTTCGCTCCGGGGTTGCTCCGCATGGAGTGGAGGGTCAAGGCCACTTGGGCCCAGGAGTATAGGCGTGGTGGAGAGAGCCCAAGAGGGTCTAGCACCAAGGCTACACCTAGAGAGGTAAAAAGACCATACAACTCCTACAAGTATATAATCTTTTTAGGGGTAGAATTACAATCTCTTGTACCCTAATGTAAGGCTATAAATAAACCATTTCCCATGTAAATATGGGACTTTTTTAGTAACAAATAGACTACCTTAATACACTTAAATATTGTTTCCCACTTTTAAAGACCTTCGGGGCTATCCCTTCGCATCCGCGGGAACCCAGGGTCTCCCTTCTCCTTGCTGTCTTATTTGTAGCTACGACACCGTTTGGTTTTCTTTCGAGTCTCTCATGGATTTTACCTGTGTCAGTTTGTGAAATAGTGCGTTTGCCCATAATCAAAGCTTATTGAACGACGTCTTTATCGATTTCACGACTGTTTCATGATGGGGTGCGACTCCGAAGGGCACGCACAAAGTTGACCACAATTATTCTCCAATTGAAAAAAAATAAGAATGGAGCTTTTTCAGTGCAACGACCACATAGATTAATTCATCTTCGTAAAATAGTACTGTGCAGGGCACCATGTTAGATCACGTCGATGGATTCGGCCTTTGTACGTGCATCCAGGTCAAAGGAAAAACAAAAGAAAAGGAGTTCTCCAAATATCTTAAGCAAAACTCTTAAACTCACGATCGATCCTGACGCCAACTATGATCAGACTGTTTTTCATAGATCCATTAACAATGACCTCCTCTCTCAAAAAGGAAAAAAAAAAGACAGCAAGAAAGAACCTAGTTTCAAAGTTGGTAACGGTATCTAAGCAAACTCACGCATGATGCACATCAAGATACGAAACTAGCTTCAGATAACGTACAAAGACATACGGAATACAGAGAACTGCAACTCATGCGTCCCTGCCTCAAAGAAGGCATCGATCGAGTACCAGCTACTCAGGCTGACACCCGTGCGCCAGCTTCGGCGTGCTCATGCAGGAGGACGCTGACACCGGCGACGAGGGGAAGGAGAACGATGCCCACGCGGACGCCGCGCCGTGTGGGATGACCCGGGACGACGACTTCGACCGGCGCCAATACGAGAAGGACGAGGACGACGCCCTCAGGCCACCACCCCGCATCGGCGGCGTCGTGGACGCCCTCCTCCCCACGACGACGTCGTCGACGGGAGGGCCGCCAGCTGCAGCGGACGGCGACGACGGCCACCACGTGGAGAGGGACGCCGACGCCAGGAAGGTCACGCGCTGAGACGCCGACGCGTCGGGCTCCTGCGCGCTCTTGCCTGGGGCGCCGAGCTGCACGGGCGGGGGCGGCTTCTTCTTCTTCGAGCGGCCCGGCAGGTGGAAGCACAGCGCCGCGCACCTGACGCCGCTGTCCGCCCGCTCGCGGCCGTTGTCGCCCATGTCAGGCCGTCGCGGTGGCCGAGCCCGCGCGCTGTTTGTTTCTTGAGGCGATGGCTGGGGCGATACAGGCGCGTCTTCTTGGGGAGAAGCTGCCATGGTTTTTGGGTGTTGCGTGCGCTCTGGGCTTAACAGAATGGAAGCGAGGGATTGCTTTGGACAATTGGACGTAGCTCGGCCAGCGGTTTATAGCGGACCAGAACTCCGTGCGCCTTCGCCTTTGTTTTTTTAGGCTATCCACGGTTTAGTTTGTTTGCGTAAGCATCATCTGGAAAGTGGACGGCATTATTCGTGCAGTGTTTCTTCAAGTACTGAACAAGTCGCTCTTCATTACGTACGCCAGCTTCTTACCCATTATTGTCTGGTGCACTGCTAAGTGGTTTTTATGCTCTAAGAAGAGTTATTTTACGCTAATAATTGGTGTCATGTACTCTGGCTTTTGGCCTGGACGAAGAAGCTTAACCAAGAACATAAGTGGGTGTTACTGGTGAGACACTCCTTGTTATGAGTTGGATGCACTGTCCTGCCGGCTCATTAGTTTTGGTGACATGAGGCTTGTGTGGTTTCTTTGTATAGTAGGTATCTAGCTGCAGCTGAAAAACTGTGTATTTTTTAGGATCATTTGTCGAATTTGATCCCATGATATATACTCCGTCAGTTTCTGAATACATGTCATTCTAGCTTTCAAATTTTATTCTGTCGTAACAAAAAAGCTAGGCAGTAAGAGAAGAGTACCTCCGGTACACTCGTATGGACCAAAGAGTTCTCAGGAGAAAGGACCAGTTGTCAGAAAAATGTATGTATTGATCGCTCCAAAAAAAGCTGAATCTGCCATTTACATGGGACGCATATACTTATTTATAGCCTCCTAAAATGTGGCACTTACATTATCATCCTAACTCTAGAAAAGTATTGTACGCGTAGGGGGCTACAGGGACTTTTCTCCGTCTACGCGTAGGCTTCGGTTCACGGTGGGTCTTCCTAGGCCTGATCCATCTGGCTGGTGCACCTGGTCCACCTGCTCCCGAAGTGCCCCGCCTTCAGGCTTCTCCTTGTGTGGTCCCGGAGGACCTATTGCTTCGGACCTTGCGGGACTCCGGAGATCCTTCAGAGGGGCTCCGGGTCTTCCCCGAGGTGGCCCAGAGGGCCCTCGGGCCTCGTGGGGCTCCGGAGACCCTTCGGAGGAGCTCTGAGTCTTCCCCGATGTGGCCCTGGAGGACCCACTACTTCGGGCCTCGCGGGATTCCGGAAATCCTTCGGGAAGGCTTTGGATTATCTCCGGAGCATCCCGCAGGGACGCCTGACACCCCCAGAAGGGGGGGTTCGTGCTCGTGGGTTGCGGGGTCTATCCTACGGGCTTCACCGGGTCGTTGGGGCGGTGGGGCAGCCCCTACGACAAGCCCCTCGCGGTCAAGGTCCTGCTCCGTCAAGGTTGAAACCGCGCCATTTTCCAAAGGGTCCATGTGTTGGTGATATGCCCTATAGGCAATCATAGAGATGACTGTATACGCCTATGTTTATGAGTTATTGAATAAATGTTATTCTGTTCCTTGAATGAATCATCAGTTATATAAATCAACGAGTATGTGACTTGTTGGTGAAGCTCTTTAAACTTACATGATGTCGTTCTAAATATATCCATGGTCGGATGTCACTGGTCGGAACAGTAGTGGCTCTACAACCATGTCAGACCAGAATTTTCTAATCTCGAATCCTCTGTGGGTACATTGTGCTATTCCCTGGACCAGTAGATAGCACTCACAAATACATCACTGAATCATTTCATACAGGGTGTAAAACTATACCATTCATTAATTTAACACATCAAAGTTTACATAGACCTCTCCGAACCAAGTTTTACAATATGGGCCGAACAGACCAAACAATTACATCACAAAGTAGCAGAAGCTACAACGAAAAAAAGGGTGAGGGCACGGGCACATCTCTCCTCAAGAAAGCGAATGGGGAAACCTGTGTACATCCGATATTACTCGAAAACTCAGATAATATAGGATGCACATAAGTATTGGCAGAGTCAGCTAGACTGAGGCGAGACTAGAACGACTAAAGACTAAACTACGCTTCAAGAACTCCTGGGTCTTCAGACATCTGGTTCCTCATAGTAGTCAAAGGCTTAAGGATTTCCTGCTTTTGAGGGTTTGGGGGAAAGAGCGAGGATGAGCACAACTTCCGTGCTTGCGAGCCAACACACAAGATGCAATATATACATGCAAGGCATAACAAGTGTCGCTCGAGTTCTTTTATTTGCTTAAAGCATTTCAATTATCATAATACAAATTCCTATGACTTAGCATTTTAAATAAATTGCATTTTATTAAAGAGAGTAAGTGCAATATTAAATAACAGCGGAGGTTACCTCGACCTCATGCTTAATTTTGATAGCGGATACATCCACCGATTATCAGCACTGGGTAAGATTACCTAGAAAAAAAATCTGAAACAATGGCTAGATGAGTCCGCCACTTTTTTCAATCCACCCACAAAGGTTTTTGAAATAAAACTAACTCAAGTTAAGTTCTCATGTGTGTCTTTGACCGTAGGCGTGGCTATTTAAACAGTTTAGACTCTGCAGAAGTTGTACACTGTACCCACAAGAGATAATCATACGTGTTACCCCACATGATTCCTTAGTCATGTAGTTGAGCTACCGTCACAGTAACTTTTCAAACTACCTTGCCCCTTCTGTCATCTCACCCCTATGGGCCAATCCCATAAGTTGTGTGGGATGTTCACCACAACGACTAGCGCAGCTGGCAACTTCACCCTCCCTCGGTGTCCCTTTCAAGCCAACATACATCCTGCCGCTTGCACGCTTCCAAACACCAGTTGTGGGGTGACCTCCAGGGTTTAATAAATTTAATAAGTCAAGTTACACTTTTCAGACTTGCGGTTGTACTTGTGAGAGACCATGTGAGTAGGGTCCCTTTTTGAGTGATGAGTATTTGACGCTGTGGTGAGAAGTTTGTGATTGAAATCATTGCGTTTGCGCTTCTGCTGGTCTGTTTCTATACTGTGCGGAACTTCCGGTTTTGGAATGCGGAAGTTTCGATAATCGGAACTTCCGCCCTGGTAAAACGGAACTTCCGATTATCCTGACGATTGTGCTCGTGTGTTGATAATCGGAATTTCCGCACCTGGGATCGAGGAACTTCTGATAATACTGACAAGAGTATTCTGCTGTGACGACAATCGGATCTTCCAACCTGGGAGTGCGGACGGTCCGATAATCGAAACTTCCGCCATGGAAGTGCGGACGGTCCGATAATCGGAACTTCCGCCATGGTAAGTGCGGAACTTCCGATTGTGCACAGAACTGTGCAGAAAGGCATAGTTTTGATTTTGAGTTGTGAATTGAGTTGAGTTAAATGCAAATGATGATTCTATTATCTTGAGCAAAGCTATGTGATGTGTTTCTTGTCTGTGCTGGTTGCAGGGCATCGAGGTGGAGTCGTGGCGAGACACGTGGAGACCGGACTAGACGCAGGCGGCGTTGAGGTCAGAACGGTAAAAGTGTGTCGAAGACGGCGTGCACTCGAGGCGGTTGCGAGTCGTGAACAACAAGGAATGCGGGAGCTTCCATAAGGCGCACGGGCCGAAGGGTAATTCGCAAAGCGGCACAAGTGGAAGCGGGCTCTGTTAGGGTTTAGCCGGCATAACGGGTTGGAGACCCGTTAGCCAAGGGCTATAAATAGAGGTGAACCCCTGGTTGTTGGGTTAGATTTTTGGTGAGAGAAAATTAGGGTTAGCTTTAGCTAAAGAGCCTTTGGAGAGGTTGTTTTGCTTTTTGAGAGGTTGTTGAGTTAGAGAGGATGAACTAAAATTTGTGTAATCATTCCTCTGCGTTTTCCTCTGTAATCTTTTGATTCCTATCAATGAAAATCTGAGGTTTGGTTCTTTGCTTATGCCTCTTTCTTCTCTCTGTTCCTCTCTTGAATATCTAGGGTTTTTGTGAAACTTTTGATTCGTCTTATGAGATGGCATGAAACTTGATATCTAGAGTCTTATTGATATTGCTAATATATCCTCAAAGTTTCATGAGCCAAGAATATAAGAATCTTGTTAATTGTGGTTTTTGGTCTTTCTTGCCTAATACTCAAGAAATCCGTTTTTGCTTTGATTAATGGATCTTTGTCTGCGATTCTTCTCTATGAGGTCAAGATGTTGTTTAGGATGATGTCCTGTGAGACTTGACCTGAGAATAGCATTCAAGAGTTAGTATTTCGGATTTTTGGGCAAAACCCCGAGCGCATCGTTCTTGGTCAGACAATGGAACTTCGATTGTCCATGGCGGAACTACCGCGAGCGGAACTTCCAAGATCAAACTCGAACTACCGCAGTGCGGAACTACTGCTAGGTATAATCGGAACTTCCGATATCCTACAGAACAGTCCAGTTTTTGGTTAAACCTTTTGGATTTGATTCACTTCACGTCTCTTGTGTATCAGGAGTTTTTGGATTGCCGTGTGGACACTTGAGAGGGGAGGATCTTAATTTTTAAGGCACCATTCACCCCCCCTCTGTTGCCATTTCGGTCCTTCAACTTGTTTTACACAGGAAATCATGACAAGATTAAGTCCTTAATCCATCTGGATGGTTCATACCACATACCAACCACTCTCGCGCACGACGGCACACACCACTCTTTCCATCCGCGAAATGTCGCACTAGCAAGTTGTTTAGGGTTTTTGGGAGGAAAACAAATTAACACAACACGCTAGTCATTTAAATCCAATGACTGTTCAAAACCACTTTTCATGATTAAAAGATGATAAACATAACATTTATTGTCTCTGTACTTAAGCGAGTCTAGCTTGTCGCTTAAGTACAACCTATGCTAGTATTTACCACATATTTACTAGGGTGACATGGAAGGAGGGATTCAATTTATCAAAGGATGGGTAATAATTAATTAATCATCAAATGAGTATTTAACTACCTTAAGCTTTAACACACATTTGATGACAGAATTAAAGCATGCAACTTTAATATTTTAAATAAATATAATTTGCATAAAATTTAGGCTCAAAATGATCAAAGTATTAACTCGCCTGGGTTAGGTTATCGCATCCTTGACCTTACTCGGGCCTTCTCTGCCAGGGGTCTTGAATTCTGGATCTGCGTCTTTATCTGAATGTTGATCCTGCTCGAGTCGCTGGTTCTTCAGAACTCGACTCCTAATTACGTGATAACATGCGAGAAAATCAATTAAGTCCAAAGAACTTCAAAAGACCAAAAAATATTCAAAGAGCTTTTAAATAATTTTTGCAGTTGACGAGCTTAAGAGAAAAGCTTTTAGCGAGACAGTGATGTTTGAAAAAGTCAAACGACCAGCTGAGTAAAAGAGGCAATGGTGGAGAGACTCTACCGAGGAAAACAACGGGGAAAAACAAGGTCGAAGGAACTTTCGCAGGGATACTTCACTTCGGATTTGGAAAATGGCAATATATCACCGATCGGGTAACGACACAACTTGACCTAGTTTTAAAGACAAGAGCTTCTTTAAAATAAGGGATACTATTAGCTGAGGGTTAATCAAAAGAGATTTGGGTGGGAGTTGACAAGTGAAGGGCAATATTAAAATTGATGATCACAGAGGGAGTCCAAAAATTTCCACAGTTCTCTCCTGCAGTTGCCTGGAAATGGTGGTAATATTAATTATTATTAAATACCACCGGTGGTATAAAAACCAGAGAGAATGATACAAGAACAAATACTGATCGGCAAGATTACGGTACTGGATATGTTTGCCAGGCTCACAAGACAACAAAACATTTTGGCTTTGAAGATTTTGGATTAGGGATAAAAAGGATGCGCTAAAACGATAATTGGACCAAGGAACAAATGACAGGATTACAAGATTAATATACAAGTTTTCAAAGCAAGATATTGAGATCAACGAGTTAATCCTGAATGGCTTCCCGAAATTATTTTTAGCAAACTGCAAATTAATTTCTTAAACCACGAAGCCTTTTACACAAAAGTGGGATAATTGTTCAAATTAGTTTGAACAAATATTTGACATGATTGCAGAGGCGATTACGAAGGTCATTTGCATAACATCCATTTCCAGAGATTTTGCAAATTACACTCTTATTCGGCGGCTCTAAAAAATTAACCATTAACAACAGTTAATTGAATCATCGTAATTCACAACACAATCATAGAGAATAAACAATTTAGAAATATTTTTGCCAAATGGAAAGCTACTAATGCACCAAGGTTAAAACAAAACATTATCCCCAAAAAACTTCATTACACAATTTTCTTTGCCAAACTCAACCTCGGCTACTGCTCCACGACTACACTGCACAAGGTTAACAAAATATAGCAAGACCAATACACAGATTAATCGCCAGATCACAGATCACATAACCCACTGTTGCTGCTCCTATGCTATTGAATGCACTGCCCAGAGGAGGGCCCATTGATCAGAGACAGAGAGAGGGGGAGGGGAGCGCGCGGCGGCTGCTGCCGGTGGCGGGCGACGACCGGAGGGGCAGCGGGGGTGGCAAAAATGGCACTCCGGGAATAGGAGGAGGCCAAGGGAGGCGGTGGCGGCGACAAGGGAGCTTCGGGCGTGGAGGCCGAATGGCGACGACGGCGACTGGAGAAAGGGGACAGGAAATGGAGGCGCGCACGGGCACCAGGGCGGCGTAAGGGAGCTCACCATGCTTTCGGCGGGGCGGGGGGAGCGGTGGAGGCGGCCGACGCCGGGAATGGAGGCGGCGCGGGAGGCGACGGGGCGGTGACTTACGGCGGTGGGGAGGCTCGCCCGACGGGCTGGGATGGCCGAGGGCGGTGGGGCGAAGCTCCCAGTGGTGAGAACTCGGCCGACGAGCGGGGACGGCCGAGGTCGGCGAGGCAAAGCTTCCGGTGGTGTCGAACCGGCCGGAGGAGCGCCGAAGTGGGGGTGGAGATGGCGGCGGCACCGAGAGCCGGTTGGCGTGGAGCGCAGAGGGGGTGGAAGGAGAGCGGCAAGAAGGGGGAAGGTGAGGGGAAGACCGAGGGGAGCTCGTGGCTTTTGTTGTCGAGGACGAGGCGGAAAGCCAGAGGAAGCGGTGGCAATGGCGGAGATGGGGGAAAAGCCGGACAGCGCAGGGAGATGGGGAGTCGGCACGCGGCGCGGCACAGAGCTCTGCAGCGGCGCTGGATCCGAGGTGGCGGGGTTGTCGGGCGGGCTCGAGCAAGAAGCGCGGGCCAGCGCGAAGGGAGAAAGGAGTGGCCCCAAGTGAGAAGCCGGGAGAGGGGAGAGGAAATGGCAGCGCGAGGGAGAGAAGAGAAAGAGACAGGCGCACGGGTAGGAAGAAGCGGCCGGGGGAAGGAGAAAGGTCGGAGGAAGGATGGGCCGGGGGGAGATGTGGCCGGGCCGGTTAGGCCGGAAAAATAAGGCCAGCCCAAAAAGAATAGGGTTGGGCCCAGGGAGACAAGGGGGAAACGAAAATTGGGGAAAAAAGGGTGTCCAAAATTTGATAAAAGAGAATTCAAATTGAAATTTGAATTTAGAAAAATGAAAGGAGGTTTGAAACACAAACCCGAGCTTAGAGGAAGCTGGGAGTTTTTGAAATTTAAACCAAATTTGAAAATTCAAATGAAAATCGGAAACCAAGGTAGTTACTACTTGCCGTCCGGAAACAGGACGTTACAGACCAACACATGTATGAATTGATGACCATGTTTCACCGGTCATGAATATAGATATATCGAATTGATAATGTGAACAGATGTTAGAGAATATGGTGTTGGATAGACCCACCTTGAGACACTATTGAGATTGCTATGATTTTATGTGTCGTTAGTTGGTCTTAAGCAATGATGATATATAATCCTTAGACCTGAGATCAGCATGATTCCCTACATGTGTAATAGCACTCTTAGGGGTTACCAAACGCTACTCGTAACTAGGTAGTTATAAAGGTAACTTTCGTGTATGCTATGAAATATGCGGAGGGATGTGACTAGTCGGATATAAGATTTGTTTCTCCTAACATAACAGGACATATATATCTAAGTCTCGAAGTGATCGGATAAAGAAAGTGCATGGTCATGCCACTGGTGGTCGAAGAGTTCGACCACATAAGGTTACCCGACACTCGATCAGGAAAATATTGAATAGTCTATGGATGACATAATATCTCACATGGAGTTCAATCAGATATTGTGAGGCAAAGGGAGAATACATGAGTAGGTCGCTTAGTTCGATCAGTTATGGACTAGTCGTATGGAGATAAGAGCTGGTCGTAGATTGGTCGAACGTAATCACAGAGTAGTCGAAACTTGGTCGTAAGGAGTTACGAACTGGTCGTGACCAAATACGAACTAATCGTATAGAGATAGGACCTGGTCGTAAGTGATGAGTATCTGGTCGTAGATCGTATTGCATGAAGGTTCGTCCGATATAATTTGTGTGTGTTCGGGAATCATTATGTCATGCTAGGAACCGCTAACGACTTGTGGTCGGAAAGTGTTTCCGAGTCACAACCGACTACGCATAAACCTAACGGTCACACACTTAACGGGTTGGAACAAAATGTGTTCAGATAGGATCCGTCATGATCACTTTATAAGGAGATACTTGAGTCTATTGGAAAATAGACCATATACGAGTTGACGTGGGTTGCTCCACTGAAACCCTATCCACCATCTTCTTGAAAGCCTCGCCATACGACTGGGTGCTGGCACACCGGTGTTCGGTTGTTCCTTCCCTGGACATGTAGATACCGTAGAGGCACTATTACAGTTGTTGTTGCGCTTGAGGACGATCCGCAATCTTCACGAGGAACTGCAGAGGTCACTGGTGTAGATGATTGACTATGGCCACTTCACTGACGCGCTCTTCATTGGATCGGTCCACTCCAACTCTTCTTCCGCTGCACTGTGCGTCTAGTAGTAACGATATGTGATCATCTACTTGTTTGGATACCTGGTTTATGTGGTAGGAATTTTGAATTGTTGCTATCGTAACCTACATGTGTCCCTACACCAAGCACACCGTCCCCTTCGGCCTGGCAAAGCGTGTTTCCGCCGTCTCTATGGCGGGTTCCTCCTTGGGAGCCGTTTTGATGGCATTTGGTTGGGTGTTGTGCGGTATAACGGTATATAGTCATTGCTTCGTTTAAAGCACATGTGTCAACGGCTGATTGGTGCGTGGCTCGTCGACTTTTGGGCCTTGTCGTTTCGCGTGCCTGATGCGGTTATAAATAGGGGGTGGTGCCCCCCTCCTGGCACTTTGCTCCTGTTGAGGATTAAAATATTCATATATTATCTTAATATATGATAAAGACCATACGTCTTCGTGGTCGTAACTTCTAAGACCACCGACCTAACTGGTCGTAGGTACTACAGAAGTTATGTAATAAATACCCTGGTCGAACAAAGTTCCAAACCTAGTCCACGACCAGGTAAGTGCTCGTAAAGCTATGAACAGGCGTCTGGGTCGAGTCCCCGACCACGCCACTCACTATGTGATGAATGAACCACGTGTTTCATATTCCGCATAATACAACACTATCCCGGTTGATGGTGTAACGTCTCTTAAAACCATTAACCGCGAGCGCTTGACATCTTCACCAATCGCCTTAGTTGGTGGAACCGTCAAACTACCGCCTCTTCCCGACCAGACGCGTGCTCCCCAACGGATGTCTCTTCATGGGATAACTGCCACCGCTTCATCAAGTACTTAAGGAGGACCATAGAAGGCCGGAAGGAGGATAGAACACAGAGACGAAGACACGAGACAACACATCAGCAACAGTCCTATAGAAGCACATCAAGCGAGATATAGCAAAGTGTTGTGTTTTTAGATACTCTCAGTGTTTGTAATCGTGAGTTCATAGCAATAAAGAGCAAGTCAGATCCACTCCCAGGAGATACGCATATTTTTTCTCTTTTCATTTATATATTCATAAGATCGGCGATTTGATCGTCGACAGCTGGCGCCGACCGTGGGGAAGATAGTGCAAAACTTCTGAAGAGGTTCTTTGCTCAACTCATCCATTTTCTTCATATTCGTAATTGCAAGTATGGCAGGAACATGGGATGAGGAGAACTGGTTCGACCTGGATGACTACTCCAACCTTGACATGGAAGCCTGCATCCAGGCCATGCAACATGGGGAATCTTCATCCTCCTCCGATGGTTCGCAAGTCGCTGACGACATCGAACTTAAGCGGATGGATGAAGATACACCGTTGCGCCAAGAGGCGCTCTCTAAGGGACAGGTCGTTTCGACCAGTTCGGAACGTCCGACTATTTTTCCAAGCCCGGTTTCCCCGACCGGCGAAAAAGGTGACAACACCTCAGCCCCACAACCCGAGGGTCAATATACCCTTGACACAATCATGGCTGACAGGTATTCACCAACGGCCTTTGGAAATTCCAGGGACCAACCGACACCTGGTAACGGTGTCGATGAGACCCTCACCGGTAATGGGCCGAGTGGGGATGATAAAACTCAGTATTCGATCGGCAACTCGTTGAATCAGACTGAGCCCGCCACGAAGACCTCAGGAGGTTCTCATCTTCGATCGGTCTCCGTCATGGGAGTCTCTAGTAGAAGCACTGAGAAGTTCTCCACTAGTTACAGTGGAAGCTCCTCAGAGGATCATTGCTGGAAGCATGAGGTCAACGCGATCGGAAATACTGATCGTAATGCCATGCATAGTCCTGCACACCCTGCCTCGCCACCACCTACTGATGGAGATGGCGCGGGCAATCAAGCACCACTTGCTATAGGCAACAGAGCTGATGGACGTCCATCAGTTAATTCGCGTGGTGCAGCCCCACCAAGGATGACGGGCCAGACGGAGTCGGGCCCAAGGTCTAGAGGAACTTCGGGTCTCCGAACACCAACATCGACGATGAATCCCCTAAGACTTTGGTAACAGTTCAGAACTTGTGTCGTATTCAAGATATTCTCAATATCGACCGCTCGCCAAGCTCCGGCTTTACCCAATTGGTGGAGCAAGTATCGGAAATTCTTCAACGAATCGCGGCGTGCGCGAAGCGTCTTGAGGGCAAAGGACATCACAAAGTCTAACGGTGACTTCTCTCGCTCCTCCTCGGAGAGGGCAGCATGGTTATCCACCGGTACCTAGACCTCCTCGGCGATTTCGACCAGTAGGTCATGAAGGAAGAAGGTTGTTTCAAACAACGAAGCGGGGGCTGGTGGTGCACGAGCCCCGTCTGAACGGGCGTACTCGGATCTGGATGTCCGCTTGGCAAAGCGGCCATACCTCAACGAGGGGAGGAAGAAAAGGAACTGGGTGCCGGAGGAGTTGAATGTCGCTGGACCAATTGGCGTGGTGCCCTTGCAGTGTGCTGCGCGAGGGTGGACGCGGCAGGGCGCTCGCCGAAGTTGGCTAGGGGTCCTGTGGGGCGCGTCGAGCGTCTGAGCTCTACGGGCTCTTCCTCTGGGCCGGGAGCGGTCTCTCCGGTGGTTGATGCTAGGCGACAGGGGCGGGGGAGAGTGTAAGATCGAGGAGGCCGACTAGAGGGGGGTGAATAGGCGGTTTTAAAACTCTTTGGCTAAAATCAATTAATAATGTGGAAGCTAATAACAATTTAGTTTTGCACAATTAAAACCTAAATCAACTAGGCTTGACTAAGTGTACCAACAATATGAATACAATTTAATGAGAGCAATCATTCAAAGATATATAAGCAATTAAAGCAAGTAATGTAAATTGCTCAAAGTAAAGCACAAGAACAAACCACGATGCCATAATGATGTTTTATCGTGGTGTTCAGAGACTTGCCGGTCTCCCCTAATCCACGTTAAGGTAAGCCCAAAAAAATTGGACCAGCTCCACGAATTAAGTCAACACCTCTGAGGTAAGTCCAACCACTTGGAGCGGTTCCAACACGAACCAACACCTCGATCCACACGGGTTGCTCTTCCTCCACTCCAGAGATGGTGAGCACCAAACCACTCATAACCACGCCGGACCTTCTTACAAGCTTCTTGAGAAGATCACCGGTCACGACGCCTCCAAGCTGTCTAGGTGTCGGCAAACACCAAGAGTAACAAGACTCGACTTTCACTTGAACTAATCAAGTGTCAAAACTCAATGGATACACAATCCACTACCTAAGGCAACACATGCACTTAGGGTTTGCTCTCCAAGCTCACTAAGTGCAACACATGCACAAAAGAGATGAGAGACTTGCTATTTGCTCAAAGGATGAATATAATGTTGGAAATATGCCCTAGATGCAATCATAGAGATGATGATATTTCATTATGTTCATGTTTTTGATAATATGTTATGATGTTCCTTGAATGAATCATTTGTTATAGATTAATAAGTATGTGACTTGTTGGTGGAACTCTTTAACTTATATGATGTCATTCTAAATGTATCCCTGGTCGGAGGTCACTGGTCGGAACACCAGTGACTCTATGACTAGCACATGTATTGATTGATGACCTGGTTTCACCGGTCATGGATATGGGGATATCGAATCAATAATGTGGGCACATGTTAGAGAACATGGGGTTGGATAGACCCATCATTGAGACACTATTGAGATTATTATGAATCTTTGTGTCATTAGTTGGTCTCAAGTAATGATGACGTATAATCCTTAGACCTGAGGTCAGCATGGTTCCCTACATGTGTAATAGCACTCTTAGGGGTTGTCAAACGCTACTCGTAACTGGGTAGTTATAAAGGTAGCTTTCGGGTATGCTATGAAACATGCGGAGGGATGTGACTGATCGAGATGGGATTTGCCCCTCCTAACTTAATAGGAGAGATGTCTCTGGGCCCTTCGTGGTGATCGGATAAAGGAAGTGCATGGCCATGCCACTAGTGGTCGAAGTGTCGACCGCATGATGTTATCCGACACTCGATCGAGAAAGTATTGAACAGTCCATGGATGGCACATCATCTCACCTCGAGTTCAACCAGACATCGTGAGGCAAAGGGAGAATGCATGAGTAGGTCGCTTAGTTCGACCAGTTACGGACTAGTCGTATGGAGATACGAGCTGGTCGTAGATTGGTCAAACGTGATCACAGAATGGTAAGGACCTGGTCGTAAGGAGTTACGAACTGGTTGAAACCTAATACGATCTGGTCGTATGGAGATACGAACTGATCATAAGTTATGAGGACCTAATCATAGATCATATTACATCAAGGTTCGTCCGATATATTCTATGTGTCTTTGGGAATCGTTATGTGCTGCTAGGTACCGCTGACGACTAGTGGTCGGAAAAGAGTTTCCGAGTCATAACCGATTACACATGAACCTGTGGGGTCACACACTTAAAGGGCGAGGATCTGTTTTGGATAGTGATATGAATTTGTATAGACCACGAGTTCCTAATGGGCCTCCAGGTCGAGACCCATCAAGAAAGCCTATATAAAGAGGGGCGGTGGCATGGGGTGAAGATGAGGATGATCTTAGGAAGAACCCCCGAAACCCTAATAGCCACGCCTTCTCAACCACGCTGCCAGTGCTAGCACTCCAGCGCGTGGTGATCATGCCCCGTACATGTGGATACCTCAGAGGTGTTGTTGCGAAGCATCAACACTAGAACGATTCGCAACTCGTGACGCTCACCGGAGTCGAAGGAGAAGTAACGTGATGAGTACGACCACTCGGAGGAGCAGACACGCGACGAGTACAACTACTCGAAGGAGGAGACACGCGTCGTGAGTACGACTACGACTGCATCAACTCGCTACAACGACTCTACTTCCGCTACGAGTCGGCGCCTAGCGGTAATCTCGTGATCTATTACTTCATCAACTCGCTACAACGACTCTACTTCCACTACGAGTCGGCTCGTCTAGCGGTAATCTCGTGATCTATTACTTGCGGTGGTTCCTTGGTTGCGTGGTTTTTTTGTTTGTGCTATCATAGCCTTGCCGCATTACCCTTCATATAAGGTTCAGTAACCACAACCTTCAACCAGCCAAGTGGGTATTTATACCATGCACGTAAAAACTGGCCGTTGGAGAAAAGATTCCATTGAATCAGAGACAGGTCGGTCTGACCGCCAACCAATGGCCGGTCGGACCGCCCAAGAGCCAACGGCTATAAAACTAGCCGTTGGACTCACTGTCGGTCGGACTGCCAACTAATGGCCGGTCGGACCGCTTCATCCCAGTCCGACCGCCAAAGGGAGGCGGTCTGACCGCTCACAGAAACGAAACGGCATTTCCAAAAAGTGCCTTCTCTGGAAAAATGTACCGCAAAACACTCTGGTACTTCTGCTCTCTGGTAGTACCGTTTATTTAACGGCGGTACTACCACACAGAGAATCGGCTCAAGAAGCAATCGGTCTGACCACCTAACACATGGCGGTCAGACCGGTAAACACTGGCGGTTAGACCGCCAGACAACAGAGAGCTTTTGCTCTTTGCTTAACTTAACTTGCAAAACTTATTTGCCAATTTGAGTGCAATTCAAACAGGAGTTTTAGGTGAGATTCTCAACAAGTTACAAAACACATTTGCCAACTTTTAGAATCAACACCACAAGAAATAAGATACATGGACTAAACCATTTGCAAAACGTATTTGCAAACTAAAGTCACATGCTACAAGGATCATACATGCGCATTGACTATTTGCAAAACACATTCGCAAATAATAGCATCATGCATAGATGAGCTAGAGCAAGCACAATAAGCTATCAACACATGACTAACTCATACTACTAGTTAAGACCCCTCTTAATAGTACAACAATCTATACTAGCAATCCGGTCTTTCAACCAAACACCAAGACTAGTAAAAGACTAGGAACATATCCTTAGCCCTAGCTAGTCATATCTTTGCCTTGCATCTTTTTAAAGATTGATGACGCACATCATCGCTTCAAGTCCGGGTCATTGACTTGATAATCATCAACACATATTGATCTTCTTTACTTCGGGATCTTGCCTTGAACATCATCAACACATGATGATTTCTTCATCCCAAGTCTTGACATGCATCAACACATGATGCATTCTTTCACTTGACCTCCATCAACACATGATGGGTCTTCTCTTGACTCGGTGTGCATCAACACATTGATGCATCCTTTACTCTAAGTTTTGATATGCATCAACGCATGATGCATCCTTCATTAGACCTCCATCAACACATGATGGGTCTTCTTTTGACTTGATGATCAACTCATAATCATCTCAAGTCTTCGTCACCGTGGAACATAACCTGTTTATCCAACTCATGAAAAATGTTAGTCCCATGATATGATTATCATTCATTACCACACCATACTAGTAACTCATAATGGTGGGACATGATACTTCAATCTTTCTCTCTTTGATAATTGATGATAACCACTTTAATTGCAAACAAATTGAATGTAGATAAATTGAATGTAACACAACACGAGTATATATGAATTACACAAGTTATATATACTCCAATATAAGTATACAATAACTACACGAGTTCTATATACTCACAACATGAGTATACACGAACTACACAAGGTTTGTATACTCAAAAGGATATGTTTCAAAGTAAAGATCCCAAATATATGTGGAAAACGGAATATGGATCAATACTAATGAAACCACAAAATATAGAGTGAACTACCACTAAATGTGTGCATACACAAATATGTAATGGGAATATATGCACATATTCAAGTTAAACTTATGGTTGAGTTCAACCTATATTTTGGATCCGAGGAATGCAATAATGTATAAGAAATATGATGTCAAATGCATACCTCGTTGAATTTCACCTTTATATCTAAATGAGACTACACACTAATATAACAATAGAAATATTAGTCTCACAAATAGATTTGTCATAAATCACCAAAATATTTCATTAACTTATAATGGCGGGTCTAGATCCTTTAGAGAGGGTAGCCGGTTCATTTCGTGTGGCGAGCTTGGCCCTCGAACAGTCTTCTGCTGAGACACCCTCGAATGTTTACAGTCAAGGGTCCGAAGATACCCTGGTGGGGGAGACTGCCCCTGCCCAGGACGCGCTTGGTGAGTTCCCTGTGCCTTCCTTTTACTTATCGCCTACGTGCTGACTTTTGCGCTGCAGTGTTGAGCGGGGAGAATGCCGAGGGTGGCGGTTCCGGTGTGTCAAAAGGTGACCACCGTGCGGTAGAGGGTGAGAAGGTTACGCCATCGGGAGTGGGGTTCGGGAGGCGCCCCGGTTCTCGGCACTTGCGGATCTTGGTCCGGTGGGTACGCGGATCTTGGTCCATTGTGTACCAACGACTTCAAGGTCGTGCGTGGAGCAGCTCTTCGAGACCATTCCCAAGCATCAGATGTTCAGGTAGATCGAGGCGAACGCCGTGAGGGTAAGCTTCACCAATTTTCCTCTTCTTTTTAAGCAAGGTGTGCTTTGCGTAGACCCTGATGCTATCCAGCGTGCTCGAGGGGGATATCCGTTGTGGCTATGCAGATATCTAAGATCAGGTCAACTCAGAGCATGCGCGAAATGAGTCACTTTGCTCCGAGCGTCTGACTCTTGTTAAAAGGACGAAGGAGCTGGAGGCGCGGGTTGCCGAGCTGGAAGGTGAGCGCCACGACCTTCGCGAGGAGGTGCGGACGCTCCAGGGCGCTCGCAAGGACCTTGAGGCGGAGATTGAAGTGGAGCGTCAATTCTCCGAGACGGTGTCGCGTAGTACATGGGGCGTTATGGAGTCGCTGAAAGGTACTGTGACCGAGCTGAGAGCAGTGCCACCGCCTTGGAAGGATACCGCTTCGCAGGTGGATCTGACGCTTGACTGTCTTCAGCGTGCCAGGGAGATCTGCCTGTCGGCCGCGCGGGTCTACAGCTACCATTGCACGAAAATGGCTTGGACGATAACCTTTGTGTCATTGTAGAGGGATGGTTGTGGGCATGTTGATGCCCTCGCCGCGTGCTCCTTGCCCATAGCCTCCGTGACGGAGATTGCTGTTGATCATCGGCATGCGCGGAGGGCGGCCAAGGCCTTCACTCAGGACTTCTGGGTGCCGCATGGGCGTGAGGTCACGATGGACTCCTTGCGCCTAGTGCAGCAGCAGGCGAAGGGCAAGGCTGCGGTAGCGGACGAAGGCGTCGGCGGGCGAGGGGCTACCACCAGAGACAAGGTGTGTCCCTTCGCCCTTCTCCAGCAATTCCAGGCGTAGACTTTATGTAGGCTCTTTTTTTCCTTGCTCCGATCTTTGTGCTCGGGCGGAGGTGGGTGGGAGGGGGTTACTATTTTTTGTAATGACCTCTGATTTCGAATGAAATGAGTTACAAGCCTTGTTGCACTGGAGTATGTGGTTGCATTGTGTTTATATTCTTGCTTGTTGGTTTGGTTAGGCCAGGCCGATTCTGTTTCGACGTGCCGCTCGACGGGGCCTCGCCCTCCCGAAGGGCGAATGATGAAGGTCACCGCGCCCCCAGGGTATGAAGGATGAGCGAACTCTTCTCTCTGTCTGGCCTCTGCAACTGTGCTATCAAGGTGTCGTGTATCACGACGCGAAGTGACAACGATGGAAGCTGACGAACTTGGAGGGGTCGATAGAGCATTTTTGGCTCTTCCAGGAGCGCAAGGCGGTGAAGGCGCGCGATAAGATTCACGCTTTCTGGGAGCAATAGGGTGTTGGTTTCGTGACTGGGGCCCGGTCTCCTCATCCGCCGGTTCGGCCACCTCGCCGCCAGAGGATATTACCAGGGAGTCCCCGGGATCCCTGTGCGATGCGGAGAAGTACTTGCACCTTGTGGGCATTGGGGCATCCGACGAGGAGCTTCTCGCGTGGGCAGTCAGGATGGAGGAATGAGACTTTGTGCCCTAGCGTCGCGAGGCGGCGGTGTGTACTGTTTGTGTGGAGCAATAACGTGTGTTGCTAAGTGGTGATATTTTTATTGTACTGGTTGAGAGGTTTTCATGTAACGTACGGGAATCGCCTCGCCGTTATCCTCCGACGGTGGCTATGTATGTGTTATGTACTTATGATTCGTTATCATTAAAACTCCTGGCAATACCGCGGTTTGTATTTGCTGGAGCAGGAGGCGAAGGGCTCCGACGGAGCCCTACCGATTATTTGTTGCGAGGGGAAGGTGAAGCTGGTGTCGTCCCCCATACCTTCTTAGATAGGGTTCCGGGGGAGCCCTACGTATTATTTGTTGCGGGGGAGGCGAAGTCGGCGTCGTCCCCCATACTTCCTTAGATAGGGCTCCGGGGGAGCCCTACCTGTTATTTGTTGCGAGGGGAGGCGGTGGTCCCCATACTTTCCCCATACTTTGTTAGATAGGGCTCGCCCCATGCTTTCTTAGATAGGGCGCGGGGAGCCTTACATGTTATTTGTTGCGAGGGGAGGCGGCGACGCCACGCCGCCCCATAGCGGTGCCGCCCCCATACTTTCTTAGATAGGGCTCCAGGGGAGCCTTACATGTTATTTGTTGCGAGGGGGAGGCGAAGCCGACGCCAACGCTGCCCCCATGCTTTCTTAGGCCCTGTTTGGCACAGCTGTGGCTTTTCTAAAGCGGCTTCAGGTATCTTTGAGGCTTTTTCATTGCAAGGGTTGAATGGTGTGCTTTTCCGATTTGGTGTTTGGTCGTCGGCTTTTAGGTAGGTCGTGTTGCGAAGCCTTCAAGATATGAAATGTCTGAAATACCCATGAGGACAGTAATAACTTATTTGATGTCGTTTAACTGAATTAACAACATTAAACGACATTTGGCAACATGTAACGATATTTAAGAACATTTAACGGTATTTAACAATAAAACTTCAGAAAGCATGTGAAAATAATCTGGACTATATGGCCCAGATCAATGGCTCAAAAAGTTAAGTCCTTAGTGATTACTCAGGCGAGGCAACCACATCCCAAAGTTTCTGCACCCCCTTTACTGCACGGTCACACGCCCGAGTATAAATCATTTTTGGTTCAACCCGACCAAATGGTGCACTCATAAAGAAAAAATTAAAGGGAGAACATGCATGCAGATCCCATTTTTATTGGTTTCCAGGTTACATCTCACTGGTGCCCAACTACATAACTAAATCTTTTTACCTAGTATGGTAACATTTCTAGCTATTAGAGAAAGAGAATTGTATTCTGAACCAAATCAGCATTACTTTTAAGCAAAGGAGTCACATTATACCAACAAATCGAGCAACAATGTATACATATCTAGATCCGTAAGTTTTCCAATGACACAGATAATAGATACTAGCCTCTATTCCTAGTACAATAGCTTCTTTGTCAATGTGTCAAGGAGGCTATCCCTATCAATGGAGTGTAGAATTTGCTCTGCAGCGAGTAACTTAGTATGATTAACAAGGAAGCACCACAAGCTCACCTAACTCAAGCTTAAACATGCTATTTTCTGGTACTTTTGACAGTGCAGTAACACCTAACTCTAAACCAATCTTCAAACAAAACAAGGAATGGTATCTGTGTTGGTAAATTAAGTTTTGAAGAAACAGGTTTGTATTTGAAATATCCAAAGAATAACATGTTGCTTCTGTTGGATTTCACAAATGCCATATGTCGTTGCTCGTCTCCAGCAGTCGACAGCTGCTGCCGGCCGCCTACGAGCCTGCGAGGTCCACCGCAACCTCGCCATCCGTCATGACTTCTAACATCAATCAACGAATCTAACATCAACTAACCATCACATGGAAAAGATCAAAATGAATTGGGAAAGGAATAGAAAACTTCCGAGTGAACGCTCTTGGGGGCGGCGAATCGGGAGAGAGTCAACGATGACGACGCTGGCGGCAGCCACGAGAGGAGGAGTACCAGCCGAGGAGGTGGCAGATCGAGCGACGGGATGGGGAAAACCTAGTGCGGCAGAAGGAAGGCGAACATACAAGATTGCTTTAAATACTAGGTATGAGGTGGGTAATTTCTGCGAAGTATGGGGGTATTCTTGGAACGCTGGAGGTGGGAAGCGGTGGGAAGCACCTCAACACTGGCTTTTCGCTTTTGGCTTCCATATGTATTGATGACTTTGAGCTTCTGTGAAAGCGGAAAAAACCAACCGTTTGGCCTGACTTCCGCTTTTCTCACCCAAAAGCCAAAGCAAAAGCTGTACCAAACAGGGCCTTAGATAGGGCTCCGGGGGAGCTCTACGTGTTATTTGTTGTGAGGGGGAGGCGAAGCCGGCGCTGTCCCCCATGCTTTCTTAGATGGGGCGCCGGGAGAGCCCTACATGTTATTTGTTGCGAGGGGGAGGCGAAGCCGGCGCCACCCCCATACTTTCTTAGATAGAGCTACATGGGAGCCCTACTTATTATTTGTCGCGAGGGGGAAGTCGGCGCCGTCTCCCATACTTTCTTAGATAGGGCTTCGGGGAGCCCTACGTGTTATTTGTTGTGAGGGTCATGTGCGGCATCTGTTTTATACACTCGTTTCTACAGAGGGCGGCGGTATGCACCGGGGCTGAGGGCAATGCGTCAGTGTCTGTTTTAGACACTCGTACTTGCGGAGGGCGACGGTGTGCACCGGGGCCGAGAGCCATGCGCAGTGTCTGTTTTATACACTCGTGCATGCGAAGGGCAACGATGTGCGCCGAGGCCGATGGCCCGGTGTGTGTTTTATACACTCGTGCCTACAGAGGGCGACGATATGCACCGAGGCCGAGGGCTATGCGCGATGTCTGTTTTATACACTCTTGCCTACGGAGGGCGATGGTGTGCACTGGGGCCGAGGGCCATGCGCGGTGTTTGTTTTATACACTCGTGCCCGCGGATGACGATGATGTGCACCGGGGCCGAGGGCCATATGCGGTGTCTGTTTTATGCACGGTGGGGGATCGAAAACAGATAGTATGAGGGAGGTCTTTCCGATGGGTTTAGTTGTAATTAATTGATCGTAATTATTCAGTCAAAATTAAATTAATCGTAATTAATTAGTCACAATCAATTTAATTATAATTAATTACTTGTAATTAGTTAGTTATAAATAAATTTATTCGTAATTAATTAGCAGTACGAGGAAAGTCCTCTCGCGTGACGCGTAGACGAGGAAAATCCCCTCCCCAAGAGCACGTAGACGAGAGAAGTCCCCTTCTTAAGAGCACGGACGAGGGGAGTCTCCGGGAGAGGGGATGATGATAGACTAGGGGGGTCCAAGCACCTGTGGTGCAGACAAGAACACATATCGTCTGCTGGTAAGTCCACAATATTATTTTTGACTTTGATTTCTAGAGGAAACTAGATTTGCTATTTTTCGTGCAAACATGTCATTTAATTGAAAGAAAAAACTTCCCACGGTCCCACCTGTTTCAGTTTTCCCTCCAAAAATTTCCCCAAATCTCCAAATCCGCACTCCCCTCCCAGCCACTCCGACATTCCCCCCAAAAATCCCACCGATTCATTCCTGGCCTCTTCGCCACCCAGACCTCGCCGAGGGCGGCGGCGTAGATCTCGTGTCGGGTGGGTGCCGTAGGCTGGGCCGGTGATATCGCTGCGGCGGGCGGCGGCGCTCGCGCTCCCGTCACTTGCGGCTGCATTTTGAAATATTGAGATAGCGAAGTCTCGCTCCTCCATGGAGACCTCACCACCGCAGTCGCCTTCACCTGCGAGGTCGCCGGCGAAGGCGGCGAGGCCGCGACTGTTCATAAAGGAGATGGTTCTCCGCAACTTCAAGTCCTATGCTGGGGAGCAGCGCATCGGTCCTTTCCACAAGGTCTCTCTCTCTCTCGAACAAACGCGCGCGCTAGCTAAATTTACTTATATGTGCTCGTATTTTTGGTCCATGGAAATTAAATTAAGGCGGCCATAGATCATTGTGCTGTGTTTACCCTCCCACTTTCCAATTTTCGCTCGTTTTGGTGCTGGTTTGGGATACTAGGAGTGCAACTTTGCATGGTCCGCTTGCATTTTTACTTGACCTATACGATCCTTAAACCTTAGATATGCCAATTCGATAACAATTTTACTTAGATTTTGACAGACTAGGAAGGAAATTTGTATTGTTGTCCGAAATTTTCATCTCCCTGTGCCTACGAATTCCTAAATGAGTTGCACTCTGTCTAATAGCTTAAGCTTGCCTTTTCTGGCCCAGTTTGTCTAGTTGTTATCCCAGAAAATTTGGAGTGGAATTTTTGTTGCTAAGTACTGGTTTTACGTGGGAGGCTTCAATTCTGATGGAGTGACATTGACATGCTCTAACAGTAGTGTTTTTTTTTGTTCACTTTGTTTTACTTGCACAATTGTTACCCTGAATCAAAACACATGGTATGGTTGTGATACATGCATTATACACATATCCTCAAAATAGCGTTTCTGCACTTTAGTTCAGCTTTCACTTGTTTTGTGGTAGCCGTGAAATCTTGAAGCAGCACTTATCATCATTTTTAAATTTTAATGGTGTTGAACTAAATCATGTGGAAGTGACCTATGAGTAGTTACACGTCTTGCATTCTAGGATTGCCATCTCACTTTACTAATGGTATTTTGTGGCAAACCTTTGCAGAATTCTCAATTCTTAGGCATGTAATTGTCATGCTTTTGTTAGAGTTCTCAATAATGTAGTGGTGGCAGTTAAGCACCAAAAGTGGCATCTATGTCATTCAGTCAAACTTTGGGTTGTACCTAGTCATCCTTGTCCTGTAAGTGTTAGACCATATTTTATCTCAAGTATCCCTAACATAGGTGTGGTTCTGAAACCATATGTTTCGCTTTGTATGGTTTAGTTCCAGTGTTTATGTTGCCATTGTGAATATTCTCTTTTCCTCTCTTTATCTCCTATCAAATGAGCAAACCCCTATACCTGCAGAAACTGTAATATTTGCGAAGGGAGAAAAAAGGACCGAAGTGTAGATTGACCAACGAATACCATGAGCATCAGCTATTCCAAAAAGACACCAATACACCATTCTGACCTATGAGGATACAAAACATTTGTATCATACAGCCATAGCAATAGTCAATTATAATCCGATAGAGATACAGCCAAAGAGTAAACTACAGTTCTGGTTCTTGGGAACACGGAACTTTCACACTACAGTTAGGATTTGTGCACAATAGAGTTGAATATATTGCATGCCTTTTCTCTTAGGTTGCTCACCGAGTGATGATTCTTAGAGACAACAAGAAATATGATGTTTTTTTTACCTTGGTTGCAGAGCTTCTCGGCTGTCGTTGGGCCAAATGGCAGTGGGAAGAGCAATGTCATTGATGCAATGCTCTTTGTGTTTGGGAAGCGTGCAAAGCAGGTGGACATTTTTGCTACATATCGTTTTTATTTGATGTTCATCAATATATTTGTTTGTTTAATCTCAGTTGCAGATTTTAAGCTATTTAAGTATTTATTCTATCTCAACAAATCATCTCATTTATTTTATCCTATCCACTGGTTAAATGCCGGAGTTGGCATGTCAGTCTAAGTTACCCCAGTGATTTAAAAATTAAAATTTAGCGTAACAACCTGCCCTTCATGTGAGTTACTGGTTTTGTATAACAGACAAAAAGTAAGCACAAAGTCCTCACACAAAGGTATTCTAGTATCTAGAATATTGATGTTAAGGGTATTTGTAGTATTTCTCTATTGTTCTAGGGTTTAGTTTTGTGTCATTTGTACTTTATATATTGCCCATTGGGCTATTGCAATACATACACAATATTCATAACATGATATCAGAGCCCTAGGTTCTCTCCTAGCCTCCGATTGTCCATCGCTGCCGCTGCCTGGATGGTCATGTGGAGGGACCTGGAGATCCGGACGATGACCTCGAACAAATTGTTCATCACAATTAAAGCAAAAGACTCTTCTGGCGTCTGTCGGCCATCTCAGTAGGAGTGAGACGTCTAAAAGAGCATTGTGATGATGTGGTTGGGAGAGTTGGTGGTGTTGGTAAAGCCGACTGTATCGGCGGTTGGGAAAGAATTGGCACAACCCTTTTTTGCAGCACTGGAGTAGAATTGAGTGAAGATTGGGGGACTGGTGTTTGGCGAAACAGCACACCGGAGTTGTATAACAGCTTGTAATGGCGCTCTGAAGCTTTAGCCAAGCTGACAGTCGTGTCAAGGGAAGATAGGTTCTGCAACTCCACATTGGACTTAATTAAGTCACCTAAACCGGCGAGAAATAAACCCACTTCATGTTTCGAAGAAAGACTGTCAGCACGACACAATACTTTGTAAAATTCTTGAGCATATTCTTCAACTGAGTTTGTTTGACGAAGAAGGGCGAGTTTCGACACTGGATTCGATCTTCATGGTGGACCAAATTGAAATTGGTAGGAATTCTTGAAACGAGGCCAAGATGGAATTCCCTCCGAGTGCTCCAACTTATAATACCACTGTTGAGCGATCCCTGTCATATGATATGTGGCAAGCCAAACTTTTTCCTCTTCGAGCGTACGGTGACCACGAAAGAACTGATTGCAATGAGAAAGCCAATCTAACGGATCAGAATTTCCATCGAAAAGAGGAAAATCCACCTTGTAGAAACGTTTAGGTGGTGGCGCTTCAGCCAAATCAGGGGTAGGTCGACGGAAGGAGGAACTTGTAGACAGTGGGAGGTAAGGATACATGAGCTTGAAGTTCTAGAACGTTGGTGTGAAGACTTTCATGTGCGTTGGATTGATCCTCCTGTCGCTGCAACAATTTGTTGATCATATCCTTCACTTCGCGCAGCTCCAAGGAGATTGGATCAGAGGCCATGGAATCTGATACCAATTTGTTGCATTCCTTCGCTTTAGACCGAAGGTTGTAGACGTGACTTGACTTGTTGAAGTCGATAACTTTCTTATCACTGCTCGGCACTCCTTGCCTCGCCGTGATTGAAACTGGGTTTGAGAATCAAGAATTAAGAAAAGATTGATTTCTTTCTTTCTTGCCTCCTACTGCACAAACGCAGGTGCTATATAAAAGGTTCACTGCCACTTCAAGAGTCCTAATCGATTACAACTCTTACTTGTTTAATATCTATCCTATTCTTGCTAAATATAGAATCATACTAAAGATAGAAAAACATTCCTAATAGGATAACTAATTTGTATTGGATTGTGGCTTGGACCTCCTCTTGTAGAACTTGCCCCAATAAGAATCCGTAACAGCGCGGCAGGCCATGAGCCCGGGGAAGGATCTGCGAGACGGGGGAAGAGGTAGAGGGGAGAGGTTCTTGGATCGGATCTAGCAGGATGAGACGACGAGAGGGGATAAGGACAGACGAGGGGGAGCAGGTGGTTGATATGGTTTTTAACCAGATCTGGCTAGAGCCGCTTCGGCTTCATCGGCTCCAGCTCCTTCCATCTCCAGCAATGGTTTCGGTTTTTTGCTTTGGCTTCTTGCAGCTTCTTCCGCTATTAAAGAGTGCTACTGCTAGCTATCATTTGAGTCTTTTCTTTCTTCGTGTTGTTTTTTCTGTTGCGTCCATCCAAGTCTGTAACACTCTATCTTTGAGTTCATCTAAGCCATGCGAGTCCACAAATTCATTGTCAGTTAGTTGATTGCTTTGCTAGCCACAGTCTGTCCTCTTGGATTGAGAGTGGTGCATGGCAGTAGCCGTCGCTCTTCTCTCCGAGCCGCTGCAGATCGTAGAAGGCGTTATGATACCGTCGCTTCTCTCTAAGCCGCCGCCCTGAGCTTCTAAGACCGCCATGCTTCTTCCGCACTGCGCCGCCGCCGTCTTGGGCTTCGATCTATCCATCTTTGGCTTGATTTGATAACTCTCTCTATTTTATCATCTTTTTCGTCGTGTTGCCGCGGTCGACTTTGCTCCCACTTGCCTCTACTTTCTCAGCCTCTGCACTTTGTGCTTTATGGGTTGTTGCACGATCCCAGATGAGAGATCTTTTGATACACGACATATTTTTCAAGAGCTGCATGCTACGACGACATTACCAAGACTCGGACTTCGGTTTTTCTCTATTGTAGTCTCAACTCTTTCCAAATGCAATGTTATTCCATACACCTTGCATTTGAGAGGGGGGGGGGGGGTAAAGGTATTTGTGGTATTTCCCTATTGTTTTAGGGTTTAGTCTTGTGTCACTTGTACTCTATATATTGCCTATTGGGCTATTGCAATACACACGCAATAGTCATAACAATTGATACTTTGATAGTAGTATAGTACTAATCTTGTGGTGGCCAATTGGGATGTATATAATAGTTTGACATGGTGGGATCTTTATGAAGTTTTTCTCCCATTTGTCATTGGCCATTTTGTGCAAAGTTTCCCCCTTAGAAGTTTGGATTAACAATGTAAAATTCTTGAATATCTTAAGCTCATGAAAGATGATCTTATTCGTTCATTAGCTATTTTATTAACTAAGAACAACCTATTTATTTGGCTGTTTCAAATTCTATGTTGCTTCTGACTAACTTCCCCCATAACTGTAGATGCGCCTAAACAAGGTATCGGAGCTCATACACAACTCTTCCAACCACCAGAACCTAGACAGCGCTGGGGTTTCTGTCCGTTTTCAAGAAATCATTGATCTGGTATTGCTTGAGTCAAGTACCCAACATTTGTTATTGCTTCATTACTCGCTAGTGCCATAATCCCTTTTCCTTTTTCTCGCTGTGGCCATATGCAGGATGATGGAAACTACAGGACAGTCGAGGGTAGTGACTTTGTCATCTCAAGAGTTGCTCTCCGTGACAACACTTCTAAATATTACATAAATGACCGTGGAAGCAATTTTACTGAAGTAACTAAATTGTTGAAGGGCAAAGGCGTGGACCTTGATAATAATCGCTTTCTGATCCTTCAGGTTTTGTGCATTTTTCCCCATTTTACATGTGAATAATACTGATGTTTTTTTTGTCTAATTTGGTTAGACAACTCTTAGATTGGATTTGTAGTACCCTTCATAAATTTTCCACTTATGTTGCATGTTTCTTGATTTAAGTCTACGTGGAATTTAGTTGGCATTCATAAGGTACAAATCCAGCTTTCATGGTTTTACTACTGCATAACTTCTAAGGTGGGCACTGTACAGGGTGAGGTTGAGCAAATCTCCCTGATGAAACCGAAAGCTCAAGGCCCGCACGATGAGGGGTTTCTAGAATATCTTGAAGACATCATTGGGACGAACCAATATGTTGAGAAAATTGAGGAAACTAACAAACAGTGAGTTTCTTAATTAATCCTTTCATGCCTGTTTTCATCATGACCCATGAGCGCTTTTCGTCCATTGTGCTACGATTTAATCATTTATCATGTTCTGACACTTTTAGACTGGAAGTGCTCAATGAAAAACGAACCACATCAGTGCAGATGCTGAAATTGGCTGAGAAGGAAAGAGACAGTCTAGAGGTGCTGATCCGAGTGTTATAAATTTATTCTTTTTGTCGATGAACACTACTAATGGAGTTGTTTTCCTGTAGAGTGCGAAAAATGAGGCTGAAACATACATGCTGAAGGAACTCTCACTTTTGAAATGGCAAGAAAAGGTAACCATGCTGGCTTCTGATGATGCTACCTCACATGTTGCTCAGCTCCAAGAGAATGTGGCAGACCTGGAAAAGAATCTTGCCTCTGAAAGGTCATTTATTTCCACGGCTGTACATGATTTTTTTCGGTTTTGGATTTTATAACTAAACGTTTTGGTTATGATCCATCCAGGGAAAAAATTCAACAAAATTCTCAAACTCTGAAGGAAATGGAGTCTATTTACAACAAGCATGTCAAAAGACAAGAGGTATTGTCCTAAACTACATTTTTTTGGAACGTCACTCATCGTGAATTCAAAGTTCAACTATTTCTTAGATGTGGGTTTGTGACTTATTTGCTAGTTCTGGTCTAATATTACCGTATTATAATGCCCCTTTGTTTCACCTTCTCTTTTTATATGTTTAGGACCTTGAAAATAATACGAAGGATTGCAAGGATCAATTTAAAGAGTTTGAGAGGAAAGATGTAAAATATAGGGAAGATTTAAAGCATCTTAAGCAGAAGATTAAGAAGCTGGAGGACAAAGCTGAAAAGGTATATTAAAATGGTTTCAGATGTAGGCTAAGCAATAAAGTCCAAAAGTTTCACTGTCATCTTGATCCAGGATATGTCAAAAATTGATGAATCGACAAAAGAGATGGAAGAATCATCCAATGTCATTCCACAGCTTGAAGGAGAGATACCCAAACTGCAAGAACGATTTAATGAAGAAGAGAAGGTGCTGGAGCGAATTAAAGAACGCTCTCGAGGTGATTTTATAACCAACAGTAACCTATTTCTTCCTTTTTTCATAGAAATGTTCTGTTTGATAACCAAACTTCCTTTTTTTTGGGTAATTACAGAAGAAACTGAGAGATTGCGTGCTGAACTTACCCAAGTAAGGACTGAACTCGAACCATGGGAAAATCAAATTATTGAGCATAAAGGAAGGCTGGATGTTGCATCTGCTGAGAAAGATTTAATGAAAGAAAAGGTTGGCCCTCCTTGCCTTTTGCCTTTTTTCAAAATAATGGAAATAAGATGAAGACCATTGTCAATTTCCTTCAATATGAGCAGTCCACTATATGAGCCACTTGACTGCCAGTTTGGACATATGTTTCATTGAGGACACTGAAAATATTCTGTCCCTAATATGCCACATTTTGCCATCACAACCTGGACCTGCCATGTGGATTACAATAAGTATTTTATTTTTGCATGACATTGCAGGAATCAGACACCAGAAATGAAAGTGTTAAGCTTTTTTTTGGCAAAGCATTAATTAGATACAATTTTCTTCTTTTGTTAATTACTTAATTTTCATTCCAACCTTATTACCTGTTTTCAGCATGATGGAGCTCGAGCAGAATTAACTGATGCTCAAAACCAGATGGAGATCATTAAGGAAAAAATAAAAACGAAGGATACATATATTACGGAGCTTCAAGAAAAAATAGAGAAACACCAGAGTGAAGCATCTGAAGCTCGTAAAGTTGAACAGGTAAATCAGTTCCAGATTAATTTGAGCCATTTCTTCTCCCTGGGGCCATTAAGTTTGGTCATCCTTTTGCTGTGGAGGATCCTGAGTTTCCTGGATCTCTAACTTGGAATGCATAACAGGAATGCCTAAAACAGGAGGAGTCGCTAATTCCTCTTGAACAAGCAGCTAGGCAGAAAGTTTCGGAGATTAAATCCACAAGGGATTCTGAGAAGAATCAAGGCACTGTTCTGAAAGAAATTTTACAAGCGAAGGAATCAAAGGAAATAGATGGCATTTATGGCAGGCTAGGTGATCTTGGTGCAATCGATGGTAAGATATAATCCATAGTCACAAAAGAATGATGCCGTAGTCCAAGAATGTGTGCAGTTAAACTATTACAGCTTTCTTTCAAACTAGGTTGACTTTCCACACTGCCAGTCGTACTGGCTGTTGAAGTTTCTTGTTTCTTTTTTTTTCGTGCTCCGGAACATATCCCCATTTTTTTGCTCAAAAAACAAATTGACATGAACCCGGGTCTTGTGGGTGCTGATCCCGCATTTTCCGCACTAGGATGGGAATACATCCCAACTATTATAGCTTTGATATCTGGATTGAACATATGAAAATGATAAATTTGCCATCAAAATTATTTTCATATTGCAGTGCTGGACCTAATCCCTCACACCCAAGCAGGCCCTTAGAGTGGAATGCTTTTACTGAGATGAACGTGTTGCATATTTTTGTGGATCCAAAGTATGCTAGAGAAGTTTAGGATACTATGTATAGTATGGTTTTCCCACATGTACATGTAGGTACATGCACTATGACTACCCTCAAATGTTCATTGAGATTGATGCAAACCTTCAAAATTCAAACCACCATCACATCTTCAAATCGTTGCAATATCCTTGCATGAATTTTGAGGCACTTTGGGGGGGCTAAGATAGTATAGGTACCCACATGCACATGTTGTTTTGCATTTTTGCAGTATCTATTATGCTTTATGTATATATTGTAGGTCCAAATTATGCTACAAAAGTTTAGGCTTTCAATAATTTACTAATTTGTTTCAGGCAAAGAAGTTTAACATTTACTTTAGCATAAGGCTTGTTCAAAGATTCCAATTTTGAAAATAAAAACTGCAAAAGTTTTTGCGGTTTGCTTGTAGGAGGTCAAGGCTTCTCCAGTTTGTGCCTATTTCTTGATACCAATACACGAAGCCCCATACAGATGTACTGAGTTTGGATTCCTTCAGATTTTATATATTACTATTACTGTTTGTGTTTCTATCCCAGCAGGAGGGGACAAAAAACCCTTTTTCAGAAAAAAAGAAGTATTGATGTAATGATGTATGCTATTGCATTTGATGCCGGAGAATTTGCAAGTGAAATTAAACTTGACATCTCGGTGTTGGACTTAGTAGTTCAGTCTCTCATCTCAGATGGGAAGTATTGATTTAGTATTTGCACTTAGTGATTGGGGAAAGGCTTGAGTTGGTCAAGTCATGGGTGTTAGAGATATATATGTTAGAGATATATATGTGTTAGAGTAGGACTCTAGATATTATTTGGTTTCCTTATCTGTAACCTGTAGTTGTGTATATATATTGGCCCATTGGCCCCTGATAATACAAGCATTATTCCTAACATGGTATCAGAGCGTACCTAGGGTTTCGCTTCGCTTGTCGCCCCGCCGCCGCCGCTCAGACGGCATCGCCTCCTGTCGTCATCTTCAACGACTCTCGATCGGATCGAATCTCCGGTCTCCAGACACGGGCCTCGTCAAAACCGCCCGCGCCATCGTCGCTTTCGCCGCTCGCCGACGCCGGTCGACCCGAGCCTTGTCGCCCCGGCCGTCGTCGTCGCCGTCGCCGCTTCGCATCGCCGCCACCGGCCATTGCCGGCTCCTCGTCTTGCGCCGCCGCCTCGGTCCCCTCGAACCCCGGCTTCCTGCACCGATGCTTACGCGCTTGGATCCGCCGGCGCGCTTCGTCTCGGCTCCGCGTGTGCGAGCCGCCTCGGCTTCCCGTCTTTGCCGCCGCCCGCTGCCATCGCTGCCACCGAGCAAGCAAGAACGGAGACAAAGCCGCCGGACGCTGCCGGATCGCTGAAGGCGCTATTGTTCTGCCGCGGTCGCCGACGCAGGCCGCCGTCGCCAACCGCCGCCGCCTCTGAAGCCGCCGCTTGCCGCGCTTTGGTATCATCCGGCCGCCGGCTGAAAGAGCAAAAGGGAACCCTAGGTTTCGGCGCATTGGTAGAATTGGGCGAATCGGCTGGTATTTAAAGCGGTGCAAAAAACGTCGATCGATCGCGCGCCGTCGGCGCGCCTATTAGACTACGTTATCTTGGTGCCGCGCCGTCCAGCGCCGCCTACCAATGGGCACCGTTTTCCTCCCTCGCTGCTCGGTAATCTTCGATGGTGTTAATTACACCGACTTCGTGTCTCACATGCGTGGTCTTCGTCTCTGGGCATCCTCTCTGGCGATGTCACTTGCCCGCCTTGCCCTACTATTCCGACGGAGTCTACGTCTGTTGCGCTGCCTCCGACAATTGACAATCTGCTGGTCTTGCTAATGAGAAGATTGCCTCTGCCTACCAAGAGGCTCTGGATTCCTACATGGATCGATTAACCGCCTACACTCAGTGGTGTGACGGCGGCGCTTTCGAGTGCTTGTTGTCTTCATCGCGATGTCGACCTCGATTTTCTTACGAGGTTGTGGGACTCCATTCGGCTGTCCATATGTGGACCCACCTTTGTCAGCGCTACGAACCCTCTTGAGATGCTCTCTACCTGTCAGTGGTTCGCCGGGAGCACTCTCTTCAGCAGGGTGATGCTACTGTTGACGCCTTCTAGCTTAGAGTTCTGGCATGCGGCGTCGGTGGACTCTCTTCGCACCGCTTGGTTTGTCGCTCTGTTCGTGTTGCTGGTATGCGTCTTGACACGGAGTTTCAGCGTGTTCACGAGTTCCTTACTCGCCGTCCCGAGTTCGAGCGAGGCGTGCCCGACTTCTTGCACGCCACCTCGTGTCACTCTTCCGGAGGTCCTTCAGAGATACGTGCGAGGAGACTCGTCGAGTGGTCTTTGGTGCGATGTCACTCCTCCGTGCTCGCCTCCGTCCACCTACTACACCGAGCGCTGCGCTTGATCCTCGCCTCCTCCGTGGCTGCTACAGGTGGTGGTGGCCGCCCTCCATCTGGTGGTGGCCGTCCTCGCTGCTCCTACTGCGACAAGGTCGGCCACATTGAGTCCCGTGCTATAAGAAGCGGCATCTTTCACGCCGTTCTTCTCCTAGCACTGCACCGTCACTTCTACATCGGCGTCTGCATCGACTACTTCGCGATTTCTCTCGCGAGCGGGAGATAGCGGACTTGGCGCTGCTGCGGCTTGAGTTCTTCCTCGGCGGAGTTCTGCAGGTTACGTGGATCGACTCTTGAACCGAGAAACCACCTCCTACGATCGGTACCTCCCGTGGATCCTTGATTTCGAAGCATCTTTGCACATGACTTCTGATTCTTCCACTCTGTCTTTTGTTACACCTCTTGATTCCCCTGTCAGTGTGCTTACTGCGATGGTACCTCTCTTTTCGCCTCTCAGTCGAGGACCTCTTAGCAACTCATCTTTTCATGTTCCTTCTGTTGCTCATGTTCCTCGCCTAACCATGCAGCTTCTTTCTGCTGGACATATTACTGACTTTGGTTGTCGGGTCATTCTTGACTCTGACTCTTGTTGTGTTTAGAACCGCCACACGGGGGCTCTGGTTGGTTCTGGCCCTCGGCGCCTTGACTCACAGCGTCTCTGGGAGCTTGGTAGCTTCACCTTCCTTCCACGCCACCGCCGCCACCGATCTCTCCTCTTCCGCCACTTCGTTTACCAGCTCTTTCCAGCAGTGGCACCACCGTCTTGGTCATCTGTGTGGATCTCGTCTGTCATCTTTAGTCCGTCGTGGTCTCACGGGTGCATCTCGGAGGCGTATCTTTAGATTGTCGGTGTAAGTTAGGAAGCAGATTCAGCTTCCCTATACTCATAGTAAGTCTGTGTCTCAGCGACCATTTGATCTTATTCATTCAGATGTTTGGGGTCCGGCTTCCTTTCTTTTCGAAAGGGGGCCATTGATATTATATTATTTTTATAGATGACTTCTCTCGTCACACTTGGATATACTTTATGTCTTCCCGTAGTGAGGCTTTGTCTATCTATAAACAATTTGTCACTATGGTTCGTACACAGTTCTCCACTCCTATTCGAGTCTTTCGTGCTGACTCTGTTGGCGAGTACCTCTCTCATTACCTGCGCAACTTCCTTGCCGAAAGCGAGCACTCGCTTCGATTCTCTTGTCCCGGTGCTCATGCTCGAATGGTGTCGCTGAGCGCAAGCATCGTCACCTCCTTGAGACGGCTCGTACACTGATGATTGCCGCCTCTATTCCACCACACTTTTGGGTTGAGGCTGTTTCCATTGCCACCTATCTCGTCAACATCCAAATTTCTCTTACGCTTTTCGGTGAGATCGATTAAGCGTCTCGTGATCTTTCTCCGGACTACTCGCCGCCAAATGCATTTGCTTTGCGTTTGCTACGTTCTCCTTGCACCTCGAGAACGAACCAAACTGACCGCTCAGTCTGTTGAGTGTGTTTTTATGGGATACAGTGCCGAGCACAAGGGCTATCGGTGCTGGGATCCTGTTGGTCGACGGATGAGGATTTCTTGGGATGTGACTTTTGACGAGTCTCGTCCCTTCTACCCACGCCCCGCCTCTCCTTGGTTTCCTCTGTGGAGTCCTGTCTTTTTGACCTTTCGGATACACCCATCTCTATCTTGCCCTCGTCCATCCGTCCCACTGAGTCTCCACATATATCTCCTGAGGCCTCTCCGCCGTTGTTGCCTCCTGCTTTGTCGCCTGTGGCTCCTCAGGCTCCTCCCACTCTCTCTTACACCCGTCGACCTCGTATTGAGGCTTTTCCAGATGAACCATCTTCCCCTGATGTTTTATTTTCTCCTGATGCTCCATCTTCTTCTGATGGGCCATCATCTCCTCGCTACGGTCTCCGCGATCGTCGGTCGATTCGGCCTCTGCCTGTTTGGTCTTCTTTGGTGCGACTACCCATGAGTCCGTCTCTCAGGGATGTTGTTACTCATCGAGTGGCGACATGCTATGGCGAGAGATTGATGCTCTCAGCGTCTTGGTTCCTTTTCCATCTCACTCTCGTCCCATCACGTGTAAGTGGGTCTATAAGATTAAGACTCGCTCTGATGGCTCTCTTGAGCGCTATAAGGCGCGTCTTGTTGCTCGTGGCTTCTAGCAGGAGCATGGTCGTGACTACGACGAGACTTTTGCTCCTGTGGCCCACATGGCCATTGTCTGCACTCTTCTTTTGATGGCGTATGTTCGCCATTGGTCCGTTTCTCAGCTTGATGTAAAGAATATGTAGGATCGTAAAGGCGACTAGGGGGGTGAATAGGCGCTTTCTCAACTTTCTCGCCTAAATCAAATTCAACACGAACTTTACTCCTTTAGCTATGAAAGCTAAGAAGATCGATGGCGCCGCGATGGAAGCCTTGTCTTGAATTCGATAACCCGCTCAACCACACGACACACAAGTGGTGAAATGAACTCACTTATTACGGGTATAGATGCTGGCGGTCGGGCCATTTGGAGCGAGCGGTTGGACCGACGTTTAACGGTGGTCGGACCGGCTACTAATGGCGGTCGGACCGTTGGATATCGGTTCGACCCGCGATCATCGAAGCGGATCGAAGCGGGCGGTCGGACCGCCGTTGTAAAACCGGTCAGACCGATTCAGTCCAGTACTGAAAAACTAAGCCCAAATCCAAAACAAAATTTGATCCAACTTTTGATTCAACCAATGAAACTTGACCAAATTTCGAGCACACCTCCCTAAGGATATTAGAGACCTATTTCTAGCAACGATCCTTCGGATCCACTTCGTAGAAACGATCTCTCAAGGTTTTACCGAAGAAGTGCACAAACCCTAGAAAGTGAAAAACTTTGATTCAAGACTTGCTTGTGGGGGTTGATGGTTTAGATGATTCTAGGAGTATTCCCACACAACAAAGCAAGAGAAAATAGGTCAAGAGACCAAGCTTAACCACTTGAATTAAGGAAGCACCAAATTCATCCAAAAGAGAGAAGAACACAAAGGGAGACAAATGATCTCTCAAGCAAGCATCACAAGATTGATTGATCTCACAAGATGCTTACAAAGCCACTCCAACAAGGAGGACAAGAGCTCAACAAGGAGCACACTCACAATCTCTCCAAACCCTAGCTTCTCCTCTCCTCTCCTCCAAACCCTAGAAAATGAAGAAGGGGGCCAAATGAATGCTTGGGGGTTTTACATCTCCCTCCTTTCTATTTATATGAGAAGCCTAGGGTTTTACTTTTGGGACCCACTCACACATGGAACCCACACACATACAACAGTTGAAGCAATCGCCTGCTTCACCACGTGTAGGTTGATCAGCGGCTCTCATCACGTCGCCAAGTCTCTCTGTCAGAATCCGGCGGAACCTCCGAGGACTTGCACCGACTTCCGCACCGCCGATCCAACCGGTGACCGAACTACCCGTTCGATCCATCTTGCCCATTCTCGCACCATGCTTGAGTCACACGACCACGCTGGCATCCATGATCGTTACGGACCTCGGCTCTCCAGCGTAGTCGATCCACCTCACCGTTGGCGTCGTTGACGTCGTTGCAAGCCACCGCGCGACAATAGACAAACAAATCGTTTAGGAACAAGTTCTTCACAACATGACCCACGTTAGTTCCACAATGCAATATGCAACAATAAAGCATTGAAGTTCATACAATAAACACATTCAAATCAACTCAATGCCAACTTGGCTACCCTCCAAGTCATCGGCGGTCCGACCGCCAGCCAAGGCCGATTCGGACCGATTTGGGCGGTCGGACCGATTCCAACGGCGGTCGGACCGCGAAAAGACAGCCAAATTTTCATTTGAAATTCGAAACCTTCGGAAATTTCAACTGAATAGAACTTTTGACTGGGAGCTCCAAAAATGATGTGACCACATCCAGGAGACTCCCCTCACTTGCCTACACAACCTATTTTTGGCTCAGCTCCAAATTCCACTTTTCAACATATCGGTCGGACCTCTCCACGGGCGGTCTGACCGCCCCACACCACCGGTCAGACCACCTGTGGTCTGACAGACTGAAGCAAAACCGAAAACGCGTGATTTTGCAAACCAACAATGCCATTGCCAATTGACTCATCATTCTAAGATCGTGCACATATCCTCACGATATCCACAGAATACCTTTCTTAATGGCGAGTTGCGTGAGGAGGTTTACATGCATCTGCCACCTGGGTATTATGTTCCTGAGGGTATGGTCTGTCGTCTTCGTCGCTCTCTCTATGGCCTTAAACAAGCTCCTCGTGCTTGGTTTGAGCGTTTCTCCTCTGTGGTCACTGCTGCTGGCTTCTTAGCTAGTGATCATGATCCTGCTCTTTTTGTCCACACTTCGTCTCGTGGTCGTACTCTTCTTCTATATGTTGATGATATGATCATCACCGGAGATGATCTCGAGTACATTGCCTTTGTCAAGGCTCGTCCGAGTGGCGATTCCTTATGTCGGATCTTGGTCCTCTTCGTTACTTCCTTGGGATTGAGGTTACTTCGACTCCAGATGATTTCTTTATGTCCCAAGAGAAGTATATTCAGGATCTTTTGATCGCGCTTCTCTCACTGATCAACAGATCTTGTTGAGACTCCTATGGAGCTTAACGTTCATCTCGACCTTCGATGGCGAGCCTCTTTACGATCCAGGCTCGCTATCGTCATCTTGTTGGGAGTCTTGTCTACCCTTAACATTACTTGTCCGGATATCACTTATCCAGTTCATGTTTCGAGTCGATTCGTTTCCACTCCCACTCAGTCCACTATAGCCACCTTCTTGAGTTACGTGATACCTTCGTGGGACTATCTCTCGTCGTCTCTTCTTTCCATGCTCCACTCGTTCTGACTTGAGCTTATTCGGATGCTACTTGGGCAACGATCCCTCGATCGCGGTCTATCTCGCCTTCTTGTGTTTTTCTTGGTGGTTCTCTCATTGTCCGGAAGGCGAAGAAGCAGATCGCAGATGTCCGCTCGAGTCAGAGGTGAGTTGCGAGCTATGGCTCTCTTAATAGTAGATATTACTTGTCTACGGTGGTTACTTGAGGATTTTGGTGTTTCTGTCACTACACCGACTCCTCTCTTGTCAGACAGTACAGGTGCTATCAGTTTTGCTCGTGATCCTGTGAAGCATGAGCTCACCAAGCATATTGGTGTTGATGCTTCTTTCATGAGGTCTTGTGTGCATGATCAGGTGATTACTCTTCAGTATGTGCCTTCAGAGCTTCAGATAGAGGATTTCTTTACGAAGGCCCAGACTCGAGTACAACACGGTTTCTACCTTTCCAAACTCAGTATTGTTGATCCACCATGAGTTTGAGGGGGGTGTTAGAGATATATTTGGTTTCCTTATCTGTAACCTGTACTTGTGTATATATACTGGCTCATTGACCCCCTGATAATACAAGCACTATTCCTAACAATGGGTATCAAAGATGTAGGAAATTTCTATTTCTGCTATAATCTGAGATTGTCATTCTAAAATTATAAAATATAGTGGCGTGTGAGAGCCTGGTATACTAATTATGATCTATCTTTGTAGAAACATTTATTCAGCTACATACGATTTAATTTTATTAGCAATTGTGCCCTGCAGCAAAATATGATGTCGCCATATCAACAGCATGCCCTGGGCTTGACTATATTGTTGTTGAAACAACAAATTCGGCCCAAGCCTGCGTTGAATTATTACGCAGAAGAAATCTTGGGATTGCAACTTTTATGATATTGGTAACGTTCTAGTTTATTTTCTTTGTGCTTTCCTGTTTATTTCTATACAAACTTTTTACCTGTTGGTTTCTTTTTTTGGGGTACGATTTTGGTACTTTTACTGTTACAGGACAAGCAAACACATCATCTTCGTAAGCTACAAGAGAAAGTAAAAACACCTGAAGGAGTTCCACGTCTCTTTGATCTGGTAAAGGTTAAAGATGAGAAGCTAAAATTAGCTTTCTTTGCCACCTTGGGGAACTCTGTTGTTGCAAACGATCTTGATCAGGTAAATCCTTGAATTACTTTGTTTATTCTACTTCTGTTATTTACTTCTGTCATAGCTGCTTGTAGTTATAATGTGCCTTGTATTCTTGCCGGCATCGCCCCCCCCCCCCTCCTCAGCATTTTTATCTTAACTGTCAGTATTTCTGCAAATTACTTTATTGAGTACATATCCTATTCTATTTCCTAGCAACAGCTGCTGCGTATATTTTTAAAACAGTGACAACAAACATCTATTTTTGTCAGGCTACCCGAATTGCATATAGTGCAGCTAATGAATTCCGTCGGGTAGTTACCCTTGACGGTGCACTTTTTGAGAAGTCCGGTACAATGAGTGGTGGTGGCAGCAAGCCGCGAGGTGGCAAGATGGGCACATCCATCCGAGAAAGCGTTTCGGAAGAGGCTGTTATAAATGCTGAAAACGACCTTAACAAGCTAGTTGACCAACTCAACAGGTTGCGTGAAAATATTAATGTTGCTAAAAAATGCTATCGAGCCCTGGAAGAAGCTAAATCCCGTCTTGAGATGGAACTGGCAAAAGCTAAAAAGGAGGTAGGTAAACTAGCAGTGTTCTGCTTCTTGTCCTTTAAGTTGTTTTGTGTGTTGAGATCACCTTACTTTTTTTTTCTCTTGAAAAAGGTTGAGAGTATGAACGCACAATACAGTTACAATGAAAAGCAACTAAATTCACTGAAAGCTGCATCATATCCCAAAGGTGACGAGGTTCGCAGAATGAAAGAGCTGGATGCCATCATATCTACTGAGCAAGTTGAACTAAATAGACTTGCAAAATGTTCAAGCAAGCTCAAAGATCAGGCAAGTGCCTATACAAACCTTGAAGTCTCATTTCAACTTAAAGCCAGGTTTATGTGCTTTTTGTTATGTATATATAATACAAAAGAACATCTCAATGTATTTGATGGATACTCAAAGGTATATATAGTAGAACTACAAAACCCTAGAGCTAATGGGCCTTATAGGCCATATATACATATGGGCTATATATATATATACATAACACCCTCCTTCACACTCAACATGGGTCAGGAGGATCTGAAACATTGAGTTTTGGAGAGATAGAATCGATGTTGCTCTCGAGTTTGATCCTTGGTGAAGAAATCAGCGACTTGAATTTCAGAAGGCACATACTGAAGAACAATAGTCTTCTGTTGACAGTGAGAGCGTGTGAAAGATGCATCTATACCAATGTACTTAGTGAGCTTATGTTTCACTGGATCAGTAGCAATCTGTATAGCACTGGTGTTGTCACACAGAAGAGATGCAGGAATACTGCATGATACACCAAAATCAGCAAGAGCCAACGAAGCTAAACAATCTCTGAAGTAGTAGTGGCCAACGCTCAAAGCTCAGCCTCAGCATTAGACTGTGAAACTGCAGTCTGTTTCTTCGATTTTCAGGCAATAAGCGAAGACCCAAGAAATATGCAATAGCCAGAAACAGATCGTCGATCAACAGGATCATTCACCCAAGTCGAGTCAGAGTAAGCATGAAGCTGAAACTGATTCGACCGAGAATAAAACAGACAACGATCAACAGTTCCTCGTAGATAGCGCATCACACGTAGTAGATGAGCATAGTGAACAGACGTGGGAGCAGAGACAAACTGGCTGAGCATATGAACAGAATGAGCAATATCAGGACGTGTCACTGCAAGATAGACAAGACTACCAACAATGTGACGATAACGAGAAGGGTCTTCAAGTAAAGTGTCATCAGTAAGACGAAGATGAAGATGAAGCTCCATAGGAGTAGCAGCTATCTGACTATCAGTGAGACCAGAATGAGCAAGTAAATTCTGAATATAGCGCTGCTGAGATAAGTAGTAGCCATCATCTGTGCGCATAAACTCAATCCCCAGAAAATAGCATAGAAGACCCAAATCTGACATAAAAAACTGCTTACTAAGCCGTTGCTTAACAAAAGCAATGTACTCGTGTCATCCCCAGTAATCAGTATGCCATTAATATAGAGTAAAAGCATAGTACGACCACGTGGAGTTGTATGAATAAACAATGCAGGATCATGATTACTCTGGGAGAAACCAACAGCTAACACAACTGAACTGAAACGCTCAAACCAAGCACGAGGAGCCTGTTTGAGGCCATAAAGAGTACGACAAAAGCGACAAACATGACCAGCAGGAGCTACAACACCCTGAGGTGGTGCTATATAAACCTTTCTGCAAATCACCATGAAGAAAAATATTCTTCACATCCATTTGAGAGATAGTTCAAAAGCGAACAATAGCCACAATAACAAGAGTGCGAACCGTTACTATATGAGCAACATGAGCAAATGTCTCGTCGTAATCACGACCATGTGCCTGCTGAAAACCACGAACAACTAGTCGAGCCTTGTACTTCTCAATAGAGCTGTCAGATTTGGTCTTAACTTTAAAAACCCACTTGCAAGTAATAGGAACAGCATGAGCGGGTAAAAGAACAAGATCCCATGTACGAGTACGATCTAAAGTAGCCAACTCCTCAACCATAGCTAACTGCCATTCAGGATGAACAACAACCTCTTGATAGTTGTGAGGCTTAGGCACAACAACAGTAGAAAGAAAACTATATCTGTTAGGAGCAGCAATAGTAGTACGATTACAAAGCTCATGCCGAGATGACGGTGCCGATGGAGTATCATCAGTATTAGCCATGTCATCAGATGAGGAAATAGTAGAAGGCTGAGTATCAGGAGGAACCCTAGACCGACGAGTATAGTGAAGAGGAAAAGGTGATCTGACTAAGGATGGAGGAGGATTCCACAGGAAAAGGTGTATGAGTGTATCAGACGAAACAATGGGTGGAAGATAAAGAAAAGAGAGAGACTCAGCAGGAGAGGAGGACCGAGTGATAGAAGAGTAAAAGTAGGGGCGATCCTCAGCAAAAGAAACATCACGAGAAATGCAAGTGTTTACCAAGCTTGCAACCCTTACAATCATAACTAGTGTCTACAATGACACGACCTAGGACACTCTGACGAGCTAATGTAGAAAGACGAGATCCACACAAATGACCAAGCCAATGATGCCATTGAGGAAAACTAACAGAGGCTGATGCAATAACTGAAGATGCATGAAGGGAGGAAGATGGAAGACTTAGACGATCAAGGAAGTAGAGACTCTGAGAATCTCTAAGGCGATGGCCAGTACTAACAAGAACTCTTGTCCGACGATCCTGCACATAGCAAGTAGAGTCATTAAACCCAACAAAATAGTGCATGTCAGCAAGCTAACCAACAGACATAAGGTTCATAGAAAGCTGCGGTACAAATGACACATCAGGAACAGTAAAATGAGAAGTAGAGAGAGTGCCCTGATGAGTGACTGAACATGAGGTACCATCAGCTGTCTGTACACAGGAACCATCCATAACAGGTCGACATGATGCAAGATGAGACTTATCGATGTCATATGAAAAGAAGCTCCAGAGTCCAAAACTCATGGAAGACTAGTACTTGACACGGAAGAAGAGGCACAACAAGACTGGCAGAACCACTAGGAGGGACATCAGATGAAGGCATTCTTGAACTTGAGTCGAAGAGCACGAAGCTGTGGTCAAGGCGACCCAACCGAGTGACAAAAGCAGAATCCCCAACAGATGCAGAAATAGTGGTAGCAACCACACCACGACGACGACAGTGAGATGCAGGTCGCAACTCTGGATGGAGTCAATAGCACCTATGAACAGGATGTTCAGGCTTCTTGCAGTGAGAGCATAAAGTCTGGTTGGATGTAGCACCAGGAAGTGAACTAGGCTGATAGACCTCCTGACGAGGTGTCGCAAGAACAGACTGAGGTAATGTCGATCCGAAAGACAAAGAGCGAAGTCGAGTCTCCTCAGCAATCAACGCAGCAAGGGCCTCCTCCATGGATGGAAGTGTTAGATTACTGTGCTGCTAATCCCTTTGGTCTTTGTGCTAGTCTATTCTTGCTATTTAAGTCGGTATGACGCCACCCTATGTGGCTATGTGAACAGAGCCCTTGGGCCTCTATATATTGTAATCCCTGTGTAAACATAATCAAGTATGCTAAGCCTATTGGCTTTCTTGTCTTTCATGGTATCGAAGACTAATCGGTCTGTACCCTTTCCCTGCTTCCGCTTTTCCACCTTGCGCACCCCGCCTCGCACGCGCGCGCCTCGCGTCGTCGCGCAAGCTCGCGCGCGCGCCCGCCGCGCCGCCGCGTGCCCTCGACCAGACGGCCGTCGCGCCCTCGTCGGCAGCGCGCGCTTCCCCGTCCTCTCTCTCCATGGTTGCTCCTCCATCCGTGGTTGAGCTCAGCGCCCGGCCCGGCGCCGCCGCGCAAAGCCAGCGGCAAGCCCTCGCCGCCGTCAAGAAGCCGGAAAACGAGGCCGCCTCCTGCGGGACTCTAACGCCGAAGCGGTCCCAGCGGCTCGGGAGGCGGCCCTCCTCAAGTCCACCGCCGATGCTCGAGAGCAGCGTCCGCGCCGCGCCGCCCCGCCCTCGATGCGCGGGCTTGGCGGCGCCGGCGCTTCTGAGGCGGCGAGCCTCCGCCCTCCGCGAACGGCTCCATGTTGAATCGCTCGCGACGGCGCTTCCGGCGGCGGCGACTTGCGTTTGTCACCTCTGAAGCCGTGGCCATTGCTCGCCTCCATAGCGGTGCTGCATGCGAACATCAAGAATTTGATTCCCATCGTCCTCGACTGCGATCCTCCAACTACTCCAAGTGGCGTGGCTACATTACGCTTTCGCCTCGGTCGCCATACGAAGGACCATGTCCTCGGCGATGTCGTTCACGCCCGCGATGCGGCGTGGTCTCGCATGGGCTGCGTCGTGCGTCTCGTGGATCTTCAACACCATCTCCCGACCTCCTCGGCGTCGTCCACGCAGCGCGACGGTATCCTGCTTTCGGGCGGCGTGGCTCGACCTCGAGCAGCGATTCTTCAACAACCGCGAGTCACGCGCCATGCCGCTTTCGGCGCCGAGTTTCGCGCCCTCTGCCGAGGCGCCTCTCCATCGGCGAATCTTGTCGCAAGATGAAGAATATGGCGGATGCCCTTGCCGACCTTGGCGAGCCCATTACGGGCCGTCTGTTGGTGCTAAGCGTTCGCGCGGACTCAATGAAGCGCTTCAGTTCATGTCGCGGCTCGTCACTCGGCGAAGCCTTTTCCTCTTTCGCGATGTCCGTCTTGATCTCCGCTGGCCGAACTCAACATGGCGCCACCTTTCAAGGCCGCCGGCCCTCGTCGCCTCATCCTCCAGCCAAGCGCGGCTCCTCCTCCCCTCTCTGCTCCTCGCGCTCTCATCAGATTGCGGGGCGGCAATGACATTTCAGCAACAGCGGCCGCGATCGGCGCCATGGCGCGTGACGTGGGCTAAAGCGGCTCGCGTGGTGGCTCTTCAAGCAACCGGACAGCGATCTCAAGGTGGCAGCGGTGGCCTCTGTCCTCAACCACGGGCGAGGTCCATTCATATGTGGCGGGTCCACTCTGGCGATCCTCGTGCTCCAGCGCCTCGCGTCGTCGATCCCCATCACCGCGGCAAGCTCACGGTTCTTTGGTATGCCGGGATACTTCACTCCATCGCCATCCCGGGGCATACTACGAGCGCCTCGTGAGCTCCACCTCCACTTGGTCGCCATGGATCTGCGAGAATCTCGCCAGCGCCAAAGCGCGTCACCTGTCACCACCGCCAAGCTCCTTGGAATGGGTGATTGACTCAGTGCTTCCTCTCATATTGCCTCCAACACTGGTATGATCACGGCTTCGCCATCTTCCTCTTTTCCATCTTCTATTGTTGTTGGCAACGGTGCCATTCTTCCAGTGGTTGGCACTGGTTTTTCCACTCTTCCCGGCCCGTTTTGCCTCAACAATGTCCTAGCTCCTGATATTATTAAAAATCTTATTTCTGTTCGCAAATTCACCACTGACAATTCTGTTTCAGTTGAATTTGACCCTCTTGGTGTTTCTGTGAAGGATCTCCATTCCAAAAACACCCTCCTTCGGTGTAACAGCTCGGGACCCCTCTACACCTTGCAGCTTCTGCATCTCCATCCGATCCTGCGCCTTGGTGGCAACTCCTCCCGACTACGGCATCGTCGTCTCGGTCATCCGTATGACTACCCTTGAGTCTTGCTCAGTCTTCTTCCATAGTCTGCAGCAAGCCTGCTGATGATTCCCTCTGTCATGCGTGTCAGCTTGGACGCCATGTTCGTTTACCATTTCATAGTTCTTCCTCTAGAGCAGCTAAGAATTTTGATTTGGTGCATTGTGATCTGTGGACATCACCTATTACCAGTGCATCCGGTTTCAAATATTACTTAGTTATCCTCGATATTGCTCCCATTTTCTTTGGACCTTTCACTGCGCCTCAAGTCAGATACTTTTACGTGCTCTCTAATTTTTTGCCTATGTGCATACTCGGTTTGGTTGCACCATCAAATCCGTGCAATGTGACAATGGGCGTGAGTTTGACAACTCTCTGCCGTGCCTTCTTTCTCGCTAAAGGTGTTGTGCTTCGCATGTCCCGCCCTACACCTCACGTGAGAATGGCAAAGCCGAGCGCATGATTCGCACCACCAACAATGTCACCGCGACTCTACTATTTCAAGCCTCCATGCCCCCTTCTTATTGGGTGATGCCCTTACTCTGACCACTCACCTCTGAATCGCCTTCCCACTAAGACTCTAGACATGAGCACACCCTACTTTGCTCTCCACGGCACTGACCCGCCTATCATGATCTTCGTACTTTCGGTTGCACTTGCTACCCCAACCTCGCGCAACCACCCTCATAAACTTGCCCTCGATCTTCCCCATGCGCCTTCATTGGCTACTCTCCCGATCACAAAGGATCAGGTGCCTCGATCTCAACACTAACGTGTGTCATCTCTCGTCATGTCATCTTTGATGAGGCGACCTTTCCCTTCTCTCGACACCGGACCTCCACTCCTCACGAGCTTGATTTTCTAACTAACAATGAGTGCTAGCTCCTTCTTCGTCTGCGGTACAACTTCAGGTGCCCTGCTCGGTTCCTCTGCAGTCGCACGAGTATCGAGGATGCTCTGTTCGCTCTGGCCCCGTTACAGCGAGCCAAGCACCAGCGCCCTCCCGAGCTTCCACACACCGCCGCAGCTCGCCCTGCCAGTCTTGCCTCATTGCGATCCCGATTACTGCTGCGGCCCGGCGCTCTTTGCTCCGTGGCTGCGGCCGGATTGCTGCAACCGGCGCTCTTTGCTCGGCGCTCTTGCTCGCCGATCTTGCCTGGTGAAGCTCACCGAGACCGCCGGTCACCACGTGTACTCAGCGCCATCCATCCCTGCAGATCCTATGGCGGCAACTTTTGAAGCCTTTGTCACCCAAGTGTACACTCGGCGCCCTCCACCATCACCATCATCACCGGATGCTGCTCCTCCTCGCCGCTCCAGCATCATACCTTCCCCCCCACGGTATGTTAAAGATGGTCCTCCGGTTGGTCTTTGTGCAAATCTGCCGGTTGACAACAACCATGGTATGATGACTCGTGGGAAGGCTGGATACATTCACCTCGTATTCTTCATGCTGAGGGTCTGTCTCCCATTCCCCGGTCATGCCGCGATGCCCTCGCTGATCCTCACTGGCGTCGCGCCATGGAAGAAGAATATGCCGCCTTCATGGACAATAACACTTGGGAGCTTGTCCCTCGGCCGCCAATGCCAGCGTGGTCACTGGAAAATGGGTTTTCAAACATAAATTCCATCTTGATGGTTATTTGGAGAGATACAAAGCTCGTTGGGTTCTTCGTGGCTTCACTCAACGCCCGGTATTGACTACGATGAAACCTTGATCCTGTTGTCAAACCGCCCTTTGTCCGCTCTGTCCTCGCTATAGCTCGCTCCGGGATTGGCGATTCATCAACAGCGTCAAGAATGCCTTCCTTCAAGGGACCCTCTCGAGAGGCGTATGTCTGCTTCCGATAGCCGGATTCACCAACTCTGCTCTCCTCGGCATGTTTGCGGACTCAACAAATCCGTTTATGGCACGAAGCAAGCTCCGTGCATGAAATACGGACGCTTTGCATCATTCTGCTCTCCACAGGGTTCACTGGCTCGCTCGGACACCTCTCTCTTTGTTTACCGCCATGGTTGTAGACATCTATCTGCCGCTTTACGTGGGCGATATTATTCTCACTTGCCTCCTCCCCAGACTTCTCCGCGAGTTATTGATGCTCACGATGAAGGAGTTCGCCATGAAGGACCTTGGCCCTCTTCATCATTTTCTTGGCATGGCGATTCGGCGACGAGGTGACTCTTTATTCCTCTCTCAGCGTCGGTATGCATTGGACATTTTGACTCGTCATGGCATGGTGATTGCAAACCATGCTCCACTCCGTTGACACTGTGCCAAAGTATCGCCCTTCTTTGGTCCCTCATTCTTGATCCCGACTTATCGCGACCTCATGGTGCTCTTGATGATTTGACATTCACGGGCCCGACATTGCATATCTTTGTCCAACAAGTTTGCCTTCACATGCACGATCCTCGGGAGAGTCATCTTATTCTTTGCCAAGCGGATCTGCGGTATCTCGGGGACTCTTGATCATGGCCTCGCCATTCCTCGGACTTCCCCAACACAACTTGTTGTTTACACTGATGCTGATTGGGCCGGTTGCCCGGACACACGCCGTTCCACCTCCGGCTATGCTGTATTCCTCGGAGGCAGCCTTGTCTCCTGGTCTTCTAAGCGGCAGCCCACTTGCTCTCGCTCTGGCGAGGCCGAAATCTTAGGAAATTTGTTTCTTGCTGGCGTCATTGAAGCTTCTTGGCTGCGGCAGCTTCTCCAGGAACTCCATCATCCTCTTGACAAGGCCTGCCTCGTCTACTGCGACAATGTGAGCGCCGTCTACCTCTCCACCAACCCTGTGCAACATCAACGCACCAAACATGTGGAGATCGACCTCCATTTCGTCAGGAGCGTGTTGCTATTGGTGCTGTCCGTGTACTTCATGTACCCACTACTTCTCGGTTCTTGATGTCTTCACCAAGGGCCGCCTACCTCAGTTTTCAAGACTTTCGCTCCGGTCTGAATGTCATTCTGCTGCGACGTTCCGGCTGCGAAGTGTTAGATTCTTGTCTTTGCTAATCCCTTTGGTCTTTGTGCTAGTCTATTCTTGCTATTTAAGTCACCGACGCCACCCTATGTGGCTATGTGAACAGCCCTTGGGCCTCTATATATGTAATCCCCTGTGTAAACATAATCAAGTATGCTAAGCCTATTGGCTTTACTGTCTTTCAGGAAGAACAACACGTCCTAGTAGTTGAGCTCGAATAGACTCATGCTCTGGACGAAGGCGCATAACAAAGGTAAACATCAAATTCTGTGCATCATGACCCGCTTTACCTACACAGCCAGTACATCCAGCACAAGGAGGAACCATGGAGATCAACTGTCGTGAAATACGAGTAAAAGAACTGTAGTACTCCTCGATGGACATCTCCTGCTGACGTAGATCATGAAGAGTTTGTAGAAGAGAAAATCGATGCGCTGCACTAATCTGCTCATAGCGCTGCTGAAGATACTCCCACATCTTGCGAGAACTTAGAAGATCAATGAAATCTATCTTGATTGAAATTTCAGCACTATGACATAAAATACCCATAACACGATCATCAGCACTGTGCCATGCAGTAGCCTCCTTTGCATCAGTCTTCTCGGTTGGAGGCTCCGCCATGATATATGAAAGAAAGCCAATAGACTGAAGAAGCATGCGAACCGATGACGACCACTCACGATAATTCTGGCCATCTAGTTTGATATCTGAGGCCAGAAGAGTACCTCCCATACCGAGAGAAGCAGAAACACCAAAAGTCATTTTACCAACTCAATGGACTGCCAACCCGACCCGAGCGCCCGATCAAACTCAACCACACCTCTTCCTCCCGTCGCCTCTCTTGACTTCCGCACAAACACAAACACACCTTTTCCTACCCTCGCCTCAGGTGGCTGCGTGGTCGGCGTCCTCGGCGACACCTTCCTCGCGTTGAAGCGGAGCTGGAGGCGCCGCGTGGACGAGATTGAGCCGGTAGAGGAGAGCTGGCGACAGGGGCGAGCGTGGGTGGAGCAGCTAGCCGGATCTGAAGTAGGAAGCATCAACGAGGTGGCGCGTGAGGAGGCGACACGTGAGGAGACGACGCGTGAGGAGAGCCGGCGTCGGAGGAGAACCGGTGTCGGAGAACCTGCAATGCTCTGTCGACTTGGAGGCAGAGCAGCGCAGCGGCAGTTGCATGGCTCATGAGCGGGATCTCCCTCGTCGGCAGCTAGCACTGGGTGGCTCGACGTCATCACGGCCGTGACACTGGAAGGCGGCAATAGAAACCAAGCTCTGATACCATAATACAAAACAACATCTCAATGTATTTGATGGATACTCAAAGGTATATATAGTAGAACTACAAAACCCTAGAGCTAATGAGCCTCATAGGCCATATATACATATGGGCTATATATACATACACATAACACTTTTGTCACACATCAACTTCTGTTATGGCCACATATGAAGGCAAGTACTGTAGTGTGCACTGTAGCATCGCAAATATTAGACATGCTTTGTTATTTATGAATATATCTATTAGGTGTTTGGTATTATCTATTAGTTGGGTAAGTTATTATTAGATTAGATTGTTAGAGATAAGTTTCCTTATATATTATTTCTTAGAGGTTAAGTCGGGTTGTCTCTATAAAAGGATAACATGTATCTATTATCAATCAAGCAAAGAAATAAACAAAGTTAGTCCCTAACCGGTTGGTTAAAAATCAGAGACTCCTTGTTCGTCGGGAAGAGTCCTGGCCGAGCTTGGAGGGCGATCCCTCGTCTCTCTGGCTAATCAGGCCTCAGAGCTTCACTACCTCGACAAGGAAGAGCCCTGCCGGTGGTTAGATGAGAGCGAGTGTCCTACCCTCGGTCCTCGGACTCATATCCAACCAACGACCACGACATTTGGTATCAGAGCCACTCACCATGGCTTCCGATGCCGCACCATCTCTCTCTGAGAAGTTGAAGGCTAACAGCGAAGAGCATAATGTTTTACTTGACAACATGACTATTGTCCATTGGAGCTTTGTTGATCCTCATCCACGTGACGCGACGCCGTCATCGTACCCTCTCATCAACATGGGGTCACCAAGGACTTCATTCGTGGCCACCACCGCAGCTCGAGGACGAGCTGCCTCGCCGATAGGGGTGTAATATTATGGGCAAATATCAAGGCGACTACTGTAGCACCGCACGTTACTTTAGTAGCACAAATATGAGGCAGGCTTTGTTATTTAGGAATATATCTATCAGGTGTTTGGTATTATCTATTAGCTAGACAAGTTATTATTAAATTGGATTGTTGGAGATAAGTTTTCTTATAGATTATTTCTTAGGGGTTAAGTTGGGTCGTCCTTATAAAAGGGATAACATGTGTTCATTATCAATTAAGAAAAAAATAAACAAAGTTGGTCCCTAACCGGTTGGTTAAATATCAGAGCTACCTTATTCATCGGGAAGAGTCCTGGCCGAGCTTGGACGGTGATCTCGCGCCCCTGGCTAATCAAGCCTCAGAGCCTTGCTACCTCGGCAGGGAAAAGCCCTGCCGACAGTTAGATGAGGGTGAGTGTTTTACTCTCGGTCCTTAGATCCGTATCCAACCAACAACCATAACAACTTCAATTCATAAAAAATTACAAATCATCCAACATTCATAACTCCTGTTATAATTCTGTCTACATCTATCAACTTTTCTGTACTCTGTTGTAGTATTTTTGTTAATGGGAAACATTCTTTACAACATAGCATTAACTTAATTTTGCTTTTATATACACCAGGCTTCGGAACTTCAGCAGAAAATTGAAAATGCAGGGGGACAGGTGCTCAAGGATCAGAAGTCAAAAGTTGCAAATATCCAATCTGTGAGTATATGTTTCTCTCTCTCTCTCTCTCTATCTATCTATCTATCTATATATATATATATATATGAAAATGGTATGGTACTCCTGGGAGTACGTAATCTCACTTCTTGCATATCACTTAAATAGTATGGTGATACCTTTTTATCTATTTGAGCATACTCTAATAATGATTATAAGATACCCCAAAGTGAGTTCTATGAAAAATTCATGAAAGTCCATTTTTGTAGTAAAATTTATGTATATACTTATTTTATATACTAAGGGGCATATAGCAACAAAAACAAAAGGCTATAATGAAAAATTTTCAATCAAGTCGCATTGGAGTATCTTATAATTAGTATTTAAGTATACTGAAAGTGATAAAAAAGTATAATATATGCGTTTAAGTGGTATATTGGAAGTGAGAGTACATACTTCCAGGAGTACGAAATGGGTATCCTCGCTCTCTCTATACATATAGGAAGCCTTTTTTTAACTCTCGGGAGATAGTTGCTCTCTATTCCGTATCTCACAACGTAGAGAACATCTTGCACAACCGAGAGTATGTATGTATAGTATACGAGTATATAAGATCATTTATGTGGTATTTACACCTTTTTAGAGTGATATGTACAACTTTTTAGACATACTCCTTTTTATGTGTGAATATGAAGGCATTTACAAAATACGCTAAAAACTATAGAATCTCTTGCAAATTTTTCGTGTGGTTCGCATTGGAGTATCTTATAATTAGTATATAAATATACTTAAAGTGAGAAATATACTACTCCGGTGTAGTTACTTCTACATCTGATATACCACCTAAAAGAATTTGACATACTCTTTTATCACTTTGAGTATATTTATATAATAATTATAAGATACTTTCTATATATATATGTGTGTGGGGGCGATCACTCAGATATTTATGATTTCATGTCTCAAAAACCAGGAACTTGACAAAACAAGCTCAGATATCAACCGCCACAGAGTTAAAATAACTACATGTGAGAAGTTGGTGAAAAAGTTTACCAAGGGCATTGAGGAGTCAAAGAAAGAAAAAGAAAAGTTTCTTGCTGAAAAGGAGAAGATGATGTCTATTTTCAAAGAGATTGAGAAGAAGGCTTTTGTTGTTCAAGAAGATTACAAGAAAACACAGGAGGTAGTTTAGTTGTGCTGCCCTGTAGGCTGGACCTTGACTGGACTGTTGCATTTTTTGAACGGGTAATGTGAATCTGTTTGTAACTTGTAGATGATGGACAGCCATAAAGATGAGCTTGACAAAACAAAGGAAGAATACAACAAATTAAAGAAAGTGATGGATGAACTGAGAGCCACTGAGGTATCTTCCATGAATTTTTATCCTGTTAATATCTTAATTAACTCTGCCATCTTGTCTCTTTGAACACTCTGAACTGTTTGTCCATAAAACAGGTTGACGCGGAGTACAAACTGCAAGATACAAAAAAGCTTGCCAAGGAGTGGGAAATGAAGGTGAAGGCATTCAGGAAAAGGCTTTATGACATTCAGATGAATCTTGTTAAATACATGGACCAGTATGTCTAAATGTTAATTTTCTGTTACTTTATGAATGTTGTACGTTTTCTATACTGTTTTCTCAGGTTCATATGTATTTTTCTTCATCAGAATCCAAAAGGATGCTATTGATCCTGAGAAACTCAAAGAAACACTAGGTGATGAGCAGCTCAATGAAATGTGTGACCTGAAAAAAGCAATGGAGATGGTGGCGTTGTTGGAAGCTCAGCTTAAAGACTTGAGTCCAAACCTGGATTCAATAGCAGAGTATGAATTAATGAGACATACCTGTTGACAAACATTTGCATCGATTATCATTACTTATCTTGGTTGGATCAGGTACCGCACAAAGGCTCGTTTATACGGCGAACGTGTTGATGAGCTAAATGCTACCACTCAGGAGCGTGATGATCTTAAAAAGCTCTATGATGGGTTGAGGAAGAGAAGGTGTCTCCTTTCTTTGAATTTTAATTATTTTGTTGGTCGATTTGCCTCCTTACATGCAATATACATTATTTCAGGTTAGATGAGTTCATGGCAGGATTCAACATAATATCTTTGAAACTGAAGGAGATGTACCAGGTACTTGAATACATATAACAAGAATGTAATATGATATTCCCCCTGTTCACAATTTAATCCCAACCGTCCTGTGTGACAGACCAAGAAGGCACAAAACGTAAAAGATGGTTAATTCGATTAGAGCATGCTTACCCGTATTAACTGAAATACTTTGTCTACTCAGCCTCTCACAGCTTTAATAGCATTATAGGGGTGTAACAATGCAAAACTGTACTCATGATTTCCTCTGTACGCATTTATTATGAAGCGACAATTCTGAAGAAAATAGACTAATATTTTGAAAGGGATCAAGAAAGAAAGCCTGGTGACATCAGCTCATTATTGCAACAAGGATGTGCTCATTCCATTGCCTTTATCTGCTGTGCATGTTGCGCTTTGTTTAAATGAATTCTTGTTAACTACTAAACAGTATGATTTCAAAATAATCTCTTTTCGTTTTAGATGATTACTCTTGGAGGTGATGCTGAGCTGGAACTTGTTGATTCCTTGGACCCGTTTTCAGAAGGTGTTGTTTTCAGTGTGAGACCTCCCAAGAAGAGCTGGAAGAACATTGCCAATCTATCTGGCGGCGAGAAGGTATTTTTTTTTTCCATACTTACAGATGTGTAAGAATGTCAAGTTCATAGCAGCGCTTTATGGATAAAAGATGCCACACATAAAAATATTACCAGAACTTGCCTTTTTCCATGGAATTTTACAATTTTGGACGAAAAACATGTTTATACAGAAGTTTGTATTGGTTCTCTAATATATAAAAATGGGCATTACCAATTATGTTCCATGAAAAGTTGACCAGGACAAATCAGAAACATTGTACTACATAGCTACATTGTTACAGATTTAAGACACTAGTGAAATTTCACAAGCAAAATTTATGGATAGAAATTAAGGAAGATTGCATGGTATAGGCTATAGCTGGCTGTCTTACTTGATTCCAGGTGCTTGAGTTAGCCTCCTTCAAATCCCTAAACTATTTTCTACATGTCTATTTAAATTTAATTATATAGTCAAATACAACTCTTCAGAACTGAAATGAGCATTTACCATCCGATGTATCAGCCAAATGTGACACAAGAGGCAAGCCAGTGCACAGATGCTACCCATTGCTAGAACCGTGGTGATCTTTGCATACATATTTGCTTATTTTCTACCTGCGTATATTTTTCCTTTTGCGTTCAACAGTGATATCACCTTCGCATTTCTACTTGACTGCTTTGACAGCATGAAATAATGTCTTGGTACCTGCCCTTCATGTTGGTTGCATATAATTTGATTTTCAACTTGATTACACACATCTGACGTTATGTAAAATGCAAAAGTAAATCCTTTGCATGTACTCCTTTGCTGTATGTATTGTGCAATATGTTGAATATATGGGTATTTCTTGAATTACTTTAATCCAAAAATATACTAGATGAATTATGGACAATACTCTATCATTTTTCATAAAGCAAGTAATCATGAACACCATAGTCATACGAATTTCTAGAAGAACAGAAACTAGCATTCCTATCTCAGTGTTCAAGACAACAACGGATAATAAAGCTAAATAAACAACAAGTATGAGATAGATATACCCAGAACCAGTAAATGGAACAACAACAGCAAAAGTGTTGGTGAGGTCGTCGTTCGCCATGGCGTAGTGGACATCGTGGTAGTAGTCGTGCAGTTGATGTAGACGTAGCAGAGAATTGAAAGAAAAAGAAGTAGCGAGCAGTCGCGTGAATGCTTCCTAAAAATCTTATTCGTCCTCGCTCGTGCAAACCTTCAAGGATAAGGGTTCCGGAGGCCTGCTCTCCTGGTTCGACCGTACACGCGCCTCGCTGGGATGGAGATCGCCAGATCTAGCAGTAAAAAATTCGAGGATTCTTCCTAGTCTCTCGTGGAGTGAATCGGAGAAGCCACTATTCACGAACAGTTCACTTTTCTTTTAATAGTAAAAAAACAAAGAGGCAGAGGTCAGAGGAAACGGTCGCCATTGATTTGCCATCAATCAGTGCTAACCACAGCCATTATCACTAGTAACTGAGCCGTTACTACCAGCCGTTCGTTAATGCCATTAATTCGAGTCGATGCGTTTCGATTTTCGAATAGATAAAGAAAAACACGCCCGCACCTGACATGCCTGCGTACGCGCGCACACGCACACGCACCACACCGCGGCACGACTCAGCTCGGCTTGGAGAGCGAGCGAGCGCGCGTGTTGGCTCTCTCCAATTCCACAAGGGGGCTATCACGTTCCACCGTATAAAGTGGTGTAACTCCCCTTTAACTCTCCATGTGGGACTAATCAATTTTAGCACGTGCACATGGACCTTTGAGATTTTCCAGGAATTAATTAGAATTAAAATTGGACCTAGCCCGTATTAATTCCAACAATCCCCCACCAGATCTCAAAGACATATTTCAAATGCCTTAATCCACATTATTGTTTTAATATCCAGTGTTTCGATGGAGACCGATTAAGGTTGAACATCCATCTAGAAGAGAAGCTACACTTATTCACAACTGCACAATGGATTAAGCCTTGAATTGGTAGTTTTGTGTGAATAAATTTCACTTAAGTCCTTAACTGATACTAGGCTGTCAGGTATCCCCGCGGGTTGGAGCATATAAGTCATACTCCTGGCCTATTCATGAGCTTCCTAGAGATTACCCTGTCTCATAGACTGTGACTAGCAATCGGGCTTATATAGGTGTGTTCTTTCAAGACTGCTCTATAGGACAGCATCTATGCTTAAACAAGTCACATAACACATTAAGATAAAAATCAACCTACCATACAAATTTAGGAGAGAATTGCATCTCTAATAGAGTGGGTCTGTAAAAGTACTCTCCTCTCAGTTAACCAATAGCTTATTTCGCCAATCCTACTTTACGGGATCTCCGATCACATAGGATGGATTACCACTATGGTATAACTCACGTGGGTCTCAAACCCATCTCTCTTGATGCATTGTCTATCACATTCCGTGATAAACCCTTTGTGAAGGGATCTGCCAGATTCTTAGCTGTTTTGATATAATCCAAAGCTATTACTCCGGAGTTTCTCATTTTCCTGACAGACTTCAGTTTTCTCTTCACATGTCTTGATGCCTTCATATTTTCCTTAGAACTGTTCACCTTGACAATCAGTCTTATTATTACAGTTCATCATAATAGCCGGTACCGGTTTTTCAACCACCGGCAAATCCATCAAGAGCTCACGACTCAAGAGTGTCAGTATCTAATGCTGTGAGTTCTGCTTCCATTGTTGACCTCGTTAAGATGGTCTACTTGCAAGACTTCCATGAAACAACGCTATCTTCAAGTGTGAAGACATATCCACTTGTGGCCTTAATCTCATCAGCATCAGATATCCAGATTGAATCGCTATAACCCTCTAGTGCCCTGGGATACCAAGTACGGTGAATGTCATAACTCATAGTACCCTTTAGATGGCGCATTACCCTATCAAGAGCATGCCAATGATCATCTCCCGGATTGAAAACAAAACGGCTTAGTTTGCTCACAGCAAACGAGATGTCATGCCTGGTACCGCTAGCTAAATACATGAGTGAACCAATTATTTGAAAATATCTCAATTGGTCTCTAGCTATTCTCCGATTATTCCGAAGCAATACGTTAGGATCATAAGGTGTTGAAGAGGATTTACAGCTGCTATAACCAAAACAACTCAGAATCTTTTCCACATAATAGGTTTGCAACAATGTAATCCCACCATCATCATCTCTCAACAGCTTGCTATTCAAGATAACATCAGCTACTCCCAGATCTTTCATCTCAAAATTCGAGATAAGAAATCCTTGATCTCCTTAATCACATTAAGGTTGGTCTCAAAGATCAATATATCATCAATATATAGACATAGAATGACTCCTTCGCCCCCACCATGGCGATAATACACACATCTGTCAGTTTCATTCACAATAAAGCCTGCAGATGTTAAAATTCTGTCGAACATTTCATACCACTGCTCAGGTGTTTGTTTAAGACCATATAAAGATTTCAACAACTTACACACCTTTCCTTCTTGACCATTTACTACAAATTCATTTGGCTGTTCCATGTAAATTTCCTCGTCCAACTCTCCATTTAGGAAAGTTGTCTTAACGTCCATCTGATGAACGAGAAGACCGTGTGAGGCAGCCAGAGATAGTAGTATTCGAATAGTGGTCAATCCAGCCACAGGTGAATAAATATCAAAGAAAATCTTCGCCTTTCTTTTGGGTATAACCCTTGGCCACAAGCTGTGCCATGTACTTCTCGATAGTACCATCAGGACTAAGCTTCTTTTTGAACGTCTACTTACATTCTACAGGTTTACAACCATAGGGACGCTTAGTGATCTCCTAAGTTCCATTAGAGATAATAGAATCCATTTCACTGTGTACTGCATCCTTTCAGTATTCCGCATCTGGAGAAGCATATGCTTCAGAATGGTATTTGGAGTATCATTCACAAGGTACACAATAAAATCGGGACCAAAAGACTTTGTAGTCCTTTGTCTTTTACTCTTCCTCGGAGTTTCATTGTCTTCCTCCTTAGGAATTTGCTCAAAATATTTCATTGGAATAGCAGGTTCAGGAGTTGTATCAGGCTCCTGACTCGATGAACTAGGCATATCTTTCATCGGAAAAATATCCTCAAAGAATGTAGCATCTCTGGACTCCATAATTGTATTGACATGCACGTTAGTTATTCTATATTTCACAACTAGAAATCTATATCCAACGCTATGATGAGCATAGCTTAGAAAGACGCAATCCACGGTTTTTGATCCAAGCTTACGCTTTTTGGGAATTGGCACATTGACTTTTGCCAAACAACCCCATGTGCGCAAGTATGAAAGTGATAGTCTTTTCTTCTCCCATTGTTCATATGTGGTTATCTCTTTATTCTTTGTAGGAACCCTGTTTAGGACATGACATGAAGTCAATATAGCCTCCCCTATTATGCTTTGGAAAGACCCGCTGTGTCTAACATGACGTTAACCAAATCAGTTAGAGTGTGGTTCTTTCTTTCAGCAACCCCGTTTGACTGGGGTGAATAGGGAGGCGTCCTCTTATGGATTATACCATGTTCCTCACAGAATAAATTGAACTCATTAGAAAAGTACTCGTTGTCACCATCAGACTTAACCCTTTTGATTTTCCTTTCATGTTGGTTCTCAGCTTCTGGCTTATAGATTTTAAAGTAGTGAAGAGTTTCATCTTTAGTTTTCAAAAGATACACATAGCAGAACCTAGTGGAGTCATCAATCAAAGTCATGAAATATCTCTTGTCACCTTTTGTCAATACACCACTCATCTCACACAGATCTGAATGTATGAGTTCTAATGGTGACAAGTTTTCTTACCTCTGCAGGCCTTTTGAGGCTTACAAGGCTGCTTTGATTACACACAAACTTGACACTTAGAACTTTTGGCAAGGGTGAATTTCGGGATTAACTCTAAATTGGCTAACCACGTCATGTAACCAAAATTTAGGTGACAAAGTCGTGAATGCCAAATAGTAGTCTCATTACCACTGCAAACATGGTTCACAACATTATTACACAAATCTGAAAGAAATAGGTGGAACAAGCCTCTGCACACATAACCTTTATCAACAAATTGTCCACACTTGGACACTACAAATTTATTGGACTATTGATAGATGGCACATGATGCACGTTCTTCAGTTGCACAATCTTTCCAGAAGTAAACTTTAGATTGACCGGGCCAACACCATAAATAGTGGCATGTGACCCATTCCCCATTAGAACGGCTGAATCCCGAGTGACCTGATAAGAAGAAAACTATTAAATATCAGCACACACATTAATATTAGCACCAATGTCTATCCACCAATCGATAGATTGACATACGGGAAGAACAGTAGGTAAATTATCATATCCTGATGTTCCCGTCTCAGTGGTACCAACAACAATATTAGCAGACTTGGAATTTTGCCCTTGTTGATTCTTCACACATTTGCGTTGGCTGCAATCCTTGGCCCAATGACCAGGTTCGTCACACACAAAGCAAAGACCATCCTTTGTGTTCTTCTTCTTCTTCTTGAAGCTAGTTGTTTTTGCAGTCTTGTTTTTGCATTTGAACTTTTGAGCTTGGTCATTCTTCTTCTGCATCACATTGGCACTAGAATGTTCCTCATTACCTCTAGTGTGTGTATCTTTTGCTCTCGCCTTCTCTTCAACATCAAGAGACCTAATGAGATTTTTAACAGAAAACTCTTGTCTCTTGTGTTTCAAATAAGTAGCAAAATTCCTCTAAAAAGGAGGAAGCTTGGCAATAATGGCTCCCGCGACAAACTTGTCTGGTAACACATACTTGAAGTGCTCAAGTTCTGTGGCTATGGATTATATCTCATGAGTCTGTTCAACTACAGAACGACCATCAACCATTCTATAGTCATGGTATTGCTCTATGACATACAATTCACTGCCTGCATCCGAAACCCCAAACTTGGCCTCGAGTGCATCTCACATCTCTTTCCCAGTTTTAATTACCATGTATGCATCGATTAACGTCTCACCAAGAACACTAACCACGGTAGCTTTTAAAAAAGTTATTAGCAGCCTCGAACGCTTGCTCCTGTTCAGGAGTAAGTGTTCTTTCAGATTTGCCATTTGTCACATGGAAAACGTTCATGGCAGTTAGCCAAAGCACCATCTTGGTGCGCCACCTCTTGTAATTCGCACCATCGAACTCAGAGGGTTTGAGCGCAGTAGCAAAGCTAGTTGACGAAAAATGTCTAACATAAGGTTTTTGGATTGTTGAATATATGAGTATTTTTCATATAGCAAGTAATTATAAACACTATAGTCATACGAATTTTTAGAAGAACAGAAACTAGCATTCCTAACTCAGTGTTCAAGACAACAACATATAATAAGTTAAACAAACAACAAGTGTGAGATAGATATACTCAGAACCAGTAGATGGAACAGCAGCAGCAGAAGTGGTGGTGAGATCGTCGTTCGCCATGACGTAGTGGACGTTGTGGTAGTATTCGTGCAGTCGATGTAGACGTAGCAGAGAATTGAAAGAAGAAGAAGCAGCGAGCAGTCGTGCGAACGCTTCCCAAAAACCTTATTCGAATAGATAAAGAAAAACGCGTCAGCACCCGACATTCCTGCGTACGCGCGCGCGTACACGCATCGTACGGCAAGCGGCCGAGCGAGCGTGCACGTGTGTTGGCTTTTTCTAATTCTACAAGGGAGACTATCACGTTTCACCTTATAAAATGGTGTAACTACCCTTCAATTATCTAACTTAGCCCGTATTAATTCTAACACAATATGCATGTGTTACATGGATTACTTAAAAATTGCCATCCTAATTTTACTCTTTTGGGTATATTCCAATTTAACTGTCTACTGTCTTGCAGACGCTTAGCTCACTGGCTCTGGTATTTGCTCTTCACCATTATAAACCAACTCCCTTGTATGTTATGGATGAGATAGATGCAGCGTTAGGTAAGTCTTGTGAGTGTTCTCTTCACTAATACTATCCGAATGTTTGAATAAATTAATGAAATTTCTGTTTACAGACTTTAAGAATGTATCCATTGTTGGACATTATGTGAAAGATCGGACCAAAGATGCCCAGTTCATTATTATTAGGTACGTTTACGTAGCTCACTTTCCCCAAATGTTGCTTTTGTCTCTGTTTCACACTATTACCTGTGTTCAAGATGCAAAACCTTTTTATGAGAAACATTTAGCAAAACCCTCAGAGATATATATACGAGTTTACCAACTGTTTGCTCTGTAATTTTCATGGGGCATATGGGTTAAAATACCCTCCAGAAACAAGTCCAGAATTGATAAGTAGTGCAATAAAAGTTGGGCCGAAATAGTAATAGATGATGGGAACGTATCTAGTACTAATGTGTAATTTAGTGCTAAGGTGCTAATACCAATCTTGATCGTTGGATCTGAATTGAACAACCAAGATTAACGCGTATTCTCACCTTTAAACCATTTAATCACTTTGCATGCTCCTGCCTTCAATGTACCTTTATTAAACACCATGCATGTTCGCAACTCCAACGGTTAAGATTTAGATCTAACGGTCAATATTGGTATTAGAACTTTAATACTGAATTACTCATTAGCACTAGATACATTCCCATATATGATATAGTGGGGAAGTGAAATTTACCCTTACCACGTTTGCTGGCTCATATGAACTCAAATGTCACCTTATTTGCAGTCTCAGAAACAACATGTTTGAGCTAGCCGATAGGCTGGTCGGCATCTACAAGACAGATAATTGCACCAAGAGTATAACCATCAACCCCAGAAGCTTCGCCGAGAGCATGAAGGTAGTTTAATTCTGTACTATGGGAGTTTTAGTTGGATGTAATCTTTGTGTTACCGAGGTTCCTTCCGCATCACGCTTTGTAGTACAGTTCATGTAGCTTTGCGCCGTGTAAAGTCATGTGAGACTAGGACATTTGGTCAACAAGGTATGTGACTTGTGTGCTCCAACTGAACGTGGATCACTACGCGATCTCAATTCTCAACCTTCGTATTTTGTTTGGCTCGGAAGTAGTTTTGAACTCGCACATCCTCGGGTATCAAGGAAGGGAAACTTCGATTCCAGAGGGTCACGTCGACACGAATCTCCTCCCCCGTCCGATTCCTTCGCGTTTTCGCTTGTCTAAGCTTTTGCCCCGCTGCCGCGCGATAAGGCTGGCGGTCGCTCTCGTCGCGTTGGCCCCACGCGCAGGCCGAGGCGGCCGTGGAGCACGAGGACTCGCAGGCCCCTCCCGCATGGACCCCACATACGCGTGCCGTCTCATTCTTGCGCGCCCAAGGACGCGGCGGGTTACTAGTCCACATAAGATTTGGCTCATTCTTCGGGCGAACTGCCAGCACATGCTTGCTTGAGCCTAAGAGTAAAGTGGTAACAGTAACTAGCCAAAAGTGAGATGTCTTGTCACCGTGCGGAATGTAAAGTGAGATAGCTTGAGCCAAAAGTAGAGAATCCTGCAAATTAAACTAATGAAATGTCCTGAACCGACCGCGCGTTCTGTTATGGTTAACAACCGCTGTACCGCATACACTGGCACACAACGTTCGCACGCTCGCGGCTCAGGAGTCAGGAGCCCTGCAACTGATGAATCGTTCCAGGGTGAACGACCGAACACAAACTCAAAAGCAACAAAGCCCGACGCGCTCTCATACCGCACTTGGCCAAGAACGTCCAGTGAAAGCTTCTTACAGATGAGACACCAAGAAGGCAAAGCATAAGATTCCCGAGCAACAGAACTTAGGAAAACAATAACATGAACAAAGACGATAAGGCCAAAGTTTCCTTAAATAGGTATATGTACACCCGGACCAGTGCTCTCCACTCCAAGTTAATTACCTTCTCTAGCCTCAGCCGTGAACCTGTCTGTCCTTAATACTCTGTGTAGAGATCACGATCAAACAGCAGCGATGGCGGCTCGTTGAGGTCGAATGGGAGGCCCCTCGGCCCCGTCCGGAGCTCCAGCACCGTCGACGGCAGAGGCGCAGCAACCTCACCCGCGACGGTTCCCGGCGGCGACATAACCTGCAGCCTCGCCGGGAAATAGACGTAGTGCCAGGGGGAGGGGTGGCTGACGTCAAGCCCGCCGAAGGGGCTGGGAACATGTGCCGGCCGCGGAGGCAGGCACGGCTGCGGGTGCGGAAGGTGGCCGTGGCCGCGCCCGCTGCCACTGCCACTGCCGCTGCCGCTGCCGCTGCCGAAGTTGGTCCTGGCCTTGGAGCCGCGGAGCGCGACGGCGGCGCGGTCGTAGGCGAGCGCGGCCTCCACGGGCGTGTCGTAGGTGCCGAGCCACACCCGCGTCTTCTTCCACGGGTCCCGGATCTCCGCCGCGTACCGCCCCCACGGCCGCTTCCGCACCCCGCGGTAGTGCGCCTCCACTCGCCCTCCCCTCCCCTCCCCTCCCCTCCCTCTCCCTCTCCCTCTCCCCACCACCACCACAACCACTCCCCTGATCTCCTCTCATCCCCCGCTCCATACGCATCCTTCCTACCTCTCTCAGATTGCTCACGCAGCTGTGGTAGTAACTCTTATACTGCTCGAGCGCGCGGTGGTGGCTTGTTTGGTTACTCTCACTCTACCACCCCCCCACTGCTAAACTTAAGCCGCGCCTCGAGAAACGAGGAGGTAGGTTTCTGGGGCTCCGTGGCTGGGTTTTGGGGGGTGTTTGAGGCTGTCGCTGACCCGGCACGGCTCGGCCTCGTCCCCATCCCAGCCTCAGCCACCGCGCGATTTGACGCCTTGCGGGACCCACCTTCTGGAGCCGTGACGCCAGCCCTACACCAACCAGACCAGACGCCTCGTTCCGTCCTCCCACCGCCCCGACGTACCGCGCCTGCGGCTGGCCGCGGGCGGACTGACCCAGCCCTGCCCCGCCACAACTGCCGCGTGGGGCCGACGAAAAACCTGGACCGAGCTGTCCGTTACGTCGTGCTCGTGCGCGGTACGTACCGCGCACGCTGCACCCCTTCATTCAGCTGCCGGTATCGCCCAATGGGAATAGCAGCACGGTACATGACCTCTGGGTCCCAGGAAAAGTACGTCCCGGCCTGTCAGTGGCAGGCAGGCACCCACACGCCGACGGGGCGCGCGGTGACCTGCCGGGATACGATTCGGGGTACGATTCACGTGAAGGAGGCGGGCGTGTTGTGGGGTTGGGGAGCAGCACGGTTGCGGCTGGGGGAGGACGCGTGTGGCACAGAGCAGCTCACCAGGGCGCGGGGCCTGGCGCCATAAAAACGGCAGGGGAGCGCTGTGCGGTGGGTGGCGTGGGCACGGCGTTTCGCTTCAGATTCTCTGTACCGCTCGATTGCACACCCACGCAGGCGTAAGCGTGGGCGGGCGATGCGTTGCTTTCTCGATGCCCGTCGTCGCAGGAACGGGCGGGTGGGGGCATTCATTGTGCGAGATGTTTTCGGGAACGGGCATGGCGTCCAGCCGCGGGAGCAAGCGGGGGTGGGGGAGAGGAGGCCTTGGGAACGGGCGAACCCAGCCCTGACTGCAAATCCTGCCTTCTGCGGTGCGGGGCGAGGCAGTGGCGGACCTGGCGCGTAGCTTTGGAAAGAGGCGTGCCATTCAATGGCCAAACTTTTGGTACACTTGCATGCAGACGACGCAATTCCTGCGAATACAAAGCGTTGTCCTTCCGGTACGAGTAGTAGTTTACAGTAGTTTTCCCGTGGCATCAACATGTTACGAGCGGCGTATTGCTCCTGAGCACTGGAGTATTCAAGGGCTGTTTGGTTTTGTGTCCGTGGGAATCAAATTATACCAAGTTAAATTTTGGTAACGTTGATTAGATTCAGTCTCTGTTTGGTTTGATGCCAATTTTTTTAGGTAAAATTCTGTTCACGTTAGTTCTTTAGTTCATTTCTAGTGTCAAACTTTACCAAGATTCTGGTCAGATTTTCGATTTTGATAATGTCAAATTTTAGCTTGGTTTTCATGTACAATTTTGATTCTCAAACCAAACAAACCCTTAGTCTTCTAAACTCTAAAGCACCGTGTGTTCTGCCATCTTAAATCAATGCCTTGACAGAGGTCTGCGAGATTTTGGTGTGTTTTCTAATCTGTACTGATAGGCATGCTGTTTGCTATCAAATTAAACACTTGGATTTATCCATTAGAGAATAATTTTGGATGCTCCACGACGCACATCCTCTTCTTTTTTTAAGTATTATTACAAGGGAACGACTAGGAATCGGACGTACGGGTGGGAGCCTCCCACTGTATGGTCAAAAATGTAATATTTTTAGATAACGGTTGCAACATCACCGGACAACGGTTGCAACATCACAGATCAAAACAAAGCATCTCGAGTAGGCGCTGGAAAAAAAAATTACAACATCGTCGTAAACTGTATGTAACGTTTTTTTTATAGATGCAATTTTTTTTACAGATGCAACATACCATCAAAATCGAAAATCAATAAAAGGAGAGATAGGGGAACCAAGCTATAGGCTCTTCCGCTAACAGTAGCATCTCATGGAAAATCAATAAAAGTGCACACTCAGCACTAACAGTAGCATCTCATGGACATCACAGAGCAAGGGTGCGGGCCGAGGGAGGCGCAGGCATTGGCCGAGGGCCGGGCGAGGCGGCGTCGGCGGCTGAAGGTCACACCAGCCGGGGGAAGCAGCGCGCCGACAAGAGTAGGTGGGGAGCCGGAGGAGAGAAAGCCAAGTACTAGGAGGAGGTGGCGCCGTGGAGCTCCCTTCGGCTGGAGCAACTTCACCAGAGAAGAAATTGAGATAGGGATTGTAGAGAAGAAGCAAGGTAAGGGAAAGCAACGCAAAGAAATGAAGCTCACAATTCGGCACGCGTGCCGTGAGCGAATACCTAATGGAGGCGGGTATGGCGTCTTTCTTTGCCACTGGTATGAAAGCGGACACAATTTCTTACCCATCAGAAACGGGTATGGGCATGGGTAAGCTCCACGTGCACTCGCCGCCGATTACCGTAATCTACCCACATGTGTAAGAAACTATGTCAATTTGTATTTGTATTTTATTTGTTAAACTTGATTAGTTGTTTTGTCGAATATGATATGTGAATTGTGATGAACTTTATTAGTTGTTGAATGTGTGATGCACCATTGATGTGTGAATTATGATGAACTTGATGTATGCACCGCTCGTGGGTAACAAGCATGTCTGTGGCGATGGGTACCAGCGGCGATGCATTATTCGTGTAATGTGGGTATGCCGCGGGTGATGGGTACCATGGCGACGGGTATGGCGAGGTTTTTCGCGCGTCGTCAGCAAGGTATAAGTGGGGAGAATTCGAGTCGCGGATGCGGTATGGCGAGCACTACCCGTACCCGCCGCGCCCGATTGTCATCCCTAAGCTCATTCGTGAGAAGAAATGGAGAGGAAATCAGTGAGGAGTAAGGGGAGCCAGGATAAGAATGTGTGGATGTGGGAGTGCAGGGAAAGAAAGTGAAAGTGTTTATTTCATCGGACGTCTGACACGTGTTATTGCCCTTATTACAACGGGCGCGCGCGCACTGCATGCACGGCAGTTGCTTGACCTGTTGAGCAGAGCTATGCAAGACACTGGAGTTTGTATTCGGTTCAGTTGTAGATGTATTCAGCATTTGGTCCTCTCACATCTTTGATGTAAGTCAACCGCAGGGACAAAACAACGTCCGTGATGTGATTAAGGCCGAGCGATGCTCTTCGACACCAAAATACGGTTATCAGTACGGTGAAATTATAAATGTTTGGACGGGTTTTTGCCCAATGTTTTTAAGCTGTAGGTCGAGTACGCGTACTCTCGCACAAGATTCGAATAAACTGCCCCCATCTTCCTCGCACCCCTAGCAACTACGCTACGGAGAGCCTTAACTTTTCAGAACCCGAGGTACGTGCCTACCAAAGAAGGGGCCCTAACTCGTCTTATCCGATGACGCCCACACCGCACGTACGTACTTTTCGCTCACTGCTCGCGTCGTGCACGTCTGCGCTGCGGTGGGCAGCGCGCGCGGCGCGATCCCGTCCGGTCGTGCGGTGCGCAATAATAATTTCCCCATGCCGTATTGTTTTCCACTTTTTTAAGTAAAAATATACAGGAAAAACATGAAAACCTTATACGACTTCATCTCAAAAGAATAACAACTATAATTACGTGTTCTTATATTGATTGTGTTTACAAGAAAGAAACCACCGAAGACTAAGACTAATAACTCCTGTTTGTTTTATTGTTTGTCTCATTTTCTCTGTCCACTAACTTTACTCCTTATATAGCGCATGAAAGGGTCACAGTTGTCCACGTCGAGAGGTGTCTTGTTGTTTGATGCAATGCATATGTTTAAGGGCAATTGTTGTTAGAGACATATCTCCCACATCGTCTTGCGGTTTGTCAGAAACAGAGATTTAATACATGCAATTATCTTCAGAAATAACGACACATATTAATTCTGCGTGTATTAAACACAACGCACCAATGTCCCTACTCGATTGGGTCCACATGTCTGTAAGCTTTATCGATCATACGGTGGTCATAGATGACCTGACCATAATAAGACTTATGACCGGTAGAGTGATCGTATAAGAACTTACGACTATGTGGTGATCATAGTAAGATTTACTGTATCATCTCAATTTTATGAGTTTCAATTTAAAAAAACTCATAAATTTGGGAGAGCCGGGAGCCCGTCCTAGGGCGGGCAGGGTGGCATGGGCCACTCTAGGTTGCCCAGGGGGAGGTAGGGAGAGTTCAGGCTGGGCTGAGCCCAAGAAGGAAAATAAAACATATTTTTTGAATTTTGAGAAGATTTGAGTTTGACTTTTGAATTCAAGTTCAAAATTGAACTTCAAACAAACCGTCCCAACAGTGGGATGTTACAATTATACACATAGGACTCAGATTTGCATATTTGTGTCTCAACACTTACGATCAATAGATGGGCGTAGAAGAACTTACGGCTATATAGGGTGATCGTAGAAAAGCTTAAGACCACTAGGTGTGTATGATCTCTCTCATTGTTAATATTGATGGGTACATTTGAAAGTTGTATAAGAGATATTATTATATATAATACTACATATAAATAACTTAATCAATTAAGAATTATTAGATCATCATCACCTCTCCTATCCTATGTAATCTTTCAACTCGAGTTGAGTCTATGTTGTGTCCCCGTCTCCTGTTCTCAAGAGGCTAACCCTAGCCACCAACGCCAGCCACCAGGGGCGCTAGGCCACCACCGCCCACTGTCCACTGACTCATCTCCTCTCTGACACGACTTTGTGTGAATTATCATTTTTGACTTTTAGTTGTCAATAAATATTTCGGTTTATTTGGTTCTGTTTATAAATTTTGGAATGGTTAATTCGGTTGGGAACTTCCAAAAAAAATCAAAATAAATTTATACGAAAAAAACCAAACAAAAAAACGTATAAACTGAATGCCCACAGGCCACAGCCCACCCCTATTCGCTGCCGTCTGACAACGCTCGGCGCTGGCAGAGACGCAGGGCCGTGCGGGTGTGTGTGGGCCCAGGTCGCCGCTCCCTCACGTGATGGTGCCTGGGTCGGGCGCTTCACCCTGACGTCATATTACCACATGCCTGCGCGCTAGTAGTAGTAAAACGAATTCTTGCCTGGGCCTCGAAAGATAAAAACCGCTTTGCCGATAGCCGTATTCCGCGCCGGGCGGCGCCTGCCACGAGCGCCGTGCAACTTTCCATGTCGCGAGACGGACGCGTCAAACCACACGGGAGAATGAAACGGAGAAAAGACTTTACCACGGATCGTGCAGAGCAGAGAGAAACGGATCGAGATGAGAGAGCGATCGGCTATGCATACGCTGATAGGCATTGATGCATCAATGTATGAACGCGTCACAGCTACAGTATAGCTATTTTGCTCTAGGCACGGCACACGTGTGACGTGTCGAGTAGGCAGAGGAGGCTTCTGTCGAGAAGGAGTGGGCCCACCGGGGCAGAGCCGATGTGTACGTGTGAGCTGTGGGGCCGCACGTGGGAGGGCATAGATGCGGTATCGTTGTGATGGGAGCACGTAGGGCCGGCGCACACGTGGTCAGAAAAATTTGGCGCAGAAAAGAAGGCGTCCCGTCGGCCTGCTATGCACGGACGTGGATCATCTGATCCGTCCGATACGAAATTCACGGGCGAGATCGAGCGGAACAGTTCCACCTCTCACTTAAATGCACTTTTGTGAAACCCTCTCCCGATTGAAACACATTTAGTCTGCTCACCACCCTCCCTTTTTTTATTCCCCTCGACGTGATAAGGTGTCTATCATCGCCCAGCACCGACGCCCTGCATCCCATCTAACCCTCTCCACTCGCTACCCCCCTCTGCGCTGGTCGAGACCCTCCCTAGTCGCCGCCCCTCTCTGCGCCGCGCTATCCCCTGCTCTACACCATGTCGCCCCGCTGCGCCGGCCGCTCTACTGCCGTGCTGCTCCCTCAGCGGCCCTCCTGCGCCCCGGCGGCTACGCGCCTTCCCGTTGCTCGAGCCGGTTGAGGTAATCCCCCGCTTGTTGATAAATGTTCCCGCATTGAGAAATCTATAGTTCTTGATCTCTTAGCAATTTATCGATTTATTGTATACTTGTCATTCTTTAGTTCGTGATCTCTTAGCAATGTTGCCACATTGAGAAACTTGTTCAGGCTCTACTGATATCCTCAAATATGATATGAAACTAGGAAAATAGCTTCATGTCCTTGCATAGTTTATTGGTAGTTATGTATATGGACATTTTTAACCAACATTACTAGGTTTCTTTGGTTTAATTGACGTTCCTTGCCCAGCTTTATGTTCCTTTGGTATTGTCGATTGTTTTTTTTTTTTGGATGTGCAGCCCCATGGATTCAATGGAAGATGTGAGCTGCTCCGTGCGATCACTAGTTTTGCCAAGTCCCGAAATGGCCGATGCACAATCTCTCGTTGCGAGCATTCTGTGTAAAGCCCCACAGAAGGCGGCTAGCATTCCGTTCTGTGTGAGTGTGCGTACAATACAATTTGTTAATTTGAATGATTAACGTCATTCTCGGGCTAAATCATCCTTATTGCTGCAGGGTTCGTCATCCACACCGGTAGTTAATGACGACTTGACGCTTGCCATGGGGATAATTTTTGAAGATGAGGATGCAACCCTCGAGTTTTATAAAGCATATGCGCATATTGCCGGCTTCTCCGTTCATATTGGACAACGGACAACTGTCATTGATGTTTTGCAATGGATGCAACACTATTGTGGCAGACGTGTCTAGAAGGAAGAAAAAAGTAAGGACAAGTTGAAGGTCAAAATGAAGAGGACATATGAGTCTAAATTGTGTTCGTGCGGGTGTAAGGCCATGCTTGGTATCAAGCGGACTAAGGACAAGATGTTTACATTAGAGACATTTTGTGGAAGTACATAACCATGGTTTTGTCTCACCTAGTAAGTAGCATTTGATACGTTCTAATAGATAAGTAAATGAAAATGCTAAGACTACACTGTTCGCATGCCATCAAATTAGCATTGGGACATCTAGGATATTTAGATATCTTCATGTTAGTGAGGGTGGATTTCAAAATGTAGGATGCACAAGGAAGGACTTGTAAAATTATCACCGTACTTTGAGAGAGAGTATAAAGTCATTAAATACTCAGATGTTTCTTGATTACCTAGATAGAAAGAACGAGAACAATGCTGCATTTTATTTTGACTATGTTATTGATAGAAAGGGTAGGTTGGTGCATGTGTTTTGGGCGGATGCAACCTGTAGGAAGAATTTTGTTCATTTTGGCGAGTTGCTCTCATTCAATACAACATATAATACCAACCAATATGACATTATATTTGAACCATTCATGGGAGTGAATAACCATGGGGGATGTGTTCTATTTGGGGCTGCCCCAGACAATTGAAATATTCAAATGGTTGTTCCGTACTTTCTTAAGATGTATGGGAGGCGTTGCACCTAGGCTTATAATAACTGATGAAGATGAGGCCATGAAGAAGGCAATTGAACATGGCTTCCCAACTAGCACACATGGGTTATGCATGTAGCACATATTGAACAAACTTCCAATGAAGATAATGCCAAATTTGAGGGATAACCAAATCTTTTATAGTCGTATCAATTCATGTGTGTATCACTCAGAAACTCCAGAAAAACTCGAGTCACAGTGGGCAACTATTATTTATGAGTTTGGTTTGGAAGATAATGAGTGACTCGCTAGTCTATATAGTATTAAGGCATATTGGGTACCAGTTTACTTTGTGGATATACCCTTGGAAGGAATTCTTAGAATAACTTCAATGTTTGAAAGTGTCAATTCTTTTTTCAATCACTTTATTGGCTGCAAATATGCTTTGGTTGAGTTCTGGATCCAGTCGACACTGCAGTGGATGAACAAAGAGAAAAGGAGCACATGCCACCTTTCACACGAAGCCTTACTTGAAGACACCATGAGCAATAGAGCTGCATGGTAGTGAAGTGTTCACACATGAGGTGTTTGTTAAATTTCAGAAGGTTATTGCCGCCAAGGACAACCGTGTTGTTGAGAGCACGATACAAGTATGTGACCTTAAAGTAACAAAAGTGAATGAGCATGGCAAGAAGGTAAGAAAAGTCACATGTGACACTAACACCATGATTGCCCACTGCACCTGCATATTGTTTGGCACTCACGGAAGTCCTTGCCGTCACATTATCCTTGTATTACGAGGTGCATTGTTGAATGAGCTTCCAAGTCATTATTTTTTGAAAAGGTGGACTGCAAATTGTAATAGGGAGGTTGTATACGATGAGAATGACAATGTTCTCGAGGAAAAACCAAAAGATCCTACAGAGGAAGAAATTCAAAAATTGGCTTCGGAGATGCGCAAGAACTTGGAATATTTGATACATTGAGCTGGACCTTCACTTCTGTGCATGCAGAATGTGAGGGGGAAACTTAAAAAGTTTATGCATGAGATAAACCAAAAAATTTATGCCCGACAACAAAGTAGAGTGCAGGAGGTTGAAGCATATCTTGGGTGTGGCATCCCTGATTAGATCGATATATTGCTTCCAACCGACAATCCCACTAGAGGGAAATGCAAGAGGAATCGGCCTGGGGAGAGCAAGCAAAAGAAGTCCAAGGAAAGGTAGCTCACATATGTAGGACATGCAATGAGATCAGTACCCATGATAGCCGCAACCGCCCTTTAAGGAAACAAGCAAAATAATAATGTAATGAAGTATTTTAATTTCTTTCATTTCATTTGTGGTTCCTCTAATTAGATACTAACTCAAACTATGAAATGTGTGTGTGTTTTCAATATACAGGCAAATCAAGTGGGCACTTTCATGGAGGTCTGAGTGATGGAGGCTTGTTTAATGAATTATCTTGATGTAATTTTGTTTTATGAATTATCTTGATGTACTGCACGATGCTGCCATGTTGACATTTGAAATCCTGATGGTCTGTAATGCAGCTTGTCTGCAATGCTGTCATGTTGTGCATATTTCTGCAATGCTATCTGAAATCCTCCTGTCAATTTGTTCTATGAACTATGTTGATGTACTGCACAATGCTGTCATGTTGTGCATATTTCTGCAATACTGAACTATGTCTGAAATTTTCTGGAGCTCTTAATGATGTTCAGAACTCGAGATGCCGTCAAATCCAGGAACTTCAGAACTTAGGCTCTTAGTTGTGCATAATTATGACATATCTGCTATATGCTACATCACTCTCTTCAGAATGGCTGACATTCAGAAACGAGTATTCCTATGTATGCATTTTTGTAATAAGCTGAGTTCAGTATTGTAATGAGCTGTCCAGTGGTATTGAATGTATTGATGAACCACTAAACCTATCATGTTGACATTTGATGTGGTATATTTCTGCTGATTCTTGATTCTCCTGGCACTCTGCTAGCTTCTATATAAAACCCTCGTTAAAATGAGCCATAACCGAACAAGCACCAAAAAGACAATATTTAATTGGGTCATGATGCACTTTGTTTTCCAATAAGGTCATTTTATCAACCAAATCCAGATTATTGCTCCCTGCCTCATTGACACTGTCTCATAAGCACAGATTGCACTCAATTTTCATTACACATAATATATGATGCCGCTGTTGCTTCTCATCGACTTCATGCAGGGGCTCATTCAACTTGACATATTCTTAGTCCATTGTCATTACACATAATGCACTGTATTGTTTGAGTTATGGATGTATGCACTGCTACCAGAACCATGCCTAGTCCATAATTTTCTTCCTGTTATTGTATTCGCAGTGCATACATCCAGAATTGAACACTCAATTTTTTGAGTTCTCAGGCAGTAATTACGGAGCAGATTCAGACATTATATAACCCAGATTTCTCACAACCATTACATAGCTATAACACAAAACCATGCACTGCTCAACCAGGATTCAACACTTAATTTCTTACAACCATTACAAATATATGACAAGGGCCATTACAATCAGAATTCAACATTCAATTTCTCACAAGCATTACATGTATGTAACACATAGTCATTAGAATCAGAGTTCAACACTCAAGTCAGGTTTTCAACTCTAAAAGTTTTAGAAGGCAGATAACACGAAACAAACAAAATATGATTACACAACATAACACTACATTCAGTTGCCAATCTTCCGATACTAATTCCTAGCAACAAGAATAAAAAAGCAACAACAACCATTTTAAACTTGTCATCTCCAGCAATCGATTTCATGATTGGCTTGTTAATCTGATCCAATGGCGTTCTCATCTCAGCTAAATGTGCCAATCCATGGTGGTCGACACGGAAAACCATTTCCTTTCTATTGATGAACTTAACAGGGGAATCATTTTTTTCTCTTTTTCGACTGAATGCATCCTAGTCTGTTGCCTCACGTATTGTTCTTTCCACATGAATGTGTAGCAACCACTGGAATAAATCTGGACCAAAATAAAGATATAAATTTCATTATAAAAATGCACCGGCTGATAAAACAAAAAATCAATTCAAAGGCAAGTTTCATACACCGTAGTCTCTTGAGCATTTGTAGTACTCTTTTCCTCGATTCTTCGAGCTCCTAGACACGGCCCAGATCATCTTCGCGTCGTACTTTGGGCATGGCACAAGCGGTAGCCCCCACTAGGCGCTGTCGCTGACCGTTTCGAGTGCGCTCTCTGCGAGCTTTTTTCTTCTCCATGGTGCGACAACGCGCCGGTTTATACACGCGGAGCATAGGGCCTAATCCTAGACTGGAGGCGGAGGAGCATGAGGTAGCGGCCATGGGCGGCAGAGAGGCGCTCAAGAGCGGGGGACGTGCAGGATACTAATCCTAAACCTAGCAACGGCGTCGCCACAGTCGCCTCGGGCGATTTGGGAGGAGGCGAAGGAATTGGGGATCGAGGCCGAGAGGATTGGGCCTGCGGACTTTGGGGGGTAAAAACGGCGTTTAGTGTGAGTGCGGGTTGGCTCGCTCCATCTCAGACGATGATTTCGCGATGGAGGGATCGGATGGTCCATGTCCATATGTGCACAAGTCACTCTATGTTCACCAGATATGCCGCCTTTTTGATAGCATGGTACCGTGTTGCAAGGCCGGTGATGCTATTCGGGGTTTTTTTTTTCCCCATTTAGCCTCCCTTTTAAACGAAATAGCAAAGGTAGTATTCTCCATTTCGTAATAACAAAATTGATACTCCTATCGTGCTCTTAGTCCTCACCAAGACACCTGCAGCACGTTCCCTCCATGTCAGGTATATTCTTGCCGCGAACTGAAACCGCGGTAGGTGACATGGTGTACTTTTTTAACTTCGTAGGAGTGAAATTTATTTTTGCTATTGCAATTAAAAAATGTGCTAAGTCAGCCGAAGACCGCTACCCGGGACTAGTTTTTTCATCGGGTCCGCCGTTGCGCGTGGTATCACCTACGAAGCAGCAGTGACGAAGCCGGTAAAAAACGGAGGGTAAGCTTCAGAGTACTAAGCTAAATTAAGATAAACTATGATAATAGTTTTAAACTAAATGCAGTCTTGAAAAGTCCAATACATAATTGTCCTTGCGCAAGTTGATATATTCGAGGGCGACAATACCAATACCTTTTGGAGTACTATACGGCTCCATTCGAAAGCAGTAGTATAGCCAGTGCCCAGTCGCCAGTAGGGCATCAAGCACGGGATGGACCGATTTAGAGTTGAAAAAAAAAAGAAGCAAAAGCGAATGGCATGCAGCAGCCGCAAAACTTTTTGACTGGCTGTTTCCCATTTCTCGGTCTTTCTTGGGATCGGCGGCCCAACTAAGTTTTTGGGCTAAGGCATCGCACTCTTTTTATTTTGAACGCACGATGCTTTGTTTCACGTGTTGCAGCTGTAGCCTCACTCAAACCTAAGTGGCACTGTTGATGTCACTATTAACAAAAACAGTATTTTTGTAGTCGTAATGCTAGTTTTTTGTGCGCACGGAATTCACCTCTGTCGTTCCCTGGTGGTTTGGATGGCCCCCTGCACGCTACGTCCCCTCGCCTGCGCGCTGGATAGCCCTCTTCCGTGGCTTCCTGGCCCGAACAGACTTCGTCCGTGTCACCCTGGCCTGGACGGTCGTGTACTCGTGTGTGCAACATGTGGCCGCCTGCTGCTTGTTCATGCCCTTGGCCCAAAACTCCTACGTCGTTGCCAGGTGGTTTGGACGCCGGCTTGTCAGTGTCTCCAAGCCTTGACCTCCTGATCCGTGCAACCTGGCCGTATTTAGACGCAGTTCGCGCCCGGTCCGTGGCCCCCTAGCCCCGCGTCTACTTTCGCCCGTCCCTTTCTCCCTCTTGGTTGCTTTCGGTGTAAGATTTCAGCACATTTTCACCTATGATAAGGCATCGCCCTACGACTAGGGCACGGGCGCGTGGGCGCGTTCCGTTGAAATCATCATCTTTCACCTGTCCCATCCATCACCTCACTGTCTCCCACATGCATGCCTAATCAGTATTAAGTAATTAATAACAGTTAATTCATTGGGAATTACTTAGATGTAATGAGTAATTTATTGATAACTAATCAAATTATTGCTAATTAATTAATTATTCGTATTCAATTACTTGCATTCAATTGCTTACTTGTATTTAATATGTCGTAATTATCTGTGCCATGGGTAAATAGTGACAAATAAATTACTCATAATTAATTAGTACCTTTTTGTTTAGTCGTGTCCAATAAATTAATTAGTGCTAATTACATATCATGTTTGTTATATTGTATACTATAAATCGGGTTATTGTGGCTTTATGTAATTTCAAACTTGCAAGACTTGGTAGTGTTTTATGGAGACAGTCTCGTACGGGCCGGCCCCGATGGGTTGGACCTGTCGAGATGACAGTACAAAGTGGTCCGGGAGGAGGGACTCGATGCGATGAATATTCACGAGCTTAGAAGCTGCATCCGGAGGGACATCGACACGGAGCCAACGATGAAGAAACTTATCATTGAGGCGATCACCTGCACGAGTAGAGGAGGGTAGGGCGTATGGGAGCTAGTCAAGGTGAACCAAAGCGTAGCATGGGGCCAGTGCATGTGTGCTTGAATTTCGTACGCATGCTGCCATGAAACCTTGATGATGTCGGTGCCTCGGGAAGTGGGCAACCACAGGCGGAGCTTGAAGACAGTAGTACAGAATGTGCTATTTTTTTTGAAAGTCCACGAGAGAAGAATTGCACATATTTGTTTTTTGCAAAATAAGATGGCAGGACTATGGTGGTCGACCCACATTGACTGTCACAAGTATCTACCGGACCAGCATCTTGGGTTGGAGTCCGATGAGGACGCTGACCCAGGCTCGGATGGTAGCGAGGAGGACGCACCCCAAGGTGCTGGTCCTACCAGCGGAATTGTGTCTTCGAAGGTGTCGTACGTGGTATCCAGATTTGATGATATCGCAGCGCGATCGCTCGTATTGCAGCAAGAAAAGGGTCACAATGAGGGTTTGATTCTGGCATCCTCGTAGTTGGGCAACACTTCTCTAGGAAGGCGGCTGTGCAGTAAGCTATAGCATGGTAGGCCTTGTTCATCACCCGTGTGTATTGGTCTAACCCAGGATATTACGCAGTGAAGTGCGTAGTGGAAGGTTTCCCTAGCAAGGTCAGCGCTCATCGAGTAAAGTTCTTTAGCTCGGTCTTCACGGTCAAGGCGGTGACTGATCATACTTGCGAGCTTAGTGAGCCGCTACGTCAACATCGGAATGTGACTTCCGCATATGTGGCAAGCCTCATCAGCCACCTAGTTGCGGAGGACATGTCCGTCTCCCCCAAGATGTCACTGTCAGAAGTCGTCAATCTGGTTGGTTATCCAGTCAGCTATAGCTAGGTCCGACGAGCTAAGCAGAAGGTTATTGATTCTATGTACGGGACATACGAAAAGACGTACAACCTTGTAGCGAGAATACTTCACCAGATTGCCGAAGCAAAGCCCAACACATACATAAATAAGCTTGAAAGTGAAGATGCTGATGGAGACCCAACTGCTTCATACTCGACCGACTAGTTTTGGATTTCGCCCAGGTCATAGAGGGCTTCAAGTTCCGTCGTCCTATGCTTATGATGGATGACGCTTCCCCATGAGGAAGTACAAGGGAACCATTCGCACCGCGGTGGCGGCCGACGCGAATGACTAGCTTCTCCCGGTTGCTTTTAAAATTGTAGAGAATGAGAACACATCCAGTTGGTTGTGGTTCTTGGTGAATATGAAGCGGGCGATTAAGGGAGACCGACCCAATGTATGCCTTATCACAGACCGCGATGCTAGGTTGTTGTCTCTTCTGAACACCTTGAAGAATGGGATGGATTCCCCTCATTAGTGGAACGACGTGGAAACCTGGTGGTGCATGAGACATCTTCCATCGAACTTCTTCACATGGTTTCACAGTCAGGAATTTATGAAGATGTTCAAGGCGTTGTGTCTGCTGAACCAGATGCGGAAGTTTGAGTCCATCTGGACAGATATGAAACATCAGACTACGATGCATACACGGGAGTTCCTTCCGGAGACACATGAGGGATAGCAGGTTACGAGCGGGCAATCCAGGAGCACCATAAGTTTCATGTAGTGGATTAATCTCCACGCTCCTGAGTTGGAGAAATGGTCCCTGCTCCATGACACTGATGGCGTAAGGTACGAAATTATGACGACCAACATGTCCGAGGTGTACAATAACATGCACAAAGGTGTGCGGTGCCTCCCTATCACCGCGATTGTTGAGGAGATATGGACTCGCACGATCGATTACTTCGTCAATAGAGCCATCGTCTGAGAACATGCAGAGATAAATAGACTACAAGATGCAGAAGGCATGAATGAACAACATTCGGGTGATCGATCGCCTTAGGAGGAAGTACGAGATCAGGCTACGGCTAAAATATGTCAACAGTCATGCTAGGGGTAAAGGAAACATGCATGCACCCCAGGTGATATGGCTATATGCACATATAACAAGCCGAAGCTCCTATACAATCTATGCTCTCATGTGTGCAAGGCATGTGAGCAAATGAGGTATGTGAGCAAATGAGACAGATGTCTGTATTGTATATCTCCGAGTACTACGACATGCAGCACCTTTTCGGTACATGGAGTACAGAGTTTCATTCGCATGGATTGGAGATGAACTATTGGGATCTTTGGCCGGACAAGGTGCTATGGGGCCCGAACAAGGCCTTGAAGTCAACTGGGAAGGGACGACAACAGACATGACGCTTCCGAAACGACATGGATGACAGCCAACGAGGGGGCTTGAGCCGCACGATGAAGTGCAGGATATGCAAGACCCTTGGGCACTCCATGAATGATTCTCCAACAGACCGAGCTTGTCTAGTTGTCCTTCACTGCTGTAATTTATTGTATTGTCCGCCTGCGCCTGTATGGGGACTGTCATGTAATGTAAATGGGTAGTATGCTCATATTTGTGCATATCTTTATATTATTATTTCTTAACGCGTACGTATCTCGACATTATATTTGTTCTGAACGGACTCACACTTGTTTTATGTGCAACAGTTAAACATTAGGTAGGCCTAGAATATGTCGGACTTGTCGGCGAACTTTTATGAGTAGATATTGCAGAAGCGCAAGTGTCTTGCGAAGAGGGCTAAACCCTACCCGTATATTTCAGGATGCGCTGATACCACCAAAGTTTCCACGCCAAACAATCCGTGTGGGAACAACCGGCGAAGATCATTAAGTTCACACACCCGGCCACCACCGCCCGAGTGTACTACACGTGCGAGAACACCCTCGTAAGAGAATCTTACGCACACATCAATTTTTTCACACCCTATGTTGAATCCACAAATTTGTAACTTCATCCGCGTGTAATGGTAGCCCGAGATGTGTTGTAGCTTATTCCAATGGATCGACGGCCCGAAGATGAACGATAGGCCATTCATCGAGCAGAAGTACATGTTGAACTACACGATGTGAGCTGAGACCTTCTAGCGATGGAAACCCTACCTACCGGACCCTATTGAAAAGGTGTCGGAAGAGCCCAGGACATCTGGGTGGTGGTGGAGGACCCCCGAACAGGAAGCTGAGTATGTCCGGGCACAACACGCGACGGACAAGGGGAAGTCTCCTCTTACTGAGATCGACGACCGTCGTAACTTCTCCCATCACCCAGGAGCGCTCTATATCGAAGATGTGAGTTGTGTACAAACATTATGTATTTGGCCTTTCATTCTTCAAACATTATGTAATCGTCCAGCCTGTCTCACAGACCATGGAGTACTTTGACACACGCCACCGACTTGGGTAGTCCCGAGACAAGGGGATGGCTCCTGCTACTGAGACCCGTGGCCGACGTAGTGTTTCTAGTCGCCCGGGCGCACTCCATGTCAAAGAGGTGAGTAATGTACACTTCGACACTCGCCGCCATCGTGGGCAGTCCCGACATAAGGGGAAGGGGCTATTGCGCCGCGAAGACTTGTTTTGATCCTCCTTTTTCCTGATTCCAAAAAAGATGCGCGTGTATGTTAGTTGTTTTCTGCTTAGTTCAGTCGTGCATACTGCCACTTGTAATATATGTAACCAAACCGCGTGCAGCATGTAATTTGCAAATCACAATGTGCATTCTGAAATGTCATCAATTTTATTTATCAAATTTCAGATTGCAACTCCACTTGAAATGTCAACACTTCGAGTTTTCTGATTTCATGCGAATCCGCAATTGATCAAATCAGACAATATGCACATAACATACAAAATATGCATACAAATATTGCGCAACAAAATCGCATAACATTTATGTAGTGCAATTACACATGGGATACAATATGTCTCACTCGTCTATGCCACTCTTTGCTCGCTGCGTTTGCGCCTGCGTGTGTATCCTGGTTTTGTGTTGAGTATATCCCGTGGGATACATTAACCGATCCGGACATCATGTATCGGTTCGGAGGGGGTACGGAGACCGTTGAGTGGGCGGAGGTGCACCAGTAAGTTGACTCTAGTCCAGTTGAGTCTGTCCAACGTCAATTTTGTCCACCTGAGTCATGCCAACCTGGTTACCACCTACAATCATATCAATAATGAAGGAATCAAGAAATCCACGCCCGGATCGTCTGCCCCCAGGTACGTTGTCTGCAATTCCCTTCATGTGGAGGAGCTCTGGCCTTGATCGTGCGATGTGCCAACGACCCTGGAGCAGCTCTGCCCTTCGTTCGGTACTCCATACTGGCCAACGTAAGATAGGGGCGGGTGCGCTGGGTGCCACGTTCCAAACCCTGGTGCCATCTGCTGCTCCTGGTAATAGCTGGGATGGGTGTCTCCTCATCGGTTTATAGATGGCCGTCACCCCCACGCTCAACTGAAGGCTGCATGATGGAATGATGTTAGGCCAAATAAAAATTCAGGACGTAAACTAAATATCTCGTACCTCCCGAATATGCTGTGCGAATGACCGAGGGGGAGCGCCAACCTGAGTACTTGTTGTGGGCGATAGAAGAGATGCATCCCGATGAACGTGCGGCCGTAGGACGACATGATGTTAGCACAACCTTAGGTGTAATAAAAAATAGAACATAAATTAGTGCATAACCTACCTCACTACCGATCTGTAGTGCGGAAGACCGACTAGTGGCGCTAGGACACCCACCGGTCCGACTAGGCCTTGACGATGTAGCAGGTGACCACGGTCGGCCACTCGGTGCACGGCGTGTTAGACGTCGTCTCTCGAACGGTCGTAGCTCATGTTCTTGATTACATTCTTCGACTCTGCAAAGATGTACTTCAAAGTGCTCAGAAGCCTCAGTACGATGCGCTCTGGGCTGCGGATGCGCTTGCGATTCACTGCACCGGCTCAAACCAAAATGACAAACAACACATGTTCAGTAACAAATAGTATAAATATCATCAATGAAACAAGCAAAGGTTGTCAGTGTTTTACGGTGGCATCACACCGCGAGGCGCTGTGTTGATCGAACGAGTGACGGAGCCTCTCCTGGTGCGTCACCTGCTCCGGACGCTCTAGTGGAGGACGGGTTAGTCTGACGCGTGACCGTGGTACGTACCACTCCATTTATTGGCGGTATGTCCGTACGTTGTACGGTATCTTCTCTTGTACGACCTTGACGTGCGCCGTCTCCGTTCAAGTCGTAACCCACTCATGCTGGACTGCTCGCCAGTCCTCAGTATGTTGAATCGCCCTCGATTGCCCACTTCCAAGAAGGATTCATGTCATAACATGGAATGTGGGTGAACTGTAAACATTACATGGATGAAGTTGGACTCACAAGTGGACAACTTGCTGCAGGATCTGCTGTCGGAAGGGGGGCGTAGGCTGGTATAAATCAAACTATCGCATTACGTGCTGCGGCGCGTAAGGCTCCACCATATGGTTAAACACCAGGTGGCGGGTGATTGCCCATAATCTGGCATCCTACGTGCATTGTATGGGCAGTCTGTGTGGCGATACCGTGTTCATGAAATCTAGGCTCCATGAAGCCCATATGACGTCGTTGTCATGCAACAACTCAAACTTATTGTGGAACAAAAAGTAGCACCTCGCTGGTCTATCCTTGGCCGAGCGTAACTAGGCGGCAGTCCGCCGATCGCCCATAGTGGGCCTGTCGATCGGGTCATGCAACTCGGGGTACGGGTGTACTGCTCTTCCGAAGGAGAGCCGACCAACAGGGAAGTGCTCCCAACTCTATAGTTGCAGGAGCACGTAGCACATGGCAAGATTCGGTTTCACACCGGTGTGGCACCGCGAAGTGCCACAAAACCCCCTGTATGTGGCAAGAGGGCGGCTAACCCCCAACTGTACTGACGCAAGGCCCCAGTCTCCGCGTCGGCCAAAAACTCGACAATGCAGATGAAGCTGTGGTACACCCAATTGCCCTGTGTGGTGGGAAACATGGCTCAATCGAAGAGATGAAGAAGGTAAGTGACGAGGTGCGTCCTAACAACCTCGTTAGGTGCATCCAGTGGGCATTGACTAAAATTCCTGAATCAAGTCCGAGGGACACCACAAGCACTATCTGGGACTGCTATGCCAAATTGATGCCCAAACCGGGTCTTCCAGTCCGTCGACGGACGATCAGGAACAAGTGGCCCATCCCTGATCGGGAGACCGGTAAAGAATGAGACATCCCAGAGAGTGACCGTCATCTCTCCACACTGAAAGTGGATGGTGTGAGTCTCGGATCTCCACCTGTCGACAAGTGCAGACATCACATAGCCGTCTAGGGTGAAGTAGCATTCGATTGAGAGCATCCTCGCAAAAGATAAAAAGTCCATGTCCCGAAGGATTGGGACATAGCGGGCATCGAGCACCCAGTAATGCTTCTCGGACCGAAGCACGAGGGGTGGAGGGCCATCTACGTCCCCGGTAATCCACAGCTTGCACTGGTGATGCTCGTCGTAGAAGGGTTCCACTAGCTCCGGTAGAGGCATGACTTGCAAGAGATCAAAGACAGAGATTATTAGTGAATAAATTAATATTGATTATGAATTACTAGAAATTTAAAATTACAACTAAATACATACCAAAAAATAATATGCACTAATCGACTACAACCAAATTAATTATGACTAATTAAGTACGACTAGTAATTAATACTTAATTAATTCTGAGAAATAATCATGATTAATTAAGTAAGACTAAAAGGTTGTCACTAAATTAGGAATAACTAATTACCACAAGAAATAAATAATTGCAACTTCATAACGACAACTACAATATTTATGACTAAATTATTTATGATAAATTACATATCACTAATTAATTACGACTAATTAATTTCCATAAATTAATTACAAATAAATAATTATGACTTAATAAGACCACTAAATTAATTACGACTAACTAACTACGACTAAATTAATTATGACTAATTTACTATGACTAATTAATTAAGACTTAATTTACTACAACTGATTAATTGGCACCAATTAATTACGACTAATTAATTAACTAACAGTAACTAATTAAGACAAATTAATTTGTAACTAATTAACTATGCCACGAATAAATACGTAAGATTAATTTAACTACAACTAATTAATTATGACCAAGTTAATAGCAACTAATTAGCCAACACATATTTAATTATGCCTAAAAGATAGCACTAAATTAACTAGGCCAAAATACCTATAACTATTTATCCAAGACTAATTTACTAACTACACGGTTAATAAATAAAATACATACGAGAAAAATACCTGCTAATATGACGCCTAATGACGGCTCTAAACAAGCCTTAATCGTCTACGAAAACAAAATCGACCGAGGCTGTGATGGAAAGAGCGAGCGAGGTGTCTCACACTCCACATCGTATTTATAGTGGCTGAATGCATCTCATGACCGACCGCGAAGTGACGGGAGGAATCATATTCCCTCCCGCATGCGGCTTGCATGCAAATAAATTGATGCAAAGTGATGGATGGACATGATAAGGATACAACGGGATAGAGGGGTGGGAAGCGACTCTGGGCGCGAAGGAGGGCAACTGCTGTTGTGGCGGTGCATCCTTGCGGGGGCGGAATTGGTCTAGGTGCGGGAGGAGTGGAGCCGCACCACGTGTGCGGTGCTGCCGCGTCCAGGCCACTGGCAACCAGACAAGGCACATCCGGGGCATTGGCGAGCAGACAGAGCCAGCTGGTGAACACGTGCGACATAGGGCGCGTTCGGCGCATGGGCGAGCGGACAAGGCCGCCGGGCGCGTAAAAGCTAGCTCGTTCGGGCCATGGGAGACCGGACAAGGCATACCCGGGGCACTCGTGAGTGGACAAGGCTGCTGGCGAGCGAGTGCGACACAGGGTGTGTCCGTTGCACGGGTGAGCAAACAAGGCTGTTGTGCACCCGATAGCTAGCTCGTCTGGGCAACGGGAGACCGAACAAGGCGGCCGGGTGACACGTAGTGACTCCGGGCCATGGACGACCGGACAAGGCAGCGCAGTGCTCTGGGCGCATGGACAAGGCTTGTCCATGCGTCAGGAAAACGATGTCGGCCATGTGGCAGGAGGAGGGAGGTCCGAATTCCAGGTGAACGGTGGAGGTTGAGTCCGGGCGCCAGATGCATGATTTTGGACACGTGTCAGCTGCCGCATGTCCTTGGCATCATTTTTTTGCAATACGGTGCACGAACGACCATTTTTGCTAATACCTGCGCCAATAGTGCCATTTAGGTGAAAAACTTCAACGTGGCCTCGCGTTCCATGATGTATTGCTTGCCCAGTTTCTTGCGAGGCTAGCTATAGCCTACGGTTGCCGTCTCACAATGGAAAAGTAAACAAACAATTTTCCATTGCACAACAGTACGTAAGGATCCCCACCGAGGAGGACGACCCCGTCCGCACCCAGCCAGTGAATCAGGGGCCATCCTCGTTTTGTTGATGCAGATCCTCTGCTCTTGCCATAGAGAATAGAGTGTGAACAATATTTTTGAGTCTGTGTGAATAGTAATTTGCAGTAGTGCGGTGGAGACAATGCCCTTTGGATCATACGGTGTTGATAATGCCCTAATGCATGTCATTGTCGTCCTCTACATTTGCCTGTGCTAATGCAGAGGATCCATTTCCCATTCCCACAGGGGAAATTGGCCCCAACCCACCTCCATGGGGATTTTCTCTACTAGTCCCAGCCCTCACGGGAAAATTGTCACTATGAAATATTGAGATATGCTCAAGGAACTATGTACAAACTTGACTTCACTAGTACTTTTTCACAAATATAGGCTAGGCAAGAACTTAGGAGGAAGTAGAATTGATTTCGGATCCAGATCCTTTGCATTAATGCAGATGTCCACTATATGAATAGTGCTTGTGAGAGGATGAATAGTACTTTGACGCAGTACCGTAGTAAAATATTGCAGCAATAGCGGAAAGTACTATAGCAAAAAAAATTGTAGCTATTGATCCCTACCTTTGATTTTTTTTATTGTATGGTGGAGATCGCTCCTAAGACCCATGCACCGTAGATTCTTTGTATTGAATCCTTCAATGTAGAGGATCCCAATCCACCGGATTCACCTTTGTGCATTGATGTCAAGTAATATCTACATGTAATGCGTTGAATTGACAATTGGATCTTAGATTAATTGCCCACTAGCCTTTTTTATTTTGTTTTTGCGCTAGTCTTGATTATTGCAACGTAGTCGATCAAATTAATGCAACAAGATTGTTGTGAAAAAAGAGACAAAATTGGCTACATGACATCACAATTTTGTGTCATTGGTTGTACGACACCTAAATTTTGCGCCTTTGCCGAAATGCAATACAATTTTGTGGCTATTTGTTGTGGGACACAAATGCTATAATACTAATATGATTTATTGTTTGGGAGAGAGAAACACTTCAAAATGACTTTCATACCCTTCCCTTCTTACTTAATGAGGATTGTTGACCATGTCAACATTTTTTTTATCAAATTTAAAGTCTCCATGGAAGCCTATGGTTACATACCTACGACCACGATTCAAAAGAAAGCTAATCTCTTTTATTATAGTGAAACTGGTCATAGACCAGTTTTAGTCATGAGACGACCAATCGTGGACACTATACGACCAGTCATACGGTTTGGGCCATCCCCGACCAGCAAACCTAGTAAAGGGACATGAAAAATTTCCCACGTGATTAATGTTAGAGCAATTGTTGGCACATCTGGCAACTTACGATAGTTGGCTAAGAGTCACAACGGTTCAAGACTCAATGAAGAAACATGTATGAAGACAAAAGACGTCTTTAGAGCCATTAACTGCTAGATCTTTGATTGTTATAAAGTGGTATTTGAAGAAATCTCACCAATAAAATAGGAGATAAGGCAAACTGAGATGGTTGTCAAACAATCTCCGACCACTGAAGTTCTGCATACAATTGAAGAAAGGATTGAAGTCGTTTTCGACCAGGATGTTGGTCATGACATAACTCTTCAGTCCACTTAGCAAGTAAAGAGTCATTACTTTTTCAATGTGTTATGACTGAGAAGTTGCCTTCGTTTTAAATTTCTTATCTTGGTCTTTGAATAGAAAATTATTCATTCTTCTACTCTTACTTCTATAACTGGTGTTGTGGTGGCATGGAGACCATCATTTGAACCAAGAGGTGCTCTAATGAGCTCTTCAGAAGCAAGGGTCGACCAGCCTACTATACCTGATGAGTCTGGATATAGTGCATTGGAGGATCATATTAGAGACATGAATGACAAGATAAAAATCTCTTTTCTTAAGCCCTTTTGTCCACAATTAGGTAACAAAATTTTGGATTGTTACTATCATATTTGTAGAAAACAACCGAGATTCTTGGTCTTTTCAAGGCTTTCATGGGAAATGCGACCATAAAGGATATATTTAAAGATGTAGAAATTGCAAGACTAAAAGAGTAAGTTAGACAAACTTTTGTTCTAATTAATTGAGTAATTCATGTGATTTTAACAATGCTATTTCAGTCAACTTAAGCAACAAAAATACTCTGCCGGTCAGCTCATCCAAGAGTATGAGAATAAGTTGGTTTTCACCGACAATGCTGCCAAGGATTTCAAATTCCAGCTTGTTCTCAAGGAAACAAGCCTTAAAGAAAAAGATGAGATTCTCAAGGAAAATGCTACCAAGCATAAGCGCCTTGAACAACTCAACTTGAAACTTTTGGATAACTTAAAGGAGCATCATGTGGTCTACGAAAAGATTACGCTAGACCATGACACACTTCTTCAGAAATATAAGGAAGAAACATAAGGTAAAACTTCAGTCTTATATTATATTTTGTGCATATTTCTCATTATTATCCATAATTTTCTGTCTTGAAACAATTGGAATTGCATAAATAATTTTAAGAACAAATAGGATTGACAAGACAATCAAGATTTACAGGTTTGTTTACTTGTCGAGCATGAAATTGACATTGATCACAAGTCTTTACAAGATGCATTGCGTCTTGTAGTGCAGTGGGCCAATAAAGACCTTATCGAAAAGCTTTTTCGACCATCGTTCAATGTGAAGCTTGTTCTCCACGTATGACCCCATGTATTTCATGAAGTAATGTTTACCATTCTCCTTATAAATACATCGCATTAGAACACTATGTGTTCCTTTTTTTTTGTATAGGTCATTGTTGACTAGTTTTTACAATCTTGTCTTTCGAATTAATATGTCTTTGTCACATGCATCCTCGAGCATTGTTCGATGCGCTAGATAGGTTTTTAAGGGTTGGATCCAATCCGCGTCATGCTTGAGAATGGCAACATCTGAAGTGGTCAAAGATACATATGTGGATCTATTTACAAAGGATTTAGAATAGGTGATCATGAGCAGTCTGGTTTTGGTAATTGGTCCACTAAAGTATTATCCTGTCGCGGAATGTATTGGACTTAAAAAATACTTAAGTATTTTTCCAATTTTCTCACTTCATCCAGGTAGTGAGCCATTGTCTCATCGGAACATTGAAATTCCTTACTAACCTGGTTTACGACTAATAGCGAATCGCCCACCGCTAGAAGTCGACATACACCGAGAGATTTAGCTGCTCGGAGCCCAGTTAGAAAACTTTCGTACTCTACCATATTATTTGTAATCGGGAATTGTTGTTGGATTACATACTGTAACTCGTCACCTTGTGGCATGACCAGTACTATTCCAGCCCTCGAGCATTTATGGTGTCCAGTGGTTGTCTTGTCTATGCTCAATCTGTTCATGTGGTTCAGAATTAGTCAATTCTGCGATAAAACCCACCAAAGCCTTATACTTAATTGTTGTTTGGGCAATAAAATTGATATCATACGATCCAAGTTCTACTACCCACTTAGTAATGCGACTAGTTGACTCTTGATTGTGTATGACACTTCTCAAGGCAAAGGACGATGATTCTGGAATCTTATGCGGTTGAAAGCCATGTTGTAGCTTACGGGAAGCCATTAATAGGGCAGAAAGTAACTTTTGGTCTCGAGGGTAGCGCTCCTTTGGTCCGTGTAGTACTTCACTTAGATAGTAAACAAGTCGTTGGATGTAATCTCGTTCTGCGATCAGTACATCACTAACAACATTAACTGTAGCAGCCAAATACACCAATAAAGATTTTCCTGGGTACGGTGATACCAATATAGGTGGGCTTGCTAAATAAGTCTTAATATCCTTCAAAGTCTTTGTTTGCCACATCGGACCAATAAAATATGTCAAGTTTTTTAATTAACTTAATAAAAGGTAATCCACATTCACTTGATTGAGAAATAAAAGGTAATCCACATTCACCATTGGACAAGTTAAACCTTGAGACTCCTTCACAATTGAGGGTGGTCGGAGAGATTCAATGGCATGTATTTTTTCAAGATTGACTTGAGTGCTTCTAGAATTTTCCAAAAGGAAAATCAAAAGTACACTTTTTTGTATTCAACTAGATCCCTTTATTATTTAAATTGACAAAGGATTATGACAAATTAGACAGATGATGATAGCTTTTTATGGTATTTACAATGAGATCACTTACATATGCTTCTAGATTACACCTTATCTAGTCGACAAATGTCTTCTTCATAAGTCACTGGTACGTGACGCTAGTATTTTGAGCCCAAACGACATCTTGAAGTAGTAACATATACTGAAATGGGTAACAAAGGAAGTCTTCTCTTCATCTTCTTTTGCATGTTTATTCGATGGTAGCCTGAGTAAACATCCAGAAAACTCACAAATTCACATCCTGCAGTTAAGTTGACCAGTTGGTCGGTGTGGGGTAAAGGAAAGTTATCATGAGGAAAGACAATATTCAAATTAGTAAAGTCAACACACATGTGCCACTTACAATTTCTTTTCTTAACCACGACTGGATTCGCGAGCCAATATGGGTGGTCGACGTCACGAACGAAGTCAGCGTTAAAGAGTTTGTCCAAGTCTTGCCGAATGGCTTCTTGCTGATCAACAGCGAATCATCGGAGCTTCTGCTTTACTAGTTGTTTCTCAGACCGTATGGCTAGCTTGTACTCGATCACCTCCCTCGGGACTCCAGGCATGTCGGATGGTTCCCACACGAAGACATTTATATTTTCTCGGAGGAAGGCAATGAGCTCAAGTCCCAATTTCTCGTTCATTCCTGACACAATCCGTACTATCTTGAACTGGTTGTCGGGAGTAAGTGGGACTTGCTTCACTTTTTCATTTGGCTGAGGAATTATCTTCAACTGTTCTGCTCTCGCGGGCTTTTCAGCCTTGTTCTACTTCTTAATGGCAACTGATCAACAATCTAAAAAGATTTTCACTCACAATTGAGTGCAGTAGAGTGATTACCTTCACAAAGATGATGCCATTCGGACTGGGAATTTTAATACTCTGGTAGGCGTGATGGGTAGCTGCCATAAACTTTCTCAGTGAAGGTCTACCTAGAATGGCATTATATGCTAACTCAAAGTCTACAATTTCGAACGTAATTAACTCTGTTCGAAAGTTGTGAGAATCTTTAAAAGTTATTAGTAGTACTATCTAACCAATATAAGTTATTGAGAGACCATGTACAATCCCAAAGAAAGGATTTGTAACCGGTTTTATTCTAGAACGAGGTATTTACATATCATCCAAATCATTTATAAAAAGCAAATCCGAAGAGCTACCCTCGTCTTCCAGTACGCTTCCAACTTTGCAATTACTTGTTATAGCAGAAATGACTAGTGGAAGCTTACGAGGTGTAGACATAATTTTTGGACAGATTGTTTTGTTGAAGGTCAGGACCACGTCTGACCACTTTGGGTAGCTTGGATTCCCTGGTTGAGTGTGACCACTTTGGGTAGCTTGGATTCCCTGGTTGAGTGTCTACATTGTTGACCTAGCTCCATGTGGATTTGAACTTGCTTTTGGATGGATATGCAGCAGACTATCCAAAGATTGCATCGACATGGTTGTCAGGTTTTTGATATGCCATTAGTTCATCTCCGTCAATATCTTTGGTGTTATTGGGAACACCACAATTAGGTATTGTAGGCATTGGCCCTTTACCTGATGAAAAGTCATCCACACACTTCTGCCAAGTATGACATTTGCACAGGTGATGACTAGACACGCTATCGAGTAGACACCAGTGGCCATTTCCGTTGGTCGCACAAGAGGCCTTGGGTAATGACTGGTTGGTCGAACGACCAACTTGTTTCCTCCATGGACCTTTGTATTTATTTTAGGTCGGGCACTGCTCTATAGCAATGACCTCCCTAGGTACATGCCTTATTTTATTCTTCTATTATTGGCCTTGCTTTTGCAGTCGTTAGGTCTGGACGGTTTCTTGAATTTTTTCTTATCAAAACTTACTATACCTGGTTGTGGAAGCGTATGACCCTTGTTGATTATACAGTTCCACTCCACTACTTCAAGAACATCCGTGTAGCCATCAGCGATGTCAAATTACTCTAACATGGTTCTTGGTGGGTTGATGTTGAGATTTTCTATGAACCTTTTGTACCACACTGCCTGTCTGAATGCTTGAATAACATAATCTTCAATAATATTTGGAATAGCATTGCGTACTTCGACAAATCGTTTAATAAACCCACATTTTGTATAACAACTTTTAAATTTGCCTATAATAGCATGGCACAAACGTTCCCAGCTAAATATAGAATTTTTTGGCAGGTTAAATAACCATGTCCGAGCATATCCTTTTAGCACAATGTGTAAGTAATTTATCACTACCTTTTCATCGGTGCCCGCGGCCTACACAGTGGTAGTGTAGATCTGGAGGAATTATGAGGGATTTTGTGACCCATCGAAGCTCTTAGCCTAGGTGAGAAAGCCTTGCAACCTGTGTGTGGCCTCAATCGTGGTCGAACATTATGACATCCATCATAATTAGTAGGAGAACAGGGCTTTCTACAACCACGGTTACTGCGCTCACCTGAGACAAATCTATCAAACACGTTATGCCGAGGAGGATCATCTTTTTGACGAAAGTTATTGTCATGGCGGTGATGCCCAGAAGTAGAGTGGTCTGCTATATAGGTGCTTTGAGACCTTGTTGATTGCAAAAGACTATGTACTTCTGTAGTAGCCTCTTGCAGGCCAGTAGCCAATGAACGAATGACCAAAAGGTCCTACTCATCATTTTCTCCTGTATGGTGGTTAGCAATGTCCCTTGAGCTTCATCCTGTGAAGGTGATGATACAACATTAAAATCTCTTACAGTCGTCCTCGGGGTGACCTGGGGCATAGTTAGTGGATGTTATTCGCCATTTGCGTTGATGGTAGGCCTCCTAGATGTCCCCGATGCACTGTCGTGGTACTGGCGATGAACCTCCTACATTGCCTTTTGCTTAGCGGGGAGAAGTTGATTGTGTTGCTCCCATGCCAAATGTCAGGCCAGCGGTTGGGCCTCGTGTTGTTCACGTGCTGCCCGTTGCTCATCGGTCTCGCTGGCTCTGACAACTTCATATTCTTTAAACTCGGAGCAGATAGAGGGTGAGAACATCACATCTTCATCAAAGGAGGGGTAGTAATCGAGACCTCAGAGTAGATGTAGTAGATGTTCTGGAGACGATTGCTCCATCGCCTCCACATAGTCTCCATCGTTGAGATCATGAATCACCACGGTACTGGTATCTTGGTGACTTGTCTCTCCAATTGAGACAGAAGTTGGAATATAGCCGCCCCCGGAGTTGTTATATGGTGAAAATGACATCCTCACCGCCTTACTCCCATTAAGTTGGGTTGAAAGCGACGAAGATTCTCACTCGAGAACGTACTCAAGGTATAGCGAGGATCTAATAATCCTCAATTAATTAAATTATTTATCTGTAATTGTTATTATAGATAGCAGTATCTTCATGTTATTCGTAATGATACCCCTTATCATTAATAAGGGAGAAGCTTAGCTGAGTGGGCGTAAATCATTTTACGACCACCCTATATGGTCGTAAGTACATCTACGACTACCTAGTGGTCGTAAGATTTCCTATGACCACATCATGATCGTAAGCCTTACTATGACTACCCCATGATCATAAGCCTTAATACGACCAGGTAAACTACGACCACCTTATAGTCAATAAAGCCTACAAATATGTGGGGCTGGTCGACTAGGGACACTTATGCGATGTGTTTAATACACACAATAGTTGATATGTGTTGTTATTTTCTAGGATAACTGCACGTATTAACCCTCTGTCTCTGATATAACTGCAAGACAATGTGGGAGGGTTAGTCCCACCCTTAAACGTGCGCATTACATCAAACGACAAGGTGCCTCTCGGCACAAACAACTGTCACCCCTTCATGCGCTATATAAGGGGTAAAGTCGGTGGATAGAAAAACAGAGACACAATCAACAGACATGAGTCATTAAGTTATAGTTCAAGTGTATCTTGTTATAAAGCATAGTCAATACAACAACAAGGAGTAGGGTTATTATTCTCTCAGGAGAAGTCCCGAACCTGTATAAATTCCCTGTGTCTTTTTCTATGTGGATCTAACTCAAGGAAAGTTCTCAGCATTCATTCGTAACATCAATACTAAACTATCGACAAGGTAGAAGTCGCATTTACATGCCTCCTCAAGGACGTAGTCCTCAGATGTGAGGTGGCATTATCGGAAAGATCAAAGGAATTCTCATCGTCCATTGGTGAGGACGCAAGAACATCACAGCTAGGGATGGCAATCGGGCGCGGCGGGTACGCCTAGTGCTCGCCCATACCCATACCCATACCCGCGATCCCAATTTTCCCCTCACGGGCATGCCCACGAAGGACAACGGGTGAAGAATCTTGCCAATGCTCATCGCCCGCGTGCATGCCCGTTTACCCACGAACAATGCATCGCCGCCCGCGGGCATGCTTGTTACCCGTGAACAATGCACACATCAAGTTCATCACAATTCACATATCAATAGTGCATGACACATTCAAGAACTAATGAAGTTCATCACAATTCACACATCAAGTTCGACAAGATAATTAATCAAGTTTAACAAATAAAATAAAAATACAAACTGACATAGTTCCTCACACAAACAAATTAAGCTTGCAACAAGAGTAGACCATACGAAAATAGTTCAATTTCAACAGTTTAACAAATAGCTAATCAAAGAAAACTTGAAATCAGTATTCACCAAGCGAGAGGAGTCGGTTGGGCAAGAAGACGTGGTCGGGATCTGGAGGTGGCGGCGCGGCTCCTTCGCGGTGGACGAGTGTGAGGAGGCGGCCGGGAGGGAGGAGGCGACCGGGCACAGGAACTTCATTGAGCGGGAGGAGGCCGCTGGGCAAGAGGACGCAGCTGGGAGGGAGGAGGGGACCGAGATCTGGAGGTGGCGGCGCGGCTCCTTCACGGCGGCCGAGCGTGAGGAGGCGAGAAGGAGGGAGGAGGCGACCAGGCAGTGTAACTTCATCGAGCGGGAGGAGGCGGCTGGGCAAGATGGCGTGCCCGGGAGGGAGGAGGCGACCAGGATCTGGAGGTGGTGGCGCGGATCCTTCGCGGCGGCGGCTTAGCGGGTGTAATATACCGTATTATAAATGAGTAATTAATGAATAATAATAATAATAATCTGAATTTAGTGGGAAAGGGGGAATAGTGGTGGGCCTTCGGCCCATGGTCCAAGAGGGGGCCGGCCACCCACATAATCAAGGCGGGAGAGGGGCCAACCAACCCTAGCCTAGCTCCAAGTGCCTCCCGGCGTCGCCTGGTTGCCGCCGCTTCCAGCCGCTACATGTTGTTTCCTGCCGCTAGCGTGCCTTCATACTGCCGCCATGCATGCTGCCGCCGTTGCGTTGCTGTATGCCGCAACTAGCTAGCCCTGCATGTGTATGTGCAAGCTTGTGGTGCGTCTGCTTGATCGCTGCATTCACATGTTGCTGTAGCCGCTGCTAGATAATTGCTTGGATGCTTGTTGTTTTGTACATGAAGATAATGTTGGGTTCAACGAGAGAGAGAGATTAAGAAGGAAAAGAAGATTACATGCACATGCGTGTCCTGCCGATGCTGGCTGCAGCAAATCTTGTTGCATCTTTTGTATATGCATATATTGAATTGAACAGTAGAGAGCGAGAGGGAAGGAAAGGAGGAAGAAGGAGAAGGAAAAGAAGGAGAAAGAGAGGGGAATCACGCGGGAAATCGGTGTTCCTTGTTGTGATCTTTGGGGTAACTATCAAAAATTTCCCCTTTGTTAGTTTATTTTATCCAGATATAAAAAAATGAGATTAGAGAAGGAATTAGCAATTTCTAGTGGAGAGAAATTCATTTAGTAGATTGGTTTAGTCTGCTGATCTACTGTACTATTTTTATAGGTAGTATAGAGACATAATTTGATAATTTCATTTACTAGAGAGTTGTGGATAATTTTGATAGCTTTCGGTCAAATTTTTATTGATGTCATTCCGATGCATAGATTGTGAGATATGAATTTTATAGTTCTGTTGTCGGCAGAGTTTAACGTGTGTTGATAGTATGTAGTAATTAGTAGATTAAAAATAGCAAGTGGGTTAATCTGGAAATTTGGTCAACATGAATTTTGTAGGTAAGTTATTAAGGTTTTTTTTTTCAGAAAGCCTAATAACACAATTTTTAGATTAGTATATTAAAAGATATGAATTTTGGAAATATGTTGTTCAGAAGATGACAGATCTGTCTTTGGGTAAAGAAACGGGGTAGAAACGGTAGAATTAGAGTTTCATCATAACTTGAAAAATATAGGTTGTTTCATCAGGATACTAGAAAGTCCTAGTTGGTTGAATTTGGAGTTCGGATGAATAAGTTTGAGACGTTTTACTACTGGGACAGCGGGTAGTGCGTTCGGTAGATTTGGGTTAATTCGGTCGGCTTGGCGTACGCATGCGAGATCGATTAGTATGACGAGTTTGTACTATGATGATGTCATTTTGATTATATTTTTGAGTGTGTGTTATTACTTGCTTGTTCTGGTAATATGGCCTCATGCGCTGTGCCATAATTTCGTCATCTGGCTTCGAAGGGCTAAGAGACAAGTACATGGTAGAGTGGTGAACAATGGGTTGTTCGCTATAATTATTGATATTACTTATCATGCTATTTATTATACTTTTGTTAAGCTTATTCTTATACATGAATTGATGACCTTGAGTGAATGAGATTATGGTATTGAGTTAATGAGATGAATTATGTTGATGAATAATTAAAGATGTTGCATCATTTACATTCATCATGATAGAAGTTGTACGAGGCTGGTCAGTGAGAAAGTCATGTGAATATTCCAGTGAGGTCAGTGAGAAAGATACATGACTAGTCCAGAGTACTCTAGATAAAATTCCTACTTCGGTGGAGATTTTACGGGAGTGAAGGATAGAGTGTGTCATCAACGGTTAAACACATCGCTATACCAGTATCAGCTGATGAGATGCATATGAGCATGAGCATGATGATGCATTCGCATAGATGAGTAAATTGTTAAATTATGCAACTTTACCCATATGGAATATGACTTGTTGTTTGAGCATGAGAATGGCATTAAATAGATAGAAGATGGTGATAACCTTGACTATGGTTGGTAAACTGTTGTTTATGACTTTATTATGTATTTGCTGAATCTTGGACTCATTCTTGCTTTATTGTTATTTTTAGGTGATCATTGATAACGTTTCACTCGGGAAGAGCTAGCACACTTGGAATCACAATCTACACCCAATTATTTGATTCATTGGACTTGAGAAAAATTTATTATAGCACGATGATTTGTACTTAGGACATGATGGTGTTGAATAACCTTAGATGATAAGTTAGAGTTGATTATTCATTTGATAGACTTAATCGATTGGTTTGCGTTAATCTTGGTTTATTACCTTGCTATGCTCCTATGAGTAAATTATATATGGTTGTCATATCATTATGCCTGTGTTATTGTGATCCGTGGACGAGTTTTATCGTTGATACGCTTGCTGTAATTTATTATAAAATGATGTTAAAATTAGTAGTTATGCTAGTTTGGTGGCATTCCGGACTCAGTGTTGGGCCGGGGTGTTATAGCGAAACTGCGGGACGAGGTGATAGGGATCTGGAATAAAGATATTCCTCTGTTGAGTCTTAAACCGTCACATCTATTAGACAAATGTCGTAAGTTGTCAGATACGTTAATAACTGCTCTCATGTTAGTCACGTGAGAAACTGTCATATCTCCCCACCTATTCGCTGGTCGAGGATTTCCCAAAATTATTTGACCGGACGGATGTTGTTTATAGCCAATCGTCTTGTGACTCAAATTAATTTACAACCAGTTTGATCGTAACAAAAGTTATTATATTTGCTTTAAGTACTCATGGTAGGATCATAACTGTATATAGACCTAATCGAAAATATTGACCTGATCTACATCCGGGTCACGGTACCTACCCACCTCCGCATTCTACAGCGACTCGTAATTTTCTGTACTCTTATCCGAAGGACACGTACAAAAAAATCCAGTTGCACGGGGAAGGCGATAAAAAAAACAACTGAGGAATAGTTGGGCGCGACGAAAGCGGCCACCTTCCGATGGTGGCTGGCTGGCGCAGACGCCGCGTGGACCCCACACCCCGCGGGCGATGTCGAAACGGCCGCCGCGCGAATCGCTGCGCCCTGATGCCCGCCCTTCCCGTGTGTCGGGCCCACACCTTGTCTGCCGCGACCATGCGAGGTCCTCGCCACCCGCGCGTCTCGCTGCCCACCCACGGACACGCACCACCAGCGCTACCCAATGGACGCGCGCCCGCGCGCGCGGCCACAGATCGGGCATATGCCGTCGCGCGCGCAGGGAGAATCCGGGGCTGGCAGGAGTGGCGCACACGTGGCCCGTGGGCGTCGCCCACACGCTCACGTTATTCCCAAGGTCACGACGACTCACGAGCGGAGAGGGCAACCAACGCGCGCGCGCGCACAAACGGTGCGATCCCACCGTACGAGCACACCGACGGGTCGGAAGATCCATCCGCCCCACCGCACAGCGCTGACCGCCGCTGTTATGTTCTTATTTATTTAGTTAACTTAAGTATTACGTTCACGTGTTCGTTACACACATGCGTCACCTGCACCTCTCCGTAACAGCCTGCCGAACACGTAGGAGTACGTATTATTTTGACCCTCTGATTTCTGACACTGCACAGTACGACTAAGGGAAAGTAGGAGTGGAATAAAATTCTTTGTCGGCACGATGCTGTAGAGGGAGCTTCTCTTGTTACGCGTGTAAATTTGACAGCGATGCCTCCACTTGTGCTGCCAACTACCAGGGGTTAAAACTTAAAAGGGGGAGAAAATGACATTGTTGTTCATAGAAAATTATAGTGATCGTGTGAAGTGAATGCGTACAGGACCGAGTCTGGATGGTGAATGTCCATGCAGGGTGAGGTGGGGTGACTCATTTTTCTTGAACCGACCAATAATGGCGATGTTGCCTGGGTCGCAAGCAAGAGCCTCAGATTTGACGGGTGCAAACGCACCGGCCACCCACGAAAGAATCGCCTTAGTAACACTGCTCCCCATTCATGGATCTCACTTCCGTTTCGAAAAGGAACTAGTAAATGGAGCGATACGAAATAAAATGTTCAATTTTTTGGATTTTCTGGATACTATTTTCTCAAGACTATCAAAATACATAATCAATATAATCCGGTCCATAACAACGCCGGCAGGACCTGTCTTAGGTGACAGCACATCTTTGGTCTTTTTCTGAAGCTAAGTCCCCGGCGGAAAAACTATTTACAAAAATGTCCTGCCTCCGTTAAACAAGAGGAACTAGGCAGAAAAATACAAGAGATTTTCTTCTAAGGAAAAAAAAGACGAAGAAAGAAACTAGCAGTCATATCAGCTTAAACTCCGGTGACTATGCCTCCACCGGTGGCAGACTGTTCAGATCAAGATCAAACGCAACGGCCTTCTTTGCCGACACAGCAGACGGCGACGGCGCCATATTCACGACCGACGAGGAGTCGGAGTCGCTCTGCGCCACGCTTAGCGGCGGCGCCAGCTTGAGCATGTGGCAACTGGAGACCGCGGCCGCGGCCGCCTGTCCAAAGAAATAGTATGGGTGCGTTACAGGGTAGCTGCTGAAAGGGAAGCGCACGCCGCCGGCGCGGGCGCCGGCGCCCGCGGCCGCCGCGCGGTGGAACAGGTCGAGCTCGAGCGAAGGCGGGAGCGGCATGGCCCTCATGGGCGCCTGCACGTCGCCGCCAAAGGACTCGACGGTGCTACTGTTGCTGCTGCGGCTGCCGGCGCCGGTGACGGCAGCGGCGGTGGGAGGCGTGGAAGGGAAGGGGAAGTTGGTCTTGGCCTTGGCGCCGCGGTACTCGCGCGCGGCGGCGTCGTAGGCCCGCGCGGCCTCCTCGGCCGTGTCGAACGTGCCAAGCCACACCCGGCTCTTCTTGGCCGGGTCGCGGATCTCCGCCGCGTACCGCCCCCACGGACGCTTCCTAACACCTCTGTAGTGTGGGCCCCCAGCTCCACCGCCCACGCCGAGCGCAAGTCCGGTCGCGGCGGCTGCGGCTGCGGCTGCGGCTGCGGCAGGTGGTATCGTCTTCTCCGACGTTCTCGGCGCCATGGCCTTCTTTCTTGTTGTCGCGGATGGCGTGTGCAGGTGTGTATGAATGGCGTGTAGGATTAGGGGGTGGGAGAGGGAGGATGGACTTTACAGGAGGAGCGGGGGGTTAAAAAGGGTGGAAATGGGGAGCGAGTGGTGGAGCGGCAAGAGGGAATAAAACTCGGCGCAGTCAGGGAACGCTTTGACTGTGCGCCGCCGCCCCCTCGTCTTTAGCGTGGCGGCATTATAATTTGGCAGGCGCTTTGTCGTCCGCCCCCCCTGAGGATAAGCAAATTAAGCAGCGTGTAGAAACGTTACAATTTCAGTGCGTTTGGTGCAATGCTGGTGGTGCTACAATGTACAGTCAAGTGGTCGTATCGAATCATTGTGCTCGCTTGTCGCTGAATAGCGACAAATACGAACGCGTAGGAAAAGTGTGGAGAAGGCGCGGCCTGCGCTCCATCGCCGATCGCGCGACGCCGACGAATTTTCTAACAATAATTTTGAATTTATTATTTGGTAAGAATAAATTCAAATGGCATGTTTTTATTACAATCCGGAGCTAAACTTCGTCAGCAATTAGTGTAAATGGTTTTTGAGGCGGTGAATGAATCAATGCGCGAGTAACAATTATTTTGGCTTATTTGATACTGTTTATGACCTTAATAGCAAATCTAGCTCTTCGTCCATCAAAATTACAAAAATAACATCAAGTCTGTGCCGCAGGGGCATAGACTTCTCCTCTGCGCGCCACGTGTCCCGGGTCCATGCACCAAGAGTATGGACGAGCCGTTTTTGTATCCTATGCGTATTGAGTCGATGGGCCCGCATTCAATGGGAGAGAGGTAGGAACAGAGGAGGAAAACCTAGCGCACAGCGCCGCCCGTGGACAGCGGAGCGGGAGCCGAGCGGGAGGGGGCAAAAATGGAACGAGGGTGTCTCAGGGGTCCTCTAGGTGGCGGTAGCTCGGGCACACGGGTGCACAACAGCGATGGCGACTCACCGGCGTTCCCCAAAAAATAGCTTGAGTATAGGCTCGACACCAACAAGAGGGTCGTGCCGGGTGACTCGGGGGAGGCCGAAGAGGAACCGAGGTGGCGGGGCGACGACGCCAGCATGGCGGAAGATGGCGGTGGTGGAGAAGAAGTCTGTGCCCCTACGGCACCGACTTGATGCTATTTTTAACGGATGGGGAGTCAGATTTGCTATCTACGATATAAACAGTGTACCCAGTAACTCCCCAAACTTGTGGCATGTCCAATGTTCTGGGTTGTAACTAAATAAACATATGTTACAGGTAGCAGACTGCAAAATCCTTCGATCGCATCCCATAAACACAAGGCATCAAAGCCGCCGCATGCGGGCCCACTATTGTGGGAGCACGTCACGGGCGGCGTGGGCCCGCAGAAGGACAGGCGACGCATCACGATCCGTGCGTCCCGAGCCGCGGTCTGGGCGGGCATTCGCAGTCGTGGGGGCAACCAAATTCACGGCCCGCGTGCGCGCACAGGCACGTGCCCCTGTCTGCTCGGCGCGGCACACGGCTCCTCCTGGCTGCCTCGCCCGTCCGCTCCCCCCACCTCTCGTCGTCAATGAACACAGCATCACAAGCCGGTAAAGCCGCCCGCCCGCCCGCCGCTTAGCCCGTAGCCACCACGTAAAGTTGCCGGATAAATAAAACGCCGAGAGTGACAGGTGACGACGGGCCGTAAGGCGGCAGGGGGAACGGGCCGTTCGAGGCGGGGCGCGGTGGGGCCCTGACAGTGTCGGCATCGGCCGGCTCCGCGCGCGAGCGCGTTGCCTGGATTGAGAAGCGCGCTGTAGCCACCAACCGTTTCTTGGATTTTTTAAATAATACATTTTTTTGTAAGAATTACGTAAACAAATGTTTGTTTAACAAAAATATAAAATATATTTATGCGTTATTCCAAATGTCAAAATAGCGTTGTCGCTGTAAAAACAGCTTGAAATATTTCTGCCACCATTCGAAATGACGTTATAGACTTAAATCGTCATTTGAATGGGCAACAAGATCTCGTCACCAATACAAATGGTGACATGACCGGAGATTTTTTTTAGAAAGTTAGGGCAAACATAAAATTAGGTGATTACAAACAGAAAGTAATAGAAAATAATATTAACAGTGGTACATAAGTTATATATAATAATTCGACGCGTCATATTACATCGGAGTACACAACTAATTAAGACATACACAATCACATAGTTGTTCGACAAATCATGATGATAATAAGCAAAACATTCATCACAACATATTTTAAAAAATTAACCATCCTGTGACCGCCACCTCCATGTTTGCCATGTCGACCTCTACGGTGTCAAGACTTGAGTGGAGTATTAGGATAAGGTCCTCGCGGTGCTGTCCGGACCGCCAACCTCTCATTCGTGTTGTTCATTTCCGGCATGGCAATACTTGAAGGTATGCTCAGACTCCTTACAATTAGAGCACTTCTTCGTTCTACGTCTAACTTCTGCTTCATCCATGTTGTTCCTGATAGATTGTCTTTGCTGCCAGCCAACCATTCCCTTCAACCTATCAACATCGGCAGCTCAGATCATCTCTTGCTAGGGTAGGATGGCCGGTGAAATGGTCAACCACGCTGTAATCATACAACTCTGCACTTAAGGTTAATACCACCTCTTCATTGGTGAAAATATTTAGAAATGTATTAGCCAGGATGTTGCGCTAACGTCGAACATGTGACCATCACATTTGAGCATGGCATATATAGAAGAAGTGACAACTAAGAAATACATAGATAACCTTTGTTGTTTTCCTGGGTTGATGTGATGAGCTTGCTTCACACCCCTACAGTAGTGTTGATTGGAGGTAGATTAAGAGATCGCATGAACTCGTTGTTTCTTGCAACGTTTGCATCCATCTCCATTTCATATAGGTTGACGTCTCCATTATTAACTTTCCCTCTTGCGCTTACCACCCCCCACCCCCATGAAACATGACACAAAGCATTAGAAATTATTACTTAATTGTAAGTAGTGCAACAGTAGAGCAAGTATCTAATGAAATTTGTAAGGAATTAACAACAAAATAGAGCTGCAGCAATACATGTAAGCAGGACTTACTGTCTAGGTTTGTTTGCCTCAACAATTGTTCCATATATGTCAGTCCTAACACAATCAATACCCCCAGTGGCAACACTCTCAGTTGCATTGGTACGTAGATCAGGCAATAACACACCTACTTCATTATCATGCTCTAGATTTTCGTCATCTGCTTCACACATGTCATACAAGCAGGGGCGGATATGGGCTTTGGTGTGGCCTCGAAAAAATACTAGGGTAAATTTTTAGTATGTATACTAGAAAAAACTGTACAGTAAAAAGGTCCTAACCTTACAAGCCTGCCCGAGGCAGCTGGCCCAGGCTCCCCCGCCCCGACTCCCCCCGACTCCTCGTTTCTCCCCGCCCCCCCCTTTGCATTCTTCCCCGACTCCCGCTCCCCACCCCAACCCCCACATTTCTTCCCCTGCCGCCATTTCTCCCGTCCCCGCCCCTATCCCCGCCTCCGCCCCGCCCCATTTCTCCTCGCAGCCCCGCCCCCCATCCTGCCCCCCATCCCTCGGCCTCGCCCCGCCCCCATTTCCCCCTCTGCCCCGCCTGTTCTCCCAGACTCCGACTCCCGGCCCTCGCCCCATTTCTCCCCCTCGTCGCCCCATTTCTCCCGTCGGCCTCCCCCCCCCGCCCGCCTCGGCGCCTCGACCTCTGCCTCATTGGTGGCTCCCCGGCGCCTCCCGGATCTGCAAGACCGTGCGAGGTGACGAGGTGAGGTATGAGCTCCCTTGTTCTGGCGTCGCCTCGGCCTCTCCCCCGCCAGCTGCCGCCCTGCCCGCTGGCTCGGCAGATCTCGTGGTGCGCCCAGCGCCTTGACCCTCTAGCTCGGTCTTTGCCCTCAGTGCACACGGCGGCGGAGCTCATATCGGCGGCCGGCCGGCCATCGCCGCCTGGTCCGCCTCGCGCCGCCGCCTCGTCGCGCGTGCCTTGACCCATCGTCCATGAGCCACACTCGCAGCCTCCCTTCAGCGCTGCGTGGCCGCGAGTCGAGAGATCGCCGCCGGCCGCCACCGATGTCCCTCCGGCCGCCGTGGGACCCCGCCTCTAGCTCAGCGTCGGCGGCCTCGGCCCGGCCTGTGGTCCACTCCGACTTGCTGGCTCCATTGCCGCTCCTCGCCCGCTCCCAGTGGGGTGGGCTGCGCTGGTCTTTGGGACAGTCTTTAGGACCTTTGGTGGTCAACGGCCGTGTTCTAGTGGCATTGTGGCGGCAAGCACGCAAGGAAGTGAAGCCAGGAAGGTGAGTGTGAGGTGGTGGTGAAATCTTAAATCTTTGATGTGTATCATGTGTTAGTCACTTAGTTAGTTAGTGTATAATGTGTTATAGACTTAAGTACTTAACACTTTGGCATAAGATTTTGGCTTGTATGATTAAATGAGTAATGAGTTAGTTAGTTATGACTTATGACTTATGATTTATGAGTTATGACTTATGAGTATGACTCACTGTATGACATATGACAGTATGAGACTAAGTGTTAGTGTATGTTTATTAACTTTCCATTTTAATATTTGATGTAGTAGAATTTGAAATACATGATGAAGAGGACCAAGACATTGGCATAAAATTACTTCTTGCTAGAGGTATGTTACTTTTTTTGCTATGTTTTCTCTATTTTGTCGTATCGTTAAACATCGAATTCAAATTTTATTTTGATTATGCATTTGTGTTGTACTTTTGTTGTACCTTAGTGTTGATAGTATTTGATGTTAGTTATAGTCTTATAGCCCTTTAGTTTTGGGCCCGAGGTTCTACTAAATCTGGCTCCGCCACTGCTTACAAGTCCCGTGGTTTTGAGTGAACAATAGCAAACCACTCAATATCAACGGAATCTTAACATATTAAACCTGAGTTGCTTGGGAAGCTAAAATGAAAGGCCCATTTGATATTTGCTCATCAGTATTAAATAAATGCTTGAAATTGACAGTAGTGACCCCAAATTGATCAGTTTTGACCCATTTGTCTTGTATGCGGTTGTCAACCCAATCACATTTGAAGAGCACTACATTTCCTTTATAGTGATCTTGGATGCACCGCTACGCGATACCGGTATGGCGATATGGATACAACGATACCCCATTTGTCCAAAAAAAAAACCCGATACGGCGATATGATGTGTGTGTGTGTATTAAAAATAGTAAAAATATAAAATAAGATAGTTGATAAGTTTGATATTTTGAGTCAAGGGTTTACCGATGTATGTAAATTTGTCATGTATGTATGTAAATTTACTCCATTTGTCCGGCATATATGTAAATTTATCAATGTATTATCTTGATTCTTGACATACATGTTGCCATAAGGACCATAAGTCCATAACTAATGAAATGCGACATCATTAGTTATGGTTCTTATAGCAGTATGTATGTCAAGAATCAAGATGAAATGAATAATAGAAAACTTGGATTTTGCATGACTAATGATAGAACATAGATAGATAGTTCATATTACATAATTCAAGCACACCCAGTCACAAACCATAAGGGTCCATACCCCATAACATAGTTCAACAATGTTCATAAAGCAACAAAACATAATCAATACTACTTCTATTCATCACACTCATCCATAGTAGTTCCAGCATCATCATCTCTTGTTGCATCTTCACATAATTCTATTTCCAACTCTGGTTTATCAAGTGAGAGATCAGCAATCTCAAGAATGCCCACGCCACTAGTAAAACTTTCATGGGCATCTGCTCCAACATCCCACATCCTTGTAGGTCCATGATGATATTTTTCTAATTTTCTTGAGAGAAGGCGTAGATTGGTGTGCACAAATACCAAATCTTCCGCACGTTGAGGAGTCAACTTGTTTCTCTTCATGCTATGAATGAAACAATATGTACTCCAATTGCCTTCATAGCAAGAAGATGATGATGGTTGCCCAAACAATTTCAAAGCGCGCTCTCAACTCTGGGGCTGAACCTCCATGCATGCTCCACCATTGCTTTGGTTTAAGATGAACTCTATCCTCAATTGATTCAAATGAATCAAATCCTTCTCCAAATTGAAAGAGATCTGCAAACTATGCTTTCAATTTTCTGTATTGTTCAGTAATGGGAAAGAACTTCTTTAGGCACTTCAAAATATTTTTGTAATCTCATTATCATCATGGGGGAATTGACGGTTAGGACCTCCTTAAATCCATGCTTCAGCATAATATCCACCAAAGGAAATGATTGAATGCCAAAGATTGAAAGAAACAAAAATATAGAATCAAATTTAAAGAAGAAACCACTATTTACCTTGGATTGAGGTTAGGTTTTAATCTTCTGCGATGGGCTTGGTCTAGGAACAATAGTTTTTTTTTTGGTCTTGGTGGGCTTCTTTCGGGCTTTATCGATGTATCGGAGTGTATCGGGCCGTATCGGGATATATTTATTTTTTATAATGAAAGGAATTTCCGATACTTCCCGATACGTATCGGAGCTATATCGGGGCCGTACCCGTATCTGATACATATCGGGATACCGGTACGCGACCTAGGAGGCGTATCGGCACATCAGAGATGGTGATAGTCCAACTCACGAATTTCATTTATAATACCATAATACGTCATGTTTCCTATTATTAGGTTGTCATTGTTTCTCCTTTAAAAACATGCAGTCTGTGCAACTAGAGCTACTCCACTACATTGAAACGGTCTGCCCACATCATAGGACTGTGTATGAAAATTGAGCCCATTTATAGTATAGCCATTATACTTTCATGCAACCATGATTGGCTCCTTAGCCAAAATTTGTATCTCTTCTGATATTTTGTCACCATTTTTACCACCTGTGAATATGGAATACTATTGTTAAACTGAAATGGAATTCCTTGTGAAATCACATGTTGGCTGAGTCATGTGGCTACTTACATGCAACCCAAACCACTCATGGAAGGTCTCACGATGCGCACGATTGATTTCTCGTTGATTTTGAAGACCAATTGATGAAAGATAGTCAACATGCTTGCTGCAAATAATTGACCCTTAAGCAATAAAGGATACAAACCATATAATGCTCAAATAATTTGGATAGCTTACTTCAAGTAAGGTTCTATATTGTCGTAGTTGAACAAGACATATCTATGTGCTTGAAGCCAAGTTTTGTGGCATAACGTCACAGTGCGCTTTCCAGCCAAGCCTCAGCCAATGTTGCCGAAGAAAGGAGTGGTACTGATGATTTCCATATGCAAACCATCATCATTTGTGACTCGTCGAGTAAACCGAGTCTCACCTGGTAAATAGCGAGAACAAAATGTAAGACTCTCGTGAAACAAATTGCTCTCCGCAATCGATCCCTCCGGATGACTTCTAGTTCGAACATAGCCCTTACACCTCATCAAATACCTAGAAAGATAGACCATATCTGTAAATTTACTTGTAATAATACATAGTTTTGTTTCTGAAAATTCTTTTAGAAATTACCTCTCCATACGGTACATATTCCGAAAATGTACTGGACCAATAGTTCTTGCTTGGGCAAGAAGATGAACCATCAAGTGTATCATAAGATCAAAAAAAGATGGGAGGAATATAGTCTCAAGAAGACTTAAGGTCCCAGCTATTTCCACTTCTAGTTTTTGCATATCACTTACGCGAATAACAGGTAAGTACATTTGCTTCAAAAAATTGCTTACACGAATCAGTGCTACACTTACTTTTTCTGACAATATCCTTCTCACACAGCAAGTGGAAGTAAATGTTGTCGAAGAACAAGGTTGTCATGGCTCTTTAGCCCAATTATCTTTTTCTCATTAACATGCACGTTACGGCGTATATCGGATGCATAACCGCCAGGAAACTTAACTCCTTTTAGTACTTCACAAAATAACTTCTTCTCAGCAGAACTCATGGAGTAAGTCGCTAGAGGTAAATAAAATTTATCTTCTACTTCAACAGGATGAAGATCCCTTCTAATGTCTAGAGACCGAAGGTCCAAATGAGAATTAAAATTATCCTTAGACTTCTCATCAATGCCCAAAAGTGTGTTAATTATGTCATTACATACATTCTTCTCTATGTTCATGACATCTAAATTACGTTGCAACAGTAAGTCCTTCCAATATGGCAGCTTGAGCCAAATAGGCCTCCTTTTCCAAATGATCAAAGGCTCCGCCACCTTGTGCTTCTACTTTTTTTTTTTGTTTGCAGTGTGCATGCCATCCCCTCGATCCAGACAAGGAAGAAGAACCAACCATAAGTTGGAAAAGAATAACCTGCGCAAAGGATAGATTACAGGGTTGCATGCACTAAAGAAATTCCTAGTATTACTTAACTAACAAGAAGCAAATGATGTCTGTAAATAACTAAAACACCCTGGTGACAAACCATACTGAATAAGCAAGCAAGGCTCACTATTTATTGCAAACTTTTCACATGAGTAGATACAAGCAAAGCAGGCATGCTTCAGTCCAAGAGCAAGAAATCGAGCCAAGAATCACACAGATGAAGTAAAAGAGTGTTGGTTTCAGTGAAACCGGGGTTGCTGCTGTTCGATCCACGAAAGAAAAAAAACCAAGTTTGTCGCTTCAGAACTTCTACTCTCACTAGGTATTATTTAGGGAATTGGTACGTAATTTCCGACAATTTTTTTTTAAACTCAAAACTGTCACTTTTCTATTCGTTAGATATGCTTTGAAATTTGCACTTTTACTCGTATGATGAATTATATACCAACAAAAAACAGTCGAATTTTTTACTCATATTTTTGCACAAATAGGAACTGACTACATGGAAATCAAAACTGTCACTTTTGTAAATGTCAGAATGTAACAGCTTTTTACGAAGAAAACAGTCGAATTCCATATAGTCAGTCCCTATTATTTATATCAAAACAAAATTGAGCATGCAAGAACATTCTTTTAGGGAAGCACGCAAGAATCTAACATCTACTACAATCTCACTCATACCCTACTGCTTCGCAAAGGGGAAAAGATATAAACGAACCAAATGAATCAACGATTCTACAAATTAAGGGAAAATGTACTTCTTGGGAAGCCTCTCACACAAGTTTCGGTTCAGGCCATGATTTTGCGAAGTGAGGACGCGATCTGCGGAGATGGGGCTGCGGTGGGGGATTAGAATATATTAGGGTTGGGGAGAGGGGAGACGGCAATAGACGGGAGAGGGGAGGCGGCAATGGACGGGGTGGCTGGGAGGCGGCAGGGACGTGGCTGGGAGACGGCGGGGTGGGGCCGGGAGGCTGCGGGGTTAGGGTCAGGAGGCTACGGGGGCAGGGCCGGGAGGTGTCATGGCGTGGCGTGGCAAGGAGGTAGCATGGCGTGGCGTGGTCGGGAGGCGACATGGCGTGTCCGGGAGGCTTGGGTAGGCCGGCAACGTCCTAGAGGATTGTGGAATTTGGGGGAGTTGGGTGGATTTGGGGATTTTAGGAGTGTGCTATTTGGAGAGGGTTCCGTGGGGGACGAGAGTACACAGGAGGAGAGAGGGATTTCTTTCCTCACGAGAGCCTGAACTCGCCGCTTGAATTTTCAGCACACATACACCTACTCGCGCGCCCACGAAACTTATCCCGCTCCCAAATATTGCCGACCGGTAGTTTGACCTACAAAACAATATTTGCCGACACATAATTAGTCTTTACTTACCGATAGAATTGTCCACAGAGAGTCTGACCCTCAGCGCAGTATTATCGACATAGTCTTTCGCGTACCTTTACCGACAAATAGTTTGTTTGAGATCATTGATTATTGCCGACAATCGTCTGACGGTAATATTGGGTTATAGTATAGTGTAACCATATATCTAAAAATAAACCACATACCTAACAGGATGCACTACAACATACTACAGTACGTAACTATACATCTAAAGCTATCTAACCCTTTTAGCTAAAAAAATACATTCAAGGTGGTGCTTCACTAGCCCATCTCCTCCCCTCTACCCCTCTTTGCTCATCTCCTTTTCCTCCCCATCTTTCTAATTTTTTTTCCGAATAAAGTGAATTTTGTCTGAATTTTATGGGTGTTTTGTAGGGGTGGTCGTGTCGCTCTTTGAAATGGCAACAGAGACTTACGTGGTCTTTATCGCCATTTAGAATGACGATTTGCCTCGATTCTATGCAAATTGTCATTCCAAATGGCAGCATCACATTTCAGCACTATTTGGTTTTTTTAACGGGGCTCATGTCGGTATTTCAAATGGCGATAGGGTCATTTCGTCATTTTGAACGACGATAGAGGCTAATTTTTGTAATTTTATTAAATGAATATTTATTTATGTATTTATATTAAAAGTGTATTATATTATTTTATTTATTTTTTAAAAAATCCTGTTTCTCGGCTCCCTTCCGCATTAAAAAGCGGTGGACGCGAGCTGCGTGGACCGACATCACGCGGGGCCGGTTGCGACCGTCTTACGTGCGTACGTAGGACCCTTCCCGTGGGCTGCGTGCGTGACGCCTCCTCCTCACGACTCGACGCCCCCACAGCGCACGCTTGCCGGCTTGCGACACTGCCATCCTATCCCGCCGCGGGAGGTGCGCGTCCCCGTAACGCGTACCAGCCACCGCCCCCTTTGTCCATTTGTGTGAGGTGGGAGCGGCGCATCCGGAGTTCGGACGGCGAGAAAGTAAACCTGGCATTTCCTGGTGTAAAAATCGGCTTCAAGGACCACGTTATCGGTAACACAGGCACGTCGGGCGGGCAGTTTTCGTAGTGCTCAATCTTTGCCGCTGTTGCGTGAGGGCGTGATGCGAGGAGCCAGTGAAAGATTACCGTAGCATAACCAACATGCTATGTTGACTTTGCCACTGGTAAGATCGTGATATTGAGTTACTAACATGTTGCTGTCGACTAATTTTGAGGCAAAATAGTCGGCCATGTCCAAATCAACGCCGAAGAATGTACAAGTGCTGAAATCGGCTATGGAATAACCGACAAGAAAGGAAAGTAAATTTTAGGAAATATTGAGGAAGGAAGGTTTGGCTCATACGGAAAGATTCATTTGATATAAGGAAAGTCTGATGCGGAATCAGAGACGGAAACGAGGATACCAAGATGGAGATGGAAAAGAAGCTGCTGCAAGACAAGACATAGTTGTGCTGATACAAAGAGGAATTTAAAGCAGAATCCAAGATTGAGTTGGTCGCGTTTTGGAGTCGTAGCTAATGCTACATAAACCATCTACTGGTTGATGGGAAAAACACATACAATCAACTAAACACTCTTACTTTTAATTTTACCTATACTCTGTCATGTATTTTAAGAGTAGTTTGTAACTAATAGAATCTTTCCTCTATAATTCAGCATCTGCTGAATCAATTTCAAGTTACTTCCGGTTTATAAAATCGGCTAGCACCTGGTATATGTTGTAAAGATACCCTTCATAGGGACACTGTGATTACGGCGTCTGGAACACTTTTCGGACGGTGACACATGTCCTTAGTCCAGTAAGTGTGAGTTGTATGTTGTACTTACATATCGGACCAATTGATACACATAGGTGTACTGTGTATCAAAATAACGCAATTAATCTATTTTGTACCGGAAGGCAAGGTACATGCGTTCTCATGTCACATCAAGTAAGCTTTGCCTTATCGTGGTATGAATGTCATGCCATGTCTTGTCAACCTTGGAATTGGATTCCTTGGACCACACAGTGATAGTTCTACGTGACAGTTGGAGCGAAATTCTTTAATGGTGCCTTAAAAAAATGGTGGCCCAAACGCATACATAAACCAACATGATACTGATGAACATTTATGGAATTGCTGTTGATTAAGAGGATGTATGCAAACGCCTGTGCATGCTCGCAATTGCACACTACTACAGTACGTTTGGGCTTTACTGATTACCGAGGAGTGGATCGATGGATTATTTTAACATTGCCTAAATTAAACGTAAATGTTGAAATTCAGGAAGATCTTTGTTCAGACCCCACTAGAGTGGCCAATCCGAAAAAATTAAGGTGTGATGCACGTGGGGTGAAGAAAAAGAAAGGGCAGGCAATAAGTGAAAGTCACATCGCGCTAAAGCCACAAAGACATGGACGTTGCAATATTGCATATATATGGAGGCATGGAGCGCGTATTACATGAAAACTGTGTAATTAAAATGTTAAAGAAACTCGACCTACGCACCTTAAACATGTACATCATAAAAAAAACAACCAAATTAAGAACAAGTGTGAGATATACGGCCGTAGAAAGAAAACCTTTTTTTTAATGTATTTCTTGTCAATTAACAATTTTAGCATCACAATTGAAAATATTTTTTTAAGGCAATATTTATTTTTTGTGAGAAAAAACAATATTTATTAGAATAAGTAAAAAACAATATTTATTAGAATAAGTAGTTTTTGTTAGGATTGTTGCTTGTATTATCAGGGGCCAATTGGCCAATATATATACAGATCTAAAGATTCTGAGATAAGAAACCAAGAATGATAAGGAAACCAAATCAAATCATATCTCTAATATTATATCTCTAACACCCCCTCAAACTCATGGTGGATCAACAACACCGAGTTTGGAGAGGTAAGCCGTCTTGTGCTCGAGTCAGGCCTTCGTGAAGAAATCCGCTATCCAAGCTCAAGGCACATATGAAAGCAATCACCGATCCTGCATACACAAGACCTCATGAAGGAAGCATCAACACCAATATGCTTGGTGAGCTCATGCTTCACAGGTCACTGCACATCTTGATAGCTTTGTCTTGTCGACAAGAGAGGAGTCGGTGTAATGTGAAACACCAAAATCCTCAAGTAACCACCGTAGCAAGTAATCTCTTTTGCCAAGAGAGCCATAGCTCGCAACTCACCTCTGCACTCGAGCGGACACTGCGATGCTGTTTCTTCGTCTTCGTGCAATAAGCGAACCACCAAGAAAAACACGATGAAGAGAGATAGACCGACGATCGGAGGATCACGCCCAAGTAGCATCCGAATAAGCTCAAGTCAGAATTTAGCCGGGGCGTGGAAAGAAGAGGCGGCGAGATAGTCCCACGAAGGTATCGCGAACTTCAAGAAGGTGGTCAGTAGTGGACTGAGTGGGAGCGTAAACAAACCGACTCGTAATGTGGATGGATAAGTGATATCCGGACGAGTAATGACAAGGTAGACAAGACTCCCAACAAGATGACGATAGCGAGTCGGATCGTAAAGAGGCTCGCCATCGAGGGTTTGAGGTGAACATTGAGCTCCATAGGAGTCTCAACAGACGCCGATCGATGAGGAGGCGCGATCAAGAAGATCTGAATATACTTCTCTTGGGATATAAAGAAACCATCCGAGTGGAAGTAACCTCAATCCCAAGGAAGTAACGAAGAGGACCAAGATCCGACATAAGGAATCGCTCACTAAGACGAGCCTTGACAAAGGCAATGTACTCGAATCATCTCCGGTAATGATCATATCATCAACATACGTAAGAAGAAGAGTCCCACCACGAGGCGAAGTGTGGACAAAGAGCGGGATCATGATCACTTGTGAAAAACCAGCAGAAGTGACCACGAGAGAGAAGCGCTCAAACCGAGCACGAGGGCTTGCTTAAGGCCATAGAGAGAGCGGCGGCGCGACGGACCATGCCCTCAGAGCAGAATACCCGGTGGCGGATGCATGTAGACCTCCTCACGCAACTCGCCATTAAGAAAGGCATTCTTGACATCAAGTTGAGAATGCACCCGATGGCGAGCAGACGCCACCGAAAGAAGATGCGGACGGTGGTCATGTGGGCCACAGAGCAAAAGTCTCGTCGTAGTCACGACCATGCTCTCTTTGGAAGCCACGAGCAACAAGGCGCGCTTTATAGCGCCAAGAGAGCCATCGAGCGAGTCTTAATCTTATAGACCCACTTACATGTGATGGGACGAGTGAGATGGAAATGGAACAAGATCCCAAGTACCATGACGCTCGAGGCGACAATCTCCTCGGCCATGGCATGCCGCCACTCGGGATGAGTAATGACATCCCGGTGGGAGGTAGGCTCACAAGTAGGCTGCAAAGCAAAGGCAAAAGCAGGCGGGGCGAATCGATTGGCGATCGCGGAGAGCGATCGAGGAGAAGATGGCCCATCGGGGAAGATGAAGCATCGGAGAAGATGAAACATCGGAGAAGTGGGCTCATCCGAAGATCCTCATCGAGGTCGACGAGTGTAGGCGAGTGTAGTGGGGAGCCCGAGGAGCCGCAGGGACGAAACAAAGCAGCGAAAATGGCGAGAGGCCACAGGAGAAATATGTGGAGACGAGATAGGTGTATCTGGAAAGGTCAAAAGACAGAGACTCCACAGAGGAAGTCGAAGGAGAGACAGGGCGTGGGTAGAAGGGACGAGACTCGTCGAAAGTCACATCAGAAATCCGCATCCGTCGACCAACGGATCCCAAAGACGCGATAGCCCTTGTGCTCTGTGATCAGATCCCGTAAAGACACACTCAACGGTCGAAAGCGGTCGGTTTAGTGCGTTCATGAGGGGCGAGGAGAACGAGCAAACGACCAAGCGACGGCGAGGCGAGTAGTCGGAGAGAGACCACGAGAGGCGCTCAATAGGTATTGCATACGAAGAGCGAAGAAGGTCGGATGTTGGCGAGATAGGTGGCGAGTGGAAACGACCTCCGCCCAAAAGTGAGGTGGGATAGAGGCGGCAATCATCGTGGCACGAGCCGACTCAAGAAGGTGACGATGCTTGCGCTCAAGCAACACCATTCGAGCATGAGCACGGGACAAGAGAAGCGAGCGAGAGTGCCCGCCAAGAAGAAAGCTGCGAGGTGATGAGAGAGGTACTCGCCCAGAGTCAAGACGAAAAACACGAATAGGAGTGGAGAAGCGTATGCGAACCATGGTGGCAAAGCTGTTTATAGATGGACAAGACCTCACTACGAGAAGACATGAAATATATCCAAGTGTGGCGAGAGAAATCATCTATAAATATGATATAGTATCGATGACCCCTTTCAAGCGAAGGGAGGACCCCAAACATCGAATGAACAAGATCAAAAGGACGCTGAGACAACGACTCACTATGATGATAAGGAAGTCAATCTGTTTGCCTAACTTACGTACGACAATCTAAAGAGACGTCTCTCGAGACAGATCCCGAAGACCACGGCGAACTAAGGACGATGAGGCGAGATCCACACAGATGGCTAAGGCGGTGATGCCACTTCTTGGAAAGAGCACGTGAGACGGAGTGGCAGAGGCGAGAGATGGCGGCAATGACGGTGTCGGCGGAAGGAAGGTGTAGCCATCAAGCTCCCAAAGACGCTGTGAGTCAAGACGCCGAGGGCCAGAACCAACCAGAGCTCCCGTGTGACGGTCCTGAACACAACAAGAGTCAGAGTCGAGAATGACTCGATAACCAAGATCGATGTCGCCAAACAGAAAGAAGTCGCATGGTAAGGCGAGGAACATGAGCAATGAAGGAACATGGAAAGATGAGTTGCTTACGGGTCCTCGACTGAGACGAAAGAGAGGTACCATCGCAGTAAGAACAACGGCGGGAGATTCAAGAGGTGTAATGAAGGATGAGTAGAAGAATCGGAGTCATGTGAAAAGATGCTCGAATCAAGAATCCATGGGGAGGTCTTTGGATTTGTGGAGGTGGTGGTTTCGCAGTTCAAGAGTCGGTAGCGTAACCGATGAGAACTGTCAAAGGAGAATCTGAAGTAGCAGCGTCGAAGTCCGCTATCTCACCGCTCGATGAAAGCTTCTGAAGTAGTCGATGCAGACGTCGATGTAGAAGTGCCGGTGCTAGTAGAAGAACGACGTGAAAGATGCCGCTTCTTATAGCATCGAACTCAATGTGGCCGACCTTGTCGCATAGGAAGCGATGAGGACGGCCACCGTCGGATGGAGGCGACCACCACCACTGTGGCCACTGGAGGAGGTAGTGTCTTTGAAACGTGAAGTAGCACCACGAGGCGAACGAAAGCCATCGGTGGCGGCTGACCGGCGCTGGCGACAAAAAGGCAAAGTCTAACGGTATTGACGGGCGCTGGCGGTTAGAACAACGCTTTTTTTTTTTTTTTTTTTTTTTGAACTCCTTTAAAGGAACGAGTGGGTCGCTTTAACGCCCATCGCTGCAGCAATGGGAACCCTAACTAGGGTTTCCACGGCCTCTGTGATGGTGATGGCGGCGGCTCCGTGGCGGCAATGATAACAGCGACAGTGGCGGGGCAGCGGGCCGGTTCGCGGCTACCCGGGTGGCGCTACTTCCTCCCAGGCACCCGGTGATGGCGTGGCGCCGGCTTGACGCGTCGGCGAGCTTAGCGACCGGTGACGGCGGCGGCGGCGGCTCATGGCGGCAATAGCTTGGCGGCAGTGGCGAAGCGGCGGGCGGGTTCATGGCGACGGGCGATGGCGCTACCTCCCCACCAGCGCGACGATGGCGGCGTGGCGCCGGCTTCTTGGCGCGTCAAGGTGGCGAGCGGGCGCAGGACGCAGGAGGATCGGCGTTAGCGGCAGGTCAGGGCTTAGAGGCGGCGTGGTGAGGCGCGGCGCGGGCGGCGCTCTGGCGGCGTCGACGGACAAATGGCGGCCGGTGGCGCCGGCTCAATCGACGAGGCGCGGCCGGGGCGGAGCAAGAATGCGACTTCGGCGTCGGCGAAGCATGACGGCGGAGGCGCGGCCAAGCGAGCAAAGCAGCGACCGACGGCAAGTGAGCAGCGACGGCCTCGACGACAATGGCGGCGGCGAAGGCGAGGCGGCGTCTGGCGTAGAAGAGAGAGGCGTCAAGGCAGCGAAGAAGAGAGTGCGTCTTGGCGCGACAAGCGACGGAAAATCAAAAAACCTAGGTAGGCTCTGATACCATGTTAGGATTGTTGCTTGTATTATCAGGGGCCAATTGGCCAATATATATACACAGTACAAGTTACAGATAAGGAAACCAGTAACAGATAAGGAAACCAAATCAAATCATATCTCTAATATTATATCTCTAACAGTTTTCATAATAATATTTCTGGTCGACATATTCCATACAACACAATAACAAGATAACATAACTCAATTCCTGTACTTTGCTCGGTATTGTGATCAGTATTGTAGGCTGAAAGATAACATAACTAAACAAGCAAGCGTGCACTAGTTGTACTACAACTGTACTAAAACATTTTCCACCGGCTGCTAACCGAGAGAACGCGAATTCTTCTGCAGAGTGGATTGGCTGGGGGCTTCTGCGCATGCACCACACGTCGCCGGGTCTGGACTAGACGGTAAATAACCTTGGCCGACACGTTGGCTTAAACAAACACCTGCCAACGCCCGAAGACCGCACCGCCGGCTGTAAGTACGTAGCATGGGTCCCGGTGGCTCAGTGCCATAGTTGGCGGATTGTGTTACGGATCTGGTCGCGGAATAAGTTGTGTGAGCCGTGGAAAAAGGTGGTGGAGCTCTGGTTGACAATTTTAGTATCTTTGGCCTTCTGTTTTTTTAAAAAAAAATTGAACCTCTTCTATTGTAATTTGTAGAACTAGCTCTAACACAGTGTATCTGCCCCCGACCCTGGAGGCAGTAGGTACCTGCCCCTAACCTCCGGCGCGGCAGGATGCAACACTATAGCCGAAAGTTAAATTGGTTCCTTCCGTTTTTGTTTTTTTCTCTCCTTTACGTGCACGTCGTCGTCGCGTCACGTCTTGTCGAGTCACTCGTTGTCTGCATTTCCTACCTATTTAAGCGAATGCGCGGCCGACAATTTCAGTAGCTAAAGCTCTCATTCCGATTAGCTAAACAAATTCTGGTCGTTCGCTCGCTCGCCACGGTTTGTAATACTTTTGTTAATGCAATTTTAAGTGTTAAGTACTTACTTAATAATGCGTGCACATTATATTAATCGTGCAGTTATTCGGACCGTACATTAGTTTGCGCAGTGGCAACTATTACATGCGTAATTACTGTCATTCTGTCATGTAATATATTTGCAGCAATGGCATGTCATCTACCACCTAAATGAATTCGCTAATTATGAGTTGTTCTCTATTTGCAGCAATGACATGTAATCTACCACCCCTACTTGAGGTGGCATGGGACACCCATCATCGCTGTCACGCTTGATCGGTGGTGATAGGCCGCCAACCCTAGTGACATCGGGACCGAGGGAGACCTGGCCGCTGGACAACCGGTGTGTTGGGAGGCTTCGTCAGTCTGGGTTGATTGCGTTCGCCCGCATGCTGAACATGGGGGCAGAACCTCCTGATTGACGCCTCCCTTCTTTCCTCCTTGGTTGATGATTGGCGGTCAGAGACCCACACGTTCTACTTCCGGTGGGGGGAGATGAACATGACACTACAGGACGTCAGCTTCATGACCGGCCTGCCGTTGCGAGGCCTTGCAGTTGTTCACCCTCCGAGATCGTCGGTCTGGAAGGCGCGTCTCGGCCATCATCCTATCGAGACGTGTAGGCCTATCCAGGCTGCGACGAGGCGCCTAACGAAGGAGGTGGTTCGGCGCCACATGCATACTTGCTATTTGTTGGCTGCGACGATTTATGCATTAGATTCAACACAAATTTCAAATAGCGCTATGAAGATCGATAGGAGGTGGTTCGAAGCAAAACAACCGCCACCTAATTGCATACTTTGAAGATCTTTGAAAAAGTTCAGACCTTTTCAGTTTGAGAGGTGGAAGGTTTGAAACCGAGTCAAAGCGAAAACTATATTGAAAAACTTGCTCGTGGGTGATTGATGATCAAGATGATCTTAGATGTGTTCCCACATGTCACGACAAGCTAGATCATGCAAAGAAATCAATCAAAAACATGCGAATCAAAGAAAGACTCAAAATCACCAAATAGAGAGAAGAAGGGCAAATGAACTCATCTTGAAGAGAACTCTTCTTTGGATTGATTTGATAATGTATCGATTCTGACCACTCATACGGATACGCATGGACACAAGATCAAAACATCTCTCTCTCTAGAACCCTAATCTCCACTAAACCTTCCCTAAGCACTTAAGCCAAAACTAGGGTTTCAAGCATGAAAGGGTTGAAGGGGTGCGACCACCTCCTCCTCTATTTATAGTGGAGACTTAAACCTTCTAGAAGAGTAACCCTAATGGGCTCCCGTTAAGGCCCAAAACAAACGGGTCACACACGCACGCATCTCGAAGCGCCGTCTTCATCTCCTCTTGACCTACTCCGCTTCTCCACGCCATCTTGCGCCGCGAGTCGTCAAAAAGGTCACCAAGGCGGTATTTGGTATAATTACCAAAATACCCCTTCTCGATCTTTTTGCAAAGACCGAGTCCCATCTTTGTGAAGCACCTCCCATGCCGCCGCGTGTAGGTTGATCAACGGCTCTCAACATGTCGGCAAGTCTCTCCCATCCGGCTCCCACCAGAACCACCATGGCACTTGCACCGACCCCCGCGCCGCTTGATCCAACCAGTCGCACCGAACTGCCCGTTCGGTCATCCTTGTCTATTTTGCACCACACTTGAGTTCATTGACCTCACCCGGCATCGTCGATCGTTCTGGACCTCAGCTCTCCAAGCCTAGTCCCGATCATCCTCGCCGTTGACCGTCGTTGATCACCAAGCAACTGCACATCAATAAATAAACAAATCGAATCAGGAACAAGTTCTTCACAGCTATTTCTATTCGGGTGGGTCATGTTCCCTAGCATGCAGGGGTATGGTGTACCCTAGTTACATTCACCTTGCGGAGTCCATCATGGACTCCGACGATGAGGATGTCTTGCCGTGAGTGCGATTGGGGTTTTTTGCATCAGGCGCCTGCATCTGCCGATCGTGTGACGCTTTGCATCGTGGCACGAGAACTGAGCCCGTGCTATAGGGTTGCAACACTCTATTACAATTGTGGTCGTGGAAGCACTTCACGGTAGAAGCAGAATTATTATATCTGAAAAAGGAGGTTTTTAGGCCCATAAGCCGCACACCTCCCCATGTGCACCCCGTAGGGTATAAGTGGATATTTGTTCGAAAGAGAAATTAAAGTAATGAAGTTGTAAGACATAAAGTAAGGCTCGTTGCACAAGGTTTCACTCAACGACGATGAGTCAATTATGAAGAAACTTATTCCTCGGTCATGGGTAGAACCGCATTAGATATTTAATCTCAATGGTAGTAAACTTGAATTTAGCAATAAAATTGCTGCATGTGGTAACTGCATATCCTTACGAAAACTTGGATTCATACATTTATATGGAGGTAACTGAAGGTATACTTGTCCTGAACAAAGATAGAGCAAATAGAAATTTATACAATGTACAACTCAGAAAGTCATTGTATGGACCGAAGTGATCAGACAGAATGTGGTATAATCGCTTGAGCGACTTTTTATATAAGAAAGACTACACGAACAATGAGGATTATCCCTATGTTTTTATACAGCGATCGCATGATGGATTATGTATAATCTCAGCTTATGTAGATGATCTGAATATCATCGGAACTCTGAAAGAAATTAAGAAAGCAAGCTCTTACCTAGAGTTGGAGTTTGAAAGGAAAGATTTGGGTAAAACCAAATATTGTTTAGGCTTGCAGCTTAAGCATACCAGTGAAGGGATTTTAGTATATCAGTCAACCTGCACTCAGAAAGTGTTAGAACGGTTTGGATTTGAAAAGGAATATCATTTGAAAGTGCCATGGCCGGGAGATGCTTGCAGCAAGACAAAGACCCGTACGGATCTAAAGAAGAGGGAGAGGAAGTACTGGGACTGGAATTCTCGTACTTGAGTGCAATAGGAGTACTTATGTATTTAGCAAATTGTACTAGACCAGACATTGCATTTGGCATGAACCTACTAGCAAGGTATAGTGTAAGACCTATCAAAAGGCATTGGCAGGGAATAAAGGACATCTTCCGATACCTCTAAGGAAGCAAAGATCTTGGTCTGTTCTACAGAAAGAACCAAGACCTAACTATGACTGGCTATGCAGATGTTAGGTGCCTGTTAGACCCACATACAGCCAAGTCGCAAACAGGCTATGTATTCATATGTTGTGGAGCTGCAATTTCATGGAAATCGTCCAAGCAAAGTCTTGTATCTACTTCGACGAACCACTCAGAAATTATAGAACTGTACGAGGCCTCACGAGAATGTTTTTGGCTTCGCCGGATGATTCACCACATCCAACAGTCATGTGGATTGAATACTGCGCAAAACTCCACTATTATCTATAAAGATAATGCAGTTTGTGTTGCACAAGTGCAGATGGGTTATGTGAAGAGTCATCTCACTAAGCATATCAACCCCAAGTTCTTCTATATTCATAAATTGCAAAAGATGGACGAAATTAAAGTATTGCATATTAAGTCACCTAGAATTGGAATGATGAGACTTAGAGAAGTGCAGAACTCAGAGGGAGAATCTTCATGAATTTTTTTTATTAAAGCTTGATCACGAAGATCGAGTGCCAAAGAATAAATCCAGGAGATTAAATGAAATTAGGTGGATTGTACTCTTTTTCCCTTGACGAGTTTTCCTGAAGTTTCTCGGCTAAGATTTTTTTAGGGCAATTCGTGCAGCATAGCAGAACGTGTTTCTTGTACTCTTTCTCTAAATTTTTTCCACTGAATTTTTATAGAGTTTTGACGAAACATGAACATGATGGATGAGTGCCCAAGGGGGAGTGTTAAGAAACCAGGCTCAGGCCGGGCCCATGATGAGCTCCTCATCCGCCCAGTAGACTATATAAGGGAGAGACATCAGCTATTGTACTACAGTTTAATAGACGACCAATAAAGAGAAGCTAGAAGTCCCATTATATATCTCTTTTTTAATATATTATTCTATTATTATATTATTCTTATGATATTGAATTTTATCTATAAAATAATTGTTCGAACCGCATTCGCCATCGACAGTTCCAAAGTATCTCTCTCTACGACGCGGTTTGGTGTACCGGCCAAATCTGCTCGATTGATTCTTCCGTACCACACTGTTGCCTTTGAATTTTGGAGAGGCCGTAGCGGCGCTGTCGTGGTGGGTCCGGCCGGCGCTGCTGCTTGCGGATCGTAGACTCCGGATTCGCTGGATCGTTCAATCATGCAGTCGTGAGTCGTGACAGTGGTTTTTTTTTTTGCATTTAATCTGTTTTTGATTTCTGTACAGCGTCCAATTAGCCGCAAATGTCGTCTCAGTCCTGGCTTCTGTCTGTCAGCGAGTAGTAGCAGTGGCACTCCTATCTTCGTGTGAATTTGGTTGACCGTGGATACGATGGTTGCTCCGCCTCCGCGTAGTTGGTGAAAACGTGTGAATGCAGCTCCGGCGTTTAAGCTTTCCGTTTAGATAGACGAGCTGAGGTACGGCCAACTGGAGAATGTGACAGCTGCGTCATGGGCTGTGGGGACACACAATCACAGTGGGTGAGGAGGATTCCGGTGGATCCCTGGCTACGCGCACGCGCGAGGCTCGTGGCATCTTCTACGTGTTAGTATTGGAAACATTTCCTTGACGTTTCCGACTCGGTTGATACGGGAATTACGGCCCCACGACGATCGTTAGCTCAGAACGCGCCATGTGGGGTTTTTTTTCCTGCTTTGAGAACAGGGGATTGTTCTTGGTTGGCAGTTGTTCGAAAGTGTGACACTTGTGCATGATGCGTCTGTTTCACGAAAGCCGTTGTATACGAGCGTACGTAGTGCAATCTTCACGGATGGTCCCTGGTGGTTGTTATCAATAGGCACCGTCTAGCCATTTCTCTCCTACCGTGCTATGCACAACAGCCGCAAAGCTACACTGTATATAAGAAAATCTGTTGAGGTTTAGCAAATAAAGGAAAAAGTAGACCGAGCTGGTGTAGTTATTGATGCACAAACTGATGTAGCAACAGACAATTATAGTGAATTGAAATGACTCAAATCAATATAGATATGTGACAGAACAGCAGTTCCCTCTATCGGGCGACTCAAGAGGCAACCCTATCTGTCGCTCGCGAGGCCCCGATCACCGCCCCATCTCTTCGCACCCATCTCTTCGCAGCTCCCTTCTCCCTTATTATATGCAATCACAGATGGTGTGAGTTTAGAAACCGTCTGTGTTACTAACTGCGCTAAAAACCGTCTGTGAAGATGTAATATCGCAGACGGTTCATGTTAAAACTCGTCTGTATCTGTAATATTAACTATCACAGACTGTTTTCAACATGAACCGTTTGTGACTTGACGTCCTCACCACAGACGATTTGTATTAAAAATCGTCTGTGATAATCTCATTTATTGCAGACCCGACCCTCACAGATCTTTCTTAAATTCCAGCTCTTTTCTCGCTGCTACTACTAGAGGTGGGGCTTTGAGGCGATTTGGTGAAAGGAGACCGCATATTTGAAAAGAGAGTGATTGTAGATCTAGCTTGGTAATTTGTTCTTGACCATCGATGGTTAGTAATTTGTTCCGTGCATTATATTCTAGATCTAGCTTGGTAAAGAGAGAATTGAAGATGTTTTAGATCTAGCTTTTTGTGTTGTTTTGCAAGTGTTAGTTTCTTGCCATCTGAAGTTGAGTGGGCTGTCTGTAATGTGCTTGTGATGAACAACCTGACCCTAGGGTGCATGTCCGAAGTTTGGATTTTATTGGTGTTGTTGCCATTGATTACACACATATTACTGCACTCCTATTGTAATGCATTGTTGTTTTTTCAGTTCATTAGAAATACATATTTCAAATGACATATCAAAAGTTACATCTATAGTATACTAAATAATTAATTCAATATTTAACACTAAATTGTTATATGCGTCGTGTAGATGGACCGAAGCTGGATGTACGCTAGCAACAGTGTGAGTGAATAGTATATTAATAGCGTGTCTGCTTTTACAAGAGCTGCCGAGGAGGATATGTTGAATAAGGGGGTGGAATATATGTACTATCCATGCAATGACTGCGAGAATCTGAAGATGTTTAAGAACCGAGCATAGATCGAAGCACACTTGATTCAAAGGGGTTTCAAAAGGGCGTATACACGTTGGATTAGTCACGGTGAAGAGCAGATTATACAGGAAGGTAGTAATAACAACATCGCCTACGAAGTCAACGATATGCCACCAGATGATGTCGATTGTAGTTCCGATTCGGATATGTTGCACGATGACAATCTGGATCAGATGCTTTGCGATGCAGAAGAGAACTGTGATGTGAGGAAGTATGTTAAATTCTGGGGCTTGATGGAGGACTCGGAGAAACCTTTGTTCCTTGGCTGCAAGCCAGAATACACAAGGTTGTCATCCGTGCTTGAACTGCTGAAATTGAAGACAAGCTATGGTTGATCCGAAAAGAGTTTTACGATGTTGTTAGGTCTCTTAGCGGACATGCTTCCGGAGGAAAACGAGTTGCCCAAAAGTACCTACAAAGCTACGAAGGTTCCTTGTCCATTGGGAATAGAAGTAGAAAGAATACATGCATGTCCAAACGAATGTATCTTCTACCGTAACTAGTATGCAAACATGTATGTATGTCCGGTGTGCAACACATCCCGATACAAGCATAAGAATTAATCAGTTGACTGTGAGGGAATCGAGGTGAAGAAATGACCTCCTGCTAAGGTGGCGTGGTATATTCCTGTAATTCCCCGTTTGAAGCGGTTTTTTGCGAACCCAAAGGATGCAAAACTGCTGCATTGGCACTCGGAGAAGCAGAAGAATGACGGAAAGCTAAGACACCTTGCTGATTCTGCTTAGTGGAGAAATATCGATAGGAGGTTTGCAGAATTTGGTGCGGAATCGAGGAATATAAGGTTTGGATTGAGTATATATGGAATGAATCCTTTCGGTAACATGAGCAGCCGACATAGCATTTGGCCCGTGACTCTCTATATCTACAAACTTCCTCCTTGGTTGTGTATGAAGCGGAAGTATATTTTGCTATCGATACTTATCCAAGGCTGAAGCAACTTGGGAATGATATTGATGTATACCTAGCACCATTGATGGAAGATCTAAAAATACTGTGGATTGAAGGGGTACATGTATGAGATGCGTACAAACGAGAGAACCTTGCTTTCGCTCCTTGTTGTTCTGCACCATAAATGATTATCCTGCCCTTGCAACCTATCGGGCCAGAGTACAACAGGGGCCAAAGCTTGTACTCACTGCTTAGATGATATCGATGGTGTGTGGCTGAAGTACTCGCACAATACCATGTACATACCTCACCGTAGGTTCCTTCGGAGGGCTCACCCATACCGCATGATGAAGAAATAATTCGACGGAGAGAGGAAGGACAGTTCAGCTCCAAGGCATTTAAATGAAAAAGAGGTCTATGATATGGTTAAGGATTTAGATGTTGTGCTTGAAAAAGGACATAAATGGAGGGCCCGTAAGAAGAACATTTGGAAGAAAAGATCAATATTTTGGGACTTACCTTATTGGAAGCACCTACAAGTTTGCTACTGCATCAACGTCATGCACGTAGAGAAGAATGTATGTGACAGCTTGATTGGTCTCTTACTGGAACATTCATGATAAAATAAAGAATGCTGTCATCGCACGGCTTGACTTGGTTGATATGGATATCAAACCTGAGTTAGCAAAGACCGATAAAAGACGAACGTACCTCCCCCTACTTGTTACACTCTATCCAAGGCCGAGAGAACTGAACTGTGCCAATGCTTTCATGGTGTGAAAATTCCACCCGGTTTCTGTGCCAACATGAAGAAACTTGTTTCAATGGAAGATTTGAAGTTAATTCTCATGAAGTCTCGTGATTGTCATGTGCTGATGACACATATGCTCCCTGTTGCAATTAGAAGTATTTTGACGAAAAAGGTCCGAGAGATAGTCATGAGGCTGTGTTATTTCTTTAACACAATTGCTGAGAAGGTCATCGATATCGAAGGACTAGATGCTCTGTAGGACGAGGTGGTGATGACTCTATGTGATCTTGAGATGTATTTCCCTCCGTTGTTTTTCGATATCATGGTCCATATCATTGTTCACATTGTGAGGGAGATAAAGATGAGCGGGCCCGTGTTCCTACATAGCATGTACCCATTCGAGAGGTTCATAGGAATTCTCAAATCCTATGTTCGAAATCGATCTCGGCCGGAGTACAACATCGTTAAAGGTTATGCAACCGAAGAGGTCATTGAGTTCTGCGTCGATTACATGGCTTAGGTCGAACCAATAGGTGTGCCTCGATCTCGCCATGAGGGGAAGCTCGAGGGTATCGGGACCATCGGAAGGAAAGCAATCACTCCTGATATGGATGCATATGCTCAAGCCCATTTCACGGTCTTGCAACATATGACTAAAGTGTCTCCGTATATCGACCAGCACAAGGACGTGCTTCGGCAATAGAATTCAGAGCGGTTGGATATTTGGATCACGAGATAGCACAACAATCGATACAACCAATGGTTGAAGGAACGACTCGCTAGGAGCTCGTCAAGTGATATGCTGACATGGTTGGCAAAAAGGCCAATATTTATAGTTGTGACATGACAAAGATGCGACATAAATGAGTATACATTCTATACTCATGCTCAGGATATAATTAGCACTAACCAGAACAACGGTGTTCGCATAGATGCATTCACTATCGATGGGCTGAGGAGCTCCTGCTATGGGCTCGTAGAGGAGATTTGGGAGTTTCAAGACCCCCTATTTTTGTGACGTTGGGTCCATCTCTCACAAGTGAAGGTCGACAAGTACAGTGTCACTACCGTGGACCTCGAACTTGTCGGATATAAAGACGAATCATTCGTACTCGCTAACTAAGTTTTTCAAGTTTTCTATGTAGCCGACCAGGCAAATAAGAAGCGTCACATAGTTCTTCATGGAAAAATGAGGATTGTTGGAGTTGAGAATGTAGTGGACGAGGAAGAATACAATTAATTTGACGAGTTGGCTCTTTTCAGAAAAGGCATAAGGGTCAAGGAAGAACAACATAATAAAACTAGCTATATACACGTCGATCATCATGAAGGGCTAATTTTTAAAGATTGAAAAATGTGTGTATTGCATGCGGGTCAAGAATGTGTCATATGGGGAGTTCCAAAATGTAGATTGAACTTGATCGGGATAAGATTGAACTTAATGGTACATGTGTGTATATGTTATGAATGTTTAATTTTAGTTCATTTGAATTAATTGATTTGTACTATGAAATGGATGTGCTTGTTTCTGAAATGAATGTGAATTGGATGTATACATACACTTGTTGTGTTTCTACTTATTTCAGAGGGCATGGCTAGCATTTCCTGAGGCTAACAAACAAACAGAACTAGATTTACCAATACAAAAGAATATCATAGACGTTTTCACCTGCAAATCGTTTGTGATAATCTATTACAGTCGGTTTCATCTAAAAATTGTATGTGATACATAAGCTATCACAGACGGTTCCTTAGGATAAGCTGTCTGTGATACATCAGATATCACAAACGGTTTCATCTACAAAGCGTATGCGATACACAATCTATCATACATGGTTATTTATTGGAACCATCTGTGATATTATTTATCATAGACGGTTCCACTTTAGAACCATCCGTGATGTTCAACCCAATTTATATTCAGACTCTAGGGTTTGCCCGTGCCGCTACCCAAATAATTAAGTTTCTCTAACTCTCTCTCCTCCCAGAGCCCGTCGTCGCCGTCCTCGATGACCCCTCCTCCTCGAGCCTGACGCGCCTCCTCCCCTGAGCCCATCACCACCTCCCCGAGCACGAGTCGCCGCCTCCCCGAACCCGGCGCCCCTCCTCCCCGAGCTCGGCGAGCCTCCTCCCCTCCCCCGAGCACACATCGCCTCCTCCTCCCCCGAGCTTGGCGCGTCTCCCCTTCAACGCCGCATCCTTATGCTCCAGTCCTCCTTGCTCATCCTTCTACTCGACGCCCAAAGGTAACTGATGAAATGTGACACGACTTGATACTGTTACTAGAATATATTGCAATGTGGTATGATGAGCTTGAGATAAATGCTCTGTGATCATAATAGTCTTGTACTGAAATTGTTTTGATAATCAGGTTTGAACTTGAGCTTTAATTGGAATGCTTATTACTGTTTATTGACCTTTAGCATTTAGCCTGTTACTTTCAGTTGATTAATTGGCTGAACCTCCAGGTTTTGTGATCCTTAGCAATTCATAATATATGCTATTCTATCAGTCAATTGGGCTTAGTTCTGAACTCGTTAAATTGTGATCTTTTATACTGTCAATAGATCAAGTTTTGTTGGCTAACTGGAGTGTTGTTTTGGTGATCATTTTGCTTTGATCTCCTGTTGGCTGAAAGTATTATCTATTGTGGCGAAGAAGATGACAACTGATTTTAGGAGTGAACGTGCAGCGCATAGGACCCTCTAGGCAAAAAATACGCACCCCACAGACTCATCACCGCTGGTTATGTGAGTAAAATCCCACAATGAAGGGATTAGGACTAGTAGGCAAGCCGTTCAGATGCCTCCCCCGCCATTTGTCAGGATCCCTGGTGAGTACGCCTAAAACTAGCTAAGAGCGAGGTCATCTACCCTGTCTTCGGGGGCCATCTTCTTTCCAAACCCCGTAGACGAGGAAGTGTCCGAACGACTGGTAAGATATCGAACTACCTAGTTTGTAATTACTCCATAACTTTATAGGAAGTGAAATGACATATCGGGATATTGCAGGAAGCACTGAGTGCACAATCTTCATAAGGCTCATTCCAGGTAGTCAGAGAGAGATATATACTCTCGCACTGGGAAGCAATGAGCATCCAGGTCGCACGAGAGGCCTTGGTCTTTATGTTCTATGGAAACATGGATTCCTAGAGGACTCCGAAGCGTACCGGAGTAGGAAGAGAACCAAAGCCGAGCACGATGCACAGTTACGAGAGGAGATTTGTTAATCCCTCACAGATGAGATCACTAAATCCCTTAGAGATGAGATCACTGATCGCGTCAGAGATGAGATGCGACGGAAAATGGAGAGCCTTGAGGAAAGGCTTAGGGAAAATCAGTTGCAAGCCCCTGCCCCTACTGTGCTAGCCTATTGGAGTAGCTAATTTTGTGTCGTTATCTAGATGGCTACGAAGTGCAAGTTCCAAGTGAGATATGCCTCTGTTGCCCTAGGTGCTACTTGGGGCCAAGCGTATCCATCCGGTGCCGGGGTTTTGGTGCACGGTGTAAATCTAGCTCTGGGTTTCGCAAAAGTGAATGTGGACGGTGTTCATGCCAATTTTGCGATTGTCCCGCTACAGATCCCTCGAAACGATGACGTCGTGACTCTAGGGCAAGCCATTGGAACATTCATCCAGTGGCCCAAGAGAGACATCTGCTTGGTGCTACTTGCTCCGGTGTCAACTTCAAGGGAGCGTGCTGCAAAGGTGTCAAGTACACGGGAGCTACTTGCACCAGAGTTACCTGCATCAGAGTTACCGGCACCGATGCGGGAAGGTCCTGGTGCATCAGATGCGTCTACACCTCATGTCGAGTCTCGTGAAGTCGACCTCTAAAAAGTGAGGCAGCAAGGGCAAATCGAAGACGGTCGACTCCTGTTCTAATACCCCCTTCTTACCGTTGGCCTAGAAATTCATGCTAGGCAAGCCGTTCGTCGAGACGGTAGAGTGCCACCCTACCCTAGGAATGGCTTGTACGAGATTACATTTATGGTACATGAAACAAGCCAACAAGACGGATGGACAACGACGCTCGGGTGTCAACGTCTAGTTCAAGAAGGATCATCTTAACTACGAGGTTCAAGACTATGTCTTCATAGTGACCTTCGAGGACTCGTTATTTCTCTTCAAGCTCGACGCCCTCGATGCCTCACTCATACGATGTTGGACACTATAAGTATGTACAATCACGACCAACGTTCGTGTAATACCGATAAATGTTATATATAACTCCTTGCTTGTGTGTGTGTATGTGTGTGTGTGTGTATAAATGATTTCTGAAGCCAAAATAAGGAATTCACTGGTAGGTTTCCTCGACCCACACTTGGTCTCCTTACAAACCATCAACGAGAATGCAAAATTCGTCGAGGATTACATGACGGAGTCATTGCTAGCTCACCGCGACAAAGAAATTCATACTTTTGCCCTACAACCAGGAATAAGTGCTGCACTAGTGGCTATACTTGTTGATTTGTACTTTATAAGCAACACGAACTTAGGTTTAATGACCATGGCATCATAGCTGTGTAGGTTCTACTGGATTCTAATTGTAATTATACCAAACAGAATAAGGTAATATACCTGGATTCCCTGAAGAGGGCCGCACACGACATCATAATTGTCCGATAATTAATCGACGGGTAAACACATTTCCTCAATGTCGTAGCAAAAAGACTAGATAGTGGGTACAGGATACCCTTGTTATCTTGAGAGAGGACCGAAGGGAGAGGAGCTAAAACCAGAGTATGTATGAGTGTGTTGCTTATGTGCCCAAATGAGGATTCCTCCCCTTTGTACATGCCCTTGGGCCTCTATATATAGGAGGGCAAGAAGGCACATTTACCTTCTTGCCCTCACAATACGTGGAGAGAGAGGGTATGTAGGTACATTGGCCTAAATGCGTTATACAGACTAGGCTACACATGCACAGTATCCCCGATGGCACATCGGTACTCCTGACGACCCTGGGGTGCGGGGCACCCCTTGGTTCCCTCCTACGACAACTCCCTCGTCTGCGTGGTCCGAGGTTGCAAGGACTGGTCCTGCGGTCCCGAGGGGCGAGCGACGGAATCCTGTCGCCCCTGAACCCTCGGGAGTCGGGATACCCCGGGGAGACGTCGCGCAGGGAGCCGCCACGCTGAGGTTGAAGCCTCGAGGCGGGCCGTGAGCCCCGGTGGAGCTCGTGCGGGCGAAGTCGGCGCGGAGCCGCCCCGCCGAGGCATGGGTCTCTCGGCGGGGGCGCGTCGGGCCGCCCCACCGAGGCTAGAGCCTCAAGGCGGCGGCGAGTAGCGAGAGATTGTGCTTGGCGAAGTCGCGCGAGCCGCCCCGCCGACGCATGGGCCTCGAGGCGGCGCGCGATCGGGCCGCCCACCGAGGCTAGAGCCCGAGGAGGCGACGAGCGTGGCAGAGGGCGGCGGTCGCGCGAGTCGCCACCGAGGCATGGGCCTCGAGGCGCGAGCCTCGAGGTCGAGGCAACGAGGCGAGCCTCGAGGTCGGTGGTGGCGTAGGTATTCTTGTCCTTGTATTTGATTACTTCTCTGGTGTAACCACTTTCTTTTTGAGTGGGCTCGTTAGGGACTCGCTTCGGGGCTCATTGCAAGTGAGGGGGAGGGCGAAGCCGATCGCCGTCCCCTATACTTTTTTTATTGGGCTCGCTTTGGAGCCCACTGCTAGTGAGGGGGAGGCGAAGCCGATCTCCGTACTTTACCAAAGGTGCTCCGGTTTCCCCAGAGGTTGCTGACGCCGAAGTTGCTCCGGTGGTGCCAGAGGTTGCTGACGCCGAAGTTGCTCCGGAGGTGTCGGAGGTTGCCGACACCGAAGTTGCTCCGTAGGTGTCGAAGGTGCTCTGAAGGCTGCGGGTGCCGAAGTTGCTCCGGAGGTGCCGGAGGTTGCCGACGCCGAAGTTGCTCCGGAGGTGCCGAAGGTGCTCCGAAGGCTGCGGGTGCCGAAGGTGCTCCGGTGGTGCCGGAGGTTGCTGCCGAACGTGCTCCGAAGGCTACGGGTGCCGAAGGTGCTCCAGTGATGCCGGAGGTTGCTGACGCCGAAGCTACTCCAGAGGTGCCGGAGGTTGCTGACGCCGAAGTTGCTCCGGAGGTGCCGAAGGTGCTCCGGTGATGCCGGAGGTTGCTGACGCCGAACCTGCTCCGGAGGTGCCGGAGGTTGCCGACGCCGAAGTTGCTCCGGAGGTGCCGAAGGTGCTCTGGTGGTGCCGGAGGTTGCTGACGCCGAACCTGCTCCGGAGGTGCCGGAGGTTGCCGACGCCGAAGTTGCTCCGGAGGTGCCGAAGGTGCTCCGAAGGCTGCAGGTGCCGAAGGTGCTCGGTGGTGCCGGAGGTTGCTGACGCCGAAGTTGCTCCGGAGGTGCCGGAGGTTGCCGACGCCGATGTTGCTCCGGAGGTGCCGAAGTTGACGCAGGGCTACCATACCGAGGCATGACCTACGAGGTGGGCGGCGCGTCGAGGTGAGGCCTTCACTGTACCTTGTTGTGTTCGGTTTTCACTGGTATGACCGCTCGCGCCGGTCCTGTTGGGGGCCAGGTACTGTCCCCCTTTGGTTGCCCCTAGTGGTTTGCACCCGCACCTCGGGTTGGCCTGAAGGTTTGTTTTATTGGGATTGCTTTGGGGCTCATTGCAAGCGAGGGGGAGGGCGAAGCCGATCGCCGTCCCCTATACTTTTTTTATTGTGCTCGCTTTGGATCCCATTGCAAGCGATGGGGAGGCGAAGCAGAACGCTGCCCCCAACTTCGAGGTGGTGGTGAAGCCAATAGCCGTCCCCTATACTTTTTTTGATTGGGCTCGCTTTGGAGCTCATTGCAAGCGACGGGAGGGCGAAGCCTATCGCCGTCCCCTATACTTTTTTTGATTGAGCTCGCTTTGGAGCCCACTGCAAGCAAGGGGGAGGCGAAGTTGAACGCTGCCCCCAACTTCGAGGTAGACTCCCTACTCGCCGAGGCGGAGCCTTCGGGACTAGGGTTTTGCGCGATTGAGCGCGATGTGCGACGTCTCTCTGCCGATGCGAGACCCTCACAGCGGGATACTCCCTAGTCGCCAAGGCGGAGCCTTCGGGACTAAGGTTTTGCGCGATTGATAGTGATGTGCGACGTCTCTCTATCGAGGCGAGGCCCTCAAGGCGGGATACTCCCTAGTTGCCAAGGCGGAGCCTTTGGGACTAGGGTTTTGCGCGATTGAGCGTGATGTGAGACGTCTCTCGGCCGAGGTGAGGCCCTCAAGGCGGGAGACTCCCTAGTTGCCGAGGCGGGGCTTTCGGGACTAGGGTTTTGCGCGATTGAGCGCGATGTGAGACGTCTCTCCGCCGAGGTGAGGCCCTCAAGGCGGGAGACTCCCTAGTCGCCAAGGCGGGGCTTTGGGGACTAGGGTTTTGCGCGATTGAGCGCGATTTGCGACGTCTCTCCACCGAGGCGAGACCCTCAAGGCCGGAGACTCCCTAGTCGTCGAGGTGGGGCCTTCGGGACTAGGTTTTGCGCGATTGAGCGCGATGTGCGACGTCTCTCCGCCGAGGCGAGACCCTCATGGCGGGAGACTCCCTAGTCACCGAGGCAGGGCCTTCGGGACTAGGGTTTTACGCGATTGAGCGCGATGTGCGACGTCTCTCCACCGAGGCGAGACCCTCATGGCGGGAGACTCCCTAGTCGCCGAGGCGGGGCCTTCGGGACTAGGCTTTTGCACGATTGAGCGCGATGTGCGATGTCTCTCCGCCGATGTGAGGCCCTCAAGGCAGGAGACTCCCTAGTCGCCGAGGCGGGGCTTTCGGGACTAGGGTTTTGCGCGATTGAGCGTGATTTACGACGTCTCTCCGCCGAGGCGAGACCCTCAAGGCGGGAGACTCCCTAGTCGCCGAGGTGGGGCCTTCGGGACTAGGGTTTTGCGCGATTGAGCGCAATGTGCGACGTGTCTCCGCCGAGGCGAGACCCTCATGGCGGGAGACTCCCTATTCGCCGAGGCGGGGCCTTCGGGACTAGGGTTTTGCACGATTGAGCGCAATGTGCGACGTCTCTCCGCAAGGAGAAACCCTCATGGCGGGAGACTCCCTAGTCACCGAGGCGGGGACTTTGGGACTAGGGTTTTGCATGATTGAGAGCGATGTGCAACGTCTCTCCGCCGAGGTGAGGCCCTCACGGCGGGAGACTCCCAAGTCGCCGAGGCGGGGTCTTCGGGACTAGGGTTTTTCGCGATTAAGCGCGATGTGAGACGTCTCTCCGCCGAGGTGAGGCCCTCAAGGCGGGAGACTCCCTAGTTGCCGAGGCGGGGCTTTCGGGACTAGGGTTTTGCGTGATTGAGCGCGATTTGCGACGTCTCTCCGCCGAGGCGAGACCCTCAAGGCGGGAGACTCCCTAGTCGCCGAGGCGGGGCTTTCAGGACTAGGGTTTTGCGCGATTGAGTACGATGTGAGACGTCTCTCGGCCGAGGTGAGGCCCTCAGGCGGGAGACTCCCTAGTCGCCGAGGCGGGGCTTTCGGGACTAGGGTTTTGCGCGATTGAGCGCGATGTGAGACGTCTCTCCGCCGAGGTGAGACCCTCAAGGCGGGAGACTCCCTAGTCGCCGAGGCGGGGCTTTCGGGACTAGAGTTTTGCGCGATTGAGCGCGTCTTGTTTATGCACATCACATCTGCGAGTGTGAGTTTAGTGTGAGACTTTTGTCCACTGAGTTGTGCACTGTTGTTGTTGAGCCAAAAATTAAGTTTCGAGAGGTAACATGCACAAACTTTTCACTTCGAAGCAAATATGATGCCAAGTAATGGCATACATACCTAGTACTGGCAACTTAACTTCGTGAGGATTAAAGCAATAACCAGTCACACTAGAATGCTAGCACATTTATGACAGTTGCCGAGTAGCCCTGAAGTTTAGCCCTCACGTGGGCGTACTGCCATACCTAACCCCGTGCGAAGTCACTAGCTATTTATGTAGTTGCTCCTGCTATTATGCACAACCGAACTGTTGACAAAATGGCTAGCCGAGGCAACCTTACCTGCTAGCTTTGCTTCCGATTCTAAGTTCGAATCCTGGGGCTAGTAGGGAAAATGTTTTTGCCCTTTAAAGCAGAGGCGTTGGGTACTCACCTGCCACTCGAAGCAGGCCTGACTGCCTCGAGCACAATAAGGGTGGGCCATTTGGCCCTTTGCGCTGAGGGTGCGTACGCGTCAAGTGCTTCGGGTGATGATCGAAGGTGGGCCAAAGGTAATTTAGACCTTCGGGCTGTAGGTGTGTACTTCGTGGGCCATTATTTGCCGGGTGCTGCTTCGGGGCTGGCTTCGATCCGCGGAGGTGGGGCCCTTGCAAGAGGGATGCCCTACTCAAGAGGGGAGCCGGCCTCTGAAGCGAGGTGGGCCTCGTGTGGGGGTGCTCCGGAGCAAGTGAGCCGCTTGAGGGTCCCTCTGGCGCGAATGCGGTGGGGGGAGCTCGAGGCGGGGGCCTCCGGGAGAGATATGCGAAGGGTGGCGATGGGCAGGCGAAGGGGGTCCGAGGGTAGTCTGGGCCTTCGGCTGAAGAACTTTTTTTCACTCCGAGGGCTTCAGGTGGTGAGCAAAGGTGGTTTTGGCTTCTTTTTTTTTTTTTTTTTGTAGCTTCTTGTTCGATCCGTACGGACGGCGCCAACTGTCGTAGCAAAAAGATTAGACAGTGGGTACATGATACCTTTGTTATCTTGAGAGAGGACCGAAGGGAGAGGAGCCAAAACCAGAGTATGTATGAGTGTGTTGCTTATGTACCCAAATGAGGATTCCTCCCCTTTGTACATGCCCTTATGCCTCTATATATAGAAGGGCAAGAAGGGACATTTACCTTCTTGCCCTCACATTTAGGCCAATGTACCTATATACCGTCTCTCCCTTCTTACCCTCACAATACGTGGAGAGAGACGGTATATAGGTACATTTGCCTAAATGCATTATACAGACTAGGCTACACATGCACAGTATCCCCGATAGCACACCGGTGCTCCTGACGACCCAGGGTTGGGGCACCCCTTGGTGCCCTCCTACGACACTCAATAGATAATTGTATCGTAGTCTTTCCTTCCTTTGCAATGGCTAAGGCTAATTTTTTGGAATCACGTCGGTCGTTCGCTGTGTACTTTGCTAAAGGAGGGAAATGCAAGGGAAGGATCCTGCGACACGATCTAAATTTTTTGGTATTCGCTAGTACACATTAATCCTATATAACACTTCGTAGTAATGCCTCTCGAACTAACCAATTCTATTTTTGTAGTGCTACTAGCAGCCGCTGGCCTGGAACTGCTGTGGATACTATGTTTGCCACAACATGGAACTACTCGTTGGTTCCGCGATGACCAATGATCCTCAGGTTTGTCGATCTTGTAATAATTATTTTCATACTTATCAATTTATATATGCACAGATTTAATCTTCCTAGCAACAGGTTGCGAGCATCGATACAATTGTGTTGGAATAGGGCCAACTCATAAACACTCAAGGATAGTTTGCGGCTTTCTTGAACCGTGAGGTCATAAATCCAGATGGGAAGTTCCACAATGTAGATTGAACTTAATGGTACATGTGTGTAAATGTACATAAATAGTTAATTTATTTGTGAAATAGATGTGCTTGTTTCTAAAATGAATGTGAATTGGATGGTTAATTTTAGTTACTTGATTTGTGAAATGGATGTGCTTGTTTCTAAAATGAATGTGAATTGGATGTATACATGTACTTGTTGTGTTTCAGCTTGTTTTGGAGGGCATGGCTAGCATTTCCTGAGGCTTGCCAAATAAACAGAAATATATTTAGCAGTACAAAAGAATATTACAGACGGTTCCTTAGGACATACCATCTGTGATACATCAGCTCTCACAGACGGTTTCATCTATAAATCGTCTGTGATACATCAGCTATCACAGACAGTTTAATCTACAATTCATCTGTGCTAGTAAGCTATCACAGACAGTTTCATCTACAAACCGTCTGTGATAGTCAACTATCACAGACGGTTCTGAGTTAATAACCATATGTGATACTCTACATCATAGATGGTTCAAAAATCGTCTGTGATGACCTTATGTCATTACTAACCCATAAACTCAGACGACTCATAAAACCGTCTGTGATGACATTTTTGAACCGTCTGTGAATACCTTTTATGTAGTAGTGCTGGCCGCCGCTCTCCCATGTTGTCGGCTCTGCCGGATTGCCACGCCATTGACCAAGGATCCCGACGGATCTAGAGCACCCCTGTCGTCCTCGACACCCCCTCTTGTGATCTGAAGAGATGTGCCGATTTGGAGGGGCCAACTACGACTTTCTTTGGTAGCTCAAGAGCAAGTGGAAGTCTCCTGTTGATCCTGCCATCCCCAGGGCACAAATCTGGGTGCCTTGAGGCATCGCCGTTGGCTCCGGCTCTCCTCGCCCCCGGTTGGATCTGGTTTGAGGCCCATGCTATCGCCGTTGGCTTCGGCTCTCCTCATCCCCAGCCAGATTTGGCTTGACAGGCGACGACAGCGGTACGCCAACCGGGAGGGACCCAGGGAGGAGGTCCTCGGGAAGGCTGCTTGCGGTTGAGGGAATCTTGCGGCCTGGGTGGCATGGCTGGCAGGATCCTTTAGAACCTGACCTACATCAACAGTGCTACGATGGTGCAAGGGCGGTGGTAGTGGGCATGTTGTTGCGGCATGCACTTGCGGAAGGGGACAACGACTCCTATGGCTCTAGATCGAGTCAGATCTGGACGAGCCACGTGGAGTCACCGGATCTGATGAAGACGAGCTCAAGGCACTAGCCACCTGCTACTACTGGCCATCGACATCGCAGCGGTGTCTCGAGATGGTGTTGACAAATGCTAGCTCTGCTAAGCGTCGAGACGATAATCCGGCCACGAGGTACCCCCATTTGCCGCCGCAATCACCCTCCTGCAACCGTCACTGTCCCTTTGCCCCTCTGGATACACCATCATTCATCGTCACCCAAGAAGTCTACCTCGCCACCGGGGCCGAAGCCTTCCCGCATCCTTCTTCCCCTTAGAATCCGCCGTCGTCCGGCCATGCTTACTGGAGAAGGTCCTACCTTGCTGCTATTGCAGACCTGTCGTTGAAGAGGCCCAAAGAGTTTGGGCGCTTGATGTTTGTGTCGTTGTCTTGAGATGCAGGCTGACCGTTGGATGCCCCATGTTTAGAAGTGGGTTTCGGACCTAGAGGCAGGTCACAGTCGGTTTCCCCGTGGGAGAGGGAGAGGAATCGAAGCTATCGATTCTCTTCCGCGCGTCGTCCACCGTCACCGTCAAGTGGAGGGGTTGTTTCCCTTCACCCACTACATTTTGTTGCTTGCTATTCGACTTGTTAGCATGGAGTGCTTGCTATGGTTCTTCAACCATGGTAGAATTGTGGTTCTTCATGCCTTTGCTTCTACTCTTCTCTCTCAAGCATTGTTTGTTGGTGAACCTCTACATGTCTAGCTGGAAAACCAAAAGCTTCATCATGTTTACGGGGTGGGGGGCGTCGCCCTCCCCTTGGCTGCGGATGTATCTTGTGTGCGTAAGAGTTTGGTTGGTGTTTCATCGCGCCAGTTGGTGTATGCCCTAGCCTTGGTGTGTGAGGTTGCGTAGCGGGGTGTTTCAGGGGGTTCTCCCCCATTTGTGGTGTCCCCCATTGTATCGGAAATTGTATCTTTTTTACTCTATTTTTATCTCACTTTATTAATACAATAGGCAACTCTTCTGTCCGTTTGTTAAAAAAATGCAACATAGATGAGATTGTATGGTCTGTGACGAGCTCGTAGGCAAAAAAGTGAGTATGATTTGCCCTCTACCAAGGGTAGCTTGCTCTGCATTGACCTGACAGGAGATGACAGTGTCATCACGCTAAGGGCTACTACCTCTAGAAAGAGCATATATACTCAATCAACCATCGCTGACATGACCAGTACGCGCCCATCCCTGGTGGTTCTGAGGGGGTGGAAGGCAAGCAAAGTGGATTTGCATTGTTTGGAGCGTTAGTAGCAGTTGTTTTTGCAAAATTGACACTCGACGCCGTCCCTGGGTGGCACGGACGAGTGTCGTGCTGCCACGTGGCATGTCCGCACCTCTCACGAAAGTCGCAACCTCATCCGTCCCAAAGAGGGACGGAGCCGCCATGTCGCCCCCTCGTCTATCCCAGGAGGGACAGAACTGCCATGTCAGCTCGTCGCTCGTCCGTCTGTCCGAGGATGGATCTGCCAGTTCGCCCCGTCCTTCCCTGGGACAGACGCTTCTGCTTGCACTGCAGCCTCCGAATTTCATCGCAAAATTATTAGTACTAGTGCTCGCGAAAATCGAACCCGCGCAAATAAACGAAACGAAAGAAAGAAAGGACTTTTCACGTAAACCAAACCCGCATGGGCATCGAAGGTTGCGTCTCTGCGCGGAAGTGGTAATTAAAATCTTTTTCCTCAAATATACTGGCTTTTGATTATCCAACCTGCCAATACAGTAAGAACACACAAAAAAAAAAACAAAAATAGAAATATTGTTTTTAACCTACAATGCACTATCAATTTATTTGTTTTTATTTTCTCTGTGCATGTATAATATGCGTGCAAACTAAACTAGTTTTGTTGACTAGTTTTCTTTCGAACTCTTATCTCTCTCTCACTACTGTATCCCTACATGCATGCATACAAAAGCTACTACTTTTTATTGATTACCAAAACCAGCAAATATCAGCCACAGCTATTGCATGGAGCCCTAACCAAGTAACATCAATCACATCACCACATAATATATAAGAGTAGCCAAAAGCATGCACACCAGATTGCGTAGAAAGAAACAGCAAACAATAGCTTAATTTACTGACTCAACATGCAAAATCACACATCTCAATTTAGATGACAGCATGCATGTTCTTTTTCTAGTCAAGCAAAGAACACGGCTCAGTCCACTGCTGGTTGGGGCGCCCGGTGCACGCGTCCGCCTTCCCGTGCGTGTCCCTCCGTGCAGTCATTTCAACGTCCAAGACCGGCAGCCAGCATCTACTCCTCCTCTGTCCAAGCCAATCCAAAAGCACCCGGCAGCCTTCTGCTCTGAACCAAACCTCCCGCCGCTAAATCACTTTAAACCTCCCGCCGCTAATCCCGGACGCCGTCCGAGGTGTTTTCTGCAGCCGGCCCTCGTCCGCTTTTTCCTGCCACAGCGGAAGTAAAAGGCGATGAAGCACATCTCTTCACAAGTAGCGATCGAAGTATTTTGTGTACGACTAATATTATTTAAAGATTTAAATAATATTAGTTATACGTAAGCACCGACAAGTCTACTAGACTGAGACGAGACCTAAACTACAGAGATATACTACTCTTCATCGCATCCTTGTCCATCAGCTTCTGGATCCTCATAATAGGCGTAGTCTCTTTGGTCCAGATCATCTGAAGGGTTTTGAGGAGAGCGAGGGTGAGCACAACTACCGTGCTCGCAAGCCAACACAACAGATGCAATAATATACATGCACAGTTTAACAAAGATGGCTCGAGTTCTTTTATTTGCGTAAAGTAACATTTGTAAATACAAGTATTAGAAAGTCCTATTACTTAGCACTTTTAACCAAATTGTATTTTTAAAGAGATTAATTGTGCAATAAGTAATAACAGCAGAGGTTCCCTCCATCGAAAACTCTGTCTCATGCTTTTTTTTACGGTGGTCATACCCACCTATTACCAACACCGGGTAAGAATACCTAGGGAAATTCAATTCAAGGGCTAGGTCAGCCCCGCATATTTTTCAACCCACCCACAAAAGTTTTTGAAATAGAACTATATTTTGTAAGTTCCTTAAGATCATCTGGCGGTTCTTACCACATGCCATCCACAAAAATATCTGAGGCTACATTAGCACCCAACCATATACCCTCCAGCTTACCATCCGCTCAGATGGGTATTAGCAAATTTTTAGAGTCTTGGAGAAGTATAAAATAAATTATGATATCCAATTCAGTCATTCTCCCCAATGACTGCCCAAAATAAATGTTATGATTAAAGAATGATAAGTTGGGGTAGGTCATACCCCGATACTTAAACAAGTCTAGCATGGCATTTAAGTACGACCTATAACTAGTAGGTTACCATATATTTACTAGGGTGATAAGGATATTAGGAGTTCAACTTTCAAGGAATTTGTATAAAAATTATTTAATCATAAAGTAGGCATTTAACTACCTTAGAGTGTTTGACATACATTTGCATAGAAATTAAAACATGCAATTTGATACTTTAAAAGAATATAATTTGCATAAAATATGGGATCAATATGATTAAAGTGTTAACTCCCCTTGGTTATAGACGGGAGGGTCTAGGTCTTCTTGAGCTTGTCCGAGGTGGGGGTCTTCCGCGTCTTCGAACCCTACTCGGACGGACGTACCGGAAAAAGACACAATAGAAGAAGAGAGCAATTCAATATAAATCACCAAGCAAATGAACTCCAAATTAAACAAGACCAGTGCCATTAGCAAGATCTTGATTTTATAAAATTTTAGGAAAAAGATTCATAATTTTAGGGGTTAATATGAAAAGGATATGGATTTTTGAAGTTTTAAATCAGGATTTGCAATTGATTGGAAATCAGAAAAGGCTGGAAAATCCTGGAGCTGACACGTGGCAGGCTTTGCACAGGGCGCTGGCCCACGAGTACTGTGGCGTGGACCGGAGCCTATTTGCGCGGGCCTGGGTCTACCGGTCCACGAGTTCACCACACAGTGAGGTGGGCCCACCTGTCGGTCTCGGCCGAGGGGGAGATAAGGGCGGCGTCGCCTCGGGCTCTCCGAGTGTAGAGAAAGAGAGGGGGCTCGGGAAGAGTGGTGGTGACGGCGAGCGGCGGTGCAGGGAAGGAAAGGAGGGCGCGAGGGCGGCGGCCGGAGGTGGGGGAGAGGTCGGGGCGGAGCCGGTGCTGCTCGGAGGTGGCTGGCTTGGCGGAGCGGCGACGATTGAGTGGAGAAGAGAGTGCCGGTGGCGGGGAAGAAGGGGACGGAGGGGTCTGCCTCCTCGGCTCTCGTGGGGCCTGGAGGCGGGGCAACGGTGGGGTGAATCCGAAGCGGCCGGGGAGAAAACGACGCAGGTGAGGTGCTGGCTTGGCAGTGGTTCCGAGGGAGGAGAAGGAGCGAGGTGGGGGAGGAGATGAAGGGGCGCAGACGGGCTCTTATAGGCGGCCGGAGGGGGAGTAGGTGCTGAGTCCCGAGGAGCTCGGCATGGGCGTCTGAGCGCACGGGGAGCTGGTGGGGGAACGGCATGGGTGGCGACGACTCCGGGGTCCTGCTGGCGAGGCACTGACGGCGATCTGTGGTCGACGGCAATGGCGCGACTTGGTCCGGCGGAGGAGGGCTCTCTGCTGTGGCGCCGTTCGGACCGGGCGGAGAGGGGAGCTTGGGTACAGAGGTATGGGCGAGGAGTGGTGGCTGCAGGGTAGGTGTGCTGCGACCAGGCAGAGGGAGTGACGGGAGCCGGTGGTGGTAGGAGCACTGACGGGCGCTGGTGTATGCACGCACGGGAGAGAGGAGCAGTCAACAGTGGGGTCGGAGGGAGGTAGAAGAAGGGAGATTCGGGGGAGAGAGAGAGAGAGCCTGGGCCAAGTCGTGCTGCGGGAGTGGAGCTGCGGTCGAGGGAAGCCAAGCCAGGGGCCAGGCCAGAGCGCGCAGGAGGCAGGGAGAGGGAAGCAGGCCGGGCGACTGGGGGAATAAGGGCCGGCCGGGTGGGCTAGAGGACAGAGGGAGGGAAAGAAGGGAGTGAGCTGAGCCCAAGGGAGAGAGAGAGAGAGAGGATTGCAAAAACTGCAAATGCCTCCAAACCGAAAAAGCGCTAAATAATTTGAATTTGAAATTTTGAAACCGCGAAAAGATTTGAAACACAAATCTGAGCTAAAAGAAGTTTGATTTTTTTTTGAAAATACTACAAATTGCAAATATGAATTGAATAAAGAAAACGATTAGTAAACACTATTCATCGTTTGAAAACGGGAATGTTACATGGTTTGACGAACCTTGGCTTCTTCGATCTGCCGTATACTTGGGACAATAGGCAGGTGGGTTGTAATCATGTCAAAGTAAGGCTTGATCGAGGTTCGGGACTGTTGGACCTGCTCTGGAGAGAACACTTGGACGAACGCACACGAATACTCTGGAACGCAGAGAAAGGAAGAAGAACACACAAGATACAAATATTTTGGTGCTGCCAAAGCATCACAACATTTTCTGATTTTAGTCACTCTTATTTATACTAGCAAGATGTACTACATACTACGTTATATGCAAACATAACTACATACATTATTCATTCAAAATGAGTATATGGCCTGCTAACGCTAATGAATAAAAATGCATTGAACGATTGCTAACGCTAATGCTCATGACTGCTCACTAACTGCTAAGTAAACAAATCAATTGAGTCAAGATTATAGCTAATAATTCCCCCCTAATCTTGACATGCCGACTCACCATTGCAGATCGCCCGCAACCTCTTGCCACGCGCAAATGACTAATTCACGCCATGCATTATCTCCACTAGATGGATGCATACAACTACTTTGAAGGAGGACCAACTTATCTCATGTGCATACCTTCTCAACTAACTTGAATACATCTAGAGCTAGTCTCACGCTCGGCAACGTGTACATGCTTGCGTCCTCACAGCTACATGCACTAACCACTAACACATGACTGATCCAATAGCACATGCATGTGCACACAACTGCTGGCTTCACTTGACTGCCGATCCGCTCACTTCACTGCCGATTCGTCCACTATGTCATGACGCCACACATGCAACTCTCTTAGACTTAGCCTACTACTATGACTCTATACGACAACAAAACCATGCAATATAAATAAACATGAAGAACACGTAGACAACAAGATTAGTTCCAACTGAGCTTTAGAGTAGCGTCGGTTCGTCATCCACGTCCGCCGCAATGAAAAGTGTCTTATCCTTCACCACCTTCTTTGGTTCAAGACATTCCCAAGAGTAGTGCCCGTAGTTCTGATAGTTGTAGCACCGAACTTTCGCTTTGTCGTAGGTACTCTTCTTGCTGGAGCCGGAGCCGCCTTCCTTGTTCTTGGCCCTAGACTCCCATTGGACGCGGGTGAGCAGCAGGCGCTCACCTTCCTCCTCACTAACCATGTGGCGCTCCTAGAACGCCTTTAGCCGCCCGAACATTTCTTCGACGGACATTACATCAAGTCCTCGAGGTTCTTGACAGTGCAAACGATCGGCAGAAACTTCGGTGTCAAGACCCGAAGCACCTTATCCACCACACAAGAGTCTTCAACCCTCTTTCCCAGCGTTTGCATCTTGCTAAGAGCGAGGATGACCCCATGGCAAATGCATCGATTGACTCACCTTTGTGCATATGAAGGTTGTCAAATTATTTCTTGACGGTTTGAAGCTTAGCCGTTGTCATGCGCTCAACTCGAACGTACATATACTTGAGAGTTGCCCATACCTCCTTCACCGTCCTCTTGCCGTTGAGAGCAAGAATGGCCTCCTCACTCACACCATGATAGATGGCCGCAAGTGCCTTCTTATCTTGGTGCCTCTCAATGTCATCTTCTTCAACGGCATCCCACACTCCTTGCGCCTACATGTACACTTGCTTTTTCATTGACCATGCAACATAGTTACTACTAGTCAACAACGGGTACTGGAGCGTGACGCTCTCCTTCTTCCCGACTCGCTCCAACGGCCTACCACGAGCCACTGCTCACTGCCGCTAGCCACATGCATGCCGCCACTGGCCACCTCCTCTAGGCCACCAGCGACACACCTTGACGTTAATGGAGACAATGACCTCGTCATCCTCACCATCACAACATCGGCTCTGATACCAATTGTTGGACCTGCTCCCGAAGAGAACACCTGGACGAACGCGCACAAACACTCTGGAACGCAGAGAAAGGAAGAATAACACACAAGATACAAATATTTTGGTGCTGCCAAAACATCACAACATTTTTTGATTTTATTCACTCTTATTTATACTAGCAAGATGCACTACATACTACTTTGCATGCAAACATAACTACATACGTTATTCATTCAAAATGAGTAACAGACCTACTAACGCTAATGAATAAAAATGCATTGAGCGATTGCTAACACTAATGCTCATGACTGCTCACAACTGCTAAGTAAACAAACCAATTGAGTCAATATTATAGCTAATAGGGACAACTAGTGAATAAAGAAAAATCTGCAGTCTTTTTCAGTCGGAATTGTGTTGATCATATGAAGCAAGAAGTACGGGAGACTCTTGATATACGTCATGATGCTTTGGCCGGTATATGTCTCTAGTAGTAGTCAACATAAGGCTAAGTCTAACACAAGTCCATACAACATGAAAAGAAATAAATAAGCGGAACCTCTGCCCGGCCCCCTTTGGAGTGTGACGCCACCTTGAGGAGGCAGGTTAGCAACACAGCTTTGTGGAAGGGCCACCTCAGTCGGGTTGAACCATGTGTTGTGGTGCACAAAAAGAAGCGAATTCATGAGTATTCTGGAGGCCGCACAAGCTAAAGGAATAAACAACCATATATACTCACGGGTCCCTACACGGGAGGAGCCACAAGCCGGCGTGGCGGGGGGCCTGACCACACACTGGCAGGGTGAAGGCTCATCATGGTGAACATGTCCTGCTGAGCCTGCCCCTCGGCCGCCCTGCAGGGCTTGTGCGGACCTCCATCTCCGGTAGGTGGGCCTCACTTTGGGCCGCCTCCTGGGCCTCCAACCTCATAAGTCGGCTGCAACATTCCACCGCAATGTTTAAACAATGCAAAGGCAAGGTAGATGTGTAAAAGCAATGAGCAGCAGATAAAGCAGTACTAACACGGAGTTCATGCATGCTCTTTGTGAGCTCTGCTGAGGCGTATGGGGAGGAGGAGCTCGTGCTCCTTGCTCGAATCTCGGCGAGGTGGGAGCAGGCGGTCGGCTCTGCTGTCGCCATCGTCTGCGGCCGTCTTGCCCCTCCTCGGCCTCATCGGAGGTGCGTGTCCGGTGGGTGGCGGATCGAAGTCCTCCCCATGGCGCTCGCGGGCGCGGTGTACTCGCTAAGCTTCTTTGTGGGCCTTCGCGTTGGTGTACGCCTCGGGCCGTCCGCCGGGTTATGGAAGTGACAAGGCGTCGCCTTGCCCTTGTGTGCAGGCGTCGCCATGAACTCGTTGCATTCTGGCCTTGATGCGCTGGGGCTGCGAGAAAACACAAAGATGATTACAAGTAATGAGAATTGGCGTTAGAATAAATAAATAAAGATGAAAACACAAAAGATTACCCATGTGCAGGCGTCTGTGCGAGGCTCGGTTGCCTTGGTGGTGTGGCGCCCTTCATCTGCGGCGTGGTCCGGCGGATGTTGTGCTTCTCGCCCACTCCTCAGAGCCACACATCCACAATGGCCTCAGTGAGGCGGTGTCTGGCGCCTGTCGGGACATTCTTGCATACCATCAAGTTATTGATATGTCGAGAAGATGAAATGAAACCTACCTATTCTTCATTGAAGAGTCGGTATTAATGTTTAGTACTTACAGAAAGTCTTGCTCCTGGTGGCGTCTGAGTCACGGCATCGGAAGAATCTTTAGACATCTCTCAATTGTATAGCACCACTTGAACTGCACGGCCCCCATTCGTGCCTCAATCACGGTAGGTGCAAAATCGGATCTTTGCATCGCCGGAAGAAGCGGGTGGGAAGATCTTCTCCAACTTGCGAGCAACACAGGTGCCACTTTCTCCAAGTCATCAATCACGTCCGAGATAACTCCTTGGCACAAAGTGGCGGAAGAAATAGCTCAACTCAACTGCTGCCGCGCCACACATGCTCGAGGGCGTATCCCGAATCATCGCGGGAAGGAGCCGCTCAATCCATATGTGGTAGTCATGACTCTTCATCCCTAAGACTCGCATAGTGGACAAGTTCACTCCCCTACTCAAATTCGCGCATGCCCATCGGGGAACATTAACGTCTGGATCCAGCTGCGATACTTCCTTCCTTTGGTCCCTTTTCAAGGCGAAATCGGCCGAGTCCTTCTCCATTTCTTGCCGGGCGGAGGCTTCATCACTTGCTTTGGCCTCGCACATCGTTGCGAGTCGATCTAGCCTTAACGTTGTCCTTTGACTTATCGAGGAATGTCCATGAGTGTTGCAAAAAGCGCCTCGGCGATATTCTTTTCTGTGTGCATTACATCAATGTTGTGTGGAAGAAGAAGGTCATTGAAATAGGGGAGCCTAGTCAAGCCCGATTTATGAGTCCACTGGTGTTCCTCACCATATCCAATAAAACCACCTTTCTCTTTATCATGTTTGAGAGCCTCTATCTCAGCACGGACCTCGGCACCGGTCATCATCTGAGGTGCAGGGTCGGTGACTTGAACCCCTTTCCTGAAGTTCTTGACGTCTCGTCTGAATGGATGGTCAATAGGGAGGAATTGACGATGTTGGTCAAACGAAGAAAACTTGCCACCCCTCTTGACCAAGTGAACCTCACGGTATCTTGCATATTGGGCATGGGAACTTCCGTGAACACACCACTTGCGAGAATATGCCATACGCGGGAAGTCATGCGGGGAGTAGTGGTACCACACATGCATTGTGAAGTTCTTCTTTGTAGCTCGGTCGTATGTCGATACCCCTTTTCCCAAGCAAGGATCAATTCATCAATGAGAGGCTCCATGAACAAACCCATCTTGTTCCCGGTGTCGGGAATTATCAGTGACAAGAATACGTTCTTGGGTTGAAACATGGCAGGGGGAATTGAGGGGATCACGAACACGGGCCAACAAGTGTGCGGGCCGCGACAATCCATAGGGTTGAACCCATCTGTTGCCAGCGCTACACGTACATTCAAGCCTCCTCGGCTTTACCATGATGTATGCCATCGAAATGGGTCCATGCATGCCATCCGATGGGTGTACCATCTTGTCGACATTGTATCTTTTGCCATGTTTGTGCCATGTCATACATTTGCGGACTCCTCTGTCATGTATGCCGTTGGATCCTCGGTATGTGGGGAAGGTACCGTAGGACCTTCGCAGGATACCAAGTGTTCCTTCTTGCCATCACTAGTGTCGACCTCCGGATACCTAGAGGATTTGCACTTTGGGCGGTGTGTTGCTTTCTCGTGATCTTTCCTAAATAGGGCGCAACCATTCGGACAAGCATGGATGTGCTCATACGGCATCTTAAGGGCACGAAGAAGTTTACGTGACTTGTACAAGTTCTTGGCGAGAATGTGACCCTCGGAGCGAGGATCAACAAGCGCCAACATACCATCGAAGTTGTCTCGACTCATGCTACTGCTGCGACTTGAGCGCCATTAGGCGTCCAATGGCATCGATTGCGAAACCATTGTCTTTTCGTGAAGGGGCTTACGTGCGAAGGCGACATATCGTAATGCGCCTTTGCGGATTCCTGCGCTCGTCCTCTAATCCTTCACCGAACCGTGCCTCCCGAAAGTCATCCATCCGATCTGCTACCGGCATCTCCATCAAAAGCCTCGAGGCGTGGATCGATCGGCTTCACCATGGTGGATCCAGCGGTATAGTTTGGCGTGAATCCATACTTGCAAAGATCTTCCCCACGTTCTTCCTATTCTTTCTTACGGTTGTCACATTTCTTTGCGAGGACCACGGCATCAGGCTCGACCCTCTAGCGACCTCGCCAAATGAATGCTCAAGAAAGCATTAGTCTTAGTCATCCATGCGGGGTCATACTTGCGTGGCGTGTACATCCAATCACGGTTCTCCATCCTCGGCATATACATATGTAAGCGAGTAATATAACCGGCAATTGCATCGCGGCGTTCCTACCATCTAATAGGTGAGGATAGGTCCTAATCCCACGCGGACGTAGATGAGTCGATTTCAATGCTCGCTCCTATCGAGACCGATTTTGGCACCTCCCGCTCCGATAACGTGAGGGATCAGGAGAACAAAGGTGATGCATTGACGCATCGCTGGCTATCAAATCGTGACAATCCGAAGAGATACGATCGCAGATATGCAAGATCACGCATACCTCGGCCGTATCTCTTTCGAACAGGATAAGCCAGGACGTGACCATATAAAACATGCATGCAAAGGAGGAGGGGTTATACCTAGGGTGGGGTGGAGTCGGGCTGGGGCGGTGGCGTGTCGGTGGCGATGGCGATCTGCGGTCACGAGAGCGAGACCAAACGAAGGCGATCGGGTCCTTCTCCTACATAAAAAGGTAATAGGTTAGGCAAACATTATACCAAACATTATATAAATAACAATAATGAACATTAACAAGGAGCATCATTACTATTTCTTACGACAAGCTGCAGAAAATGTAGAGGTCAAGGCAAAGTGTGCTTTCTTTGGTAAATTTTAATAAATTCACAACTACACTCATAATTTAAAAATATCATTTATTTCAACGTTAGTCTAAAATCTAAACAAAGCAAGTGTGACCATTATCGCAATCCGTTCAATGTCAAATCGCTCAACTAACTTTGCTCTAAAGCATGCTAATCAAATAACTTGGATACCAAATTGAAATTTATTTAAGCCAGGACCCTTAGTAAAACTCATAAAGCGACACAGTTCGAATTAGTGGCTCATAAATTTATGATCATATTAGAAGTCAAAAGAAGCGACTTGGAACCATGCATGCACTCCTCTTGCAGCTGGGCTTACCTACTTGACTACTACTAGTTTGGTGGTGTTTTGCCATGTTACGATCACGATACATGATAGACATATTCTTTTCAAGGATGGAAAGGTTATATGTATGTTCTTTGAATTTTCGATATATGTATATACACGTATATATTTATCCTATAACCGAGAGTTTGTTGAGATCAAATGAGATGAAAGGGACAAGAAAACCCTCTCTTAGGTAGTTAGAAGACCCTCTCTGGGTCCCTCTCCAACAAGCTGTGTATATTTGTATATCAACCAATCGACATATATGCACGGTGGTCTCCAATTAATGGCAATATCCAACCACCAAGCGATGCGGCAACACGGTGAGTACTTGGAGCTGACTTTATAAGCTTGATTAGCAAAGTACATTAAGTTTTCATATAGAAAATTAATGTTACAACTCTGAATTCATCCTCGACAGAGCATAAAAGAGTAGCACGACAACAATAATAACATTAACTCGCAAAGAATCATGCACGTTATAAATGGCCTATTCGCTCCCCTTTTCCCTTGTCACTTTAGTCTCGTGTTCGCTCTTCTGTTCATCATTTTAATCTGCTGCAATGCTTGTAAAGGGAGCATGCGCACACGAAAGCTCGTGTTGGCTAAACGTCTTTTATCTTTGAAAGTTGCATTGCGTCCATCTCTATGGTTTGTTTGAAACACATGAATTTTACATAATTTTTATAGAAAACAATTCAATTCTCGTTGGAATTATTTTTTTTAAAAAAAATATGTGTTCCAATTAAACGGCCATAATTTGCCAAAACAGCAATATTTTTGTGTCCTTTTTTTCTTTCGCATTTTGTTTATTTTCAATTTGGTGGAGAGAGAGGGAGAGAGAGTCAACTTAGATTACGAGGAATAATTCAATCTTGTTCTGTCATGTACTATTAATCTATGACTTTATATGGAAATCGTGGTTTTTTAGCGTGCAAATATGAATGCACAACATTGAAAATATTAGTAGTACAAGATCTCAATACTCTCCTAATAGATCGGGAAGCACAACTTTAAAGCAAATTAAAGGCCTAATTTGTGTGATTGCAATACTTAAATAGTACTAGCTGTATTGCTTCAAAATTTATGCAATTAATTTCATCTTTCGGAGAACATAGAACTAGCACACGGTAACTTTACATTCACCGTATGTACAATTAGGATCTTTTAATCGTGCTGCTTAATTATTAGACAATATATGTCTACTCCGCTTTAAGAAGCAAGAGCTTAATTACTAAATTAATCTTCCCTAATAATTTAATTAGGGGTAGCCTGTTCAACTTCATTTCCTTTTGTCTTTTACAATTGTATTTAATCGCCTGGCCAAAGATTATTCTGATTTCCAGTAGCTAGGAAGGTTCAAATTGACCATTAATATGTAAATTAATATCTTGATTGCTAATTAACTAGAAGTCATGAGATTTTTCTTAAAAAATAAAGAAAAACGAGGATATGAATTTAAACATAGCACAATATAGCATTGTGGAGTCTTACCTCGCCGGACCGAGGATGCGCAGAGCAGCCGGAGGGTGGCAAGCGCAACAGGGGCGGCGGCTTGGCGAAGGCGGGGGCGGCGGCGCGGGCGAGGCGAGGACGGCGGGGCGCGCGGGGCTGGCTGGCAAGGCGAGGCATGGGGCAGCGCTGGCGAGGGCTGCCGGGCAGCGGGACGGCGGGAGCGGGCTGGCGGGGCGAGGCGCGGGGCGGAGAGAGAGGTGAGGAGAGAATGAGAGAGATGAGAGAGAGAGAGAGAGAGAGAGAGCCGCGCCCACGGGTGAAGGGATAATGCCGCTTAGAGTGCGGATCGCGCACTCGGCAAAGTTATTAAATTGCCGAGTGCCAACCCTAGGCACTCAAAGAAAGTTTCTCTTTAGAGTCTGGCACTCGGCAAACTTATTACATTAGAGTGCCAACCTAGGCACTCGGCAAACTAATTTTTTGTTTTTGCCACCAATTTTTTTGAAGCTTTAGTACACTACCACAAATATCATGTTTAAATTTGGGATATTTTATTGCCTTTTGGCATATTTCTATAGTTTATTTTGTTTTGTTGAATTTTTCGAAAATGTAAGTTTGAGCAGTGCATCGAATAATGGATTACATTCGTTCAAAAATGTTATCCTTGTTTATTAGTGTAAATTTAGGCTAAATCCGAGGCGTCTCGAAATTTCGATCAAGCGTGCTCCGGACAACGCCGCCAACTGCATGGGAGTGGTTTTTAATTGTATAAAATGCGAGCGAATTAGAAAATCATGAAACTTGTCGAAAGTTGTCGCCGTATCGTATGTCGTATGCCGTGGAAAAAATTTGAAAAAGTTTGAAACCGCGCGTCACGTCACGATGCTCACAAACCGGAGATCTCCGTGGAGACTGCTGTTGGCCGCTCAACCAAAGAAGCTTTTGAATTCATGCCGAGCAGAATAAGAGGCCTTTATTGGCGGATGGACTGAACGAAGTGTAAGCTATGCAGGTAAAGAAGTTCTTATTAAGTCGGTGGCCCAAGCGGTACCGACTTATCCCATGAGTTGTTTCAAGCTAGCCACTGAAACTTGCAGGAAGATGGCAAGGTATATCTCCAACTACTGGTGGGGAGATGCAGCAGATAGCAGAAATTTGCATTGGCAGAAATGGGAGCAGTTAACATTGCCAAAAGTTCACGGAGGTATGGGATTTCGGGATCTTACTCTCTTCAATATTGCCATGTTGGGAAAACAAGGTTGGAGTTTGATTATAAATCCAGTTACTGTGTGGACGTGTTCTTAAGGGGAGATACTACCCGCATGGCGATTTCATTTCAGCAATAAGACATAAGCATGCTAGCCATACGTGGCGAGCCATCTTGAGCGGAAGAGATGTACTCAGAAGGGGTTTGGTTCGCAGAATCGAAGATGGTTCTACCACAAAGATTTGGCGTGATAATTGGATCCCAAACCATTATCAGTCCCGGCCTACAACTCCACAAGGTAATGCTTCTGTCGATCTTGTTGCGGACCTGATTGATGATGGGGGTATGTGGAATGAAGAATTAATCCGGCATGTGTTCTTTCCGCCTGATGCGGATGCAATCCTCCGTATTCCCTTAGGCCGCATAACATTGAGGAGGATTCTCGAGCCTGGCAACCTGAACAGCATGGAGTATATACAGCAAAATCGGCTTACAAGTTACTGTCCGAAGATCGTTGGCATACTCAGGTGATGGATTATGCTAGTTCTTCGAATCATCAAGATTACTGGAAGAAGGTGTGGAAACTAAAAGTACCCCCCAAAGTTTGAATTTTTTGGTGGAGGGTCTTGCATGAATTCTTACCAACCCGACAAATCCTACACCGAAGACGTACATATTGATCAGTTTGCTAACCGCGAAGAGTGTGGTGCAGATTCAGAGTCCATTTATCATGTTTTGGTGGAGTGCATTGTTGCAAATCAATCCTGGATTTCTCTGAAGGAACTGGTGGGTATTAAATTACCTCGACTTCATCATGTCACCTGGGCCTTTGATCTCTTACAGGATCAGTGTTGTAAGCATGAAAAATGCGGCGGTCATTCTTTGCGGCATGTGGACTCTCTTTGGACAGCACGCAAATAAACGCCGGCATGGAGACCAAGGTACGCAGCCACGCCAAGCTGTGCTTTGGGCTAGACACAATTTTTGATTTATTTAAGCCAAGTTGCTAATGTAAGTACTGGTCCGAAACAGCATACGGTGCCAGCCTCGTGGTCGCCTCCTCCAAATCAATGGATCAACTGCAGCTCAGATGGTGCCTTTGATGCTAAGGAGCATCTGGCGTGGTGTGCTTCGGGATGATCAAGGCAGTTTTATTGCGGCCAAGGCGATCTGGTACCCGGCCCCCATGTGCTTAATGCTCTACATTCGGAAGCGCTAGCATGTAGAGATGACCTGGAGCTAGCACATCATGTTGGTGTGCAAAAGATTATTCTGGAAAAAGATAGCAAGCAACTTGTCGATCTTTGGAATGAGTCTATGCGGACACGTTCATAAGTTACACCAGTTCTTGCTGAAATTAGGGAGCTTAGCAAGAGTTTTATGGAGTTTGTTTGTTTTTTTTTTTGAAACTCAACATCTGGTAGTTCCACTTTGGCGCATAATTTTTCTCCAATCCCTCCATGATGCTTTTATGGCAAATAGGAAATTACCCTTGTCATGGTCACACCACCATGTATATATGACCATGTTCCAAATGTAGAGATGGAGAATTTTGGGTGGCAAGGCATTTCGTTTAATACAGAGATTTGGTCTATCTTCATAAAATTCTTCTTAACTTTGTATCTATTTATAATGTAGTGCAGGTGGTAGGCTTGGACATATATTGTGAAACAAAGGGAGCATATTGGTTCATCATGGCATGGCTTTTGGAGAGAAAAAAAAATTGATGTCAAGAGCAAAGTAAATGGCACACGGAAAAAGGGAGGCAAGGTATAAAAGTTCTCGAGCAAAAATAAATAGTATGTATGCTTGCTGAGCAAAAATATTGTGAAGGAATATGGAAGGTACCATGGAAGTTCAATAAAATTGTTGCAATGTTACCATCCCACCACTAAGTAGTATGCTTGCTGAGCAAAAATAAATTGTCGATACCACTAATAGGCATAACCCCATTACTTTGATTAAGATCTCATCTCACATCGATTTATGCTTCTAATACAAAGCTTTCAAGAGAAAATGTTCAATGAACAAAACAAACTAGTGTGGGATAGTAGCGGGTGACCCACACCATGAGAAGGGGTTATTACTTGATGACAAACAACATCAGGGTTCGGAGGTCGGATCCCGTCGGTTCCTAGTCAAACCAGTCTAGACGGGGAAATATTTTGCTATCGTCCAGTTTTCATGCCGATTTAACTCCAATTTATTTCGAATTGCTCTGATTTGTAGACCGATCTCCGGTTTTCCAACTAAATTTCACATCAAACTCTTAATAATTATGCATTCAAGAAGCTTTCAACCAAACGTTCAATGGATAAAACAAACTCATGTGATGGCAGCAACAGGTGGCTCGCACCATGTGAAGTAATTTTGTAGCTTGTGACTACGCACGCAAAAAAGGTATAGTGATGTCATCAATGACGATAAGGATTTGCGACCAAGCCACGATTCACAAGGTCATTGAGCACAATAGAGTGGCTGATGAAGCTAGGGTGACGGGTATGCATAGCCCCCACCCCCTTCTCAAAAAAAAAAAAAAAAAAAGAAGTTCCTTCCTTTTAAATTGTACTCACATGTTTCTATGTCCACTTACAAGTACTTCATTTTTTTTTAGCTTTGCAAACTTTTTTGGCTCTTTCAAGTGAAAAAAACAAGTATCTGATTCACCATATGTTAGCACCATTGTGATCATCACCATGAAAGCAACGATTCAAGGCAGCTATTTGGTATCTTTTAAGAAACTCATAGTCTCAATACACACAAAAAAAGTTTCAAAGCCATATGGTGTAAATAGGCCATGTCAATGATCATGTACTAAAAATAATTATTTACCAAGGTTAGAATTTGTTATCACTTCATATAATATGATAAATTATAATTTGTATTATGTAGTTTACACTCCATCTATATGGTACACATGGTGTAAGCCATTTCAACCTGATTAAAAACTAATAGTTGTTGCTAGTGAAAAAGAAGAAGAAGAAAAACTAATTAATTGGGAAAATGTTGAGTAATTATTGAAGAATGTTAAATGCACTTAAAATACACTTCCGTAATGCTTTGCCAACTACCAACCTATTAGTTGACCTTAACATCACTTTTTACCCTGTTTTGAAGAACGTCAATTGTGCACCTCCAACCCAAAATTCCTAGATCCACCATTGGCAAAATATCATCATTGGAGGGTGAAAGTATAGGCGGTGGTAATGGAGAATTACCAATCATGAGAGCAGTTCACCCTTCACACCACCAATGATCTATTCAGACCAACAGATGTATTCGCACTTTACACCACCAATGCCCCCAACCTTTGCTTAGATTATAATCTCAGTTTCACATCAAACTCTTTAATAATGATGCAAATAAGATATGTGTTTGCAATTCAAAGCTTTCCAACCAGCATTGTCCAATGAATAAAACTAACAAGACATACAACTCTAAGAATAGTAGTTTATATAGATGGGTAACTACCCTACCCGGCTCCTCTCTCTGAGGCGATGATGACGCTATAGGAATATGCTACCACTACCGCAGCTGAATCGGGGTGTCCTCAACTAGGACAACGACAATGTCGAAGAATGCAAAGGCACAAATCTTGATGAATCTGGAGGCCAAAGGTTTGGAGCTACCAATCGACAACGGCGTAGATGGCAAGAAAGGTGATTCCCCCTCTCGGAAAGCTCTCATCAATGACAATCAAGCGCTCTCCTTCGTTGACAGCGAGCAAGAGCATGCACCCGCCACCCTAGTTCTCTCTTGTCTGTCGGACCGCTGTTGAGCCACTCAATAGAGGCCGGTCGAAGAAACACCAATGTTGTGTTGTTTTTGTTGGTGATATGCCCTAGAGGCAATCATATAGATGATTGTATCACATTTATGTTTATGAGTTATAGAATAAATGTTATTATGTTCCTTGAAAGAATTATCATTTATAAAGATTAATAAGTATGTGATTTGTTAGTGAAGCTCTTTAAGTTACATGATGTTATTCTAAATGTATCCCTAGTCGAATATCACAGGTCAGGACACTAGTGACTTATCGACTAGCACATGTATTGATTGATGACCATGTTTTACTAGTCATGGATATGGGGATATCGAATCAATATTATGAATACATGTTAGAGAACAAGGTGTTGGATTAACCCACCTTGAGACACTATTGAGATTGTTATGATTTTATGTGTCATCAGTTGGTCTCAAGCAATGATGATGTATAATCCTTAGACCTGAAATTAACATGATTTTCTACATATATAATAGTTCAATTAGGGGTTGTCAAACACTACTCTATAACTGGGTAGTTATAAAGGTACCTTTCGAGTATGCTATGAAACATACGGAGAGATGTGACTAGTCGGAAATATGATTTACCCCAACTAACATAACAAGAGAGATATCTCTGGGCCCCTCGATGTGGCTGGATAAAGAAAGTGCATGGTCGTGCCACTAGTGGTCGAATTATCGACCACATGAAGTTATCCGCCACTTGATTGAGAAAGTATTGAACAGTCCATTGATGACAAAATATATCACCTGGTGGAGTTCAACCACATATCATGAGGTAAAGGGAGAATATGCAAGAAAGTCATTCAGTCTGACCAGATAAGAACTGCCCGTATAGAGATACGGACTGGTCGTAAACTGATCGAATATGATCACTAACTGGTCAGTGAACTGGTCATAAGGAGTTACTGTAACATCTCAAATGTGAATTTGTGTCTCAAATGTATAAAAATGAGAAGAAATTAAAAAATTTCTTGCATCTCGAAGTCCTTGAGCATTTCTGTAATTCTTGTAAAGGAATTATGGAAATCAAAAATCAAAATCCTCAATTGACTTCAATCAAAAACCTCCTTGGCAAAGATCTTGTGCCAAAACCATGTAAACATTTTCCTGAGTTCTAGGAAGGCTTGGTAACACCTCTGAATTATTTCATGATTTTTAGAAATTATTTGATAATTTTGGAGGCAAGTCAAACCAAGTCAAACCTTGTACCAACCCTAATTCACACCTTCTGGAATTTCTTCAGAAAAATGCAGTACATAAAAGTCTCTAGAAATTTTATGTGAGGTTTATCCTACAGTCAACAACCTCCAGTTAAAATTTCATAATTTTTGGAGCTGGTTTGCTACCTTAAGAAAATTCTCCAAAAATCAGCTGTTAATTCAAACCCTAGCCGGTTTTCACTGTTCCTTGGGTTCGAGTCAGACTCGGGCTCGAGCCACTTGACTTGGTTCAGTCAACTAACTGCACCACCACGGTCGATCGAGCGCGAGCGTTGTGGGTCGTTGGATCGGCATCGAACGGCCCACGATCGCGTGAACGTTCGGACCATTCGAACGCGGCGATCCATGTGTACCGTAGGATTCTAGATCGAGGGCTCAGATTAGCGTGAACATTCGGACCGTCCGAACACCTCACGCAGTGTGAGCCGTAGGATCCAGATCAACGGCCCGGGTTAAGTGAACGTTCGAACCGTTCCAATCGCCCCGTTTCATTTGAACCGTTCGATTTAGATCCAACGGTGGCCGCGTCGTCCCTTTCCTTGAGTATGAGCGTGCGTTTGAGTCAAGCAATGGCGTGAGCAGAGGAGAAGAGCGCAGCGTTGAGTCACCTCGGTGGTCACCTTTAAACGGCTCTCTCTGCTCGCATTAATTGCCCATCGTGCACCGCCCTCAAAAGTCCATTGCTCAACTGCTCCCGTCGCTCTCAAGTGCTCTCATGGCAGATTTGACCCGAGAGGGTTTATTGTCGTTGCTCTCTGCCATTTCCTCTATTTAAGCTCCATTGCTTCCCCTTTGGCTTCCTTTAGCATTTTCGCAACTCTAGCTAGCACTTCAGTGTTTGTTTGAGCTGCATTCATCCGAAACCATTTCGGCCGCCATTGTCGAGCTTCGAGCTTACGGTGAAGGCGGTACAACAGTGGCTCTCTTTCCATTTCTTGCTCCCTCTGCTCCCTCTTTACTCTCTGGAGCTTAACCCTCGCTCAATTTTGCTTATCATCCTCAGGGCTGGGCTGAATTGGAGATTCTCCATTTTCGGCCGAAAGCACCATTGTTCATCACCGGAGCAGCTCCAACCTCCTCTGTGCCTCTCCCGTGCTCAGGTAGCTCCATATTAGTCCTTAGATGCTTGGCAAACGCTTACTTGGATCGCAACAGAGCTTCTTTGCATTTTTTCGTTTTCGACCGTTTTTGGCCATCTCTGTCAACTCCGGCTTGCCGGCGTTCTAAACCGCCGCAGCCGTAGAAATTGGTCCCAGGGTGTGCGCAAAGTTATTACGGACCCATTTTGGGCCTTTGCTCGCGCCGCCGTGACCAGAGTCGCTGGCGGTGAGCCTCCTTTCGCCGTTGAGTTTTGTCAGTTGAACTGGGCGCGAACATTTTAAACGTGGTTCACTCTGGACCGTCGATCCTTGGATCAGCGGCCCACAATCGCGTGAACGTTCGGACCATCCGAACGCGGTGATCCACATGGACCGTTGGATCTAAATCCAACGGTGAACGTATGAGCCGCGCATGCGCGCGCTGTGCTCTGCGCGCGTGGGCCATTGGATCTCGGATCTACCTCTCAGGTTCGCGTGAACGTTCGGACCGGTCGAAGGTTCCTTCGTTGTGAGCCATCCATCTCAAGATCAACGACTCATGTGCGTGTGAACGTTCGGACCATCCGAACGTCTCCATCCACGTGGACCGTTTGATCTAAATCCAACGGTGGGGTTTGTGAGCCGCTCGAGCGCGCGCTATCCTGTGGACTTGGACCGTTGGATCCAAGATCAACAGTCCAAGTTTGTCCACGTCGTTTTAATCTCAGGTTTTCCCGAGAGGTTTATTTGTCAACTGAAAAATGAAATTAACTTGTAAAATACATAACTATTTTATTTTAATTCCTTTTCATTTGATTCAAATTTTTGTTAGTGATGTTTTTAACTGAACTTTTATCTAAAAATGACTCTAACCTCATTATAGCTCCAGAAATTTTTGCTAAGATTTTAGTTGCAATGAATGGTAGCATTTGTGATTTATAAGGCTGAGCAGATTTGTTTTGCTCATATCTTTTGCATTAAGAATCCAAATCAATTGGTTCTTATTACTAAATTCCTTATAAATCATGCTCTTGTTGCTGTAAAATTTTCAAAACATTTGGAGAAAGTTTGCTGTTGAGTCTTTTTATTTTCTTCGTTCTTATCGGTTCTTTTTCGCTTTCACGTTAGGTTCCGAAGAGCACATCGATCACCTAAGTGATCCTCCGCAACATCTTGAACAGCAACAACTAGGCAAGGAGTTTGATCATGTTAATCCCAGTATTTTTTAAGTCTAATATATTGATTTCAACTTGTATGTATGCATTGTTATTTTATTGTTAAATTATGGTTAGTATCCTATAGTTGCATAATATGTAGGAATTGATTATCCTCTACTACCATGAGCCTAGGTTATTTGCTGTGATTTGAGTTCGATGGATGAGCTCTTGTCACTTAGTAGATTGCGAATCGAAATTGCTTAGAAATGCTTAGTTTCGGTAGTAATGGGCGATCATCGATTTATTCGATGATCTTGATCACACATCTAATTATTATTCTATTATGTCTAGCACTTATGCTTTGTTACTTTGTAAAGTCAAAAACTGAAAATAAAATTGTTTTAGACTTGGGCACAATGGTATGTTGGTGTGATCTGTTGGTGTGAATGGAATGGTGCCTAGGTCATCAAGGACCGAGTTACTTGTGTCACTAAGCCAAGCGCTTTTGCGTGCTAACCATGCGAGAGGGATATGTGACCTCTCTTGACTGAGTACTTGGCGTGTGTTATCTCCGAGTCGCAGGAGGGGGGTGGTGTGTGTTGTGTGAAAAAGGATATGTGTTCTTGTGTTGGGTGTGCGGTGGTGGAGATTCCGGGTAGGCTCTCCACCTCGAGAAGCTTCGTAGTTGTTCAAGGCTTTACCTGCGATGGGTAGTTGATCGAGGCTTTACGATGACTCCGACACAACGTATGGGTTTCTATCCATACGAGCGGCTCGTAGTTAATACACAATATTGGAAATGTCTCGTAGGACTTAGCCGTGCCGGCATACCTAAGGAAGTGTGCTTAATAGCTTGGCAAAAAGGTGGTCTGGCGTGTGGGTACATTGGTACACCCCTGCAGGGATAGAACTATTCGAATAGCCTCGTCCTAGGTTATGGACATGCTTGGTAAGGTCGTGCAAGAACTAGACTACAACCTTTTAATTAAAATTTGACTTGGTTGGTATGAATGGGTAATTCATGCTATTGTTGTGGTGACTATGGGTTTAGTCACTTCCAGGATTGTTGTTTTCCTCTATCTATTGTTATTATTGTTGTCCTTTTCTGTTATTTGAATATTAAAAATAATTTTGTCAATTTGCTTTTAAATGTACTACATTATTGCAAATAAAGATTGCTTTGTGTCGAAAATGGAACATACAGCCTCCACTTAAATAAGCTTGCATGTAGCATATGTATGGGTCTGTTATCCTACATGTAAGTCTTGCGGAGTACAATTTTTGTACTCATTTGTGCTTAACTATTTATTGCAGAGGAGGAAGGTGAGCCCTAAGGGCCTCACTTTTGTGAAATATGCTGCGGGTTCGACGACTAGCTTGGCGGTCCGGTCGGTTGCCTTGTGGGTTAAAGGCACACTGATTGGCTCTTTTGTTTATGGCCATCTTATGGCACTTTTTCTTCCGCTGTTTATTTTGTATTTGTATGTATTTGGCCGGTCGGCCTCTCTTTTGTAATAACTATGCTTTATTTATTTTAACTTGTGGTTTGTTGTTGTGCTTCGGTTCTATGTGAATGAATGGAATTAATGCATGAATTTTGTAAAGGGGTGTGTATACTGCATTTCTGGGAAGTATACATGTCTCGAAGACACGGGTTATTTTGTTTGTGATGCTAGGGTCAACTGGTGACTAAGCATTACAAGCTTAATAATTCGGGGTCCTCACAGTTACGAACTAGTCGTGACTAAATATGAACTAGTCGTATGAAGATACAAGATGGTCATAAGTGATAAAGACCAAGCCGCATATCATATTATATAAGGTTCGTCCGATATAATATGTATGTGTGTTCGAGAATCGTTATGTCCTGCTAGGAACCGTTGACGACTTGTGGTCAGAAAGGAGTTTTCGAGTCACAACCGATTACGCATGAACCTACAGGGTCATACACTTAACGGGTTGGAACAAACTAGTTCGGATAGGATCCGTTATATGCTCTTTATAAAGGGATGCATGGGCCTGTTGGGACGTAAGAGAGTTGCTCTACCGAAACCCTAGTCGTCATCTTCCCGAAGGCCCTACCGTGCGCATTGGTGCAAGCACACCGGCGTACGATGCTCCATCCCTGGACGTGTGAATACCGTAAAGGCGCTGCTATGGTTGCTGCTGTACTAATCAAGGACGATCCATGACCTACACAAAGAACGTGATAGGTTGCTGGAGGAGACGATTGGTGCTGAGGACGTTGGACGATCGACTACGACCACTACATCAGCGTGCTCAATGTTGGATCTAGCTGCTCCAACTCTTCTTTCGCTGCACTACGCGTCTAGTGGTAACGATCTATGATCTCTTGCTTGCATAGCTTCCTAGTTTACGTAGTAGATTTTTGAATTACCAGCTAGTGTAGCCTACCCGTATCTCTTTAGCTTCTATTGGCCCATTAGCGGGGTTGGAAGAGAGAGAGAGGGATCCATGGGAGAGAGATGGGTGGCAAAGAGTGGGTGAGGTGGTGGTTTGGTCTAACAAAAGAGGCAATTTGGTAATTTCAGTTCCAGTTGTAGTAAAGGGTGACAATGATTCTTGATTAGGTCAATATTTTTCTATCAAAGTTATTCTCTATGAAAGCAAGCCCATGTATTCATGGCCCACTTTATAACGGTTATGTACCTACGACCATGATTAAAAAGAAGCATAATCCCCTTTTTACAGCCAAACTGGTCATCGACCAGTTTGAGTCATGAGACGACCAATTATGGACACTACACGACCAGACATACGGTTTGGGTCATCCCCGACTAGCAAACTAGTCGGGGAATATGACAGTTTTCCACGTGACTAACATGAGAGCATCTATTAGTGCATCTAAAAACTTACGATAGTTAGCTAAGAGACGCGACGGTTCAAGACTCAACGCAGGAGTGTGCGTGAAGACAAAATGCGCCTTTAGTGTCATTAAATGTCACCTCTTCAATAGTTATAAATGGGATAGCCCGTGTACCTTGTAACCTATATCTCTCATAGGCAGAATTAGAATCTGATTCATTTATACTCTCAATCTCATAGTATTCTTGTAAACACTCTCATTGTGTCCACGACAAAAAAAGGTCTCTATTTCAATTGTGCTTTCATGTTATTTTCCCGATAAGCTCGATAAGGGACTCTGGGTTCCGATCATCGACAAAGGGGTGTCGAGGTGCTATATTAAGGAAAGTTGGGATCTTTTGGTGGTATTAAAGTGAACCTAAATCTTTGTGGTTGATGAGGATATTATATCTAATTAGCTATTTGCTAATAATTTTATAAATATACCTTAATCCATGGCTGGTTGGTACGCGGTAAGTGCCAATTAGTTTCCATGTATTCTAATCAACTACATGTAGTATAAAGTCTTGTGCCATATGAGCTATACCAATTGAGGGGTTCATAAGTCTACTGTGGGACCGATTTCCTACTAGTCTAGTAGTCCATTATAGACTAGCATGTGCGGGAGACAGGAAAACTACCATGGATGTATCTCTGATAACCATCCAAAACTCCCACGTCTCTGAAGGCAATCATTCCTACAACTACGCCAAGAAAATGATACATTGACAACAACCACCATCACGCGTGCTATCTTTAGGATCTAGAAGGCGCCTCTCGACAACAATTGCCACACTTTCGACACTATTTAAGGACCAGTCAGACAACAGATCAAGGAGATCGCAACACCGCATTGTAACATCATTACGCTCATTGTTCATCACGATCAAAGAGAACCGCCTATAATACACTCTTTGCAATAAAAGATTATGTCTCCTTCGTGCAACCTCGAGAGTTGTGCTTTCCCTCATTATTCTGTAAGATCGATGGCTAAATCATCGACAATGGTATATTTCAAACCTGTAAAATTTTAATGATATACACCCAATTCTATTTTAACATTGGATATATGATCCAAAGCTATTTTATCCATTGGAATTGATGACCAGTCCCACATAAGGTGGGGTAAATTATAGCAAAGGTTCACTAACTCTAGTGCATGTTTAAATTCATCACACATCCCTAAAACATGCAAATTGCCCTCGAGTTCCACCCTTGAAGACATTTAGCTTACCTCTTATGGAAATACCTACATTCAAAGGCACACCCATATGGATCTTTCCCTTAACCTTAGTGGAACTGCAAAATGCCCACAACCCAAATTCACGTGTGAGCTCAAAAAGGATAAAGAACATTACTCTTGATGCAATCCTCCTCACGCATTACACTTAGAGGTCCACAAAATTCTTCGGACATTACATATTACCATGTCAACCACAGAGATTCACGAATCGAGGATTCCTTGTAAGGACATACCAATAAGCAAGAAAAGCATACAAGGGCAAGTTTCATAACTTCAAGGGCTATTTCTCTTCACATCACCAATGGGTCTATTCACACTTTACACCACTGATGGATATGTTCACACCACCAAGGGGTCTATTCACACATCACAGCACTGATGTGTGTGTTCACACCATTGATGAGTCTATTCACACCACAAGAGGTCTTTTCACACATCACACCACCTATTGGTATGTTCACACCACCCACGAGCCTGTTTACACCACATTTCGCCTATCCCTTTGCTTTGATTGTTACCCCATTCTCACACCAAACTCTTAACAATTATGCATGTAAGATATTTGCTTGTGATCCAAAGATTTCAAGTGAGTGTTTAACGGATGAAACAAACTCATGGGGTGGTAGAAACAGGTAGTCCGCGCCATGCTAAGCATGGGAAGTCCTTGAGGACAACAAAATCATTATATATTCCTTGATTATTTCATGCAAACAATGTAAAGTAAAGCCCTCAATGACGATGAGGTGTAACAGGGACAAGGTGAGATGCATGATTGTAAGGCCATGGCGTACAATATGATCATTGGTGGCAAAAAGGTGAACAAGGGAGTCAAAACATTGGATTGTAAGGTTGCGCGGTTTGAATGGTATGTAACGTATAGTAAGGTGTTTTGGGGGAGAGGGGTACGATAGGAAGGGTAGAAAATGTGTGTTTCTTTATGGGAGGTGTACTCAAGCTATTTTTGCATTGGATAAATGATCCATGTTGTTTTAGCCATTGGATTACGAGCTCAATCCCACATAGGCTTGGGTAAATTATAGCAAAAGGTTAAACACTCTAGTGTAGGCTTAAATTCACCACACCTCACTAAAACAAGCAAAATGACCTCAAGAACCACCCTAGAAGACATTTAAATTACCTCTAAGGGAAATCCCTACATTTTGACTTTTTGGGAACACCCATATGGATATTTGACTTACCCTGAGAGGAAACCCCATAAATGCCCAACCTCGAATTCACTTGTGTGGGCTCAGTAGGGATCTTTACCTTTTTCTTTATGCATCCTCCGCTTTGAAGACATCTTGCCTTGGGGGTATCCTCTTTGACAGCTACACGGTATACTTTACACATCACACACTACCATGTCATAGTAAGGTCTATAGGTAGGAGGTTCCTTACCAAGAATCTACACATAAGTATTTCACAAAGAAAAGCATATAGAAGCAAGATTCCTGACTTCAAGGGCTACAACTCTTCAAGGGGCCACACATCAAGGATTTGCCCCTAACCAAACAATGGTCCCAGGGACAATCAAGGGTATTTTGACATGCTTTGGCCCACAAATACCTATGGAAGCAGTGTACCCCCAACCCAATTTGCCTAATATGCGAATCCGCTGCCCAACGAAAGTGCAAAGCATCCATGTACAAAATCTCTATAGTTTCAAAATATTCCTCCGCACCTCCTGGCTGACCTCTCGAGCATCCATCTGTATTAACTTTCATCCATCTAGAAGGTGGAGGTTGCCATAGAATAGAGTGGATCACCAGAGCTTTGTGTGATTTCCTTTTAAGCCCCAACGCCCGAAGTCTAAGTGGACCAGTCAGCGAAAGTGTGCTTTGTGCAGATGACAGTTGAGCTTTCAAAATTCTGACATGCGGATGGGAGGCGCGAATGCTATTTGCCAACTGGTGACCTTGCACGAGCAGTTCAGAAAGTTTATCTTCCGTCTTCTCACGAGTAGACAAAACTTGGGTCAACTTCTCTTACAAAGCCTTTTGCTCATAAAAGCAAACTTTGTTTTCGAGCCTCTAATTCCAGTTCCTGATATTTGGCATTCTTCACCTGGATCCTCGTGAGATGATAAGGATTCCATTTATAGACTGAGGTTAAGTTCCTTATATATATATATATATATATATATATATATATATATATATATATATATATATATATATATATATATATATATATATATAGTGGCTTCCATACCTATCTTCTCCAGTGGAGTTCACTTTATATCAACCTATGACTAGTAGACCTATACAAAGACTATAGTTTCGCATTTACATATCTCTTTTGTTATCCTATTATTATACATGTTATTTCCCGTACAAAAACAAGAGATTGAAGGCAAATGAATTTACAAAAGTGTCAAGATCCATACCGGGGTGGTGAAAAGAAAGGAAGAGTGGTATAGGAAGTTTGATTAGTGAACTGGGCTTAAGTGGATTCAGATATTATGCATATTAAACCATCTAAATAAAGTATGTCTAAACCATCCTTAGACAATGATCCATACACATTCGACCCATAGCTTATGTACCTGGCCAGTCGTCTATCTCTCTCACCTGTGAAGACTGCCCTGATCAATGCAAAATTGAATGAAAAACACGCGAAATGATCCAAACTTCAATGAGTGCATTTCTATTTAGGACTATAAAGTAGATCGAATAGAGATTTCAAGCTAAACTTTCCCCATGAAGGAAGTGGCTCGACCTAGCTTGATGTTTTATTCTTTTTATATCGCTCTAATCGAGCTACATACCATGAATGAAGGTCCAATAGGTGCGAGTGGTGTTTACTAGAAAAGTATAAAAGCAAGTGAAATACCTGTTTAGAATGGGCGAAAAGCCACTTGACCATAGGGAAATATCCTATCAGCCCTCATGATAAAGATATTTACCAATTAGCTTTAATCCTATGTACATTAGAGTTCTACAACAAGGTTGAGTATGTATAAATACTCTATGTCCACTCTCTTTCTATAAGTGAGGCCATCACATGGCTACTTCTATCTGGTGTCATTGAGTAGCGCGATTAATCGTAAAGTTAGTAGCAAAGAACGACTGCAGTGCTGCGACTAGACTAGTTTGCTAGGCGTGTGACTCGTCGACTTGACAACGACTTGCATTGACTAGGCGATGACTAGAATTGGTTGGGCGTGTGACTAGAAGCGTGTTGGGCCAGGCCCAACATAAGAATTTGGCAGGATGGCCCAAATTAGGTTTTTGGTGGCATTATTAAAGGGGAAGAAGCACCTGGACGACAGAAACTAGAGTTTGGGCGCGAGAAGCCAATCAGGCGCCGCCAAAACCTCCTCCTCCTCACCGTGGGCGCTGGGCTAGCGTCGTCGTCGCCGACGCATGAGTTCCTCCTCCCCCGAGTCTCGACGTGAGAGCACATCCTCCTCCTTCTCCTCCCCAATCCGGTCGCCCAACCTTCGCTCAGGTCAGTATCCATCTAGTCCTTTTAACTCCCAAGGCTGAATCCCTCATCTCCTTCATCACTTCCTATTTCCCCATTAGAGCTAGTCTTATAAAGTCAAGTGCTCTGGCTTGGTAGTGCTTTGGTACTAGTATTTGTCGGCTAGTAGCAGTATTAGTGTATTACTAGTACAGTAGCACTAGTATGGTAGTATTAGCATTCAGCAGCAGCACGGTAGCAGTAGCAGTTTAGCATGAAGCATCACTCATTTACTCACTGGTTATCCCAATTTGCACTTGTGCAGGCACCATGGTAGACCAAGCTCAAGGCACTAAGGGTGGCAACAAGTCGGTGCCACTGTATGATCCATCCAAGGATCCTAGCCGGAAGGCTAAGACAAAAGATCCCGGATGGAAATACGGGTTTTGGTCGGACAAAAATAAGAAGGATGTCATGCAATGTATGCTTTGCGACAAGAAAGTGTGTGCCGGAATAGGGAGATTGAAGCGCCACCTAGTAGGGGGTTTTAGAGATGTCTAACCCATTGATCCTAGATGAGTTTTAATGGGAGAATGAATGGGTTAACAAGAATGCCCAATAGGTTTATGAAAGGGTTGATCTAACTTGGGCTCAAGTTGATGAATCTACCGGTGCATCAGTTGGTCCATCACACAATTTTCGACCTCGCAATCAGCCTAAGAGAGCTCATGTTAATGGTGGGGGCAGTGGGCTTGGGGTGATAACTTATTCTCCACGTCGTCGAAGGGTGGATGATAATAACAATGAGCCGGAGGGCAACAATGAAGAGGGGGACGAAGATGAAGCATTTGAGCCTAAAGATGATGAAAATGCTGACATCGAGAGTTCTTTATCATCTACTCATGATGCGAATGATGGATCAAACGGTGATGATAAATGTCAATTTGCATTAGATGATGGTCTCTTGGATGACTTATTTGAAGCTTAAGGATTATGCACCATTACGAAGTTATGCTTACTTTTGCTACTTAAGTGAGGCTTTCTCTTGCTATTTAATGGTTTGTTTAGAATTAGAACTTCTGTCCTAATCTCCTATTACTTTTTGGTATATGCTACGTTATTTTATTACTTGCTTTTTATGCTTAATCACTACCAATCTGTCATACATCAAGATTATTGTTCGTGTTAGTAAGAAACATCACACGTGGAAGCGTGGAACCATGGAATAACATGATGCAAGAAAAAATATACACGCAAATGGCTGACTTTTCATTCATTGATACAAGATTATATTTATTGATACAGTGATATTGTTTGCAATTTTACATATATAGTTGTACAATACATACACCAACATGTATTGATGCTAGAAGAGGAACCCGTCAGCCAACACTGCATTCTGTAGGCTTTGTTTGAAGAGGATGTTCTAGCTCTTCATTCTTGATGCTTCAAACACAAATAATAAGGTAACAAGCTCTTCAATCTTTAGTATTAGTAGTTGTAGAGATTAGCAGTTGTAGAATTGTGGTACACTAGTAGATCTTTCATGAAGGCATATAGCGTTAGCTGTAAACATGCAACATGCATCGGTATTCTTCTTTGAACCACCAGCTGCAACCTGAGCCATCATGGTCACTAGTCTCCGACTAGTCGGTCAGCCGACTAGACGACTGCTCGGCAAGTCTCCTCCCTTGTGACTCGACTCACAACTTAATAACATTTAGACATTACACTTGTGCTCGGCAAGTCTCCTCCCTTGTGACTCGACTCGACGACTGCTTCTGTCCTCTTCTCTTCACATCTCATATGCACTTGTGCTCCAAAGCATAGTGTTGATTCTCCTAGCTCCCTCAATCAAGCTCAAATAATTATTTAGACATTACACTTTAAGCAACAGGAATACTTCACCAAACAGAAAGAACAACAGTAAAAGCATCATTATTTAATCCATAGATTAACCACACATGCAATAAAGTTTCTACATTGGTTGCATTAGATGTCCTCTCAGCTAACATGGAAACATCAAATTAAATATCCACCATATTAAGTACTAGGGGGGCCCAGCTGAAGTCTACAAACCAACCAGGGTCATGCAACAGAATACCTTACTAGGAAACACTAGCGCAAAAATAAAAACTGCATGGGCCTAGCAATGTAGAACTGTAGATTAACCACAATGGAAGGGCATCAGGTTCAAACCCCGTCTCTATGGTGCAGTAGTTCAACAAGAAGTTTGGATCTCATCTTGTACCATGCTTATCAACATATGCCTGTGATGAAATAAACAGACAGAAGTCAATCATACGAGGGCTAATGGCTAGATGTGTCATTGACCTACAAATTCAAGACATTTTACCTTCACAAGTTTTTCTATCTTTGTTCCAGAGGCGGTTATATAATTACTTATCAATTCTTCAGAAGCTGGTACTTGATGTGGCTCAACTGAAGCAAGAACCTTCTCAACAGATTTTTTCACTATCAGTTTATGAGCATCTTTACTCAGATTACCTTCCTTCCAAATTGGTTTCACCAACTCCTTTACATGTTCTGCCAAATGAAAACGAAATTCTCTTGTTTTCTCGTTGTTAATTGCTTCATCGTTTTTTCTTTCACAAGCTTTTACCCTATTATCACCATCCAGACTAGAGCTGCGTCCCCTATCAGATGCAATCAAGCCTGCAAATTCATTTGATCCTTTGGCAGATGTATTCCTTGCCAACTTGTCATCGCGATTCAATAATTTGTCAGTATTTCCACCTACAATAACATTCTCATCTGTATGTTGACTAGAAATGCTGCAGGATATGTTCGAGGGCTTGATATTATTTACACTTTCAATTTTGGGAGGGTCAATACTGTCAACCAGCGGGTCATATTGACTTGATGTACTGCCAGGAAAACTAGGTACAAAAGGCACTGAAGTTATCCAAACCTCATCCTTGATTAGGGAAAGGTTCCTAGATGACACGGCAGCATGTTGAGGTGAAGCGCTCACAAGTAACGCAGGCGTAGAAGTACTGCAACCCTTGTCAAAATCAACATCTTTATAGAGACCAACCTTCTCGATATCTGGTGTTAACTGATGAAGGGACTGCATTCCTAGGTGAGAAGTTGCTCGGACAGGTGGGCTACCCAAGGAATAATCAGAACTATCATGGCCTGGATTTCTGCATCCTGTTAAACAATGTGAGCTGTATGAGGCACGGCTTGACCTATGTTCTTTCTGATGTTTTTGGGGAAGATTGTCTGTTGTTCCACCATAAGCTGATAACTTCTCATTAGGTTGGATAGAATCAAGTGAAATAGATGAGTCAAATGGTCGATACCGATAATCAGGATTTAACGGTTCAAGGTAAGTTCTTGAGACATGAGAATCACTTATGCTGCTTCCCGTGGTCACATCAGACTGCAGCTTTCCTCCATCTTGATGCAATCTAGGAAAGGTGCCCCTACCATCCAAATAGCTATCAGCGGTCAAACTAATATGACATCCCATGAAATATGGTTCATGATTATTCTCTTGAACTACTGGAATCTGCCCTAGCTCATTTACAGGAGTGGTAGACTTTGTAATCCATGAATCATCAATCCTGCAAAACCTCCCTTGTGAAACCTTTAGCATGGTAGAGTTATGTTTATCAACAGGATGTATCAACCCCCTACTATCATCACCATAAGCATGAATAAGGGTCCTATATTGCTCATCTCTTGACGAACCCGCTAAATTCTCGAACTGAGGCTCTTTCAGGTTGGATCCTTCTTCAGAGTCTGAGCACAGCAGGGAGCAATCAAAAGTTTGTGACAGCAAGCTATTCTTCACAGATTATCCTATTTACAAAGTTCATACCTCTATGATTTCCATAACCAACTGGTGCAAGTACACCAGCCTTTTCTTCTTTACTCCACCGGTTATCAGAATCAGAACCCTCTCCTTCGTGAAGAAAAGTGCAACTCTTTCCTTTCTTGCACCGGCCTTGAGCATAAAAGGTACATATTCTGGTAGGCTTTCTACTTTTATTCTCCAGATCTCCACCAGGAGATGAGCTACTAAATCTATGTTATGACATGCGAAAAGTGAATTAGTGACAAAATTTATTGTTTTAAGATGTAAGATAAAACAGTAAGACATTCGTCAAACACCACAGCAAAATGAAAATTTTGTTCAAAAGTTCAAAAATTTATAGCGCACATAGGAGAAGCAATAATAATTAACATACCTCGAAGCATTAGAATATGGCAGAGTCTGTGAGCCATGAGTACCATGCAGATAAAGACCTCCCATTTTAGAAGTACCATCAACATTCGGATTTACAAGATTACCATTGCCAGCTTTCTTCAGAAATTTAACGTTGTTATGAGGCTGCGGTGTTGGTTTCTTCTCAGCAGTAGTCACTCCAATAAAACCTAGATGATACATCAACACATTTCATCTCAGAAATCTTCAGTGAAGGTTTGTACCCAAATTCGCCCTTATTCCTACTAGCTGCTTTGTATTATATCAATTTGTTAATACACTTCATCTCACAAAAAAAAATGTTAGACCACTTACCACTCCAAGTAGTTAAAAATAAAATACCAATACTTGTACCATGTAGCTGGCATCTCACCTTTGGTTTTTTTTTCTTCAGAAGATTGCTACCAGCCTACCGTAAGTACAAAATCACTAATGGAAGATCATTCGTCGCAAGATCTCCTGGGGCAACCAATCAAATTTTATTTAAGATCCTTATGACCAGCTCCAGAACCAACTATTGCTGAGTTTGAACTTTGTGGTTTCAAATTTTATTTCCAATTTTGCAGGGATGAACCCCCAAAGCTGAAAAATTCTCATCATTTGAAAAATGTGTGTTCTGAGTAAACAAATAAAATGGACGTATATGAGGGTTCAATGCACAGGAGCATGGATATAATAGCGCCAGATAAAAAGGCAATGTAGGTATTGACTCAATCATTGTGAAACCAATGATGAGTAAACACGTTTGAAGGCGAAGGATGGAAGCAAAGAACCAGTCAATTGTAAATAATACAGGTCAGATTTGGTTAATCATAGTAGCAATTGTCAAACTAGAGACTACACACTTTACGCTCACGATTCCCATAATCCCAAGGCAGCTTGTCTTTCTTGCTGTAAAGCAGGCGGGACTATTAGATTTGTCCATTTCATCCTTATATTTGTTAGCCACAGTGAGCTAATCAAACATAAACCAACAAACTTCTCATGATGGAACTATGGCTGAGAAACTTGCCATGCAAATCTATTGCATCTCAGTACACAAGCCTGTGGGAAACTGGGAACTGCCTACTTTTATCTTGAGCAAGAAGTTGCACAACAATTAACCCTTTCCCTAACACCACCACGGCAGTAATCACTTGATTAGCAGAAAGGCATATATTGCAACAATGAGAGGGCACTTCTGCCCTATTTGTATAGGTAAACTGGTCAACCAAAATATTATATGCTCCTTGGACAAAATTAGCAACATGATGCCTGCGGCACTTGCAGTGTTAGTTGGTTGATTTGATCAATAAAGACCTGGTTCCTTATTTGATAGAACTAAACAAGGAATATAAATCATTGATCTTGCATGAATCATTGATACACTCATGCTTATTAAGGTGTCGCCTATCGCTTAAGCGACGCTTAGGCGGTAAGGCGTTGCCGATGCGTAAGGCGTCGCCCCGCCTTACGTCGCCCCCCGCCTTGCTGTCTCCTCCCCGCGGTTCCTCCCGGCTCCCCGTCGCGCGGCTCCTCTCGGCTCCCCGTCGCCGTCGCACAGCTCCTCGGCGCCTCCTACCCGGTGTTGAGGGAGGAGGCGGCACGGGCGAAGGGGCGCAGAGGGAGAGGGAGAGCCGGAGAGGAAGTGGAAGAAGGGGAGAAGAGGCGGCGACGCTGGTCTGCCTGGTGCCGGGCCGAGGAGGACCGAGGAGGCGGCGAGTCTGCCACGGAGGAGGCGCATGAGTGAAGGCGTGGAGGAGGCACAGCCTGCCGCCGGGAGGATAATGGAATCGGCGCGCGGCGGCGTGGAGAAGCGGCGCGGGAAGAAGAAGACGGCGCGCGTCGCGTCGCGCGGACGGAAAAGTAGAGGCAAGGCAGGCGGGGCGCGGCAGATTCGGGCAAAGGCGGCCGGCAGCCGGTCACGGATCTTCGTGGCCGGATCATCTGTTGCTTCCAATGTTGTCGAGATCTTCGCGCCTTCCGGCTCACTGCTCTGCGCGCGCCTTAGGGATGTGTAAGGCGTCGCCGCCTCACGCCTTACCGCTTAAAAGGTGTGAGGGGGGTGAGTCGCCTCGCCTCGCTTTACCGCCTTAATAACCATGGATACACTCCAAGGAAAGTTAGGGTTTGGAAACTAATTATACGCCTACGTCACCCATGTCCGTTAGCACTTATCATAGACCAACAGGCCTCAATCCACATGACGACAAAACTGGCATAATCTTGAGAATAACTAGAAAAGGCAACTAAATGCCTCAAACATCACGCCATCGCTTCATCAAGTTATGCACGGCTCTGCTACTATTATGCCAAACTACCACCTAGTCGCTGCTATACTGCATGAGCTACGCTCCCTATTTACAAACAGCTTTTAGCTCTTACACTATATAGTACCAACGACATCACACGCGCACATTGCTACAAGCCATCTAGCTACCCATACTCAGCTGCAAAACTTCATCCTAATCCATCTATCCAAAACAGTATAGCAAGCTCAACACCATATACGTACACCAAAAGGCTCAGCTATGCAACTCAGCATTCCAAGGCAAACCCTAAATAACTGCATGCCAAAATTATAGCCTTCTACCACAGCTCCAAACCACCATAACCCCAAATCATCTCCACAGCACCCCTTCCACACAACCAAAACAAATCTAACAAGTAACAGACACATCAATATCAAATAATAACAAAAAAACAAGCGTAAAAAAGGAACATGTATATTTCCTCCATTTGCATCTCCTATCCACACCTTGCCTGCAAGAATCTAACATATCGAGTAATCACGCAGCAACCAAACCAGAAGCAACAAATGAACCAGTAAAGCATGCATGAAGAGAGCGATCATGGTGCTATACCCTTGGCGTTGACCGAATCCCTAACCCTCTTCAACCCCACCCGCTCCGCCTCCTCTGGCGGCTCCATAGTCTCCATGTCCGCCTCCGAAATCTCATCCTTCACCGGCAACCCACCCCCCGGCCCCACGCCTCCGCCGGCGCTCGCCATCCGGAGGCTACGCTGCTGCGGCGGCGCCGAGAAGGGTTTGGGTGGAGACGGTGGTGGGGATAGGGAAAGGCGGCGGCGGCGGAGGCGGCGAGGTGTGGGGGGATTGGGAGCAAAACCACCCCCGGTCGCTTCAGTTTTTTTTGCTACTCTCCTTTTCACGCTCGTCTCGCTTCCCCTTCCCCTTGTCTTTGCCACGGCGGCGAATAAACGGGCCGCCCGGTACAGTAGTGCACGAGCCCGTTCCGGTCCGGACACGATTAGACCTGGGCACTAATTGGGCAATGCCGTATCGGGCCGTGGGCCAGGGTGCCAGTCCATCGGGGCACGAGCCCTTGCTGGTATGGATACGATTAGGCATGGGCACTAATTGGGTTATGCTGCGTAGACCCGTGGGCCAAGGTGCCTGTCTTGACAAGGCACGTTGGTCTCTCGGACCGTGTTGTGCCGGCTCAGACACTATAGACGGGTCATGTCAACCCGATCATCTTCGTGCTGTGTCGTGCTTGGGGTCGTGCTGGGTCGAAGTGTGAATCCGAATACAGCATGTGTGTTCGAGTCGTGTCGACCCGGTCTGGCTATAGTGTGGGTTGTGCCATATTCGGATCGAGTCAAGCTAATAGTTTTGTACTTTTCGTGCCTCAGGCTAGCCTGAAAGGCACACCCATCTAGCCATCTCTAGCGGCGATGCTGCCTTTCTTGCTGCTATAAGGAGGGCCCTTTTTCGTCCACCTGTGCGCATCCATGGAGCGGATTGGTGTTATTACCGGTGTTGTGGTATAGCCAAAAAAAAATCCACGAGGATATAGTCCAGCAAACTGTATTGCTTGACCAAAAATATGAAATACGGATAAGAATTTTTGGAAGAGAAGCCACAATAAATTAAAAGACGATCAAGTTTTGATATGGTATTTAATATTCTAAGATGATATGGAAGCAATAAGCGGAGCTATGCTTGAACATGGAGGAGCAGGCTGTGTTATGGGAGTTAGGCAGGAGCCATGACACACTGCCTGAGTTGCTTGGCATTGCCCACTGCTGCAGTTGGAGCCAAAGAATAGCCCAATGTACTTAGATTGGTAGTGCCAGTTAGGGATGGCAATTGTATCCGATTACCCGCGTGCCCGCGGGCGAATACCCTAATAGAGGCGGGTATGGACGTCTTTCTTTGCCTACGGGTATGAAAACGGGCACAATTCCTTACCCATCGGGTAAACGGGTATGGGCATGGGTAAGCTCCACCCGTACCCGCTTCACCCGATTACCCGTGATCTACCCACGTGTGTAAGAAACTATGTCAATTTGTATTTGTATTTTATTTGTTAAACTTGATTAGTTGTAGGGATGGCAATCGGGCGCGGCGGGTACGGGTAGTGCTCGCCCATACCCATACCCGCGACCCCAATTTCCCCCCACGGGCATGCCCGCGAAGGACAACGGGCGAAGAACCTCGCCCATACCCGTCGCCCGCGGGTACCCGTCGCCCGCGGGTATACCCGTTTACCCGCGAACAATGCACCGCCGTCCGTGGGTACCCATCGCTCACGGGCATACTCATCACTGCCCAAATGGAAAAAGAGGCAGTTAACAGCAATGGTAACTCTAGCAATTCGATAAAATTGATTAATTGAATTCCTCGACCACGGTTAAATATGCTCTAAAACCTCTCATAATACTAGTACACCCAAATGAAAACCCAAAAAAGAGGAAAAATCATAGAAAATGAGGTACAAGCTAGTGGAAGTTTAAAGTTGTCACATCCAGCTTTCCCAATTCCATCTGCAAGTTCACCACGATCTTCCCGCAGATGAATATGACCCAACAAAAATACGCGCACAGGCGCACTTCACTGAACTATTGCTCAACATAGACACAAAAATTCCAAAATGCACAACCAAACCATAAAGCCCGAGAAAGTGCTTAGCGTAACACCTAGACGGCCATACCAACACAAACCAACCTGTTGGGAGAGAAATCCTAGTTCCATTTCTCTGGGCATCCAATTCCACGGAACGAAAATCCAAGAAAACCGTAAAAGGGAATGCCTAAACTAGCAATCCTTTGATGAAAACATCACAACAACTCAGATCTAGCACTCCAGGCGCACCAAGACCAGATCTAACGCGTTACGGGTCACACAAGAACTCAAAGACACACACACGGACAAAAAAAGCAAAGATCCTACCAATGCAACACAGAACCGACCGAGCTAATCGATGCTACGCGAGGCGAGAAGGATGCGTTGGGGCATTCGAGGATTTACCTCGGAAGAAGGTCGCACGCCACTCGAGAAGAGTTGGGGTGTCTCGGGGTCGCGAGGAGACCGGAGGCGAGGCGCTGGTTGGGACTTGGGAGTGGGACTCGGGACTCGGGAGTTAGGGGGAGCCGGGGAGGCGGCTGGGAGGTGGGACCGTGGGAGTGGGAGCCTGGGAGTTAGGGTTTTGCATTTATATGGTGTGGATACTTATATGACGGGTAAACGGGCGAAACGGGTCCGGGTGGAGTTTACCCATGCCCGCGCCCGTTTACCCGATGGGTAAGTTTTTTTGCCCGTTTTTATACCCGTGGGCAAAGAAAGACGCCCATACCCAACTCCATTAGGGTATTGGCCCGCGGGTACACGGGTAATCGGGCACAATTGCCATCCCTAATTAGTTGTCTTGTCGAACATGATATGTGAATTGTGATGAACTTTATTAGTTGTTGAATGCGTGATGCACCATTGATGTGTGAATTATGATGAACTTGATGTATGCATTGCTCGTGGGTAACGAGCATGTACGCGGGCGATGGGTACCCACAGGCGGTGATGCATTATTCGCGGGTAAACGGGTATACCCGCGGACGACGGGTACCCGCGGGCGACGGGTATGGGCGAGGTTTTTCGCCCGTCGTCCTTCGCGGGTATACCCGTGGGGGGAATTCGGGGTCGCGGGTACGGGTATGGGCGAGCACTACCCGTACCCGCCGCGCCCGATTGCCATCCCTAGTGCCAGTAGGGTAACAACAACCATAGGTTGGGAGGAGGAGAGAAGCCATGATGCACCCAGGAAAAATCTATCGACGAACAACGACGAGGCGATCGCACGCCGAGGCTGGGAAACCATAGGTTGGGAGGAGGAGACATGCAAGACCGTCACGCGACGCGAATTTAACGGCAGGTACAATTGGTCTATGGAGATGAGTATGCGATCTGTGGTTCTACACTTGTACCGTTTTATCGCTCAATCAGGCCAATACCTACGAAGGTCGGACCATCTCGGTTGGGTATGAGCCAAATTCTTGGGTCTTTTGTCGGTGATGGTGGTTTGGCCGCTAGAGCTACTCAACAATATCTATATCCAATATGTGCGCTGTCTGTAGTTTCTATTGTTTTTGTTTTTGTTACTGTATGTTGTTTGGCTATTATAAATGGGTTATTAATAACTTTGATGGTTAATTATGCAAAACTCAAATGCTCATGTCTGCTTTTGTGAAGTAAATTTTTTGGAAACAAAATCCCTACTTTAGACTTTCAAATACAAAATTGATACTTCTCCCATAGTACTCCAAGATTACTATAATGAACAGCCTTTTTTGGTTAACTTTTTTTGTCACCGTCTCATATAATGGTCGTCTCGATTGTGTTTTTTCCTCAGATGTATCTCAGTTCCTCTATTTGCATGTTGGATTGGATCGACCATTTTCTTTTATCTGTCAAACGGCGCTGCTATACGTACGATTAATATCGTACCATAGCGTTACGACGAAGCAAATCACGCGAGTTTCCTGAGCCTGTACGTCTTCGGGTGTCTCTCAACCGCCCTGCGCGCGTGTGTGGCGTCTCTGCTGGCCCAGAGGTCGCACGTAATTGCACTGGTCGTACGTCGGTCGTATCGACAGAAGTCGTATGCGCAGCATTTCTCTTTGGCAAAGGTGAAGTCATTAGAACCAGGCAGTCCGCACTATCCATCTTGGCACCTTAACAGATAACAACACAGCACGATTCGACGGTATACTGCATAGAAGTAGTCCTGACATACTATGATTCTCTCTCATAAATAAACGATGGCTAGCTCACTGAGGTCATACACAATGGTTTACATCAGTTGTCTATAGTTTCTGCTAAGTAAAGTTTAAAGTGATGTGGATGATGTTGGTGATATACTCTAAAGTCAATCATAGAGATGATTGTATCACGTCTATGTTTATGAGTTATTGAATAAATGTTATTCTGTTCCTTGAATGAATCATCAGTTATAAAAATTAACAAATATGTGTCTTGTTGGTGAAGCTCTTTTAACTTATGATGATGTCGTTCTAAATGTATTCCTTGTAGAAAGTCACTGGTCGGAACATTAGCGACTCTATCGACCAGCACATGTATTGATTGATGACCATGTTTCACCAGTCATAGATATAGGGATATTGAATCAATAATGTGAACACATGTTAGAGAACATGGTGTTAGATTCACCCACCTTGAGACATTGCTGAGATTGTTATGATTTCATGTGTCATCAGTTGGTCTCAAGCAATGATGATGTATAATCCGTAGATCTGAGATCAGTATGATTTTCTACATGTGTCAGAGTACACTTTGGGGTTGCCAAAAGCTACTTCGTAACCGGGTAGTCATAAAGGTAGGTTTCGAGTATACTATGACACATGTGGATGAATATGACTAGTCGGATATGAGATTTGCATCTCCTAACATAACATGAGAGATATCTCTAGGACCCTCGATGTGGTCGGATAAAGAAAGTGCATGGTCATGCCACTGGTGGTCGAAGAGTTCGACCATCTGAAGTTATCTGACACTTGATCAAGAAAGTATTGAACAGTCCATGGATGATATAATATCTCACCTGGAGTTCAACCAGATATCGTGAGGCAAAAGAAGAATACACGAATAGATCACTTAGTTCGATCAGTTACTGACTGGTCGTATGGAGATACGAGCTGGTCATAGACTGGTCGAACGTAATCATTGAGTAGTCGAAACCCTATCGTAAGGAGTTACGAACTGGTCGTACAGAGATATGAGTTGGTCGTAAGTGATGAGGATCTGGTCATATGATTTATCAATTAAATGACTTTTGCTAGGTTGGCCTTTTGAAAATCTTGTGAATACCAAAAAGGTTTAGAATAGATAGCTCTAGGATATTCCTTTTGGGGATGTTTTAAAATTCCTTTTAGAATAGATTTTACACAAAAATCTAGTTTATGTAAAAAAACAAGATACTATAATTTTGGATTTTGGCTAGAAACTCTTTTTCACTTAAAATAGGTTTTTTTGAGCCAAAACCTTTGGTAAACCTTTGAAAAGCATTTGTATACATTTATAACCTAGTTTTTCAAAGGATTACTAATAGTTATAAGATTTTTGACTTTTGGCTAAAAGGTTCAATTTTGAAAAACATTAGTAGCACTTAATTTATTTGAGCCCACTTAGGGATGTGATATACATGTATATGACTTAGCACTCCCCTTTAATGTGCCACTACCATCTTTATCAAGATTTAAAAAATGAAGTTGTTGGACAGGAGCAAGAACAACCTTTCTAAAAGATTATCATGAAATACAACCAAATTAAGGTAAAAGGGCTAGATACTTCAATGTAAATACTTGTTACCGAGACGGCATTGGTTCTTGATATGATGTGATCATCCTCAAGCTTAACTTCAATTTTGCACATGGTGGAATCCACCTCTTCATGTGAGCCAAACCTCCAATGTCTCTCCAAGTACCTATTAATCATTTAAGCACCTTTTGATACCCAAAATCGATTGGGTCCTTGAATGTTAGTCACAAGAGATTTGGGCATCCAAATGACTCTAGCAATAAGTTTTGGTGAATTAACAATTCTAGTAAACACATTATCATATTTATTCTTCCTAAGCAAATAATGATCATTATAGATAACAGGCTTAGGAGATATACCTTTGGGATAATCCTTACTAAAATGTATCTTTTCTCGGCAATTGTAGTAAGTTGGATTTTTGCTTCCCCTTCTTGTTTCTTATCTTGCTCATTGCCGGTTTGCCTTATTTTTTAATGTCTTGACTTGATATCCATTTAATTTGGACACACCGAGGCATAGTGGCCCTTCCCATTGCACCAAGGCACTTACATATTTCTTCGTGTGTCTTGCATTGTGCCTTGTCTTGCTATTTTTCTTCTTCTTGGGAGTGAAGACAATTCCACTCTTTTCTTGCAAGCATTTTTGCTTGCTTAATATTTCATCGAGAATGGCCTTCCCTTTGAAACTTATTTCTAAGTCAATTTTTAATTTTGTGACTTGGGCCTTGAGCTCTTTGTTTTTCTCTATAAGGTTAGTATCAACAAACATAGAGAAAGTAGTAGCATCTATTTTTGAGTTACAAGGAATATCTAACAAATCATCATAAGAAGTGGATATGCTAACCTTAGATGTAATGCAACGGTTAGCAATTACACATGTCATATCATCTAATAAATCACATGTTATGCCTATATCCACTTTAGAATTGTTGAACCTATTTTGGAGGAGAGTTTTGTATTCATCTTTTAGAACATCATAATTATTTTGAAGTAAGACGTACTCTTTCTTCAAAATTTTGAATTTTAATTTCTCCTTTCCTGAATACTCATTAAGTTCCTCAAGCATATCCATCAACTCATCATATGAAGGCTCATCATCATTATTTACCTTCTTATTACCTTTGGCCATAAAGCAAAGAGGTTATGTGGATGGGGTTAAGGACTCATCATTGTCGGAGCTAGAAGTTGAGCATTCTTCTCCCGACGTCCATTCTTCTATGCAATCATCGTTGATTGAGGTGGACCTTTCAAATTGTCTTAAAGATGGTCTAGATTTTATGAGTGTTCTTAAGATTGCATACTTAATTGAATACCTCTACACTCAAAGTACTAAATAAAGCGTTAATTGTTTGAGCGTCGAGATGTGAGCATTTCTCTTCCTCAATAGTTGAAGTATGAGGATCCTTTAGAGGAGAAAAGCCCACATCTATAATCTGCAATATTTTAGGGCTCATGGCCTTAAAGTAGCATGACATGCAGATTTTTCAATAAGCATAATTTGTGCTATCAAATAGAGGTGCTTCACCTGGGTACACTATATCACTAGTGGCCATCATTTACTCTCTAGATGATTAACTCTAATAAAATGAGAGACCAAGTTCTGATACTACTTGTAAGATCGAGGAGGCCGACTAGATGGGGATGAATATGCGGTTTTAAAAAACTTTTGGCTAAAACCATTTTCTAATGCGGAAGAGTAAGTCAAATCGATTTTGCACAATTAATGCCTAAAACAACTAGTCTCACTAAGTGCATCAACAATATAAGACTATGTCAATGATAGCAAATATAAAAAGACATAAATGCAATTTAATTCTAGGAATGTAAATTGCACAAGGTAAATCACTAGAGAGCAAACCACAAAGACACAAGGTCTTTTTTACCGTAGTTTCGGAGACTTGCCGGTCTCCCCTAATCCACGTTGAGGTAAGCCCAAACTAATTAGACCGGCTCCACAAATTAAGCCAAACACATCAATTCCACTAGTGGTAGCTCTTTCTTACTCTGGGTAGGTGAGCTCCAACCTTAACCACACGTCGGACTTCTTCACAATCTTCTTTGAAGGGATAACTGGGCACGACGCCTTCAACGCCGTCTAGAAGTCGGTAAACTCTAAGAGTAATAAGTCAAGCCCTTTGCTTGACTCTCACCACGTGCAACGAATGCACAAGCTCAAGTGGATACGAAATCCAACTCTAGATGCAACACATGCAACTAGAGACCTCTCTCCTTGCTCATAAGGTGTAATACATGCACAATTGAGAGGAGAAGGTCACATTATCTCAATTGAATGAAATGAAGTGTCAATTTTTTTTTCACAACCAACCAAGGGGGTATTTATAGCCCCACCACAAAAACTAGCCGTTGGAACAAACATCCTAAACAAATCAGGAGTTTCGGTAGTACCACCATTCAGGATCGGTACTACCGCAGTCGAGATTCAACGGTCGACTGTTGTCATTTAATGCGACTGATATAGCCGTTACAAAAAATTACAATACTACCGCCAACTACAAATAGGTATTACCGCACTGCGGTAATACCGCTCGGCTATATCGGTATTACCAATTTCCAGATGATTAAGAATCGCAAGAAAAACACCCTCTCTAGAAAAGTTGTACCGCCAAGAAAACATCGGTACTACCACACTCTGGTAGTATCGCTCAGGGTATTACGGTCATACAGATTCAAAGGAGATCAAAACTTCAAAAAACATGTTCTCTGTAACATACATACCGCCACATAAATATCGGTACTACCTACTTGCGGTAGTACCGTAGCTGAAGTGCGGTCGTTCCGATTTTCAGAGAGTATCAAACCACTCGAAAACACGCTCTCTGTATTTTACTTACCACCATACATTTTTCGGTACTACCAACCTACGGTACTACCGTAGTTCAAATGCGGTTGTCTCGATTATCAGAGAGATTCAAAACATCTGAAAAACATACTCTCTGGAAAATACGTACTGCCCAATAAATATCGGTACTACCGACTTGCGGTAGTACCACTTATTAGCAGCAGTCATACCATTTTTCAAAACAGTATTCGAGAAACTCAAATCAAAGCAATGCATGAACCCTAACAATTTATAAAACACATTTGCAAACTTAGATCATGCAACAAGGAGTAAGTACATGGATTTCAACCATTTACAAAACAAATTTGCAAAGTATAGCTACATGGTACAAGGATTAGACGACGAGCCTCGACTATTTGCAACATGTTCTCAGTAACATATATACATACATAAATATCGGATTACCTACTTGCGGTAGTACCGTAGTGAAAATCGCGGTCGTTCTGATTTTCAGAGAGTATCAAACCACCAAAACACGCTCAGATTTTACTTGTGGATATCATGGGGATATGCTCCGGATCTTAGGATGATGTGACAATTGGCAATGGCGTTAATGGTTTGTCGTTTCACCGGGTTTTCGACAAAGTTTCAAAGATTATTCGGACTTTACCGACGGGCGGTCTGACCGCCATAGCACGGCGGTCCGACCGGTCCCAAATCGGTCGGATCGGCCATGTGCGCCGGTCGGACCGGCCGTGACCAAAAGTGGTCAAAGCAGTCGGGCCAAAAATAGAGGTGTAGGCAAGTGAGGGGATCCCATTGTTCTTGCTCCCATAATTTTGGAGTCTCCATAAAAGTTCTATTGGTTTAAAGTTTCCGAGGTTTCGGTTTTTCAGGGTTGAAAATTGGCTAAGTCCTTACGGCGGTCGGGCCGCCTTTGGCCGGCGGTCCGACCAAGGAAGTTGGCGGTCGACCGCCCCGAGAAGCGATCGACCGGTTGTTACTTGAACGTCGCCGTCGTGGCGGCGTTGTTCGTTGGTTAGGTCAAAGTCATGAGTTTGATGCATATGTGTTGCATGATGCATGTTTTGACTAACGTGGGTCAAGTTGCGAAGAACTTGTTCCGGCTTCGATTTGCTTGTCTATTGTTGTGCGGGTTGCTTGGTGGTCAACGACGGTCAACGGCGAGGATGATCGGACGAGGCTTGAGAGCTTAGGTCCGAACGATCGGCGATCGCGGGTGAGGTCAATGAAATCAAGTATGGCATGAATGGACAATGATGACCGAACGGGTAGTTCGGTGCGATGGTTTGATCAAGCGGCGCGGAGTCGGTGCAAGTGCCATGGTGGTTTCGGTGGGGCCGGATGGGAGAGACTTGCCGACATGGAGAGAGCCGTTGATCAACCTACACGTATGGAGCATGCAAAGTGCTTGCGAAGATGGACTCGGTCTTGGAGAAGGACCGAGAAGGGTATTTTGGTAATCTTACCAAATATCACCTTGGTGACCTTTTGCCTACCCACGGCGCAAGGCAGCGCAAGAGAAGCGGTTTAGGTTAAGAGGTGTTGTAGGCGGCGCTCTAAAATGCGTGCGTGTGTGACCCGCTTGTGTTGGGCCTTAACGGAGCCCATTTGAGTTAATTTTCTAGAAGGTCTAAGTCTCCACTATAAATAGAGGAGGAGGTGGCTGCACCCTCCAACTCTTTATCATTATTGAAACCCTAGTTTTGGCTTAGGGAGAGGATTAGTGGAGGTTAGGGTTCTAGAGAGTTTTGATTTGATCTTGTGCTCTTGGATTGAGCTTTGTCCTCCATTGATGGAGTGGTCAAACCCAAACCCTATCAAATCAATCCAAAGAAAGCTTTGATCAAAGATGTGTCTCTTTGCCCTTCTTCTCTCTATTTGGTGATTTTGAGTCTTTCTTTGATTCGCATGTTTTTGATTGATTTCGTTACATGATATAGCTTGCTGTGACATGTGGGAACACATCTAAGATCATCTTGATCATCAATCACCCACGAGCAAGTTTTTGGGTCACGTTTGCGTTTTGACTCGGTTTGAACCATCCATCTCTCAAACTGAAAAATGTCGTAACTTTTCCATGGATCTCCATGATCTTCGATTGGAATAGGTTCCGACATCCTAGAGAAGGTGTGTTCCAAGTTTCATGAAGTTTGGAGTTGTAGATCAAAAGTTAGACCTATTTGCAACCGTTTTTGGCCGATTTCACTGTTCATGGGTGGAGGTCGACCGCCTAGCTAGAGGTCGGACCGCCTTGGAGAGGTCGGACCGCCCGAGTAGAGGTCGACCGCCTACTCTTAGGAATTTAAGTTTGGTTGTTTTTGGTTGTTTTGCTTGGGTTTTGATTGGATTCAATCCTAGTCTTCCATTTGTCTTGGTATATCGATCTTCATAGCTTCTATAGCTATTGGAGTGAAATTTGTGTTGAATCTAATCGTGGTTGAAAAAGTGAGCGTGCTCTATTCACCCCCTCTAGTCGCCTTTTCGGTCCAACAAGTGGTATCGAGCCGGTTAGTTCAATCTTGATCTTAACAGGTCCTTTGAACTTGGCGATGGATAAGTACTCCACCAAGCCGCATATCTTCGATGGGCACGACTATGCCTATTGGAAGAATCGCATGCGAGTCTTCCTTGAGAGCGAAGGACAAGCTATATGGGAGGTTGTTCGAGCCCCGCTCGTTCTTCCCGAAGTTGTTCGCCGGCTTCAATGACCCTCTTGGCTAACAACAATAAGGCAAAGAACCTCTTGTATGGTGGGCTTGGTAGGCAGGAGTATGATCGAATTTGCAATCTTGAGATCGCAGACGAGATTTGGAACACCTCGAAACCTACCATGAGGGTTCGTCCCAAATCAAGAAAGTACGCGAGCATACCTATAAGCGTGAATATAACAAATTCGAGATGCGTCACGGAGAGAGCATCGATGACATTTTCATCGCTTCAACAAAGTGATTAATCAAATGAAGGTCATTGGAATTGAATATTCTCGCCGAAAATGCCACCCACCTCTTGGCTGCAATCAACACCAAGGAGTGGGAGATAAAGGCTACCGCCATTGAGGAGAACGCCAACCTCTCGATCCGACTTTAGAGCTGCTCTATAGCAAGCTTAAGACTCATGAGATCAAGAGGATTGATCATCCCAAGAAGGAAAATATGGCCTTGGTAGCGCAGACCGCCAAGAGAGCTTCGATGGGTCTTCCGAGTCTTCTTCGGATTTTCGCTGTTGGTTTATCGCAATCCATGAAGAGGAGTTTGAGAGTCTTCCGAGGCCGAGTTAGCCCTCATAGTCGAAAAGCCACACGGGCCTATAACAATATGAGAAACAAAAGAGAGGAGGTCCGTGACTTGCTATGAGTGTGGTGAGCTTAATCACATCCGCAACCGCCCCAAGTTGAAAGGAAAGAGCAACCACAAGGAAGGAAAGCCACTTGGAAGAAGCCTAAATGGAACAAATCAAGATTTGATGTTGCTAAGCTCACAAAGGCGACTCAGGGTTCTTGCCGCTTTGGGGAACAATCCTTGCGATGTGGACTCGGGAGCGAGGATGACAAGGAGGAGGAGATCCTCAAGACAAGAAGAAGGGAAGGCCAAGGACTTCACGGCGTTTGCTTCATGGCCGACTCGACGGCGTCGACGACGATGAGGTACCTCTCCCTATGATGTCCTTTCCGATAGATGCGAAACTATCTTTGAGCAACTCATGAGCCGGATAAGGCGTTAGAGTATATCATGGCTAGGAACAAGGACTTAGAGTCTCAAGTAGATAATTTAACTTTAGAACTTGCAAATACTAAGACTCTTGAATCGATGAATGTTCTTCCGCCATGCCCTACACTCGTAATTTGCTAAAGCGCAATCTGCTCATGATATTGCTTTGCAACAACTTGAAAATGCTAGGGTGAGTTAGTTGAGGTTAAATCTGCTCCTTGTGAAAAATGCTTAGATTCCAAAGAAGTTGGTTGCTCTGGTGCCGTTGATCCTAGCCTTTGCTCTTTTGCATTGAACGCGAACATGAAGTTAAAGATATCTTAGAAGCGATTAGAGCTAAATATGCCAAGCTTAAGAACAAGATTGAGTCTTCTACATGTGCTTCATGTCCGCTCTTAAACTTGAAATTGCTTTATATAAGGAAAAATATGCTAGAGCTATTAAAGGCAAAACTTGTGAGTCATGTGTTAATCTTGAAAAAGAAAATGCTTATCTTAAGGATACCTTAGAAAAATTTTCTAAAGGTAAGAAACAATTAAACATGATTCTGGACAAATCTAAGACTCCTTATAAGAAGCAAGGATTAGGATACAACTCTGTCCAAGATAATTCTAAGCCCCAAGTAACTCAAGTCTTGGAAAATGGGTTAGTTGAATTTAAAATCCAACCTGCAAAAACTACTTTTAAATCATGGTTTTGCCCAAACTTCTGTTAAGTCAAAGGGTGCTTCTCGGTGGTATCAAGTACCATTGCACCTATTGCAAGAAGAATGGACATTTGGTTGAGTTACATTGGCGTGAGGTTGAAAAATGATAAGAAAAATTTTGCTAGAATTTCACTCAATCAACCTAGAGCTTTTATGAGACATGGTAATGTAGAAAAGAGGAAACTTGGTTTAGGATTTGTGTCACATGCTCATCATCATGTTCCTAGACAGGATAACTCTTATGTTAAAGTAACCATTGCTCATAACAGAACTTCAAACTTAATCAAGGATAGCACTTCTGCTTTGCATACTACTGCAGACATGTGTCTCAAGATCTTGGGTTCCCAAGTCTTGTTTAACTAACTTGAGATTGAGACACATTGTTCTTCTGTGCCTTGATTTTCGGGATTACCGCGAAAGAGGAAGGACACATGGTTCGTCGACTCATTTGTTCACGCCACATGACCGGAGACTCAAGATGGTTCACCTCCTTCACTTGATCGACGGGTGATGAATTCATCACCTTTGGAGATGATAGGCAAGGGCGGATTGAAGGAACGGATCGATCGTGGTGAACGACAAGTTCATCCTCAAGGACGCCGCCTTGTGGACAAGCTAAGGTTTAATTTGCTTTCGTCTCTCAACTTCTTGATGATGGCTATGAGACTAGATTTAAGAAAAATGCTTGTCGGGTGCTTGATTCATTTGGTGAGCTTGTTTTGGGATTACTAGAGTTGCTAGGATCTTTGAGCCGATTTTTACGAATCTCTTTGCCGGTTCTCTCAAGTGCTTAATTTCATCTTCTTCTTCCGAGTTTTGGCTTTGCACCGCTGTTTGGGGCACATTGGTTTTGATCATCGACGCGAGTTAGCAACCTTGAGCTCATGAGAGGTTTGCCCAAACTCAAAGCCGTCAAGGATCTTTGTATGTGCGCCACTGTAGGCATGGCAAGCAAGTTGCCGCCTCACCCATCGCTGACTATGGTCATGACCACTGACCGACGATTGCTTCATATGGATACCGTTGGTCCCGCTAGGTTCGGTCGATTGGTGGAAAATGGTACATTCTTGTCATAGTCGATGATTTTCTAGATACACTTGGGTGTTCTTTCTTGCTTCAAGGATGAAGCTTTTGATCATTATCATGATCTTGTTCTTCGCTTGTCTTACGAACTTCCGAGTGCCTTGAGAGCGATCCGCAGATGACAATGGCACGGAGTTCAAGAATGCATCTTTTGCTTCCTTTTGTGCCGAGTGGAATTGAGCATCGTTCTCCTCCCACACGTCCCTCAACAAAATGGCGTTGTGGAAAGGAAGAACAGACCCTAGTCGAGATGGCTAGGACGATGCTAGATGAGTATAGCACTGAGGAGGTTTTGGGCGAAGCTATTTCTACCGCTTGCCATATTGCAAATCGTGTCTTTTGAGACCGTCTTTGGGCAAGACTCCTTATGAGCTTCGTTTACAGAGAAAACCCTCATCTCACACTTTCGAGTCTTTGGATCAAAGTGTTTTATTCTCAAGACAGAAACCTAGATAAATTTGAGTCAAGAACTTTTGATGGTTTATTTTTGGGTTATCCTGCACATTCAAGGGTTTTCGGGTTTTAATGTCAAACTAACTCGTTCAGAGACATGCAATGTCACTTTTGATGAGACTAGCCACGAGCTAGATCGGATATTTCGGGTGATACACAGTGACAGAGAGTATATTCAGAGAAGAAGATGATGATGGACTCGATGATACTCTTCCACTGCTTCTTTGTTGACATTCTTATCCTCGCACAAGAACTCGTCGTGACTACTTCGCTTTGGTTGAGGCACTGCGATCTTCATCATCGCAGATACTGCGAGGTCGAAGAGGTACTTTCCTCTCCGGTGCGCCACTTCACATTCAAAAGCAAAGATCCGCCGGATCGATGATAGGTAATATCCATGAACGAGTCACTCGCTCCTGTATCATGATCCAAACCTCTATTCTCATTACGCTTTTGTAGCTTCTTTTGAACCCCGCGATATATCACATGCTTTATCCGATTCGAGTTGGGTCAATGCCATGCATGAGGAGTTAGAGAATTTTGAGAGGAATAAGGTTTGGAACCTAGTAGAACCTCCTAGTGGTCATAATGTTATAGGAACCATTTGGGTCTTCAAAAACAAACAAAATGAGGATGGTTCGTGGTTAGAAACAAGGCTAGGTTAGTAGCTCGTGGTTTTAGCCGAGTTGAGGGGTTAGATTTTGATGAGACCTTTGCTCTGTTGCTAGACTAGAAGCTATTCGCATTCTTCTTGCATTTGCCTCTAAGGGCTTTAGATTATATCGATGGATGTTAAGAGTGCCTTTCTGAATGGTTTTATAGAGGAGGAGGTTTATGTTAGGCAACCCCCAGGCTTTGAGAATCCCAAGAACCCACATCATGTCTTCAAGCTATCCAAAGCCTTGTATGGTCTTAAACAAGCCCCTAGAGCCTGGTATGATAGACTTAAGACCTTCTTGCTTAAGAATGATTTTGAGATGGGTAAGGTAGACAAGACCTTGTTCATTCTTAGGCGTGGCAATGATTTCTTACTTGCTCAGATTTACGTTGATGATATTATCTTTGGTGGTTCTTCTCATGCTCTTGTTTCTAGCTTTTCTGAGACTATGTCCGGGAATTTGAGATGAGCATGATGGGAGAGCTCAATTACTGGGCTTCAAATCAAGCAATGTAAGGAAGGGATCTTCATCCATCAGACGAAGTATACTAAGGATCTGCTCAAACGCTTCGACATGGGTGACTGCAAGCCGATCGCCACTCCCATGGCGACTTCGACTGCTTTGGATCCAGATGAGGAAGGAGAAGCCGTGGATCAACGCGAGTACCGCAGCATGATCGGCTCCCTCCTGTACCTGACGGCATCAAGACCGGACATCCACTTCACAGTCTGCCTCTGCGCGAGGTTTCAGGCGTCTCCGAGAACTTCCCATCGCCAAGCAGTTAAGCGCATATTCAGGTATTTACACTCTACCCTCCAGTATGGCATTTGGTACTCCTGTTCTTCTTCTTTATCCATTCGGGGGTTTTCTGATTCTGATTTTGCGGGCTGTCGGCTTGATAGGAAGAGTACCTCGGGCACTTGTCACTTCCTAGGCACTTCTCTTGTTTCTTGGTCTTCTAGGAAGCAGTCCTCTGTTGCACAATCTACTGCTGAGGCTGAGTATGTAGCTGCTGCTAGTTGCTGTAGTCAGATTTTGTGGATGGTATCCACTCTTAAGGACTACGGGTTAAATTTTGCTAGTGTTCCTCTTTTCTGTGATAACACTTCTGCTATTAACATTGCTAAGAACCCATGCAACACTCTAGGACCAAGCACATAGACATTCGCTATCACTTCCTTAGAGACCATGTCGAGAAGGGTGATATTGTGCTACACTTCGTGGAGTCCGAGGCTCAACTTGCTGATATCCTCACCAAACCTTTAGACCCAACTAGGTTTGCCACCTTAAGAAGCGAGTTAGGGGTAATTTATCCCTATGGGTTGGTTTGAGGGGAGTTCGATCTTTTCCGATCTTACCTTGTTCTTTTGATCTTTTATTGTTCTTTTACGAACTTGTTGATCTTTTTGAACTTTTTAGGTTTTAGGCTTTTATTGCATCGCATTGTATCATATTGCATTCATATGTAAAATACTTCAAGTGGTTTGAAAAATCCAAAAGATGCATTGTAATATAAAATTTTACGCTTATCTTTTAAAATTGATGAAGCTTTGACTATTACCCTTTGGAGCTTTAGTATTTCAATTCTTGCTCAATGCCATGTCTAGTTCTTTGACTTGCTAAAATTATCATGCTTTTACATGTGTAGCTAAGTCTTTGCTATATGAGCTAGAACTTTAAAACAAACTCGAACTAAGAAATTGCAATTTGTGGATGTTTTAGCGAATTGCAATTAGTGCTCCTTTTGTGACATTGGCCCCGCTGTAATTGCTTTGTTAACTCTTTGATCTAAAATTGACCATTACTTGAGCTTTTGTGTTCTTGAGATTCTAAAATGCTCTTGTGAAAAATTAAAAAATTCAAGATTGTCTTATGCTTAAAATGTGCCAAACTATTCTTACGAGACTGCTTGTCAAATGACATGAACTTGGAGATAGTTTGATGATCCAGACGATCTCATGGGGATTGCTTGTCAGAAATGACATGAACCTCAAGATTTGTCGCCCTGGTAGAAGCTTAGAAAGAGTTTGTGGATGGCTCCTAGTCCGTAATCTTCTTTACTAAGATATACCTTTAATCAACTTTTGGTGAAGCTTAGGATGAGTTTGTGGATGGCTCCTAGTCCAGGATCTTGTCACTAAGTTAGATCATTAGTCAACCTCAATATTCAATGCAAATGAGAAAAATGTTGACAAATGGGCGTTTACAAAAGATTGAGCAAAATGATTCAATACGGACTTGATTGACTCTTAATGTGGTCTTTGTTAGATTTTTGATCTCACTTTGACATTTTGACATGGCCAATTTCACTTTAGGATCCCTGTTGATGAACTTGCTGAATTTGAAGCGTTGCTTAAATTGATCAAATCTATTGCTTTACTTTTGAGCCTTGGTGCTTAGCTTTGATATATATGTCTTACCATGATCTTGCTAGCACTGTCAGGCTTGATATGTTGTTTGTGCAATATTAGAAATGCTAGCTAGTTCTTTTGGGTAATCTCCAAAGCTTCTTGTAATCAAAAATTGAAAAATACAAAAATGAAGCCACTCCATTGCACTTCATGCATACTTCTTCTTTTACTTCTTTCTTCATTACGCAAATTGCTATCTCGGATGAGAGGAAGGCGTGATTCCTTGATGACTCCATTGTCAAAGGGGAGAAGATATTTCGATGTTGGGGAGAAGTTTATACAAAGGGAGAAAGTTGGAGAATTTGAAATTTTCAAATCCGAGGATCATAGTGAGGGGAGTTTTTGAATTGCATTCTTATTGTCTTATTGAATCTTGAACTTGAATTGCATTTATTACTCCTCACAATGATCAAAGGTCAATTGAACAATTGTTCTTTCATATGGACCTTAAGTGAGATTTTGACTTTTCTCGAAATCAAAGTTTTATGCTTTCTTTTGCCTTATCTCACTTGTCTATGCTATTCGATGCCACTTGGTCATTTCCATTGCTTTCTCTTGCTTATGGACCAAGTTGTGCCTTTGTGCGAAAACGAAAGTATTTTACTTTTCAAACCTTCAAATTACATTTTTCGGATTATTGCCAATGTGTTCATCAAGGGGAGATTGTGGATATCATGGGGATATGCTCGAGATCTTAGGATGATGTGACAATTGGCAATGGCGTTAATGGTTTGTCGTTTCACGGGTTTTCGACAAAGTTTCAAGATCTGCTCGACTTTCGGGATAGGGCGGTCTGACCGCCATAGCACGGCGGTCCGACGGTCCCAAATCGATCGGACCGGCCATGTGCGCCGTCGGACCGGCCGTGACTAAAAGTGGTCAAAACAGTCGGGCCAAAAATAGAGGTGTAGGCAAGTGAGGGGATCCCATTGTTCTTGCTCCCATAATTTTTGGAGTCTCCGAGAAAAGTTCTATTGGTTTAAAGTTTCAGAGGTTTGGTTTTTGAGGTTGAAAATTGGCTAAGTCCTTACGGCGGTCAGACCGCCTTTGGCGGTGGTCCGACCGGCAAGCCGGGCGGTCGACCAAGCCCGAGGGGCGATCGACCGGTTGTTACTTGAACGTCGCTGTCGTGGCGGCGTTGTTCGCTGGTTAGGTCAAAGTCATGAGTTTGGTGCATATGTGTTGCATGATGCATGTTTTGACTAACGTGGGTCAAGTTGCGAAGAACTTGTTCCGGCTTCGATTTGCTTGTCTATTGTTGTGCAAAGTTGCTTGGTGGTCAACGACGGTCAACGGCGAGGATGATCGGACGAGGCTTGGAGAGCTTAGGTCCGAACGATCGGCGATCTTTGGGTGAGGTCAATGAAATCAAGTATGGCATGAATGGACAATGATGACCGAACGGGTAGTTCGGTCGATCGGTTTGATCAAGCGGCGCGGAGTCGGTGCAAGTGCCATGGTGGTTTCGGTGGGAGCCGGATGGGAGAGACTTGCCGACATGGAGAGAGCCGTTGATCAACCTACACGCATGAGCATGCAAAGTGCTTGAAGATGGACTCGGTCTTGGAGAAGGACCGAGAAGGGTATTTTGGTAATCTTACCAAATATCACCTTGGTGACCTTTTGCCTACCCACGGCGCAAGGCAGGCGCAAGAGAAGCGGTTTAGGTTAAGAGGTGTTGTAGACGGCGCTCTAAAATGCGTGCGTGTGTGACCCGCTTGTGTTGGGCCTTAACGGAGCCCATTTGAGTTAATTTTCTAGAAGGTCTAAGTCTCCACTATAAATAGAGGAGGAGGTGGCTGCACCCTCCAACTCTTTATCATTATTGAAACCCTAGTTTTGGCTTAGGGAGAGGATTAGTGGAGGTTAGGGTTCTAGAGAGTTTTGATTTGATCTTGTGCTCTTGGATTGAGCTTTGTCCTCCATTGATGGAGTGGTCAGAACCCAAACCCTATCAAATCAATCCAAAGAAAGCTTTGATCAAAGATGTGTCTCTTTGCCCTTCTTCTCTCTATTTGGTGATTTTGAGTCTTTCTTTGATTCGCATGTTTTTGATTGATTTCGTTACATGATATAGCTTCTTTGTGACATGTGGGAACACATCTAAGATCATCTTGATCATCAATCACCCACGAGCAAGTTTTTGGGTCACGTTTTCTTTTGACTCGGTTTGAACCATCCATCTCTCAAACTGAAAAATGTCGTAACTTTTCCATGGATCTCCATGATCTTCGATTGGAATAGGTTCCCGACATCCTAGAGAAGGTGTGTTCCAAGTTTCATGAAGTTTGGAGTTGTAGATCAAAAGTTAGACCTATTTGCAACTTCGTTTTTGGCCGATTTCACTTGTTCATGGGTCGGAGGTCGACCGCCCTAGCTAGAGGTCGGACCGCCCCTTGGAGAGGTCGACCGCCCGAGTAGAGGTCGACCGCCCTACTCTTAGGAATTTAAGTTTGGTTGTTTTTGGTTGTTTTGCTTGGGTTTTGATTGGATTCAATCCTAGTCTTCATTGTCAGATGGTATATCGATCTTCATAGCTTCTATAGCTATTGGAGTGAAATTTGTGTTGAATCTAATCGTGGTTGAAAAAGTGAGCGTGCTCCTATTCACCCCCCCCCTCTAGTCGCCTTTTCGGTCCAACACTTACCACCATACATTTTTCGGTACTACCAACCTACGGTACTACCGTAGTTCAAATGCGGTTGTCTCGATTATCAGAGAGATTCAAAACATCTGAAAAACATACTCTCTGGAAAATACGTACTGCCCAATAAATATCGGTACTACCGACTTGCGGTAGTACCACTTATTAGCAGCAGTCATACCATTTTTCAAAACAGTATTCGAGAAACTCAAATCAAAGCAATGCATGAACCCTAACAATTTATAAAACACATTTGCAAACTTAGATCATGCAACAAGGAGTAAGTACATGGATTTCAACCATTTACAAAACAAATTTGCAAAGTATAGCTACATGGTACAAGGATTAGACGCACGAGCCTCGACTATTTGCTAAACACATTCGTAAATAATAGCATCATACCACTGTGAGAAAGAGCAAGCGAGATTGAGCTATCAACACATGATGAGACTCAAGCTACTAGACAAGACCCCTCTTAATAGCACGGCAACCTATACAAGTAAAACGGTCTCCAGCCAAACACCAAGACGGGTAAAAGACTAGGAACACATACTTAGCCTAGCTAGTCATACCTTTGCATTGCACACTCACTTGAAGCTTGATGACGCGCATCTTCATTTTAGGTTCAGGTCCTTGACTTGATATGCATCAACCCATGATGCATTGTACACTTGACATCCATCAGCACATGATGGTTTTCTTTACTCCATGTTCTTGACTTAGATATGCATCAACTCGTGATGCATTCTTGAGGAGCCTTCCATCAACATATGATGGATTCATTTACTTCGGGATCTTGCCTTGATGCTTATCAACACATGATGACATCTTTCATCCCGAATCTTGACTTGAATATCATCAACACATGATGATCTTCTTCACTTGACTTGATGATCAGTTCATGATCATCTCCTCTTCGTGATCTTGATATGCATCAACACATGATGCATCCTCTTCTTGAATTTTGACTTGATGACAATCAAGTCATGATGCCATCCCAAGTCATCATCATCATTGAACTCAACTTATTTCACCAACTCATGAAAAATATTAGTTCCACAATGAGATTGTCATTAATTGCCACACCATATCATTAACTCATAATGGTGGGTCAAGATACTTCAATCTTTCCCTCTTTGATAATTGATGACAACCATCACAATTACAAATAATTGAATTTAAGGTAATATAAGTATATATGAACTACACAAGTTTTATATACTCAATGTATATGTTTCAAAGTAAAGATCCTTAATATAGATGGATAAAGGAATATGGATCAATACTTATGAAACTACAAAACATAGGGTGAACCCCTCCCCCTAAATGTGTGCATACACGAATGTGTAATAAAAATATATGCACATATTCAAGTTAGACCTTTGGTGGAGTTCAACTTATACTTTAGATCCGAGGAATGCAACAATATATAAGAATATAATGTTCAAATGCATATCTCTTTGATTTTGATATTTTCATCCAATTGAGACTAAACAATAGGTATAACAATCAAAGTGTTAGTCTCATAAATAGATTTATTATTAATAACTAAAATACTCTATTAACTCATAATGGTAGGTCTAGATTCTTCAACCCCTTCCGTGTGATAAACAGAACATGTGTCTCAATTGTTCGAGCTCACACGATGTTTTTGGATATAAGTCACTCACAATAACCACCATGTAGTTATTGTCTCTTCTAATACCAATCGCTGATCAGTTGGCATTTCCCTAATTGACACTGCTTCTCCAACCGGACGCAACACTTCTAATGGATGCCTCTATTAGGAGTAACTGCCACTACTTCGTCAGTTATTTAAAAGGAGAACACAAACGGTAGGAAGGAGATGAGAGATTGGAATTCGACATTCGACATCCGACATCCGACAATTGCATCTGAATCCAGATAAGACACAGCGATCTGAAGACAATTAGAGTAGTAGCAAGCAATATACCAAGTGTAATTAGGGCTAATCCACAGTCTTGTCAAAGGCACCCCCTGTAATAGCCAGTTCATTGCAATAAAGAGCAGTCCCACTCTCTCCAAAGAACTTCTTGCCATTTTTCTTTTTATTTTTGTAAGATCGGCGACTCGATAGTCGACAGCTAGCGTCGTCCGTGGGAAAGAAGGCATTTAGTTCTTGAAGATTTCCTTGCTCAGCTGTCATCATCTCCACTCTAGTCCATATCGCCTATGTGATCATGGTAGGATCATGGGATGAGGAGAACTGATTCGACTTGGCGGACTACTCCTACCTCGACATGGACGCATGCATTCGCGCATGGAACATGATGCAATATCATCATCATCCTCTTTCGTCGTGGACTCCCCGCCATGGAGGAGGATTCACTGCCACTATCAGTGGTGCAACCAGAAGAATCGGTTGTTCCAATCAGTTTGGAATATCTGAACACCTCTGCAAGCTCGGCAAGAATGGCGACAACAGCCCAATACTACAATCAGAGGATCAGTGTACTCTCGATACAGTCATGGGTGACCAGTATTCGCCGACAGCTCGTACATATTCTAGGGGCCAACCGACACCTGGTAAGGGTGACAATGAAGTTGCGACCAGTCGAAGGCCATGTAAAGATGACCAAACTCAGTGTGCGATCTGGAAGAGTCCACCATGAAGCCTGCCGGAGGTGTTAATCTTCGACCGCTCCCCATCCTGGAGGCTCCTTGGCGAAGCAATGGAAGACTCTCTCTTAGCTATGATGGGAGCTCATCGGAAGACAACTGTTGGAGACACAAGGTTAACACAATCGGTGATACCCATCAAGATGTCGTACACAATCCTCCAAAGAATGACCCGCCGCTAGTTCGAAATAGTGCAGGCACTCAGCCATCAACCCAGGATGGCGGAGTTAATGGAACTGGTGAACATCAGTCAGTTAATTTACATGTTTCTACCCCACTGCGCGTGATGGGTCGAACAGGGCAAACCAGAAGGTCGAAGGGGAATTCGAGCCATCGAACACCTTCTGCTAGCGGGAACCCCCAGGACCTTCGAAAACGATTCAAAATATACAACGAGTTCGTGACATTTTGAATAACCAAGATCCTGTTCTGGCAGAGACTCCGGGTTATGTTCAACTTGCAGGGTAGGTATCGGAGATCCTCCAATAGACTATACAACGTACAAAGATGTACAAGAAATAAAAGAATTTGCAAAGTCACATAATGACTTCGTCCTAGTGTTCCTCCCTTAGTAGGGGGCAATATGGTCAGACTAGAAACCCTTAGATACCAAGACCTCTTCGAAGATTACAATAAGGGAGTCACGAGGGAAGACGGCTCTTTCTTGAGGCCACTCCTCCCCCTCGTCAAGAGGAATTACCACTTGGCTCGAGAAATCTTCGACATCACCTAAACTAGGCGGCCAGACGACTGCGTTATACCAACGTCCACGATCGGATTGGGACACCCGACACTTGGTATGTTAATATGAGGAATCAGTCCCCGACTGATTATAATCTGGCTCCTTTTCAAAGAAGGCGTCATGATTCGATTATAGGTTGTCGAGCATTCTCAGCAAGACTCCAAGCAATGTGCTGGCTGAATAAATTCCGACTAGCAAACAGGAGAAGTTCAATGGGACTCAAAACCCATTAGAATTTCTCTAGATCTATACCACCGCCATCAGAGCTGCTGGTGGTGATGACAACATGATGGTAAACTATTTTCCCACAGTCCTTGAAGGATCTGCCCGGTCTTGATTGCTTAACCTACCAGTCAGATCGATCTACACTTAGGAGCAACTCTGCGACTTCTTGATCGCAAACTTCCAAGGGACGTACGACCGCCCTAGAAAGGAGGATGACCTTCATTGGATCCGGTGGGAACCTAACGAGACTCTTGTTGGATCAAGAATAACCGACTAGACAGGGGTGAATAGGAGGTTTTTAAAACTAATTGATAATTTTAGATTTCAAGCAAGATAACTCTAATCAAGACTTTCTTGCACAATAAAGGAGATAAACCTATTATACTACTAGAGACAAAAGAGCTAAAAATAAAACTAGGTGCTTTTCTAGCTAAGCTAAACAAGCACACTAGAAAAGTAAATGCAAGATAGTAAAGACAAGAATTAACCACAATGAAGATGAGGAAGTTTTTTCCATGGTATCGAATACTTGTCGGTCTTCACTAGTACACGTTGACGAAGTTTGAGCTAATCAAGCTGGCTCTACAGATTAATCCTTCCCTCGATTTCACTAGTGATTGTTCTTACTCCACTCCAGAGATGGTGGACACCAAACTAATCACAACTTTTATGCCGGGCCTCTTCACAATCTTCTTGAAGAGATCGTGAGCAAACTCCCGCCAAGCCGTCTAGGTGTTGACAAACACCAAGAGTAATAGATGTAATCTTCGCTTGACGGCAATCAAGTGCTAAGGATCAATCTAAAATTAATGCACTTGAATTTTAATCAACCACCTCACAATAAATACAATGAGAGTGTATGAGATGTGGAGTGAATGCTCTAGGCTCAAAAGATGTTAAATAAAGTCTCTTGATCTGTCCTAGAGCAGGTGGACGAGTATTTATACCCCCACATCCAAATACGACCGTTGGAGGTAATTTACATAATTTTTTAGCAAGTGCGGTACTACCGTCGTTATATGGCCGGTAGTACCACTTGTTTAGACATACACAATAACGGCTAGCGTAGAGGTATTAAATGCTTCTGAAAGAGCCGTTAGAAAATTCAATGCGGTACTATCGCCAGTGATCAAGTGGTAGTTCCGCTTAACGGTCATACCGCAGTACAGGTGCGGTACTACCGCTTCTCTTTGCGGTCCAAAACGGGTGCCTTTTGGAGAAAAAACATACCGCTGTCTAATCTTCGATATATCTGGGTTGCGGTAGTTTTGCTTAACATGTGGTCATATCGCGATGCGGTAGTTCTACCAAGTAAACTTCGAAACTACCGTTTACTAGGTGATCAACTGAGATAAAAGGTGTCATTCTGTAAAAAATGTACCGCTACCAAAATTCATGTACGACCGAATTACGGTAGTACCGAACCACTATCCGATCATACTGCAGTGCGGTAGTACTGCCAACAAAACGTCGGTACTACCGATTTTCTTGGGAAAAACATGGTTGGCTTTCAAAACAAACTCTAGGTGCATGCATGATCCTAGATTGATCCATATTACACAAGAACATGTTATCAAGCTACTAGTCACGATCCCTCTTAATAGTACAGTATTTAACCTATAATTCGGTCTTCCACCTTTTTCTCCTTAGACCAGTAAAAGCAAAAAGGGTCCTAGACTACTTGTACCTTGTCTTTGGACTGTATTGATCTTAATGTTGACCTTTACCATGCATGTCTAGATTGATGTATTTACCACTGAGACCAAAACTTGTAAATACTCCATAAACATGTTAGTCCCATATTCATATATTGTCATTAATTACCAAAATAATTTTTAAGGGCCTAGATACTTTCAACTCTTCGCCTGTATATCAACAGGTTTAGCCAGGTCAGCAACTCTATTCTAGAGGTCATCAATTCTTCTGTGGTCCAGGCTTTTAAAGCAGGATTGAGGAACCGACGGTTTACGGAGGACATTGCAATGAATCCTCCACGAATGGCCATCGAACTTTTTGACATGGCCGATAGGTATGCAGCCGCCAGTGAAGGGGACGAATGGAACAAGGCCATCGATTGAAAAGAGAAGATCCCTCAACCTTGCCTGGATAAACCAGAGAAGAAGCACAAGAAGTCTCTCAAGAGTAAAAAGAATCGCAAGCCTAGTAGCAAGGAGGTCCTTGCGATTCCTGAAAAATTTACCAAGTGCATGAAAGATTTTTCCGGTCGGAACAAAGTGAAAGTCTCGACTGAGGAATATCAAAAGAACAAGAAGTGGTGTCCACTTCATCAGGCGGTAGGACATGATATGCACACCTGCTGAGCCTGACAAAAGAAGTTGGATGATTATAATGCTGGTAAAGGACATTTCCCTTCCATACAGGAGCTTGGAGAACCAAGCTCCAAAAAGGAGAAGGATGGCGATGAATAAATGGAGTACCATGAGTCACATCACATTGTTGACATGATCTTCGGCGGATCCTTCTCGTACGAATCAAGGCACCATCTGAAGGCCGTGGAATTGGAAGTGAACCTCGCCGAGTCTCCGATCACCGTCAAGTCATCCAGTGGTCGAGATACCATCTCTTTCAAAGAAGAAGATCGCAGATATGTAACACCCCACCAACACCGAGACATCAAGGAAACAATGATAATCATATCAATGGACCACAAACGAAAATGTAATTATGGATCAAGCGACAATAAAATAAGCTATGGGAATTATAACCAGGCAAATAATCCAAAGCAGCATCAACCAATGAATCCAAATTAATAAAGCAAATAGTCTAGTCCAAATGATGTCCTAAACTTTATTCAATAAGTAACATGTCCATGTAAACCAATATTGAATGAGTGATTATCATGGCGAATGATCATGTGATGTCCATGTGCTCTACTCGCTCTCAATTACGGATCCTCGAAGATCACCTAAAAACAACAATAGAGCAAGGGTGAGTCCACGACCAAAGCAATTACATCCATAAACAACGAACAATAATAAATCAACAAAGATTCAATAAATTCATTATCATCACAGTACTTCTATTTGATTCACATCCATTAATCTCATGTATCAATGCACATCTATTCTACATGTCCACATGCACTTCTTTCACAGATATCGAGATAGCGTGAGTGAATGCTCGCGACAACATTCACTCTCAAGCCCGCTCCTCCAAAAGGATCGGGACCTCCTCCACTCCTGTGGAGTTGTGATCAATCATGATCACCTTCTCTTATGCAAAGATGCTTATGAATGCAAACATGCAAACTCCATCATAAACATCATATCCAACTTTTCATCATGCTTGCCAACAAAGATATAAACATACCAATTCATTGTTTGCAGTTAAACCAAATAAAAGCACAACAATAATGGTAATAGAAGATAAAAAAGCGATGATCGATCATTGATCGCCGTCTCACCATGCACTTGCCTTTCTTGGTTGCGACCAGACGATTTGATTAGAAGACGGCAACAAGCACGACGCCTCTCCTATATTAAATACACCAACTTCAATACAAATTACAGCAACAAGAATAGCAATCAAAATGCTTCGCTCCTACACGTCCCCAAATATAACACGTTACGCCGGTACCGACTAGTTACCTATAGCTGACCGGTTACTAAAAAGAGCGTAACTTTTGACTCAAAAGTCCGATCACCACAAACCACCCCATTCTGGATTCTTTATAAAATTCTCCACATTTTCTTAGATTACGAAGACTTCTAATTAAATCATCTAACCCTCCGTATTTAGCCCAGACAGCCGGTCTGTCCGCTTCGGAACAGCGGTCTTCCAAATTTCATAACTTTAGTTTTACTCAACCAAAATGCGCGTTCTCAGATCCTACAGAACCATTGGACAATTATCTACAACTTTCATGAAGATCAAAAACTCTAATTATGCTATTTGCTATTTTTAATCTACAGTCTACCAAAACAGCGCCGAAAGACGACAACCGTAAAAACAGCGGTCTTCCGAAAATCATAACTCAAATTCTACTTGTCCGATTGACATGATTAAATATGCTAAAGAAAGATATCGAAATTATCTACAATTAACTAGTAGATGAGATTTCCAAAATTCGCCATTAAGGTACCCGAATAAATTGTACAACGGACAGCAGGCTAAACAGATTCATTAATCGGCACTTTGACTAAAACTATAGAACCTCTCTAATTAACCTCAATTATAAACTCTAATTAACAGCACAAATAAATCGGTAAAAGAATTACCAACCAAAACACGTCGGCCAAGCAAGGAACGGATGACGTGCGGCAGCAGTTCTCGGACTCGGCGACGTCCACGCCAAGTAAAGAATAAAGAGATCAAGAGCAAGAGCCAAAGAAAATAAGAAGACAGAACTAGTCTAGGCGGCGGCAAAGGCAAAGAGATCGCTTCACAAGCGCAAGAAGAAAGCGGCTTCGGTCTTCGGCTCGGGCGTGCTCAAGCAAAAGACATGCAACACCGACTCAAGAAGAAAAGACAGGCAATCGGCAAAGAATAAGAAGAAAACCTAATCGAGCAAGAAGACTTGGCGGCAAAGAAGGCGCAGGAAAAACAGCAGACAAGCGGCGGAGATCTTATTTTCACGTATACTAAATTCTTTAATTACGCACAAGCCCTAAATTCTTTAACTAATTAATTAATTATTATTATTATTTTTCAGAATATTACATCATACCTTCAACTCGACCAGGTAGGTTTCCTATTGTTGTAGAACCTACTATTAACAATTGCAAGGTTAATCGAGTTTTCATAGATGGTGGTAGTTCGTTGAACATCTTGTTTACGGTAGCATTGAAAGAAATGCAAATTCCCATGTCAAAAGTAAAGGCTGTGAAATATGCCTTTTATGGCATAGTCCCAGGATAACTTCCAAACAAAAGAAATTCCACTTGATGTAGTGGATTTCGAAACATCATAAAATGGAATTCTTGGTCGTCCGGCATTGGCAAAATTCCTGATAGCCACACATTGCGGTTATTAGAGTTTAAAGATGTCATGACCAAAAGGGGTCATTACAGTTAGAAGGGATAGAAAGATGACATACGTATGCGATCGGAAATCCCTAGAACTAGTCGATGAACTTCCGACCAGGGATACTAATCCACCTTCCATACTGGTCAAGGACTCAAGACCAAAGATGGTCCCAAAACCCTTCGATCGGACCAAGGAAGTTCCGCTCGACAAGGGCGCTTCTCCGAAAAGCGTAAAAACATCGTTGGGCCTAGAAATGTTAGCACGACAACCCAAAAGGTACTGGTTGAAGCAGGACTCGATCCTAAATAGGAAGAGTCGCTCGCCTCCTTCCTCTATGCCAATTTGGATGTATTCGCTTGGCAGGCATCCGACATGCCCGGAGTCCCCAGGGAGGTGACCGAGCACAGGCTACCTCTCTGACCTGACAAGAAACCGGTCAAGCAGAAGATAAGACGCTTCGCACCAGATCGGAAGGAGACAATCCAGTCGGAAATCGACAAGCTTCTCAAGGCTGGGTTTATTCATGAAGTCGACCACCGAGAGTGGTTTGCCAATCCTATAATGGTTAGAAAAGTCATGGGAAATGACGAATATGTATTGACTTCATAGATCTTAATAAAGCTTGCTCGAATGATGACTTTTCCCTTCCACACATTAATCAACTTGTAGATTCTACCTCTGGATGTGAGTTGTTAAGTTTTTTTAGATGCGTATTCAGGGTACCACCAGATTAATATGAGTAGAGATGATGAAGAGAAAACTTACTTCATCACGCTATATGGCACTTACTGTTATGTCAAGATGTCATTCGGTCTCAAAAACACCGGTGCGACTTTTCAGAGGTTAATGCAAAAAAAACTTTTAGTCCTCAGATAGGTCAAAATTTGGAAGCCTGCGTTGATGACTTGGTCGTAAAGAGCATCAATGGTGGTGATCATATTTCTGACCACGATGAAACCTTCATTAACTTAAGAAGACATAATATTAAGTTAAATCTAGGGAAGTGTGTGTTCGGAGTTTCCTCTGGAAAGCTTCTTGGATTCCTAGTTTTGGGTAGAGGCATTGAAGCAAATACAGTAAAAATATGGGCCATTGACCAAATGCGCCTTTCGCCCATAAAGAAAGAGGTCCAAAAACTGATCAGTTGTATGGTAGCACTAAGTTGTTTCATAGCACGGTTAGGAGAAAAAGGATTACCTTTTTAAAATTTCTTCAAAAATATGAAAGTTTCGAATGGACTAAGGAGACAAATGATACCTTTGAGGAGCTCAAAATACACCTTACGAATGCCCCGATCCTAGTATCTCCAATATCGGGAGAAACATTACTGATCTACATGGCTACAACGCCACAAGCAGTTAGTGTTGTATTAGTCGTTGAACGTGATAACATCCAACAACTAGTATATTACGTAAGCGAAGTCTTACATTGACCAAAGGAACAAAATTTGCTATACGGTCTCCTTATGGCTTCAAGGAAACTAAGGTATCACTTTCAGACCCACAGAGTGATCGTATCTACTGGATATCCTCTTGGTAAAGTTCTCAAAAACTGGGAATCATCAGGATGAATAGCAAAATGGGCAGTCGATCTTGGAGCGTTCGACCTCTATTTTATTTTACGAACAACAATCAAGTCCTAGGCTTTAACAGAATTCATTGTCGAATGTACAAACCCTGAACCCACCCAAGGGCCCGAGTACGAACACCACGAAGAGTGTACGAAGAACTTCGCCGGTTCCTTGATGCTCAAAGCCCCGGGGACTCGATTTGTCCTGATATCTCCTACTAGAAAACACATCAAATATGTCATTCAGCTAAACTTTTCTGCTACCAATAACGTGGCAGAGTACGAAGGTTTACTAGTAGGACTCCGAGCAGCAAGAGTGCTCGGGATTCTCAAATTACTAGTGAAAGACGATTATCAACTAGTAGTAAATCAAGTCAGGAAAGAGTATCAATGCTCAAGTACCAAGATGTCATCTTATTTGGCAAAAGTACAAAAACTCGAAAAGAACTTTTCAGGTTTCCAGATCCAACACTTCCTAGAAAGGAAAACTTTTTAGCATACCAGTTCGCACAGATGGCCTCATTAAGGTCATCTGTCCCGCCTGGAGTTTTTTTCGAGCTACTCGATACACCCTAGGTGGTCAAGCATTCTGAAGACACGCCTAATCCACTGGAGGTCGTACAGATCGATCCCAATCGTGATTAGATGATATCAATCTACAATTATCTTCTACATGGCATACTTCTTGAAGATGATGTAGAAGACGATCGTACAACTCGAAAAGTCAAATCATACACTCTTATCAAAAGTACCATTTACAAACGGGGATCTCAAGGAGTGTTGATGATATGCATATCTCGAAAGGATGGTATAACCTTACTATCCGACATACATGAAGGAGTCTGTAGAGCACATCATTCCTACATAACTCTGGTCGGTAAAACCTTCAGACAAGGATACTACTGACCAACTGCCTCCATGATGCAAAAGAACTTGTGACGAAGTGCTTACAATGTTAATTTCATAGTAGACAAGTACATCAGTCGGTATAAGCCTTGCAAACAATACCACTTTTGGCCTTCTACAACCTGTGGATTACATATTTTAGGACCTTTCCCAAGAGCACCTGGGGCTTCGAATTCCTTTTTGTCATGATTGACATATTCATAAAATAGATAGAGGTTGAGTTGGTTGTTAAAGTAACAACTTAAGCCGCCAATAAATTTCTGATGAAAAATGTGATCACACAATTTGGTATACCCAATCGTATAATCACAGATAACAGTACCCAGTTCTCGAGTGGGAATTTTTAGCAATTCTGCGAAGATCTAGGTATCAATATACATTTCGCTTTTGTAGCTCACCTGCAGAGTAACGGAGTGGTCGAGAGGGGCTAATGGTGTAATAATACAAGGAGTCAAACGTCGAGTATTCGACTAGCTAATCAAACGATCATGAGCTTGGGTTCAAGAACTTCCCTCTCTATTATGGGCTATTCGAACTACGGCTAGTCATGCGACCGGTGAAACACCATTTTTCTAGTTTACGGTGCTGAAGCCATACTTTCTTCAGAACTGAAACTTGACTCTGCTCGAACTGATCACTTTAATAAGAATGATCAGAAAGAACGAAAACTCGACGACATCAATTTCCTTTAAGAATGATGAAACCCAGCTCTAATACGATCAGCAGTCTACCAACAAGTCATGAAATGGTACCACAGTCGTAAGGTGCAACCACGCAGCCTAGCTGTAGGTGATCTGGTTCTCAAGAAAATTCAGAGCCAAGCAAATCGCAAGAAACTTTTGCCAAAATGGGAAAGTCCATACACTATGGTCGAAGTCACCAGACTAGGTTCAGTATGACTAGCTGTCAAACGAGCATGTTATATCCAACTCTTGGAATATAGATCAACTGCGTAAGTTCTATGTATAGTTTTTTTTATTATTTCAATTTCAATAAAGATGCATCATTTCTTTACTTTCCGATGAGTGTTGTTATTTATATTTTAATTATCCATTATTTGGTCATATACTATTGTTGTCTACGATCATTGGAGAAGATTAATTACTCTTGACATCCTTCTTAAGGATACCTTTACTATTTGGCTCTGATATAGTTGTCAAACGCCGTAAAGGTCCATATCACGATCATCACATCGATATTTCTCATGAGTGACCGCACACTCTTTTCTTAAAGAAGGAAATAAGTAACAGGAGCATCACACGGACAATTATAAATGGTTACATACATGCTCAAGGATTCAAGGTCTAACTTTCTTCATTTCAACATTCTGTTCTTCTCTTGTTTTGCTACTGGTCGAGACACGGAAAATCCTAGTCGAAATTTCTCCTTTCTGCATATGGTCTTGCCCACTGGAAGGATTTTTCTAACAACGGTCTTTTTTCTTACAATCTTTGCTACCAGTCATACTTGAGAACGAATACGTTTCGCAAAATCTCAATCATGTCTTTAGTTCTTAGCAACCTTTACAACCAGATGGATAATATGTATAAATAGGAACACTTATTGTTCTTTTCTGCATACATCTTTGCATAAATTCTACTCATCAAAGCAAGTCTTATAATATCGTCCGACCATACTATATATTTCACTATATTACGATTATGGAAACAGATCTAAAACTAGTCAAAGTCATGCACTGGTTCCAACCAATTTGATTTTCTAGTATTAATACGATCAATTTTACCACATAATCAGCACATACTTCGTGCAATGGTCGTAATTTTTGCTCTTTTTCTTGGTCTACTGCTTCTTTAGTAAGTTCTTATACTACATAAGCAGTCAGGGGCTAGGAAATATATGAGTACTAAATAAGTTAAAAAGATAAATATAAGCTTTACCGATAACAAAAGGTAAGTTTTTACATTTACAATTCTACCATTACATTAATCCACCACTCGGGACCACCAGACTGGTCACTATGAGACAGAGATCCGACCTGCATCTCTTTAGCAACCTTATTTCTGAAGAACATGATTCCCTCGAAGATCTTGACTGCTTCTTCCTCCGAGCACTCGAAGTCCGCTTCAATATCTCGAAGGTTGATGTAGGGGTCGGATGCCTTAAGCTTTGCTAGGGCAAAGCTAACTCTGTTCGCAACAGCATCCTTCGTAGTCTGTGCATGGTTACTCCGAATCATTATGAGTAGCTTTTGGAGACTCTTGAGTTGTCGACCAAGGCAATTTGCCTTCTCCATTATATCTCTTAAAAGGGTAAATATACTCTCGATCCCATATCAAAAAGCATCTTGTTGATAGCTTTAATCTTCTCTTCAAGGCTCCACTCGAGTTCTTTCTCCTTATCTTGCTCGAACTCAAGAGCATTTTTTGTTTGTTTTAGCTTATGAGTTTGCTCTGCATGAGTAGAGCAAGGATAAATATAAATAATGAAAACATACAGTAAACTAGTCAAGTTTACGACTAGTTACCTTGAATTTTCTTCCCGTAAGCCTAATGGCTTCCTTGTGCATAGTCGTCAAGTCTTCGATCGACCGGTTCTTGGCTTGGTATTGTTATTCAAGCCTAGCTATTATGACTTCTTTAGCCATAATCTCTTTCTTATATACCTCCAATTCTGTCAATCATGATAAGAGGAGAGTTAAGAAAAAATGAGGAACCAACAAAGAGGTTGAGAAAAATTAATTACTTTTTAGCTCGGAATTCTCTTTTTACAAGCAAGTTATTCGATGGGTCAGTCCTCCAACCACAGCGATATTCTCCACCACATGCTGTAAAAATAGCCATTTTCTTTATGTTTTTTTAAACTTGAAGAAAAAGGCTATACAAGTGGTCGTACATACTAACCTAGACCGCCATGTCTACATATTAGGAGTAAATAGTATTAGGACTCGTCTTTAATTGACGGTCTGATATCCTCCTACAGACCTCGTTAAGCTTCTCATCATCGAAGATCAGAGGAAAACTGGAGAAGTCGCTAGGATGATGAGACTTCTTTAATAACAAAGAAATCTCCCCTCGAGCGATCCCAGCAGGGGGAAGAACCTGTTGGGGCTCTTCTTCAATTCCAGTCCCCTTAGACGGGGTTGCAGCTGCCAAGGAATCCTGGGCGATGGGCGATGGAGCCCCTACCCACTCAGGGGCTGACTCGACTACACTTACCTCGGGAGTTTCCTCGCAAGTGGTGCTCTGGTCGGAAACAACCGGAACACCAGAAGATCTACAAAGCAGGAGAAAGAAAAGTTAGGATTTCAGAATTCAGGGAAGATCTACAAAGCAAGAGAAAGGAAAGTTAGGATTTCAGAATTCAGGAGAAACTAAATGTATGGCTTTATAAACATTCTTTATTTTTCATACCTGGTTTTCTTGGTTTTGATCTTGAAACGCCCTGGAGCAAAGTCCAGGGCGCTTGCCTTCCTCTTATTTTCAACCAATTTCACTGGTTCCGAACCGGTAGGGTTGGTTAGACCCCTCACATCCTCTAACCGCAGGTCGGAAGAAATCTCCCTGACCACTTGGTCGAAGAGAAGTTCCCTGACCATCTGGTTGGAAACTGTGGTTTCGTCGACCTCTAGGGCAGTTGCTTCAGCAGCAGCCGCCTGGTCGGTCACAATCACTTTAGAATCCATGACAACGGTAACTTCGGTCAGTGGACCTTCTTTTTCTCACACCTAATTATACATCAAAGTTAGTTCGGCGATGGAATACTTCATCTAAAATATAAAATCCTTTTTGATGCTTTTTCTTACCTCCAAGGAGCCACCCTCCTGAGTGGTCGTTGGGGCGGAAGTAGTCAGAATGTCGATTGGATCAGAACTCCCTGTGAGCTCGTTGATCTCTAATCCGACCGACTATACGTTAAGGTAAAGTTATGGCATACTGATCGGAAAATACATAAATGATGAAAGAAATTTTTTTATCTTTTACCTGGAGTCTCTTTGTTCTCTTCGCTAGAGAACAGACTACCAATATCCAAGGGACATTAGTCATGTCATTAGGCTCCCTAGCACAAATCATCTTAATCATTTCTCTTGTTTCTTCAGGGGAAAGGGCTGTAAAAAGAGAAAAGAGACTATAAGGTTACAAAATAATTAACCAAAACAAGTAAAGCCAGTCAGGATTTTTAGAACTTATGATCTGAAGAATCTATGATTGTGTTGTCACGACCAACATACCACATATTGGTATATGATCGGAGTTTCGAAGGACTCATCTTGCTCGTGGAGAAATCTCTCACCAAATGTCAGGAAGTCAATCCCCTGATACTAAGGAGTTGGATAGCTTTAATCCAACTCCCCACTCTTCCCTCCTTTTTCGCGGAGGAGCGCCATCTTGTGTTCTTGAACGCCACCTTGCCGGCGAAGCAGAGGCTATCCTCTTTGGTGTTTGGAGAGGAACAAGTGCGCATGTAATCTGAATACACACTCGATGTATGCGAGGAAAACAAAGATTTCACCCTCTTCGCTGTTGGGATAATGCACCTCGGTCGCTGATCTCCAATGAATCAATTCCGGTCGGGAAGCATTCCACTCTTTTCAGGCTCTTCAGCTTCTTCGCGCTCAAATTCGAGACAGGTCAGTTGACGATTGAGTTCGACATTGTTGGATTTTGGGCGAGAAGATGAAAGGGAGTTGAAGAGAGTTATTGGTGAAAAGATGAAGGGATAAGAAAAATTGAGAGCGTAAAAGCCCTAAGTCGGCGCACTCAACGGATTTTATAGGCTCATTTCATTAACTACAACAAGGAGTTGCCTAAAGCCAAATGGGCATAAACCTCTTCGGTTTCCCAGACAATTTTCTCAACTTTAAAGTGAATACATACCACCTCAGTATTTAACCCAGTAAATGAGGGCTGTCCCGATAAAGATTTCATTGGAGGAGAGTTCACATTACAAATTCACTTAAAGTTCGGGGGCTAGCTGACCGGGATTAAATTCCTAAATATTAATTAAAAGCCACATAGGTTATGTGGTCGTGAATCTCATAGCTAACGACCATTATGGTCGTTAGAATCCTAGAGGTCACCCAATGGGTAACCTGATCGGAGAGGGTCCTGTACCCATTGCATGACCAGATGACTGCTCGTAGAAGCTTTGAACTAGCATTTGGACCTAGTTCCAAGTACATCCCTTCTGTGTGACGAATGAAACATGTGTCTCAATTGTTCCAACCCACACGACGTTTTCGGATTTAAGTCACTGACAATAACCCACATGTAGTTATTATCTCTTGTGATACCAACCGTTGATCAGATGACATTTCTCTAACTGTCACTGCTTCTTCGACCGGACGCGACACTTCTATAGGATGTCTCTAATAGGAGTAACTGCCACCACTTCATCAGTTATTTAAAGGAGAACACAAACTACAAGAAGGAGATGAGATATTTGAATTTGACATGCAACATTTGCATCTGAATCCAGACAAGACCTAGTGATCTGAAGACAATTAGAGCAGTAGCAAGCAATACACCAAGTGTAATTAGGGCTAGTCCACTGCTTTGTCAAAAGCACCCCTCTAATAGCCAGTTCATTGCAATAAAGAGTAGTCCCAGTCTCTCCTAAGAACTCCTTGTCATTTTCCTCTTTTATTTTCGTAAGATCATAGACTCGATCGTCGACTAACACTAACTTCGCCTATTGCATAACCGGCTACTACTACTACCCGAAAATTAAAATTTTGAGGTCATAGATTGTTTAACTTTGGAAATTGAAGTTGATACCGACTTTCCTCCCTGATGCGCCATCCATTTCCAGCCATTGTCGGTTAGCAAGGAAGAGGGCTACGATTGGGTTCTCACGAACATCAGCCTCTGCAGCCCTCGCCAGACACATCGTAGCGATGAGGTGGGAGGCCGAGGGAGGAGGCAGTGGCGGTGTCGTGTGGTAAGCGAGGAGGTGGGAGGCTAGGGGAGGAGGCAGTGGCGGCGACGCTGCCTCCCTTCCCCTTCCACTGGTGCCTTCTCCCGTCCTCGACGTTGCCTTACCGCGCCGCCGCTTCCCTTCCCCGCTACCTCCTCCTATCATTGGTGCTACCTCCTGTCGTTGACGCTACCTCCCCGCGCCGCCGCCTCCTCTCCTCCCTTCCCTTCAGGTGCCTTCTCCCGTCCCTGATGCCACCATACCGCGCCGCCTCCCCTCCCTGCTACTTCCTCCTGTCGTCGGTGCTACCTCCTCTTGCTGTCGACGCTACCTCCCACACCTCTGCCTCCTCTCCTCCCTTCCCTTTGGGTGCCTTCTCCCATCCTCGACGCCACCATACCGCACCATCGCCTTCCCTCCCGCTACCTCCTCCTATCACCGACGCTACCTCCCCGTGTCGTCGCCTCCTATCTCACTTCCCTCTGGGTGCCTCTCCCATCCCCAATGCCACCTTACAGTGTCGCCGCCTCCCCTCCCCGCTACCTCCTCCTTTTGCTAGCACTACCTCCCCGTGCCACCGCCTCCCCTCCCCGCTACCTCCTCCTGTTGCCAGCGCCTCCTCAAAGGAGTAAGGCCACACCTACAATTAGACGCCTCTCTACTGATTCGTGATATACACTCTTGAGCCCAAATAAGCCCCGAATCCTCAATTAAAAACTCAAGTTGTTGGCTGATCCGCTCGAACCAAAAATCAAATCCAGATCAGCGAACTGTTGAATGGCCTGATCTGAACTCCAAAGAGATAGAGGAGTGGATGACTTGCATAGAAAGGGGCCCAGAGGATGCGAGCTCGTCGCAGATGAGGTCGCCGATGGTGATGTCGGGCACACCAAGGAGGCGGGAGAGGTAGCTTGCGTAGGTCCCCTTACCCACGCCGGGGCACCCCAAGAACACCCACTACATGTTCCTCTTCTCCGTCGGCTTCTAACTCATCTCCACTGCCGTGAACGGTAAGACCACTGTTGGCACTGAAGGCATCTGTTCTGGCACCAACGATGTCATGTTTCTCCTTACGGCCGCCACTGCTGCGCCACCGGAGGCGGTGGCGCGAAAGAGTGTAAGATCGAGGAGGCTGACTACAGAGGGGTGAATAGGCAGTCTTAAAAACTTGTTTGGCTAAAACCAATTTATAATGCGGAAGCTAATAATAATTTAGTTTTGCACAATTAAAACATAAATCAACTAGGCTTGACTAAGTGCACCAACAATATGAATACAAATGAATATAAGCAATTAACCAAATACAAGTAAGCAATTGAATTCTATGAAGGTAAATTGCATAAGGTAGAACAAACCACAATAGACACGATGATGTTTTGCCGTGGTATTCGGAGACTTACCGATCTCCTCTAATCCACATTGAGGTAAACCCAAACGAATTGGATCGGCTCCACAAATTAAGACAACACCTCCAAGGTAAGTCCAATTACTTGGACCGGTTCCAACACGAACCAACACATCGATCCACTTGGGTTGCTCTTCCTCCACTCCGGAGATGGTGAGCACCAAACCACTCACAATCACACCTGGGCCTTCTCTCAAGCTTCTTGAGAAGATCACCGGTCCACGACACCTCCACGCCGTCTAGGTGTCGGCAAACACCAAGAGTAACAAGTCTACGACTTTCACTTGAACTAATCAAGTGTCTAAGCTCAATGGATACACAATCCACTACCTAAGGCAACACATGCACTTAGGGTTTACTCTCCAAGCTCACTAAGTGCAACACATGCACATAAGAGATGATAGGGCTTGCTCTTTACTCAAAGGAATGAATAGAGGTGCCAAAGATCATTCCCCAACGGGCCACCCAACGGGCCAAGGTGGGTATATATAGCCCACACACAAAAACTAGCCGTTGGAAACAAAATGCTAAAAAAATCAACACAAGCGGAACTATCACCGTTCAATGGCCGGTACCAGCGCACTTACACGACAAGCACAGTAACAGCTATATCAGATGACAAACTAGCCGTTGAAAACTGCAGTGTAGTACTACCGCCAACCAATACGCGGTAGTTCCAATCTTCGGTCGTTTTATTTCTGTAGGGCGGTACTACCGCTTCCACTTAGGTCCAACACATGGCACCTACTGAAAAAAACATACCGTCATTCGTTTTTCGGAATTACCGATCTGCGGTAGTTCCGCTCAAAGCACAGCGGTACTACCGACTTTCAAAGAGCAAACCAAAACTCTAAAAATGCGTCGTTCTGTAAAAAACGTACCGCAAGGATTTCAGTACAGCCGACTTGCGGTAGTTCCGCCCAAACAACTCCGGTACTACCACACTTCCAAAAGAGCAATAAAACTCAAAAAGGTGTCTCTTTGAAAAAAACGTACCACCGGATTTTCGGTCCATCCGGGTTGCGGTAGTTCCGCTCTCAACACGCCGGTACTACCGCATAGCAGTAGTTCCACCTTCTTAACGTCAGAACTACCGATATTTCTGAGAAAAGCTCAATTTGCAAAACACATTTGCCAATTGACTTGCGATTCAAACAAGAGTTAAAATGTAATATTCTCAATAAGTTGCAAAACACATTTGCCAACTTTTAAAATCACACTACAAGGAATAAGATATATGGACTTAAACCATTTGCAAACTCAAGTCACATGCTACAAGAATCATGCATGAGCATCAACTATTTACAAAACATGTTCGCAAATAATAGCAGCATGCCACAAGGCTAAGGTGCATGGATTTCAACCATTTGTAAAACATATTTGTAAATTATAGTCTCATGCTACAAAGATTAAATGCATGACCATCGGCTATTTGCAAAACACATTCGCAAATAATAGCACCATGCATAGATGTGCTAGAGCAAACACAATAAGCTATCAACACATGACTAACTCATGCTTCTAGTCAAGACCCCTCTTAATAGTACGGTAACCTATACTAACAATCCGGTCTTCCAACCAAACACCAATACCGATAAAAGACTAGGAACACATCCTTAGCCCTAACTAGTCATACCTTTGCCTTAAGTAAGTTCTTGAAACTTGATGACTCATATCTTCACTTCAAGTCCGTGTCCTTGACTTTGATAAACATCAACACATGATGATCTCTTTTACTTTAGGATCTTGACTCGATACTCATCAACTCATGATGACATCCTTTATCCCGAGTCTTGATATGCATCAACACATAATGCATCCTTCACTAGACCTCCATCAATACATGATGGGTCTTCTCTAGACTTGATGATCAACCTATGATCATCTCCTCTTCTTGAATCATCATCGACACACGATATTTTTCTTTTTCTTCAAGCTCTTCATACACATCAACATATGATGCATCCTTTACTTGAACCTTGACTTGATGACAATCAACTCATGATGTTATCCTAAGTCTTCATGACCCTAGAACATAACCTATTCATCCAACTCATGAAAAATGTTAATTCCACAATATGATTATCATTAATTGCCACATCATACTATTAACTCATAATAGTGGGACAAGATACTTCAATCTTTCCCTATTTGGTAATTGATGATAATCACTTCAATTTCACATAATTGAATGTAGATAAATGAGAGAACACATGAGTATATATGAACTACACAAGTTTTATATACTCAAGGATATGTTTCAAAGTAGAGATCTCAAATATATGTGGAGAACGGAATATGGATCAATACTAATAAAACCACAAAATATAGAGTGAACTCCCCTAAATGTGTGCATACACAAATATGTAAATAGGAACATATGCATATATTCAAGTTAGACTTATGGTGGGGTTCAACCTATATTTTGGCTGCGAGGAATCCAACAATATATAAGAAATATGATATCGAATGCATACCTCGTTGAATTTCACCTTTATATCCAAATGAGACTACACACTAGATATAACAATAGAAATATTAGTATCACAAATAGATTTATCATTAATCACCAAAATACTCTATTAACTCATAATGGCGAGTCTAGATCATTCAAAGAGGCGTTGTATGACGACCATGGGAGGGAGCGGAGGGAGGCGGATGGGGAGGTGAGTGGGTGTCAGGGGAATAGGAAGGGGAAGGGTAGTGGGCGGTGACGATGGAGGATGCGCGCATGGTACATGGAGTAGGAGAGCACATGTGGGCGTCGGCGTCGAAGGGGAGTCCATGTGGGTGTTTGGCGGAGGACTGGCGCACTACGACGGTGGAGGAAATTGGGTGGCGCGAGGAAGGGGAGGAAGGCGCAGTGGCGGGAGCTCGCGGGAATGAGGGGATGCGAAGGGGAAGGACTGCGTGCAGCGGGTGGCAGCTCTTGGGTGTGAGGGGGATGGGAAGGGGATGGACGACAGACGTCAGCTCACGGGAGTGAGGGGGATGGGAAGGGGAAGGGAAGCAAGAGCGGACGACGATGATGAAGGGGAATCGTGAGGGAAGGGAGAGCTCGCAAGAGCACGTGTGATAGGTAGGGTCTCGGACGACGGTGGTGGGGACAGCATCGAGGAAAAGGCACATGCGCGGGTGCGAGGTCGAGCTCCCGGTGGTGGGGCAGCGTCGAGGAAAAGACACAGGCAAGAGCGTGAGGGCGAGCTCCCAGTGGTGAGAGGTGAGATGAGCGGTAGGGGAGGAAAAGGCATGGGCACAAGACCGAGCTCGCGGTGGTGAGAGGGGAGATGGAGGTGTGTGGAGGGCGCGGCGGAAGAGGGTGCAGGAGAAGAGGAAGGGGGAGGTTTTGTGGGTGGCGGCGTTGAGGAGAAGGTGTGGGCACGTACATGAGAGGAAGGGAATCGAGTCATGGGCCCACGGATCGGCACACAAGTTTTTTTTGTTGAGGAAGGGGATCGAGTCATAGGGCCATGGATCGGTGTACAAGTTTTTTTTTGTGTTGAGGAAGTGAATCCAGTCATGGGCCTGCGGATCAGCACATAAGTTTTTTTTTTGTATTGAGGAAGGGGATTGAGTTATGGGCCCACGGATTGGCGCACAAGTTTTTTTTGTGTTGAGGAAGGGAATCCAGTCATGGGCCCGCGAATCAGCACACAAGTTTTTTTTGTGTTGGGGAAAGGAATCGAGTCATGGATCTACGAGTCGGTACATAACTTTTTTTGTGAGGGAAAAAGGAAAAACACACCACTCACCACCACTACTCCTTTTAAGGAGTAAAGACAAAAGATGTATAGCCAATATAACAACAGTAATTTCAATCTACTTACATTTGTAGCCATCAGTTCAGTAATCCTAACAATGATCCCCTCTCATTGCCTCGTGTAAACTGTGCTTTCTCATTGAAATCCCTAAAGTTTAGCCCGTAGTGGCTGTCGTTCCCGTTGACCCAAAAATGCACCGGCGGACGTGATCGAAGACTAGCTTCTTGACATGGAACGATGCGAACGAACACATTCACCCGCCGGATTTTGCATCCGGCGCTTTTAAAAAAATCGGACAGTCGCACGGCCGTCAGACGGCGGCCGAGGCCCGTGTGCCGCTGCCCTGCATGCGCCGTGCCGTGCGGCCGCGCGGTTCGTCGCGCCGCCTCCACCGTTCGTGCATTCGGCAAACGAAAGCGGGCGAGGTGGGCCGCGAGCGCCGAGCGCCGAGCGCCAGCCGAGCCAGCCACGAGTCGACACACGCACGCGCATCGGCACCACCGCACCAACCCAAAGTTACATGACACACGCACCCCCTCTATTGCCTTGCCTTTCTTTTCCTCTCGCTCTCCGCCTCCCTCGAGTCGACCCGAGCCGCTTCGACCCACCTCCCCTCCTCCTCGCTCCTCTCCTCCGCCCGCGCCTCCCCCTCGAGGCCGAAACGAACGCATCGCGGAGCAGGGGGGGCGTAGAGCCAAGCGGCCGGAATGCCCGCGCAGAAGCGCCCGCTCCCGTCGTCCGCTCTCGACCACGACGGCCACGTCGAAGAAGCTCCCGGCGCCGTTGGCGCTGGCGCCAACGCTAGCGGCGGCGGCCACTCCCCGAAGATGCTGAACGGAGGCGCCGCGGAGCAGGGGAAGGAGCGGCTCGATGGTGGTGAGCTATGAGGACGCCCGGCCGCCGCCGACGCCTCTCTCTCCTCGCGATGCGCGTACGCATCGCGTTCTCTGTTTCTGTGTGGGTATCTATAAGCGGCATGCGTGTTTGATGGGCTTGGCAGATTCCGATGCGGAGGAGGAGGAAGGCGGCGGCGGCGTGGTCGACGAAGACTGCGACAGCCAGTCGTCGCAGAGCGACGGCGACATGGACGAGTAAGTAAACCGTGAACGCCATCTCCCATCTCCTTTGCCTTTCGCCTCCTCTGGCCTCCGTTGCGATTTGGCGTCGTCTTCGTGCCGCGTCCCCGTGTGCTAGCTCCGGTTCGGCAGGGGTGGTAGCGAAAGCCACCGACGGGAGGTGTCTGGGCGTCTGGTCTAGCCGGCGGTACTGGCGGCGGTCGCTTTGTCGTACCGCGTCGGCTTGAGCTCTCCCGTTGCCTGCGAGGCATGGGATCTTCGTGGTGTCGTACCTCGTGAAGCTGGCTTGGGTTCGTCGTGGCGGCGGCGGGCCACCATGAGCTGTTCCCGTTCGGCGGAGCCGGCGGCACTGGTGGTGGCCGCTTCGTTCGTGTCGCGTCGGCGCGAGCGCTCCCGTCACCGCTGAGGCGTGGGATCTTTCGGTAGCATGCATGCTTTCGTTATGTCGCACGGCTCCGCGGAGGCGCCGTGCTCGTGACGGCAAATGCTACGAGCGGCATCCAGGGTGGATCGCCGCATGCCGAAACTGTTATGCCGGAGCGGCCAGCCACATCTGAACCGGCAGTCCTGTTCGTCGTGGTTTCAGTCATGTATTGGAACAGTTCGCCGTTTTTGTTGCTCCTGAATCGTGTGCAGCGACGGCGAACTCTTTCGTGCGTCTGCTTCGTTACTGATAGCCTGACCTCCAGGATCACAGTGGTCGTACCATGCTTAGGCGTCCGTCTGAGCTCCCCTGCTAGGCTGCCACCCGAACACCCGTGTTCGTTATGTCGAATTGTTCTGTGGAGACACCGTGCTCTTAATGTCAAGCGGCAGGATGGCATTCAAGCGCATTCAGCCTATGTAAGATCTCCCGGTGGGGCTCAGTTACGTCATAGGTGCCACCTTCATCTGTGTTGGGGATCTGTTCTCCATGTTTCCAGCAGTGCATTGGAAGAGTCTGCAGTTTTCTTGGTCATTGATTGCGCCGTCGAGCTCTAAATATCTGGTATCAGGTTCTACTGTTGCTATCCTGATCTCCATGACTGTTAACTCAGTTTGGTGCACATGCTTTTCTTGTTCTTGTGACATAGCATATGATTTCCCTTCCATTAGCTGTCTTTTTAGTCTTTCCTCGCTACCGAAATTCATAAGGATCACTGCATAGTAGATCAGAGTTCTATTCTTCTCTTTTTCCTTTTCTATTGTGTATGTGTCTGTCCTTCAGTTAATACTAGTTGCTAGGTGCAAATCAGCCCCTCAATTACTGTAGGATCTGTGCAGTTTCCAATTAGGAAAGCATATTGCTCATTAGAGAAGCTCTATTGTTAGATTGGGGCACACACATTGTCAGATTTGGTCCAGATTATGTAGGCATAGTTTTTTTGTAGACCTCCTATTGGTGTGTCTGGACTTTGTTGGTACTTCTTGGATCTCTCAGATATTTAATTGAATCCAGTCGACTTTCCAGCCACTATAAGTGTACAAGTGTTCATTTTAGTCTTCCACCTGTCAAATATGAGTTGACAAGCTATCAATTAAGAACCCTTTCCAGTGTTCAATTACTGCTCAGGTGCTAATAATTTCATATTTTTTTTGTTGTATCCTTCTATGATCCCACTGTGAACATTACCTTTATATCGTAGCTGTGCGTTGTTTTAAAAAAGAAAATAATATTGTAGTGCACTTCTATATGTTCCATAAATTGTAGATCAGTAATTGATATGGTAATGGATAATGAAAGATTTGATCTTGATGTTAGTCAAAGCTTGAAACTGGTGCCTAAATATTGTTTTCTCATACAGGTTTATACTAGTGAAATTAATGGATATACGGAAGGAAGTGCAATGCCCTATATGCCTAGGTAAGGATATGCTTTGTCAAGTTGCTTTCAGATTCAGATATAAAAATTTCTCTTTACTTTGTATAGTTTCTCTTGACAGCGCTACTTGTAATTGGAGTTGGATGATGATGTTGTTTAGATGCCAGTTCTTTTTATTAGTATTTACTACAAAAGGTGATACTAGCAAATTCAACAGTCCACATGTTTCTGTTTTGCAAGTATGCATATTGTGACTGTCCTCTGATAAATAAGGAGATGTTTAAGAAATAAATAACTGCTGTTTCTTTTTCCCTTCCAAAAAGTCACATGACAAAGCTTATGATCTTCACACTTCACAACAGTTTGTATAAGTGCAACTAGCTAGTTTATGTTAGGAAGCTGGGTTGAGTAAGCTTTTCAATGTGAAACTGTAAGTTGCATTTCTGTGCAAACTGTGCGTATCTGACCATCTGCTTGTCTTATGGTTCTATTTTGCAGGCATTATCCGGAAGACAAGGACGGTTATGGAGTGTTTGCACCGGTTTTGCAGGGACTGCATAGATAAATCCATGCGGCTTGGGTATGGTCCCTATATTATTTGTCTAAAATGTATTGTCTCAGTGTCAGATCCAACATGATTGGGGTTTCAAAATCCAAAAAATACTTTCTTTCTATGATAAACTAAGTGATGCGATTGTTAGATTTGTATTGTACAAGGGTTTATTTGCATATATGTCACACATGTACTTGTATATATATTGGCCTATTGGCCTCATAATGAATACAACCGCTATTCATAACATGGTATCAGAGCATACTTAGGGTTTTTTTCGCCGCCGCCGCTGGTTCTTCTTTTCCAGCCGCCGCTGTCGCTGGTTTTGCCTGTCGCTTTGCTTGTTGCGCTCGTCTCCGTCACCAACGACGAGGATCTGGAGCACCTCATCCTCGAGTACGACCGCCTCCACTTGCTCCGCCGCGCGCTGCCAGCCCGTGGACGTCCCGATCGACTGCGTCTTCTTCGATGCGTCCGTCATCTAGGGCCTCGTCGGGTCACGCCGCATCTTCGGGCTGGGGATCCACCACCGCTTCCGGGGAACCCTAGTTCCTCGTGTGGCCGTGTGCGGTGTTGTCTCGTAGCAGGTCGAGCGGCCACTGCCGGGGAGCCGCCACCGCCATCACCAAGGAGCCGCCGCCTTCACCGGGGAGTCTCCCGCCGCCGCTTTGGGACGCCGCCGCTCGGGGAGCCTCTCAGACCGCCACATCTTGCCTCTCGTCGACGGAGGCTGCTGGAGAGCGGAGGAGGGAGGCAGCAGCCACCGGCACCCTCGTCGCCGCCGCTTTCTTTGGTGCCGCCGTCGATTTGGCCTGCTGCGCCGCCACCACTGTCTGGGGAACTAGGGTTCCCTCGAAGCGTTTGTTCTAGTAGGCCTCAGGCCGATTTTTAATTGAGTCGGCCCATTCAAAAAAAAAAACAGTACGTCGTTCTAACCGCCGCGCCGTCCAGCGCCGCCGGTTAGACTTCGTTGTCTTGGTCACCGCGCCATCCAGCGCCACCTACCAATGGCCACTGTTTCCATTCCTCGCTGTCCGGTGATCTTCGATGGTCTCAATTATCGCGACTAGTTTGAGCACATGCGTGGTCAACACCTTTGGGAGCTTCTTACCGGTGAGTTGTCTTGCCCGCCTCGCCCTGCTCCACCTGCTGAGCCTATGCTCCCGAAGACTACTTCCGAAGACGCTCATAAGGAGGCATCTGATGCTTTTGATGATGCCATGGAGACTTTTCAGACTCAGTATGCTGCCCACAAGACATGGATTGATGTGGATGTTCGTGCCTCTGCTATTCTGGTTGCTAGCATAGAGGTGCAATTCACTGGAGATGTGGTTGGTTGGGCTTCAGCATAGTTGATGTGGACACATCTGCGCAACCGCCGAGTGTCGGTGATTCCTCAGATCTTCACAGCGTCGAGCGAGCCGCATTGCAGCAGAAGATGCCACTGTGGACGAGTTCTATGCCTAATTGTCTGCGATATAGCGTCAGATTGACTCTTTAGGGCCAGATGTTTGTCATACTTGTCAGTGCTGTCAGCGTCAGCAGTCTCACCTAGAGCTTCGTTGCATCTAAGACTTTTTGACACGTCTTCGGGTTGAGTATGAGCAGACTTGTGCTCAGTTGCTGGCACGACACCTCGTGTGACTTTGTTGGAGGCCCTTGCAGTTGTTCGTGCTGAGGAAATTCGCCTTCATATTGCGGGTCCTTCATTGCTTCGATCGCTTCCTTGGTTCGGCAGCTCCTCCAGCTTCTACACCTGCTACAACTACTCCATCACCAGTTGTGTCTTCACCAGTGACAGCTGCTATTGGTAGGAGACTCTACTACACCTATTGCAACAAGCATGGACATGTGGAGCAGCTCTGCTCCAAGAAGAAGGTTTTACGTCGTGGTGACCATCCTCCGAAGGGCACTAGTGGTTCCTCTCAGCGGAGCTCTGGTGTTTCTGATTCTCAGGAGTTTCTCACACTGCTGCATCGCATAGTTGCTTCTGCACCGTCTAGTTACATTGGTCTCTTGCCGCATGTCTTCTAGTGAGAGACCACCTTTACTTCTTCCTCGGTATATCCAGGATAGAAATCCTACGCAGAATGCCATGCAGAAGCGGATTTCGGTGGGTAGCAGGAATCTAAATACCAGCCGGTTTTTCCAGAGTTTGCAAATTCAATTTTTAAATTTCGATTTTCTGATGGTTTTTAAGCGAATTCATGCGAAATTCAACCGGGTTTTTTTCCAGGAAAAACCGGTAACCGACCGGTTTTTTTCCCGACTCCCTGGCGGGATCTCCCCCGGAAACGGTTTTTCGATCCTTGGGTATATCACCTTGGATTCTTGACTCTGGTGCTTCCTTTCATATGACATCTTATTCCACCAGTCTCACTTCCATTCATCCCTTAGCCGCTCCTATCACTGTTCAGACAGCAGATGGTATCTCTCTTTCTGTCGTAGGACGAGGCACTCTTTCGAATTTCTCTTTGCATGTTCCTGCTGTTTCTCATGTTCCCAAACTAACAATACAGCTCATATCTGCCGGTCAGCTCAATGATCATGGTTGTCGTGTTATTCTTGATTCTGATTCTTGTTGTGTTCAGGATCGACACACGGGGACTCTGATTGGTACTGACTCTTGCCGCTGTGACTCACAATGTCTTTGGGAGCTTGACTAGCTTCATCTTCCTTCCGCTGCCCCTGCCAGTCTTGTTGCCTCCACCGTCGTCACTGCTTCTGCTGCATCCTCTGCGTCTTTTGCTCGGTGACATCATCGTTTGGGACATCTTTGCGGGTCGCGTCTATCTTCCTTACTTCGTCACGGTCTTTTAAGGTCTGTGTCTGGTGATGTTTCTCTGAATTGTCAGGGTTGTATGCTTGGTAAACAACTTCAACTTCCCTATCCTTCCAGTGAGTCAGTGTCACAACGTCCTTTTGATCTTATTCATTCTGATGTATAGGGTCCGGCTCCTTTCGTTTCGAAAGGTCATCGATATTATATAATTTTTATTGATGACTTTTCTCGCCACACATGGATATACTTTATGTCTTCTTGTAGTGAGGTTTTATCCATCTACAAGACTTTTGCCTTCATGATCCGTACTCAGTTTGATTCTTCTATTCGTGTCTTTCGTGCTGACTCTGCTGGAGAATACTTGTCAGGAGTCCCTCGTAGTTTTCTTGCTGAGCATGGCACTCTCTCTTAGTTCTCTTGCCCTAGTGCTCATGCCCAGAACAGTGTGGCTGAACGGAGGCATCATCATCTTCTTGAGACAGCCTGTGCTCTTATGCTTGCTTCTGTTGTCCCACCACACTTCTAGGTTGAGGTTGTTTTTACTGTCACTTTCTTGATTAACATTCATCCTTCTTCTGCTCTTCAGGGTGGGATCCCAGTTGAGCGTCTCTGTGGTAAGCCTCCTGACTATTCTAGTCTTCGCCTCTTTGGGTGTGTGTGCTATGTTCTTATTGCCCCTCGTGAGCGCACCAAGCTGACCGCTCAGTCCGCGGAGTGTGTTTTTCTGGGCTATATCGCTGAGTATAAGAGATATTGTTGTTGGGATCCTATTGGTCGACGGATGCGGGTTTCTCGGGACGTCACTTTTGATGAGTCTCGTCCTTTCTACCCTCGTCCTTCTCCTTCCACTACTCCATTATCTCTTGTTGAACCTCTTTCTTTCCTGACTTTCCTGCCACTCTCATGGTCACCACACCTCCATCACAGCCTTTGGCCTCTGTGCCTCCTCCATCATCTCCTTCGCCACTACCACCCTCTCCAGAGGCTCCTCCTGATCTTGTTCCTTATTCTTTTTACTACAATCGTCGTCTGCGTGTTGAGAATTCCCCTGATGCGTCATCTTCTTCTGATGGGTCATCTTCTTCGGCCTCTCCTCCTCGATATGCTCTTCGTGATCGTCAGTCTATTCGGTTTCCTATGTTCTTTTGTTTAACGGCTCTTGCCGAACCAACTTCTTATTATGATGTTACTGTTCATCAGGAGTGGCAGCATACGATGGAAGAGGAGATTGCTGCCCTTGAGTATACTGGCACGTGGGATCTTGTCCCTCTTCCCGCACATGTTACTCCTATCACGTGCAAATGGGTCTACAAGGTTAAGACCCGCTCTGATGTTTCTCTTGAGCGCTACAAGGCTCGTCTCGTGGCACGTGATTTTCAGCTGGAGCATGGTCGTGATTATGATGAGACATTTGCTTATGTGGCTCATATGACCACCATACGCATTCTTCTTGCTGTGGCGTCTGTTTAGGCATGGTCCATCTCTCAGTTTGATGTCAAGAATATCTTTCTCAATGGTGAGCTGCGTGAGGAGGTTTTTATACAGCCACCACCGGGGTATTCTGTTCCTGAGGGTATGGTTTGTCGCCTTCGCCGATATCTTTATGGCCTCAAGCAAGCTACTCGTGCTTGGTTTGATCGTTTCTCTTTTGTTGTCACTGCAACTTGTTTCTCTGCCCGTACTCATGATCCTGCTCTTTTTATTCACACTTCACCTCGTGGTCAGACGCTTCTCCTTTTATATGTTGATGATATGATCATTATTGGAGATGATTATCAGTACATCATTTTTGTTAAAGAGCGTCTTAATGAGCAGTTTCTCATGTCTAATCTGGGTCCTCTTCGCTATTTTCTTGGGATTGATGTTATTTCTACGCCTGAGGGTTTCTACCTGTCCCAAGAAAAATATATTCAGGATCTTCTTGATTGTGTTTCTCTTACGAATCAGCACACCGCTGAGACTCCCATGGAGCTTAATGTTCATCTTCGACCCACTGATGGTGAGCCTCTTACTGATCCTACTCGCTATTGTCACTTTGTTGGGAGTCTTGTTTATCTGGGTGTCACTCGTCCTGACATTTCGTACCCTGTCCATATCTTGAGTCAGTTTGTTTCTGCTCCCACTCAGCTCCACTATAGTCATCTTCTTCGTGCTCTACGATATCTTTGTGGAACCATCACTCGTCGTCTGTTTTTCCTTGTTCCAACCAGGGATCCAAATCTCGCACGGTTGAAATCTCGAAGTGATAGATCAGAATCCTTGACGATTCTGCACGCTCTCGAAATTTAAAAAACCGGGCAATTCAAATTTTGATTTTTGAACTCCAAATTTTCTGGCCGAATAGGACGATTCTCGCGATGAACCTCGAATCGGGAAAACCGGAAACCTAATTTGGGGAAAATGGTAATTATGAAATTTAAATTTAGAATAATGCAAATATTAATGGGAAAATGTTTCAAGATGTACATAAAAGTCATCCTTGGTTGCTTGCTCTCAGCGATCCTCTCGTCCAAGTATTCTAAAGCATGTAACACAATAAAAACATAAGCTAATGATAATGAACGATAGCTTGACTAGCATACAAAAACAATAATGAGAAGTAATTCATACCAATACATTGTCGAAACGAAGGTTGTGCAATGTAGTCGTTGTTATCATAGAGTATAAGTCCTTCAAATTGTGCTAGTGAGCCTTGTATTGATCCCAAGTGTGTGTTTCGTGTGCATATTGTAACCAATGATTGTAAAGTTGTTGGTAATATGTGGGTTCGACCCATCGTAAACGTTCGCATTGGTATTGAAGGACACAAGGCGTAATGGAAACTTTCGACTTTGCTTGTGCTTGTCTTCTTGCTCCCGCTTCCTTGTGCTTGCCCTTGTGCTTGCTTGTGATGGGTGACTTAGTGCTTGCTTGAGCTAATGGAGAATGAGAGGAAGAGATGCTCTGGAAATGGGGAATGAGAGGGAGGAAGAGGCCAAGAGGAGGCAATAAGTGAGCAAATAAACAAATGGTAGTGGGTGGGGCAATTACTAGCAATAAGTGAGCAAAAGGATGAGGGCTCTGCCCACATGGGAGAAAGCAGAATCAAAAGGAGCAAAAAATTTTTCGGCGGTTTTTCCGATCCGCTCGGACTGTAAACTGTGATCTGCCGTAACCGCATGTTACCGCGGTTTTTTATCTGGTTCCAACTCTTTCTGACTCGGTATATTCGATGCTACAGGCTAGTGATTATTCTGATCGCCGGTCTCTTTCTGTCTATTGTGTTTTTCTTGGTGGTTCTCTCATTGCTTGGAAGACTAAGAAGCAGACACCAGTTTCTCATTCGAGTGCTGAGGCAGAGTTGCGAGCTATGGCTTTGTTGGCTACGGAGGTTATTTGGCTACAGTGGTTACTTGTGGATTTTGGTGTTTCTATTTCAGCACCACTCCTCTTTCGTCTGACAGTACAGTGGCTATTAGCATTGCTACAAATCCGGCGAAGCATGAGCTTACAAAGCATATTGGTGTTGATGCTTCCTACATGCGAACCCAGGTGCAGGACCAGATTGTTGCTCTTCAGTATGTGCCTTCAGAACTTCAGTTGACAGACTTCTTCACAAAGACGCAGACTAGAGCTCAACATAACTTCTATCTCTCTAAACTTAATGTTGTTAATCTACCATAAATTTGAGGGGGGTGTTAGATGTGTATTGTATAAGGGGTTATTTGCATATATACCACACATATATTTGTATATATATTGTCTCATTGGCCTCATAATGAATACAAGCGCTATTCATAACAGCGATGTTTTTGCAGAAATAATGAATGCCCAGCTTGCCGCACTCATTGTGCAAGTAGACGTTCCTTGAGGGATGATCCTAATTATGACGCTTTAATTTTGGCTTTGTATCCAGATATTGATAAGTCCGAGGAAGAGGTGATGCATAAGTTCTGCAGTTGTCACACTTAGTTGTTTTCTTTATTTAACTTACTGGTTCCAGTGATTCTAATCTGTTTGACTCTACAGGAACTTGCTTTCAGTGAAGAGGAGAGGACTCGCAACAAAAAAGTGGGTTTATCTGGCTGTCAATCATCGATGTATTTAATGTCTGGAGGGAAATTATTTCCTCTGCTCATTTGGTATTCGTCTTCTTATTGTTATTGACATTAGCTTCCTTTCTCATGGAAGATTCAAGCATCCATCGCCGAAACTTTTCGAAGACAAACAGAAGCACTTGGGAAGAAGCGTTCCACCGCAAAAGCAATAGGTTCAGCTTCTTCAAGAAAGTCTCGGGGGAATATGCGGGCAAGGAGGAGAGGACAAACTAGTTCTCCTGATATTGCCCCAACTGACTTGGATGATGATGATAGAGAAGAAAATGGCAATGATGGCAGCAAAGAGTCGTCTTCTGTTGATGATCGTTCCCCAGACGTAAGGCAGAAAAGAGCTCGGAGGTGGCCTGTGCCACGGTCATCCCCTGCTAAGACCATTGGCAGTATCGATAGTAGCTTTGAGGATAATGATGATTTAGGAGGTGGCAGGGATATCTTGACTACTTCTCCACTGCGGGGAGAGATGCTTGCCTGGGGAAAAAATGGCACCCGCAGTCAAACTCGACATGGCAATGCCGGTGGCTCCAGTGGAAGGATGGTGAAGGGTGGGCGTGTTGCCAAGTTCGTGGACCATCTCCACAATGCTGATGAATTTGATAGTAAGGTAAAAACCATACATCACACACAATAGTATTTAGATTTACAGATTCTATTTCCTACTTATGATTTGGAATATTCATAATACTATAAACAGACTAAAAGGCTGGTCGGAAAGGAATCTTGTATGTGAATCTCTGATGGCATTTCTGGTTTGTTTTCACGTCAGATGCATACCTCGGTTGTGTGGGTCGCTGACTCGCTGTGTGTTTTTTTGTAGTGTTGCTCAGGCAATATACACATCAGCATATGCATGTACTTGTGCAGGCTACCCTGGGCTTGTAGAACTTGTATAAAAAGTCCATTTTCTTGTATCCGTTAGGTTTGCTGATTTTTGTGTCTCTGTTTTGCAGTTGAACTTGTGTCTTGTTCTACTTCCACTTGATGGACAAAGTATGCCTAAATTGGAAAAGTCCTATCTCAGTTGCCAACCGACACTCTCTGTTCGCCATCTCTGCCAGGTGATCACAAATCACTTGCTTCTATAAACTTGTCGGTTTTTTAAGCAACTTTAGTTTTACTTGGCTCAAGATGAATAAGCAAGACTCTGCTTCTGCATCTTTTCAGTTCGTTGCTCTTCAGTTGTCTCAGCAAGCCAAAGAAGTCGAGATATACATTAGGAAGAACCCCAGAAATGGATGCTTTGCAACCAAGGACACCAGTACAGATGAGACAAAAGTGGATCGATTCGACAGCTTAGAAAGATTGAAGGAGGAGAAATCTCTTTCAGAGCTGTACCCTTCGCTTGACTCTGGTCAAGGGGATCTGGTAATTTTCAATCCCTAAATCACTGTCTAGCTGTTTATTTCACTATTGCTTCTTTTTAATCATACTGCTTTGTTTTCCTATCTCCCAGGAATTGTTATATTCTCTAAAAACACAGGGATAGATCAAAATTTGTGGCACCAGAGATCTCCTTCACCATCAACTTGATCAATCACCCGCTAATACCATTGTCTGCAGGGATCTACATCTGATGAAAGCTTGTACATAAGGCATTCAATATAGAAAAAAAGAGAGGCAAACTAGCTTTTTCTCAACCCTGGCTCGTTTTAATTTGCTCTAAATCTTGTGATGTATACCTGGTTCATTGGTTAAATTGCATGCATGGAATTGAGTAGTAGTATCTGGTTCAATCTTTAATATTGGTGGTGCTGCGCATGCAGCGGTAATTATGCTCGCTGTCTAATTTGAACTGATTTTAACTTGGCAACTCTCTTCCCTGATGGTGTCGTTGCTGCCCTTCGGGTTTTATGCTTCCGTTGCCGTAGAGAAGCGCCGTATTCACTTAAACCCGTTATGACCGGTGTTCCCCTGGCCGCGCTAGGCGTTAGTTGGACGGTAGACCAGTGCCTAGTGCCTTAACGGGTTTAGGTGGGATAAATCGTCTAGGCGGTTTAGACGGAAGGGTTAAAGCCTAGGCGTTCGCCTAGGGGAACACTGACTATGACCGCACAAGTCAGTGGATTAAGAATTTAAGAGTGGATGTTTCGGATTGACCACGGTTGAAAAAACAAAAAATTTGTTAGTGTCATCGGAAAGGTGTGCAATTTCGATTCTACCACCGCAAATTGGATCATGATATTTATGTCACTGAAATTTAGGATCTATTTTGCTTTTGTCACTACCGTCGGTCAAAGCACCTTGACGATTAAATTTTATGTGAAAAGACTTATTTAGTCCCGTCCCCTTCTTTTTCCTCTTCCTTCTTCCTCTCCTCTCTTCTTCACTAGAGGTCCTCCGTTCTATGCTCTTCCCTAATCATGCCAGCCTGGATCCGACTAGGGGCTGTCGAATTCGGTTGCTTCCACCGCCTCAAGCTATCGGCCACTCCACCGGCTGCACCTCCGCTGGGCCGCCAAGCTGCCGACCTCACCTTTGCCTCGGCTCTGCTGCTGCCGCGCCACCTCGTCGTGCTCTCAGCCGCCACCATCCCTTCGCCTCTGCCTTGCCTCGGCCGCGTTGTCGTGCTACCTCAGCACCGTCGCCACGTGTTGCCCTTGGCTTTCGTCTCCAGTAAAAAGAGGAAGAGTGAATGCTTCGGATTGACCACGGCTAAAAAAACAGATAATTTTGTTGGTGTTATCGGAAAGGTGTGCAATTTTGATTATGCCACCGCAAATTAGATCATGATGTTTATGCCACTGAAATTTTGGCTCTATTTTGCTTTTATCACTACTGTCAGTCAAAGCACCTTGACAGTCAAAATTTATGTGAAAAGACTTATTAACAATTCCTCTTTCTTCCTCCTCTCCTTCTCTCTTCTTCTCCACTAGAGGTCCTCTCTTCTCTGCTCTTCCCTAATCATGCTAGCATGGATCCGACTAGGGGCCGCCGGATTCGGCCACTTTCACCGCATCAAGCTGCCATCCATTCCACCGGTCACGCCTCCGTTGGGCCGCCAAGCCGCTACCTCCCGCGCCTCGATCGTGCCGCCAAGCCGCTGCCCTCACCTTTGCCTTGGTGCTGCTGCTACCACGCCACCTCGTCACGCTCTCGGTTGGCGCCGTCCCTTCACCTCTGCCTTACCTCGGTCGCGCCACCGTGCTACCTCAGCACTGTCTCCACGCGTTGCTCCAGCCGCTGCCGCATTACCCTTGGCTTCCATCTCCCCTCGACATCGTCGCCCGAGTCGCCTTCCTCTCAGCGCCACCTTGCCGGCTGCGCACCAAGCTGCCTCAGCGTCGCCTAGGGTACCGTCGTCGCCGGGCGCAACTACTCCACCGTCACCCTCGCCCTCGACGCCAATGTCACGCCGCCCTCGGCCACCTCTCCCATCACCGTGCTCCAGTTGCCCTTGACCACTGCATGCACCACTGCTCACGGCGCCGCACCACATGCGCAAACGCCTCACCAACCCCTCTGCCCCTAGCCGCCACACACGTGCCCGCCTCTGCCTCCGCTTCGGTAGAGGCCCTCTTGGCCGGCAAAGAGAGAAATGTGTGACTGACGATGGGCCCACAAGCTGAAAGGGGGTATTTAACTACTTTTTGGAAAAACCTGACAAGGAAATAGCGGTCAAACGATCTATTGTAACGATCAAACTAACGAATACTGAAGATAGTGACAAAAGCAAAATGAAGCAAAAAAAAAAGTGGCATAAACATCATGGTCCAATTTACGATGACAAAATCGAAATTGCACACTTTTCTGGTGGCACAAACAAAATTTTCCTCTTTGACAGTTTGACCATCTATTGTGGCCCAAGCGTAAAGTTCATCTATGTGCATTTGGTGCCAAACAATTTGACCATCCCACTATTTGACACATATATGCTGCTCTAAGTCAGTCCCCAAAACACAATGTTGACTATTAATTTCTATCATAAGAGATATAAAACCTAACAAAATTATATTGTTATAATAACCCCTTTCAAGACAAATTTATACATACTATTCTCATGTATCCAATTTAAAAGTTAAAAGTTTGCTTGCACATACCAAAACGATATTTTTTTTGTGACATGGGAGAATGTCATGTATGTATACCTTACGGCATCTCCAATAGTTAGGGATAAACTTATCTCTAATATATGTTACATCATATTTAGAGGCAACATCTCTAATATATAGTATCTAGTACACTCTCCAACATTTATATTTTATAATTTTTTTTAGAGAAAAGAGACTGTCGTACACGTAAAATAAGATAGAATATAACTACTCTAGTTGATATGTGGATTAATTTTTTTTAAAAAAATTAATCCACATATCAACTAGAGTAGTTATATTAAAAAAAATTAATCCACATATCAACTAAAGTAGTTATATTCTATCTTATTTTACGTGTACGACAGTCTCTTTTCTCTGTATAAGATTTTGTTAACGTATGGATTTGGTGAAGAATCTTAAAGTTCACCGGTCGATGTTGACCCTGTGCGAAGCTGTCGGGTCGTGCTACTGGCGATCCTTGATGCTGCCGCCACGCGTTTCGTTAGCTCAGGACGAGCAAGTTCGAACCGCCGGATGAGGCCCAGATGGGTGATCGGGCGAGTCAGGACCGCGCCGGCGCCGGACGGTCCACGGCTGGCACCAGCCGACTTCTAGCTCGAACAGTTAGGAAGATGCTGCTTCGCTAGGCCCAGGAAGAAAACAATACTGTATTAGAGAAGGGCGAGCACGTGTCCGCTTTGTTGTGAGTATCAAATAGTGGTTCATGGGCCAATTACCCAATTTGGTGTACCTCTAGCGTGATTGACAATCTAGCATGTATATATGGAGTTGATTGTGCATTAGTCATGATCCCCGCTATCCTAGCTTATGCTTAGTCGGGCTTCTACAACTGAACCGCGTTTCATCAAAGGTTGTATCACCTGAACAATTCCCCTGAACAAGGCTTGCAAAAAGATCCAAACAACCCCTGTAAAACGGGGAAAAGGGACTACAGCTAAAAAATAATAATGGAAAACTGGTGCTGAATAGTGACTAGTTAAGTGTCAGTACCTTGCAACGTTTTTCGAATAAACATAATATATGTTGTTAACTTCGAAACCAACGTTTTTCAAATAAACAAAATATATGTTATTAACTTCGAAACCCAATATACATAAGGTAATTATCTACAAATAAAAGTTTACATAATTTGCACCTAATCAATAAGCCACATATAATTTTATCACATACCACAAGCCTATATAATTTAATTATCCATATAAGATCTTTTAAATAACTATCAATATATATACATATCTATCCACAAAAGATCGTACCAACTCAAAAGCAAGGAAGGAGAGGTGGTAGATGAAAGGCTCACCACTACCACTAAGTCCTTTTATAATAGTAAAGATTAACTGCACCGCAGTCGTTGAAACCACACGTTGCAGAATAAGTGTTGTAAAAAATGGTCGGAACGACCGATTAATCGGCCGTTTACACGGAGTCACCATGCAAAACATCACGTATACACGAATTGGAGCACATTTAACGTTTGTGAACGCCAAATCGACCGCATTGTCCGATTAGTCAACCGTTTCCGTATAATCGCCTGTATAATCCGTTTAATTGACCAAATTTAGCCCTTTAGTCAAGTTAAAATTCAACACGTTACAACTAGCCCAATAACAACCCAGTTAGAATCCTAATATACTCAAGCTCAAAACACTTGATTCAGAGTAACTGATTCATATATAACCATCATAAAACCAGACTGTTAACAATGCTCCAGAGTAACTAATTCTCTCATGGCTGTTGGTCATTTTGTGTACTTAAATTTAAAACTTAGTTCTTTTGGTCGTTGTCTCGTCAGTGTGTTAAGTTAGTCTAATCTACGTGATAATGCATGCTTTTAATCTATTACTTAAACTCGTTGCAAGTTGTACTTTGGTGTAGGACTATAATAGTCCACCTGTCAATCTTGTTATCTTTTGAGTTAGTAATGAAGTTATGATGTACAATCGGAGAGTGGTACAAGTTTATTTAATAGTATTGATAATATATTGTGTTCAAATATCTCTGAAACTAGCCTTATCATCAAATATGTGAAAACACAAAATTATCCGCATAATTGTAAGATCGAGGGGGTCGACTAAATGGGGGGTGAATAGGCAGTTTTTAAAAATCTTTTGGCTAAAACCGATTTCTAATGTGGAAGCTAACAATAATTTAATTTTGCACAATTAAAACCTAAATCAACTAGTCTTTACTAAGTGCACCAACAATTCCTATACTATTGATAAGGATATCAACCAAGCAAATACATGTGAGCAATTTAATTCTATAAATGTAAATTGCAATAGAGTAAACCACAAGAAAGCAAACCACAATGACACATGGATATTTTTACCGTGGTGTTCGGAGACTTGTCGGTCTCCCCTAATCCACGTTGAGGTAAGCCCAACCACGTTGGACCAGCTCCACAAATTGAGTCAATACCTCCGAGGTAAGTCAACCACTTGGACCGGTTCCAACACGAACAAACACCTCGATCCACTTGGGGTTGCTTTTCCTCCACTCTGGAGACGGCGAGCACCAAACCACTCACAACAGCCCGGGTCTTTTGACAACCTTCTTTGAGAAAATCACTGGCGCAACTCCTCCAAGTTATCTAGGTGTCGGCAAACACCAAGAGTAACAAGTCGAAGATGCTCACTTGAACGAATCAAGTGTCTAAGCTCAAATGGATACACAATCCACTACCTAATGTAACATATGCATTTAGGGTTTCCTCTCTAAGCTCACTAAGTGCAACACATGTATAAAAGAGTGTAGAGCACTTGCTCTTTGCTCAAGGGAATGAATATGGCACCAACCTTATTCCCTAAAACCGGCTACAAGGGGTATATATACTCACTCAAGGAAAATTAGCAGTTGGAGGAAAGGTTTCAAAAATTTCAGCACTAGCGGTAGTACTGCCGTTCATCGACCGGTACTACCGCACTTCCACTGACTACACAGTAACAGCTATAGCAGATGTAATTAATGCCTCTAAACTAGCCGTCGAAAATGCGGTGCGGTACTACCGCTGAAGAAAATGTGGTAGTTCCGTTCACATAGGGCGATATTGAAGTCATACCGCCGTCCAAAACTGGCCTTCTCTGGAGATAGCGTACCGCAACTAAATTTTGGAACTTTCGGTGTGTAGTAGTTCCGCTCAGGATATGCAGTCATACCGTGATGCGGTAGTTCCGCCAAAAGAACCTCGGTACTACTGCCTTCCAGGGAAGCAAACAAGCTCCAAAAGATGTCTCTCTGGAAAACACGTACCGCTGACTAGTTTTCAGCCTGATCGGGTTGCGGTAGTACCGCACCACCTTCCCGGTCATACTGCTGAGCGGTAGTAGCGCCAAGAAAACTTCGGTACTACCGGTTTTTCTGAGAAAAACATAGTTGGCTTTCGCTTCAACTCAATTTGCAAAATAAATTTGTCAATTGATGCTCAATGGACACAAGGGATAAATGCGAGATTCTCAACGAGTTACAAAACACATTTGCCAACTTTTAGAATCACACCCAAGAAATAAGGTACATGAACTTAAACCATTTGCAAAACACATTCGCGGACTGAAGTCACATGCTATAAGGATTATGCATGACCCTCGACTATTTGCAAAACACATTCGCAAATATTGGCAACATGCTAACGAGAGCTAGAGCAAGCACAACAAGCTATCAACACGTGACAAACTCAAGCTACTAGTCAAAACCCCTATTAATAGTATGACAAACTATACTAGCAATCCGGTCTCCAACCAAACACCAAAACCGGTAAAAGACTAGGAACACATCCTTAGTCCTAGCTAGTTATACTTTTGCCTTGCACATACTCTTGAAGCTTGATAATGCACATCTCTACTTCAAGTCCGGGTTCTTGACTTGAATATCAATAACACATGATGATCTTGTTTACTTTGGGATCTTGTCTTGATGCTCATCAACACATGATGACATCCTTTATCCCAAATCTTGACTTGAATATCATCAATGTATGATGTTCTTCTTCACGTGCCATCTATTAACACATGATGGATCTTCTGTTGACTTGATAATCAACTCATGATCATCTCCTCTTCGAGATCTTGATATGCATCAACACATAATGATCTTCTTCACCTACCCTCCATCAACACATGATGGGTCTTCTTTTGACTTGATAATCAACTAATGATCATCTCCTCTTCGAGATCTTGATATGCATCAACACATGATGCTTTTCCTCACTTGCCCTCCGTCAACATTGTCGTAGCAAAAAGGCTAGGCAGTAAAAGAAGAGGACCCCCGGTACACTCGGAGGGACCAATGAGTTCTCAGGAGAAGGAACCAGTTGTCAGAAAAATGTACGTATTAATTGCTCCAAAAAAGCTGAATCCGCCCTTTACATGGGGGCAGATGTCTATTTATAGCTTCCTAAAACAGGGCAATTACATTACCATCCTAACCTTAGAAAAGTACTGTACGCATAGGGGCTGCAGGGATTTTCCCCGTCTACGCGTAGGCTTCAGCTCATGGTGGGTCTTCCTGGGCCTGGGCCATCTGGCTGGTGCATCTGGTCCACCAGCTCTCGAAGTGCTCCAGCTTTGGGCTTCTCCGGGTGTGGACTCGGAGGACTGCTTTGCCGGGCCAGCGGGACTTGGAGACTCTTGGAGGGCTCGGGTCTTCTCGAGGTAGCCGGAGGGCCCATCGCCGGGCTCATGGGGTGCGGGATCCAAAAATGCAATTCTGGACCCTCTATGTATTTTGCACCAGTCCAGGATCACGCTAGTGCACACAGTGTCAACATAGATGAATATCAATCCACACAAGACGATTAATAGAATAAACGACTAATTTGAATAACAAATATTAGTTTTGACCATATGGTCAAGTTTACATTTATTAAGCCACGCAGGGCTGACAATAGATAAAATAGTAGCAGCGGAATGAAAATAAACTTCAGCGGAATCCCATCAATTCACCACAGGCAACTGACTGGAATCAAGACCCTAACGATCGACACCTTCGTAGAACTCCTCCTCAAATGCAGGCGAAGACTCCTCCACTTCTATTGATTGTTTGAAGTAAGTATGTGTACACAACCGTACTCGTAAGTCATACCACAGAGTGCAATTTATAGATGATGGCTTATTCCAAAGGAATGGCTTCTGTGGTTCTTTTGCATAAATGCAACATTTGCAATTGAATACGAATAACAGATTGAAAACATAATTAAAAAAAGACAATATTAATTTATCATTTGATTTCACAAAGACACACAGTCTAACAAGTTATTCACACAGCCATATGACTTAGATCACACAGCTCCATTCCCAAGGTTTAATGAAAATCTACCCCTCGTGTGAAATCCCTTAGCATGTCCATGACCGAGGACGCGACTATTCGAATAGATTGATTTAAAACACTCTGGAGAGGTTGTACACTTTATCCACAAAATACAATCAGTGTAGCTAGCACCGACCATAACAAAACCTTTCAGAAACTTCATCTCAACATTGACACTTCCGATGTGCTTTACTGTCGTCCAATCGATATACACAACGTTTGGGTACGACACACACCGTTGGACAATGATGCGGCGAACCGTCCCGCGATGTGATAAACACACCTCCAGCCCATCACACAGCTTAACCTACAACCTGAGTTGTCAATGGTAAGATTCCATCACCTACTAAGTTAGGCCCGTCCCATATCAGGCATATGGTTGTACAGTAAGGTTCAGTTCAATGGCGCACAAAGTTAAGCCATTAATTGACCAAGGCAAGACTTCCAATTTCTAACTAAGTCACACAGATTATCATTCCCAGCACACAGCTCCACCATATCACACAGAATCCAACACTTACCTTAGTCTAAATATTTTTTCCACCATGTTGATTAAGTGCAACACATGCCATCAATGAGTAATAGCACACAACCCACACAGTTTCATCACACAATTCCATAATCACTTAGTCAAGTTTATAATTGCAACTCACATGAAATAATGACTCATGGCATAGCTAAGCAATCTACTCGTATCTAACCAATCCACGTTGGTGCTACGATAATACCAACTAATAATGAACCAAACTAGAGTGATAAAAGATCATGGCATAACAATAGACAAAGTGGACATAACAATCTGGATTAATAAATAAACCCAAAAGTATTTAAATAATTACTTGAAATAGAATTCAATACATTAAAACAAAGTAATTTTGAAAACTGGGTGCAATATGATCAAATGTATAACTTACCTTGGAATAGGTCTAAGTACTGATCTTGGTCTTGAGGCACTCCTTCTTCAAAACTTCCTAAGGAATTAACGTCTACGCGTAAACAAAACAAATAAATAACATAAGAAAAACAAACTCCAAAAGTTAAATAAAAATCATAATTAAATAGATCTCGAATTTATATAAATTTAGAAATTTGAATGGGCTCAATCGGAGTTCGGATGCAAAAGATATGAGCTTTGGAAGATCAAAATTCAAGAAAATACCCTAAATTGAATTATTCAGAATTTCCGAATTATTTTTCTATTGAAAAAGGGATTTATGCCATCAGCATGACATCAGCGAAGATTTTCGGAAATAAAAACAAATCCGAAAAACCCTACTGAGATTGATAGTGGGCCCTTGGTCTATAGACCAAGTCCACTAAAGGATTTATGAGTCTACGGGTGTATGGCTCACGGAATAGTAGCTCTGACCAGTGGAGACCAGATAACAGAGAAAAGGCTCATGAAGAACTAGGTTTATGGAGAATGGGTTTGATGTTAAGGTGAACTCGTGCCACGTCGATGCTGACTGGACCGACACATAAGCGTTGAGGCCCAACGTGGCACTGAGGTGGACGCTGACTCGGACTGCCATGTCGACATTGACGGTGAGGGCACAGGTTCCTATGGTCGCCGGCGATAGCGGCCACGACGAAGTGGATGGTGGTGCGTATTAGGTAGAGGGCGCGACGACGAACTCGCGGGTATACTCACGGGTGCACGGGGGTGACAAGGATGGTCGGCGGCGAGGTCAAGGCGGAGTTGGGATCTCGGGCTCGACGGCGCTAGAGGGGTCCTCTGCGAAAACGACGGCAGCTTTGAGATGCGGGTGACGCGACGGTCCCAACAGTGGTCTCCAACAGCGACGAGGACAGTTGGAATGGCGGCGGTGGCGATGAGGTCCTTCGGCCGGAGTTGAAGACGGCGACAACTGGAGCTTCTGGCGGCGCTTCAACGGCGAAGATTAGGGTTTTGAGGGCGGCGCGTCTCGGGCACTTTTTCCGAGGGTCCTTGGGGTCTTATATAGCCCCGTGAGACGTGCCCTACACGGACTCCAAAACGAAGTTGGCGGCGGCGCTACAGTCTCGATCGGAGACGGCGAGCGAAGACGACGACGCTTGCAGGTGGTCCCGAGCACGTGGCGCACGCGGATTCGACGCAGTTGCTCGGCGTTGACAAGGCGGCCCCACCTGGCGGCGACTGCGAAGCGGTACAGGTGAACGGGCTGCGCGAACGCGCAATTGGGCCTCTTCGCGGGCCACGCGCGGAAGAGGAGCTGAGCCGCAGGGTTGGGCCGGACTTGGAATAGTAAGGGGTTTCGACCCAATTATTGTTCTGGAATATTAAAATAGATTTTTATTTTTAATAAGTACTGAAAATCCAAATAACAATTATAAAATAGCAAATAAACTTGGAAAAAATCCAGAAAATTCTATAAAATATATATAAGCACATAGAATCCAAATAAAATAGTTTTGGCAATTGTTGATGTTGGGATTAATCACATTAAATCATTTTGATATGAAGATCTATATTAAGTTTTAAATAAAAATACTAAAAATTAATAGAAATTCAAATATTGTATTTTCCAACGAGTAATTATTAAAAAAATAGAGCTTAGAAAATTGAGATGTTACAGAGGCTTCGGAGACCCTTCGGAGGGACTCCGGGTCTTCCCTGAGGTGGCCCCGAAGGACCCATTACTTCTGACCTCGCGAGACTCCGGAGACCCTTCGGGGATGCTTCGGATTATTTCCGGAGCATTCCCGAAGGGACGCTTGACGCTCTTAGGGAGTGGGGCTTTCGTGTTCGTGGGTTGCGGGGTCTGTCCTGTGGGTTTCGTCGGGTCGTTAGGGCTGGTGGGTCCGCTCCTACGACAAACACATGATGGGTTTTCTCTTAACTTGAAGATCAACTCACGATTATCTACTCTTCGAGATCTTGATATGCATCAACACATGATGCATGCTCTTCTTAAATCTTGACTTGATGACAATAAACTCATGATGTCATCCAAAATCTTCATTATCATATAACACAACCTATTTCATCAACTCATGAAAAATGTTAGTCCAAAAACGTGATTGTCATTAATTACCATAACATATCATTAACTCACAATGGTGTGTCAATATATTTTAATCTTCCCCTTTTAGTTGTTGATGACAACCATCATAATTGTAAAATAATTAAATATAAAGATATATAAGTATATATGAACTACACAAGTTTTATATACTCTATGGATATGTTTCAACGTAGAGATCTTTAATATATGTGGATAAAAACAATATGGATCAATACTAATGAAACCATAAAATATAAAGTGAATTCCTCGTAAATATGTGCATATACGAATATGTAATGCATATAATCAAGTTAAACTTTTAGTGGAGTTCAACTTATATTTTGGATCCAAAGGATGCAATAAGATATAGAATATAATATCGAATGCATATCTCTTTGACTTTCAACTTTTTCATCCAATTGATACTAAAAAATAGGTATATCAATCAATGTGTTGGCCTTACAAATAGATTTGTTATTAATAACTAAAATATTTTATTAACTCATAATAACGAATCTAAATTCTTTAATAATTCTAATTAATTATATATATTTCGATTAATCGCTTGACCGTATTCCGTTTTAACGCTGTGCAGAACGCAAATTCGGGGAAACACACGAGAAAAACGGAGAAAAACCAAAGCCATATTCCGAACTCGCGCTCCACGCACGCTCCGCACTGGACCGTCCATTTCGGCGCTGGTGAGCGGCGCGCGAGTGGTGCGGTGCCGCCGAGATGCTGCCGCTGGTGCGCCCCGGCCGCTACCCTCTCCGCCGCCTCTGCTGCCGCCTCCTCTCCTCGCCCCAAACCCTATCGCCTTGCTCCCCTTACACCATCAGCGGCGGCGACGGTAACCTCTCTCCTCTCCTCCTCCTGCTCTCCGCTCCCCCTTCGCGGTTCCGCGTCGGCGAGGGCGCCCCGGCCGCGAGAGCAGCGAGCGGCGCGCAGCGAGGTATGTGCTTCTGCGCCCGCGCGGTTGACGTTGATGATGGGGCATCATCCAGCCCGCCGCCGCCGGCTCCGACTTGTCCTCGCCCTACCTCTCCGTCCGCATCCGCTGCCGCAAAGAGAACGCAGTCAGTACCCCTCTCGTCCTCTCCGCGCCCATTCTGCTGTTCTTGGCCAGTTTGATGCTTTCACCTATCGCTCTATGCTATTTACACAGCGAATAGTTTTTACTAAGAGTTTCCCTTAAAATTTTCGTGGCGAACCAGGAAGTGCTCTCCGAGGCTCTCTTGTGCTTTGGTGCTAGCTCCGTTACCGTGGATGACATTGCCGACGCTGCAAATCTTGATGAGGTGAGTCTCTTCTTTTGTGCATTTTGTAATTGGCATATCTACTCTACAGTCAGATGTTTGCCTTTTAAGTCTGTAACTGATCTGACTATTCGACCTGAAGATATTTCGGGCTTATTATTCCTGTCTTAGTTGCTAGTTGCTACAGATGAGGCACAATATTTGTCAAATATTTATGTGTGTAATCGTATGTTCTGCAGATCTCCATAACCTCCATATATGCAGATGGGGAAGACGTGGGCTCCAGCGTTTCAAATGCTGCAAGCTCAGCTGGTTTGGACTACAGCCCTGTGTATGAAACATCGGTAGGAAAGCAGTGCGATTGGGTGGCAGCTGTGCAGGTTAAGACGTAGGATTTTCCTATACATGATCTGTGAAGTCTGCTGTTCTAACTTTTGCCCTCAAGTTCTCACACACGCATGCAAAAATCCACTTCACTGCATGCACACAAAAAAACCTAAAAAATTGATTGGTATTTGAGGAAGAAAAACCTGTGTCATAGCGCAAAAACACAAAACGATCTAAGTTAATATGATTATATCCTTTTAATGCCTACATTTCCATTGCGGAACAACACAAATTTGACTCCCAATTAGATGTACAGTTGTAATTGTATTGGCTACTGAGGAGGTCTTACCTTCTATGAGGTCCACTTTGTTTAATCTTCACATAAAGTACACTTATTTTGCTTGGCAGATACTTGAAAAGATTACTGTTATGTCTGCAGGAAACGTACGAGTCCACTAAAGTCATTGATGGCCTTTGGGTTATTCCTAAATGGAGAACTGCCCCTGTATGTCTGCATACATTATGATGTTTCCTTTTAATTTCTTTACAAAATTAATTTTAAGGAGGTAGCTTGAGGTTGTTTACCTATAACTGATAATATAGTTGAACTGAGAATTACTTCTTCATGCATCGCGTCCATCTTTTTCCATTCACAGGATCCACAGGCTACAAATATAATCATCAATCCAGGTTTGGCTTTTGGGACTGGGGAGCATTCCACAACAAAGCTGTGCCTTCTACTTCTACGAGAAGTTATTAAAGGGGGTGAACACGTCTTGGACTATGGAACAGGCACCGGAGTTTTAGGTATTGCGGCTCTAAAGGTGTGATGCCTAAGTGTTCTTATTGTTTACTACCATTAAGCGTCATGAAAAAGAAGGCAATTTTACCCCATTTCATGCACTCATTGTTGGCTTATGAATGCAGATGGGCGCTGCACTATCCACTCTGATAGACATAGACCCTCAAGCTGTAACCTCTGCTTGTGAGAACAGGTTGCTGAATGGTATAGATTCCAACAAAATGCGTGTTTACTTGGTACCAACGGATGTTCAGTCTTCATGCTTCCCAAGTAGCATTGACAAATCAGAAGAGAACAAACCCACCAGTAACCGTAAGTCCTCAAGAGGAACATACGACATCGTTGTAGCAAATATACTCCTGAATCCCTTGATGGAGCTGGTTGATGACATAGTTGGTTGTGCAAAACCTGGTGGAATAGTTGCTGTTTCAGGGATATTGAGTGAGCAGGTAAAGGAAATGGGCTGTATTTTCCAAATTTAACATATCATTCAGAGTTTCGTTTTCTTAATTTTATGCTTCTCTCAGTATCACCTCAGTTGTGTCTCATCTAATACAGGTTCTGAAGGTCGAAGAAGTTTACTCCAGGTACTTGGACTGCATATTAGTATCTGAAATGGATGGATGGGCCTGTCTTCAGGGAACGAGGAGAGTGTAGTAGTGCCATTTTTTTTTCTTCCCGTTTTCCATTCTAGAGGCAGATTGACCATACTTTCTTTTGACCATTAAGAGATTTTTTTCCTCTAAAAAAGAGCGAAAATTTTGGCTTCACTTACACAATTTGGTAAGATTAATTGCATATTGTCGAACTGCGCTGTATGTTGTTTTGGGTTACAAACTAACAATAGGGGGCTGAGTGGATCTTAACTGCACTCTGATGCTTAACTATCTAAATAGTGATTGCATGTTTAATGATGTCATTTTTCCCTTGTGATGCTCAATTGTTGAGATTGGGCCTTTGATATTAACCCTGTTGCTTGTTAGACTCTTTTAGTACCTGTTGACTATGCTGATGTGTATATTTACATCACTTTCTGGGCGTGAGAAGACATGTAGTGTTCACACTGCAAGCATATAGATGCTGGACCTGGTTACTCATTGTCTATATGATGTATTACCTTTCTGCAATAAGCAAAAGAGGTTTACAGGATGAATAGAACATATGTTTTACGCTGCAATTTGCTGCAATTTATCAACTGAGATAACATGAGGAATTCATATAAGCACAAATGTGGCAAACTGTAAAGGATATCAACATCCCATATTGATTTTCATTGTGAATTAGAAGGCTTTTGGCAGAAAATTTCTTTTCAATTAATACAAATTGTATTACTGCCAATGTAAATTTCTTTTTTTACTACATTCCCAGAGAAATTTCTTAACTTTTAAGCTCAACGCGCCCGGATAACACCCTTCTACTGCAAAACAAACCTCGTATACCGCAACCGCAACAGAGTGCCTTTTAGGGGAAAAAACTTTGTATGCGTCATACAGAGTATGCTTCGAAGGCCTTCGCCAAATCATTGTAGAACGGCAGTTAACAGTGTGGCATTTCTATGCTTAGGTTATCTGAATCCCTTTACACTTTTTTTTTAATGCTTTCCCAATGAAGCAACCTCTGGACTTGGCCATAGCCAAAGCATTTTCCTCTGCACCCATCTGTGTTTTGCAGAAACAATCCCATCTAAATTTTGCTGGGAATCTTGTGTCTAAGGAGCGCCTCTATATCTCTTGTAGATTTCAAACCTTCTTGCTTATCAGCGAGAAACTTTGAGAACTCCAAAACTTTTCCCCCTCTGCCGTTTTCAGGGGAGCTACTGAGAAATGGGGATGATGTTGGTGCCAGTGCCCAAACTGTCGAAACCACTTCATTGGGTTTTTCCGACTGCTCCAAAATTGTGAAATCTCCATTTACTGTTAAAAAAGGGGAGAAGGTTGACAAATGCACTCCTATATACTTCGAAAGGCTTCAATTTCGCTAATGTTGAGTAAACAAGAAGATGATTTGAACAAAATTAGGTAGCACCTGAGTACTTGAAGACCATTTCCAAAGATTTGCAGGGGATGCTGAAATTCAGATGAGGTATTGTGCTCCCACCACCATGCTTAGCATTGCTGGATATGGTAACAAAAGAATTAAGTGGCTAAAAATGAGCATTTGGAACGTGCATACTGCACTGTTCCTCTAGTCCCTAGAATCAAGGGCATAATGGAAGTAGGTCACTGCATGCGTGAAGCAGGAAAACTAAGATGACTGTACAGTTATTTTTCAAATAATACATATCCACCACAAAAGTTGGTAAAGCTGATACAAACTGTATCCAAGTTGAGGGTTGTCTATTAATTCTGTCATATACCTTGTTATTAGCCCAACCATTCGGCCATGTGAATTAACAAGAACACCGCCACTAGCCCCTGGATGAACTGCCGCTGTTGTCTGCAGCATCACTGGCATGTCCATATTGTCAGCCTCCACAATGCTAGTAGGCAGATGAGAATGTTGAGTTGATGGGATTTTGACAATCTTTGACACAACCCCAGAGGAAAGGGAGGAGCATAGGCCTACAGTCAAATACTCAAATAATAATTATATAATAACAAACAGTTTAGATGACATGTACATGTGATAAAATGAGCATCAAAATGCTTTAATCACTATTTTGAAAACTATTATTCTAAGGCTTATTACCTGATCGAGGTCCAAGAAGGCCATGCCCAACGACATATACAGATGAGCCTGCTGTTGGACAGATAAATTCTGGACTAATTGCACATAATTCAATTGGAACCTTTTCCATTTGAAGCAAGGCAACATCAAGCGGACCTTTGGAGATAAAAACCACACTAGCATTGCACCACGTCTGTCTCTCCCCGTGATCCAAACGAACAGATATTCTCTTCTCTCGTTTGACACCCAAACTAAACAACGAAACCTCATGTTTAACAGCATCTTCATTGGACACTTTGCATTGTTGTGACCGCAAAAGTTTGTTTTCTCCTTCACAGAGATGTTCTCCAGCAAATGAGGTGATTTTGTTTTGTAAACCTAAAGGTGAAGTTCTTCCAAATCTCCAAGGCTCCAAAAGATGAGCATTTGTCAGAACTAAGCCATTTTTGTTGAGGACAATCCCTGAAGCCCAAGATGTATCACCAACCGTGACAAGAACAACCGAGGATATAGCCTCCCTGAGTGAAGAAGGTGAAATGCTATACTGATTAAGATCGTTGGCTGAATTAGAGACAAACCTCCTATAGTTATCCACACCACATGATCCCATCGTTTTACTATCTGCATTTTTGTCATCAAGTGATTCACTTGGGGCTCGCCCAATTTCCTCCAGTTTGTTGCTGCTCCATGCAGTGCATATTGCATCCCATGTAATCACAAGCTGTCATGCAGATATCTAAGTTTGCATATTTGTTCTAAGTGCAAGGTATCTCTCTTTTTTTTTAAATTTAAAGTGCAAGATATCTCATTGACACCAGTAAACTCACCTGAACTTCTATGCTGCTGCCTCTCTGTCTTAATGGCTTCATCAACATCCCCACAAGGTAAGAATTTTTGTCAAACACTGGAGCACCTTCCATACCTTGTCAATTTGAAATTTTGTTAACAGCTGATTTCATAATGTATGTCAAAAGAGAGGCAGTGATATTTATACCAGGAAGACAGTGGATATCAGCCATCAGCAAAGAGCTCCTAACAGCACCTGGAGGGAGGCAATTTGCAACAGCACCAACTGATATACTGCTTAGAGAACACAGACATATAGCAAGGATTAATCTGATAGCACCTCTTTGTTTTCTAATAATCGTGGCATAATATAGTGAATAATAACATGTTGTGTCTTTCCAACGCCAGAAACTACAACAGCCAATTGACAATGAATAAGCCTTCAGAGGTTCCTAATGAATAAGCCTTCAGAGGTTCCTAGACATGCCCGGAACAGAGTAAATAGTACCTAGACAATGGATTGTACCTGCTTTTCAGCTTTAGTGACGACGTACAAAGTAAATAGTTAGTGAAAAGATAAAGATATGTATTATGTCCGCAACAGATATGTAAGGGCATCAAGTTAAGAATTGTTTAGATTTTAACATTACATTGATCAATAACATAAATATTCTAACTGATTGACCTTAGTACCTTACAAATGCACTAAGTGCATATGTTTACAATAGCACTTACTGTGAATGTCAATAGATTGTACCCGATGGGGCTTGCTAAGCTGTTAATGAAATTGCCAGATGGAATTAAAGCAGCAGAAATAAAAAGTACCTGTTGAAGAAATGGAATGGTGACAGGATGCCAAATGGAGACCCTACTATCAGCAAAGAGTCCCTCGCTGTTGCATTACTGAAACATTGATATGTCTTGCACTCTGATCATCATTGACCAAGATCACTAAGTACAACTCGATAAGAACTACACCATGCAATTCTGGAGGTGCTAAAGATCCATGAAATGAAAATGTGTCTAAATGAACCTTACATTTGATGTTAATGCCAAAACTCCTAGTATAGCAATTCTTGTGGCGGACCTGGCTAATATTAATGGGTCAGTTGACTGAGCATAAACATTCTTCCTGTTAGACTCAAGGGCAGATCTGGCATCGTTTTCAACCTGATAATGACTGACAGTGGTAAGTATTCCATCAATATAAAATCAAGACATAAAATTTTGACTCGATGGATAGATAGACCTGCTTCTGATTGACATCAGCCAATGACCATCCCACATCCCATGATGAACTTCCAATCAGTGAACCATCATGTTTTAATAAGGATAATACAGAATCAGCAGATGCTGGGACATCAACCTAAAAAGGAAACTGAACTGATGATGAATCATTTATAATTTTATATACAAATATCTAGAAAATAAATGCTATCTTGGTTTTAAATTCTGAAGTCTACTAGTTCATGGTTACTCTTTCTGAGCAAAAAAAAAAAAAAAATCATCTTCTGAATCCAAAGAACTCCAAAAACAGGCACTGTGAAATGTGTAAAAAGTATCTGCACCAAGTAGCACTAGAATCTGGGTAACAAAAAAGTAACACTAGAATATAAGGTAACGGGCATATATTTTCACAGGCAAAAGAAGTACCCACCATGGCAAGTAATCGAGCTGATAGCCACTGTGGAGCTCCAGAATTTCCATGTTTGATGTTCCCAGATTCCTCACCCTGCACATGGCAGAGCGAGTTCAGGTTTTCAAGAAAAGCTTACTAAAACTCTCTCAGAATGTTTATACCCTGTGCAATTCTTCAAATCACAGAACCGAGCACTTAGTATTTGGTCCTATAGTCCTATAGCCTTGTATAATACTGACACCGTTGATCTTCTTAAAAACACAGAAATATGCATCAAATTACATATAAATTAGCTATTTACTCATATGTGGTAATTGACACATTTCCGTCAATATGAATTTACTCGTTTCTTTTCAAAATACAAATGATTGTTACACAATACAACACTAGCGCAACACCAAATCTCAGATCCCTGCTTAAGTTCCTCACCTCAACCAGCACATCAAGACGCGCCTCCGATACCAACCTCGGGTGCAGTTCCTGCAAGCATCACCAGGTTCCCAACAAGCAACCAAAAAATTAGCACCAGAATGACCTCAATTTACACAGATGTGAGTACGTGACGCTGTAACCGACCTCACTGGGGCTGTCACGCTGCTCCGCGACCAAGAACGGCTCGACGAGCGATGCGGCCGTAAGCGCGACAGCCCCGGTGTGTCCGTGAGCCTCGCAGATACGACCAAGGAGCGGCGGCGGCTCCGCCAGGGAGCCCGGCGGCAGGAGGACGGCCGACGCCGAGAGCGTGGTGGACCCCGACCTGGAGACCAAAGCAGGTCATCACGATTTGACTCGAGAAAAGCTCAAATTTCGCGACAAAATCAACGAATTGGGGAGGGAAGGATGGGGCGGGGGAGGGGGGGGGGGGAGCGGGTGCCGAACTGGTGGAGGTGGAAGGCGTGGCGGCGCATCTTGACGGCCTTGGGGTCCTGGAAGCGGAGAGGAGCATCGCGTTTAGCGAGAAAACTCGGGAGAACCTGGTGCCGATAGAAGAAGAGGAGGAGGTGGTGGTTGTGGTTGGGAGGTGGGAACTGACCGGGCTGGCGACTCGTGCCATGGCCGAGAAGCTGCGCGCAGCCGCGGCAATCTCTTTCGGCTCCATGGCTCGCGGCCGTGGGGTGGGAGGAGACGGCACAGCACGAGGCAGCCAGAAAGGTGCGAAGCTGATAGCTTTTGGTCGCTTCTCTTGACGAGAAGACAAGCCTCATTGAATCTCGTATTAGCTACAGTGACTAAGCTATTTGGTTCTCATTCCTTGGTTTTTTAATAATATATTTTTAATAGAATTAGATAAATAAATATCCGTTTAATAAAATTACAACAATGAGCTTCTGTTGCCGTATCAAATGACGAAATGACCTGTCACCGTTTGGATTGCCGACGGGGCTCTTGTTGCCTCAAAAACAGTGTGAAATGTCTCTGCCACCATTTCAAATGGCGGTATAAACTTATGTCGCCGTTTGAATTGGCGACAAGATCACGTCACCAATTCAAATAATGACAAGACCAAAGTTTTTTTTTAAAAAAAACTTGAAGGTAATGGTAAACAGAAGACAGAAAATTAGGTGGTTACATTGTTCATAGTGAGAAATAAAAATATAAAGTAATAAGAAACAATATTATCGGTAGTACATAGGTTACACATAATAATTTAACACATGACATAATATTAGTACATTGGACAACACAACTCAATAGGACATATGCCACCGCATAATTGTTCAAGAAATCACAATAATAGTAAACATAACATTCATCGCAATATATTTCAAAAAGATATACCATCCCCGTGACCACCACCTTCGCGTCCGCCATGTCGACCTCCACGGTGCCCGCCTTGAGTAGGGCAGTCGGATGAGATCCATGTGGCGTCGTTTGGACTGTCAACCTCTCCTTCACATCTTTATAAAGGCAAATCCTCACGTCCCCGTTTTTCAATGCATATCCAAAATCAGTATTTCATTGGAATTGTGTGGATATCATGGGGATATGCTCATGATCTTAGGATGATGTTACAATTATCAATGGCATTGAAGGTTTGTCGAATCACGCATTTTCAGTAAAGTTCAAGTGCTATCAGGTCACTAGCGGTCCGACCGGCTAAGAGGCAGCGGTCGGATCGGCCACCTCTGGCGGTCAGACCAGCCAATAGTGGTCGGACCGACCAAGAAGCGGTGGTCCGACCGGCATGGTGGCGGTCAGACGGGCCACCTCGGGCGGTTTGACTGGCCATTTTGAAACTTGGATTTTGGAGATGGGCCAAAAACAGAGGGTGTAGGCAAGAGAGGGGGTTCCCCTACAATTGGTCTCATAATTTTTGGAGCTTCCAGTCAAAAGATCTATTCGTTTAAAATTTTCAGAGAGGTCTCGGATTTCCAGGGTAGAAATTTGGCTAAGTCCCTAGATGGGCGGTCATACCAGCTTATGGGTGGCGGTCAGACCAGCCCATGGGTGGCGGTCTGACCGGTTTTCACTTATTTGTCGGCCATCTTGGTGGAAATTTTTGTGTGTTAGGTCAAGTTCATGGTTTTCAGTGCATATGTGTTGCATGATGCATGTTTTGACTAACGTGGGTCAAGTTGCGAAGAACTTGTTCCCGGAATCGATTTCTTGGTCTATTGTTGTACAGGTGGCTTGAAGGTCAACGACAATCAACGGCGAGGATGATCGGGACTAGGCTTGGAGAGCTGAGGTTCAGAACGATCGATGATGCCGGATGAAGTCGATGGATTCAAGCATAGCGCAAAATGGATAAGGATGACTGAACAAAAAGTTCAGAGCGATGGGTTGCATCAAGCGGCGCGGAGGTCGGTGCAAGTGCCATGGTGATTTCAGTGGGAGCTGGATGGGAGAGACTTGCCGACATGGAGAGAGCCGTTGATCAACCTACACGTGGCGAAGTATGAGATTGTTTCATGAAGATTGGACTCGGTCTTCGGAGAAGGATCGAGAAGGGGTATTTTGGTAACTTCACTCGGATACCACCTTGATTGCTTTTGGATAAACCACAGCGCAAGACGGCGCAAGGAAAGTGGTTTAGGTCAAGAGAAGATGAAGGCGACGCTTTGAAATGCGTGCGTGAGTTAAACTCGTTTGTGTGTGGGCTTAACGGGTGCCCATTAGGGAATACCTTCTAGAAGCTAGCATCAACTATAAATAGGGGAGGGTGCTGGTTGTGCACCTCCCACCTCTTTTGTTTTTATTGTTGAAACCCTTGTTTTGGTGTTTAGGGAGAATAGTGGAGATTTTAGGTTTCTAGAGATTGGATTGATTGTGTGATCAAGTGTCGAGTATTCGTCCTACATGATGGAGTGGCTGTAAACCAACATCTATCTCGAATCAATACATGCAAGATTGCTCAAGTTGATTCTCTTTACGTTCTTGCTCTCTATTTTATGATTTTAGGGTTTTCTTTGATTCACTCCTTTTTCTTTTGGTTTCTAGCCTGGATCTTGCTTGCTATGACATGTGGGAACACATCTAGAATCATCTTGATCATCTATAACCCACGAGCAAGTTTTTGGGTCATATTTCAGTTTTGACTCGATTTTAGACCAACCTTCACTCAAACGGAAAAAGTCAGAACTTTGACAAAGATCTTCGCGATCTTTGATCGGAATAGGTTCCTGACATCCTAGAGAAGGTGTGTTCTAAGTTTCGTAAAGTTTGGAGTTGTGGATCAAAAGTTAGCTCTATTTGTGATTTTATTTTTGGACTGTTTTTACTGTTCATCGTGCTAGAGGTCAGACCGCCCCTGTGAGAGGTCAGACCGCCAATGGAGAGATCAGACCACCCATGTTAAGATGTCAGACCGCCCAACTCTTTGGGAATTGAGTTTTTGATGATTTTGTTTGTTTTGCTCCGGGGTTTCGATTGGATTCAATACAAGTCTTCCGCTATACTTGTACTTTGATTTTCATAGCTCTCATAGCTATTGGAGTGAAAATCTTGTTGAATCCAATCTTGGTGAAAACGAAGTCGTGCTCCTATTCACCCCCCTCTAGTCGTCGTTTCGGTCCAAGAAGTGGTATCAGAGCCTGGTTATTTCAATCTTGATCTTAACCGGTCACTGAACTTGTCCATGTAGAAGTACTCCACGAAAGTGCATGTCTTTGATGGGCTCGACTATGCCTATTGGAAGAATCGCATGAGTATCTACCTTCAGAGCGAAGGACAAACCATGTGGGAGGTTGTTCGAGCTCCGCTCGTGTTGCCCGAGGTTGCTACGCCGGCTTCAGCAGCCCTCTTGGCTAACAACTATAAGGCAAAGAATCTCCTATATGCCGGACTTGGTAGATAGGAGTACGATAGGATTTGTCACCTTGAGACCGCGCACGAAATTTGGCACACCCTCGAAACCTACCATGAGGGTTCGTTCCAAATCAAGCAAGTGCGTCAAACGGTCTTTAAGCGAGGGTACAACAAGTTCGAGTTGCGTCTTGGAGAGAGCATCGATGACGTCTTTACTCGCTTCAATAAGGTGCTCAACCAGTTGAGAGCGGTTGATATTGAGTATTCTCAGTCTGAGAATGCCACCCACCTCTTGGCTGCAATCAACTCCAAGGAGTGGGAAATGAAGGCTACTGCTATTGAGGAGAATATCAACCTTTCTACTCTCACTTTGGAGTTGCTATATAGCAAGCTTAAGACTCATGAGATCAAGAGAGTTGATCATCCCAAGAAGGAGAACATGGCTTTGGTAGCAGACCCTCTCAAGAAATCTTTTGATAGGTTTTCTGAGTCTTCTTTTGGATTTTTTTCTTGCTTGTTTATTTGCTATCCATGAAGAGGAACTTGAGAGTATCCCGAAGGCTGAATTAGCCCTTCTAGCCAGAAAATTCACACGGGCCTATAACAATGTTAGAAACAAAAAGAGAGGCGGCCCTGTGACTTGCTATGAGTGTGGAGAGCTCAACCATATTCGGGCAAATCATCTGAAGCTGAAAGGGAAGGGCAACCACAAGGAGGTGAAGGTGGCTTGGAAGAAGTCTCATGGGAACAAGTCCAAATTTGATGTTGCCAAGCTCATGAAGGCAGCTCACCGGGTTCTTACCGCTTTTGGAGAGCAATCCATGAGTGATGTGAACTCTGGGAGTGAGGAGGACAAGGAGGAGGAGCTCCCTCAAGACAAGAAGAAAGGGAAGGCAAAGGACTTCACCAGCATGTGCTTTATGGCCGACTCCGTCGACGACATTGATGAGGTACCTCCTTCGTATGACGTTCTCTCTGCTAGATGTGATACCATCTTTGAGTAACTGCTTAAACGGGATAAGGCGTTAGAGTTCATCATGACTAGAAATAAGGATCCAGAGTCGCAAGTTGATAGTCTCACACTTCAACTTGAAAATGCTAAGAATCTTGATGTTGATGAATGTTCATCCTATCATGCTTTATATTCTGAACTTGCTAAATTGCAAACTGCTCATGATGTTGTCGTGCACCAACTAGAAAATGGTAGGACTGAGTTGGTTGATGTTAAATCTGCTCCATGTGAAAAATGCTTAGAGTCTAGCAAGTTGGTTGTTTCTGATAAGGCCGAGTCTAGCACTTACTCTTTTTGCTTAGAACGTGATCATGAAGTAAATGACATTTTAGAAATAGTTAGAGCTAAGTATGTCAAGCTTAAGGACAAAATTAATTCAACATCCTGTGTTTCATGTGAATCCCTTAAGCTTGAGGTTTGCTATTCATAAGGAGAGGCATGCTAGAGCCATTAAAGGTAAAACTTGTGAATCATGTCTTAATCTTGAAAAAGAGAATGCTTATCTCAAGGATACTTTAGAAAAATTATCTAAAGGTAAGAAACAGTTAAACATGATTCTTGATAATTCCAAAACTCCTTATAAGAAGTAAGTGTTAGGATACAACTCTACCCAAGACAAGTCTAAGCTAAATGTCACTCAAGTCTTGGAAAATGGCTTAGTTGAATTCAAAACCCAACCTACAAAAACACTCTTTAAATCTGCAGATTTTGCCTAACCATCTGTTGAGTCAAATGGTGCTTCTCCCAGTGGTACCAAGTACCATTACACCTATTTGCCAGAAGGATGAGCATTTGATTGAGTTCTGTTGGCGTAGGTTGAAAAATGAGAGGAAAAAGTTTGTTAGAAATTCATCTCATTAACCTAGAGCCGTCATGAGACATGGTCATCTTGAAAAAAATAAACCTGGACTAGGATTTGTTTCACATGCTCGTTATCATCATGTTCCTAGACAGGATGCTTCTCATATTCGTGTAACTATTACTCATGATAGAACTTCAAGAAGAATCAAGGATAGCAATTCTGCTTTTTATACTACTCGCAGACGTGTGTCTCAGAACTGGATTCCCAAGTCATGTTTAACTAACCCCAGTATTGAGACACATAGATCTTTTGTACCTTGATTTTCAGGATCGCTACGGAAGGGGGAAAATACATGGTTCGTCGAGTCCGAGTGTTCACGCCACATGACCGGAGACTCAAGATGGTTCACCTCCTTCACGCGATCGAAGGGTGATGACTTCATCACCTTTGGAGATGACACACAAGGGCGGATTGAAGAAACATAATCAATCAGGGTGAACGACAAATTCATCTTAAAGGATGTCACTCTTGTAGACAAGCTAAGGTACAACTTGCTTTCTATCTCACAGCTTCTTGATGATGGCTATGAGACTAGATTTAAAAAAAATACTTGTCGTGTACTTGATTCAGCTAGTGAGCTTATTTTTGGTATTTCTAGAGTTGGTAGAATCTTTGGAGCTGACTTTTCTGAATCTCTTGCTGGTTCTCTCAAATGTTTGATTGCATCTTCTTCTGATTTCTGGCTTTGGCACTGTCGTTTGGGGCACATTGCTTTTGATCATCTGACACGAGTTAGCAACCTTGATCTCATGAGAGGTTTGCCCAAACTCAAAGTCATCAAGTATGTTGTATGTGCACCTTGTAGGCATGGCAAGCAAGTTACTGCCTCACACCTTTCATTGACTATGGTTATGACTGACGGACCGGGATAGTTACTTCACATGGATATTATTGATCCTGCCAGTGTTCGGTCAGTCGGTGGCAATTGGTATATTCTTGTCACAGTTGATGATTTTTTGAGATACTCTTGGGTGTTCTTTCTTGCTTCGAAGAATGAAGTTTTTGATCACTTTCATGATCTTGTTTTTTGTTTGGCTTCTGAACTTCCTGGTGATTTGAGAGCGATCCGTAGTGATAATGGCACGGAGTTTAAGAATGCCTCTTTTGCCTCTCTCTGTGTTGAGCGTGGCATTGAGTATCAGTTCTTTTCTCCACACGTTCCTCAACAAAATGGCATAGTAGAAAAGAAGAACATGACCTTAGTCGAGATGGTTAGGAATATGCTAGATGAGTATATCACTCTGAGGAGGTTTTGGGTGAAGCTATTGCTACAGCTTGCCATATTGCTAATCATGTCTTCTTGATACCGTCTTTGGGAAAGACATCATATGAGCTTCAGTTTGGTAGAAAACCCTCTGTTTCTCATTTTCGAGTTTTGGAGCTAGGTGTTTTATTCTCAAAATGGGGAATCTAGATAAATTTGAGTCAATAACTTTTGATGGTTTATTTCTGGGTTATCCTGCACATTCGATGGGTTTTTTGGTTTTTAATGTTAAGACTAACGTTGTCCAGGAGACATGCAATGTCACTTTTGATGAGATTAGCCCTAGAGCTAGATCAGATATTTTAGGTGATATACAGGTGACGGAGAGCATCTTTGTAGAGGAAAGTGATGCTGAGGTTGATGATGATCTTCCACTTGCTGCTGACGTTCCTACTCCAACTCAAGAACATGTTTCTACTACTTCTTCTCCAGTTGAGGCTCCTGCTGTATCTTCATCATCAGCGGTACCCGCGTAGGGCAATCTCCCCCGGGTGCTCCACTTCACATTCAGAGGCGTCACCCTACGGATCAGATGTTTGGTCATCTTCATGAGCGAGTCACTCGCTCCATGTATCACGATCCGAGTCTCTACTCCCATTCTGCATTTGTTGCTTCTTTCGAACCCCGCGATATATCACATGTTTTATCTGATGCTAGCCGGGTCAATGCCATGCATGAAGAGTTAAAGAACTTTGAGAGGAACAAGATCTGGAACCTAATACAGCCTCATAGTGGTCATAATATGATAGGAACTCGTTGGGTGTTCAAAAATAAACAAAGTGAGGATGGTTCTGTAGTTAGAAACAAGGCTAGATTGGTAGCTCAGGATTTTAGCCAAGTTAAGGGGTTAGATTTTGATGAAACCTTTGCTCCTATTGCTAGATTAGAAGCCATTCGTATTCTGCTTGCATATGTTGCGTCTAAGGGTTTTAGGTTGCACCAGATGGATATCAAGAGTGCATTTCTGAATGGTTACATAGAGGAGGAATTCTATGTTAAACATCCCCTAGATTTTGAGAATCCCAAGCACCCACATCATATTTTTAAGCTATCTAAAGCCTTATATGGTCTTAAGCAAGTCCCCAGAGCCTGGTATGATAGACTTAAGTCTTTCTTGCTTAAGAATAAATTTGAGATGGGTAAGGTAGACAAGACTCTATTCATTCTTAGGCATGGCAATGACTTCTTGCTTGTTCAGATTTACGTTGATGATATTATCTTTGGTGGTTCTTCTCATGCTCTTGTTTCCAGTTTTTCTGAGACCATGTCCAGGGAATTTGATATTAGTATGATGAGAGAGCTCAACTACTTTCTGGAGTTTCAAATCAAGCAATGCAAGGAAGGGATCTTCATCTATCAGACGAAGTACGCTAAGAATTTGCTCAAGCACTTCGAGATGGGTGACTGCAAGCCGATCGCAACTCCCATGGCGACTTCGACTGTTTTGGATCCAGATGAGGAAGGAGAAGCCATGGATCAACGTGAGTACCGCAACATGATCGATCGGCTCCCTCCTGTATCTGACGGCCTCAAGACCGGATATCCACTTCGCAGTCTGCCACTGTGCAAGGTTTCAGGCGTCTCCGAGGACTTCCCATCGCCAAGCCGTCAAGCGCATTTTCAGGTATCTTCAATCTACCCTTCAGTATGGTATTTGGTATTCCTACTCTTCTGCTTTGACCATTCAGGGGTTCTCTGATTCTGATTTTGCGGGCTATCGACTAGATAGGAAGAGCACCACAGACACTTGTCAGTTTTAGGCACTTCTCTTGTTTCTTGGTCTTCTAGGAAGCAGTTCTCTGTTGCACAATCCACTGCAGAAGCTGAGTATGTAGCTGCTGTAGTCAGATTTTGTGGATGGTGTCCACTCTTAAGGACTATGGGTTATCTTTTGCCAGTGTTCCTATTCTATGTGATAACACTGCCATTAATATTGCTAAGAACCCTGTGTAACACTCTAGAACCAAGGACATAGATATTTGTTATCACTTCCTTAGAGACCATATAGAGAAGGGTGATATTGTGCTACAATTTGTGGAGTCCGAGGCTCAGTTAGGTGATATCCTGACCAAGCCTTTAGACCAAACTAGGTTTGCCACCTTGAAGAGTGAGTTAGGGGTTATTTATCCCTATGGGTTGGTTTGAGGAGGAGTTGGTTCTTTTCTGAGCTTTTCTTGTTCATTTGATTTTTCCTTGATCTTCTTTTGAACTTGCTGGTTGTTTTTATCTTTTCAGGCTTTCAAGTTTTTCTTGTATCTCATTGTATCATATTGCATTCATATGAAAATCACAAAAAGATGCATTGCTGTATAAGCTTTACTACTTGTCTTTTAAATTGATGAAGCTTTGCTTATTACTCTCTTGAGCTTTTAGTATTTCAATTCTTGCTCAATACCATGTCTAGTTCTTTGATTTGCTAGAATTATCATGCTTTAAGATATGTAGCTAACTCTTTGCTAAATGAGCTAGAACTTTAAGACAACTTGAACTAAAAAAATTACAATTTGTGAATCTTTTAGCTAGTTGTACAATTAGTGATTCTTTTGTGACGTTGGCCCTATCATAATTGCTTTGTTAGCTTTTGAATCTAGGATTGAACATTTCTTGAGCTTCTTGTTCTTTTGTGAATCTAGAAAGCTCTTGTGCAAAATTGAAAAATCAAATTTTGAGTTTCTTATGTGATTAAATTGTGCCAAACTATTCTCACGAGACTGCTTGTCAAAGACATAAACTTAGAGATAGTTTGATGATCCAGACGATCTCATGGGGATTGCTTGTCAAAATTGACATGAACATCAAGATTTGTCGCCCTGGTTGAAGCTTAGGAAGAGATTGCAGATGGCTTCTAGTCCAAGATCTTCTTCACTAAGATAGGCCGTTAATCGTCTTGGTTGAAGCTTAGGAAGAGTTTATAGATAGCTCCTAGTCAAGGACTTCTTCACTAATATAGACCATTAATCAACATCAATATTCATTGCAAATGAAAATTGTTGTAAAAATTGGGTGACTAAAGTACTATAAGCAAAATGATTCATTTTCAGACTTTTTGTCTCTAGGATGGTCACTATTAGCTTCTTGATCTCACATTGACATTCTGACATGGCTATTATCACTTTAGGATCTCTATTGATGAACTTGCTAATTTTAAAGCTTTGCTTAAATTGTAACAATTCATCGCTTTTTCTTGAGCCTTCTAGCTTAGCTTTGAGATATATGTCTTAACATGATCTTGCTAGCACCATCAAGCTTGATATGTATTAAGTAATAGTAGAAATGCTAGCTTGTTCTTTTGGGTAATCTTCAAAGCTTCTTGTACTTAAATTTTAAAAATACAAAAAATGAAGCCACTCCATTGCATTTCATGCATACTCCTTCTTATGCTTCTTCTTCATTTCTGCATTTATTATCTCTGGATGAGAGGAAGGCGTGATTCCTTGATGACTCCATTGTTAAAGGGGGAGAAGATATAGCAAAAATATTAAAAAGGGGAGCTATTTGGGGAAAATAGGAGAAAATGAAATTTTCTGGAAAAATAAAGATCATAGTTATGGGGAGTACGTATTTTGCATTCTTGTGATCTTATTGCTATTTCTGAACTTGAATTGCAACTCTTGGAACCTCACAATGATCAAAGGTCAATTTGAACAATTGTTCTTTCATATGGACCTTAAGTGAGATTTTTTACTCTTCTTTGGAAATTGAAGTTTTCTCACTTTCTTTTGCCTTATCTCGCTTGTCTATACTAATATGAAGTCAACTTGGTCATTTCCATTGCTTTCTCTTGCTCTTGGACCAAATTGTGCCTTTACGCGAAAACGTGAGTATTTTTACTTTTCAAACCTTAAACTTACAATTTTGAAAAATTACCAATGTGTTCATCAAGGGGGAGATTGTGGATATCATGGGGATATGTTAATGATCTTAGGATTATGTTACAATTGGCAATGACATTGAAGGTTTGTTGAATCACTCGTTTTCGGCAAAGTTCAGGTGCTGTCAGGTCACTGGCGGTCAGACCGGCTAAGAGGCAGCGATCGTACCGACAAGTGGCGGTCGGACCGGCCACCTCTGGCGGCCCGACCAGCCAGTGGCGGTCGGACCGGCAAAGAAGTGGCGGTCGGACCGGCCACCTCTAGCGGTCTGACCGGCCACCTCGGGCGGTCTGACCGGCCATTTTAAAACTCGGATTTGGAGCTGGGCTAAAAATAGAGGGTGTAGGCAAGAGTGGGTGTTCCCCTACAATTGGTCTCATAATTTTTGGAGCTTTCAGTCAAAAGATCTATTCGTTTGAAATTTCCAAAGAGGTCTCGGGTTTCCAGGGTGAAAATTTGGCTAAGTCCCTAGATGGGCGGTTAGACCGGCTCATGGTTGGCGGTAAGACCGGCCCATGGGTAGCGGTCTGACCGGTTTTGACTTATTCGTCGGCCATCTTGGCGACGATTTGTTGGACCGTAAAGGCGACTAGAGGGGGGGGGGGGTGAATAGGAGCACGCTCACTTTTCACAAATTATGAACTCAATACAAATTAACTCAAAGAGCTATTAGGAAGCTATGAAGATCAATATACGATCAATGGAAGACTAGTATTGAATCAATTAAACCCTAAGCAATATAACAAAATCAACTAAGATTACCAAGACTCAACGATCGGTTATACTCAGCCGGTCGGACCGATTGGTCGCGATCGGCCGCGAGAGTTTGGCGGTAGAACGCTCAAATCGATCGGCCGGTGATGAAGTGATCGATGGACTCAAGCCGATCGCAAATGGATAAAATGACCGATGGCGAAGTTGCAATTAGGTGAAACTTTTGATTCTCAACTCCAATCTTTATGAAACTTTGCACAGTGCTATATGGTGAGGACCTATGGTTCATGAATATTAGACTCGGTCTTCGAGAGAAGGATCGAGAAGGGTATTTTGGTAACTTCACCTGATACCGCCTTGATTGCTTTTGGTTAAACCACGGCGCAAGATCGGCGCAAGAAAAAGTGGTTTAGGTCAAGAGAAGATGAAGACGATGCTTTGAAATACGTGCGTGAGTTAAACTCGTTTGTGTGGGCTTAACGGGTGCCTATTAGGAATACCTTCTAGAAGCTAGCCTCCACTATAAATAGGAGGATGTCTTTGGTTGTGCACCTCCCACCTCTTTTGTTTTTATTGTTGAAATCCTAGTTTTGGTGTTTAGGAGAATAGTGGAGAGGTTAGGTTTCTAGAGATTGGATTAATTGTGTGCTCTAGTGTTGAGTATTCGTCCTCCATGATGGAGTGGTCAGAACCAACATCTATCTAGAATCAATCCATGCAAGATTGCTCAAGTTGATTATCTTTATGTTCTTGCTCTCTATTTTATGATTTTAGGTTTTCTTTGATCCACTCCTTTTCTCTTAGTTTCTAGCATGGATCTTGCTTCTTTGTGACATGGGAACACATCTAGGATCATCTTAATCATCTATAACCCACTAGCAAGTTTTGGATCATATTTTGCTTTGACTCGGTTTTGGACCAACCTTCACTCAAACGAAAAAATGTCGTAACTTTGACAAAGATATTTGCGATCTTTGATTGAATAGGTTCTCGACATCCTAGAGATGGTGTGTTCCAAGTTTCGTGAAGTTTGAAGTTGTGGATCAAAACTTAGACCTTTTTGTGATTTTATTTTCTGGCTGTTTTTACTGTTCATCGTGCTTGAAGTCAGACCGCCCCCTGTGAAAGGTCAGACCGCCCATGTTAAGAGGTCAGACCACCCAACTCTTTAGGAATTGAGTTTTTGATGATTTTGGTTGTTTTGTTCCAGGGTTTCGATTGATTCAATACAAGTCTTCCGCTATACTTGTACTTTGATCTTCATAGCTCTCATAACTATTGAAGTGAAAATCTTGTTGAATTTAATCTTGGTGAAAAAGAAGTTGTTCTCCTATTCCCTCCTCTAGTCGCTGCTTTGGTCCAGCAGATTGCCTATCCACAATTCATTTAACTATGTTGTTTAGACCGCTTTATCGCCTCGCATCAGATAGATCCAAACTTAGTATACTATGTAGATTTCAAGTATCAATCATCTATTTTTGGGTTGTCCTTGTGATGTTCTCTGTTGTCCCGATCTTTCGGTGAGAGGGTAAATTCGATTGGGTGACGATCAACTCACACGATCCGTGCTACTAACGCAAAGACGACGCACGAACCAAGCAATCACTGAACTAAACACTGTCGTTATCAACCGTGTCAAGGACCCGCTGACTGATCAGAGGATCAATTCTCGCTAACAATCAAGAACAAGCAAGTACAAGGTAAAAACAATCAATTGCAAATGTATGATTAAGTTCAAGAGGTGGGATTCCGCATAGGTCCTTACGGTTGGTCTAGTCAACACAAGCAAGAACGATAGTTTTCACAATGGAGAAACTAATCAAACGAAATCCGAGTTCTAGTAAAAGGAAACGCGACTATATAGGGAGACGGCCAGGTGGCAACAGTGAAGTGGGCGACGCCTTAGGGTTACAAGGCCCATGGGCCCAAGTGGAGGTGGCGCAGCACCCGCTTGACTCGGACTCTAAATAGACGTGGGCTCTTTTGATGATTGTGGCGACTCGGATGGAGTTTGATGATGATCTTGGATCCGTTGGAAAGTAGACTTGATAAGCTTTCCATGAAGTCCGAATAACCCCAAACGGAGTCCGTATGAAGAAGTTAAGACCGCTTGAACTTAGTACTATCGCGCAAATCCGAATTGAATCGCAACCAGCCCAACTCAACTCTTGCTTGACATGGACCCAAAGTGACGTGGTGACCTCCATTATGTCTTACATGCATGTCCATGACTCCACAAGCCTCTCCTTGATCCGCTCCCATATTCCTAAGCACAATTAAATCACTTGCATTAGGTAGCGGTTTATCTTCAATAATATATAAACATAGGAACTAATTCACACTGTAATTAAGTTGGCGAGCGAGCTGTAAGAGGTCATTGTATTGGTTGTGGATGAGTTGTGTGTGTAGGCGCACTGCTTCCATAGTAGGATGTCCTCATCACCTTGTCGAAATGATTTTTGGGTTGTCCCTTGTCGAAATTTGTTTGGAATATTGTGGGTTGTGCTTTTGGCTTGCCTTGTCCTCCAACAAATGTTCATCGATGATGACCAATCAAGTTGGAAGTTTTACTAGGAAGACAAGAAGGTGATTATAGTTGGCATAACTCTATTGTATGGAGCATTTGGAAAGTGCGAAATTTAGCTTGTTTTCATCAAAATGGCCTTTAGAACCTATCACCGGTTTTTTATGTTTGCCGGTGGATTAATCTTTGGACTAAATTGCGTATAAAGTGAGCAGATTTAGTGGCTGTGGGCGCTAAGTTGATGGATCATGTGGCGATGGAGGTGTTTGGGGCAAGAAGAAGGTGGACGTCGTGGATCAAGAAGTCAAGGATGAGAGAGATCATGGTGGAAGTTAGCTTTGGTTGTTGAAGTTAGCTTTGGTTGTTCTCTCTTGTCGCTCTGCTTTTTTTGTTGTCATAGATGGTTGTAATGGCAGTACCCCAAGCCTCTCTTGATGTTTTGGGTTTTACTTGCTGGATGTTTCTTTATGTTTTTTGAACTCTTTGTAATAGAGGAGATCTTTTATAAATAAAAAAAAAAGAGAAAGAAGAAAAAGGTCACTGCACCAGCGTGGCAGCGTTGGACAACGATCGTCTGTTCGATCGTTTGGGAGGCCAACAGCCCAACATTGCTAGCTTCTCGTTACACCGATCCAATGGTGCTTTCTCCAACGGCTTTGCTGGGAGAAAAGCTCCTACCGTTGCAACTACGATCTACGCTCTGAAGCAATGAATCCACCAATGTTCCGAAGACCGCATTGCATGTGACAGACGTACAATGCAGTCAAGCAATGTGGCACGCATACACTCCACATGCTCATCAGTCATCACAGCGTGATAGCATCTTGACCATCCGGTGAAAGAATAAACAACCAAACATCCTCTCCGTGGCCGAAAGGGAATCGATCGAAAAGGCAGATAGGGACATCTGCTAGTGAAAGTTTTTTTTCTTCTCGTGGCAGGCAATGCCTCGAACTATACTTTCATTGCGTGACACATCCAAAATCAAAAAGGTCATACGAAAGCTTTCTCCATTAGCTAATGACACTCGACAAAAAACAAAAAAGACGGGGCATACTGGTACTACCGCTCAGCTTATCACAAACTGCAATTCAGAATGTCGTGAATTCGTGGTACTTACAGATGCACACAGCGATTTACTACTACTGAGCTAACAGTAGCACTACTGAATTGCAATTTCACCCGTCATCCTGATTACGCTTGCGGGCGTACGTACGATCAGCACCACCAAACGAGCACCGCGGCCGCGAGGGCGGCGCCGGCGCCGGAACAATTAAACCCTAAGCAATATAACAAAATCAACTAAGATTACTAAGACTCACAAAGACAAAGGGCTCGATCGTTATACTCAACCGGTCGGACCGATTGTCAAGCGGTCCGACCGGCGCTAGTCTTTGGCGGTCGGACCGCCCAAAATCGGTCTCGACCGGTGATGACGGGCGGTCCGACCACCGACTCGAACCGATCTACAACAAGAAAATCACCGATGACGGTTGCAATTAGGTGAAACTTTTGATTCTCAACTCCAATCTTTATGAAACTTTGCACACACCTTCTATATGCTATTGAGGACCTATTCCAATCGAATATTATGATAATTCTTGGAACGATCTTGAGCAATTGTCAATTGATTAATGAAGGTCTAAACCGCAAGAACGAAAACTTGATCCTAAAGCTTGTTCGTGAGAGATTGATGATCAAGATGATGCTAGATAGATTCACACATATCACAAAGCAAGCTAATTCACGTGAAAGAATCAATCACAAACTCGTGGATCAAAGAAAGCCCTAAAATCACCAAATTGAAAGCAAGAACGAAAAGAGACTTATCTCAAGCAAACCTTGCATAGATTGATTTCGTGATTGAAGCTGGATTACATCCACACCATCATGGATAAGTAAACACTCAAGGATCACGAAATTCACCACAAACCATCAAGAGCCCTAGCCTCCACCTCAACTCCCTAAAGACAATTAGGGTTTTGAAACATCAAAAGGCGAGAGGAGAGAGGTGCACCACCATCTCCTCCTATTTATAGTGGAGGCCTAAAATTCTTAGGGTTTGACTTAATTGGGCTCCGTTAAGGCCCACTAACAAACGGGTCACACACGCACGCGCCGCAGCGCCGTCTTTAACCTTTTGACCTAAACCGCTTCACCATGCATCATGGATTCGCCAATAGGTCACAATTGTCCATCTTGTGTCACGCTTGAGTCGTTGACTCACCCGCATCGTCGATCGCTCGACCTCAACTCTTCAAGTCTAGTCCCGATTCTCCTCGCCGCTGACCGTCGTTGACCACCAAGCTACCGCACAACCACGCATAAGAAAACACGATTCGGGAACAAGTTCTTCACAACTTGACCCATGTTAGTCAAAACATGCATCATGCAAATCATATGCCATGAAACCAATGACTTTGATCTAACAAAACAACATCGCCACGGTTGGCCGACGTTCAAGTAGTTAACGGTCCGACCGCCCAGTGAGCGGTCGATCGCTTCCATGGCGGTCGGACCGCTCCTCGTGAGCGGTCGGACCGCCTTTAGGACTTAGCCGAAATTCAAGCTCCCAAAATCCAAACCTTCGGAAACTTTAAACCAATAGAACTTTTCACCGAGGCTCCAAAATCATGAGACCAAGTGCATTGGGATCCCTTACTTGTCTACAACACCTATTTTTGGCCCACTGATTTGAACACTTTTGGTCATCGCCGGTCCGACCGCCTCAGATGGCTTGGTCCGACCGATATGGGACCGGTCGGATCGCCGTGCAAGGACCGGTCGGACCGCCTCGAGCGAGAAGCTCAGAACTTTGTTTAAAACGCGTGAAACGACAAACCGTAAACGCCATTGCCAATTGTCACATCATCCTAAGATCCGAGAATATCCCCATGAAATCCACAATCTCCCCTTGATGAACACATTGGCAATTATCCAAAAATGTAAGTAAGAGGTTTGAAAACGAGTTTACTCGCAGCAGACAAAGGCACAACTTGGTCCATAAGCAAGAAAAAGCAATGAACATGACCAAGCGGCATCGTAATAGTATAGGCATGTAAGACAAGGCAAAAGAAAGCATAAAAACTTTGATTTCGGAAAGGGTCAAAATTCTCACATGAGGTCCATATGAAAGAACAATTGTTCAATTGACCTATGATCATTGTGAGTATAAAAGAATGCAATTCAAGTTCGAATATTCAATAAGACAATAAGAATGCAACTCAAGAACTCCCCTCACTATGATCATCAAATTCCAAATTTTCGTTTCTCCCTTTGTATAAACTTCTCCCCAATCTTCTCATTAACACATCTTCTCCAAATAAGAGTAGCAAAGAAATATTACACATCTTCTCCCAAAGAAATATCTTTTCATTTAACACATCTTCTCCCCTTTGACAATGGATTCATTAAGGAATCACGCCTTCCTCTCATCCAGAATAACAAATAGAGAATAAAGAAAGAAGCGTAAACAAAAGAAGCATAAAGAGGAATATGCATGAAGTGCAATGGAGTGGCTTCAATTTTTGTATTTTTCAATTTTGATTACAAGAAGCTTTGGAGATTACCCAAAAGAACAAGCTAGTATCTCGAATAATGCACAAACAAAGATATCAAGCCCGACAAGTATTAGCAAGATCATGGTAAGACATATATATCAAAGCTAAGCACAAAGGCTCAAAAGTAAAGCAAGAGATTTGATCAATTTAAGCAACGCTCAAATTCAAAGAAGTTCATCAACAGAGATCCTAAAGTGAAATTGGCCATGTCAAAGCTGTCAAAGTGAGATCAAAAATCTAACAAAGACCACAAGAAGAGTCAATCAAGTCCCGTATTGAATCATTTTGCTCAAAATTTTGTAAACGCCCATTTGTCAACATTTTTCTCATTTGCATTGAATATTGAGGTTGACTAATGATCTATCTTAGTGACAAGATCCTGGACTAGGAGCCATCCACAAACTCATCCTAAGCTTGACCAAAAGTTGTTTAAAGGTATATCTTAGTAAAGAAGATCCGGACTAGGAGCCATCCAAAACTCTTTCTAAGCTTCTACCAAGGCGACAAATCTTGAGGTTCATGTCATTTCGACAAGCGGTCCCCATGAGATCGTCTGGTTCATCAAACTATCTCCAAGTTCATGTCATTTGACAAGGCCTCGTAAGAATAGTTTGGCACAATTTAAGCATAAGACAATCTTGATTTTCATTTTTCACAAGAGCAGTTTTAGAATCTCAAGAACACAAAAGCTCAAGTAATGGTCAATTTTAGATCAAAGAGCTAACAAAGCAATTACGACAGGCCAATGTCACAAGAGGAGCACTAATTACGCAACTCGCTAAAAACATCCACAAATTGCAATTTCTTAGTTTGAGTTGTTTAAAAGGTTCTAGCTCATATAGCAAAGACTTAGCTACACATGTAAAAGCATGATAATTCTAGCAAGTCAAAGAACTAGACATGACATTGAGCAAGAATTGAAATACAAAAGCTCTAAAGGGTAATAGGCAAAGCTTCATCAATTTTAAAAGATAAGCGTAAAATCTTATATTACAATGCATTTTTTTGAATTTTTCATACCACTTGTTGTATTTTTCATATGAATGCAATATGACACAATGAGATGCAATTAAAAGGCCTAAAATCTAAAAAGTTCAAAAGATCACTAAGTTCGTAAAAAGAACAATAAAAGATCAAAAGAACAAGGAAAGATAAGAAAAGATCAAACTCCCCTCAAACCAACCCATAAGGATAAATTACCCTAACTCACTTCTTAAGGAGGAAAACTGGTTTGATCTAAAGGCTTGGTAAGAATATCCGCCAATTGAGCTTGGACTCTACAAAGTGCATCACAATATCACCTTTTTCAACATGATCTTTAAGGAAGTGAAAGCGAATGTCTATGTGCTTAGTCCTAGAATGTTGCAATGGGTTTTTAGCAATATTAATAGCGAAGTGTTATCACGTAAAAGAGGAACACTAGCAAAGTTTAACCCATAATCTTTCAAAGTGGACGCTATCCACAAAATCAGCTACAAAGAACTAGCAAAGAAGAACATACTCGCCTCAAAGAAGTGGATTGTGCAACAGAGGACCGCTTTTAGAAGACCAAGATACAAGAGACGTGCCTAGAAAGTGACAGTGCTCGAGGTACTCTTCCTATCTAACCGATGACCCGCAAAATCGAATCAAAACCTCTAATGGACAAAGTCAAGAGCAGAATACCAAATGCCATATAAGAGGGTAGAGTGTAAATACCGAATATGCGCTTAACGGCTTGGCGATGGGAAGTTCTGAGACGCTCAAATCTTGCACAAAGGCATACCGTGAAGTGAATGTCCGGTCTCGAGGCCGTCAAATACGAGAAGGAGCCGATCATCTGCGGTACTCGCGTTGATCCACGACTTCTCCTTCCTCATCCGGATCCAAAGCAGCTTGAAGTTGCCATGGGAGTGGAAATTGGCTTGCAATCACCCATGTTGAAGCGCTTGAGAAGATCTTTAGTGTACTTCGTCGATGGATGAAAGTTCCTTCCTTGCATTGCTTGATTTGAAGTCCCAAAAGTAATTAAGCTCTCCCATCATACTCATCTCAAATTCCCTAGACATAGTGTCGTAAAAGTTGGAAACAAGAGCATTAGAGGAACCACCAAAGATAATATCATCCACATAAATTTGAGCAAGCAGAAGTCATTGTCACGCCTAAGAATGAATAGGGTTTTATCCACTTTACCCATCTCAAAATTATTTTTAAGCAAGAAGGTCTTAAGTCTATCATACCGTGCTCTAGGGGCTTGTTTAAGACCATACAATGCTTTAGATAGCTTGAAAACACGATTTGGATATTTAGGATCCTCAAAACCGGGGTTGCTTAACATACACTTCCTCATCTATGAAACCATTTAAAAGGCACTTTTAACATCCATCCGATATAATTTAAAACCTTTTGATGCAAAGAAATGCAAGCGAGAATGCGAATGGCTTCTAGTCTAGCAACAGAGCAAATGTCTCATCAAAATCTAACCCTCAACTTGGTGAAACCCCGAGCTACCAATCGGCCTTATTTCTAACCACGTAACCATCCTCACCTTGTTTATTCTTAAACACCCAACGGGTTCCTATAACATTATGACCACTAGGAGGTTCTACTAGGTTCCAAACTTTGTTTCTTTCAAAATTCTCTAACTCCTCATGCATAGCATTTACCCACTAGAATCGATAAAGCATGTGATATATCGCGGGGTTCAAAAGAAGCAACAAAAGCCGAATGAGAGTAGAGATTTGGATCATTATACCGAGCGAGTGACTCGCTCATGTAGATTACCTATTATCCGCTCCGAGGATGCCGTCTCTGAATGCACGAAGTGGAGCGCCGGGTGAGATGTCGTTTCTTCGACCTCCGCAGTATCACGATGATGATGATGCAAAGGAGCCTCAATCAAGGTGAAGTAGACGAGCGTGTTCTTGTATCAATATGGGCGCTTGGCAGCAGATGAGGGAATGACATTAGCCGTCCTCATCTTCCTCCACAAAAATACTCTCACACTGTAAATCATCTCAGAGCAATTGATCTAGCTCTGGGCTAGTCTCATCAAAAGTGACATTACAAGTCTCTGAATAATGTTAGTCTCAAGATTAAAAACTCAAAACCCTCGAATGAGCGGGATAACCCAAAAATACCCCATCAAAAGTTCTTGATTCAAATTTATCTAAATTGCTGTCTTAAGAATAAAACATTTTGATCCAAAAACTCAAAATGCGAAGCAGAGGGTTTTCTACCAAAACGAAGCTCATAAGGAGTCTTGCCTAAAGAAGGTCTCAAAAGACACGATTGGCAATATGGCAAGCAAGAGCAATAGCTTCGCCCAAAATCTCCTAGGTGTGCTATACTCATCTAGCATCGTCCTAGCCATTTCGACTAAGGTCCTATTCTTCCTTTCCACCACGCCATTTTGTTGAGGGACGTGTGGAGAGGAGAAGCGATGCTCAATACCACGCCAAGACAAAAGAAGCAAAAGAAGCATTTTTGAACTCCGTGCCATTATCATCTGCGAATCGCCTCAAAGCACCAGAAGCTCGAAGCCAAACGAAGAACAAGATCATGAAAATAACCAAAAGCTTCATCCTTTGAAGTAAGAAAGAACACCCAAGTATATCTTGAAAGATCATCGACTATGACTAGAATATACCATTTTCCACCAATCGATCGGACTCTAGCAGACCAACAAGATCCATATGAAGCAACCGTCCCCGTCCGTCACCATAACCATAGTCACAGAAGGGTGTGAGGCAAGAACTTGTTTGCCATGCCTACAAGGCGCACATACAAAGATCTTTGATGACTTTGAGCTTAGGCAAACCTCTCATGAGATCAAGGTTGCTAACTCGCGTCAAATGATCAAAACCAATGTGCCCCAAACGTCGATGCCAAAGCCAAAATCGAAGAAGATGTAAGCAAACATTTAAGAGATCCAAGAAGAGATTCTCAAAAGTCACCCAAAAATTCTACCAATTCTAGAGATTCCAAACACAAGCTCACCAAGAGAATCAAGCACACGACAAGCATTTTTCTTAAAAGCAGCCTCATACCCATCATCAAGAAGTCGAGAAGCAGAAGGAGATTATACCTAAGCTTGTCCACAAGAGCGACATCCTTTAGAATGAATTTGTTGTTTACCCTAATTGATCCTGTTCCTTCAATTCGCCCTTGTGTATCATCTCCAAAGGTGATGAAGTCATCACCGTTGCTCGCGTGAAAGAGGTGAACCATTTTGAGTTCCGGTCATGTGGCGTGAACATCCGAGTCAACGAACCACGTGTTCTTCCCTTTCCGCGGTAATCCTAAAATCAAGGAGCAAAAGAACGATGTGTCTCAATATCGGGATTAGATAAACAAGATTTAGGAATCCAAGATCGAGACACACGTCGCAAGGAGTATACAAACCGAAGTACTATCCTTGATTTCATTTAACATTTGGTTATGAGCAATGTTCAAATTAAAATGAGACTTGAATCGTCCATGGGCGGTCGACCTGGCTTTGTCTTTGTGATCGATCGGTGACCAAAACGGTCGACCGGTGAGCACCGTGCCGTCGACCGCCACCGATACACATTAGAATTAGGATGTCTAGAAACATAATGATTTGCATGAGATAAAAATCCTAATCCGTGTTTATTCTTTTCGGTGTTACCATGTCTCATAGAAGCTCTAGGTTGCATGAATGAAATTCTATCAAAATTTTTCCTATCATTTTTCAAACGCCAACAAAGATTCAATCAAATGTCCACCTTTTTGCAATAAGTGCAATGGTACTTGGTACCACTAGAAGAAGCACCATTTGAATTAATACAAGGTTGGGCAAAACCGCAGATTTAAAAGATGTTTTTGCAGTTGGGTTTTGAATTCAATTAAACCCTTTTCCAAGACTTGAATGACTTTTGGGTTCGAATTGTCTTGAAAAGAATTGAATCCTAAACCTTGCTTCTTATAAGGAGTTTTAGACTTGTCAAGAATCATGTTTAATTGTTTCTTACCTTTAGAAAATTTCTAATGTATCATGAAGGTAAGCATTTTCTTTTCTCAAGTTGACACAAGAATCACAAGTTTTATCCATAGATTTTTCCTTATACAAAGCAATTTCAAGCTTAAGAGTGGAACATGAAGCACAAGTAGTATTTTCAATATTGTCCTTAAGCTTAGCATATTTGACTCTAGCGACTTCTAAGATATCTTTGATTTCACGTTCTTTTCTAAGCATGAAGTGCAAGGGCTAGAATCAAAAACATCAAAAGCAATCAATTTACTAGATTCTAAACATTTTTCACAAGGAGCACTTTTAATTTCATTTAGTTCAGATTTAGCATTCTCAAGTTGTTGTACACAAATATTGTGAGCAGATTGTAACTTGGTAATTTCAGAATGCATAGCATGACAAGATAAACATTCATCAGTTCAAGAGTCTTAGCAGTTTTAAGCTCTACTTTCGGTTTGCTAATTTTTGACTCTAATTTCTTATTTTTGTCATAACAAATTCAAGCGCTTCATCTTGACTAAGCAATTGCTCAACTATAGAATCATATTTAGCGTAAAGCTCATCATAAGAAAAAGATACCTCATTATCATCAATGTCGTCTGTGTCACCATGAAGCACATGCCGTGAAATCTTTGGCCTTCCCTTTCTTTTTACCTTGAGGATCTCCTCCTCCTTGTCCTCCTCACTCCCGGTATCCACATCGCTCAAGGATTGATCCTCAAAGCGGCAAGGACCCGGTGAGCGCCTTCACAAGCTTATTTGCCTCATACCTTGATTTGTTGAAAGGAGGCTTCTTCCAAGTCGGCTTTCCTTTCTTATGATTGCTCTTACCTTTCAAACTTGGGGCAATTTGTCTTGATATGATTGAGCTCACCATATTCATAGCATGTTCTGGGACCACCTCTCTTTTGTTTCTCACATTATTGTAGGCCCGTGTGAATTTCTTAGCTAGAAGAGCTAACTCTGCTTTGTGAATACTTTCAAGCTCCTCTTCATGAATAGCAGATAAACAAGCAAATGAAAATCCGTAAGAAGATTCACAAGAGTCATCAAAAGCCTTTTGAGAGGATCTGCTACCAAAGCTAAATTATCTTTCTTAGGATGATCAACTCTTTTAATTTCATGAGTCTTGAGTTTACTATAAAGCAATTCTAAAGTAAGACTTGAAAGATCAACATTTTCTTCTATAGCAAGAGCTTTCATCTCCCACTCCTTGGTGTTGATTGCACCAAGAGATGGGTGGCATTTTCAGATTGAGAATATTCAATATCAACGACTTTCATTTGATTAATTACTTTATTAAAGCGATGAAAATGTCATCGATGCTCTCTCCAGACGATCTCGAATTTATTGTACTCACGCTTGTAAACAGCTTGGCGCACCTTTTGATTTGGGACGAACCTCATGATATGTTTCGAGAGTGTTCCAAATTTCATGCTTGCATTGAAAGATTGCAAATTCTATCATATTCTTGTCTACCAAGTGCACCATATAAAAGATTCTTAGCCTTATTGTTGTTAGCCAAAAGAATTGCGTATAGGTGTAGCAATTTCAGAATAACCAATGGGCTCTAACAACATCCCAAATAGCTTGTCCTCGCTCTCAAGAAAGACGCGCATACGATTCTTCCAATAGGCATAGTCGTGCCCATCGAAGATATGCGGTTTAGTAGAAAACTTATCCATCGCCAAAGTTCGGTGACCGGTTAAGATCAAGATTGAACTAACCGGCTCGATACCACTTGTTGGACCGTAAAGGCGACTAGAGGGGGTGAATAGGAGCACGCTCACTTTTTCACAAATTATGAACTCAATACAAATTAACTCCAGTAGCTATTAGGAAGCTATGAAGATCAATATACCAAGATCAATGGAAGACTAGTATTGAATCCAATTAAACCCTAAGCAATATAACAAAATCAACTAAGATTACCAAGACTCACAAAGACAAAGCGATCGACGTTATACTCAACCGGTCGGACCGATTGTCGGGCGATCCGACCGGCGTTGTCTTTGGCGGTCGGACCGCCCAAAATCGGTCGACCGGTGATGACGGGCGATCCGACCGCCGACTCGAACCGATCTACAACAAGAAAATCACCGATGACGGTTGCAATTAGGTGAAACTTTTGATTCTCAACTCCAATCTTTATGAAACTTTGCACACACCTTCTATATGCTATTGAGGACCTATTCCAATCGAATATTATGATAATTCTTGGAACGATCTTGAGCAATTGTCAATTGATTAACGAAGGTCTAAAACCGCAAGAACGAAAACTTGATCCTAAAGCTTGTTCGTGAGAGATTGATGATCAAGATGATGCTAGATAGATTCACACATATCACAGCAAGCTAATTCACGTGAAAGAATCAATCACAAACTCGTGGATCAAAGAAAGCCCTAAAATCACCAAATTGAAAGCAAGAACGAAAAGAGACTTATCTCAAGCAAACCTTGCATAGATTGATTTTGTGATTGAAGTGGATTACATCCACACCATCATGGATCATAAACACTCAAGGATCACGAAATTCACCACAAACCATCAAGAGCCCTAGCCTCCACCTCAACTCCCTAAAGACAATTAGGGTTTTGAAACATCAAAGGCGAGAGGGAGAGAGGTGCACCACCATCTCCTCCTATTTATAGTGGAGGCCTAAAACTCTTAGGGTTTGACTTAATTGGGCTCCGTTAAGGCCCACTAACAAACGGGTCACACACGCACGCTTCGCAAAGCGCCGTCTTTAACCTTTTGACCTAAACCGCTTCACCATGCATCATGGATTCGCCAATAGGTCACAATTGTCCATCTTGTGTCACGCTTGAGTCGTTGACTCACCCGCATCGCCGATCGCTCGACCTCAACTCTTCAAGTCTAGTCCCGATTCTCCTCGCCGCTGACCGTCGTTGACCACCAAGCTACCGCACAACCACGCATAAGAAAACACGATTCGGGAACAAGTTCTTCACAACTTGACCCATGTTAGTCAAAACATGCATCATGCAAATCATATGCCATGAAACCAATGACTTTGATCTAACAAAACAACATCGCCACGGTTGGCCGACGTTCAAGTAGTTACGGCCCGACCGCTCGGGTGAACCGGCGAGATCGCTTCCATGGCGGTCGGACCGCCTCGTGAGCGGTCGGACCGCCCTTAGACTTAGCCAAATTCAAGCTCCCAAAATCCAAACCTTCGAAACTTTAAACCAATAGAACTTTTCATTGGAGGCTCCAAAATCATGAGACCAAGTGCATTGGGATCCCTTACTTGTCTACAACACCTATTTTTGGCCCACTCGATTTGAACACTTTTGGTCATCGCCGTCCGATCGCCCGGATGGCCGGTCCGACCGATATGGGACCGGTCGGACCGCCGTGCAAGGACCGGTCGGACCGCCCCGAGCAAGAAGCTCAGAACTTTGTCGAAAACGCGTGAAACGACAAACCGTAAACGCCATTGCCAATTGTCACATCATCCTAAGATCTGGAGAATATCCCCATGAAATCCACACGATTTTTGTGTGTTAGGTCAAGTTCATGGTTTTCAGTGCATATGTGTTGCATGATGCATGTTTTGACTAACGTGGGTCAAGTTGCGAAGAACTTATTCCCGGAATCGATTTCTTGGTCTATTGTTATGCAGGTGGCTTGAAGGTCAACGACGGTCAACGGCGAGGATGGTCGGGACTAGGCCTGGAGAGTTGAGGTTCGAACGATCGATGATGCTGAGTGAAGTCGATGGATTCAAGCATGACGCAAAATGGATAAGGATGACCGAACGGAAAATTCAGAGCGATGGGTTGCATCAAGCGGCGCGGGGGTCGGTGCAAGTGCCATGGTGGTTTATGTGGGAGCCGGATGGGAGAGACTTGCCGACATGGAGAGAGTCGTTGATCAACCTACACGTGACGAAGTATGGGATTGCTTCATGAATATTAGACTCGGTCTTCAGAGAAGGATCGAGAAGGGGTATTTTGGTAACTTCACTCGGATACCGTCTTGATTGCTTTTGGCTAAACCACAGCGCAAGACGGCGCAAGAAAAAGTGGTTTAGGTCAAGAGAAGATGAAGACGATGCTTTGAAATACGTGCGTGAGTTAAACTCGTTTGTGTGTGGGCTTAACGGGTGCCTATTAGGGAATACCTTCTAGAAGCTAGCCTCCACTATAAATAGGGGAGGATGCTGGTTGTGCACCTCCCACCTCTTTTGTTTTTATTGTTGAAATCCTAGTTTTGGTGTTTAGGGAGAATAGTGGAGAGGTTAGGTTTCTAGAGATTGGATTAATTGTGTGCTCTAGTGTTGAGTATTCTTCCTCCATGATGGAGTGGCTGTAAACCAACATCTATCTAGAATCAATCCATGCAAGATTGCTCAAGTTGATTATCTTTATGTTCTTGCTCTCTATTTTATGATTTTAGGGTTTTCTTTGATCCACTCCTTTTCTCTTAGTTTCTAGCATGGATCTTGCTTGCTGTGACATGTGGGAACACATCTAGGATCATCTTAATCATCTATAACCCACTAGCAAGTTTTGGATCATATTTCGGTTTTGACTCGGTTTTGGACCAACCTTCACTCAAACGAAAAAATATCAGAACTTTGACAAAGATATTCGCGATCTTTGATTGGAATAGGTTCCTGACATCCTAGAGATGGTGTGTTCCAAGTTTCGTGAAGTTTGAAGTTGTGGATCAAAACTTAGACCTTTTTGTGATTTTATTTTCTGGCTGTTTTTACTGTTCATCGTGCTTGAAGTCAGACCGCCCCCTGTGAAAGGTCAGACCGCCCATGTTAAGAGGTCAGACCACCCAACTCTTTAGGAATTGAGTTTTTGATGATTTTGGTTGTTTTGTTCCGGGGTTTCGATTGGATTCAATACAAGTCTTCCGCTATACTTGTACTTTGATCTTCATAGCTCTCATAACTATTGAAGTGAAAATCTTGTTGAATTTAATCTTGGTGAAAAAGAAGTTGTTCTCCTATTCCCTCCCCCTCTAGTCGTCGTTTCGGTCCAACAGATTGCCTATCCACAATTCATTTAACTATGTTGTTTAGACCGTTTTATCGCCCTCGCACGGTATAGATCCAGCCTAGTATACTATGTAGATTTCAAGTATCAATCATCTATTTTTGGGTTGTCCCTTGTGATGTTCTCTGTTGTCCCGATCTTTCGGTGAGAGGGGTAAATTCCGATTGGGTGACGATCAACTCTCACGATCCAGGCTACGAACGCAGCACGCACGAACCAAGCAATCGCTGAACTAAACACCAAGTCGTTATCAACCGTGTCAAGGACCCGGTTGACCTGATCAGGAGGATCAATTCCTGCTAACAATCGAAGAACAAGCAAGTACAAGGTAAAAACAATCTGAATTGCAAATGTATGATTAAGTTCAAGAGGTGGGATTCCGCATAGGTCCTTTACAGTTGGTCTAGTCAACACAAGCGAAGAACGATAGTTTTCACAATGGAGAAACTAATCAAACGAAATCCGAGTTCTAGCAAAAGGAAACGGCGACTCCTATATAGGGAGACGGCCAGGGGTGGCAGCCAGCGAAGTGGGCGCATGCCCCTAGGGTTACAAGGCCCATGGGCCCAAGTGGAGGTGGCGCAGCACCCGTTTGACTCGGACTCAGAAAAAGACGTGGGCTCTTTTGATGATTGTGGCCGACTCGGATGGAGTTTGATGATGATCTTGGATCCGTTGGAAAGTAGACTTGATAAGCTTTCCATGAAGTCCAGAATAACCCCAAACGGAGTCCGTATGAAGAAGTTAAGACCGTTTGAACTTAGTACTATCGCGGCAGTCCGAATTCGAATCCAGAACGAGCCCAACTCGAACTCTTGCTTGACATGGACCCAAAGTGACGTGGTGACCTCCATTATGTCTTACATGCATGTCCATGACTCCACAAGCCTCTCCTTGATCCGTTCCCATATTCCTAAGCACAATTAAATCACTTGCATTAGGTAGCGGTTTATCTTCAATAATATATAAACATAGGAACGAATTCACCTGGTAATTAAGTTGGCGAGCGCGAGCTCAGGTAAGAGGTCATTGTATTGGTTGTGGATGAGTTGTGTGTGTAGGCGCGGCTGTTTCCATAGTAGGATGTCCTCATCACCTTGTCGAAATGATTTTTGGGTTGTCCCTTGTCGAAATTTGTTTGGAATATTGTGGGTTGTGCTTTTGGCTTGCCTTGTCCTCCAACAAATGTTCATCAGATGATGACCAACTGGGTTGGAAGTTTTACTAGGAAGACAAGAAGGCTGATTATAGTTGGCATAACTGCTATTGTATGGAGCATTTGGAAAGTGCGAAATTTAGCTTGTTTTCATCAAAAATGGCCTTTAGAACCGGTATCACTGGTTTTTTTATGTTTGCCGGTGGATTAATCTTTGGACTAAATTGCAGAAGGGGGCAGAGCAGGATTTAGTGGCCAGGGGCGCTAAGTTGATGGATCATGTGGCGATGGAGGTGTTTGGGGCAAGAAGAAGGTGGACGTCGTGGATCAAGAAGCCGAAGGATGAGAGAGATCATGGTGGAAGTTAGCTTTGGTTGTTGAAGTTAGCTTTGGTTGTTCTCTCTTGTCGCTCTGCTTTTTTTGTTGTCATAGATGGTTGTAATGGCAGTACCCCAAGCCTCTCTTGATGTTTTGGGTTTTACTTGCTGGATGTTTCTTTATGTTTTTTGAACTCTTTGTAATAGAGGAGATCTTTTATAAATAAAAAAAAAAGAGAAAGAAGAAAAAGGTCACTGCACCAGCGTGGCAGCGTTGGACAACGATCGTCTGTTCGATCGTTTGGGAGGCCAACAGCCCAACATTGCTAGCTTCTCGTTACACCGATCCAATGGTGCTTTCTCCAACGGCTTTGCTGGGAGAAAAGCTCCTACCGTTGCAACTACGATCTACGCTCTGAAGCAATGAATCCACCAATGTTCCGAAGACCGCATTGCATGTGACAGACGTAAAATGCAGTCAAGCAATGTGGCACGCATACACTCCACATGCTCATCAGTCATCACAGCGTGATAGCATCCTGACCATCCGGTGAAAGAATAAACAACCAAACATCCTCTCCGTGGCCGAAAGGGAATCGATCGAAAAGGCAGAAAGGGACATCTGCTAGTGAAAGTTTTTTTTTTCTCGTGGCAGGCAATGCCTCAAACTATACTTTCATTGCGTGACACATCCAAAATCAGAAAGGTCATACGAAAGCTTTCTCCATTAGCTAATGACAGTCGACCAAAAAAAAAGACGGGGTATACTGGTACTACCGCTCAGCTTATCACAAACTGCAATTCAGAATATCGTGAATTCGTGGTACTTACAGATGCACACGGCGATTTACTACTACTGAGCTAACAGTAGCACTACTGAATTGCAATTTCACCCGTCATCCTGATTACGCTTGCGGGCGTACGTACGATCAGCACCACCAAACGAGCACCGCGGCCGCGAGGGCGGCGCCGGCGCCGGAAACCCTCCAGGCGCCGCGGCCACGCGGATCACCAGCGGCGCTGTGCCCGCGCGATGCTGCTGCATGCCTGGAGCCGATGACGCCAGCGGCCGCCCCACCGGCAAACGGACGGCCGGAGCCGCCTTTCCCGCCGGAGCCCCCTCTCCCGGAACCGCCTCCGCCTTCTCCCCTCCCGCCGCCGCGGCCGCCCCTCCCACCGCGGCACCACGCGCCTTGGAAGTGCGCGGCCACGCAGAGCAGCAGCAGCAGCAGCGCGCAGAGCAGCCTCGCCCTGCCCCTCATAGCCGTCGTCGGTGGTCAGACGGGCGATCCCTACTCGCGTTCGTCTTCTCTTCCCAGTGGGGTGGTTGCGCGTTATATGTATGGGATGGACAGAGAGGGAGAGGGAGAGGGAGGGGGAGGGGAGGGGAGGGGAAGAGGCGAAGAGCTAGCCGGCTTGCAGGGAAGGCAGGCAGAAGCCGGGGAACTGTGGCCTGCTACTACTTTGGGCAGGTCAGGTGGGGCCTCGGTCAATTCTGCAGTTGGGGCTAGCCTGTTCGTGCTAGGGTGCTTCCTAGACGTGTGGGTCTTGGCTTGGCTCGGCTCGGCTGGACCCCTGCAAGGCGTGTCTACGTGTGTGCGACTACACGGATCCGGATCTTCATCATTATTGCAAGATTATTATAAAACTAGTATTTTTCGAGTGTATAAACAGTATACTACAGTATAATAATGTAGCAGAAAAATGTATTGTAGTGACTACTGTAGCTATTAATTTCGATATTTAATTTTTGATCAGACGATGCAGATCACTGTATAATGTCATACACTATAGAGATCCTTCGAAATCCCAACTACACATACAACTTTAGTATTATATTTTTTCCTTTTGGCTGATTTGACATGATTTTGATTCGTTTTAGCAAAACTATCGCTTGGTCTATTGAAATTGCAAATATGATACCGCGTCAGGTTAGGCAAACGCGGCAAACGTTGCGTGTTATCTTCAGCGTACCAGTACCGCGGTAGGTTGATGTCGCGCTCCTAGACTGTTGCAATTACCTATCACGCTCTAGGACCGCTGTAGGTACCTGCCGCACTCTCAGGCGACTGCAGATACGTATTGCTGTGAATCTGTCGTGGTATGACCAAACCTACCGCTGTGAACTTGTCGCGGTCCCAATGGGCTGCAGATCCTACCGCATTTTCAGACCACGATAGGTTTGTTGCAGCGTCGTCACCTTACTCCTACCGCATGTGCCACGCGACGCCTACCTAGCCTGCCGTGATGCCAGATTTGCAATTTCGATCGATCGGAGGCTAATTTTGATAAAATGAATAGAAAACATGGCAAAACAGCCCAAGACTCAATATTTTGTACTACTGCAAGCGTATAATCTGAATTTTTCTGTCATGCGTATCCTAAAGCACTTTCTTTTTTTCCCCGAAAGACAACAGCAGTTTCTTCTTCTTCTGAGCTAGCAAAATCCAACAACAGTTGCCTCGGCTCTGAACAGTATGATAACTCATTGCGTAAGTACAGCAGATCAATTAAATTAGCAAGGTTCGAAATGAGCACTATGTAGATGAGGTACAATTCCCCGATTCCTGCAGTAATTGAACTATTTTATTGAAAATTCCTATAAAAATCCAAGCGTTCTAAACATGGCCTAATGCAAGGGATCGGAATCAGGACATAAGCTATTGTACTAGTTTGGAGGAATGATCACTCGTTTGCTAGCGTCCCATGGTGTTGATCCAACGAACGCATCCTCAAGGGACTCGCTAGACGAGTGCTCCTAGTTATCCTATGCAACCAGTACGATCTATGATCTGAAGCAGTGAATCTACCAGTGTTCTCAAAACTGCCAGATTTATTCCATGATGAATTCGGCTCGGTTTACCCAAGCAGAAATGTTACAAACCATATAACCGACGCTTAAACCAGTACATCACCAAATTTGGATATGCCAAAGACACTTGGATTCGTTTCAGGCACGAACAAAAATATATGCTACAATTTCATTAGTCAATGGACAATAAAGGAGGAGAAAATGATATCTCAGAGCATCTACAATAGTTTATTTTGTTAATAATATGAGAGAGAGTACTCAATTTAATAAAAAAGAAACAAACTTTTCAATGGATTATTTCTTAAGTTTGTATCTAAGACTTTAATTACTACTTTAATTATTACACACAAAATAAATTTATAAGTAACAAGCAAGTCTCTAGTAGCTATTTTTTATGTCTTGGTATCAATAACTTACTTGTTTTTTCGTCTAGAAACAAATCCACCTTCTTTTCTCATCACCTCTTCTCTACATCATTTAAATACTGATATATCTATCTCTTAGTACCAAATAACATTACTAAATCGTACGATTCTTCTGCGCCCGTGCATCTATATGCCCTCTGAGGCTCATCCGGCGAAATATGCACTCCTTCATCCGAGGGTAATTAGATCTCGTGTCACGGCAGACAGAGTACTTCCTCTCCAGAGGGTAATTCGGATTCAGAATGGTGGCGCTTCCTATTTCAGATGCTGGTTCGTATTCCCACACGCTCGACCGCACGCGCGGCATGCAAGCACGGGTCCCGCACCCTGGCAAGCGCATCTTGGCCGTCACGTTGTCGATCGGCGCCCGGCGGTGCGTCAGGGGATGCGTTTTGGATCGAACACACACTGTCTGCAACTCTGCATCTTGCAAGCCTGCAGAGTTCAGGGTCAATGGGTCATGAGATGGGACGACCACAGCTTAACTAGCGTTAGAGCTGGGAGTTTGACCGTGCTTGTTTAGGCCAGTTCGAGGTCTGTTCAGCACAACATAGTCTAAGTATGGCATGGTACGAACGGTGGGCCGGGCTGGGTCTGAGAATGCGGCCCGTTGGGCGGCACGGTACGACACAGTTAGTTGTGTCGTGCTTGGACCGGCTCAGCACGAAATAGGCTCAACCTTCCCATTCTAGCCTAATCACCCCTTAGCCTGGCCCAATCACCCCCCACACCGGTCTAGCCTAACTAATCACCCCCTTCTGCCACCCAGCCTGGCCCAACATCCCTCCCCAACCCCTTCTCCCAAGCCCTGACTCCCAAATTCCCAATCCCTAATCACATTCCCTGATTCCCCCCCTCCAGCTTTAGCTGTCTCCCTCCCCACACGTCGCCGATCGCTGCCCTCCCTTCCTCTCCCTCCCCACGCACCGTCGGCCGCACCCTCCCTCCCTCTCCCCCTCCCTCCCCACGTGTCGCCGCCCTCCCTCTCCCTCCTGACGCGCCGCCGCCTTCTACCCTCCCTCCAGCCACCTCCTCGTTATCGTCCTTTTTACCCCCTTCGCAAGCGCGCAACGCGGCTGAGGTGGGCGGAGTTCTTCATCGGCGTTCAGGAGGAGGAGGAGGCTATGACGAGGGGGAGCGGGCGTGGATGACACGTGTGTCTTTGTCTTCCTGGGCAGCGGTGGCTGTTGTCTTCCCGGGCGTATATAGTTACTTACAGCTGAGTTTATACCAGCACGGCACGGTCCTAGCACGACGGACTTTAGGCCGTGCCTAGGCCTGACCGGAGGCGAGACGGACTGACACAGCACAGTACAACAGGGTGGCCAAACCGAGCCGGCATGGCATAATGCGATCCGAAGCATAATGGACTCGTGCCAGCACGACTCAACGCCACCACTAACCAGCGTGGTGATAGTTGCAGCAGATGGTTCTTGATTCGAACGATTGAAGGTAAACCGAACGGCACGGTAAAATCTCTCATTGGCAAGGTCGAAGCAACTTGTGCTGAAACAAAGTACCGAATGCATTGCATTGCATTGGTGCTTGGACCAATCTCAACTCTGGAATAAACATTCACCTCGACTTCCAGGGGGCAACACCCTTGCCCTGGCTGCTCACCACAAAACCATGGAAAAGACATAGGAGGAGACATATACGTGTTTGAAGGGTTGAATTTAGGTAAATAATAATAATTAAGAAACTCCTCGGAAAAAGATGTTTGAGAAATGAATATTAGAAATTCAAGCCATGTGTGCCTTTTGGGCTTATTTGGATATTAGGGTTTAGGGTTGTGGCACGTTTAAACGTGGCTGATTTATGGTTTCTATGTACGAGAAATTTTTAGTTAATTATACAATCCAGTAGTATCAGCCACGTACCAGGGATTGAAAATTCGTTCTTACATAGTATATTTCCCCAAACATACTACAAAATTTTATTTCCTAGGGAATATTTCCCGACTAATTAAGAAAAGACAATAGAAAGAATTTTAATGGATTTTTTCTTCAATAAAATGATGGTAAATAAAGGGGCGCATATCAAATTTAGTGTAAATATCCGATTCCCTGTGGAAAATTTGAGTAGTGCATGCACACACCGTACTTCTCATCTTTTGTTCTAGTTCCATGTGATGATCATCTTTTTGTGATTTTTTAATAATACTATTTTAAAATACAATTGCAAAAATAAATAATCGGTTTTTTTTACAAAAGTATGTGCCCAGTTGCCATTCCAAATGACGACAGAGACTCTGTTTACTGACTGTCGCTAGTCCAACTTCTTATCGACATTTGAACTGGCAATTGGAAGTGAACAGTGTTTCTATCGTCAATTCAAATGGCAATTGAAAACTGCGTAGCACTACACCAAAAATAAAAATCGGTGGAAATATCATTTTAATTCCAGAAAAAAGAGAATGGAGGGAGAAGAGAGAGAAAGAGAGGGGGAGAAAAGACACAGTGAAGCTCTGCCAGTTCTTAGCGGAGGAGAGAGAGACAGAGCATCAGATTTGATCGGTCATTTTGTAGGTACATGTTTTTACAACTTCATACATTATTTTGAAACCTTGTCGATTATCAAATAAAAATAGCAACATAAAATTCATTAGATTAGATAATTTTAGCTGTTTTATGTAGTACATCATTTGAGCTCTGTATAGTTTAGTTAACCGTGTAGATATTATTTATGTTGCAATATACAAATGATTTAGAATAAATCTGCAAAAATAGGAAGATACTTCGGAGAATAGCTAGGTACCGAATAACGATTAAAAATTTGTGAAAAGTGCAGAGTAGCTAAGTAGGGTAGGTAGAGCTTAATGAAAATAATCTTTGCTTACTTTTGGTTTTCATTTGTACGCGGTAATTATTGTGTTAATACCAAAAATTCTTTTTAAACTAAGAAAATAGCGTGCTCCATCCTAAAATTGAAAAAAAATCATAATTGAAGCTAGGCAAAAAAGCAACATAAATTACCTTAGTACGGTTTGTATATCTTAATAAAATATATGTAAAAATTGCAGAGTATGTTAGTAGGATTTTTATAGCTTAATAAAAAATAATTCCAACTTAAATTTGGTTTCTATTTGTACACGGTAATTATTTTTACAATGTATGCAATGAATTTTTAGGTATGACAGACCTAGGACACGTTGTGTAGTGACTGTATGAGTTGCTTGACCCGATCATTGATGCGCATCATCGTAGCCGCCTCATTACCATCCTCCCCTAGTAGGGCGAGACGGCGATTGAGCTTGGTCCGCTGCAGCTGCGCACACCCACGAGGGCGTGGAGGGTGGACCCACGTTGGGTTCCAAGGTATGTGCAGCTGCGACCTTCGTGTACTCATTTGCAGCATGACTACTTTGTATAGACTAACATTTATTTTTAATCTTTTTCGATGCAGTTTGAGGGAGACATGCCTCTTTCCACTGATGAGGTTGGTTGAGGCGATGTGGAAGCACAACTAGGACCGCTCGCGTGGTGGGCGTACACCTAAGCGCTTTCTGTACGACCCGTTGTTCCTTTAGTTGTGGTCCTTTGAGCGTTTCCAGATCGGACGACCGCAACTGGACCTACGAGTGTACACAGTCAACATGTACGCTGAGAACGACGATGTGGACCGGTCGACCATAGGTACGGTATGGTGTTGCCGATGGGTAAGTTTCATGAGCATTTATTCTTTTCGTAATGTATTTCAATCTCGTGTGCTAAGTTTACGTTATTCTATCCCACAGGTTACCTACATGCCGATCACTACGCACGTGTCCTACCCGGACTATGTTGCGATGTTCGATCAACTGACGGATGACTGTGTCATCTGGACACCGTACACTCCCGAAAGGGTGTATGCGCGCGCCCCGGGGCCTATCAAGCCTGTGCATGCGAGACAACAAATATTGGCACACACGTAGGTGCTTGGTGCATGATGTCTTCGTGGAGGAGTACTAGGTGTAGCGGGTCATGCGACAGGAGATCCCACCCCCTGGGGGCAGCGGGTGGCGTTGAATGTCCATGGGTAAGTTCATGTTTTACTTCTGTTTTACCATTTGCGTCATTTACAAAACAAACGTTTTGTCTTCCATAGGTACACTAGGAAGGGAGTACCTGCTATGACTTCCTGGGACGAGAGCATGTTCCCTTGGATCCAGGGCTGGATCAACACCTATACTGACGTTGTCTAGGAGGATGCTCCCTACGACCCCAGGACGTACAAATAGTGCATCGAGTGGTACCTCAGTCGGACGAGGGTTCGCTGCACGAGGGTCGTGGACGACCCAGCACGACATGAGGCTGTGACGTTCGACACGTACCCCGCCCAGTCCGACTCCGCATTCCATCACGTGCTACATATTGAATGGTCCATACTTCTTAATTGCTTCGCAAGACATCGATTTTTAACTTGTTAATTATATGTACAGGTCGATCTGCACCGGGAGGTGCACGAGTTGGCAGCCTCAATGCATCAGTTGACGCCCAGGGAGCACTTTAGCATAACGGCGTAGGACATCAGAGTGGTCTTGGTGCGGTTCCTTGAGAAGTCAAGACAAGGGATCGAGACCACGACTTGTCGTACGCCGAGGGACCGGGCGGACTCACCTCTTCGTGAACGGGGGTGAGCCACGGTGCATCATGCCCCAGGACTCCTCACCTGGAAGGGTGCAAGGGGAACACTCCTACGAGTGAGACTGTCGATCGTATTACTGTTCCCCGTCGCTCGAGCACACTCCAGAGCCAAGAGGTAGGTTATGCTCAGTTTGCATCAAGATTATTAATTTGGCCATACATTGTGCTCTACAAACATCATTCAATCGTTTAGTCTGTCTCGCAGAACATGGCTGACTTTGAGACTGGCCACCGCTACGATCAGACCAGAGACAAGGGGAAGGGACTAATGGGCCACCACGACTAATTGATTTTGTTCCAATCAACCTTTTTGAATTCCACAAAGGCGCAGATGTATCGTAGTATATTTGGGTTTGTTTATTCGTGCATGTTGGCGTTTGTAATATACGTAACCAAACCCTACGTGCTTTGTATTTCGAAATTAAATTACGAAGTCTTTCGAACTTACGTATCTTTTTTTCCAAATATTTGGATTGTTAAATCTTACGTAATCTTTTTTCGAAGGAACCGGTTCCACGAACAATACAATCGGAACAACATCACGTATGGCAACCCTAAACCCAAATATTTTGTACATTCTCTACTTCACATTACATTGTCTTCTCCGATTTTGCATTCCAAATTATGTGGACACTTCAACGTATTACCAAAATTTAAAAAGAATTACAAAAATTAAAAAATTCCGCTACACATAAATAAAAAAACGACTGAGCCCTCCTGTTGCCAGTTCAATTGGCGACAAGCTACTATCGCCAATTCAATTCAAATGACGACAGGAGGGTTGTCGTCAATTGAACTGGCGACAGGAACCTCCCCAACCGTTCCCTTTAGCGTCAGAGTCTCTGTCGCCAATTGGAATGGTGATAGAAGTCTACCGTCATTCCAAATGGTGATATACACATACTTTTGTAAAAAAAAATTAACTATTTATTTTTGTAATTATTTAAAAAAAATCCATATTTTGCATTAGCAATTGGTTTTCGTTTTACATATGAACAATTAATTGATCCATTGATGATCCAACTAGACCTCGAAAACGTTAAAACAAGACCAATATATGCTCATCATGAGTCATGACTGATCAACATCTTCTTCCGAACAACCACCAAGCTACAGTGCCCAATATTAGTGCCACAGAAACACCCAGGACCACGTCCTCGATGATTTCATCCTTCTTGGAAGCCGGAGCAGCTCACGTGCGGGCCGCCGCCGCATAACCTGCCATGCCGCGGGCGTAACCACCGCCGCCACGGAAACCACCGCCGATACGTGAGCTGGCATGCCAGAGAAGATGCCACCACCGCCAGGCGCAGGCGTGGCCTCGTTGAAGTAGTCTTTTCCTGCCGGTACACCTTATCCAATGATATGTAAAAAGCTGATATATCGTAGAAGTTACCTTTAATAATGTTTATAGATAACGTAAAGATATATTATACGGGTATTACGTGTGGAAAGATGATTTATAGGAAACCTCGAAGGGCAACAACTTCGGCTTCGGTGAGGCCGCGATTGAGCATTGCGGATCCGTGTACCTCCCTTAGCATTCCATATTAAGCTTGATAGTTTAATTACTAGGGTGGTTCGTGGAAGACACATGTTCACGCCGTAAAGGTTCTATATGCTGATCCTGCGTGCCTGATGGCTATGGCTTTGGCTTCGGCGCACGTCCGGATTTGTACTCGAATTTTAATGGCACCTCCCAAACTTGGATCATTGCTTCTGAATTGTGATCGAATGTGAGCTCATTTTTACTTTCTTTTTCACACTTCCTGCTAAGCTGAAGTTAACCCAGGCTGTCAAAGTACCGCGCACTACTTATTTGAAAATGTATGTGTATATATAGAGACGTATGTCATGCATCATGCATCATGCTCCCTCCTTCCTGAGCCGGCCCTGCCGCCTTATGTTCCTCCACACTAGCGTCGCCTCCCCTTGGCCCCGTCCATCCCTTGTCGGCTTGCCGCTCCTCCTCCTCCCCTCGCCGCCGGCTAGTCACTGCTCCTCCTCCCTCCCAGGCTCTCGGTGCTCCCTGCGGCCATGGTTGTTAAAATCACGACTCTAGTTGTAGAATCGTACGATTTTACGATCCTACAACACCAATACGATCCAAATCACACCTTGAGTCGCACCTAGTAGAATCGTGGTATAATCTAACTCTTAGTCCTAGAATCGAGGTAGAATCATTGTAGAATCGGGTACAATCATGCATCACCTCAATTTATAAAGATTTATGTATTTGGTTGTGTTATATCCATCAATTCAAGTTGTATGATAAGTACTAAGTAATTAGTAGGTTAGACATTAAGATTTGAAATAATAAAAATTATTTTATTTATTTATTTTACTTTTTATGTAAAATATTCAGGTAATGACAAGGTTGTCAAAATTAATATTTTAGATGTAGCTATGAATGACATAGAATCTAAACTACGATTTAGACATTTATCTATCAAATTAGATATCAAATGTCCTAATAAACACTCGTATCACTCTTGGAATACACGATATATTGAGAAAAAAATGTATTTAGGGTAGAATCAGGTAAAATATTATATTATAGGGTTAATTCCTTATTTACCACTGAAAGTTAGCAGTATACATGAAATGTCATCGCGAAATTGATTTCCCTTTCATTGCCATGGGATCTCAAATTCTATCTCATTTTTACCACTACCGTTAGTTTCTTTAGGTCCAGCCACTGTTAACGGCTAAAAAGTTATCAAAATACCCATCTCACCCTTCTTCCTTCTCTTCTTACTCCTCACTCTTCTTCTTACCGGCTTCGGATCCGCTTAGAGCTCGCCGCAACCCACCCCGAAACCCCGCAGGCCAAGGAAACGGTCACCAACGCAAGTCGTCGGACAAGAAGCCAACTAGTACGAGCAACAAGGAGAACATGAGTCCACTTCTTCTAGAAGACAAGCTGGTCGTCGTACAAGGAGTGGCAGCAGGCAAGCTGACGTCGACCACGCCACCGCCGAAGGCACAAGCTGGCTTCCACTGGCACCGAAGCCTCCTCCTCCACCACCGCCACAGCGGGTGAAGCCATCACGGCCACCGCCTCCGCCGCCACCACTGGACCCGCCACAAAGAGCGGTGCCGCCGCCGACCGTCAATTGCAAGAAACCATTCGGATTAAGCTAGAAACCACGCGGATTAAAGAAGCTCGCAATGACGATAAATTCGAGCTCTGCCGACAAGACCTCCGCCATGGCCGGTGAGCTCCTCCGTCGAGCGCAAAAATGATGGCATGACGTCTGTTAGGATTAATAGTTCCCATCTTTTGTTTTGTTTCCTTGGTAGAAACCGAATCCACTTCCTATGCCGAGTCCGATATATAGTCCATATAGCTTATTCCTTGACTTTGTTTTCACTATAACCTATTTAAAGGGTCATTGAGTCTTAGCAAGAGGGCAACTTTAGTTCGTGTTTAAACAAGTAGGAGTTGAGTTGAGGCAAGCAATGTAAGATTGATTCAAGTAATAGAAAAGATAAAATTCAGCCAAAACATTACCTTCCGTGCATCAAAAGAAGCAAAGGAGTGGGAAGGACTAAAGGTCGACATAAAGAGTTAGTTTGAGCCAACAACGCTCGACATCGAGTGAGCTCGTGTTCATTTGCTAGAGGAAGACCAGTGCACAAAGAAAACGAACTCAAAGGTTTCAAATGCTCCAAGCACAAAATGTATCTTTGTCCAATCATCTTTATGTGAAATATCATCACCAAGATCAATGAGCACATCATGAATTGAGGAATACATAGTGATGATGCTACATATAGTTTTGTAATGAGAGCCCCACCGAGTCTCACCAGGCCTAGGCAAACCCATCTCTTGATTTAATCCACTCCCTGATTCAAGCTCACCACACTCTAGTGCTTTCTTGACATTCTCAAGCCTAGCATTTCGAAGCATACCATGACGCTTGCAAGAAACCCCAACAATGTTCAACAAGATAGATACTTGATCAAAAAAAGTCTTACAATCAGTATTTCCCTTGGCAACGGCAACAAGAACTAGTTGGAGTTGATGTGCAAAGCAATGAATATAATACGCAGAAGGTGATTCTTGCATGATTAATGTTTTCAGCCCTTTAATATCTCCTTTCATATTGCTAGCCCCATCATAACCTTGACTCTAATCTGAGTCATACTCAATCCATGACTAACAAGTAAACCTTCGATAGCTTCCTTAAGTGACAAAGAGGTAGTATCATCTACATGAACAACTCCAATGAAGTGCTCACAAGGCCTTCCAAGTTTATCAACATAACGCAAGCAAAGAGCTAGTTGTTCTTTATGTGATATATCACTAGACTCATCGGCTAAAATTGCATAGGGCTCATCACCAAGTTCTTCAATTATTTTCTTTCTAGTTTCTATGTCACAACAATGAATAATTTGCTTTTGTATCTTTGGGCTAGTTAAAGTGCAATTACCTGGAGCATTGTTCAAGACATACTTGTTCACTTCATCACTATTTCCTGCAAGAAACTTCAACAATTCAATGAAGTTGCCTCTGTTGCTAGACTCTTCACTTTCATCATGTCCACGGAATGCCAATCCTTGATGCAAAAGAAACTTGATACATCTAAGTGAATATGTCAACCTTTTCTTGTAACGACGAAGATCCTCATCAGTCCACTTCTCAATGTGATAATCAATTGCTACCTTGGGATTCATAAAACCAATGTATCTCTCCTGAGCTGCATTGTGTGCCACGGAACCACTATGTTTGAGAAGTGTTTTGTTTCCTATATTCCAATTATTCCATCCATCAACAATAAATGTATTTGACCCAATACCTTTCTTGAACAAGTAGCATATAAAGCAAAATGCGTAATCCTTCTTTATACTATATTCAAGCCACTCATGATTATACATCCATGCTAAATTGAATCGACGAGGTTTGTCTCCAATATATCTTGATGGAAAATCATGTGTATAAGGTTTGCATGGACCTTTAATAATATATGCTCTTCAGATTGCATCTTGATCATTAACATGATAACTTATAATGGGTTGCCTTTCACCTGGATCATGTGGAAGGCGATTGATGTCATAAACCGGCGGCTTTGATGCGGCGGCGGTGCGGTAACGAGCGAGGCACAGGATCTTCAACCACCACTCTATCTTGCTCTTGATTACGCTCTTTAACCGAGGTGGGGCAATGTTTGAAGCCGCAATCACGCCTTCTTTGTGCGTGTTTTTGAAAAAGAGACGCAATGTTCCACTTCTCTTCATAATTGAACAATTACGAAAAAATTATGTAATGTAAGTATGACAACTAGCTAGGCATTATATCAAAACTCACATGCGATGATGGAATCATGTTACTATTAAAAAACTCACATGCTGCCTTCTTTGATGGATTGATGCTAAATTGCGTAGTTGACTACTTGACTTGCTTAGCTACCACATTCACATTCCCAAATTCTAGTCATTCATCATGATGCGCATGATTGTTTGGTCATCTCCGGCATCAAATCAAATCCGCCGAGGAGGAGGACGACGACGGCGAGGAAGCCGGTGGCGAGAACGGCGGAGAGGAGCAGCGGCTTGAGGAGCTTCAGGGGGAGCGTTCTCGACGGCGCCCTCGTGGATTATTGCATTCTTGTCCTTCTGAGAGGACGACATGAAGATCGCCAGAGGAGATATTCGGGCGGTCGATCCATCCTCAAGTTCGTGAGCAATCGACACACTCCTAGTCCTAGAGTGACATCTCCGATTCAAGTACACACGAACATGCACCGAACGAGTGTGACAACAATCGACGATGCGTGCTGCTTATTTGCGAGCACGCATCTGGCGACACGGGACGGCCGGACGAGGTGATCCGGAGGGCGAACGCGACGCCTACGGCCTGGCCGCGGGGTGTTCACGAGAGCGTGGAGGCGGCCAAACACGGGCGCGCGCCGAGGGTGGGGACGGTGTGGGTGAATCGCTACGACGTCTTCGACGCGGCCATCCCGTTCGGCGGGTACAAGATGAGCGGCATCGGCCGGGAGAAGGGCGCCTACAGCCTCCGCAACTATTCTACCTCCAGACCAAGTCCGTCGTCGCGCCCATCAGGGACGCCGCTGCGGGCGACCAGAGCTAGCAGGAGCAGGACGCGAGAAAGGAAGGCCAAGTCACGCAGCGGCGAGCGCAGGTGGTTCCGTGGTGGTAAGAAGAAGAAGAAGATCCTCCCCCTCTTCCTATTCCTCTTCGTCTTCCTCCTCCTCCTCCCTGAGCGCACGCAGACTCTGGAAACGGTTCAGACTTCAGAGAAAGGCGGCTCCAACTTCCAAGAGACCAAGACACGAGGAGCCAAGATCAGTATTAACTGCGTTACACCCTGTGGGTATGTGTGTATGACTGCTGGACCCCAGGGTATGCCGTGGCCCACCCGGCATACCCTGTGGGTCCGCCCCTGATCACGGCCACCGCCTCCGCCGCCACCACTGGACCGCCACAAAGAGCGGTGCCGTCGCCGACCGTCAATTGCAAGAAACCAAACGGATGCGAGAGCTTCGCGACGCGGACCAAGAAGCCTGCAATGACGATAAGCCACCAGGCTCTGCCGACAGCACCTCTGGCCGCCGCGCCGGTGAGCTCCTCCGTCGAGCGCAAAAATGATGGCATGACGTCTGTTAGGATTAATAGTTCCCATCTTTTGTTTTGTTTCCTTGGTAGAAACCGAATCCACTTCCTATGCCGAGTCCGATATGTAGTCCATATACTCAGCCTATTTAAAGGGTCATTGAGTCTTAGCAAGAGGGGCAAGAGTTCAGAAGACAGAAGTAGGAGTTGAGTTGAGGCAAGCAATGTAAGATTGATAGAAGTAATAGAAAAGAAAGAAAACGCTGCATACGAAGCAGCACCAAAGATCCTGTTAGTTTGAGCCAACAACGTCGACATCGAGTGAGCTCGTGTTGCTGCTAGAGGAAGACCCTGAGTACAGCTACCTGCGGACGGTGCTGGAGCGTGACGGGTTTATACAGACTACGCCGAGCCGACCGTTGAAGGGTCACTCCGTTGCAGCGCCGATGGACCCGATCATCTTCCACCTGTTGGAGCTGGAGCTGCTCGCGGATGAGGCGCGGCTGGGGGCCCTGTTTCGCCTGGCGCAGGAGATCCTCGTGGTCCTCCTCCGCTCAACGCCGCGCCATCAGGAACTGCTTAAAGCGGCGGCACGGCGCTACTTAGGAAGCTGTACATGGAGGAGGGTCCGAAGCTTCCCGGCGGACTGCAAGGTGGTGGGCGACATCGACACGCTGGGGGCGAGGGACCTGGAGGCGGAAAGCTTGCGGCGGCTGGCGGGGCACCCGACGGTGGTGGAGGAGGCCAGGGACGTGGCGGATGAGGACGCGGGGCCTGAGGAAAGCTAGTGGTTGACGGAGGAGAGAGATAGGAGGATGAGGAAGATGAAAGAGCAGGGTAAATATATCTTTTTGTATATAATTTAACATTTAACATATGATTGACTAACGGGCTCCCGTTGCAAAAATAGGATATAATTTGAGATCCGATGGCAATGAAAGGAAAAGTAATTTTGTGATGATATTTTAGGGATGTGGTCAACTTTCAGTGGCAAATAAGGAATTAACGCTATATTCTACGATTCGATCCTAAAATATGATCATACCGGCGTGTCTCCAATCCGATTCAGAATCACGATTTTGAAAACTTTGCCTGTGGCCTGACCGCTTGGTGGCCCGACTGGCTCGACCTCTCCCTACACGGGCTAGATGGGTCGTATCGAGATCGTGTCGTGCCTAACACGGCCCGACACTGGGCAAGCCCACTGTGCCATAGTAGTGGCCCAAGCACAGAATAAGCCTTTGTGTCTGGCCGGTAGGGCTCATCTGATCACTTCTAATCAGTGTCTAACCGGGCAAGCCCATCGTGCCATGGTAGTGACCCAAGCACAGAATAGACCTTCGTGTCTGATCAGTAGAGCCCATCTGACCACCTCTAATCAAAATTGAGCGTTGTAAACTGTAAAACCTGGTTATTGTAACATGAATCACCCTCCCACGGCCCAGATGAGTCTGCTCTAGTGTCTAGAGAGCACACGTAGGGGTGTGAACATTATTTGAGAGTCTTGAATAGTTATTGTATTTTGAGTGAACAAAACATACTTCTCTTTTGCTAATTTCATATAATATGTTTTTTTTGTTAAATATTCAACTTAGTAAAGTCAACATATTTGCATTAGTCAGCAAAGATGATTTTTTTCCTTTAATTTTTTAGTCGTCGATCAACACACATGCATCGATAGTGCTTTAAAAAGTACTACAACAAAATTACTCCAACATCAATTGACGAAGATACAGGCTGCATTCGGTGTGTATGCCATTGAAAGAAGAAAAACCTCCGTCACGGTAGGCCGGCAGGAATCCAGAACATAAGGAAGTTTTGACCGTATTAGCATGGTTTTACCTAGTATTTGTAAAAATAAACGTCTTCAAAGATTAAATACAGAAATAGCCTCTGCCGCACGGCAGCCCTTCCCCGGCCGCCACGTGAGCATTGCCGCACGGACACACCACCGACCACCACGTATGTGCCTTTGTCCTTTTAAAAAATGTGCCTTTTTCTTTTAAAAAATTATTTAAATATACTTTTATATGAATTTTTAAATATAGCAAATGAGCTCTAAAAATTATCATTTTTTGAACCTCTTGACATAGTGTACTTGCTTTTGTAATTTTTTTAAAAAATTTATCCATTCTGATTTTGTTTTTCAAAAATTCTTTTAAGTATACTGTTTGTAGGATTTTTTAATATATAAAATGAGGTCCAAACATTATGAATTTTTTAAAAATCTCCTTACACAGTGGACTTGATTGTGTAATATTTTTCAGAATTTTATATGTTCTGAAAATATCTCAAAAATTAAGGGTTTAGGTCTCAAAAATTAGGGTTTTAGGTTTAGAAAATTAGGGCTTCGTGATTTCATGTGACTTGGAATTTGAGAAGTTTAGTGCCACATGACTACTCTAGGTAAGAGACACTCATTAAGGGCTTAGGCCACCGCCCGGCCTCCCTCCTTCGCACATCTGTTGCTCCATCGCTGCTGTCCCCCTTATCCGCAATGCTGCGCCTCGACAACGCCTCCAGAATTTCCGGCGCTGTGACTACTCTATAAATTCTCGGATGGAATGCGAAGGGCCTAGTGAACTATTAATTTAGTTCCTATGTGCATTGATGGGCAACGTAAAAGGGGGCGATTTTGATTGTGCATTTGAGTTAATAAGTAAGATGATGCATGAAAGCTTCCTGGGACAACAGCATGACAGAGTGTTTGTGCCATACCGCGAACCCTTAGTGAACCGTTTGTTTTTCTTCCTAACAAATGACGGAATGATTTCATGTGACTTGGAATATGGGAAGTTTAGTACTACATGAAATGATGGCATGATTTCTTATTCACCCTAGATAGTAATAGTAGTAGTACTCCAATAGAGCCTGTTTGAGGCCAACTTAACTCCTAGAAAGCCTTAATTGTCAGAGTTTCTAACCCCTCTGAGCAAACACAGAACTTCTTTTAACATCGCTGTAATAGTACACGACTAATATTACTAACTGTTTCACAAGGCGTGCCATAGAGAATAGAATCGAGCATGAAGATAGTGGCATCCACGTTCCCACCTCTAGTGCTTGTCCTGCTGCATCCTACGGCGTTGCTGTAGTACAGATTCGAAACAGACCGGAATATTTGCTAAAGACATTGGGAGTTCATATTTTACTACTACTGCTATACCAATCTTACTGGGTGAAGAACTAAGACAGAGGCCACGTTATTCACTATCAAAATCTAAATAATAGTAGTATGATTAGTACTACTCGTAGCGAAAAAAAATAGTATGGTACCCAAAATCTAAATAATAGTAGTATGATTAGTACTACAATGAGACTTCAAATTCTGCCACTACTGCTATAGGAATCTTACTACTACAAGTAGTGATTTATGTGGTATTAAACTTCACTCATTCCAAGTCACATGAAATCATGAAACCCTAATTTTGAAACCTAAAACCCTAATTTTCAAGACCTATATCCTTAATTTTTGAGATAATTTTAGAACATACGAAATTCTAAAAATATTACACAATCAAGTCCACTGTGTAAGGAACCTTAAAAAATCATAATGTTTGTACCTCATTTTATATATTAAAAAAATCCTACAAATAATATACTTAAATGAATTTTTGAGAAAAAAATTCAAAATAGATAAAATTTTAAAAACATTACACCAGCAAGTACACTATGTTAGGAGGATCCGCAAAACAAATCATAATTTTTGGAACTAATTTGCTATATTAGAAAATTCATACAAAAAGTATATTTTAATCTTTTTTTTTAAAAAAAAATGCTACAGTGCTGCCACACGATGGCCATGTGGTAGCGGCTGCTACAGTACGCTATTGCACGGTGGCCGTGCGGCGAGCATTTTTATTTTTAAAAAAAGAAAAAGAAAAAAGGCACGAGGCGGCCAGTGGCGCGTTGCCGCATGGCGGTCATGCGGCAACGCCCACGTGGTGTTCAGGGAAGGGCTGCCACACGGCGGTCGTGTGGTAGGGAGCTATTTCTGCATTTGATTTTCAAAGATGCCTATTTCTTCAAATACTAGGTGGAAATGTGCCAATACAGTAAAAAATTGGAACATGACAGCCGTGTTGAGATGTATAATTAGCGCCTCTCTAGATGGCGGTTTTGGCTAATTATATGTTTTCTCCTCCCTATAAGTAGCCAACCGGTGGGCGAGGAGGCTTGCTAGACAGCTCGTGGTCAAGTCTTATCCGCCTCTCCTCGGCCCTCACCTCCCTCACAACAAAAAAAGAAATGGTGAGTACCCCCTTAGCCCCCATTTCTCTTTCCTGATTAAATCCATTTCTTAGCCCTAAAAATTGGGGATTTTTAGACGTTTGATCCCATCTCATCACGAATTTTCAATTGTTATGTGGTTTGACGGTTCATGATATTGGGAACTAACGGATCTCGGAGTTGTTGGGGGAGATGGATATTTTGGGGGCGTGGATTTTATGTGATTTGTTTTGGATACAGTGTTCTTGGCGTCTGAGGAGGGGTGGATGGGTCGGGCTCGTTTTAGCTGTTGGATGGTCAAAATTTTGGGACAATTTAGGATCTTATGATTAGGCTCGGGATTTTGGTGGGTGGGGTGTGGTGTTGATGCGATTTGTTTTGGATTGAGTGTTCTTGGTAGGGATGGAAAATAATAAAGGATAATCCGTTTTATCCGATAAAACACAAATGTGGTAAGTAAAATTCGCATTCGAATGAAAAACGTATCCGTATTCGGTGTTATTCGTATCCGAAAAAATGGATAGTATTTGTATCCGTATTTGGTGTTATTTGTATCCGGGGAAAAAAACTGGTTAGTATATGGAAAAACAAATACTATCCGGGGAAAACGAATACGAATACTATCCGTTTTTTTTCTCAAATACGAATACGAATACTATCTGTTTTTTTTCCCTGGATACGAATACGAGCATGAATACTATCCATTTTTCCAGGATACGAATACGAATACTATTAGAATTTTTCCCGGAGCGTTTATGTTTCGATAGTGTCTTGATTTGGTGTCGAATCTGTGGCTATTGGGTGTTGTTACAACTTGTGTAGACTGTAGACGTGTAGTCATATTACATAAATTTATTCTACCAAGATTTGTTGCAAAAGTTGTAGGATATTCGCATTCGATCGAATTGAGTACATGTTCGATTCGAATTCGTGTTCGTTACCACATTCGATTCGTATTCGAGAATGTTCGAATTCGTATTCGTTTTAAAAATATAGATTCGTATTCGTATTCGGGACTATTCGATTCGTATTCAATCTGTTTCCATCCCTAGTTCTTGGAGTCTTGAGTAGGGATGAAAACGGATCGGATAGTTTCTGACCGATTTGGACGGAAACATATTCGGATTGTCTCGGATCGGATTTTTCTCGGATAATTTTCGGATCGGAAATAGATTCGGATTTTTTTTTTGTGAAACGAATACGATAGACATGCTATCCGCGGATACGGATACGGATACGGATTATCCGGATAAGAGCAAGTCTGGATATCCGATTTTGGCCCAATAGAAGAGTATTTCAGCCCAAAAGAGAAAATGAGATTTTAATTGATTTCCAAATTTCAGAAAATGCAACAAATCAATTAGCCTTTTAGAAAATAGCAAATAGAGTTTAAAAAAATTCTAGAAAAAAGCACAAATTTCTTTATATTATTTTGAACTTAATAAAATTAATTCGAAGTTAAAGTTGATTTTTATTTTTGCACATAAATTATTTTTAATTCTTGAAAAATAGTAACAACCTTTTTAAAATCCAGAAAATTCAAGAAATTTATTATTATTTTTTCATTTTGAATTTAAATACAATAAAATCCCAGAAATCTCAATATTTTTTTGACATTGAAAACTAGGAAATTAAATAATTGACTTTTTTTTTCTTTTTAACCAAGAAAACTCTTTTAAATCTGAGAAAATCTAATAAAATAATAACTTTATTAATTATATTTTTGGTAACATACTTTGGGATGTTACAAGCATTTGTGTATAGATTAACCATCTAGCCTGATTAATGTTAGTGTGATCTAAGTTTTATGTATGTGATGAACTAAGTGTGAATGTGTGATGACTTGTGACTTTGTGAGTTATGACTTATAAGCTAAAAATGGTAAACTAAGTGTTATGTTTATGATGAACTAGTTAATGCAACTTGCTAGTGCCAATGTTATGTGTGGTTGATGAAAATATGAACAATTCATGAATGTTTGCATCAAATAAACTAGTTATATGTTTTCGTTAATTTCTGACATACAATTTAAGGGGTTTTCATGTTCTGAAAAATATCCGCAACCATATTCGTATTCGATATTATTCGTATATGTATTCGTATTCGTATCCAAATCCGGGAAAAAAAATATAAACGAATATGGCAGAGCCATTATCTGTCTGTATCCGATCCGTTTTCACCCGTAGTCTTGAGGAGGGGTGGATGTGTTGATTGGGCTCGTTTCAGCCGTTGGATGGTCAGAATTTGGCGGAAATTTAGGACCTTATGATTAGGCTCGGGATTTTGGGGGTAGAGCGGTGTATAGCCTAATCTGATCTGATCCGATTCGTTCATTTTCGGTGTCGCGGATGCGAGAAATAGGTGGATTCTCCGTCTCGTAGTGATTGGGAAATGGTTAGATTTATTGATTGTGCAGTTTTAGCATCTTGAATGTTTCTAGTTTGGGAGAGTTCATCTCTATTCAGCTGTTCCTGAGGTCTAGTACTGTAGATCATGTTATTTCGTTGTCTCTGCGTGAATATGATTTAGGAGTTCATGGGCCTCGGAATCTGTTGGTCTGTTTTGGACATGAAATTTGAGGAGTTGCACATATTATGGTTGATTTCTTAACGGAAGTTCATGAAGGATATCAATTGATGTCATGTAACATTGTAGAACCTGCTTTGCAGCAGTCTTGCACCTTCCTGCTGCAACTAAATTAGTAAATTTTATATTGGAGTGTTGTATGTATGCCCGTATTGATCTGTGCTAGTTGCTGTTTCCTTTTGAACGCTTGTTCCCTGAATAGCATGTGATTGATCTGATGATTTGTGCAGCGTCCACATAAAGACCAACAAGTGAAAACTTGATCCGTTCGGTGCCAATCAAACCTCGACAACCAAGTTTCATGTCTGATCTCGACGTCCAACTTCCATCTGCCTTCGGTATGCTTCCAGTACATCCATGTTCTGTTACTTTCGAACGAACCAAAGTTCATATTAGTTTCATCATTTTTTGGGTCGACATAACATGCTATTCTTAGCTTAATTTGATTACTGAATAAGTTGGGAAAATGGGACTAGTCCCATAACCAGGGGGTTCACTTTTCATCTGGAACTCGCTTATGTTTTCTGATAATATGGCCTCTTTTTTGATAGATCCGTTTGCCCAGGCAAATGCTGAGGACTCCAGTGCTGGTCCTGGAGCAAAGGATTATGTGCATGTGCGCGTTCAGCAGCGCAACGGCAGAAAGAGACTGACAACTGTTCAGGGCTTGAAGGAAGAGTTCAGTTACAACAACTTCTGCTGCAATGGTACTGTAGTCCAGGATCCAGAGCTTGGCCAGGTATGGTGCACTTGGACATGCTTAACAAGTTCTCAATTCTCTGCTAATGTTGATATACTGATAAATAGTTCACATTCTGCAGGTCATTCAGCTTCAGGGTGATCAGCGTAAGAATGTGGCTACTTTCCTAGTGCAGGTATTAATACTTCAAACGAGATGAACACCATGTGTCATTTGTTAATATTTCTGCATCTATTGACTTGTTTTTTTGCTAGACTGGGATTGTGAAGAAGGAGCACATCAAGATACCGAAGGATCGCGGGAAGACTACGATAGCACAAAACAAAAATTTTACCGCGCAACCAAGGAACCTCCGCTAGTAATAGATCACGAGATTACCACTAGGCGCGCTGACTCGTAGCGGAAGTAGAGTTGATGTAGCAAGTTGATGTGGTCGTAGTCGTACTCGCCACGCGTCTGCTCCTCTGAGTAGTCGTACTCGCCGCGTGTCTGCTCCTCCGAGTAGTCGTACTCGCCGTGCGTCTGCTCCTCCGAGGTACTGAGTTGCAGATCGTGATAGTGTTGATGTTTCGCAACAACATCTCCAAGGTATCTACATATACGGGGCAGGAGCGCCACGCACTGGAGTGCTAGCACCGGCGGCGTGGTTGAGAAAGGCGTGGCTATTAGGGTTTCGAGAGTTCTTCAAAAAATCGTCACACCCCTTGCCACCGCCTCTCTATTTATAGGCATACATAATGGGTCTCGTACTTGAGGCCCATTAGGAACTCGTGGCCTACAAGAATTCAGATCACCATTCAAATCAAATCCTAGTCCTTTAAGTATGCGACCCTATAGGTTCATGTGTAATCGGTTGTGACTCGAAAACTCTTTTCCGACCACTAGTCGTTAGCGGTACCTAGCAGCACATAACGATTCACAAACACACATAGAATATATCGGATGAACCTTAATGCAATATGATCTACGACCAAGTCCATATCACTAACGACAAGCTCGTATCTCTATGTGACTAGTTTATATTTGGTATCAACCAATTCGTAACTCCTTACGATTAGATTTCTACCACTTAGTGACCATGTTCGATCAGCCTACGACCAGATCGTATCTTCATACGACTAGTCCGTATCTTATTGAACTGAAAGATCTTCTTGTGTATTCTCCCTTTGCCTCACGGTGTTTGGTTGAACTCCAGGTGAGATGTTGTATCATCTATGAACTGCTCAATATTTTCTCGATCAAGTGTCGAATAACTTCATGTGGTTGACACTTCGACCACTAGTGGCATGGTCGTGCACTTTCTTTATCCGATCACAACGAGGGGCCTAGAGACATCTCTCCTGTTATGTTAGGAGGAGCAAATCACATATCCGACCAATCACATCCCTCCGCATATTTCATAGCATACCTGAAAGCTAACTTTATAACTACCCAGTTACGAGTAGCGTTTGGCAACCCCTAAGAGTGCTACTACACATGTAGAAAATCATGCTGATCTCAGGTCTAAGGATTATACATCATCATTGCTTGAGACCAACTAATGATACGTAAAATCATAACAATCTCAACAATGTCTCAAGGTGGGTCTTTTCCAACACCATGTTCTCTAACATGCGTCCACATTATTGGTTTGATATCTCCATATCCATGACCTGTGAAACAGAGTCATCAACCAATACATATGCTAGTCTATTTATATGCATTCTCATATGTTTCCGACCAGGAAACGTTTAAGAATAATCATCGCAGAAATATAAAGTTTCACAATCAAATCACATACTTGATAATAAATATTATTGATATTATTCTAGGAACAAGATAACATATTATCCAATGTTATGAATATAATGAAATATAATCATCTTTACGATTGCCTCTAGGCCATATTTCCAAACGATACACGGTTTCTAAGCTACCTATAAATGCGTGTATGCATTGTATTGCGTGATATTGTGTGCTACCAGGTATTGGGAAGCCTCAGAAGCTTGAAGCTGTGATAGTACTAGTTAATGTTCTCTATATCGAAGACATAAGACTATTGTCGCTATTAAGTGTTTCTTACTTGATGCAAGTTGTGTTGTCACCTCATTATGCAGTACCAGCATGTGAGTATGGTTTGCCTGAGATATTGCCGACTAAATAAAAGTACTTATTGTTTGACTATAGCTTTGAGTTTGGTTCTAAGTTGTTTCTATTATCATCGTGGTTATGCGTGGTTTCGTTCTAGCTTGTTGCGTATCTGATGATCCTAGTATACTACAATCCGGTTGCTGTTTATGTCATATTCAGGTTTTTTCTGGTTTCATTGAATTCCCTGTGGTGTTTATATTTAGCCGTGCCATTAATTTTGAACACGATTTCTGTTGTGTTCAATGGAGCCTACTGGGCCTTATGGTTTGGCAACATGTCGACTGTTTGAAGCAGATGTGGAGAATGCTAGTCCTTGGGTGTTGTTCATGTTGCAATTTGATGCAGTAGTATTGGTGGAAGCTATTGTTTCGGGAAATTTGGGCACTATTGACCGTCAACAAAAATTCCAAATGTAGCCTTTGTACCGACGAAATTCCACATTTGGCCCCCTTATCCCTCCTACTGCGCTTGGGGGAGATGAAGCGGCAAAGATGTTGAGCTGCCCGACCGCAGCAGCAAAGTGGCCAGGCACGTGTCATGCATTGTACTCCTCGCCGGCCGCCTTGGCTTTGGCCGCCATTTTCGTCTTTCTCTCGCGTTACCTCTCACGAGCCTCGCGCTCCTTGCGCCTGCACGCCTTGAAATGAGTTTGTGTCTCCCGCCAGATACACTCGTTGTGCTCTTCGTTGCGGCGCTCCTCCTCCCTCTTATCGCGGACCCTCTTGGCATCCCACTCCTCACAGTCGAGACGCCACTGGTCGTGTGGGTGGATCCCTTGGTCGATCCACTTGCGGTAGCCACATAGTGGATCCGGGGACTACGGGTAGACGGAAGAGATTGTTAGTGCGTACTTTGAAAGAGAAATGGTAGAGGAACATATTGTAAATGGTCCTTACCGGCTGCCCGTAGCGGCCCGTGTCCCAACAGCGGTTGGGATAGTCCGAGGAGTAGTTGGCGCAACTCCAGTAACGCATGCCCAAGCTGAGCCACTACTTGGACTTGAAGAACTTGCATGTGTCCCTGCACCACAGAGGGGCGTCGTCTCCTCCTCTGGCGGGTCTTGCGGCGAATGCTCAATGGGAATATTTCGGTAGGGGTTGCTGCTATAGGGGACGTCATTGCGGGGAGGTGCCCTCCTCGCATGCTCTGCTTGTTCGTCCTGGGCCGCAGCAGCCCTTGCGAGTTCGTGAATCTCGTCCCATTAGTTCTCCATCTGAGCGAGATTGTGTTGATATCTTGACGCAGGAGAACCCGCCGTGAGAGGGGTAGTACTTATATGCCGAGCCGGCCCTGCGTACACGCCTAAATTGTAATTGGGTTGAAGGAAATTTGTGTTTGTGAGATAGCGGCCCCGAGGATGTATTGTGTGGCAGCGTCGTGTCATGTCTTTACGGGAAGCATACTCGTTGGGTCACGTCGTTGCGCAAAGCTGCTTCCTTGGGTCACGTTGTCCTGAAAAGCTGGGGAGGTAGAGTTGTCACCCCCCCCCCCCCGCCCCGAAAAGTTTGAGTGGTGGAGTTTGGTCTATTCGGTCCGAAAGTTGGGTGCGGCAGAGTATTGTCATTTGCCTCTGAAAAGTTTGTGCAGCAATGTCCAGTCTTTTCGGTCTAAAAAGCTTAGGAGATAGAGTTGTCTTGTCGATTTGAAAAGCTGGGAGGTAGAGTTTGCACTGACTATTTCTATTGATTATTTCTGAAAGATCACAATTTGTACTGACTATTTCAGAGCATATTTTTTATCGATAAATCACAATGTCACAATGTCACAATGACATTACATAACATTCAACACAATGTTAACTTATGGTACATCCACCCGCCGCTTGCCCCGACAACGTAGCTGATCCTCATGGAAGGTGAGCATGTCAGGGTAGTGGCATACGTCTCGGAAGATGTAGTAGGGGCGCTGTGTGGGAGGCGTCGTTGCGGTGATCCCAGTGTAGGTTTCCGGTTGAGGCCCAAGCATATCGTTGACCCAGTGGTGCACATCTTGTGGGAAGGGTACTGGGTGAGTTAGTTCTTGGTTTCGTGTAACGGGAAAATTGATGTAACTATGTTAAAGCATACTGGAGTATGTTTCTATGTGGCCGAGGATCCTCTTGGTCGACTCGTGTCGTAAAGTGTACCCCTGTATGCGGTCAAACCATCGTCACGCCACGCATGGCATCAACGTCGGGTGCCAATAAGCCCAACCAGTCGTCCTGGCGCTGCGGCGAGTCAAGGTTGTTGTTGGGAGTGGAACACCGTCACCCCGGCGAGGAAGTCCAGTCGGACGCCTCCTACTGTGATGATGACGACACAAGTAGAGTGATGTCCCCTCGCAAGTGTTGCAAGAACAAACGGTAATGTGATATACGTTCAAAAGGAGTGCATGGACAAATACTGACGACAACAACTCCCATCTAACATACCGCTGGCCCGAGGCGCGTTGAGGCTGAGCAACCGTAGCTCCGGTGATGGTCAGGACCTGCTCATATAACAACATCGTGTACGATTTCCACTGGGCGCTCTAGCGCTGGCCCAGTAAGCTTGCACCTGGTGTACGGAACGTACCACCGTAAGTATGCATCATACGTCTCGACGTCGTAGGGTCCTGGCTCCTGCACCAAGTCCGTCGCCGCCCTCTCGCCCCACAACGCCGTCCACAACTGCTGTGTCTGCCTCTAGTCGTCGTTCTTCCGGTCTTTACTTGTTTGCCTGCAATTGAGTTCGTATGTCAGAAAATTGAAGTCATACATGCGGCTAATAGGTAAAGCGATGATACCAAATAACGACATACCCGTGAGCCTTCGCTGCAAGAGGCCGCCCCGGTGGCGATGGCACCTGCTGGTAAAGGTCAAGCTGTCTCGTGACCCATTGCGGGTTGTGCAGCTCGACCATGTGGGACAAGGTCAGGTGGCAAGTTGTCAACAAGTGTGTGTGGTCCTAAGTGCACTGCGAGGACAATCCGTAGGGGGCCGTGCTTGCAAGAAACTATGTAGTCCATGGTCACCATATGACCTCGTTCTCATACAGAGTTTCGAATAGGTTATGGAACTCATGGTACACACGCCGCGGTCTCTCCTTGGCCCACCCTAGCGTACCTCGTGTCCAACGCGTACCCATTGTAGGACCGTTGACGGGGTCGTCACTTCCACCATGACTGTAAAACTCAGTGCTCAACTGGAAAAGGTTCACGACACTCTGGAAATATGGTCGGCCAACCAGGAAGTGCTCCCACGACCATAGCTAAGTAGGGTGTAGCATACTGCGAGGCCTGACTCTCCACCCATACTACACTGAGAGGCATTGCACAAGCCTCGGTATGTGGTGCAAAGCATTGCGGAGCCCCAACCATACTATAGCACCTCGTCGGGCCAGGCGTCCACCAAAGACTCTGTGAGATGGATGTAGGTCGGGTACATGCAGTCTTCCTGAGTCATAGGAAACAAGACCCAATCGAACAGGAACAACAGGTACGCAAGAAAGTGTGTCCTCACTATCTCCTCAGTCGCATGCACGGGGTAGGTCATATACTCCTGTAGCCAGGAATGTGGTACACCGATATATTGTTAGGGATCGGGTAACCGAATCTGTCAACTATACGCACCTTCCAGTCTACTCACTTGGAAGGTGGCACTACTGGAAGATCGTGCAGTGGCAGATCTATAAGTATAGCTACATCCTATAGAGTTACAGTCATCTCCCCCACCTGAAGTGGAAGGTGTGAGTCTCTAGCCTCCAACGTTCCACATGCACAGATAGGTGCGCCGCGTAAAACTGGAACGTGTGCGGCATGTCCAACATGCGGGCAATGGGTAGGAGACCGGTGTCCCGTAGTTTTAGGACACACCGCTTATCCATAGGTCAGTGCTCTTTGGGGCACCTCAAGACCAAGCTTGGAGGGCCGGCGTCGGACGACCACGCCAGGCATCAGTGTCGCTCATCCCAGTGTGCATCGAGCAGCTCATACGCGGCGTCAACTAGAGGCTGCGCCATGTCCTATCAAGGGTGAAACAACATGTTAGTCAGCAATAAAAACATGATGTACAAAAAATGAAAACAAAGCGAATCATATGACAGGAGATCAAAACATGTGTACCATTCTCGAATGTACTACAACGTAAAAATAGGGTCGTGAATAACACCATACGCACACTCATACAACATAACAGTACATATGACCATAATGCGTTAATATATGAACCATACAACGTAACATTAGGGCCGTGTACAATGCAACTCATACAACATGAGAACATATGACCGAGGTCCCTTTCAACCCATTAAAATAAGCTTGCAACATCATGACAAGGTAATTGTATGTTGGTCGCTATGGTGCGAGGCTTTGGCTAGGTCTGTTTGGACAGTTGCTGATGGAGTGCCCAACCGTCTTACACAGTCTGCATCTGGGGCGGCGAATCCGTTGCCCACGTTGGTTGTCTTCTATATCGTTTCGAATGTATCATGACTGTCGTTTACCACGGCTGGCCTACTTCAGCGCGTCGTTCGGCACCCACTTCACCTACCCCGGTCAGAGGTCCCTGTAGTGCATGTCCATGCCATACGAATGGAACTCGGCACTCCAAGTGCCATACAGGTGGTGGATGTTGAGTATTGGGAGATGTAACAGCGTTGAGGCCTGGCGCCACGCCGCGCACACCGTGTACACATAAGAGCATGGTTTGTGGAGAAGCCGCGACTTATTTCAGTGCACGACACTTCGTCACCAATCGTGCAGACCTGCTTTGATCCCCTCTAGCTTGGCCCATGACGTACTTCTCCCTGAGCTAGATCTCGAACTTCTGCCTAAAGCAATCCATGGTACGAGCAACGTGCGAACAAGGCTTGTTGATCTTCTTATCTATGTATGCATGCATTACTTCTGAGAATTATTTGTCATCATCTAGATGCTTCTTGGCCATCATGGCTCTATTAACGAAGTACCCGACGGTATGGTTCCAGCTCTTCTCCACGATTGCACTGATCGGACACCGTTGTACAACTCAGACATGTTGGTCATCATGATTCCGTAGCTTGCACCACCGATGTCATGTAGCAGGGACCATTTCTCTAAGTTGGATGCGTGCGTGTTAACCCACTACGTGAACTCCCCAACTCTCACAGACCCTCCTGCCGCTGCTCCTGCCTTGGCGTCCTTCGAGTTCCTTAAATGCTTTCCAGTCTCCTCGTCAAGCTGTCTCTGCACCGCCTCAAACTTCCTTCTTTGGTTCTGCATGTAGAGCTTCTTGAACATCTTCATCAGGTCCTTGCTCCGAAACCTTGTGTGGAAGTTCACCGCTAGATGCCTCATGCACCAACAGTTCCTAACATTGTTCCACTGGAATGACGACTGTGTCCCATTTTGCATCGTGGTCAACGCGGACAACAACCCAGCATTGCGGTCCGAGATGACACACACATCTGGGCGGTCTTGGACCACCACCTACTTCATATTGGATAGGAACCACAATCAGCTATCAGTGTTCTTGCTCTCAACAATTGCAAAGGCCACGGGAGAAACTAGTCGTTCACATCGGCTGCAACCACGGTGAGGATGGTACCCTTGTACTTCTCAGATAGGAAGTTGCCATCCATCGTCAGCACGGGACAACAATGCTTGAACCATTCGATCGCCTGACGGAAGGCCCAGAAGACCATGTCAAGAACAAAATAATTTGGCCCCTCCGTAGGATGCATCCAGTCAAGCTTGTTTATGTTTATCTCGAGATTTGATTCTGCAACTTAATACAACATTTTTGGGACTAGGTTGTAAGCCTCTTCGAATGTACCGAACATTTTCTCCACGACCTTCGTTTCGCCCGCCATGCCTTCTTTTAGCTGACCTGGAACCCCCACCATATTGACAATATTCGCGAGTAGAAGCTTTGGCAAAATAGAAACATCTGCAACGACGAGGTGGCTTATCTGGCTAGCAACATACGAGGACGCCATGTTGTGGTGCTTATGAAGTAGCTCAGCTAGCTCGCATGTGTGGTCCTTTAGCACCGTTATCCGAAAGCCCGTGGCCGCAGCCGTGAACCATTGCGCAAGGATCTTGTTTGCACAAGATTCATCAACACACCTGACGATGTAAGTGTCGGGGTTGGAACTCTGCACTCGATACGTCTAGCAAATGTTAACGGTGTATCTGGCAATAGCATGTTGGGCAACGCTCTTGTTAGTGAAGCGCTGCCCTAGCAGCAAGGTGTCTTCATTGAACCCCCCACTTAGCCCCCTCTGGTTGTGATAGAACCAACGATGTCGTTGCGACGTCATCCAATCTTGAGGGGACGTAGGCAATGTCGGTGGTCACAACACCACCAACTATACCTCCTGTAGCAGCTTCTCCATCTTCATCATCTTCAGAACTGGCTATTTCCACATCCTCCTCCTTGCTTTCGACCTCTTCCACCTGGTCAGCTAGGTACTCGTGGCAATCAATATGGGCTACCCACCATCTCTCTACTCCTTCGTTGGGCTCTAAATTGTCGGTACACCTCTCAGGTCTCCATCGCCCACTTCCTTGCCCGCGTCTCCTCAACCACCGGCGTCTACATCACAACCAAATACCAACGCAGGCTCCTCCTCACCAGCAGCTGCACCGGAACCACCCACGCCGGATGTCCCCATCCTCTCTACGAACTGAACATAGACTATCGGCCGCGCATCTATCGCAGCAGTAGCGTTGCAAACAACCTCCATGTAATTAGCCCATGAAGCGTCACTTGTCACCTTCATAAGTTGTCAGACGGTCCCCCTACACCACCCACCACTGAGGCATACAACGCCTTGATGCGCAGCTTCTTCCTTGCAGTGGCGCGATCGAGTGTGGAATGCACACACCGCCTTAGCTCTGAGAGGCTCATGTCCTTCAGACTCGATGCCCGGATCACAGTCCGATCACAATTTGACAGGTCCGCCCCGTACGGTCCATCACGTACGAGAGCATTCCTGATGAGGACATCCCTCCTTCGGATACACGTACTACACAAGACCTTCCAGATTTGGGTGTTGGACTACAAGGTCCTATGACAAGAGCTAGAGCACGTGACTTAATCTATCAGGTAAAATCGTTTCTAGGGCTGAGTGTATTATTTGAGAACTCTATGATGCTGCCTAATGGAGATGATTTACTTGTACTCAGAAATCTAGGATTACGACCACTTCAAGAAGGCCTACGACCAGATGACTCGTTGGGAGCACTCTACGACCAGAGAGGCGAGCACAGTACTCGTTGGACACAATCTATGACCAAAGATAGCATGGACTCCTCAAGACCACCCTAGGACCAGTCCTACGACTAGATCTTCGACGTAAATACGCGACACAAGGTCTTTGCGTCCGTTTGGAAACTAATAAGACTTTGTAAGCGTGGCGAGATCGAGTCCGTGTTGTGTACGCCTCATCCCACGCACAACCCTAGGTCGACCTCCTCACGCCTATATATATATCTGAGAGCCGCCGTAGTTTAGAGGCGGTTTTTCTTAGATTATTCGCCAATTGCGGCTTCGCGATTATCGGTTTGAGGAACCCCACTTGTAAACTTCATCCATATCCGCAATACAATTCAGATTGCATCTACCTTGTTCTTGTGAGTTGCTTCGATTGCTTGCAGGAACAATAACCTTCGTGGTAAGGTCGATCGCGTGCAAGCGTGGTCGATAACGACAGGCGTGCGGGTGTAGCGAATGCGGTGACGATCGTTGGTGGAAGCCTCAAAGCGTCAACGTCCTCACGACGAACCAAATCGAACCTATCGGAAGATCGGTCCACCGTGACTCATCAAGTGGTATCAGAGCTAAGGTTGCCCGTTAGGTAATTTCGTTTATCCCTTTTGTGAGTTTTGTTCCATCACCTAGAGTCCGTAAAATTGTCCTACAAAAATTTTAGATCGTAATTATTCCATTGTCCAAACCACTTTGTGCCTTCGCAATTGTGTTTTCGGTTTAGCGTTGTTGAATTCGAGTCCATCGTCGGTGTCTTTGTTCTTTGGTCTAGTCGTCGTAATCTAGTTTCTAGCGCCGAGTCTTTCTTTGTGTCGATCATCTAGACACCTCCCAATACGACCACAACACCACCCCCATACGACCACCTACTCGGATTCGGCTTCTCCACCTGGTCGGAAACGAACGCCTGGTTGGATTCGACCAACCACTCGTGTCCGACAACCCTATTTATTATCTTGTTGCTCTCGGACACCCCACCACCTGGTCGAAAACAATCGACTGGTCGAATTTTTCCCATAGCTAAAGTTCAGAGAGAGAGAGAGAGAGAGAGAGAGAGAGAGAGTATCTTTTAATTACCTTTGTACCCCTGCTCTCGGGAAAAAGTTTGTGACCCATATATATCCATAGACCCAGAAAAGGGTTTTGAAGAGTTTTAAGTCAAGGTCACATTCGCAAAAAAAAAAAGAAGGAAAACCCTAGGTTGGGTTTTTGCAGTCAAAAAAAAAAGAAGAAGAAAAGAAGGAGTTGCTTTGTGATTTTGGATCCGATTGTGTTTGTATCTACCCTATCCTTCCGTTTGCTTGAGCTAGTTCTAGGAACAGCGTTTGGGCGACAAGAATCGTGGCGAGTATCTTGTGGACTTTATTCAGCTTTGCTAATCTGATTTCATTATTGCTATTCCTTGCTACTAAACATTGCCTATCCGAGCTCCACATACTTTCGGTCCTCAGATTGGATCCTCGCATTCGCCTCCGCCGTGATCATACATCCCACCTTCGCCGATCAGACCACCTGCTGCAATTTGGTAAGAAACTCATAAGAGCTTGGTAAGACGCTTGAGAGTATGTGATTCCACCCTCCGACCACCTAATAGTGATAGGGATAATACCTTTGTGTTGTCTTTTGTCTCCTACTAACCATGTCGTGAAGGATTGGATGCGCAAGAGTGTATTTTGAGGAAGAGCTCATGACGCTATTGGATGAACAACGCACTACCGTTAATGAGGACATCGACGGGAAGCTTCAAGCTACCACGATCACATTACAACGCTCAATCAGCGATAGTATTGCGCGCTCACTACACGCTCGAAAGAATGGTGAATCGACCACCAAACGTTGGTCGTGTGGAACCTCATGGTGCGACCCATGACCATGAGTTTGATAATGATAATGAGATGCACGACCACGACGCCTTTGATGCACGACAACGGAACCGCCGAACTTCAACCGTCAAGGTATGAGAGGTAACAATTTTCAACAACATAATGCCCATGATGATCCATATGCTAAAGTCAAGTTCACTATACCATCTTTTGCGGGTGCTTATGATGCGTAAATATATCTAGATTGGGAGATGACGGTAGAACAAAATTGAATGCTCACTTAGTTCTGAAGTGCATAGAGTTAGGCAAGCCACAAGTGAATTTAAAAACTTTGCCATCATTTGGTGGAATAGGGTTTGCAGAAGGATTAGCGCCTACTACGTGGGATGGTTTAAAGGTTGCTATGCGTAATGATTTGTCCCACCTTCTTTTAAGCGTGATTTGCGTAATAAATTGCAGCGCTTAAATCAAGATAATAGATCCGTAGAAGAATATTATCGGGAGCTACAAATTAGCATGTTGCGTTGTGATATTATTGAGGATGAAGAAGCCGCAATATCACGTTTTATGGAGGATTAAGGCGTGAAATTCGGGACATAGTGGATTACAAAGAATACGATAGTGTCCCTAGATTGTTCCAACTTGCATGTTTGGCGTAAAAGAATTGCGGGGGCGACAACAGAGGCCAAGGAACAATTTTGGGAGCATGTCTACACCACGACCAAAGGTCGGGCAAGCCAAAACACCCCACTTTCACCTACACTGCTGCTGCCCCTCCTCGAGTAGGGTGCGTTCAAAGAACACCTCCGACCACATCACAGGCACCGAGGTAAGCAAACCTACTAGTGTATGTGCTCCACCAAGAGTTCTTCCTGTTGTTTCCTTCCGGTCGTACCACGGATTATTTACCACCGTTGCAAGGGAATGGGACACGTCATGAAGGATCGCCCAAATCGTGAGCATACCTTGCCACTACAGACGGTGGATATGTAAGTACTAGTGATATTGAGGATGAATATGTACTTGCGGCTAACATTGCGGTGGAGGACGAGATGAGCGGTGATCTTGATGGTGTAGAGGAGCAAGTAGCTGCTTTGTTGACACCGAGTATCATATGAGCCTTGTTGCAACGAGTCTTTGGCGCACAAGTGGAGAGAGCGGAGCAAAATCAACGGCATAACTTGTTTCAAACCAGATTTCTTGTGAAGGACAGAGCTCTGCAGAGTCATCGTTGATGGAGGAGTCGCAACAACCTTGCAAGCTCCGAGATGGTCGAGAAGCTTGGCTTGACCACACAACCCCACCCACGTCCCTACTACATCCAATGGTTCAATTCGTGTGGTAAGTTAAAGGTAAACAAAGTTGTGAACGTGCAATTTTCATTTGGTAAATACAAAGATAGTTCGACTTTGATATAGTACCGATGCAAGCTCGCTCTTTATTGCTCGGTAGGCCTTGGATATATGACAATGATGTTTTGCACCATGGTAGAGCTAATACCTACTGTTCTTACACAAGGGCAAGAAGATTAAGTTATTGCCTTTGACACCGGTGAGATTTTGAAAGATGAAGAAGAGCGCTAAAAATGAAAGAAAAACCGATAAGCATGATTCGAAAATCGCAAGTAGCAAAACGTGTTTTCCCACCTAAAAGGGAGAAAGTGGCGTCTAGTCCTAAGTCTGAGGGGCTTAAATTGAAGGGATGTGTTATGATTGCCACTAAATCTGAACTTGCTGAAATTTATGATAATGAGTTGCCATGCTATGCTTTGATATGCAAAATGCCTTATACTCGCTTGAGGATATAGCTAGCTCTTTGTCTCTCGCTTTGTTGCTAACCTTTTGCAGGAGTATGTGGATGTATTCGGTGAGGTACCCCCGGGATTACCACCTATTCGAGGGATAGAGCATCAAATTGATTTGATCCAGGCGACTTTGCCAAACCGTCGCATATAGGACCAATCCAGAGGAGACTAAGGAAATTCAATGACAAGTCCAAGATCTTACGGACCGTGGGTACGTAAGAGAAAGCCTTAGTCCTTGTGCCTGTCCCAGTTCTTTTGGTTCCTAAGAAAGACGGTAGTTGGCGTATGTGTGTTGATTGCAGAGCCATTAATAACATTACTATAAGGTATCGTCATCCTATCCCAAGGCTAGACGACATGCTAGATGAATTGAGTGGTTCTATTATTTTCACAAAGATTGACTTGCGGAGTGGTTACCACCAGATTAGAATGAAATTAGGAGATGAATGGAAAACTGCTTTTAAAACTAAGTTCGGATTATATGAGTGGTTAGTGATGCCTTTCGGTCTAACTAATGCACCTAGTACTTTTATGTGTTTGATGAACGAGGTTTTACGTCCTTTCATTGGAAAATTTGTGGTGGTTTACTTTGATGATATCTTGATTTATAGCAAGTCACATGAGCTACATTTGAATCATATACGTGCTGTTTTTAATGCTTTGAGAGACGCACGTTTGTTTGGTAACCTCGAAAAGTGCACCTTTTGCACCGATCGAGTTGCGTTTCTTGGATATGTTGTGACACCACAGGAATTGAGGTGGATGAGACAAAGATTGTAGCCATCCAAAGCTTGCCGACACCGACCATCGTGTCACAAAGCGGAGCTTCCACGGCCTTGCTTTGGATTCTATCGGCGTTTTGTGCGGGATTTGGCACCATTGCCGCACCATTGAATGAATTGACAAAGAAAGGAGTGCCTTTCCAATGGGGACCTGCGCAAGAGAAGGCATTCAACTTGTTGAAAGAGAAGCTCACCCAAGCACCCCTACTCCAACTCCCTGATTTTGGTAAGACTTTTGAGATTGAATGTGACGCTAGCGGGATTGGAATAGGTGGTGTATTGATTCAAGAAGGTAAACCGGTCGCATATTTTAGCGAGAAACTAAATGGGCCTAGTTTGAATTATTCCACCTATGACAAAGAATTGTATGCTTTAGTTCGTGTGCTTCAAACTTGGCAACATTATTTATGGCCCAAAGAATTTGTTATACATTCTGATCATGAATCGCTAAAACATATTAGAAGTCAAGCTAAACGGAATAAACGACATGCTAATTGGGTAGAATTTATTGAGTCGTTTCCATATGTCATAAAGCATAAGAAAGGTAAGGACAATGTGATTGCTGATGCGCTCTCTAGACGTTATACCATGTTATCTCAACTTGACCATAAGATTTTTGGTTTGGAGGCCATTAAGAGTTTATATGTCACTGATTTGGACTTTAAGGAAGTGCTTGAACATTGTAAAGAAGGGAAGATATGGAATAACTATGTGTGAATGATGGTTTGATCTATCGTGCTAACAAGCTATGCATTCGGCTAGCTCATTCGTCTTTTGTTGTTACAGAGGCACATGGAGGAGGTTTGATGGCGCATTTTGGAGCAAAAAAGACAGAAGATGTGCTGACCACCCACTTCTTTTGGCCAAAGATGAGGCGTGATATCGAGCGCTACGTGGCTCGCTGCACTACATGCAACAAAGCTAAGTCCCGTCTCAATCCACATGGACTTTATATGCCTCTTCCTATTCCTAGTGCCCCTTGGGAGGATATTTCTATGGATTTTGTTTTAGGATTGCCTAGGACAAAGAGGGGGAGAGATAGTATATTTATCGTAGTGGATCGATTTTCTAAAATGGCACATTTTATATCTTGTCACAAGAGCGATGATGCTACAAACATAGCTGATTTGTTTTTCAGGGAAATTGTTCGCTTACATGGAGTGCCCAATACTATTGTCTCGGATCGCGATGCGAAGTTTTTGAGCCACTTTTGGAGATCGCTTTGGAATAAATTGGGGACAAAGCTGCTGTTTTCTACTACGTGTCATCCCCAAACTGATGGACAAACGGAGGTTGTCAACCGCACATTATCCACCATGTTGCGGGCTGTTTTAAAGAAGAACTTGAAGATGTGGGAAGAGTGTTTACCGCATATTGAGTTTGCTTACAATAGGTCAGTACACTCCACCACCAAGGTAAGTCCGCTTGGGTAGTGTATGGTTTTAACCCCCGTGCTCCTATTGATTTACTACCTTTACCAACCTCTGAAAAAATAAATCTAGATGCTAAGAAGCGTGCTGCATTTATTCTCAAGTTGCGTGAGACCACTAAAGAGAATATAGAGCGTATGACTGAAAAATATAGGGTTGCTGGAAATAAAGGTAGGAAAGTTGTCAAAATAGAACCAGGTGATTTAGTTTGGGTTCATTTGAGAAAGGATAGATTTCCGTAATTAAGAAAATCAAAGTTGATGCCTAGAGTCAGCAGGACCGCTTAAGATAATTAAGAAGATAAATGATAATGCATATCGCTTAGAATTACTGCAGATTTTGGGGTTAGCCCCACATTTCACATTTCGATTTGAAACCATACGTGGGAGAAGAAGATGAGCTTGAGTCGAGGACGACTCCAATTCAAGAAGGGAGTATGATGAGGACATCCTCCTTCTGACACGCGCACTACACAAGACCTTCCAGATTTGGGTGTTGGACTACAAGGTCCTATGACAAGAGCTAGAGCACGTGACTTAATCTATCGTAAAATCGTTTCTAGGGTCGAGTGTATTATTTGAGAACTCTATGATGTCGCCTAATGGAGATGATTTACTTGTACTGTAAATCTAGGATTACGACCACTTCAAGAAGGCCTACGACCAGTTCAAGAAGGTCTACGACCACTTCAAGAAGGCCTACGACCGGTTCAAGAAGGTCCACGACCCAGCCCGCAAGGCCTACGACCACTTCAAGAAGGCCTACGACGGATGACTCGTTGGGAGCACTCTACGACCGAGAGGCGAGCACAAGACTCGTTGGACACAATCTATGACCAAAGATAGCATGGACTCCTCAAGACCACCCTAGGACCGATCCCCACGACTAGATCTTCGACCGTAAATACGCGACACAAGGTGTGCGTCACCGCTTTGGAAACTAATAAGACTTTGTAAACGTGACGAGATCGAGTCCGTGTGTACGCCTCATCCCACTACCGCACAACCCTAGGTCGACCTCCTCACGCCCCTATATATATACAGTAGCCGCCGTAGTTTAGAGGCGGGTTTTTCTTAGATTATTCTGCCAATTGCAGTTTCGCCGATTATCGGTTTGAGGAACCCCACTTGTAAACTTCATCCATATCCGCAATACAATTCAGATTGCATCTACCTTGTTCTTGTGAGTTGCTTCGATTGCTTGCAGGAACAATAACCTTCGTGGTAAGGTCGATCGCGTGCAAGCGTGGTCGATAACGACAAGCGTGCGGGTGTAGCGAATTGCGAGGTGACGATCTGTTGGTCGGAAGCCTCAAAGCGTCAACATCCTCACGACGAACCAAATCGAACCTATCGGAAGATCGGGCCACCGTGACTCATCAATTCCCGTGGAACACGAACAGATCTTGAATCTCCACCATGAAGTACCTAGTACAAGTACATATGAAACCACTTATATGCAACGCTCTTACACCATCTTTTCATACTCCAAGTTTTTAATTCTATTTTATTTCTATTGCGTCCCATGCACATTTGAATCACACGTTAAACGACCTCGAAATATTTTTAGATGTTATGTTCAAGTTTATGACACTGTGCAAATCACTGTGTAATTTTTTCGTAATTTAATATCGTCTACATTTTTCTCCAAAAATATGGGAAATCTACCATTATGTGTACTAGGTATTGTTTTCATTTAAATCATTTTGGCAACATGTTCCAAATTGTTCAAAATTTTATTTTAAGTTATATAAATATATTTGTGGGGTTTTCAAATGAATTATTCTATAAATTTTGTCATGCCCACTTTACGAATATTCCCACTTTACACTATCTTTTCATACTCCATGTTATCAATTCTTTTTTATTGCGTCACATGTACATTTGAATCACACGTTAAACGACTCCCAATATTTTCATATTTTATGTTCAAGTTTCTGACACTGTGCAGATCATTGTGTAATTTCTTCGTAATTTAATGTCGTCTATATTTTCTCAAAAATGTAGGAAAATCTACTGTTATGTGTACCAGGTATTGTTTTCATTTAAATCATTTTGACAATATGTTCCAAATTGTTCAAAATTTTATTTCCAGTTATATAAACATATTTATGGGTTTTTCAAATGAATTGTTCTATAAATTTTGTCATGCTCACTTTAGAAATATTCCCACTTTACAATTTTGTCAGGCTCATTTGAGAAATGAGCGAGCGTGGGGAGCCTGTCTCGAAAAAGATGAGGCAACACGCGACGGAGGCAATCTCATTGCAGGAGTGTCAACGTCTTTGCTTTGGGCCCGCCCAAGTTGCTCAGGGTTAATCATCGTTGCTTCCATGGGAGCTTTTTGACATGAGGAGCTAGGCTTTACATGGAGTGCCCCCTACTTTCACGATCTATCTCTGCTCCCAGGTCCCAACAACCTTACAGTAACTCGAAACGCCCTCGAAATTTATCAAGTTAGGTAGCCGTTTTCGTCACGGACTTCACTTTCTGATTCTCTCCTTTGGAGGGGCAGCAGTAAACGGCAGCGCATTCTCTGCCTTGCGGTACATGGCATTTCATGGTTGCGATGCAGGTTCAGCTAAGGACTAAGGTACTCCAAATGTGGCCGTAAAACCGTAGACCTACAGTTGCTGGTTTAACACAGCATCCATGCCACGCATCAATACGTGTCAGTATATCCAATGAGCATTACAACTGAAATAAATAGTAGGTTTCTTGCTTCCGACAATAGCATAATTGAAACTTCCATTGGTTAGATGTATACACACGGATTTCAGTAAATGCTTGCCACCCCTGCAATAGATGACCATGTGCATTATTCGAATGAGTTTGGTTCGCCACCACCAATTCCGCCTCAAATCTTTGGTCCAGCTAAAGATATGAATACATGGTCACCAGGATAAGTTATAACGTTATAGCATGTATATCTGATTTCAAGAACAAAATAAACGGACAGAAGCAGCCAGTAAGAAGCTAATAGACATGATTAAATGATGCATTGATTAAAAACACCACTGTTACATTTGATTACACGGAGCTCGTGATTTTTCCAAGCTGGCTGATGGGCTATCAGAATTTCAATCAATTAGGTACAGCCAATGATAGCACCCATTCAAGGGCCAATGCTGCAACAGTTCCTCTATCAGAGTGGTAGGTGCCAGCTCCAGACGAATCACCCCAACCAGGCAAGATAACGATGTTCTTCTATTCAGCCATGGAATGCGTGTGATTGGGCCATGCTATATCTTCTGCTTCAATGCTTGACGCAGCTGGACCTTACGGCCATCGATGCTCGCCTCCAGAAGTTTGGACTTCAGGTTGTTCTTCTGTGCACCTCGGGGCCATTCTATGCGTCCTTTCATCGCGCGGACTACGTGAGGGTTTAGCAAGCCCGGACTCCACTCTCCTATGCTTGGTGAAACTGTGCATACTTCGCTGTTCTTCAACTTGGGGGAAAGAGCGGCATTTGACATCCTGTCACTTGAGAGCCTACCGGTCAGTAACTCGGACCCTGTTCTCTTATGGCCATCGCCATTTGATGATCTCCAGAGTTTGACGAAAGAAGAACCCTTCTTCCGGTACTTCTCTGCTGTTGTAGAACAAACTTCACTGATCTCACTATTTGACCTGCAGTTTTCACAATTATCATCCCAATCCATTCCGCTCACTGATGCGTCGTTTCCTCCACAGAAGCCATTTACTGATGGTTCACTTCCATCTGGTGAATTGCTAGAGCCCTTCTCCTCAACATGGCTGACAGTCTCCCATCCACTATCATCTTCCTCCTCATTTCTGACACAAGGTTGATTGGAATATTTGTTTGCTGCTTTTTCCAAGAAGATGTCAGTTTCAGGACTTACTGTATGGATCTTTGTTGCATTACTCATGGGGGTATCTCCATCACACTGCCCAATTTCCTTCTCATTAGTATCTTCCCTCTGTCTGAGTTCCTCAAACACAGCGAAAATGTCCTCTGAAGGAGGCGGTGGTTTGTAAGAGAACTCCTTAATATCATGAAACTTCATCGAGCAAATTGCTTCCCTGAGCCTTTCTGCATCTCTTACTGTTTCTTTATCTACACTATTGCCTCGGTGGAAACCGAGGAAAGCCTCAAGGTCAGACTGAAGCTCGCTCAACTGTGAATACTTGCTATCTAGTGTCAGCTTTGCATCAACAAGCTTCAACTGTACTCTCTCTTCACGCCAAACCTCTGCCATCTGCAACATTTTCCTTTCTTCCTCCACCTCATCTCTCATCTTCATCAATTCACTCTTCAGAGCCTCAACCTCAGCTTTGTCTTCCGCAATCTCCTTTGCTAATTCGTCACACACCTCCTCCATGAGCTCCCTAGCCTTTCTTTCCTTTTCATAATCTTGCAAATATCTCTTTGCTGCCGACTTTAACTCAGATAGCTCACTGACCAACTTCGAATTCATAATTTCTGCCCTTTGCCCATTCCGCCTCTCCCGGTTCAGATCCCCTTTAACAGCATCTAAGATGTTTCTAACCTTATCGTGCTCCCTGCTCCTCCAGGAAGCCTTTTCCTCAGCAAGGTTCCTCACCAGGTGATCAAGCTTCTTCTTTGCAGACCGACTCTCGGCTTCAAGCTCATGAACCTGGCTGTGGGCCTGCATAAGCTCTGCTTTTAGTGCAGAGATTTCTGCATCAGCAGCCACTGGATAATGGTCACAGAAATCGTAGTCAGCACCCGTCAAATTGTTCAAGCACCGACGGTCCCACTTTGTTGCCACCTCCATTTCAATTCGGGGTGATGGAGAGTAAGCTCCCACCTAATTATGGTTCACAAGCATTTCATTAATCAAACAGGATCAGAAAGGAAGGTGGCAAATCATACCCAAAATATTAATTCATGAACAAATAATATACCTCATGAATGATGTCACTGCCAAGAGGCTTACTTCCTGTCCTGCCTTCAAGTACTGTTTTATAGTAATTGCAACGATCAGGCGTATGCAGATGCTTCGGGCCAGGCTGCAAGTTTGTTATCAGTTAGTTCACCCACCAACACTTCAAAAGTAGTATATCAAAAATTTACATGCCAATGGAGTAACACTTTTCCAAACCGTCCATTTTACGGTCTCCATTACACAATAACACTAAAAACAGCTATATCAGGGGACCACAAGGGGGTTACATCCTAACAAGAGCCCTGTAGATTACACATGGAAATATGGGGATGTCACATCTTCAAGCCCGATTGATAGAGATACATGGAATCGGAAGCAATCTGGCATGATAAGGATCACCAATTGGACCAACTCAGAAGATGGAACTTACAAAAATCCAGTATGAAACGCCACAAGATAACTGTTCCAGACTGATCCATAAAGATGGACACTGCTGTTTCCCCCAAAAAGCAAAATTTACTTAGTCAAGTCCAAGCATGATTTGCTAAACATTGTAATCCAAGAAGCAAAAATGGCTGAATTATGCGATCATCTAACTCAAGATAAGCTGTGACTTCAAGACGCCACATTTATGCAAGAAGTTATAATTCCACCTCCAGCTCAAGCTCAAGTGCTCAGCCTCAACATGGTTGATGGCCCCTTGAAGATTTCCAGACTTTACAAATAGAGTAGCTTTCAGAACAATCAGCTCAAAACTTTTTAGAAAAAATAAAGTTTCTCACATCATATGATACTTGCAGTTCCCAAAAAACGACAAAAACAAAAGATCGCAAAAGCACCAAACCACTACTCTTCCAACTACTCCAAACAACGACTTTGCAAAATTACGAATTGAGCAGCAAAAAACGCACACCAAAACGAGACCAAGGCGCCAGCTTTATCGTAGATTCCACCAAAGCACGGCCACATAAAACCCTAGAACGCCACGACGGTTACACAACCATCGAAAGATCCACACGGATCTCGAGACAAGCCTACCTCGAACCGTCGCCGCGCTTCCACGGACCCCGGCGGCGCCTGCGGCGGATGCACTCGCCACAGCGCCGCAGCGATCTTCCTCACGGACGCGGCCGCGCCGGCACCGCAGGGTGCGACGGCGTCCCCGGCCGCCGCTGGCCACCGGAGCGGCGGGGTGGCAGGCGGCGGCTGCTGCGCGGCCACCCGGCGGGCGCAGACGAGGAGGGGCTCTGGACGCGCAGCCGGCGGCCACGGCGGGGGCGGGAGGCGGACGCCGGGGGCGGTGTGGCGGTCGGCTGCTGGGACCTCGCCGACGGCAGGCGGCGAGGGCGCGCCATCGCCGCGGGTCACTGGGCGTGGGCGTGGGCGTGGGCGGGCCGGGACGGCACCGAGGCCAGTGGCATTCCCGTGAATAGCGCGGGTAGTGGAGATTGGCGTGCGAGATCCAGTACCAGTAGTACTAGTACCCAGTGCTGGTTTTGATACGACTGGTACTCTAGAGTAGCTGTAGGCCTGTGAGAAAGCTCAATAACATGGGAAAGGGAAAGTGAAAGTGAAAGTGAAAGTGAAAGTGAAATGGACACGGAATTATTTGGTTTTTTTTATTGTTCTTTTGGTTTTGTGTGGATTTATTTGTGTTGAGCTTGTGGTTTGTGAGAGTGCATTTTTTTGGGCAGGATGGAATGGTTTGAGCTGGTTCTATGGCTTTGTTGAAAGAACTATATATAAGGAGGTGGTTAGAGTTTAAAAGTGAGGATGTTTGATTGGATTTGTTAATTGTGATGGATGAGTTAAGATATATTGATAGTAGATTGTATCAAGAGTTTGGTATCACGTGTGATGGCTATCGGGTACTCAGCCATTTCAAATTTGTAATATATAGTTGGTACAACTTACAAGTAAGAAAACAACAGGCGCAAAATGGTCCGTACCGGCAAGATAAAGCCTTAAAACGAGTCTGCGCATCTAACCAGGTTAAACCAATAAGGCCTAATCCACGCCTATCCAAACAAGCTCTAAGATTCAATTTATTTGACGGTAAATTTATTATTTTTCACTTTTGTTTTTATCACTATTAGCACGATAATAAGCCGCATCGTTGCTAGAACTCCTGAATCATATAAAATTTTTACTTCTAGCTGAGGGAATTGATAACACCCCCCCCCCTTGCTAGATGGTTTTCCAGCCTATGTCCTCATTTTTAATGCAATTGATAATATATCATCCAATTAAATGAATTCTTGATTAAACACCCCGTTTACAATATTTTATAATGGACACTGTTTTTTCACAGTTTTTGGCTTAAACGGCACGACTAAATAATCACACAGTGATGGTCAATTAATTAACACGTGTAATTAATTAGTCGTAGTTATTTAGTTGTAATTATTTAGTCAAAATTAATTTAGTCCTAATTAATTAGTCCTAATCAATTTAGTCATAATTATTTAGTCATAACTAATTAGTCATAATTAATTAGTCGTAGTTAGTTAGTCATAATTAATTAGTCATGATTAGTTAGTCTTAATTATTTAGTCATAATCTATTTAATTGTAATTAATTAGCAGTATGGGGAAGTCCCCTCCCCAAGAGCGCGGATGAGGAAAATCCCCTCTCTAGGAGAGGGGACAAGGATACGTATCGGAAGTGCCCTTTCCAGAAGAAGGGATGAGGGGGTCTGAGCACCCGTGGTGCGTATGAGGACACATGTCACCTGCCAGCGAGTCCGTGGTGTCATTTTTAGCTTTGATTTCGAAAGGGGCTATATTTGCTATTTACTTACAAGCAGTGCTATTTAAGCCAAAAACTCATTTTTTTCGTTTCGTCCACACGAAATTACCAAGTTACCCCTCCTTTCTCTCTCTCCCTCTCCTCGCCGGCGCGAGCGCCGTCATGGCCATCTGGAACCTGATCCACCAACAATGAGACGACAGTGATGAGGACACCAGGCTCCACCCATGCCACCGACTCCTTCGCGTCCTCCTCTTTTCCGTCGTCGCCGCTTGACACCATCTCGTTGTTGTCGTCCTCGTCATCAGTGAGGAAGTCAGTGTGCGAGCTCATGGACGACATGGCGTCCCTGCAGGAACGCGTGCTAGGAGGGGCCAAAGGTAGTGTTAGATGGACGGGAGGAGTCATTGCTGTTAGGGGTGTTCGTTCGACATTTTTGGTAAGTACGGTACATACGGTAAATACTGTATTTTTAAAATACAGTTTAGTATTGGTAAATCCCAATTTATTTGGTACGGTATCGGTAGCATGCACATTAGCACATACCACAGCACGCCAGCACCACTCACATAGTCAACAGTGCCTACTATCGTGCTGCGCCCAGCTGCACTTGCTGTTGGACTCGGCCTCAAACTAGTGCCCAACAATCCAAAGACCCACTAGCCCACATCGCCCAATGAAGGGCCAATGCCCGGTGCCTGATGAGCCGATTTTACCGAAAAAACCGAATTCTAAAAAACCATATTTCTGAAAACAAAACCGAATACTGGCAAACCAAGTTGACCGGTACGGTTCAATTTATTCGACTTGGTGGAAAAGTGAACAACCCTAATCGCTGTCAGCGTCGACGAATCGGAGGGTCTCGTTGGCGTGGGATAGGAGGATGGCAGCAGCGCCGCCAAGGTCCTCAAGTGCGTCGGGGAGAGCCGTGGCTTCCTTCTCATCCCGATGCCTCTCCATCTCCTCCACAAGCGTCTTGATCAGCCCACCGAAGCTCCACCCACCACCGGAATCACCCTCCTCCTCACTCGCCACCGTGGCAGCCTCCTGCTCTACCCGCTGCACCTCTATCTCCTCCGTGAGCATCTTGATCAACCCATTTAAGATCCTCACAATGTCAGAATCACCCTCCCCTCTCCCTCTGTCGTCGCTGGTCCTTGCTTGCCCTCCCGCTCTCCCCGCTGCTCCCCCTCATCTTCCTCCTCCCCGTGCTCAGCGGCGGGAGCAACGACAGAGAGAGGTAGAGGGAGTCTCAAGGGAAACCAAGTAATTTCACGTAGCCGAAACGGAAAAAATCGTAGATATTAATAAAATATTTCAAATGGGGTATTCTATCAAGAATCCATTTAAGTGGAGGGTATATTTTTTTATAAGGGGGAAACCCCGCTTTTATTGAAAGCAAATAAAAGTTCTTACAACGAAAAAATAAAACAACATAAATGGGATCACCAGCTTACAATGTAGGAACCAAACACCACCACATCAAAAGACACTAGGAAGTAACAGATAAACATTTAGGATTATCCAGATTGCGAAATCGAGTAGTCCACTCGTCCACAGCCTCCATGAAACACTCCAACTTAGTTCGATCATCCCTTTGAATAGAACCCGCTAGGACAAGTAACACAAAATAAGATTACAGGTAACAACAAGTGAACTAGCCTAAAGCAAAGACACTATCCCCACAACAACTAACATAAAACCCCAAGTCCAGGCCAGCTAAAACAAGATTTAAACTGCATGCATTACAAAGAAGCCTTTCAATCAATCTTCGGCCAAGTGAATCACCTTGTCCAACTCCCCTCGCTCATCTTCTCTTATAAGTATTCGCCACTTTTGAAAAAAAATATACATATTTGAATAAAGCTTCAATCGGTTGCTTAGGAAAAGCCTTATCGATCACCATTCTATTCCTGACTTTTCAAAGCGTCCACACCAAAGCTGCAAAACTAAATAAGCAGACGTGGTAATTGTTAGCACCCCTAGTATCTAACCAATTATGATGGAAATCATCAAGAGAAACTGGGACTCTCTCCCACGTCAAGAACTCTTTGACACCAACCCAAGCAAAATTGTATAAAACACAATTAAAGAGGATGTGATCAATATCTTCTTTCACCCCACACAAAATGCAATTTTCCTTCCCCCTTTCAATTTCTTAATTTGAGCTGAGTTGCTGTTTGGAGCCTATCTCGGAAGGAAAGCCAAAGAAGGATTTTCACCTTTAGAGGAATTTTATTTTTCCACAACTTCCGATTTCTCTTAAGGATGATCCCCCAAAGAACTAATGTCTATACAAAGATTTCACCTAAAATGTTCCAGGGTTCTCCAAACACCACACCATCTTATCTCTATTATTTACTAGTAGGGTGCCCATGCGTTGCAACAAAACCACAAAAGAGAGTGACACGTATGTTATATTAAACTACATAGATTGTTCTTTGAGCTCATAGATTGTTTATCTTTGGAAGTTGATGTTAATGCCGACTTTCCTCCCCAACACGCTACCCATTTCTAGTCATTGTCGGTCGATAAAGAAGACTAAGAACAAGAGTGCAGTGACTTTATAAGTATAATGAAAACATACAAAGCAAAGTGCACCTTTAGCTTTAAATTGGAGATCCCGAAGTCTTCTGCAGCTCCTACCATCCAAAGAATACCCTCACAAAGAACCTTTGGATTCTTGTGCTCTTTCATTATTTTGTATAGCTACAAAAATGATAGGCATAATTATGGTGGTTGTTGAATAATTATGGTGTTTGTATAGCTACTAAAATGATAGAAAATAACAATTTTGCAATAATCAGCATTATATAACACATAAGCAATAATAGGATATGAAGCGGTACGATGTACGATCGATACAAGAAGGCTACATGTAATCTCAGATAATGTACCATATATGATATGCAGACTAACCTAGAAACCTCCAAGATAAAATGTAAAGATCAATAGAATAAAATTCTTGACATGAACAATATTTTGAGATTAAACTACATTAGATTTGAATAAAAATATTCTGACAATTATTGGTTCAAAAACTAACATATGATGATATTTGTCCAAGGTCAACTTAAAAGTTCTTTCAGAGATTTTCCTTGTTGCTAACTTTGCTCAAAAATATTTTGCACCAGTGCAAACTAATTATTTATACCTTTGTTGGCATAAGGTGCAAGTAGGTAGTTAAAACGAGTTTAACCTTTTCTTTAGACATGAGCAGCTTAAATTCTAGGCACTGTTTGGGGAGTCTTCTCAGGACTATCAGAGAAGCTTAGGCCCCATTTCTCGTGACAAAGCCAAAGCCCCTCTCCAGCTTCTCAGAGAAGCTCAGCCTTCACAAACAGGGACTTATGATAAAATGAAACCAAAATTTATGATAAAATGAAAATACCTTGTAAAGATTGCCCAAGTTCAGGTGTGCATCATAAAATTTCGACTTGTGTTTGATTGCTTCCGATGATGTACAAAATATTAAAGAATTAGACTATTGTGGCATTGATAATTCCTCCAAAGTATACCAGAAGGTAGAAGGTATACCATAAAAGAGCATTAGGAAAAACCGAAGTATGCTAGAATACAAGAGTCTACATGGTGAAGAAACCCTGGTATAATAAATTAATTACGAATTTTCCTTGGTGTAGTTATGAGTTCTGCTTATGTCAAACCACAATATGTAGGCTCTAAAGACAAGCTATGCATCCAGCAGTAGAGCATCTACAATGGAAAGCAATGTCAAGTCAATGCATATCACACCTTATAGTAGAGAACTGCCTTATTGAAATCTCCCCATTGCATGAGAAGTCCAGCAATATTACACCATGCATTCGCAGAAGTAGGCTCTATGCTTAGAGTATCCATGTAGCAACTGTATGCCTGCACAAGATGTAAGTTAGATCAACATCCAAATAAGGCATGCCACCAATATAAACACTGTGTCAGTAGTGCTCATCGATCATCATAGAGCCGTATTACACTGAGTCTTAATTCAAGGCAGCATAACAGACCAATGTGTGAAATTTTCATTTCAAACTGAATTTGGGGAGATAACCAGCCATAATTAGGCCCTATGCATGTTAGTTCAACTGAACTCGGCTCAGTTGACAGAAACAAAACATGTGGCTAGAACTCATGACAAGAGAATTCTGCATGGTATGAACAGTTACACACCTTCCTGTTCCTACCTCAGATCAAAACTTGTGAGCTACAATTTGGCAATGCCAACATAGAATCAAAAACATTTCAGCCACCTAACCAATGAAGAAAGCGGTCCAAAAAAAAAAAAGAATGCTGAGCACAACCGTATCGTCTACATCAAACCGGAAGTTATGCGACTAACCTAAAATGCACTGGATAGTGGTGACACACAAACCACTTGGGCCAGTCAAACACCGAGATGGCCCTATAGAATCGTAATGGCTAAGACAACATGTAGTAATGATCCCCTATTGCCGTAACCAAGCTCCAATAATTACTCTTTATAATTCAGATTGCTCCCATCACTACGGTCAGTTAGCGCAGCGATATTAGCAACCGCCCAAATCCAACATATCCAATTGTTCGAACAAGACAAATAAATCAACTGGATACTTTGGGTAGCTCACTCATGCCCCACACATTTCCACCTCGAATCTATCTAACCCTTAGCTGCTCCACCCACCCAATATTTATAGCATCATTATGCGAAGGCGGAGCTCATGCAGCTGAGAGGTCAGAAGAAAAATCCAATCCAGCCCGACCATTTGAGCGCTCATAATGTAATTCTACAAGTCCAGCCCGACCACTTGAGCGCTCATAATGTAATTCTACAAGAGAGAAGACCAATCAAATCGACCCATCGGAATCGGAGTAGCACTCGAGAAGCACTACAGATGGTAGCGCAACCTAGGCGATGCGAAGCGCGGAAATAGCCGGATTGGGGCAAGCCAACCAGCACCAGGATGTCGTCTCAGATCCACATAATGAAGCTCGGGTAAGTTTCACCAACCCCGGCCTGGGTTGTTGGGTGAGAGCCCAGATTGGATCAAGTTCAAGAGGGACGGGGCTGGGCGGCGGTGGTACCTTGTGGAGGCGGTCGAAGGTGATCTCGTTGCAGCGGCGCGACCAGATCGCCGATCCCGAGGAGGATGAAGAGGGCAGCACCGCCTCCGCGACCATCGCCGGCATGTCATCGCTGTCCCCCGTGCTCCTTCAGCAGCATCATGGTGGTGGTTCTGGGCTCCCTTGTTGCCACAAGCAGTGGTCGGCGGGGGTGTCGGGAGGCGAGGACGAGGGTGGGTCGGCGGCAGGCGAGGGCGTTGCGGCGGCCCGGTGGCGACGAGTGGGGAGCGGCGCAGATTGGGGGGAAGGGATAGAGCGGCGGCAGAGTTGGGGGTAGGGAAGGGACGGTTCGAGAGGCTGCGAGCGGAGAAAATGGGAGACAGAGAAGGCGGAGGGGGTGAGAGAAGGGGGAAACGGGGAGGGGAGTGGGCGGTGAAGGCGGAGGGGCGAGAGAAGGGGGAAACGGGGAGGGGAGTGCGGGGATGAGCGGGGTAAACTGAAAATTATATAGTAGTAAAGATAAGCTCTACCCCCATTTAAAGTAGTTTTCATATTAGTCCATAGTTCCTCCTCCTCTCTGCCAAACTGTCTACTAGAGTTAAAATCCCACTCTCCATTCACTAAACTGTCTGCTACATTCACACCAGGGTTCAAACTGATTTTAAACAGCCTCTCAAAATTAACAAGTGAAGGTTATATTATCAATTACATCGAGAATAAGGATATATACTCAACAGTCATCCAAGCGGACGGTGGTATACTGTGACTTCCCCTTCTGTATGCTATAAGCAGATGGTATACTATGAACTCCCCTTCTAATTGCACAGCGTAGACAGATAAATAATTGTACTCCGGCAACGCAGAGTCGGCCTCTGCATTTGCTAGCTTGGCAGACAAACGAGCGTTGGTGTAGCACGTGCCCACGTTCTCTTTGGCACATCGTGTCTTGTCAAGTTTATGGCCAAAGGAGTTGATACACGGAATGGCACGGTAATAACACATGTGCTACGATACAGGGGGCACATCCCCTGTATGGCGAGATGGTCCTTGCGACGGAGGCACGGAACATGGGACAATGTTAGTACCTTGGTTAACCTCACTCTGGGTGCATGAATCAAATGCGCCTCCATCACATTCCAGCTCCTGATATCGCTATCGGTTAGCTCTCGAGGACCAGCATCTCTTTTTGGTAGGTCGTAGCTGGCTTTACAAGGTTGAACTTGTACACACATGGAACAGTAGAGGCCGAGGACGAGAAGCACGGTCTTACCGAGCGCGGGTACACGTTTTCTCACTGAACCACGTTCACCTAGGATCGAACCCAAACTGCTATTTAAACCATCATTTGAATGCTCCATTTGTGAATACTTAAACCATCATTTCTTGTTAACTCCACTGGGATTGGCCGAGCGCGGGTACACGTTTTCTCACTGAACCACATTCACCTAGGATCGAACCCAAACCGCTATTTAAACCATCATTTGAATGCTCCATTTGTGAATACTTAAACCAGCATTTCTTGTTAACTCCACTGGGATTCAGACGCTGCAAGATAAACTAGCCCCAACTGCTAGTACATGACTAGCTGTCTTCAATTGACGGTGGAAGGGCGTAGCATTAACACCGACGTACCAAACGTCCAAGATATCAAGTGAAGTACGGGTGCAAACTAACAATCTGGCGCATGGTCCAGCCCGATCAGAAAGAACAGACCCTGCCTGATACGATGCTCCCAAACCAACCTCCAAATCATGAACAAACGTGTTAAAGCAACCCAAATGGGGTTTAGCTCTCACACCGCTGGTCACGGAGTTCGTGGTGTGTCCCTTTAGTAGGGAAGAGCTCACATGAATGCGAGGGACCGTGTAATCTTGTATAAATTCCGAGGCATGGTACTGGTCCAAGGTCTATCCATTCCAAAATACTAGATTTTTTACTATTAATTAAAAAAATTAAAAAATTATTTTAAAGTTAACCATGCGAACTTTATTTTTAATTCTGACCTCTTTAGTCATACCACCACCCGTGGCGTGATAAAACAACACTGTCACACTAGCCTGTATCTGGATAAACTTTTGCCACGCAACCACTCGTGGTGTGACAGTGTTGTTTGGTCACGCCACCACCAGTGGCGTGACAAAAAAATGCTATTTTACCGGAATTATTCTATAGCGTGACAATGTTATTTTATCACGTCACGGGTGGTGGTGTAACCAAATAGGCCAGAATTAGAAATAAAGTTCGAGGGAGGTTAACTTTAAAATAAAATTAATTAATATTAATTAATAAAAAAGATCAATAATACTGCCGGCGGTGCTAATTGCAGGATAGGCCTAGAAAACTTTCTCGGTAACTATAAATTAGAAAATATGAGGCCAAATGATACAATGTTATTTTTTCGACTAGTGTACTGTTTGTAGTGTTACCGAACAGTTTGCCTCCAAAGCAAATACTTAAGTTTATGATAGATTAGATGCGTTGTCTTAAATATCAGTATAAATTATACCAAGCAATTAAAAAACCGGTACACATATAAATATTAAATGTTCCGCCACACGGCATGGCTCTCTATCTCTAAATACGGCATATGAATCCTTCGCTAAAAAAATGCCATATGAACTTGATTTAAGAAAATGATATGCCAACTAGTTTAAACCTCGAAAAAACAAGTTTAACGTCCCATTAATTATTCACTTATTTGTGAGGCTGGAGTTTCTCTTGATGTTATTGTCGTTCTTTTATTTTTATTGAAATTTTGGGCAAGAGCTCTGACACGTGGCATTCACATAAAGAAGAGGTAGGCACCCGGACCGGATCCTAGGATTCAAACCCGAATAAGCAGGTGTTCGACGACGCCATCTACCAACTAAGCTATGCACGTACGGTTCCTATTTAAGTGTGGTTTTGAATCCACAGCCTCTTCCATCGATCGTTGATGCCAGGCAAACAAAGGCAGTACTCCTTTCGTTCCTCAGTGGATACCATTATAGGATTTCGCACTATAACTAATACCAATAGACAAATTCTTAGATGGTATGTTACTCTAGTCTATAGTTGTAAATGACCTAGAGAATAATGAATGAGAGAGGTATGCAAAGGAAGAAATGGTCAAAAATTGTCTTGAAATTGTAGATTAACATGTACTTGGGAACAAAATTAAAAAACTACAATGGTGTGTACTACCTATCGATATATTTTTTAATATTTTGATTGAACACTGAAAATGGTACGTATATATTTGTCTAAAAAGAACTTACGTAAAAGTATAACTTTGTTATATTTTATAAATCTATTATAATAGAAATTAGTGGTCAAATTTGTGTTTTGCGGAACTGTGTTGATGTCTAAAATTACATTATTTTGTCATTAGAGAGAATATTTGGGAACGGAGGGAGTATGATTTTTCAATTCATGTACTCAGGATGCAAAGTAGCATACAATTAATCTCTCTTGGTGCGGCGGGGCCCCGTGGCCTCGCTACGCTCAGGGCGGGGAACATGGCACGGCGGCGTCCGGATCCGCGGGATGGGCGGCAGCGCGTCGTTTTCTTGGCGGTTCCATGCGCCGTGTTGGGGCCGCCGCTTGGCTGCTCATGCATGCCTTATCTGTGCATGCCTCCGGTTGGAGGCCGGGAGCAAGCGATCCATAATTATTAAGTTCTTTTATGGTACGTTTAATTTAATATGAGTTATTTATTTTTTTAATCCAATAATTCAGATTAATTATGATTTAGTTATACCACATTTGATAGTATGAGTGGTAGAATTTTACGAGAGTATAATTGTAATTGCTCATGTGGAGATTATATAACACAAAAGTGATATTTTCAATCATAATTGAAAAAGTCTATAATACCCATACGAAAAATTATAAATACAAAGAAAAGTATAATATACCTTTAATAAATCAATGATCGTATTTAATTTATACTACTATTATATACTGTCGGTAGAATGTACCGTAAAATTTCTCAAATTATCCAATCAAGAACTCTTCCAATCTGCGGGACCTCAGATTTTTTCCGGGTGCTAAATGAAGAATTGTATACGCTTTATTGTTTCACAATTGAATCGCAATTTGCAAGTAACACGTGGAAATGTATCAACCAAGTTTTTTTGAGTGGAGGGTCTGTTTGGAGCACACGAATTTGATAAACAACTTATAGGACACAGGACCAATTCCCCGTTGTATTTTTTTTTTTTTATAAAAAGTTATAGTTTCTCCTTTGATGCAAATATGGCTTAATAATGTGAGTGCACGAGGGGGGGAGCTAGCTAGCAACGGATCTGGGCACACTCCGCTACAGCACTACCAACCGGTCTCGGCGAAAAGAAGCTACTACTAGTAGTACTAGAAGCTTTTGGGGATGCTTTCTTTTTAGTACCAGTAGCACACTGGCTGAGCCGCAAGTTGGGAGATAAAAAGCGTAAAGAAAACCACGCAATCATACATGTCCGCGCCCTTTATGCTAGTTTATAGCACGATTAAGCATACAAAGGAAAACATATACAATAACAAATGTCACTCGGCATTTGCAGCTTGCTCACAGGGCGTGGTCAAAGAGATCATCACGCGACCATGTGTGCGGCACTGGCCCACAGGATTGATTACATCTGCGATAATTCTCTGATTAGGAAACTGGAACATGATCCTCGCTGAAGATTAGTTTAATGTGCAGGCTTAGAAAGAATGACAAGTTTTTAGAAAGTTCAGTCTTGCCGATCTGAGCCTTTTCTTGGTTAGAGGGAAGCCGCAAGTTTCGATAAAATTTGGGACTAGGGCACCGTTGTAGTGCCCTGTTCTTCAAGGGTATGTTCAATATATTGTCTTTTAGGTTGTCTTTAACACTTTTTTAATCATTTTGAGATAATTTTAGAGATAATTATTCTAATACGTTATCTCTTGAGCCGTCTTTTTAAAGCCTCATAATCATTTAAGTTTTACATGAATCAAGTGTGTAAATAAACGACGACTTTGCTCCACTAGCAAAAAGTTTCGTTGGTAGTGCATTGTTTCACGTGATACGTCTGTTGCTTCGTGAGAGGACGACTTTATTCTCTCTTCTTCACATTATCAGAAAATCTATATGACAACCTTAGAAACAGCTAAAGTAACACCATTGAAGATGCCGAGCAAGCAGCAAGCTTAAACATAGTGATCTGAGCTCAAACAGTGCATGTTCGGGAGCTCTCTCTGATGTGCTCTGTCTTTTCTGGGATCGTGTGATTGATTCTTGCATAGCATAGGGATCTGAAAATGAGGGTTTTGGGAAGTTTAAACATCGATGCTTGACTCATCGGGGGGCGGGAAAAATCGCGGATGTTTTGGATCGATCCAATGGTTCATGCACGCGGGAGTAGCAGTAGCAACAGTAGCTTGATTAATCAATCGATGGGTTAGTTAAGTAGGGGGGTTAAAGATTAACCATGGTAGTTATATATGCCATTGGGAGGAGGGAAAGGGAGGAATACTTGGATTTCTGCATGCCCATGTGTTGTTTTGACCTTGATTTGCGGGAGATGATACTAGCAGTACTTCATCTGGAGGGATAGGTTAATTGTGGCTGAGATTAAATAAGCAGATCAGCTCATGAAATTAATGCAGGATTCAAGTCCCTTGAGCTAATAGCAGTAATAGTATTTGCAGGGAAGAGTTGATGTACGCTTGCCTTTATTTATCTGAAATTTGCAAGGTTCAATTCGGGTTCTTGATTTACTCCACTAGTCCGTAGCTGATCTGTACCGTTACTGACCATCGTTATTGTCATACCGTAACTTCTTGACTTAGTTGCCTCGTAAAGCTATTGTTCTGAAATCTTCAGATACTTCATCATAGACAACACGATACTACCACCACAGCTGAACAGCATTGGCCTATACTAACAAGTGCTCACCAAGTCTGGTTCTATCTGTCTTTTCAGAAGCCTCTATCATGTGGTTAAATTAGTAAGTGCAGCTATACTCATCGTTTAAGGAAAGATGGATCGAAGCACGAATTCTGATATTGCGTTTGGATCTGGATTTGCAGTTCCGTTGATTGATACTCATCCTGTAGTTTGCCACAGGCAAAATGGTAGGTATATGAACATGGTTCGTTCTTAATGTTAGTCTGAATAGTACATGCAAGCTCCTCGCGCCTCACGTCGAGCTGTCCCGCGCCGTCCAACGATGAAGTCAATCAGAGGGGGAGTTCTCTCATGGAGTGAGCAAAGACACCGTCCGGATGTCCCGCAGCGCCACGCCGTCCGGAACAGTGCATTCAACACGTCCGGCTGTCTCGCGTAAGCGCCTCGCATGCCTGCCATGTGTAGCAACCTTCTGCAAGTTGCTCTGGTATATACACACTGATAGCTGATAGCTAGCAATACAAGCAATGTGTTTCCTCTGCGCACATTCTTCTTCTCTCCAGAGCTTCTCAATATCTATCGTGGTATCAGACTTGTTTCGTTTCTAACCCGCTCATCTCCCTTCTTGCGCCATGATCGACATTGCCAAGGCCGCCGCCGCCAGCCAAAAAGGAGCAGGCCGTCGCCGTCACCAGCGTTAAGACCCTCGTTGCTATCACCCTCAACCTTCAGACTGGCAACTACTCGCAATGGCACGGCTTGTTCAAAGTCGCTCTCTGCAAGTATGCCCTCGACGACCACATCAAGGAGTCAACCTCATCTGCGCCCGACGCCTAGTGGAGCCGCCTCAATGCTCTCGTTCGGTCCTGGCTCTATGGCGCCATCTCCACCGACCTCCTCGCCTTGGTCATGGATCCTGATGCTTCGGCTTACACCATTTGGTCGAACATCGCCAGCCTATACCGCAACAACACCGAGGCTCATGCCATCTATCTGGAGCAGGAGTTTCGGAGTCTCGCTCGAGGTGTTCTCTCTGTCGCCAACTACCGCTGCAAGCAATAATCTCTAGCCGATGATCTTGGTGCTGTGAACAACAAGATCAGCGACAAGACACTTATTCTCAACACACTGCGGGGTCTGAGCCCGCGTTTCAGCTACATGTGCACCTTGCCCTCCGTGAAGAAGTCGTTTCTGACGTTCCTTGAAGTGTGCTCTGCACTCTTGCTCGAGGAGCTCATGTCCGGGTCCGAGTCCCCCCACACGGCTTTCATCACCAACAATGCCGGCAGCGGCAGCGACCACTCCAAAGGCACCTCTTCCTTCACTGGCGGCACTCATTCTCACGGTGGCAACACCTACGGGGCTTCCTCCACTCGCGGCAACGGCAACAATACCTCCTCCAACAACTGGCGCCACACTCGCGGCAGCAGCAAGGGCGCCGGCCATGACGGCGGCAAGGGATCCACTCCCTGACCCTCATTTAGAATCCATGGCCCGGCTCCATCCGCATGTGGCACGGGTAAGGATCACCGATCCCTAGCACCGGCCTCCTTGGTCCACGCCCCGCTGTCTCTCCCGGCCAAGTATTCGCCACCGTGCTACCACCCCAGCCGCCGCCCACGGGCTTCTACGCTCCGTGGCATCAGTCGCCATTGCAATCGTCAACGCCTTCCTCCACTACGCCGATATCATGGGATCAACAGTCCCTCGTCAACAACTTCAACACTATGATGTTAACACCCCCGTCCGGTGGTGATTGGTACATGGACTCGGGTGCTTCTTCACACATGACCTCGGAGCCTAGTAACCTTTCCCTCTCTTTCGCTCTTCCTCCCACCTCCCGGTGTAGTCATTGTCGGTGATGGCTCACTTCTTCCTAACACTCACACTGGTGGTACCTCCTTTTCGTTCACCTCCGTTCTTTTCATTTAAACCTTATTTCCGTCCGCGCTTTACTATTTACAATCATGTTTCTATCGAATTTGATCCCTTTGGTTTTTCCGTGAAGGATCTTTAAACCAAAAACGTGATCGTTAGGTGCAATAGTGAGGGCAATCTCTACCCTTTCCCACCGTCGGCATCCCCCTCCTGATCTCATTCATTGTGATTTATGGACATCACCCATCCCCGTGCAGTCAAGCCGCCCTTCCTCGTGCGGTTGGATCAACCCCAACTTTCCCCACGTCAGTCGACCCGACCCCCACCGCGCCGATTGCTCCTCTCCCAGCTGCACCCTCCTCACCAACTGCTCGTATAGTCAATGAGCACCCCATGGTGACTTGTGGGAAAGATGACACTCACAAACCGATCCTTCGGCTTAACCTTTATGCTGATACCATCTCTCCCATTCCCAAGAGCTATCGTGGCACTTTAAAAGATGCCAATTTGCACTCCGCCATGATAGACGAATTCTCTGCTCTCCAATCCAACCACACTTGGGATCTTGTTCCTCGTCCTCCTAGTTCCAATGTTGAATCCAGCAAATGGGTTTTCCATCACAAACTCAAGCTCGATGACTCTCTTGACTGGTTAATAGCTCGCTGGGTTCTCCACGGCCTTTCTCAATAATCGGGTGTCGATTATGGCGATACTTTCAGCCCAGTCGTTAAACCTGCCACCATACGCACCGTGTTCTCAGTCGCTCTTTCTCATGACTGGCTGGTTCATCAGCTAGATGTTAATAATGCCTTCCTCCACGACACCCTCTCTGAAACAGTGTATTGCCAACAACCCTCTGGCTTCACTGATCTTTCTAAACACGAGCACGTATATCGCCTCAATAAATCATTGTATGGCCTTAAGCAAGCACCATGCGCATGGTTCAACCGGTTTGCTTTGCATCTTCTCTCGCTCGGCTTCGTCGGTTCTAAAGTTGAACCATCTCTCTTTATTCTATCCCGGGATTCCCATGTCACCTACCTTTTTCCCTATGTCAACGACATTGTCCTCACCAGCTCATCCACGCAACTTCTCCGCTCGATCATCGCTGCTCTCCACCGCAAATTTTCGCTCAAGGATCTTGGTGACCTCCACCACTTTCTTGGTGTTTTGGTCACCCACACCTCTCATGGGATGCTCCTCTCTCAGCGGCAGTACATTCTTGATGTCCTTAACCGTGTCGGCATGTGTACATGCTACCCCTCCAGCACGCCCGTCGGCACTAGCTCTAAACTTCCAGCGTCAAGCGGTCAACCTATCACTAATCCCACTGACTACCGCAGCCTGGTTGGTGCCCTACAGTACATGACATTTACTCGTCCAGATGTTACGTGTGTTGTCCAACAGGCGTACCTTCTCATGCATGACCCGCGGGAGCCACATTTCAACCTGATAAAACAGATTCTTCGCTACCTCAAAGGTACCATTCATCATGGTCTGCAGCTGCATCGGTCCTCACCTGACTTGCTCACCGCCTACACCAACGCTGACTGGGTCGGATGCCTAGACACCCGCAGGTCTACTTCCGGCTGTGACATCTTTCTCGGAGACAACCTCGTGCCCTGGTCCTCCAAACGCCAAAACACCGTCTCTCGCTCCAGTACAGAGGCAGAATACCATGTCGTGGCTGAAGCATCGTGACTCCTGCAGAACTTCATCATCCTCTTCGCTGAGCCACCGTCGTCTACTGTGACAACATCAGCGCCGTCTACCTCTCCACCAACCCTGTCCAACATCAACACACTAAACATGTAGAGATTGATCTCTATTTTGTGTATGAATGGGTTGCTCTCGGAGACGTCCAGGTTCTACATGTTCCTACCACTTCGCAGTACGCCAGTATCTTGACCAAGGGTCCGCCGACCGCCGTCTTCTCTGAGTTTTGCTCCAACCTGAACGTCCACCCGGCTCGAATATCTGTACACACTGATAGCTAGCAATACAAGCAATGTGTTTCCTCTGCGCACATTCTTCATCTCTCGAGAGCTTCTCACTATCTATCATTGTATCAGACTTGCTTCATTCCACTTAACTTCTCTGCATAGACAATTCTAGATCCTATAATATAATAGTACTGGCTGTAACTAATAACTACGACGCATGGCTATGCTCAGTAACCACTTGCATTGTTGCAATCTGACATAGCTGATAGCTGGTTTCCGTTCACAATATGGAATTCTTTGGTATGCCATTACTTCGATTCCTCTTTGGACTTTTACTTGTGAATATTGCTATAGCCGATGAAAACACACTCATGAGATCAGAATTGCAGTTTACGTGCATTGTAGGGTCGAAGATTTGGCCAACACGCACACCCAAATGTACACAAGAGAGTGTAATCAGGTTTAGAGCCAAAAATACGCTCAAAAGGAGTGTCATCATTGATAACTCGACTAGGCAACTGGTTAATAAGAAAGCATGCCGTTTGAAAAGCATAATCCCGTAATCACAGAGGCATTGATGCATGTGCCAAAAGAGCAAGGCCAACTTCAACGATGTGGTGATGTTTGCGCTCTTCCGCATCATTTTGTTGGTGTGTATAGGGACACGGAACCCTATGAGATATACCAAGCTGATTAAACAAAGAATATAGTTTTTGATACTCCCCACCCCAATCCGACTGTACACAAACAATCGGTTTGTTCAAGAAACGCTCAACATGTTTTTGGAATTGAGTAAAAGTTTTAAACATATCCGCCTTACTCTTAAGCATATATATCCAAGATAATTTTCTAAAGTCATCAATGAAACTAACATAATACTTATTACCATTGACTGATTGATGGGCAGGGCCCAGAACGTCAGAATGTATCATTTCTAACGGAGTAGTGGAAACATTATCGGAAAGCACATAAGGAAGCTGATGACTCTTAGCTAATTGGCACGGTCCACAGACCGGTTCATTATTGGACAATGCCGAACATGAAAGATTATTGGAACGAAGGACTTTTTGAAAAAAATATTGTGTAGACGGATGACCAAGTCGATGGTGCCACAAAGCCGAGGTGAGTTTGACAAAGGTTCTCTTGGAGTTGGATGGCTGCTGCGTCGCGATGGGGTACAACCCATCTCTACATTTCCCTTCAAGAAGTAGTTTCTTGGTTGCCTGATCCTTAATAAGAATATGATTTGGATAGATCTCAAGAAAGACACTGTTATCGGTAGTGAATTGATGAACATAAAGTAATTTATGAGCAGCTTGTGGTATGTGAAGGACATCTTTCAGTTGTAAAGATTGACTATGAGTACTAATCTGAGATTGCCCAATATGAAAAAATTGCACACCTGAACCACTCGCAGTATGAACCACATCCTTGTCGTGGTACCTCTCTTTCATTGTCAGATTTGTCGAGATCATTTATGTTGTGATCCGTTGCACCCGTGTCAATATACCAGTTGGAGTCCATCTCATATGATGGAGTAGTGGATGCACAGCCGCAATACTCCTCTCATCTGGCCCCTGGTAAGTCTCCTTGTACCTATGATAGCACTAGGGCGCTGTATGCCCGCGCTTACCACAAATTTGGCACTGCGGCCTATTGTCACCGTGTCCACTAGGCGCACCTGAGCCACCGGACTGTGCACCATTCTGGTTCCTCTCACATCCATGGTTTCCATTGTTGGAACCAGGGATGGAAATCCCGGTCGGTTTTTTCGAGTTTGCAAATTCAAATTTTGAATTTCGATTGATTTTTAAGTAAAATTTAACAAAATTTGAGGAAAAACCGATTCACTGTGACGCCACGGCCGAGAATTCTTATTGAGACCAGTTTTTGAATCCTTGGTTGGAACCACGGTACAATGACCTGGTTGTAGTGCCATGGTATGAGTGTGTTCGCCGAGGAGCCGCCTTCTTGCAGCATCATGCATGGCCTGGTGCTCCATACGCATCTCAAATTTGATAAGATGCGCATAAGCATCATCAAGGGAACAAGATCAATCCTCGTGCTCAAGATGCGACTACCGGATCATTAATTGTTGGATTCAAGTCAGGACAGCAGGTAACCGATCGACAACCTCGTCATCAGGGAGAGGGCTCCCTATTGCACCCAGGGAATCAGCAAGATGCTTTACCCTATTGAAGTATTCTACCATGGACGCATGCATCTCTCTTTTGCGTCGTGGTGAGTTCGCACCGAATCTGCATCATGCGCGCGTGTTCCCGTACAAAACATGTTCTCTAGGGCGACCCATAATACACGGGCCGTAGCGAGGAGGACCTGTCCAAGGACCTGCTCTCAAAGAGACGAGAGCAAGGCACAAAGAACTAACTAATCTCGTTGAAGCCATGTTGCATGCGCAGGATTCAGCACCTCCTGTGCAGCATCGCCGACAACAGTCCTGGTGACGCTCGACGCAGGCTCCGGCAGCGATCCGTTGATGACACTAAGGAGATGCTGACTACGAAGGTAGGGCACACTACTACACAAAGATCATCACAGACGGTTTCTGAACCGTCTAATTTTATATGTCTGTGCGGTTATCACAGACGATTTTTGAGCCGTCTGTGATAAATAACAATACAGACGGTTTTTTTAAATATTCGTGAGGACTTACTATCACAAACGATTATATATAACAACCGTATGTGATATGTAGGATATCACAGACGGTTCGTTTTACTAACCATCTGTGACTAGAGATATATCACAGTAGATTAGTAAAAAAATTGTCTGTGATATCCCTCATATCACAGATAGTTTTTTGTGGTAGCCGTCTCGATATTAGGCCTCTATAGATGGTTTATACCACAAAATCGTCTGTGATACGTCGGATATCACAAACAGTTATATATACCAACTATCTGTGATTGGAGACATATCATAGACGGTTGGTAAAAAGAACGGTCTGTGATATCCGACATATCACAGACGGTTTATACCACAAAACCGTCTGTGATAGTTTGTTCTGTACCTATATATATTTTTATTTTTCGGATAGCCTCAGCAAATGCTAGCCATGCCCTCTGAAAATAAGCAAGCAGCAAACAGATAAATCACTATTGATTTGATATAGAACAACTCAAAATGATTTAAAACTCAAAATCAATTACAAAAGTATATTTATGTATTGTTGCTAGAGTTACAATTGAATTACAAATCAAAGTGAATTACAATTGAACATTATTAATCGGTGTCGTCGGAGTGAAACTCTCCGTTCGGGTTAATGATCTCTGACTTGATGAAGGTGCGGAGCCATCCTCGAACATTCGAGAGGTTGTCCAGATCGAATGAAGTTGATTTGATTGTTATGCACTGTTGCTAGGACTAAAGTAGTAAGTATATATATTTAAACTGATAATTAGGAAATAATTATTGCAAGATTGACGAACCTCTGGATCCTTCAGCTTAGCACTCATGATTTCCTGCATATGACGACAAACGTAGAATACACATACGTTGCCTTGTAGTTTCTGGTGACACTACAAAAATAAAATTACATATATAGGTATAGTCAGTTAGAGAGGTCAGGTTACGAAGTGTGATATAGGATTATTGTGTTGCAGCGGATAATAAAAATTATGTCATGTGTCGCAGTATGCCACTCGGTTCGTTTTGATTCCCTCCCTCGACAACATAGACATTGAACGCCCTATGTGATTCCAAAAAGTTATCCTTAGCCATTTCAAACGAATGAAGACTGGCAATAGAGTTACATATGGAGGAAATGAGCATACCGGTCGAGTGCTTTTTGCACAGGGGTGAAGTCGTTGTTCTTATTGACTAGGGAATCAAGGTGTACTACCTTGTTCCACTTTGGTACAATGACTAAAATGATCCAGTGCTACCTACTCATGTATGTCACTATAGTCATTAAACCTAAGTTCGTGATGTGTATAATGTACAAATAAAATTTGGATAGCAAGTAGTGAAGCACTTACCCCTAGTTGTAAGGCACTAGTATGTAGTCCTTGTCGCCATGAGCAAGCAACCACCTTGTTATGCATTTCTCGACATAGGATGTGTTTTTGTTGATGCATTGCTTAGAGATCAACTGTGGGTCGAGGAAACCCACTGGTTGTCGTGATCGTCGGGCTTCTTGCATCATGTATCTATACAAAAGCAATGAGTTATGATATTTATCGGTATTGCGTGAATGTAGAATATGATTGTACAAACTTACAGTGTCCAGCATCGTAGAAGTGAGACGCCAATGAGTTATGACATTTATCGGCATTGCACTGGCTCCTGTCTCATCCTCTTCATGTTGCGTGGACGACCTCCTGAAAAAATCACGCTTCGTGGTGGGCTTTATTTCTTTCTTAGACGTACTTGCCGCTTCTTCAAAGCTGCTGCATATCAGAGACAGATCTCACTGCAGATATCACAGACGCAACACAAACGATCTCTGATTATCCGATTATCACAGACGAGTATATTATAGAACAATCTGTGAATGTGACCAACGGTTTTCGTGTAGAACCGTGTGTGAAACATATCAGAGACGGTTGTTTCCACTAAACTGCCTGTGATAGTTCGTTCAACAAAGACAGTACGTAACCTCAACTCCAAACTGAAATTGTGATTCCTTTTACATTTGCTATTTTGTATTTACATATGGCCAAATAGCGTGGCTAATCACTTCTTACAAAAGATTTTTAAAAAAGTAGAAATAATAAAAGATCATTTTTTTCTAGCGGCCCAAGTAGCCTGCTATCTCCGTTATTAAAACTTTGTAGGCAATGTCGTCGTCATCAGATGGTTCATGATCAGTGTAGGAAGCCTGAAACACTTCCAACCGTTGATGCGTTTGTTCGATAGTCACCCAAAGACGCTCCGACTCAAGAACCAAGTAGAAATGAGTCCATAGGCTCTCTTCTCTTGCTTGAGGGGTCGCGACTTGGTTGACTCGATCGCCCGCCGCCTCTATGTAAGGCTCCTAGAGATATTCAACGTTGTTGTGGAGGACTACAAAGATAGCGAGGTTAGCTTGTCGGAAGATGCAGACCATCCGGAAGACACGGCGGACGAGGTCATCAAGACGACGGAACGTCGCTATCACGTGCCTCGGCATAACCTCCACCGGAGGAGGGAGGACACTGTACTAACTGTTAGTACAGTGTCCTCCCGTAGCTTCCACCAGCATACGGCCGACGAGGTGCTCGTACAGGATGGCTAGGTAGGTCATCAATGCCGGTGTTAGGGGAGAAAAGTGGGGAACCATTTAGTTTGTGCTTGAGAGTAGAGCGATGTGTGGGGATTCATCTTCAGTGGCGGATGATCTTTCTTATAAAACTTAGAGTAACAACGGCGTGCGAGACGAAGAGACACATCATACTGGAGTTGAAATGGTATTGATACATATCACAAACACTTCCAACCACGAATTATCGTGATACATTATTATCACAAGCGGTTCTTTTTAAGAACCATCTGTGAATTATTCCAGATAGTTCTATGGAAAAACCGTCTGTGACGTCTGCAATTATCAATGACGGCTTTTATTTAAAACTGTTTGGGAATTATCACAGACGGTTATATTGAAAAACTATATGTGATAATTACGCATCACAGAAGCTTCTAGTCGTCACTAGTAATATAGACGATCGAGTTTGTAAAACCGTTTGTGATAATTACAACACTAACTGTTATGAAGAACTGTCTGTGATGAGACGTCTAGTATAGCTGTTTTTATAGTAGTGGCATGACCTGAGCCTTCCTCAAGAGGTGGTTCTCGCAGGTAAGTTTCACCGTGATGAAGCTGCTGAAGGATGGCGTGGTGGGTAGGGCTCCACTCAACGTTGATCCTGGGGAGGCGGAAGTTTGAGCGCTCAAAGTCATCTCGTGGGAGATTTTTGGTGAGGCTCCGTACCGTAAAGGAAAAGGAGGAAGAAAGTGTTTTTATGATTTGGAACCACGCATTGCCTGTGGTGTTCCTCTCATGTATTTATCTGTATACAAGATATAATACATTGTTGTACAAAGCAACTGCCAACCTAGAAAGCAACAATCGTTGATTGTTGATAGGGATTGAGGAGAGATTATAGGAATAAGATATACACGCCTACAACTCTATCTATTTCAACAAATATGTCAACATGATCAACTCGCAAGTCCCCATTTTGCTAGCTACTTCATGTAAGAACTGCAACCTTTTGTTTAGTCCTGGAAAAAGTATTAAAAGTGTGTTATTGGACTGAAGCCACCATTTGTCTGTTGAATAAATAATTATTTTTTGAAGTACTTTAATCCAGAAATATACTAGATAAATCATAGACAATACTCTAGACTTTTTCATAAAGCAAACAGACATGAACATCATAGTCATACTAATTTTCAGAAGAACAGAAAGCTGTATTCCTATCTCAGTGTCCAAGATAACAACAGATAATAAAGTTAAACAAACAACAAGTAAGAGATTGATATACCCATAACTCAGAGGCGAGCAAAGAAGCGAAGTGTTGGTGAGATAAATGCGTTCGCCATGGCGTAGTGGACGTCGTGGTAGTAGTCGCGCAGATGAAGCAGAGGATCCGAAGCAGCGAGCAGTCGCGCGAACGCTCCACAAAAACCTTATTCGTCCTCGCTCGTGAAAGCCTTCAAGGACGGGGGTTCCGGAGGCCTGCTCTCTCAGTTCGACCGTACACGCGATTCGCCGGGATGGAGATCGCCAGTCACAACAGCCACATACTGAGAATGCTTCTAAGTCTCTCGTGGGAGTACACGAACAGATCTCTGTTCCTGTAATAGTCAAAAGCCAAAAACAGATCTCTGTTCATGTAATAGTCAAAAGCCAAAAATGAAGAGACAGAGACCAGAGAAAACGGTTGCCATCAACCAGTGCAAACCGCAGCCATAACTCACTGGTAACTGACGTTCGTTAATGCCATTAGTTCGAGTGGTGCGTTTCGATTTTCGAATAGATAAAGAAAAACGTGGCCGGACCCGACGTGCCTGCGCGCACGCCCACACCCACACCCACGCCCACACGCACGCACGCACGCACAGCGAGGCGAGGCGAGGCGAGCGAGCGCGCACGTGTGTTGGCCTCCAATTCCACAAGGGGGCTACCACGTTCCACCTTATAAAGTGGTGTAACTCCCCTTCAACTCTCCATGTGGGACTAATCAATTTTAGCATGTGCACATGGGTCTTTTGAGATTCTCTAGGAATTAAATAGAATTAAAAACTGGGTCCAGCCCGTATTAATTCCTACAATCCCCCACCAGATCTCAACGACACATGTCAAATGCCTTGATCCACAGTATTGTTTTAATATATCAGTGTTTCGATGGAGACCGAATAAGGTTGAACATCCATCTAGAATAGAAGCTACACTAATCCACAACTGCACAATGGACTAAGCCTTGAATTGGCAATTTTGTGTTAATAAGTTTCACTTAAGTCCTTAACTGATACTAGGCTATCAGGCATCCCCGCGGGCTGGAGCATATAAGTCATACTCCTGGCCTATTCATGAGCTTCCTAGAGATTACCCTATCTCATAGATTGTGACTAACAGTCGGGCCTATATAGGTGTGTTCTTTCAAGACTGCTCTGTAGAACAACATCTTTGCTTAAACAAGCCACAGAACACATTAAGATAAAAATCAACCTGCCATACAAATTTAGGAGTGAATTGCATCACCAATGGAGTGGATCTGTAAAAGTACTCTCCTCCCAGTTAACCAATAGCTTGTTTCGCAAATCCTACTTCACGGGATCTCCGATCACATAGAATGTGTTGCCACTATGGTATAACTCACGTGGGTCTCAAACCCATCTCCCTCGATGCATTGTCTATCACATTCCGTGATAAACCCTTTGTGAAGGGATCTACCAGATTCTTAGCTGTTTGGATATAATCCAAAGCTATTACTCTGGAGTTTTTCATTTTTCTGATAGACTGCAGTCTCCTCTTCACATGTCTTGATGCTTTCATATTATCCTTAGAACTGTTCACCTTGACAATCACGGTTTGATTGTCACAGTTCATCAGAATAGCCGTGCGGTTTTCAACCACCGCAAATCCATCAAGAGCTCACGAAGCCATTCGGCTTCAAGATGGCGATATCTAATCTTTGTGAGTTACGCTTCCATTGTTGACCTCGTTAAGATGGTCTGCTTGCAAGACTTCCATGAAACAGCGCCACCTCCAAGTGTGAAGACATATCCACTTGTGGCCTTAATCTCATCAGCATCAGATATCCGGTTTGAATCGCTATAACCCTCCAGTACCCTGGGATACCCGGTATAGTGAATGCCATAGCTCATAGTACCCTTTAGATAGCGCATTACCCTCTCAAGAGCATGCCAATGATTATCTCCCGGATTGGAAACAAAACGGCTTTGTTTGCTCACAGCAAACGAGATGTCAGGCCTGGTACCGCTAGCTAAATACATGAGTGAACCAATTATCTGAGAATATCTCAATTGGTCTCTGGCTATTCTCCGATTCTTCCTAAGCAATACGCTAGGATCATAAGGTGTTTGGAGAGGATTTACAGTCGTTATAACCAAAACGACTCAGAACCTTCTCCACATAGTGGGTTTGCAACAATGTAATCCCACCATCATCACCTCTCAACAGCTTGATGTTCAAGATAACATCAGCTACTCCCAGATCTTTCATCTCAAAATTATGAGACAAGAGATCCTTGACCTCCTTAATCACATTAAGGCTGGTCCCAAAGATCAGTATGTCATCAACATACATACATAGAATGACTCCCTCGCCCCCACCATGGCGATAATACACACATCTGTCAGCTTCATTCACAATAAAGTCTGCAGATGTTAAAATTATGTCGAACTTTTCATGCCATTGCTTAGGTGCTTGTTTAAAACCATATAAAGATTTCAACAACTTACACACATTTCCTTCTTAACCATTTACTACAAATCCATCTGGTTGTTCCATGTAAATTTCCTCGTCCAACTCTCCATTTAGGAAAGCCGTCTTAACGTCCATCTGATGAACGAGAAGACCGTGTGAGGCAGCCAAAGATAGTAGTACTCGAATAGTGGTCAATCTAGTCACAGGTGAATAAGTATCAAAGAAATCTTCGCCTTCCTTTTGGGTATAACCCTTGGCCACAAGCCGTGCCTTGTACTTCTCGATAGTACCATCAGGCCTAAGCTTCTTTTTGAACACCCACTTACATCCTACAGGTTTACAACCATAAGGACGCTCAGTGATCTCCCAAGTTCCATTAGAGATAATGGAATCCATTTCACTACGTACTACTTCCTTCCAGTATTCCGCATCTAGAGAAGCATATGCTTCAGAAATTGTACTTGGAGTATCATCCACAAGGTACACAATGAAATCATGACCAAAAGACTTTGCAGTCCTTTGGCCCTGTTTGGTACAGCTTCTGCTTTGGCTTTTGGGTGAGAAAAGCCAGAAGCTGTGCCAAACGGTTGGCTTTTTTCCTGGCTTTCACAGGAAGCTCAAAGCTGTCAATACATATGGAAGCCAAAAGCGAAAAGCCAGTGTTGAGGTGCTTCCCACAGCTTCCCACCTCCAGCGTTCCAAGAATACCCCCAGACTTCGCAGAAATTACCCACCTCATACCTAGTATTTAAAGCAATCTTGCCTGTTCGCCTTCCCACTGGCATATTCGATTGAGTCTACTTAAAATTCTAAGTTACAATGAGCACAAGCAAAAGAAAATTATCATTGCAGCAATGGCTTTGCATAATTTTATTCAAGATAGTGCTTTGATTGATAATGATTTTGCTCGTGCGCATGGGAATGATGATTATGTAGGCGGGGACATGTCCACTAACTTGGTAGCACATGATGATACAGCTGTTATGGATGATGTTGATATGAACGGCCTCCGTGACGCTATTGCAATAGCTTTGGTAGCATGACGATAGGATAGATGGAAGATATATGCAGTATTTTGTATGTAGTACTTGCCAATTTAAACTATGTATAAGGGTGATCTTCTAGTCAGTTATTTTCACATGCTTTCTGAAGTTTTATTGTTAAATACTGTTAAATGTTCTTAAATGTCGTTAAATGCCGTTTAATGTTGTTAATTTAGTTAAACGACATCAAATAAGTCATTACTGTCCTCATGAGCATTTCACACATTTCATATCTCGGAAGTTCATGACTGACCTACCTAAAAGCCGCATGACCAAACACCAAATCGAAAAGCCTGACCATTCACCATGATAGGAAAAGCCTACAAAGACAGTAGGAAGCCGCTTTTAGGAAAGCCACAATTTGTGCCAAAGCAGGCCTTTGTCTTTTAATCTTCCTCAGAGTTTCATTGTCTTCCTCCTCGGGAATTTGTTCGAGGATTTGCTCAAAATATTCCATAGAAATGGCAGGTTCAGGAGTTGTATCAGGCTCCTGACTCAATGAACTAAGCATATCTTTCATCGGAAAAATATCCTCAAAGAATGTAGCATCTCTGGACTCCATAATTGTACTGACATGCATGTCAAGTACTCCAGATTTCACAACTAGAAATCTATATCCAACGCTATAGTGAGCATAGCCTAGGAAGACGCAATCCACGGTTTTTGGTCCGAGCTTACGCTTTTTGGGAATTGGCACATTGACTTTCGCCAAACAACCCCAAGTGCGCAAGTATGAAAGTGATAGTCTTTTCTTCTCCCATTGTTCATATGGGGTTATCTCTTTATTCTTTGTGCGAACCCTGTTTAGGACATGACATGAAGTCAATATAGCCTCCCCCCACCATGCTTTGGAAAGATCCGCTGTGTCTAACATGGCGTTAACCAAATCAGCTATAGTGCGGTTCTTTCTTTCAGCAACCCTGTTTGACTGGGGTGAATAGGGAGGCGTCCTCTCATGGATTATACCATGTTCCTCATAGAATAAATTGAACTCATTAGAAAAGTACTCGCCGCCACGATCAGACCTAACCCTTTTGATTTTCCTTTCAAGTTGGTTCTCAGTTTCTGCCTTATAGATTTTAAAGTAGTGAAGAGCTTCATATTTAGTTTTCAAAAGATACACATAGCAGAACCTAGTGGAGTCATCAATCAAAGTCATGAAATATCTGTTACCACCTTTTGTCAACACACCATTCATCTCACACAGATCTGAATGTATGAGTTCTAATGGTGCCAAGTTTCTTACCTCCATGCCTTATGAGGCTTACGAGGTCGCTTTTGATTGCACACAAACTTGACACTTAGAACCTTTGGCAAGGGTGAATTTCGGGATTAACTCTAAACTGGCTAACCGCGTCATGCAACCAAAATTTATGTGACAAAGTCGTGAATGCTAAATAGTAGTCTCATTACCACTGCAAACATGGTTCACAACATTATTACACAAATCTGAAAGAGATAGGCGGAACAAGCCTCCGCACACATAGCCTTTACCAACAAATTGTCCACACTTGGACACAACAAATTTATTCGACTCAGACACCAGTCTAAAGCCATCTCTACACAGAAGCGATCCGCTGACGAGATTCTTATTGATAGATGGCACATGATGCACGTTCTTCAGTTGCACAATCTTTCCCGAAGTAAATGTGGATTTCATGGGAATATGTTACAGATCTTAGGATGATGTGACAATTGGCAATGGCGTTTACGGTTTGTAGTTTCACGTGTTTTCGACAAAGCTACAGGTATTACGGGCGAGGCGGTCCGATCGGTCCTTACGGCGGTCCGACCGGTCCCAATCGATCGGACCGGCCTGTGGGGATCGGACCAGCGATGACAAAGTGGTCAAAACAATTTGGGCCAAAAATAGGTGTTGTAGGCAAGTGAGGGATCCCAATGCACTTGGTCTCATGATTTTTGGAGTCTCGATAAAAAGTTCTATTGGTTTAAAGTTTCCGAAGGTTTGATTTTTAGGGGTTGAAATTGGCTAAGTCCCAAGGCGGTCCGGCCGCTCACGAGGAGCGGTCCGGCCGCCATGGGCGGTCCGACCGCTCACTGGAGCGGTCGACCGGTAATAACTTGAGCGTCGGCCAACCGTGGCGATGTTGATTTGTTAGGTCAAAGTCATTGGTATCGTGGTATATGGTTTGCATGATGCATGTTTTGACTAACATGGGTCAAGTTGTGAAGAACTTGTTCCCGAATTCGTGTTTGCTTGTCTATGGTTGTGCGGTAGCTTGGTGGTCAACGACGGTCAGCGGCGAGGAGGATCGGGACTAGACTTGGAGAGTTGAGGTCGAGCGATTGGCGATGCCGTGTGAGGTCAACGACTCAAGCGTGACACAAGATGGACAAGGGTGACCTATTGGCACATGCATGACGCATGGTGAAGCGGTTTAGGTCAAAAGGTTAAAGACGGCCCTTTGCGAAGCGTGCGTGTGTGACCCGTTTGTTAGTGGGCCTTAACGGGAGCCCAATTAAGTAAAACCCTAGGAGTTTTAGGCCTCCACTATAAATAGGAGGAGATGGTGGCTGCACCTCTCCCTCTCTCGCCTTTTTATGTTTCAAAACCCTAATTGTCTTTAGGGGAGTTGAGGTGGAGGCTAGGGCTCTTGATAGTTTGGGGTGAATTTCGTGATCTTTGATTGTCTACTGATCCATGATGGTGTGGATGTAATCCAGCATCAATCACGAAATCAATCTATGCAAGGTTTGCTTGAGATAAGTCTCTTTTCGTTCTTGCTTTCAATTTCGTGTTTTTAGGGCTTTCTTTGATCCGCGAGTTTGTGTTTGATTCTTTCACGTGAATTAGCTTGCTGTGATATGTGTGAATCTATCTAGCATCATCTTGATCATCAATCTCTCACGAACAAGCTTTAGGATCAAGTTTTCGTTCTGCCCGGTTTTAGACCTTCATTAATCAATTGACAATTGCTCAAGATCGTTCCAAGAATTATCATAATATTCGATTGGAATAGGTCCTCAATAGCATAGAGAAGGTGTGTGCAAAGTTTCGTGAAGTTTGGAGTTGAGAATCAAAAGTTAGACCTAATTGCATCTTCGTCATCGGTGATTTTCTTGTTTGGATCGGTTCAGAGATCGCGGTCCGACCGCCCGTCACCACCGGTCCGACCGATTTGAGCGGTCCGACCGTCAAGACAACGCCGGTCGGACCGCCCGACAATCGGTTCGACCGGTTCGATCTGAGGTCGACCTTGATGCTTGTGTTGCTTTGATTCTTGTTGATTTTTGTAGCATTGCTTAGGGGTTTAATTGGATTCAATACTAGTCTTCCAACAGTCTTGGTATATTGATCTTCATAGCTTTCTAATAGCTCTTGGAGTGAAATTGTATTGAGTTCATAATTTGTGAAAAGTGAGTGTGCTCCTATTCACCCCCTCTAGTCGCCTTTACGGTCCAACAAGTGGTATCGAGCTGGTTAGTTCAATCTTGATCTTAACAGGTCCTTGAACTTTGGCGATGGATAAGTTTTCTACTAAACCGCATATCTTCGATGGGCACGACTATGCCTATTGGAAGAATCGTATGCGAGTCTTTCTTGAGAGCGAGGACAAGCTATTTGGGATGTTGTTAGAGCCCACTTGTTATTCTGAAATTGCTACACACGCTACGTAATTCTTTTGGCTAACAACAATAAGGCTAAGAATCTTTTATATGGTGCACTTGGTAGACAAGAATATGATAGAATTTGCAATCTTTCAAGCTGCGCATGAAATTTGGAACACTCTCGAAACATATCATGAGGTTCGTCCCAAATCAAAAGGTGCGCCAAACAGTTTACAAGCGTGAATACAATAAATTCGAGATGCGTCTGGAGAGAGCATCGATGACATTTTCATCGCTTTAATAAAGTAATTAATCAAATGAAAGTTGTTGATATTGAATATTCTCAATCTGAAAATGACACCCATCTCTTGGTTGCAATCAACACCAAGGAGTGGGAGATGAAGGCTCTTGCTATAGAGGAAAATGTTGATCTTTCAAGTCTTACTTTAGAATTGCTTTATAGTAAACTCAAGACTCATGAAATTAAAAGAGTTGATCATCCCAAGAAAGATAATTTAGCTTTGGTAGCAGATCCTCTCAAAAGGCTTTTGATGACTCTTTTGAATCTTCTTACGGATTTTCATTTGCTTGTTTATCGCTATTCATGAAGAGGAGCTTGAAAGTATTCTGAAACAGAGTTATCTCTTCTAGCTAAAAATTCACACGGGCCTACAATAATGTGAGAAACAAAAGAGAGGTGGTCGGTGACATGCCATGAATGTGGTGAGCTCAATCATATCCGAGCAAATTGCCCCAAGTGAAAGGTAAGAGCAATCATAAGGAAGGAAAGTCGACTTGGAAGAAGCCTCCTTTCAACAAATCAAGGTATGAGGCTAATAAGCTTGTGAAGGTTGCTCACAGGGTCCTTGCCGCTTTTGAGGATCAATCCTTGAGCGATGTGGATACCGGGAGTGAGGAGGACAAGGAGGAGGAGATCCTCAAGGCAAAAGAAAGGGAAGGCCAAAGACTTCACCGGCATGTGCTTCATGGTGACACGGACGACATTGATGATAATGAGGTATCTTTTTCTTATGATGAGCTTTCTGCTAAATATGATTCTATAGTTGAGCAATTGCTTAGTCAAGATGAAGCACTAGAATTTGTCATGACAAAAAATAAGAAATTAGAGTCAAAGATTAACAAACTGAAAGTAGAGCTTAAAAATGCTAAGACTCTTGAACTCGATGAATGTTTATCTTGTCATGCTATGCACTCGAAATTACTAAGTTACAAACCGCTCATAATATTTACGTACAACAACTTGAGAATGCTAGATCTGAACTAAATGAAATTAAAAGTGCTCCTTGTGAAAAATGTTTAGAATCTAGTAAATTGATTGCTTTTGATGTGTTTGATTCTAGTCCTTGCACTTCATGTTTAGAAAAAGAACGTGAAATCAAAGATATCTTAGAAGCTGCTAGAGTCAAATATGCTAAGCTTAAGGACAATATTGAAAATACTACTTGTGCTTCATGTTCCGCTCTTAAGCTTGAAATTGCTTTGTATAAGGAGAAATCTATGGATAAAACTTGTGATGCTTGTGTTAACTTGAGAAAAGAAAATGCTTACCTTCATGATACATTAGAGCAATTTTCTAAAGGTAAGAAATAATTAAACATGATTCTTGACAAGTCTAAAACTCCTTATAAGAAGCAAGGTTTAGGATTCAATTCTTTTCAAGACAATTCAAACCCAAAAGTCATTCAAGTCTTGGAAAAGGTTTAATTGAATTCAAAACCCAACTGCAAAAACATCTTTTAAATCTGCGGTTTTGCCCAACCTTGTATTAATTCAAATGGTGCTTCTTCTAGTGGTACCAAGTACCATTGCACTTATTGCAAGAAAGGTGGGCATTTGATTGAATCTGTTGGCGTAGGTTGAAAAATGATAGGAAAATTTTGATAGAATTTCATTCATGCAACCTAGAGCTTCTATGAGACATGGTAACACCGAAAAGAATAAACTCGGATTAGGATTTTCTCTCATGCAAATCATTATGTGTCTAGATATCCTAATTCTAAAGTTTATCGATGGCGGTCCGGCCATTTGGTGGTCACCGGTCGACGTTTTGGTCGCCGGTCGACCTTGACAAGACAACGATCGATCGCCCATGGACGATTTAAGTCTCATGTTAATTTAAACATTGCTCATAACCGAATGTTAGATGAAATCAAGGATAGTACTTCGGTTTGTATACTCCTTGCGGGCGTGTGTCTCGATCTTGGATTCCTAAATCTTGTTTATCTAACCCTGATGTTGAGACACATCGTTCTTTTGTTCCTTGATTTTCGGGACTACCGTGGAAAGGGAAGAACACGTGGTTCGTCGACTCGGGTGTTCACGCCACATGACCGGAAACTCAAAATGGTTCACCTCTTTCACGCGGGCAACAGGTGATGACTTCATCACCTTTGGAGATGATACACAAGGGCGAATTGAAGGAACATGATCAATTAGGGTAAACAACAAATTCATTCTAAAGGATGTTGCTCTTGTGGACAAGCTTAGGTATAATCTCCTTTCTGTTTCTCAGCTTCTTGACGATGGCTATGAGACTGTTTTTAAGAAAAATGCTTGTCGTGTGCTTGATTCTACTGGTGAGCTTGTGTTTGGAATCTCTAGAGTTGGTAGAATTTTTGGAGCTGATTTTTCAGAATCTCTTGTTGGATCTCTTAAATGTTGGCTTACATCTTCTTCTGATTTCTGGCTTTGGCATCGACGTTTGGGGCACATTGGTTTTGATCATCTGACACGAGTTAGCAACCTTGATCTCATGAGAGGTTTGCCCAAACTCAAAGTCATCAAGGATCTTTGTATGCGCCTGTAGGCATGGCAAACAAGTTGCCGCCTCTCACCCTACGTGACTATGGTTATGGTGACGGACGGGACGGTTGCTTCATATGGATCTTGTTGGTCTGCTAGAGTCCGATCGATCGGTGGAAAATGGTATATTCTTGTCATAGTCGATGATCTTTCTAGATATACTTGGGTGTTCTTTCTTACTTCAAAAGATGAAGCTTTTGGTTATTTTCATGACCTTGTTCTTCGTTTGGCTTCGAACTTCCGGTGCTTTGAGAGCGATTCGCAGTGATAATGGCACGGAGTTCAAAAATGCTTCTTTGCTTCTTTTTGTCTTTGGCGTGGTATTGAGCATCGAGTTCTCCTCTCCACACGTCCCTCAACAAAATGGCGTGGTAGAAAGGAAGAATAGGACCTTGGTCGAAATGGCTAGGGCGATGCTAGATGAGTATAGCACACCGAGGAGATTTTGGGCGAAGCTATTGCTCTTGCTTGCCATATTGCAAATCGTGTCTTTTGAGACCTTCTTTAGGCAAGACTCCTTATGAGCTTCGTTTTGGTAGAAAACCCTCATTTCGCATTTTGAGTTTTTGGATCAAAATGTTTTATTCTTAAGACAGCAACTTAGATAAATTTGAATCAAGAACTTTTGATGGGTTATTTCAGGTTATCCTGCTCATTCGAGGGTTTTCGGGTTTTAATCTCGAGACTAACATTATTCGGGAGACTTGTAATGTCACTTTTGATGAGACTAGCCCAGAGCTAGATCTATTACTCTGAGATGATTCTGTGTGAGAGAGCATTTTTGTGGAGGAAGATGAGGACGAAACTAATATCATTCCTTCATCTGCTGCTCTTCAAGCGCCCATATCTTGATACAAGAACACCTACGTCTACTTCACCTTCAATTGAGGCTCTGCTTTGCATCTTCATCATCGCAGATACTGCGGAGGTCGAAGAAGCAGTATCTCACCCGGCGCTCCACTTCGCATTCAGAGACGGCATCCTCGGAGCATGATAATAGGTAATCTACATGAGCGAGTCACTCGCTCCGGTATAATGATCCAAATCTCTACTCTCATTCGGCTTTTGTTGCTTCTTTTGAACCCCGCGATATATCACATGCTTTATCCGATTCTAGTGGGTAAATGCCATGCATGAGGAGTTAGAAAATTTTGAAAGAAACAAAGTTTGGAACCTAGTAGAACCTCCTAGTGGTCTTAATGTTATAGGAACCCGTTGGGTGTTTAAGAATAAACAAGGTGAGGATGGTTACGTGGTTAGAAACAAGGCCAGATTGGTCGCTCAGGGTTTGACCAAGTTGAGGGTTAGATTTTGATGAGACATTTGCTCCTGTTGCTAGACTAGAAGCCATTCGCATTTTGCTTGCATTTGCTACATCAAAAGGTTTTAAATTATATCAGATGGATGTTAAAAGTGCCTTTTTAAATGGTTTCATAGATGAGGAAGTGTATGTTAAGCAACCCCCTGGTTTTGAGGATCCCAAATATCCAAATCGTGTTTTCAAGCTATCTAAAGCATTGTATGGTCTTAAACAAGCCCCTAGAGCCTGGTATGATAGACTTAAGACTTTCTTGCTTAAAAATAATTTTGAGATGGGTAAAGTGGATAAAACTATATTTATTCTTAGGCGTGACAATGACTTCCTGCTTGCTCAAATTTATGTGGATGATATTATCTTTGGTGGTTCCTCTAATGCTCTTGTTTCCGACTTTTCGACACTATGTCCAGGAATTTGAGATGAGTATGATGGGAGAGCTTAATTACTTTTGGGACTTCAAATCAAGCAATGCAAGGAAGGAACTTTCATCCATCGACGAAGTACACTAAAGATCTACTCAAACGCTTCAACATGGGTGATTGCAAGCCAATTTCCACTCCCATGGCAACCTCATTGTTTTGGATCCGGATGAGGAAGGAGAAGTCGTGGATCAACGCGAGTCTGCATGACATGATCGGCTCCTTACGTATTTGTGGCCTCGAGACCGGACATTCACTTCACGGTATGCCTTTGTGCAAGATTTGAGCGTCTCGAGAACTTCCCATCGCCAAGTTATTAGCGCATATTCAGTATTTACACTCTACCCTCTTATATGGCATTTGGTATTCTGCTCTTGACTCTGTCCATTAGAGGTTTTGATTCGATTTTGCGGGTGTCGGTTAGATAGGAAGAGTACCTCGTGCACTGTCACTTCCTAGGCACTTCTCTTGTATCTTGGTCCTCTAGGAAGCGGTCTTACATTGCACAATCCATTTGAGCGGAGTATGTAGTCTGCGCTAGTTCTTTGTGCTGATTTTGTGGATGGCGTCCACTTTGAAAGATTATGGGTTAAACTTTGCTAGTGTTCCTCTTTTACGTGACAACACTTACGCTATTAATATTGCTAAAAACCCCATGCAACATTCTAAGACTAAGCACATAGACATTCGTTGTCACTTCCTTAAAGATCATGTTGAAAAAGGTGATATTGTGATGCACTTAGAGTCAGAAGCTCAATTGGCGGATATTCTTACCAAGCCTTTAGATCAAACAGATTTTCCTCCTTAAGAAGCGAGTTAGGGGTAATTTATCCTTATGGGTTGGTTTGAGGGAGTTTGATCTTTTCTTATCTTTTCTTATTCTTTTGATCTTTTATTGTTCTTTTACGAACTTAGTGATCTTTTGAACTTTTTAGGTTTTTAGGCTTTTAATTGCATCTCATTGTGTCATATTGCATTCATATGAAAACTCCAACAAGTGGTTACAACAAATGGTATGAAAAATCCAAAAAGATGCATTGTAATATAAGATTTTCTGCTTATTTTTTTTTTTAAAAAAATGATGAAGCTTTGCCTATTACCCTTTAGAGCTTTTGTATTTCAATTCTTGCTCAATGTCATGTCTAGTTCTTTGACTTGGTAGAATTATCATGCTTTTACATGTGTAGCTAAGTCTTTGCTATATGAGCTAGAACCTTTTAAACAACTCAAACTAAGAAATTGCAATTTGTGGATGTTTTAGCGAGTTGCGCAATTAGTGCTCCTCTTGTGACATTGGCCCTGTCAAGATTGCTTTGTTAGCTCTTTGATCTAAAATTGACCATTACTTGAGCTTTTGTGTTCTTGAGATTCTAAAACTGCTCATTTGAAAAATGAAAATCAAGATTGTCTTATGCTTAAATTGTGCCAAACTATTCTTACGAGGCGCTTGTCAAATGACATGAACTTGGAGATAGTTTGATGAACGAACGATCTCATGGGGATTGCTTGTCGAAATGACATGAACCTCAAGATTTGTCGCCCGGTAGAAGCTTAGAAAGAGTTTGTGGATGGCTCCTAGTCCGGGATCTTCTTTACTAAGATATACCTTTAATCAACTTTTGGTGAAGCTTAGGATGAGTTTGTGGATGGCTCCTAGTCCAGGATCTTGTCACTAAGTTAGATCATTAGTCAACTTCAATATTCAATGCAAATGAGAAAAATGTTGACAAATGGGCGTTTACAAAATATTGAGCAAAATGATTCAATACGGGACTTGATTGACTCTTAATGTGGTCTTTGTTAGATTTTTGATCTCACTTTGACATTTTGACATGGCCAATTTCACTTTAGGATCCTGTTGATGAACTTGTTGAATTTGAGCGTTGCTTAAATTGATCAAATCTCTTGCTTTACTTTTGAGCCTTTGTGCTTAGCTTTGATATATATGTCTTACCATGATCTTGCTAGTACTATCAGCTTGATATCTTGTTTGTGCAATATTAGAGATACTAGCTTGTTCTTTTGGGTAATCTCCAAAGCTTCTTGTAATCAAAATTGAAAAATACAAAATTGAAGCCACTCCATTGCACTTCATGCATATTCCTCTTTATGCTTCCTTTGTTTACGCTTCTTCCTTTATTCTCGTATTTATTATCTCTGGATGAGAGGAAGGCGTGATTCCTTGATGAATCCATTGTCAAAGGGGAGAAGATGTGTTAAATGAGAAGAGAAGATGTGTTAATAAGAAGATATTTCTTTATTGGGGAGAAGTTTATACAAAGGGGAGCGAAAATTTGAAAATTGAGGATCATAGTGAGGGGAGTTCTTGAGTTGCATTCTTATTGTCTTATTGAATATTCGAACTTGAATTGCATTCTTTTATACTCACAATGATCATAGGTCAATTGAACAATTGTTCTTTCATATGGACCTCATGTGAGAATTTTGACCCTTTTCTCGAAATCAAAGTTTTATGCTTTCTTTTGCCTTGTCTCACATGCCTATACTATTACGATGCCGCTTGGTCATTTTCATTGCTTTTTCTTGCTTATGGACCAAGTTGTGCCTTTGTCGCTGCGAGAAAACTTCGTTTTCAAACCTCTTACTTACGTTTTACGGATAATTGCCAATGTGTTCATCAAGGGGAGATTGTGGATTTCATGGGAATATGTTCAGATCTTAGGATGATGTGACAATTGGCAATGGCGTTTGCGGTTTGTAGTTTCACGTGTTTTCGACAAAGCTACGGTATTCGGGCGGGCGGTCCGAGCCGGTCCCAAATCGGTCGGGCCAGGCCGTGGGGCGGTCGGACCGCGGTGACCAAAGTGGTCAAAACAATTTGGGCCAAAATAGGTGTTGTAGGCAAGTGAGGGATCCCAATGCACTTGGTCTCATGATTTTGGAGTCTCGAAAAAAGTTCTATTGGTTTAAACTTTCCGAAGGTTTGGATTTTGGGGTTGAAATTCGGCTAAGTCCCAAGGCGGTCCGACCGCTCACGAGGAGCGGTCCGGCCAAGCCATGGGCGGTCCGACCGCTCACTGGGCGGTCGGGCCATTAATAACTTGAGCGTCGGTCAACCGTGGCGATGTTGATTTGTTAGGTCAAAGTCATTGGTATCGTGGTATATGGTTTGCATGATGCATGTTTTGACTAACATGGGTCAAGTTGTGAAGAACTTGTTCTCGAATTCGTGTTTGCTTGTCTATGGTTGTGCAGGTAGCTTGGTGGTCAACGACGGTCAACGGCGAGGAGGATCGGGACTAGACTTGGAGAGTTGAGGTCCAGAACGATTGACGATGCCGTGTGAGGTCAACGACTCAAGCGTGACACAAGATGGACAAGGGAGACCTATTGGCACATCCATGACGCATGGTGAAGCGGTTTAGGTCAAAAGGTTAAAGACGGCGCTTTGCGAAGCGTGCGTGTGTGACCCGTTTGTTGGTGGGCCTTAACGGGAGCCCAATTAAGTCAAACCCTAGGAGTTTTAGGCCTCCACTATAAATAGGAGGAGATGGTGGCTGCACCTCTCCCTCTCTCGCCTTTTTATGTTTCAAAACCCTAATTGTCTTTAGGGGAGTTGAGGTGGAGGCTAGGGCTCTTGATGGTTTGGGGTGAATTTCGTGATCTTTGATTGTCTACTGATCCATGATGGTGTGGATGTAATCCAGCATCAATCACGAAATCAATCTATGCAAGGTTTGCTTGAGATAAGTCTCTTTTCGTTCTTACTTTCAATTTCGTGTTTTTAGGGCTTTCTTTGATCCGCGAGTTTGTGTTTGATTCTTTCACGTGAATTAGCTTGCTGTGATATGTGTGAATCTATCTAGCATCATCTTGATCATCAATCTCTCACGAACAAGCTTTAGGATCAAGTTTTCGTTCTTGCGGTTTTAGACCTTCGTTAATCAATTGACAATTGCTCAAGATCGTTCCAAGAATTATCATAATATTCGATTGGAATAGGTCCTCAATAGCATAGAGAAGGTGTGTGCAAAGTTTCGTGAAGTTTGGAGTTGAGAATCAAAAGTTAGACCTAATTGCATCTTCGTCATCGGGCTGATTTTACTGTTTCAGATCGGTTCACGTAGGCTGCCGGTCCGACCGCCCGTCACCACCGGTCCGACCGATTTGAGCGGTCCGACCCTTGACTACGCCGGTCGACCGCCCGGCAATCGGTCCGACCGGTTCGATCTGAGTCGAACCGCCAAGATGCTTGTGTTGCTTTGATTCTTCTTGATTTTTGTAGCATTGCTTAGGGGTTTAATTTGATTCAATACTAGTCTTCCATTTGTCTTGGTATATTGATCTTCATAGCTTTCTAATAGCTACTGGAGTGAAATTGTATTGAGTTCATAATTTATGAAAAAGTGAGTGTGCTCCTATTCACCCCCCCCTCTAGTCACCTTTACGGTCCAACAGTAAACTTCAGATCGACCGTATCAACACTATGAACAGTAGCATGTGACCCGTTCCCCATTAGAACGGCTGAATCCCGAGTGACCTGGTAAGAAGAGAACAATGAAACATCAGCACACACATGTATATTAGCACCAGTGTCTATCCACCAATCGGTAGAATGACATACGGAAAGAACAGAAGGTAAATTACCATACCCTGAAGTTCCTGTCTCAGTGGTACCAACAACAACATTAGCAGACTTGAAATTCTGCCCTTGCTGATTCTTTCCACCTTTGCGTTGGCTGCAATCCTTGGCCCGATAACCAGATCTGCCACACACAAAGCAAAGGCCATCCTTTGTGTTTTTCTTCTTCTTCTTGAAGCTTATTGTTTGTGCAATCTTGGTCTTGCCTTTGAACTTTTGAGATTGACCACTCTTCTTCTGCACCATATTGGCACTAGAATATCCCTCATTACCTCTAGTGTGTGTATCTTTTGCTCTCGCCTTCTCTTCAATATCAAGAGACCCAATGAGATTTTCAACAGAAAACTCTTGTCTCTTATGTTTCAGAGAAGTAGCAAAATTCCTCTAAGAAGGAGGAAGCTTGGCAATAATGCCTCCCGCGACAAACTTGTCCGGTAACACACACTTGAAGTGCTCAAGTTCTGTGGCCATAGATTGTATCTCATGAGCCTGCTCAACTACAGAACGGCCATCAACCATTCTATAGTCATGATATTGCTCCATGAGAAACAGTTCACTGCCTGCATCCGAAACCCCAAACTTGGCCTCGAGTGCATCCCACATCTCTTTTTCAGTTTTAATCACCATGTATGCATCGATTAACTTCTCACCAAGAACGCTAACCACGGCACCTTTAAAAAGGTTATCAGCAGCCTCGAACGCTCGCTCTTGTTCAAGAGTAAGTGTTCCTTCAGGTTTGCCGTTTGCCACATGGAAAACGTTCATGGCAGTTAGCCAAAGCACCATCTTGGTGTGCCACCTCTTGTAGTTCGCACCATCGAACTCAGAGGGTTTGAGCGCAGCAGCAAAGCCAGTTGACGAAAAATACCTAGAATAAGGTTTTTGGATTGTTGAATAAATAAGCATTTTTGAAGTACTTTAATCTAGAAATATACTAGATAAATCATGGACAATACTCTATACTTTTTTATAAAGCAAACAGACATGAACATTATAGTCATACTAATTTTCAGAAGAACAGAAAGTGGTATTCATATCTCAGTGTTCAAGATAACAACAGATAATAAAGTTAAACAAACAACAAGTAAGAGATTGATATACCTAGAACCAGTAGGCGGAGCAGCAGCAGAAGTGTTGGTGAGATCGTCGTTCGCCATGGCGTAGTGGACGTCGTGGTAGTAGTCGCGCAGATGAAGCAGAGGATCCGAAGCAGCGAGCAGTCGCGCGAACGCTCACAAAAACCTTATTCGTCCTCGCTCGTGAAAGCCTTCAAGGACGGGGGTTCCGGAGGCCTGCTCTTCCGGTTCGACCGTACACGCGATTCGTTGGGATGGAGATCGCCAGTCACAACAGCCACAGACTGAGAATGCTTCTAAGTCTCTCGTGGGAGTACACGAATAGATCTCTGTTCCTGTAATAGCCAAAGCCAAAAACGAAGAGACAGAGACCAGAGGAAACGGTTGCCATCAACCAGTGCAAACCGCACATAACTCACTGGTAACCGACGTTCGTTAATGCCATTAGTTCGAGTGGTGCGTTTGATTTTCGAATAGATAAAGAAAAACCACGCACGGCACGGCTCGGCGAGGCGAGCAAGCGCGCGCGTGTGTTGACCTCCTCCAATTCCACAAGGGGGCTACCATATTCCACCTTATAAAGTAGTGTAACTCCCCTTCAACTCTCCATGTAGGACTAATCAATTTTAGCACATGCATATGGATATTTTAAGATTCTCTAGGAATTAAATAGAATTAAAAACTAGACCCAGTCCGTATTAATTCCTACATCGTCAACCTGAGAAAGCAACACCTCCCTTAGTTTTGTCTGACCACTGCAAAGAGCTGCGCCTTAATTTGTATCCTGACATTTTGGAGTACATATACATTGCCTGCATAGACATTTTGCATCAGACCCAGTTGCTGGGAAGCCAAGCCAAGATAAGAGAAGGAAATAACAGATCTGGTCTGACTCTGAATTTTCATTGGAATCCGGAATGATACTGTCTTGCAGCGGATAAACTCCGCAGCTCGCACGTAGCAGCCTCCCTCTCTGACCAGTACGTTCCCGCCTTAGCTTCTCCTCTCTCAAAAACTATAAATACAACCAACACGAACGAGCTCTTCAATCTTCAGAACAGCGAGATCGATCACCAAGCAGCGGGAAACGCACTCGCTATCAGTACCAAAATTATTTTGAAGAATAATTTTTTATCCACACCTTTCCATCTCTAGAAATTTAATCTTTTGACAATCCAAAGTCCTCTTAGCATAGAAGATCCAGCTAATTTGTGAGATAGAGCTGTCTTCCTGGCTGCAACAGGATGGTACCTTATGACTTCAACTGGAAATGGCTTGCATGGATCCTAAAAGAAAACAAAAACCAACTATTCAACAATTAGTGGGGCGTAGAATGAAACCAACACCGGCTAAAGAGGGAGCTACCCTGGAAGGGAAAGGAAATGAATGGAGGCTAATACATTACCTCGATTAATCTTCCCTGGCCCTATCATTATGGCGTACACTCACTAAAAATTTCCCAATGCTACTAATGGATCCTGTACACCCATTCGAAAATTTCTGGGTCCGCCAGTGGTGGAGGTCGCCGTCGCCGGAGCGGGAGGAGGACAGCGAGGAGAGAAGGCGTAGATTGCATTTGGTGAGCTTTGAGCGCTGACATGATACCCACTAATGAGTTCAACATTCAACATGTTGGGACAGTCCAACCATAAAACAGGTGCTACTACCTGTCTAGTTTTATGTCACGCAAGGGCAAAAAGGTTTGGTGGTTTGGTACACCTACAATAACCTTGATATAACGTTTGTTTTAAAAACCAGTGAATGCCATAAAGTTTTCAGCTGAGTGCATCAGCTGGTCATTTTTAGCGCCTACAACATCAAAACTAAATTATGCCATGTAAGACCAAAAAAAAAAAAATCAAGGTGCATTGAAGGCAGCGACATCAGGAGAGACGCCAAATACCTAGCATGACATGAACATATTCACAACACTGGCAGTACAAAAGCAGCATTAAGGCAAATGTAAGGCCTAATGGTACAACACAAATATACTGGAACATCAACTGCCCTTACTTTGGGGCATCATGATGCATTACAGTATCCTCGCATCTTTCGGGGTTCCCCTCTGGGTAAACTCTACTACAATACATAAATAGCAAATCATACACATCTCCAAGATTATGGACGGCACAACACCAGACAGGCTTTCATCTTAGAGGCCTTCCAAGTACCAGGTCCTTCCATGGAAAATGCAACCAACAACAGCTTGCGCTTAATGAACGAGAGAACATTGTGAACCACCTTCCACAAAATACAAGGACGATATTTACTAAAACCTCAAAGCAACCACCTCTGCAACAACTCAGATGCCTTCCTTCTCGCACAGGTCTAGCAGTGACAAGGTCTGCAAATTTAAGATGAGAATGTTCAGTTCACATGGCCACTTTGCTAAACTACATTTCCCCATTTCGTAAGTAAATTACCAAGCATTTTATTAGGACATATAACCTCATTTGGAGATGGATGCATTGCAAAAAAAAAAGACGAAGAAGAAAGAAAGATGGGCTAAAATCTAGAACAAATTTCCCATGTCTACAAGTGTCTCAACACGTGAGGGAGAAAAGGCAATGGACATGGGAAGGCATGCTGTGCACCTAGAAAGCCACAATTATGCTTGTAAACAAGAGATAGAACTATGCTGAGACCAGGTCAAAATGAACCTTATAACCACTAAAACTTGGTCGAGCGTGTTAGACTTAAAAGGTTAGAAGTAAAATTAAACTTGAACAACAACAAATTCAATTATCATGGTCGACAGCATAAACTGCTAAGTGCTAATACAGTTTCTTTGCAGATGGGAGCTGCCATTGCATGATTCAATACTATATCACATGAAAGCATAGAGAAGCCATGTGCACAGCAGCTGGAATAAGCTATTTACCTCTGCTATGGATAGCTCAAGACGAAACTTTGGACCATCGTAATGGTGCAACACTGGCCTAAATGCATCCTCTTCCAAAGGCTTGCAAAGCTTTCTAATGCGGATCCTCACCTGATAGGATGAAGCTATCAGAGCATGAAACCAAAAGCAAATGATAAATAGACATGTGCCAACAGTAGTCATTACCTGTGCTGGGAATCTAGATTCACCTTTACACTTCTTATCTTCCCATGCAGTGGGATCAATATTAGATCCTCCAAAACTAGCAGCCTGACACAAAGCAAATTTAGTTAGAACACCAAAAGACAATAAGCACAAAAACCTGCTAGATTTCGATTGAGCCAGCATTCCTAATAGAAATTCAAGAGCAAAATACAAATTATGGTGATTAAAATAAGACATGTGTTTGTTATTTCCTATTAAGATCTGGATTCAACGGGATAATAAAAAGGGTCAACAACAAAGATTTTAAGTGAGGTACTGTCAACTCAATGAAGCCTAGCTACTTACAACTATAACATAAGACAATAATTTTCAAATGGGCTAGAAAAACACTATGGAAGCCCAAAAAAAGAGGCAGAAGAACACTGGCTAAAAGCTACATAACAAAACAATGGTGCATGCATACCAACAAAAGAAATAAATTAATTGGCATGTAAAGTGTTAAATGTTCATCAGATGCCAAGCTAAATATGATTGTCAGCCAATACGGAAAGGGCCACAAAAGCATCACAGGGGCATAAACATCAGGAAAATGTTGTCTAAGAATAGCCCCAGAACAAAAGAATAAAAGTTGGTTGCCAACCATGTTCTATTATAGCTTGCAATCCGAACCCCTGGATTGCAAGTTCCAACTTTGTAAAAACAGTGGAACAGCAACAAATATTAGCATCACAACTTAACAGGAAAATCCAAGAAATACAAAAAGAACCATACAGTAGCACATGCTAATAAGTTAGCCCATGTAAAGAAAGATGCATGAATGTTTCATGTATGTGTAATTGTGTATTGACTGCAGATACTTCCATCATGAGGGTCACAAAGATTATCAGGCTGCATAAAAAAGTTTCCTTAAAAGGCAAACCACTTCATGATAATTGGGAAAAACAATTTCAAGCAGGAACATGCACTAGAGCAGCATAAAAATAAGAACCTGGCTAGTTGCTAAAAATAGCTTAGTACAGAACAATGATGCACAAATGTCTCGTCAACATTGCACAAAAGCATACAAGATGAATAGGAGAATGATAAAATTAACTCCAGAGTCCAGACCGGAACAGGTACAATAATACATACAGAATTAGTAAGGTTGGAACCATGGATAAAAAAACCCGGAACCGGCCAGTTTACCGGTGACTAGCCGGAAATGGTAACCGGGCACCGGATTTACCGAAAAAACCGGATGAAATTCATTTGAATTTGCTTAAAAACCAGTCAAAATTCGAAAACTACTATTTGAATTTGCTAAACCAGGAAAAACCGGCCGGTTTTTCCGTTCCCGGACCCGACCGGTAAGACCGGTTACCGCCACTAGCCGGGTTTTTTTATCTCTGGTTGGAACAAACTACAGTGGCCCATTTAAAGAGTGATGCATGGACGCAGAGTGGCCCGTCTAAAAAGTGAGATGTGAGAATGTTATATTCATGCTTCTTGGTTGCATAAGCAGGGGTATCTGAACCATCAGAATGGTATTTCCTATTTCACCGTTTTGCAGAATAACATATCATATAATACTGCGAAAGAAAAATGGTTCCAACAAAGTACACATGTAGGCACAAGAAAAAAATGAAGGGAGAGACCAACTAAAATAGTACATCTAAAAAGGAACAATGCATGGTCTAAAAAGGAAGTGTATGAAAGTCCCGTAATTTTTTTCTTTGTTGCATAAGGATCTCTGAGTTGCATAAATTTATATCTAGTGATACATATGAAAAGCAAACAACTGTTTTAGGAAATTCAAAGAGAGGCTTTGCAGTCATCAGAAAACCGGATAATCACACACCTCAAATACCCCATGAAGCTGATGGGTCGTGTAGTTATAAAGGAAAAGAGGTAGACCAGGAGTAATTGCTCGGACTGAATCACGATATCTTGCTGGTAACCCTGCGGAACACCAACAAATCTGGAAATGTTATATCAAAAGGCAAATCATAAAACATTTTTTCAAAATGATGTGTCAAGTGATTTCTCAGGAGATATGGTACCACATACCAAAAAGCTGCCTCTTGAGATCCTCCTGCATCGTATCATTGTTGCAGACAAAGATGTATCCACCAAGAACCTCATTCCTTGGTAGCATCTCACTTGTTGGCAATGTCTTGAAGCGCTTGTCAACAGCAAAATTGTTGTTACTGTTTCCATTGTTGTTATTACCACCATTGTTTTTGCCATTTGCCTCTTTCCCATTTGTACTATTCGAATATTTGTTGACCCCAACATTCATCTTGAATGGATTGGCATTCCCATTGCTTCCCTTGGGGTACATCGGATTCATGTTATAGACCATGTTGCGGAAAGGGTTCTTCATGGCAGCTTCATTCATCTTGAGATCATTCATCTTGAGACCTAAGTTCATGAGGCCAAGATTGAGGTTGTCCATCTTGTTCTCATCTTGGTGGTAGGATAACTTGTCCCATTGCTTCGCATCAGGGACACTGTTCATCCGCGCATAGTCAAGGTCATTCATCCTCTCAGCCTTTGATTTGGTGATCTCAGCCAGCTTCGATGTCATCAGAGACCATTGACGATCCTCCACTACCTTCGATTGCCCACGGAATTCATCTCCAAGATGCCACAGGTTGTCCATTGCTCAGTCCAATCTCTCCACCTTTTTGCAAGAAAGCATTAACATACATCAAGTCACCAGCAGATATCACTACAAGATCCTACTTTTTAAGACTAAATGAATCATAGGACACAACGCTATTGTGGCATCAAGTGAACAGATCTCCCATCCAAAGCGGCATTCCAAATAATTCCGTTGAATAGTTATTGCTAAACACACACAGCAATTAAAAACCCAACCTTTACTATCTAGCTTTAGTATGAACATATACCCGTTGAATCCCCAAACATTTTCTTTTAAAAAATAAACAGCTATCAGTAGTATTAGTTCAGGGTAGTAGACACCAAAATACATGGGCGGATGCACCCGCGCCTTGGATAGTCTACTCTTATAAATGGGATGGGGTCAAACCAAGATCGATCTTGAAGAAGAAAGAAAGATCTTGTTGGATTCAATTGTTCATAGCAAAAATTGTTCATAGCAAAGAAAAGACCAGAGCAACCAACGAGCAACAACCCAAGCAAGCTAGGGCTTCCTTACCAACAAAAGGAATCAATCCGCGTCCGGATGGATCTCCACTCCACGCCAGGCAGTACAGCAGAGGGGCTTCGCGGGGTCAGGTGTGCTTCGGTGGCGGTGGGAGGAGGACTAGCGGCGGATTCGGGACGAGAAGGCAGGAGAAATCGAAGAATCCTAGATTTGGGGTCGAATGCTGCTGCGACGAAGAAAGAGACGAAGGGGAGGAGACTTGGTTGGCTCCCACTTTGCTCCGTCCACCTGTCAGTGAATGAGGAGGAGCGAGGTGAGGTGTCACCCTCTATTTAGAGACGGCGGCAAGGAGAAGTGGCTCCGGACTGCGGGTGATTTGCGTTGGAACCTATGGGTTTAGACCAATAGTCGGTGTACATATGGGTGTTTTATCTCAAAATTTAGTAGACTTTTTAGTTTTTATAAATAAAAGGAACTAGTTATTATAAAAGGCTAATCATTTAAAGAGTAATAAAGATAAGTAAGAAATCATTTACATCCTGCGTTCAATCTATTACTCTGTTTTTATGTTCTTGCATTATTTTACGATTATGAGTTTGTCTATGAAAGAATCGCTCGGACTAGACTCGCTAGCGACGGTTTCTCAACACGTTATCAGCACGATCGATTGTCCTCGGATCGAAAGGTAATTGTCGTAGCACGATACTCGTAGATTGAATCGCTTTTCTCTATTATTTTCAATTATCCAAATTTAGCTTTCTAGATTGGTTTGTTCTACAGTGTAAATTTGCTCTAATCAACCGCGAGCTGACTTGAAGTCGCCGGCACAATACCGATCGGTATATTGTATGAAAGAATAGATGATGATTGCACTGTGGATTGCAAATCGTTTTAATCTACCGCGAGCCGACTTGAAGTCGCCGGCCAAGCAGATCAGTGGATTGCATGAATAGTGCTCGAATGAACACTTCTTGGATGAACAATGCTCGCATGCACAGTACTTGGATGAACATTATTTTTTAGATGAGCGAAGAAACAACAAAAAAATTATCGGCCTAGAGCTCGCCTCCTCCGCTAAGCCATGAAGCCCTCAAACCGCGCCCGACGCTCGGTCACCCAAGCATGACAAAAAAGAAGGAAAAAAAAAAAGGAAAGGGGGTAGTCTGCGGCGCGACACCTACGCGGCCGAATCCGTCGTCGTGCGCTCTGCGTTAACCGCCGCCGCCGCCGCCGCCACCTCCACCGGCCGGATCGCATCCGACGCAGCGCCGAGGCCGCCACATGCCATCGCTCGACTGCGATCGTCGCCGGATGCTCGCCGCCTACATGGCCGATATGCACCGCGCCGTTAGCACGCATGGCGCGCCACGGCCGCACCAGCGTCGTCACCAAGGCATGGTCGCTGCGTCGCGCTCGCCACGGCGAAGCGCACCGCATGGCGAGCATCTGCGCCATCGCGCGCATGGGCCTGCGTCGCTGGAGCGCGACTGTCGCCGCTATTGCTCCCATGACGGCGCTCCACGTCATCGCGCCTTGCAACGCGATATCGCCCCGGCCGTGTGCCCCAGGCCAGGCTATGCACGCCGTCGATGCTCGCTGCGCCGCCTTGTCGCCGGCTATTGCTCCCGCGACGAGCGACACCTCCACGCCGCCACCTTGCCTTAAACTCCGATGTCGACGGCCTCCGGCGTGGCCACCCCGAAGCTCGATCTCTCGCCAACCATGCGACCAAGCCGTCGGCTCCCGCGTGCGCTTCGCCTTGGTCACTCCACCTGCGTGCAGGCGCCGCCGCCACCAATCCACAGGGCAAGGGGGAACCCTAGCACCCCCTGCCACCCGTCTGGGCTGGGCCCTGATGGGCTGAACACAAAGAGGCCAGCCCGAAAGAATCCGGGAAAAGAAAGAAGATAGGGGGAAGGAAGGAAAAATCCCAAAACTTGCAAATAAGCTCTCCCATTTTTCTGAAATTACACGAGAAATTTTCTCAGAATTGGAAATTAGCGGTTTAGCCCTAAAATTACATATTTCGCCGAAAATTTATTTTTTCCAGCAGAAAAGGGCTTAGGGAATTCAATTTTTGAATCGATTTTAGCATTTAAAGTATGTTTAACTTTGTTATTATTATTTCTATGCAATTTATGTATTGTATTTGCTATTTTGATTATCTGTGATTGTTTATATTACTTTTAATCATTGAAAATAGCAACAAATAATGAAAATATATAGAAAAATACAAAATCACAAACCGGAAGTTCGAAAAGCATTATGAGAATTTTGCAACCATTTCTATGCAGATTACCAGCAGTAATCTTATGAACACTTTGCATAAATATGAAAATGATTGGCATCACGAACCAAGATTTCGAAGAACTACCCAATATGGCCAGAATTTGTACCAGTCTTCAACTTTGTGATAAGGTAATCACAGATGAGCGGAATATTGAGAAGACTATCTCTACCTTTCACCCGAATACGATGCAATCTGCACGCAACTATTGTCAAGATGACTGCAAGGAGTATGTCGAATTAATTGATATCATGCAATTTGCGGAAGCTCAAGATGATGTTCTAAAGAAAAATACATCTCACAACCGCCTAGAAGCAATATTGGCCATGAAGCCAATGCTAGTAGCTACAATGAGGAAGCCTCTCACGAAGGAGAGAGGCGAGAAGGGTAAAGTCGTAGGTCGCAGTACGTTATTGATGTTTTCCACTCTAAGAAGAGGGCAAAGGACAGTATGAGGCACACATTGCCATTGCAGGCACAGAGGATCCACAACTATTAGCTGCACTCATGGATGTGGACAGCCCAGTAGCAGCCCCCATCACCCCTCCTTTGAACATCACAACGATCGTAGCCGTAGTTGCCCAAGTGGAGAAGATCGCAATGAAGTAGATTCAGGCATAAGTTTCTACATACTTCGCTGATTCGATCTAGTTCACGCGTTGCACTTAGATCTTTTTACAGTCACTTGCAGTTTGTGATTGCGATGGAACTTTGAATAATAGTTGTAAGTTTTGGGAGAGCAAAGCATTAGAATTCTTATGATGAGTCCTGCAAGACTTATTTTTCCGTATTTATAATAGCAAGTTATGTTCTGATATCTGAAGTATTTTATTTATATGTTGCTTGCTTCCTACTACATATTAATAAAGTACCTTATATTAGAACATATGTGGCACCCTATGGAGGAATTGTGCTTAGCAGATAGTAGCACAACGAATATCATCTCGAGAGAGATAAAAATTTCTAGTCGATCAGCAAGAATGCTGGTAGTCTCATGACAATCGCAAGCAGCGATACTTGTATAATGGGCTCAGGAAGACCCACAATTATACTCCCGATGAGCACAACATTGGCCATTAAATAAGCCTTGTTGTACCCAGAATCGACTAGAACTCTCTTAAGCTTTAAAGATATTCGTGCTAATGGTCTTCACGTAGAGACTGAAGGAGAGTGTGGTAAATAATACCTGCTCATTACAAAGCGTGAAGAAACTGGAAAAAGGGTATTAAACGACTTTCTTCATATGAATCTGGACTATACTACACTAATATTAAGGCATCTGCAGCCTATATTGTCATGAAAAACGTATTTAGAAGATCTAAACTTTTCCATCTTTGGCATGATAGATTATGTCGCCTAGGTCTTAGGATGATGAGAAATATAATTAACAATTCACAGGGATATAATATTAATTAAAAGAATTCCCCAAATTAGGAAGATTTTGTATGCCCTGCATGTGCCACCAACAAATTAATTACTAGACCTTGCTATGAAAGTAGAGAATGAAATCCTTGCATTCATGTACAGTATCCAGTGAGACATTTGCGGTCCTATACAGCCCCTGACAGGGCTATTTAGGTATTTTATGGTGCTCATCGATGCTTCATCGAAATGATCGTGCATATATTTATTGTCTACGAGAAACTATGCTTTTGCAAAGCTAGTCTCGCAGATGATTAAAATTGAAAATAATTTTCCAGATCATCATGTGAAGTCCATCAGAATGGACAATGTTAGAGAATTTACTTCAAAGACATTTGATGATTATTTCATGAAAATGAGAACTAAAGTTAAGCATTCCGTACCGTATGTCCACATCCAGAATGGACTAGCAGAGGCATTAATTAAAAAGATTAAATTTTTGTCCGACCACTTTGAAAAATTGTAATTTACCAACTACATGTTGGGGACACGCAGTCCTGCTCGCAGCAACTCTCATCAATTTTAGACTGTCGGCATATAACATCCATTCACCTATGCAACTAGCGCAAGGGTCAACAGAAAATCTCTCATTTACGAAGGTGTGGTTACAAGGTTTATGTACCTATACCGTCGCCATAGCGAACTGAAATGGACCCTCTCTGAAAGTATGGGATATACGGTGGTTATGAGACATCATCTATAATCAGGTATTTTGACCCTATGACTGGAGATTTACATGCAGCCCGCTTCGCTGATAGCATATCTGATGGGCATTGTTTCCCATCATTAGGGGGAGAAAATCAACCCCTTGATGAAAAATATCAGAAAATAGAGAAGTCCAGAAGATAATAGAAGTCCAGAAGATAATTGAAATCAATGCACATGACCCGCGCACTAGTGAAGCAAATAGAGAAGTCCAGAAGATAATTGAAGTCTAGAACACAATTGAAGTCGAGAAGATAATTGAAGTCCAGAAGATAATTGATTTGCAAATATTAGTGAATCAACTGCCTGACCACTTTAGTGATTTGAAGAGTGTGACCAAGTCGCATATGCATGTACACAATGCACCGGAGAGGGTTGAAATACCAATGAAGGTACCCCTAATCCCATCCTAAGGCCTCAGAAAGGACGAGAACTCCGGCCCCTCGAATCCGAAGTAACCGGGGACGCTTGGTGAAAAAAAGATAAGAAGGACTTGACATAACCGATCACCGAAGTTCCCTAGAACTAGAAGGGGGGCCAGTTGATACCTGGCACCAGTATGGCACCTTCAGAAAAGGCATACCAGAATTAAACATCCCCATGAAGGGAGACATCAGTATAGTTGTGTGCGCACACATCAGAGCTAAAAAACTGAAGGGACTTGCCCCCGCAAATTGGAAGCAGGGGTGAGCAAGTAGAAGCATTAGAAGAATCGTCCCTTAAAGAAATAGCTATAAACTTTGTGACCTTAGAAGAATTTATGAATAAGACAAGAGCCAATGTCGATATTGATTTTACAAAGAAAATTACCACAATCAATGATCTTGATCTAAGCGTGCATCGCTCGCTGAATAAAAGAAAAAAAATAGATTGGGAGGATTGGAAGAAGGCAATAGAAGCAGAATTATTATCTCTGAATAAAAGAAAGGTGTTTAGGCCTATAAGCCGTTCGCCTTCCCATGTGAACCCTATAGGGCATAAGTAGGTATTTGTTTTGAAGGATATAAGAAAATAATGAAGTAAAGCAAGGCTTGTTGCACCAGATTTCCCTCAACGTCCAGGAGTTATTTATTAAGAAACCTATTCCCCGGTCGTGGGCAGAACCACCCTTTAGATACTTAATCTCAATGACAGCTAAACTTGAATTTAGAAATGCAATTGATGGATGTGGTAACTGCATACCTTTATTGGAACTTGGATTTGGACATTTATATGAATGTACCTAAATATATCCATGTTCCGAACCAAGACATAGCAAATGGAAATCTGCACAGTGTAAAACTCAGAAAGTCACTGTACAGACTTAAGCAATCAGACAGGATGTGGTATAATCGCTTAGCGACTTTCTATGTAAGAAAGGCTACATGAACAATGAGAATTATATTTGTGTAATTATACAATGATCCCAGGATGGATTTGTATAATCTCAGTGTAAGTAGGTGATCTGAATATCATCGGAACCTTGGAAGGTATTAAGAAAGCAAGTTCTTACCTGGAGTCGGAGTTCGAAATAAAATATTTGGGTAAAATCAAATATTGCATTGGCTTGCAGCTTGAGCATACCCCTAAAAGGATATTAGTACATCACCCCTGAAGTGTAGAAGGAGTCAACCTTCGAAAGTGCCAATGGTCGAAAGATCCTTGCAGCAAAACAAGGATCCATACAGATCTAGAGAAGAGGGGGGAAATCCTGAGATCGGAATTCCCATACTTGAGTGCAGTAGGAGCACTCATGTATTTAGCAAAATGTACTAGACCGGACATTGCATTTACCGTGAACCTACTAGCAAGGTATAGTGCAGAACCTACCAAAGGCATTGGCAGGGAATGAAGGACATCTTCCGTTACCTCAAAGGAAGCAAAGACATTGGTCGTTCTACAGAAAGAACTAAGACCTGTCTTGAATGGTAATGATGATGCCGGGTACCTGTCAGATCCATATACAACTAAGTCGCAAATAGGCTATGTATTCCTATGTGGTGAAACTGTAATTCCATAGAAATCGTCTAAGCAAAGTCTTGTATCGACTTCAACGAACCACTCGAAAATCATAGCACTTACGAGGCTTCACGAGGCTTCACAAGAATGTGCTTGGCTTCGGTGGATGATTCACCACATCCAGTAGTCATGTAGATTGAATATCATGTAAACCCCCGCTATTATCTATGAAGATAATGGCGTTTGTGTTGCACAACTGCAAATGGGTTATGTGAAGAGTCATCTCACAAAGCATATAAATCCCAAGTTCTTCTATGCTCATGAACTACAAAAGATTGGTAAAATTAAAGTAGTCTAGTTGGACAAGTCTCTGATTCGGCCTCCTACTAATTCTTATATTCAGGTAAAGTTTACATCTCTCGCAATCTGACATCGGTTCGGTAAAATTCCATAACATACTAAGTCATGTGAAAATCTTGTAGATTTATTCACTAAGTCAATCCCATCATCTAGCTTTGAAGAATGCATAGGTGGAAATGGAATGATGAGACTTAGAGAAGTGCAGGATTCAAGGGGATAATCTTCACAAACTCATTATTAAAACTTAATCACGAAGATCGAGTACCCAAAGAGTAAATCCTGGAGATTACATGAAATTTGGTGGATTGTACTCTTTTCTCCCTTGACGAGTTTTCCTGGAGTTTCTCGGCTAAGGTTTTTAATGAGTCAATTTGTGCAACGCAGCAGAACGTGTTATGTACTCTTCCTCTAAATTTTCTCCACTGGATTTTTATGGAGTTTTGACGAGACATGAACATGTGAGGATGGGTGCCCAAGGGGGAGTGTTGGGAAACTATGGGCTTGGCCCAGCAGTCGGCCCATATATGGGCGCCCCATCCCAAACCCTAACAGGGTCTCTAGCCTATAAATAGGGGGTACTAGTCATTGTAAAAGGTTGATCGCATGAAGAGCAATAAAGAGAAGCAAGAAGTCCCCTACATCTCTGTGTTCAATCTATTATTCTATTCTTGTGTTCTTGCATTGTTCTCACGATTATGAGTTTGTCTACGAGGTAATCGCTCAGATTGGACTACTAGCGATGATTCCTCAACAATTTGCATGTCGTGCCACTAGTGGTGGGGTTGGGAATCATTTGTCTACTTTGTTTGGTGGTCGGCCTGGATGGTTGTATGTTCGGGTTAAGCAAATGTCATTCTGTGCCCACCAATGGAAGAATTTTTTAAAAAATAGTATTAATTTAAAATATAATTATAAAAAATAGTTATTTTTTTTTACAAATATAGGTGCCTGTCGCCAATTGATGTGGCGAAAGGATCATGTCACCATTTGGAATGGCGATAGTGCCTATATATAAATTTTTAAATTTTATGTCTAGATAATTCTGCCTAAAGATTAAGTGTATTTCATGAATTAGTGTTACTTTGTAGTGTCCGTGTAGTACGAAATCCAAAACTGGAGAAGATAACAAAATATGAAGTAGGGAGTGTGAGATCGGTGGCGCGATTTGGAACACGAGTTTGGCAGTGCAATAACACAAATAACCCCTTCGGAGCGAAATGAAAAATTAGTTGGGTTTCGGGTTGCCATATGCGTTGTTGTCCTGATTGTATTGTTCATGAAACTAATTTTTTCGGGAAAGGATTACGTAATTTGTAATAGTCAAAATATATGGGAAAAGATATTTAAGTTCTAAAGACTTCATAATTTAATTGCGAAATACATGGCGCGCTCGGTTTGGTTACGTACATTAGAAATGACAATATGCACGAATGAGCAAACTGAAATACACCTACGATACATGCGCGCCTTTTTGGAATCCAAAAAAGAATTGATTGGAACAAAATCGATCAGTCCGGACGACCCATCGCTCCCTTCCCCTTCTATCTGGAATTTTGCGGCGTTGGCCAGTCTTTAAGTCAGCCATGTTCTGCAAGACGGGTTGGACGATTGAATGATATTATGATACCACAATGTAGGTCCAAGTAATATTGAGGATGCATACTGAACATAATTTACCTCTTCGATCTGTACTGCACTCAGGCGATGGGGAGCGCTAAGACGGCCGTCGATCTCACTAGCAGGAGTCTTCTCCTTGTGCGCCGCATGCTCAGCCCGGTCGCACTTAGCATTTGGTGCCTTTTCAGTTGGGTCAGGTACATAGGGTTTCCAGCGTTTGAAGGTCTCAAATCGCATCGCATAATTCAGCATGAACTTCTGTTGAATGAACACCCTATCGTACATGTTCGAGTTGTCGATCTATTGAAAGAAGTTTCATCGTATCTCCGGCTGCCATTATGCGAGAATATAGTTAGGATTTGTGGAATGGAACATAAGATGTGGAAAATTTATGTGTGTGCAATATTCGCTTACCACCTGGAGTACACTCGGGCGGCCGTCGTCGGGTGTGTGGAATGGATGATCTTTGTTGGTTCTTCGCACACACATTGTAGGTATGGGAACTCCGGTGGTACTAGCACATCCTTCATAGAAGAATCTGGGTAGGGTTTAGCCCTCTTGGCAAGTCACTTGCGCTTCTACAGGATCTTTGCATAGAAGTTCGCCACCAAGTCCAACATCTCCTTTCTCACAGTTGTGTGAATCGAACTTTGGTGAAATGTTGGGTGTGGTGGTGTAGTGTTATTCTGCAGCTCTCTTCTCCTCCACTTCTCTTCTTCCCTCCTTTTATAATGGGCTATTTTGGCCTGAAAAGGGGGTGTGGCTGAGTGCGGTCTTTTCTGTCTGAAAAGGTGGTGTGATCTAGTGTGGCCTTGTCGATCTGATAAGGTAACGTCGCAATATATTGTCATCTTGGTTTGCAAAAGTTACAGCATGTGGCGTGACAGGATGCGGTCTCTTTCGGCCTGAAAAGAGGGTGTGGCGGAATGCTGTCTTTTTAGTCTAAAAAGGATGTTTGGCATAGTGTGGTTTTGTCGGTGTGATAAGGTAGCGTCACAATATGTTTGCCAACTCAATCTATAAAAGTTGCAGCGTGTGGCGTGACAGGGTGCGGTCTTTCGGCGTGAAAAGGGGACACGACGTAATGTGCTCCTTTCTGTCTGAAAAGGTGGTTTCGCAAAGTGTGGTGTCATCTTGGTCTACAAAAGTGGGAGTGTGTGGTATGACCCGGTGCGGTCCTTAAGGTCCGAAACGAAGGGGTGTCGCGATGTTGACTCCCTCACGTGGTTACCCGTGCACACAAGAACAAACAGTATCTGGACACAACACTACCATAATTTAAGTTGTACATAAATTTATATTTACATAGCATGACTGATATTTACAACTAATATCTACTCATGGGTCCTCTTGGGGCGTACCCCACGATTGGCTCCTGGCCTCGTCCGGGGCACCTACGGGCGCTGGTACGAGTAGGTCAAATGCTTAGGCGGCTGAGGCACCCTGCCAGCACGAGTAGTCTAAGGGAGTGTCACGAGAGGATCTTGTGTCGATTGCGTCGCTCCGGGCGCACCATGCAGCTGTGAAGCCCCACAGAGACTTGGCCTCTCTCGCATCACGAAGGCCCACTGCCACCCAGGTCGAAATCATAGTCCCCGAGCGTGACTCCTTGTGTGACACCAGGTCCTACCAAAGGGGTGTGTGAGCTATGAAACAGTTGGTTAAGCATGTAAACATGGCGGACATACTGAGATAATACGTTGTGCATACGTGTAAACAATATAGAAATACCTAGGTGCGCTAAGGTAGCGGATCGTTCTGCGTACTTGTGTCATGTGTACGGGTGGTACTTAGGACCTGCTAGAGAAAATTATCGTTAGTAACTACTGCAGTTCGAAATGAACAACCAGACGTGAGTGTGTCATGCTGACCTGTGAACTATGCCAGGGTACTCCCAACACGGTGCCACGAGGACCTACCCGTCACTTCCGAGTGAGGATCCGTGGGGCGTGACACACCGTGGCTCACCCCCCATCCACGCACAGGTGGGTCCTCCACCTCCCTCGGCCTACGACATGACGCTAGTTAGATGCCTTGCCTCGTATTTTCGACGAACTGGTCCATGAGCCCTCTGATCTCTTACGACGTCATGTTGAAGTGCTCCACGAGTATCATATGATGCACGGGGGTCGCCAACTCGTGCATCTCCCAATGTAGATCGACCGATACATGTAATTAACAAGTTAGGAAATAAAAACTTATGAAGCGAATAATATGTACATACCTTTCAATACATACCATGCGATGGAATGTGGAGTCCGGCTGGGTGGGGTACGTATCGGATGTCGCAACTCGTGTTGTGGTGGGTCGTCCATGACCCTGACACAGCGAACCCTCGTACGACTGGAGTACCACTCGATGTACTCATCGTACGTCCCGGGCTCGTAGGGAGCATCCTGCTGGACGACGTTCTCCAAGGCGAAGCCACCCCTAAACCGAAGGGAACATCCTATCTATCTAGAAGGTCGTAACAGGGACTCCCTTCCTAGTGTACCTGTGGAAGGCCAAATGAATGTTTCGTAGGTACGTAAGGCAAATGATACGATAGAAGTAAAATGTGAACTTACCCATGGACGTTCAGCGTCACCCGCTGTCCCCAGGGGCTGGGACCTCCTATCGCAGATCGAACTAGCATATCACCCGGTGCATGTGGTACTCCTCCAAGAAGACGTTGTGAACCAAACACCTCCACATGTACTAGTACACGTGGACTCGCATTCAAAGGCTCGACAGGCCTTGGGATGCGTTCACGTACACCTTGTTGGAAGTGTACGGTGTCCAGATGATGTGATCATCCGTTAACCGATCGAACATCACAACGTAGTCCGGGTAGGACACATGCGTAATGATCGGAGTGAAGGTGACATGTCCAATGAAACAACGAAAACTTCACACAACAAATTGAATTACATGACGAAAAATAATAAATGTTAAGAAATCTTACCCGTTAGTGACACCACACCGTATCCATGGTCGGCTAGTCCACGTCGTCGTCCTCGTCATACATGGCGATTGCGTAGGCGCCCAAGTCCAGCTGTGGTCGTCCGATCTGGAAACACTCGAAGGACCACAACTGAAAAAGCAGCGGGCATCCAGATGGGACAGAGCTATCCTAAACCCGGTGGCACACGTCGCACAATCCGCGTTATGCCACGCACAACATCACTGGGCCCCAGGTGTAGGGTTGCATGTCCTGCACCTCCCAATCCGCCAGCTTGCGTGCGTACCAGATGCAGTGCTTGTCGACGCTGTTCTATGGGACCCTAGGAAAATCACCCACTCGAACAGCCACAACAAGTAGACCTCAAAGTACCTCCTCACCGTGTGCTCGGGTGCATCCTCTGCCACACTCTCTTGCTGCAAGAATACAGATACACATCAGAAAGGGCACAAATCAATTGATGCGGGAGGACAAGAGTTACAAAGACTTACGTAAAACTGGCAGATCCACTTCAGCTTCGCCCATGGGTGCTATTGAACTCCTATAGCCATTGTCGGGCAGTAGCACCCCTTGGAACCTCGCCAGGAACTTCGTGCGCCACGTGGCTGTGATGCCTGCGTCGCCAGGGGTAAGCCCTCGCAGGGCAACCCGGTCAGGAAGGTCACGTCCTGAAGCGTCGGTGCCATCTCCCTGCATGAGAGGTGAAACGTGTGCGTCTTCGGCCTCCACTAGTCAACCAGCGCCATCAGGAGGCAACGGTTGTATGGAAAGCGCCTAGACATACGACCACTGCTCACGCGGTCCTGGTGCTCCTCCCACGTCGCCTCAACCATCCTCGTCGGTGGAAGGAGGCCTGCCTCCCTCAAACTGTGTCTAAAAGATTAAGAACAAATGTTAGTCCACCCAAAGTAGTCAGGTTGAAATTGAGTATACGAAGGTCGCAACTACACATACCTTGGAACCCAATGTGAGTCCACCCTCCACGCCCTCATGGGCGTGCACAGCCGCAACGCGCCAAGCTCAATCGCCGCCTCGCCCTCCTGGGTAGAATGGTACTTGAGGAGGCTATGATGATGCGTGCCAACGACCGGGTCAAGCAACTCATACGATCACTGTGCATCGTGTCCTGGGTCCGTCATACATGAAAATTTAGTGCATACATTGTAAAAACTACAAAATATATACAAAAAGTAATAAGAAGCGGCATACCTAATTAATTAAATTTTAAAAGGTAACTTGCTACGTTCATTGTTTAAAAAGTGTCTCGAGCATTTACAAAATATTTACTGTATATAAATGGAAATAATAAATAAGTTTGGGATATTTTAATTCACATCTACATATCCTATGTACCATCTCTGAATTTATTAGAGAATTTTTTGAGGTGTCTAGCTATTTTCCTAGTTTAAAAAGTTCTTCCGGTATTAATAGAATATTTAACATGCACAAATGGAAAATAAAATTAAGATGGGATTATTTTAATTCAGCTCTACTCTACACACCCTGTTTAGCTACTCTACAATTTTTATAGGTATCCGACTACTTTCCTTGTTTGGAAAGTGTCCTAACATTTACAAAATATTTACTGTATACAAATGGAAACAAAAAAATAAGTTTGTATTATTTTAATTCAGCTCTACATACTTTATGTACCTAATCTAGATTTCTTAGAGAATTTTTATAGATATCTTGCTATTTTCCTAGTTCTAAAAGTATTTTTATCATTAAGGCAATATTTATTTTTCGCAAATGAAAACAAATGTTAAGTTGGGATTAACAAACCATATTTAGCTACTCCACAAATTTTACAGATTTTTAATAGGTATCTTTTTTTAGAGGTGTCCTCCTATTTTCCTAGTTTAAAAAGTATTTTTGGAATTACCAAAATTATCTATTGACGTAGTGTACACAGCTAAAATGACGTACTACATCAAACAACAATACAACTAAAATTATCTAATACATTGAATTCTATGATGCTATTTTCATTTACTAACCTACAAGGTTTCGAATTTATGTACAAAGTTGCAAAAAATATTTACCTACTAATTGAGCGACCAGATCTGCCGCTCCTCTACGAACCGGTAGGGCTTCGCTACGTCTCTTCTGCCCCCCCTCCTTCCCTCTTGACAAGGATCTAGAAATCCTCATTTAATTATTTATCTGTAATCCTTATTATGGATAATAACGTCATTATATGGTTTTTGAGTATACCCTCAATGTTCTTAAGGGAGAAGCTGGAGTCGTAAGATCTTCTACAACTACCTCATGAATGTAAGTTCTTCTATGATTACCTCATGGTCATAAGTCTTTCTACGACCAGGTCAGCTACGACCACCCTATAGTCGCAAGTCCTTCCACAACTAGCACATGATCGTAAGTTCTTCTACGATTACCTCATGGTCGTAAGTCCTTCTATGACCAGGTTGGTTACGACCACCCTATATTTAATCGAGCTTAGAGACAAGCAAACCCAATTGATTATGACATCTAAACAGTCAGTATACACCATTATTCTCTAGAATAAATGTATGATTAATCTCCCTATCCTCGTGATAACTGCCTAGTGACGTGGGAACGTTATTTCTCCAACAGTAATCTCTAGTAACTATACCATCATCTGAAGCATTGATGCGCCCTTTGGGTGGAGAGTTTGCTGCCCAAGCACGCTATAAAAGGATGAATCACCATACGGCGGAGGGGAAAAAGGAGGATCAAGAGCACAAGGTATTGCCTTTTCAGCCTTTCTCTTGATCTGTAACCAGCATAATCAATATAGCCACACAGGAGTATGATTGTTATTCTTTTGGAGAAGGCCCGAACTTGGATAAAAATCCCTATGTCATTCTCTGCGTGATTTGAGTCTTAGAGACTCACCGAATCAAATAATCATTACATAAGTTCGATCTTAAAACACCTACACTTCTCTTTTCTTTTTCGGAATTAAAATGACTTTTCCCCTTTTTTTGGTGGGGGGGGGGGGGGTATAGCCACTCCCTCAACTGGCGACAAACGGTAATTAGGTTCCTGTCGCTACTCCAATTGGCGACAGACATCTATATTTGTAATTTTTTGACTATTTATTTTTGCAATTATCTTTTAAATTAATATTATTTCAAAAAAATCACTAGTGGAACTTGCTAGAAATATAGAAATTTGAATGTTGTATATGTTTGATTACATCATCTTTAGGTATGTTTGATTTTTGACAAAATTGGCTACACGACATCACAATTTCGTGTCATTAGCGGTAGGACAACCAAATTTTGTATCTTTGCCTAAGGACACTACACTTTCGCGGTTATTTGCCTGAAGACACTCCAACCAATATAATATCATTTCCGGACTGAAGAGGAGGGAGGAGGCTAGTGAAAAGCCTATTTTGCCCTTTATGCCGAACCCGTTTGTAGTTGGCTTGGTCAAACCATATGACAACCACATGTGTATCAACCTCACTCGTACTCATCCCCTTCACTCTCCTCTGCTCTCATTCAGGCTCGTTGCGGTCGGAACGGGCCGCATGGCTTTGGGCGAGGTGACAAGAACGGAGGGCACACGACGCGTTCCCGGACATGGGGAACTCGTTTGATGTGCTAGCACACCTTGAGGTTGTCGTGGTGGAGCTGACGATGGCGCAGAGGGAGGAAGGAGTTCAACGATAGTGAGCTCAGGCGGCTCCTTCGACTTGGGAAGGGGTCGGGCAACTCGAAAAAGATGGAGGTGAGAGAACAATGCTTGGATTGAGCGCACGATGAATGCGACATAAAAGCCAAACTATGGTGTACTCCAGTAATGATACCTCGGCGAGGAGGTGCTAGGTCCATTGAATGCACCACGCATTCTTCTTCTTCCCCAAGTCCGGCCACCACACCCTTGACCCGATCCGTCACTCTGGTGAGTTCCCATCGAAATCAATCGCGTCATGATGTGTTCCCAAGCCTCCTCCATCCTCCTCAATTAATTTCATTTTCTCATTGTTGTTCGCTGGAATTGAACCCATCTGTATCAGCTTTGTCCGAGTGCTGTCGTGCCAAATTCGTTGTCTCCGGTGAGCCCCTGTCGTCATTGACCTCACCATCATCTTCCTTGTACTACATTATACCTCATGCTCACCTCGTCTTTGCTGAAATATGGTCAAAACACCGTTGCTATCGTCCACCTTCTCCTGTGGCCAACACCGTTGTTGTGGCCCTCCATCGTGGGCTGTGTCTAGCAGCATTGTCGCCACCCTTGTGATCGTCATCACTGCCACATTACGTTGGAAAGGAATGCCTCTATATCGAAGGGCTATGTTACTGATATCAGTTATCCGATTTTGTTTATTGCAGTGGATTCAATTACATATTGATTGCTACGGTTTGTATAGTGCTCGTATAGTTGTACCGCAGGACGGAGTGAGTTCTACATGCGTGATAATGTCAAACACAACGAAGCATAGCTTTGGTCATGACTAGGAAATCTCCAATGTGTAGTATGAATGTAAGTAACCTCTTTTGTTTTGCTTCTTTCGCCATATCTAAATGAGCAGTGCAAACATATATAATTTTGGCTAATGTCCGGTGTCCGCTCGATCGGTCACCCATATAGTACTGATCTGATTATACAGCCTAACCGGCAATTATACGGTAATTCATATGCGTCGAGGTTTACCCGTTTTTAGAACATTGATTTAGCCTGACAACTTGATGGCATCATATCGATGGTACTCTTCCCGTGCGTACCAGTAAATCCTTAGCTGGGGTGCCGAGCAAAAGCAAGTAACGCTTTGATAGACCAGTGGAACATTAATCAAACATGTTTGTCAATTGTCGTACGGTCTTGTCTACAATAACGTACCGTTTATTTCTCTTTAAGCAGAGTGTTGTGTCAAGTACTCCAAGTAAAGTGGTATACCCCTCTTATATCCTAATCCTAAAGCAATTATGTAGTAGCATTTTTTGCTCGTTGACAAATGAACTATGAGACCTAAAAGAACACAAAGCAGAAGCTAAATAGCTCTGTAGCCAGAAATTAACGCCAATGGAGCCCATACCCTTGGTTAGATGGCTGCAGGAATCGCAATCAAGCAGGTTTAGAAATCACAAGCCGGAACTCAGAACTATTGGATTAGGAAAGAAACACATAAAGGCAAGTCCATTCATGTATATCCATCCATCTACCTCCTCCAACTACATTGCCCTTGCTTCCCGATGACGTCGTTGTTGCTTAGTTTGCGCTTTTTGTTGCCTTGCATTACATCCATACAACGAGAAGATGCATGCATCCGTGTATAATTATATAATTTTTGCCTAAATGTTACTATTTGGAGCGGTATTAGCGTAAATGGTATTCTCGCGATCGTAATTACAAAAATAACGCAATCGTCCGCACCACTATAAGACGAACGACTCCTGTGCTGACATCTCGCACGGATCGTGTTTAGGAGGCAGAGATGCAGCGAGCCAGCGACTGGGCAAAGTTGCATGGAACAACGGGCAGTGCCAAGGGGACTGCAAAAGGCCGCACGGCCGCGCACATGTTCGATTTGATAGTAAGTTGTGACAAATAAGCACATGAACATGAAACTGTTTTCTTGTGTCATGGAAGTACTAGCTAGTATCTGTGTTTTGAATTTTGAATCAAGCCGGCCTCTTGCTACCCTTGGAAGATTCTTCTTGACTAGGCTCCGCTCAATTTACAAAATCGATGGAATATCTGCATACTACAAAGATCTGCAAGGCCAAGCATGCAAGATGATAAGGTAGCACAGGCCTCATCGTTGCAAGTTGGCAACGCATCTCGCCAAAACTGAAACCTTCTCCTCTTCCTCCTCCAACTTTCTATGTTCTCTTTTCTCTATAAATTAGATGGAAACAGTACTGGTTGTATTAGCTGAGACCATTAATCAAATAGGATTCACATGGAGTGCCCATCTTCAATGGATGGCCTCACATGAGCAAACCGCTCCCAATTTAAGTGTAGCATTGACCATCACTCGTTCCAAAGGGGTTTATGGCTGGTGGCATGAACATGTGAAAAGTGTTATTAGTTGCATAAAGAGCATCTAAAAAAAGTTTCATAAAGAGGGTTACGAATTGCTATTCAATGGGGCATTGCAAGGACACGAGGAAACAAAGAGAATCCGATGCAGTCTCCTCGAGTAGGTTGTGATTTCCATCATTGTACATTTGTACTATTGTCTACTCGTATGAAGAAAAGATTTTTTACCTTTGGTTTTCTGATCAGATCTCGCCGTTTGAATTGAAGCTTTGAAAGGTATATAAGATATTAATCCCTGCAAGTCTTAACTATCGACGAAGCATCTTTCTTATAGTAAAATCAGGCTGCTACAGTGAAATACTACGGTAAGTGCAGTGCCGTTGTATCAGATGAAAGTACCCTCTGCAGTATTGCAGAAAATATCCTCTTACACACGGGCACAACAAGAAAAAAAAAAGAATCAACATCTTTAGTGAGCTGAATGCAAGTCTGAGAATGTACAGCACACAGGCTACGGGAGCGAATGGAAAAACAGTTGTTCACATCGCTAAGGCAGCCAAATCTTAAGAAAAAAGAAATCCGAAATCGAGCTGCAATAGTGCCCACCGCAAGGCTGCGACGACGGAAAGAAATTTGCTGGAGGTGCTGTTAGCTCGTGGAGGTTCGCCTGTAGAATATCGGGCTACTATGCCATTTTCCTGTAAGAACCTCGCAAAAGGTCCAGAACTTGTCCATATGGGGTATGTCGAATCGTAGTACTCCCACGATCGATCGAACTATCTTAATCTTTAAATCATGTTGGTTTTCAACTTCAAATTTTAAATATCTTGAATTTATCCAAGGCTTCATTTCTTTCTTTGATTGGATAAATATATCCATAACGGAGTAATCATCTCGTGAATGTTATGAACGAGTCATAACCATCCACACTTTTCACAGAAAAGGACCACAAATGTCCGTGTGAACAATTTGTAGAACTCCGTGCTTCTTTTTGCGCTTTCTTTATTTTCTTTACATATTTTCCTTTAATGCATTCTCTCGCATTGTTCTAAGTCGAGAACTCTAATCGAGGAAGAATTTCATTCTTAACTAGTCTTTCTATTCTCCCCTCAAATATGGCCCAAACGACAAGGCCATAATTTCGACGATTCATTATGAGTTCTCTTTCGCTTTCTTTCGCTTACATTCAGAGACGAGATTCACCACTTTCGCACGCGACGCTTCTCATTATCGCATATGACATTCACATCATCACACAATGATAACAAATAAAGCTCATTTTGTAATATGGCAAGACCAACACATTCTTTATTAAATAATATTTCGTGACTTGCCATTTCCAAAATTACAATCATAACCATCTTTGTCCAAATTGGAAACGCTAATCAAATTCCTCCAGAAGAGGGAACAAAAGAACATCTCTAAGTAAAAGATTGAGCCATTAGCTAACTCTAATGAAAGATCGCCAACGACTTCAACTTCGCTTGACTCCATTTGCGACTTTAATGCATCTTTCGCTTTCTTTGCGTAGTCCTCGTCGAACGGAATCCTCAGAAGGAATTAGCAACATGAACAGCTTGCTCTCGAGTCAATCCACCAAGTGGATTTCAATATTGTACATACAAGCATTCATTTATGAATGTAATAATGTTCTCACCTTTCTTTGCCATGATCATCTTTAAGTAATCGTGATTCTTCTTGTAGTGTCCTGTCTTCTTGCAAAGGAAGACACCGATCTTTGTCTACAAAGAAATTTATTTTGTTGAGGTTGATGGATGATGCTTTTCCCTTGTTTCTTGAGAAGGAGGTACTGTGGAAGTTCTTTTTCTTGTTATCCTTCACATAGTTGATAGCACCATGTGAGGTTTTAATTCTTTCCTCCTCTTGAACACACATTGCTATGCATTTTTCTAAGTCCCATTTATCGGCCGCATATTGTAATTGACAACAAAAGTGTCAAACTTTTTTCCGCAATGAAGCAAAAATCAAGTGAATAAGGAACTCATCCTTGAGTGCCAAATCCATTGGTTTGAGCTTGATGCCAAGTTGCTCATCCTCAATATGTGTTATCTTATCCCACCACCGAATATTCTCTCTGCCACAAGTCGCTTAATCACCGTGTGTTGCATATGTCTTTGAAGAATGACTCTTTATTTTATCAAGGTATTCTCGTGACAAGAAACATAGTCATCGATTGAGCCCACAATTGCGTGTGCTCAATCAGATCTTTATCACACCATACATTTCTTGTTGGTCAGGGTCCATTTCTTATGCTCTAGGTCATAAGACATCCTGTAAGGGAGCATGATCTCTCTGCCTTTTCTCGCCAAGCAAGATCATCCTCATTTTGACCCTCACCGTGGTGCCGTGAGGCTCATTGGTCGGGCCAGAGTGAGGACCCGCCCACCTCAAATCAAGATAAACGCTAAGTCTATCTTTTCTTCCACTCTCCATAATTATCTCCTTTGAGAGTGGGTATTTCTCCGATACAACTCATCAAGTTGTATCCTCCGAAAAATGTAGATCAAATAAAGTGAGAACGTAACATTAAAATTATATGCCTTATTTCCAACGTTGGTCAAAAATATGACATACAATTAAATCAATTTTATCTATATACATTAAAACTATATCACCGCTAAGCGTAAATAGAAACAATGCATATAAAAATCATCAATTAAAATTATAATATCATATTATCAACTTTGGTTAAAATAACAATATCATAATTTACAATAATTCTTAAAATTAAATTCTTTCGTTGGTTCAATTTAATTAAAAGAATTAATCAATATTAACTTTTGCAATGAAATCGTAATTATTAAAAATAATTCATTATCGTAAGCATTATAATTTTACACATTTAATCTCCGAAATAATAACACGTTGGTGCAAAATTTACAGAGATTTTATACAATTTTTTATTGAAATTCACTCAAAAATACTTCAAAATAAATTAAATCAATTTCGATTACACTGCTCATAACCGCCTAAAAATCGATTAAACCGGTCATTTTATCTTAAAACCGCATTCACTCGTTATCAGCTTTTCTCCCACTACGTCCGTTACATTGTAGCCACCTCTACTTACACTGGTTAGGGTTTTCATGACGCATTTTCAACCGTCGGATTCGATTGAAATCCAACGATCCACGCTTTTGTTGCCCGCCGCTCAATCTCACCTTTGATTTTGATCCGACGGCTCGGCCGGCGTTTTGATGAACAAACCTCCGCGCCACGCTGAGAGAGCGACGGGAGAGAGGATAAAACCGCGCCGCCGCATGCCCTCGCGGCGCGGCGATTCCCCGAGGGGAGCGCGCGCCGCCGAGCGGCTCCGTGTCGGCGCCTTTACCGTGTTCAGGACCGGCGATCTTGAGCTTTTGGCGCCCGGCCGATGAGCCCCGCGAGCGCGCTGCTCGCCTGATGGTCCTCACGGCCGTGTAAGCACTGCGCTCCTTAGATCTAGTCCTTCTTTGAATCTTTTAGGTTAGGGTTAGGTTCCCCTTTTCTTTTGGATCTTCTCCAGGCTTTTCTTTTGCCATCCGGATCCGAGCCTAGATGGCTCGATACCATTGTTAGATCTACTCTAGATCTCTTTTCTTTTGTTTGTTTTGGGGTTCTTGTTTCGGGTTTGAGAGAACCGAGAGAGAGAAAGAGATACCGTCCGATGTAGACGATGACGAGTTGGCCATTGGTCGCTCCTGAGATCTCGCTTAGGCGGCACGACGGTGGAGAAAACAGTTGTTCACATCGCTAAGGCAGCCAAATCTTGAGAAAAAGAAATCCGAAATCGAGCTGCAATAGTGCCCACCGCAATTTGGTCATGGGCAAATGCCCGAGATCAACTCTAACACAAAGACACGACGGAGCGAATGGAAAACAGTTGTTCACATCGCTAAGGCACCAAATCTTGAGAAAAAGAACCAAATCGAGCTGGCTGCGACGGAAAGAAATTTCTTTGGAGGTCTTTGTTAGATCGTGGTCGAAAGATCATGAACTGGTCGTAGAATTTGTGATGATGAATAATTGACATTTTAGTTGTATTAACATTCGTGGTTATGAATGTTTCGATTGTTGGATTTTCAGTGCGAATGGTCGGATCATGTCTTGTATCGGATGGTCTAATCGGTGATATTTGATGATCCTTTTTTTACTAGAATCAGAGTACAGTAGCTACGAGTACCGAGTAATACAGTTCAGAGTATTGTAACTCCGAGTACTATACATACAAGTACTGTAATTCCGAGTACTGAGTGTTAGATTTCCGAGTGCTTTAGATCCGAGTACCGAGTGGTAAAGCTTCGAGTAATATACTCGGTCATAAGTCGAAGTGTGTATCGAGTACGAAGGGCAATCGGAGTTGCATGGTTGAAGGTCAGGAAGCTACAGTGCACGGTCGATGGTCGAAAGCTACATTATCTGGTCGGTGGTCGATTGATTGTAGTCGTAAACTTCGTGGTCAGTAGTCGTAGACTTCATGATAGATAGTCGTGGACTTCGTGGTCGGTGGTCGTAGACTTCATGGTTGGTGGTCGTACGCTTCTGGTAAGTGGTCGTAGGCTTTGAGTGCTTCAATACTTGTTTTCTTCTAGTACCTTGAGTACTCGTGTCTGATTGGTCAGCGGTATGACCGGCGTATACACAGCAGTACGACCGGTTTTACAGAGTTGTCTCGATTTGTATTCTGAAAGTTAAAATTTATGGTCGTGGACGATTTGATTCGTATTTATTGATACATGTGAGTGTGATATGCGTGTGTGAACTGATATTGGTCAAGTTGAAAAACTTGTGTGGGAAAAATGTTCTTTGATCTTTACATGTGTAGGTTGAGCGTGGAGACGGTCATGGTCGATGACGAGGAATACCGGAATTTGGAGGGGGAAATTCAAGGTTCAAATGGTCGTGGATGTCACGAGGTGGTCGTGCTCACGATAGGGCACATGAAGATCAAATGTGAATGTATGATGCATGGTCGAAGCTACAGGGGGTGCCGTCCTAGAGACTTCGACGCATGAAGAGTTACGAAAGACGTTTCATAACAGGAAGGTTTAGAGATATTACTGTGATTTAAGGGCTTTTGGTTCCCTTATTTCACGGAAGAGATAAGATTATGTATCCGTGTTGATACGGACACGGTTAAAGGCCCTAGCATACAAAGACCGAAGTGGTTAAGAGTAACAGGCTCATGGGAGGCTTCTTGGGGCTTTTGGTGGTGGCGGCTTTCAGTAGAGAAAGATTTTCAGTACTTTCTTGCTAGGGTTTGAGGGGTGTCGTGAGAGCACTTTGTAGATACAAAACACGATTGAGAAATAATAGATCAAGTTGTTTCCAAAGAATTTCAGTCATCGCTGGCGGTTTGTGCTTTTGGACACTATGTTCGACTTGTTCTCGTCCATCGTCCTCGATCTACTTTTGTTCGTTGTAGTGCGTCAACTTCCCGAGCCAGAGGGTGGAAGAGATCTGATAGTCAAACTCCTTCGACTAGGTGGTCATAACTATCTCGACAAGGTCGACTTCATCTTCTTCGATTACGTACTGTGGTGTTCTCCCGGCTGTCGACAACAGCATCGACTGGCAAACTGATCACAGCCGTTTCGACCACTACTACGAGGAGACAAACTCGTACGAGTACATAGTATTCAGTATCGGTTAATCTGGAGCAGATTCTTCTCGATAAATTACAAAAGAAGGCACTACAATCATTCACCCCCACCCTCTGATTGTCGTATCTGATCCTACAAGTGGTATAGAGCGGGTTGCTATAACATCGGAGAGGTATGTGAATCGTCCCCACATAATAGATGGTACTGATTTTGCTTTTTAGAAGTGTTGTATGCAAGCATATGTTGAGGCTCAAGGTAGTGATGTTTGGAATAAGGTTTCTAAACCATATGATGTTCCTGTTACTATTACTAATATAAATAAAATGAATTTTTTATTAATTAACTATTTTTAAAATTTTATTTTAAAGTTAACTCCCCGCGAACTTTATTTCTAATTCTAACCCTTTGGTCACACCACCACCTATGGCGTGACAAAACAACACTGTCACACCAACCCATATCTGGGCAAAGTCTTGTCACGCCACCACCCGTGGCTTGACAGTATTGTTTTATCATGCCACCACTAGTGGCGTGAAAAAAGTGTTATTTTAGCAGACTTATCCTATCCCGTGATAATGTTGTTTTGCGACGCCACGGGTGGTGGCGTGACCAAAGGGGTCAGAATTAGAAATGCAATTATTTTATATGACGTGTAACAGCCTGAAATTTGGGATTATTTTCAAATGGGTAAAATGTGAACTTTTTAGAACTTTTGATGGATTTTGTTGACATTCATTTTTCTAGATTTTATTGTAAGACTTTTTGTCTAATTAAGAAAATTAAAAATCAAATTCTAAAAATACAAAACTAATTAAGGATCAAAATGAATTGAAACAAAAAGTGGTAATGAAAAATCCAAACTTATCATAAATGTACTATTAATAAAATGAGGATTTATTAAAACATGTTTTACAAACTGTCCTCAAGTCAAACAATGAAAATACATAAAAATAGAAACTCAGCCTTTTTGGAAAAATCTGGAAACTCATTTTCTTTCTCCTCTTCTCACTGACTAGTGGGTCCCCCTGGCAGTCTTTCTTCTCCACGACACCAAGTCAGCTCGCTAGTGCTAGGGACACGCATCGTGCGCCTCCACGCCGCATGACTTGGCACCCGGGTTTTAGCGCGACCCATTCGCCTGGCCCGCCACGCGGCTACGTCTCACCGTGCACCATTTCCACGCGTCGTGCCCGGTCGCCACACCCATGTCGTGCTGCCGTCGCACCGAGCGCGTCACCGCCGGATCACTTGGGCTCCCCTCGCGAATACTCCACCCCTTCTCTATATAAGCTGAGCATTTGGATGCCTTACTTCCTCTTTTCCATTTTCTCCACCTCCATTCTCCACTTACTCCCCTTCCTGTAATACTCTGAAATCTATTCGGACAACTAGAAGAGTACTCGGGAGAAAATATTAAATGAAAAAGTGGAATTTTTAGTTTGTCGAGGGGGTTTCCGCAAATTTCCAATAACCTGGGCCACAGGCCACAGCCCAAGATAGCCCAAAGGGGGCCAGCAAAGGGGTGGTGCCTTCCCCTAAACCCTAGCCACCCCCTTTTTCCCCACTCCCCCACCCAGCTGCCCCTTCCCTCCCCCTGCTGGCCCCCGCCCCTCCTCCCCTCCCCACCTGGCCGATGCCTCCTTCTCCCCCTCCCTGGCCCGGCACCTCGCTGGGAACTCTATAGGCTAGCATGTCTTCAAGGGTGGGGGTTTGGTTCCAGGGGCAGTGCCCTCTTCGCATCTTCCATCTTCGCACGGTTAAGGCAAGTGCAATTAGTGGTAGATTATTCATGAGTGATTGTTCATGTTGCTAGTTTTATGAATATATGCGCTATTCATGGATGCTAGAATGTTATGAATGTCAATAATCATGAATGCTAGAAGTATGAGTAGGTTTTATTCATGTATAATGTTGTTGCGAATACGTGTTTATGATTGTTTAAAGTTTGTTCATGTGCATCACGCTATCATATTGGAGGCTTGGTCACGTGGTGACCAAGCATTGATTGAGGTCCCTGTCATGATTATGACGGGCTTTGATCCCCATACTTGTGGAGTATGGGCTATGGTCCCTGTGCTAGCAGGCATAGGCATGGGTATGTATCGATGGATGCATACTCCACAATACCGGTATATGCAAAAGAGAAAGGAAAAGTGCATTTGTGCATCCTGTATAGCATGAACACATGGAATGTTTATTATAGATATTTGTGGATGGATGATGGTGATTACGGTTTTTTATGCTATTGTCGCATTATTTGTATTTTGCTAAGTCTTGGACCCACTCTTGCTGTTGTGGTGTTTTTAGGTACCTCGTACGTGAACGACATGCATGGGAGGGAGTAGATTTAAGTTTGGTTGCACATTGACATGAGCCAATCACAGATGAATAAAACTAGATGATGGTTTAGAACTTGACTAAACTGCTTGAGGGATTATTTATGATTTTGCCTTACGCTTTGGATAATTTGTAATAGAGTTGATTAGCTCTTTATGGATGCCTTTTGAATATGCCTTAGTTGAGTAGCATATTATGGATATTTTTATGATTATGTTTTAAATTGGAAGTCTGGATTATTGATTATTGTTATTAATAACTGTGCGAACCTTCGGTATGGTTAACTTTACAAAGGAGGTTCTGCCGATATTTGGTAAAATGCTTTGGTTTTTGAATTGTTACTCTGTTATTTTTAGTAGCATTCCAGGTCATGTTGGGCTGGGGTGTTACACTTCCCGAGCTCAAACCAAGCAAAATCTCGAATGCTAAGCCTCGGCCATGGTCGTGCCACCTCCAAGCATTTCGGCTGCACCGAAGGGCTTCGACCGCCATCTTCATGTCCTTCTAGTTTGCCTTGATGTCCTCTTTCTATCCCTCACCCCCTTTCGCTCTCTTTGCAGCCGAAGCTCTGGGAACGTGGTTGTCTTCCTCGCATCTGGCGACGTCCAGAGCACGGCTGCAATCAACACTCGTCGTTCCAGCCACATCGGTAAGATCCTTACCTAATTAGTTGCGTCATCTCATGATCTAGCTCCCAAGAGACAATGACCCCAAGTTATTCGACCTTTAACCCGAAGAACCACCTCACCACGGTCATCTTCCCCAAAACTGGCCAAAACCGACACCTCCATCGCTATTTCTTCTCCGGTGATCCCCTCTTCGATTCCCCACTACTAGAGCACCCCATGGCCTCCCCTAACCTTCCCCCATCACTCCCCTTCACCCTCTCCCTCCACGGTGACATGGTAGTGCCGCCAATGGCTTGAGTCGCCGGCCCATCTCGGCACCTTCCCTCCTTCGTCGACCTCTCCGGCGTGTTCCACATACCCCAAGGATGCTCAAGCTCCCACCATTTTGGCCACAACCCCATCCGAGCACTGCAGCCATGTTCCTCCCCCATGGCTGGACGTCACCCGCCACCGCACACCCACTCTGGTGCACACCCGGCCGCGCCAAGACCTCCCGTAGGTTCGCCTCACTCTAGACAACCCATTTTGGTAGTTGTCATCGCCTCCATGCTGCTCGACCACCGGCAACTCGCCGCTCCAAACTGGCCGCATTTTCCCTTGTTCTTGCCCTTTGAAGCTCTCTATATGCTCCTTTCTCTCTCTCTCTCTCTCTGGTAATAGGGCCCACCTATAAGAGTATTATTACTTTTAGCTAAGTGTTGTGGTTAACTGATACATCACTCAAAATATGTATTTAAATGGATATTTGAATTAGTTAACAAACACTCATTCTTAGAATAATTCACCACTCTGGATAAATGAACAGAGAAGAAGATTAGGAGAAAGTTTCAAATGTCAGTGGAAGTCACTTGCAAGACCAACTATCTAATGCTAACAGGTATTAGGACTGTTATTTAGGTCACTCAAGTGAATTAACAAATTTGGCGTATGAAACTTGGAGGAAGTTTAGTTTGCAACAATTCATTTAAGGAAACATTTTAATTTGCAAGATGTATGAACAGAGAGAAAATATGAGGATAATTAAATAACAATAAGCTAATGACTTTTCTAATATAAGTACTTAGAAAGTTCATTGATTCAGTTAAGCTTTGGACATTAAGCTAACAGAGGCAAATCAATCTGAAAATAAGTATTGATATGAGTATGTAAAAAAAACAGTGAAATGATGACAATTTGAAATATAAAGGAAATATTCGAGTTTATGACTTTTGCACAACCAAATAGCATCTATGCTAAAAGAGTAAGTTAATTTAAAGAATTACTATTGAAAGATGATTTTTTAGAATGAATAGTAGATCATTATGTGGACAAAAGATTAGTTAATGAATTAAATAATCTAGAGGATAATTGGGAATTATAGTAAGCTAATAATATTACTAATGCAAGTGGTTAGAGATTATGTTGATTTGGCTAGAGTTTGATCTAAGCAAAAAACAAACCAATCTAAAAACATGTTCCAGAAAATGGTTATTTAAAATAAATAGTTAACGATCAAATATCTAATTAATCAAGAGAATACTTTAATTAGGCAAATACTTAATAAGATGAATGTACAGTAGGGGAAACTTGAATAGGGCAGAATGATAGAGCCAAGACAAATGCCAAAATAAGTGATTAGAAAATAATAGCCAAAGGAATCATTAAAATGAGCTAGACCTCCCATGCGAGTCATGGTAAGGTACTCTCAATAAAACAATAACAAATCAAATGCAAGTCAACGTCACCTAACATACACCACATAATAAGAAGAACAATTCATGAAATGAGAAGATCCATTTTCAGTTCAAATAAAATGCACTCTCACTAATGGAAAGCATAAATTTCAGAAAAAATACACTCTCAACATCACCTTTATTTATTTTTAGGATTTAACAAACCGAAGCAAATCAAAATGCTAATAACTTTTACACACGAACTCAGAATTAAATGAATCTTTTTGATAAATTTATCTAAAATCATTCTTTGTAAGAATATGTAAAAAAATATTTGGATTTCCTTACTGTTGTATTTATTTCTTCGTTTGTGTTTTGTTTTCGGTTCTTTCGAATATACGCCTGAATTCGCGAGCAAGATTATCGATGATCAAGCAACCTCACTCTCTAAACAATATAAGCAAGGCAAGCACCCCCTTTGATCATGTTGATTCTATTATTTTACTTATTGTACTTTGTTTTGTAAAATCTATTGTGCATGTGTGTATGTTTTGTATAAAAATGTTATGATTGTGAATTGATAGTTGTAATCCTATTTGCTGCACATATCTCCTTGTAATATTGATCATTTACTATTGTAGCCATTAGAATATGGGTTAGACAATATATAATATCACTGGGAAATTTTTTAGTGCGATTATTGTACAAATGCAACTAGAACGATAGATTTTCTGAAAAACTAATGAAAGGATAATATGATAATTTGAGAATTTGGGATATTTTTGAAAAATATCCAGAGGGGGTACCTCTATTATTTTGTATGAAAATGAAATAAAATTTTAGTTTTTAGACGCGGGCGAGTTATATTGTATTATAAAAAAGTGAGGATTATAACTCATTAGTAGATTGGGGGATATTCTCGCCCGTGGTCGATTAAGGACTGAAGCCAGTAATTCTGGGACCAAGACCTAATCGTACAATCATATATTCTAGTGTGGGATGGTCGTAGCTAATTAAGTCGTCGAAAACTAGCCTTGCATTAGGGGTAGGCAGTAGACGTGCGAGCATGACTGGTTAGGCATGCCGACATAACGGTGAATATCTTACTGAGACGGGTATACCCAGGTGAAGTGTGAAAAACGTAGTACTAAGATATGTATACTCGAGTGAAGTGAGGGACTCACTCGACGGAGGGTATCCGGATGAGTGAGGCTCCTCATTCGACGGGGGGTATCCGGGTGAATGAGGATAAACATTCGACGGGCTAAGTACAAGGGTAGGACTAGATGATGTAAAGGCTGCGACGCTGCGTCGCGAGCTCTAGACTGCTTACCTATGGTAGTGAGCCGTGATATAGAGAATCCAGGCTAACTGGAATATTCACGTACTATAGGTAAAGTTGTACACCTCTGCAGAGTGAAAAACTATTTAAATAGCCATGCTTGTGGTCATGAGCGTGCTTAGTGCAGCTGGTATGGCTATAGTTTTGATTTTCAAAAACTGTTTTGTCACAAAACTTGGGTAATGATATGGAGTTTTTATTTGTTGAGTTAACTGTCATTTCTATGGTGAACATGAATCGTTGTCAGTGCCATGTCTATGGCTGAATATGAATTTGTTGCTCGCAACCGAGGAGAGTTGCAGGTGTTGTTATTATTTGATTCATTTTCTTTACTTACTGTCATGTACTTATTTAAACCGCTCTTTCAAATTATGTTACAAATTACTACTTATGAATATTGTAAATAAAAATAGCTTTGAGCAAAATAACTTGTAGAGTAGAGCCTCATTCCTTGATAGCCCTGCATTTAATAAAAATTTACGATACACTACAAGTCTTGCTGAGTACACAATTACTCAATCTTGCTTATGTTGTTGTTTAGAGTTTGAAGATGAGCCGACGCCTGACGACACGTTCTTTGCTTCCGACACCAGAGGGTTCGGTGATGGGTCTACCTAGGCCTTGTTCCTTGTCGGTTGCTTGTGGGATCGGATGAGCATGCCGCTGGACTTTTACTACTCATATCATATTCTTCCACTGCTATATGTTTACTCTGATGACTGCTTTTATTTGACCGGCCGGCCGTGAATATAATAACCTGTAATAGTTTAAGTACCCTTTTCTTTACTTTTAGCACGTGATTGTATGGATGTGAATATCAAATGTTGGGAATGTGTGCTAGCCACTAATCCTGAGACTAGCACAGTATACACATAGGATCTTTGGATATTCCACAGGTCCGTCATGACACCTGATTATTATAAATGTCCATGCAACTGAAAATACCAGTAACCATTAAATGCCCATAACTGTCATTTACCATCAACCACTGGCTCAGTTTTTGCACCATGGTCTCTCTTGCTACTGTAAAAATTGATTATGCCTAATCAAAGCACATAAGTCAAGTCTCATTCAATAACATGATCTGTTGTTACCTCCTTCCTATATGTCCTGTACATTACAACCGAGAGAGATTCTGCGGCTCCTCCATCTGGTACATCTACAATTGATCGTCTGGTCATTTCAGAAGCCATTTCAGCTACCTTCTATTTTTTGCTGCAATTGCTCTTTACCTCCTTCAGTTTCTTTTTGACTAGTTTCTCTGTCTAAGTTGGGAGTTGATATGGGTAGAGGGTCTGTGAGGTCTTCTGGAGGATCATAGTTTGGATCAGCAAGAAATGTAAGGGCCGTCACCACATCACTGATCAGCGGGCGACTGCTTGCTTCTTCTTGTAAACACATTGAAGATATTGCGAGTGCCTGGTATAGGCCTTTCAGGGGGAACTTCTTGTCAAGCATCGGGTCAGCCATCTCCACAAACTTCTTATCCTTGAAGAGTGGTGCTGCCTGCAGATATATGGACGATCAGCATCTTAATTCCAAACTGTATTGGCAATTTTTGTATCTTGAAGTCTGAACTATTTACTTGGTTAATTACAACTTACAACCAGAATATGATTCTTAAGTGAAAATCTCAAGGCTACATATTTGCTTGAAGCTTGATCAACTAGGTGTAAAGCTCACCCAATGAATAAGAATCTGCTCACGAGTCGGCTTTGTGGTGTCGATCGCTCGCCTCCCAGTGATGAGCTCCAACAGAACGACGCCTAAGCTATAGATGTCTGACATCTTTGTTAGCTTGCCAGTCATGGCATACTCCGGAGCACAGTAGCCATATGTACCCATCACCCTTGTGCTGACATGACTTTTGTCGCCAACCGGGCCAAGCTTCGCAAGGCCAAAATCAGACAACTTTGCGTTGAAGCTCCCGTCCAGGAGAATGTTTGATGCCTTGAGATCACGGTATATCACCGGGGGATTGGCTATCTCATGCAAGTACTCAATGCCTCTGGCAGCACCAGCTGCAATCTTCATCCGTGTATGCCAGGACAGTGGCTGAGAGTTTGGAGTTAGATCTGCACAATTCAATGAACAAACAGGTACCATTACAAACTTCCATTCTTAATGTCTTCTATCTAATCCTTTATTTGCTAAATATGATTGAAGACTGAACATTATGAGTCTGTATTACCTAGGAGATGATCTTGCAACGAACCAAGTGGCATGTACTCATACACTAGAATCCTCTGGTCGCAATCGGTGCAGTACCCGAGCAAGGTGACGAGGTTCGGATGATGCAGGAGGCTAAGCATCAGCACCTCAACGAGGAACTCACGGTTTCCCTGCAACCCGTCTCTGTCGAGCTGCTTAACCGCCATGACCTAGGCATGGACACCATTTACATCAGAAATATGTTATGCATCGTTGTATGTATCTTTAGGTGTCAGCTTGATGAAACATAGAAAGGGTGGCTGGGAGAAGGAATGCTTATTACCTCCATGGTATCTGGAATGTATCCTCTGTACACCCTTCCAAAGCCACCTTCTCCCAGCAGGTTTTCTGGGCTGAAAGAGTTGGTTGCATCGGCCAATTGATGGAATGTAAACACCCTGCTAGGTATGTTATGGTTGCCGATCCTTAGTATCTCCCCTGCTGCAGCCCTGTGCTTGGGACTATCTGCATGTAACAAATTTTCTGAGTCAGAAATGCTGCTTTGTTTTTGCAATAATAGCATACTGGCCTCACTTAATCCGTTTTCATTGTACAAACATAAATTACTAGTTCAGCGACAACAAAATTCAGGGTGAAAGTAGGTCCGAGAAAAAGGTAATAGGTAAACAAACTTTCCTGGGCATTTCTAATTTGTTGTTGACTAGTCATCAACCCGTGCATCCGCATGGATACAACACTTTTTAAATATTATTTTCAGGGTTAAAATTTTTGTAACTTTTAGCTCCTAACTAGTATGAATTTGACATATATTTTTTTAGTTTGAAACTATCTCTCAAAATTCTAAATTTTTAAATTTGTACAATTTAAAATTATGTTTTTATATTAAGTGATAAATATATATTTTTTCGCCTTCGATTTTTGGTGAGTCCATATTTATAGATTTAACGTTAACCTTAAGATCTCATGTACAAATCTAACCATATTAATTTCTCACATGTTCAGATGTCATTATTTAGTAAGTATCCGCATCCTACATGGTTATTTGGTGAAGCTATATGCGTTCAAATTTGATGGTTAGGATTTTCCCCTTTTCTCTGATTAACGTGGAAATTTCTAGCCTTTTTCTTTTTCTCCGATTAATGTGGGAATTTATGACCTTTTTATTTTTTTCTCCGATTAATGTGAGAATTTTCTACCTTTTTACATCCTAGGATTAATATGGGGTTTAATTGGGAATTTCTAATCTTTTTTCCTTTTCCACGATTAATGTGGGAATTTCTACCTTTTTACCTCCTATGATTAATATGAGAGCTTCTAGGAGAGCCTCCAATTAGTATAGATATATTACCTCTTATGATTAATATGGGAGCTTCTAGGAGAGCCTCCAATTAGTATAAATATAGATAGATGTGTATGAACAAAAAAATTGTCATCAGCAAAATTTACCAATCCAAAGCTTGAATTCTCTTGATATATATGGATTTTGTGCCAATATTAATATTGACATGCATAGTTGAATTTTGCTGAAAAGATGGTAAGCAGTTTTTTACACACTCCAGTACTGCACTCGTGCATGCAGATGGGAAATCAGAAAAAGAAGCGTGGTATTACTTGAGAGCGAAATGTCTTTGACGAGGCTTGCCAACCCGCTCTGTTCGTTCTTCTTCCTCCAAATCTTCTTCTTTGACCACTTGTTCTTGTCCGGTTGAGGGCTCGTCGCCGAGTTCTTCCTCTTCTTCTTCGTCTCCGACGTCGATGTCTCTTGCACCGCCTCCCTTGTCGTCCTGCCGCAAACACCGCGGATCCACGAGCAGCGGCACGCGCAGCTCAGGAGGTTCTTGCAGCTGCATTTCCTGGCACAAACACCACGCACCCATGAGCAGCAGCATCTGCAGATCAGGAGCCTCTTACAGCTGCATCTATTGGCCGAGCTCAGCAACCCCATCGAATCGCCGGATCGACGCGAGAGTGGACTAGCACCCTCGTGCCGACCCGTGCACACGATCACGGCGTAAATGATTTTCGCTCGCAACGCGAGAAGAACAGCATGCAACAGGCTGGAAAGGAATATATTGTTGTCCCGTTTCCTTTTTTGCACTTGGTTTCTTCCCACGCCTCTCTCTATGGATGGGAATGAGACAGCTGATCTTTTCCTTGGATGAAAGGTCTCGAGCCAAGAAACCATTTTTGGTCTGTTCATATTTCTCCTTTTAATTGCTATCAGTTTTTATCTGTACTGGTCTTACCATACCCTAATTTTTCGCATGAGAAATAGGAGTCTGTTTGCACTCACCGGCTGACGATGAGCACAGGATGTCGCGTCATGCATGGTCGACATGGTCTGTGCGTCAATAAGAAATAATTAAGTATCGCGTGAGCAAACTATGTAGAGAAAATCATTCAGAACATGCAGCACATAGCTAGCAGCAGCTATTTGTTTTTCAAAACATCCCATTATTCATTATTATCGTTCTTATTACAGTTGCATGCAACACGTCACATTTATTATCTAGGGCTTGCAAAACGCTTACATGCATGCATATGCAACTCGCCACAATTCTAGTCGATCTAGTACTGGCCGGCGGAGAAGACGCTGCACTCCTGGGGTTCCATCCGGCACATCGTCGGCAGCCGCGCTGCGTGCTGCCGCACCTTCATCAGCTTCACGCGGGTCGTCTGCTGCTCGGTGCCGAGGCGAGGTGGAAAGCCAATGAACCTCCTCTTTTGTTTCTCCTTCTCGCCGTACTCTTCCCTCTGCACCTCCACGCTACCCCGGACGATGGTGCGGCGGTCTGGGCTGCCGTAGTACTGCTGCGGCTGAGGCTGCTGCTGCGGCAGCTGCGTGGTCTCACCAAATTCCTCCTGTTCGGCTGGCTGATGTCCACGTGGACAGTGGCCGATGCGCCGGCCGGAACTGCCGTGGTACTCTTCTCCCTGCAGCTGCTCCGTCGTCGTCTCACCGAACTCCTCTCCAGCCGCCTGCTGGCCACCCTGGATGATTGGACGCCGGCCTTCACCGTAGTAGTTGTCTTGCCCCTGCTGCGACTGCTCAGCCGTCTGTACGCAGCGCCCTCCTCCCTGCTGCTGATGCGCCTCTTCACCGTAGTACCCTTCGTCCTGCTGCTGCTGTGCCGTCTCACCGCAGAACTCTTCTCCTTGCTGCTGCTGCTGTTTGTACTGTTGCTGCTGCTGGTACTGCTGCTGCTGCTCGTACTGCTGCTCTGCCGTCTCGCCGTACCCTTGCTCGTGCTGCTGCTCCGCCGTCTCGGAGCCAGGGTACCATTCTTCCGGCGGCGACATGGTCTGCTCGTACTCCCTCACCATCCGGCGGATGGCGGCGCAGCGGCACTCGCGGCTGACGTCCTGGAGCTGCTGGCAGCACTGCATCCGCATCCCGGTCCTCGGGAGCAACGGGAACAAGCGCATGCCACCGGTCAGCTGGCGGTCCACGACCTGCCGGCACGCGTCGATCGGGCTCTCCTGGAGCTCACGCCGGCACTGCATGTCCCTGAACCTCTGCGCAGCCTCCTCGCCTTGTGCGACGGAGACGGCCACGAGGGCCGCCAGGAACACTGCGAAGAAGGCGAACTTAGTCATTTCTATGGACTCCGAACGAATCTTTAGTGCTAGTTAATTTGAATGGTGTTCTTGGTGATGATGAGATGTGGGGATGGAGTTGGGTTTTTATAGGGACGAGGTGAACGCTCGGGACCATGGTTTTGTGGACGGTAAGCTTTGTTAAATTAAGAAGAAACATGAGGAAGAACAAGATCATTAGTTGGAAAAGCGCAAAAGTGCAATGCTTCAAAGAGTGAAAAGAGGCGATGATTTGGAGCTTGCAAGATAGATTTTAGAAGGTTTTTCTGAAGCATGTGAGGAGACGAGAAAGGTCTAGGGATAGGGGTTGTCGTGAGGATAAGAAAACTAAATTTGGATCTTGCTAATAAACAGGATTTTCGAAGGATATAGGATAAGCTAGATAAAAGTTCCTTTCATGCCAACTCGAACACACCCATGGATGTATACAACGGCGAATTCAGAACGAAATCGACCGAGTATCACCATACATGTCATCACGTATATGTGAAGTGAATGGAAATAAATTATCAGGGTGCACAACTATACAAATATTGATTTTGATAAGATAAAATAATATTAAACTTGGTATCCTGTGCACCCTAAACCCTAAAATTTCGCTTGGATCTAGTGTCGATTAGTGTGCATGCATGGGATGACGGGACTACATGCAGATGGGAACAGCTATAGGTAATCTACTTTTCGAAAGCTCTCCTTTAAGCATCGGTTGGTGCTGTCGTGTAGTTTCAAGTGACACGTACGAATCCATGCATGCTGTCATGCACCAAATCAAGTGCATGCTGATCCAATTTCGATGTAGCAACAACCTCTCTTTTATCTTGTAACAATTAATTTTCTTGTCCCTTTCTAATTGGGAGTCCGTGGTGTGCAACTATGCATGGTTCACGGAACATTGCAAGCATTATTTAGCTAACGCTGATACGCCACTGAACCTGAGCACGAGTGGCTCGATCAATCTACCCTAGCTAGCTAGCTGGCACGGCCTACTATTTAAGGCCCAATAGGCCAGCTTAGCACTTAGTCCCGAGCATGCTGGTTGAGCTTAACCATGTAATTGCCCCATACGTAGTAACTACGTTACTACTACAGTCTACAGGCCGACCTGGCTAATTGAACTAGCATGTTAGTACTTAGCCTTTTTGGAGGCCTAGTAAATGCTCAATTTTCTGCTTTTAAAAAAAAATGTAAATGCTCAATTCTGTATATATATATATGTCGCATTACTAACATATGTAAATGGAGTTTAGAAGTAATTAAAAGCGACAAGAGAAAGGAAACTACGATGAAGAAGAAGAAGAAAGGATGACGAAGGCACCCTAATACTTTGGTGCACCCTGGTAGCTAGAATCATATAAATTATCAGATGTGTCTCGAGTTCTCGATTCTCCAGCTGTCACCGGACCGACGATCTGAAACCGGCGGAAATGTTCCTCCAAATAGGTTTACTGTCGACGAAACCCTGGTGCTATAGCAAGCATAATTGTGAAGCATTACATTCAAAGTAACCTTATGAATTGCAACTCGAAAGGTACTGGAATTAATCTCGTTTGTCAATGGATCAATACGGGATTCGTGTAGCTTGTGGTTAATTAGTTGATAATTTAGTACTATGTGAAAATCATCGAAGCTTGTAGCAACATTTTTTTTCTGGACTTTAGCTACATTTCATTACGGCACTGTCCATCCCACACTTAATTTATCTCCCAAATCAATCGAGTTTTAGATTGTTGGATCTAGATACGAGGGATCTCCCTCTCCCACTAATACCTCCCCTCAGTCTGCCCTCACCCACCAAATTTGTCGGACCTCGGGTTTTGAATACCCGAAGCTCACGTGTGTGTACTGTACTAATCTTATGATCAGTAAATAGTACATACATCCACCAACATTGGTAATCACATCTATACATTAGTACACACATCCACAACATTGATAATCACATCTATACATTCATACATACAAAATAACAACATATGGTACATAACTTAAGCAATTACACTATTTAGGGCCGACCGGCCAAATAAAAGCTTAAGTATCAGAAGTAGCAAATGTAACAGCGGAAGCGAAATTTGTATAATCAAAAAATTCCAGCTGGGATGCCCATCCGAACCCTCAGAAAACCGACTCTCATAGAAGCTCTCATATTAATCTTAGGATCCAATCTATCTATCTATATATATCTATACTAATTGAAGGCCCTCCTATAAACCCCCATATTAATCGTAGGATGTAAAAAGGTATAAATTCCTACATTAATCAGAGAAAAATAAAAAAGCTAGAAATTCACACATTAATTAGAGAAAAAGGGAAAATCCTAACCATCCAAATTATAAAAGGTAGAAATTCCACATTAATCGAGAGAAAAGAAAAAAAAACTAGAAATTCCCACATTAATTAGACAAAATGGGAAAATCCTAACCATCCAATTTGAACGCATATAGCTTCACCAAATAACCGTGTAGGATGCGGATACTTACTAAATAATGACATCCGAACACGTGAGAAATTAATATGACCGAATTTCTACATGAGATCTTAAGGTTAACGTTAAATCTATAGCGTTATAATATGGACTCACAAAAAATCGAAGGCGAATATATATATATATATTTGTCACTTAATATAAAAATAAAATTTAAAATTGTATAAATTTAAAATTTTTAGAATTTTGAGAGATAATTTTAAACTAAAAAATATATATCAAATTCATATTAGTTAGGAGCTAAAAGTTACAAAAATTCTTAGACCTGAAAATAATATTTAAAAAGTGTCATACCCATGCGGATGCACGGGTTGATGACTAGTTAATCTAATGGTGAGAAAACCGTACTGAAATACCAAAATATTTCAATCGAGAGTGTTGTCTAGAAAATCCATTTCATTTCATTTATTTTCTTGTCATTATTGCCGCATACAGCAATGTGATCACACGTCACACTTATTAGGGCTCACACAAACGCATGCATACTCATGCACTTCCTAGTACTGCCCGGAGAAGAAGACGCTACACTCCTGGGGCTCAATCTGGCACATCGTCGGTAGCCGTGCTACGTACTGCCGCACCTTGGTAAGCCTCACGCGGGCGACACGAGGCGGAAAGCCAACAAAGCCCCTCCTATCCGTCTCTCCGGTCTCCTCTTCGGCCGCCCGCTGGCCAACACGGAAAATGTTGTTCTCTTGTCCCTGCTGCGACCTCTCCGCCGTCTGTCTGCAGCGCCCTTCTCCTTGCTGCTGCTGCTGTGCCCTCTCACCATAGACCTCTTCTCTTTGCTGACGCCCCGCCGTTTCTTCACCACAGAACCCTTCTCCCTCCTGCTCCTGCGGCTGCTGCTGTTGCCGTTGCTGCTCTGCCGTCTCGCCGTAGAACCCTTGCTCTTGCAGCTCCGCCGTCTCGCCAGGGTACCCTTCTTCCAGCGGCACCATGGTCTGCTCGTACTCCCTCACCATCCGGCGGATGGCGGCGCAGCGGCACTCGCGGCTGATCTCCTGGAGCTGCTGGCAGCACCGCATCCTGACGCCCGCCTGGAACGGGATGGAGACCACGCGTGCGCGCCCGGTCAGCTGCCGATCCACGACCTGCCGGCAGGCGTCGAGTGGATTCTCCTGGACCTCACGCCGGCATTGCATGTCCCTGAATCTCTGCGCGGCCTCCTCTCCTTGGGCGACGGAGACGGCCACGAGGGCCGCGAGGAACACCGCGAAGAAGACGAATTTAGCCATATATATTTCACTATGGATTGCTAATAAATATATGTAGCTCTAGTTTGCCCTTCTTGTTTATGGTGTTCTTGGTGGAGATGAGGTATGGTGGCGAGGGGGTGGGTTTTTATACCAACGAGGAGGTGATGGTTCGGGGCCATCCGGCCATGGTTGTGTGCATGGTGAGCTTGGTTTCAAGAAGAAGCGTGAGGAAGAACAAGGTTAGTTAGGCAAAGTGCAATTGCTTGGATGAGTGAAAAATATGCCAATGATTTGTAATGTTTTGTAAAGCTGTACAGTCAGTTTTGATAAGATAGAACTTTACATGTTAGTGTACCTTTGGATGGCATATGTGTGTTTTTTGCTTGTGATATGTATAGTTTGTTAATGGACGTATATAAGGTTGTTTTAGAGTGTCCGGCTGGAAAAGTATGCACGTCTAGTATGCTCACCGACACGTGGATGTGCTTTCTTGAGCTGTTTTTTTTGTGTGATTTGCATGCTTGCTCCGTTGAGTATACGGTGAGTATCATGTTATGGAAATGTGAAGAAGAGATGGAAAAGGTTTGTTAAAGGGATTGCTGGATTGGGATTGTTGTAACGACAAGAAAACTAGGTTTGGAGCTTGTTAAATGGACTTTCCAAAGGATGTAGGATGAAATAGAAAGTTGCTTTTTTATGCCAACTCTATCATATATGGAGTTACTCAGCATGGACCGTTTCTTTTGCACTAGTCATGACTCATGATGACGGCGATCGTCTATCATCTTGCTTTTAGGCCTTTTGCAGAAATTGTGTCTGTGTATTCCTCGCAATCGGAGTGGGTACAGATGGATATCACTCATTATGTATATATCATATTCCGTATTTTTTTCGGAGCTGGGGTCGGACACAGATATAGTCGAATAATACACATTTCTCCATCCTGTATTCGTTTTCCATGAGCCTTCGGTCGGTCCGTCAGACGAAAATTATCCGCTTCTTTTGCACTCTACATAAGACATTGGATAGTAGGGCTGAAATCAAAACGAACACGGAGAGACTAATCACTGATATATGTGTGTGTGTGTTTTTTTTTTCAGAAGATGCGTGTGTGCTGCTTGTTACTTTTGCACATCTATGGGTACTCAAAAGCTTCTAAGCATGTCGATTAGTGTGCATGCATGGGATGATGGGACTACAGATGGGAACAGCTAGGTAATCTACTTTTCGAAAGCTCTCCTTTAAGCATCGGTTGGTGCTGTCGTGTAGTTTCAAATGACACGTACGAATCCATGCATGCCGTCATGCACCAAATCAAGTGCATGCTGATCCAATTTCGATGTAGCAACAACCTCTCTTTTATCTTGTAACAAATAATTTTCTTGTCCCTTTCTAATTGGGAGTCCGTGGTGTGCAACTATGCATGGTTCACGGAACATTGCAAGCATTATTTAGCTAACGCTGATACGCCACTGAACCTGAGCACGAGTGGCTCGATCAATCTACCCTAGCTAGCTAGCTGGCACGGCCTACTATTTAAGGCCCAATAGGCCAGCTTAGCACTTAGTCCCGAGCATGCTGGTTGAGCTTAACCATGTAATTGCCCCATACGTAGTTAGTACGTAACTACGTTACTACTACAGTCTACAGGCCGACCTGGCTAATTGAACTAACAGTATAGGCCAATATACAGGGGAAGAAAGCTATTTTCGCTAAAACGTACCGGAACAATGTCAATACAACTAAAAATTCTTTGAACTAACAGTATAGGCCAGGGCTGGGCGAGGCCTAGCTTGACTAGCATGTTAGTACTTAGCCTTTTTGGAGGCCTAGTAAATTGCTCAATTTTCTGCTTTTTAAAAAAAATGTAAATGCTCAATTCTGTATATATGTCGCATTACTAACATATGAAAATGGAATTTAGAAGTAATTAAAAGCGACAAGAGAAAGGAAACTACGATGAAGAAGAAGAAAAAAGGATGACGAAGGCACGTGCACCCTGGTAGCTAGAATCATATAAATTATCAGATGTGTCTCGAGTTCTCGATTCTCCAGCTGTCGCCGGACCGACGATCTGAAACCGGCGGAAATGTTCCTCCAAATAGGTTTACTGTCGACGAAACCCTGGTGCTATAGCAAGCATAATTGTGAAGCATTACATACAAAGTAACCTTATGAATGGCAACTCGAAAGGTACTGGAATTAATCTCGTTTGTCAATGGATCAATACGGGATTCGTGTAGCTTGTGGTTAATTAGTTGATAATTTAGTACTATGTGAAAATGATCGAAGCTTGTAGCAACATTTTTTTTCTGGACTTTAGCTACATTTCATTACGGCACTGTCCATCCCACACTTAATTTATTTCCCAAATCAATCGAGTTTTAGATTGTTGGATCTAGATACGAGGATCTCCTCTCCCACTAATACCTCCTCAGTCTGCCCTCACCCACCAAATTTGTCGGACCTTGGGTTTTGAATACCCAAAGCTCACGTGTGTGTACCGTACTAATCTTATGATCAGTAAATAGTACATACATCCACAACATTGGTAATCACATCTATACATTAGTACACACATCCACAACATTGATAATCACATCTATACATTCATACATACAAAATAACAACATATGGTACATAACTTAAGCAATTACACTATTTAGGGCCGACCGGCCAAATAAAAGCTTAAGTATCAGAAGTAGCAAATGTAACAGCGGAAGCGAAATTTGTATAATCAAAAAATTCCAGCTGGGATGCCCATCCGAACCCTCAGAAAACCGACTCTCATAGAAGCTCTCATATTAATCTTAGGATCCAATCTATCTATCTATATATATCTATACTAATTGAAGGCCCTCCTATAAACCCCCATATTAATCGTAGGATGTAAAAAGGTATAAATTCCTACATTAATCAAAGAAAAATAAAAAAGCTAGAAATTCACACATTAATTAGAGAAAAAGGGAAAATCCTAACCATCCAAATTATAAAAAGGTAGAAATTCCCACATTAATCAGAGAAAAAGAAAAAAAAAAGCTAGAAATTCCCACATTAATTAGACAAAATGGGAAAATCCTAACCATCCAATTTGAACGCATATAGCTTCACCAAATAACCGTGTAGGATGCGGATACTTACTAAATAATGACATCCGAACACGTGAGAAATTAATATGACCGAATTTCTACATGAGATCTTAAGGTTAACGTTAAATCTATAGCGTTATAATATGGACTCACAAAAAATCGAAGGCGAATATATATATATATTTGTCACTTAATATAAAAATAAAATTTAAAATTGTATAAATTTAAAAATTTTAGAATTTTGAGAGATAATTTTAAACTAAAAAATATATATCAAATCCATATTAGTTAGGAGCTAAAAGTTACAAAAAATTCTTAGACCTGAAAATAATATTTAAAAAGTGTCATACCCATGCGGATGCACGGGTTGATGACTAGTTAATCTAATGGTGAGAAAACCGTACTGAAATACCAAAATATTTCAATCGAGAGTGTTGTCTAGAAAATCCATTTCATTTCATTTATTTTCTTGTCATTATTGCCGCATACAGCAATGTGATCACACGTCACACTTATTAGGGCTCACACAAACGCATGCATACTCATGCACTTCCTAGTACTGCCCGGAGAAGAAGACGCTACACTCCTGGGGCTCAATCTGGCACATCGTCGGTAGCCGTGCTACGTACTGCCGCACCTTGGTCAGCCTCACGCGGGCGACACGAGGCGGAAAGCCAACAAAGCCCCTCCTATCCGTCTCTCCGGTCTCCTCTTCGGCCGCCCGCTGGCCAACACGAAAAATGTTGTTCTCTTGTCCCTGCTGCGACCTCTCCGCCGTCTGTCTGCAGCGCCCTTCTCCTTGCTGCTGCTGCTGCTGCTGCTGTGCCCTCTCACCATAGACCTCTTCTCTTTGCTGACGCCCCGCCGTTTCTTCACCATGGAACCCTTCTCCCTCCTGCTCCTGCGGCTGCTGCTGTTGCCGCTCTGCTCTCTCGCCGTAGAACCCTTGCTCTTGCAGCTCCGCCGTCTCGCCAGGGTACCCTTCTTCCAGCGGCACCATGGTCTGCTCGTACTCCCTCACCATCCGGCGGATGGCGGCGCAGCGGCACTCGCGGCTGATCTCCTGGAGCTGCTGGCAGCACCGCATCCTGACGCCCGCCTGGAACGGGATGGAGACCACGCGTGCGCGCCCGGTCAGCTGCCGATCCACGACCTGCCGGCAGGCGTCGAGTGGATTCTCCTGGACCTCACGCCGGCATTGCATGTCCCTGAATCTCTGCGCGGCCTCCTCTCCTTGGGCGACGGAGACGGCCACGAGGGCCGCGAGGAACACCGCGAAGAAGACGAATTTAGCCATATATATTTCACTATGGATTGCTAATAAATATATGTAGCTCTAGTTTGCCCTTCTTGTTTATGGTGTTCTTGGTGGAGATGAGGTATGGTGGCGAGGGGGTGGGTTTTTATACCAACGAGGAGGTGATGGTTCGGGGCCATCCGGCCATGGTTGTGTGCATGGTGAGCTTGGTTTCAAGAAGCGTGAGGAAGAACAAGGTTAGTTAGGCAAAGTGCAATTGCTTGGATGAGTGAAAAATATGCCAATGATTTGTAATGTTTTGTAAAGCTGTACAGTCAGTTTTGATAAGATAGAACTTTACATGTTAGTGTACACTGGATGGCATATGTGTGTTTTTTGCTTGTGATATGTATAGTTTGTTAATGGACGTATATAAGGTTGTTTTAGAGTGTCCGGCTGGAAAAGTATGCACGTCTAGTATGCTCACCGACACGTGGATGTGCTTTCTTGAGCTGTTTTTTTTGTGTGTGATTTGCATGCTTGCTCCGTTGAGTATACGGTGAGTATCATGTTATGGAAATGTGAAGAAGAGATGGAAAAGGTTTGTTAAAGGGATTGCTGGATTGGGATTGTTGTAACGACAAGAAAACTAGGTTTGGAGCTTGTTAAATGGACTTTCCGAAGGATGTAGGATGAAATAGAAAGTTGCTTTTTTATGCCAACTCTATCATATATGGAGTTACTCAGCATGGACCGTTTCTTTTGCACTAGTCATGACTCATGATGACGGCGATCGTCTATCATCTTGCTTTTAGGCCTTTTGCAGAAATTGTGTCTGTGTATTCCTCGCAATCGGAGTGGATACAGATGGATATCACTCATTATGTATATATCATATTCCGTATTTTTTTCGGAGCTGGGGTCGGACACAGATATAGTCGAATAATACACATTTCTCCATCCCGTATTCGTTTTCCATGAGCCTTGATCGGTCAGTCGACGAAAATTATCCGCTTCTTTTGCACTCTACATAAGACATTGGATAGTAGGGCTGAAATCAAAACGAACACGGAGAGACTAATCACTGATATATGTGTGTGTGTGTTTTTTTTTTCAGAAGATGCGTGTGTGCTGCTTGTTACTTTTGCACATCTATGGGTACTCAAAAGCTTCTAAGCATGTCGATTAGTGTGCATGCATGGGATGATGGGACTACAGATGGGAACAGCTAGGTAATCTACTTTTCGAAAGCTCTCCTTTAAGCATCGGTTGGTGCTGTCGTGTAGTTTCAAGTGACACGTACGAATCCATGCATGCCGTCATGCACCAAATCAAGTGCATGCTGATCCAATTTCGATGTAGCAACAACCTCTCTTTTATCTTGTAACAATTAATTTTCTTGTCCCTTTCTAATTGGGAGTCCGTGGTGTGCAACTATGCATGGTTCACGGAACATTGCAAGCATTATTTAGCTAACGCTGATACGCCACTGAACCTGAGCACGAGTGGCTCGATCAATCTACCCTAGCTAGCTAGCTGGCACGGCCTACTATTTAAGGCCCAATAGGCCAGCTTAGCACTTAGTCCCGAGCATGCTGGTTGAGCTTAACCATGTAATTGCCCCATACGTAGTTAGTACGTAACTACGTTACTACTACAGTCTACAGGCCGACCTGGCTAATTGAACTAACAGTATAGGCCAATATACAGGGGAAGAAAGCTATTTTCGCTAAAACGTACCGGAACAATGTCAATACAACTAAAAATTCTTTGAACTAACAGTATAGGCCAGGGCTGGGCGAGGCCTAGCTTGACTAGCATGTTAGTACTTAGCCTTTTTGGAGGCCTAGTAAATTGCTCAATTTTCTGCTTTTTAAAAAAAATGTAAATGCTCAATTCTGTATATATGTCGCATTACTAACATATGAAAATGGAATTTAGAAGTAATTAAAAGCGACAAGAGAAAGGAAACTACGATGAAGAAGAAGAAAAAAGGATGACGAAGGCACGTGCACCCTGGTAGCTAGAATCATATAAATTATCAGATGTGTCTCGAGTTCTCGATTCTCCAGCTGTCGCCGGACCGACGATCTGAAACCGGCGGAAATGTTCCTCCAAATAGGTTTACTGTCGACGAAACCCTGGTGCTATAGCAAGCATAATTGTGAAGCATTACATACAAAGTAACCTTATGAATGGCAACTCGAAAGGTACTGGAATTAATCTCGTTTGTCAATGGATCAATACGGGATTCGTGTAGCTTGTGGTTAATTAGTTGATAATTTAGTACTATGTGAAAATGATCGAAGCTTGTAGCAACATTTTTTTTCTGGACTTTAGCTACATTTCATTACGGCACTGTCCATCCCACACTTAATTTATTTCCCAAATCAATCGAGTTTTAGATTGTTGGATCTAGATACGAGGGATCTCCCTCTCCCACTAATACCTCCCCTCAGTCTGCCCTCACCCACCAAATTTGTCGGACCTTGGGTTTTGAATACCCAAAGCTCACGTGTGTGTACCGTACTAATCTTATGATCAGTAAATAGTACATACATCCACAACATTGGTAATCACATCTATACATTAGTACACACATCCACAACATTGATAATCACATCTATACATTCATACATACAAAATAACAACATATGGTACATAACTTAAGCAATTACACTATTTAGGGCCGACCGGCCAAATAAAAGCTTAAGTATCAGAAGTAGCAAATGTAACAGCGGAAGCGAAATTTGTATAATCAAAAAATTCCAGCTGGGATGCCCATCCGAACCCTCAGAAAACCGACTCTCATAGAAGCTCTCATATTAATCTTAGGATCCAATCTATCTATCTATTTATATCTATACTAATTGAAGGCCCTCCTATAAACCCCCATATTAATCGTAGGATGTAAAAAGGTATAAATTCCTACATTAATCAAAGAAAAATAAAAAGCTAGAAATTCACACATTAATTAGAGAAAAAGGGAAAATCCTAACCATCCAAATTATAAAAAGGTAGAAATTCCCACATTAATCGAGAGAAAAGAAAAAAAAGCTAGAAATTCCACATTAATTAGACAAAATGGGAAAATCCTAACCATCCAATTTGAACGCATATAGCTTCACCAAATAACCGTGTAGGATGCGGATACTTACTAAATAATGACATCCGAACACGTGAGAAATTAATATGACCGAATTTCTACATGAGATCTTAAGGTTAACGTTAAATCTATAGCGTTATAATATGGACTCACAAAAAAAATATATATATAATATATATAATATATATATATATTTGTCACTTAATATAAAAATAAAATTTAAAATTGTATAAATTTAAAAATTTTAGAATTTTAGAATTTTGAGAGATAATTTTAAACTAAAAAATATATATCAAATTCATATTAGTTAGGAGCTAAAAGTTACAAAAAATTCTTAGACCTGAAAATAATATTTAAAAAGTGTCATACCCATGCGGATGCACGGGTTGATGATTAGTTAATATAATGGTGAGAAAACCGTACTGAAATACCAAAATATTTCAATCGAGAGTGTTGTCTAGAAAATCCATTTCATTTCATTTATTTTCTTGTCATTATTGCCGCATACAGCAATGTGATCACACGTCACACTTATTAGGGCTCACACAAACGCATGCATACTCATGCACTTCCTAGTACTGCCCGGAGAAGAAGACGCTACACTCTTGGGGCTCAATCTGGCACATCGTCGGTAGTCGTGCTACGTACTGCCGCACCTTGGTCAGCCTCACGCGGGCGACACGAGGCGGAAGCCAACAAAGCCCCTCCTATCCGTTTCTCCGGTCTCCTCTTCGGCCGCCTGCTGGCCAACACGGAAAATGTTGTTCTCTTGTCCCTGCTGTGACCTCTCCGCCGTCTGTCTGCAGCGCCCTTCTCCTTGCTGCTGCTGCTGCTGCTGCTGTGCCCTCTCACCATAGACCTCTTCTCTTTGCTGACGCCCCGTCGTTTCTTCACCACAGAACCCTTCTTCCTCCCCTCCTGCGGCCGCTGCTTTATTGCTGTTCTTTGCTCTGCCGTCTCGCCAGTAGAACCCTTGCTCTTGCAGACTCCGCGTCTCGCCAGAGTACCCTTCTTCCAGTGGCACCATGGTGCCGCCAGACTCCCTCACCATCCGGCGGATGGCGGCGCAGCGGCACTCGCGGCTGATCTCCTGGAGCTGCTGGCAGCACCGCATCCTGACGCCCGCCTGGAACGGGATGGAGAACATGCGTGCGCGCCCGGTCAGCTGACGATCCACGACCTGCCGGCAGGCGTCGAGTGGATTCTCCTGGACCTCACGCCGGCATTGCATGTCCCTGAATCTCTGCGCGGCCTCCTCTCCTTGGGCGACGGAGACGGCCACGAGGGCCGCGAGGAACACCGCGAAGAAGACGAATTTAGCCATATATATTTCACTATGGATTGCTAATAAATATATGTAGCTCTAGTTTGCCCTTCTTGTTTATGGTGTTCTTGGTGGAGATGAGGTATGGTGGCGAGGGGGTGGGTTTTTATACCAACGAGGAGGTGATGGTTCGGGGCCATCCGGCCATGGTTGTGTGCATGGTGAGCTTGGTTTCAAGAAGAAGCGTGAGGAAGAACAAGGTTAGTTAGGCAAAGAGCAATTGCTTGGATGAGTGAAAAATATGCCAATGATTTGTAATGTTTTGTAAAGCTGTACAGTCAGTTTTGATAAGATAGAACTTTACATGTTAGTGTGCACTGGATGGCAGATGTGTGTTTTTTGCTTGTGAATTGTGATATGTATAGTTTGTTAATGGACGTATATAAGGTTGTTTTAGAGTGTCCGGCTGGAAAAGTATGCACGTCTAGTATGCTCACCGACACGTGGATGTGCTTTCTTGCGTTTTTTTTGTGATTTGCATGCTTGCTCCGTTGAGTATACGGTGAGTATCATGTTATGGAAATGTGAAGAAGAGATGGAAAAGGTTTGTTAAAGGGATTGCTGGATTGGGATTGTTGTAACGACAAGAAAACTAGGTTTGGAGCTTGTTAAATGGACTTTCCGAAGGATGTAGGATGAAATAGAAAGTTGCTTTTTTATGCCAACTCTATCATATATGGAGTTACTCAGCACGGACCGTTCTTTTGCACTAGTCATGACTCATGATGATGGCGATCGTCTATCATCTTGCTTTTAGGCCTTTTGCAGAAATTGTGTCTGTGTATTCCTCGCAAACGGAGTGGATATAGATGGATATCACTCATTATGTAGATATCATATTCCGTATTTTTTTTCTCGGAGCTGGGTCGGACACGGATATAGTCGAATACACATTTTCCCATCCTGTATTCGTTCCACGAGCCTTCGGTCGGTCCGTCGGACGAAAATTATCCGCTTCTTTTGCACCCTACATATGACATTGAATAGTAGGGGTGAAATCAAAACGAACACGGAGAGACTAATCACTGATATGTCGAAGGAAAAACACTTAGTATCTCTTGTCTTGTAGGATCGAATACAACAATCAGAGGGGGTGAATGATTGTAGTGCTTCTTTTTCAACTTACCGAGAAGACACTGCTCTGAATTCAAACGGCAACTGAATACCATGTATGAGTTGGTCTCCTCGTCGTAGTGATCGAAAATGTCGTGACCGGTTCTGCCAGTCGATACTATTGTCGATAATCATAAGAACAACACAGTACATAATCGAATAGGACGAAGTCGACCTGGTCGAGAGAGTTACGACCACCTAGTCAAAAGAGTTTGACTATCTGATTTCTTCCACCCTCCAGCTCATGAGATTCACGCACTGTAAAGAACAAAAGCAGATCGAAAACAATGGACGAGAACAAGTCGAAGATCTCTCAGGATAGGAACTAGTCGAAGACTAATCAACACGAGAGCTGGTCGAAGACAAAAGAACATGCAGTCTGTGATGAAAGAGGAAAATCGAACCCAATGTCCAGAATCACACGCCGACAGAGATGACAAATCTTTCTTGATATAGATCTGATTTGTTATTACTCAAACATGTTTTGTATCTACAAAGTGGTCTCGCAGCACCCCTCAAACCCTAGTAAGAAAGCACTGAAAAAGCTCTCCCCCTACTGAAAGCCGCCGCAGCCAAAAGCCCCAAAAAGCCTTCTGCAAGCCTACGTTCCTCTTAACCTCTTCGGCCTTTTATATGGTAGGGCCCTAAACCGTGTCCTTATCAACATGGATACATAATATTTATCTCGTCCGTGAAACAAGGGAACCAAAATCCCTCAAATCACGATAATATCTTTAAACCTTCCCGTTATGAAAGCCTTCCATAACTCTTCATGCGTCGAAGCCTCCAGACGACATCTCATGTAGATTCGACCACGCATCATGCATTCACCTTTGATCTCCATGTGCCCCAGCGTGAGCACGATCACCTCGTGACATCCACGACAACCTGAACCTTGGATTTCCCCCTCCAAGTTCTGGTCTTCCTCGTTATCAACCCTGATCGTCTCCATACTCAACCTGCACATGCGAAGATCAAATAACATTTTCCTAGCACAAGTTCTCCAACTTGACCAATATCAGTTCACACACACATATCACACTCACAACTATCAATAAACACGAATCAGATCATCCACGACCATAAATTTTAACTTACAGAACATAAATCGAGACTACTCTATAAAATCAGTCGTACCGCAGGGTACATGCCGGTCAAACCGCTGGCTAACCAGACACGAGTACTCAAGGTAATCGAAGAAAACAAGTGTTGAAGCACTCGAAGCTTACGACCACTTACTAGAGGCCTACGACCACTTACTATAAGCATACGACCACCGATCATAAACATACGACCACTGATCGTAAAGTTTACGACCACTAACCACGAAGCCCACGACTACCGATCACGAAGCCTACCACTACCGACCATGAAGCCCACGACTATCGATCACGAAGCCCACGACTATCGATCACGAAGCCCACGACTATCGATCACGAAGCCTACGACTACCGACCACGAAGCCCACGACTATCGACTAGCCACTGTAGCATCGACAATCGACCAAAGACTATAACCCGACCATCGGCGATCACTATAACCCGACCATTGACGACCATCGTAAGCCCGACCATCAACCAGTCATTGTAGCTTCAACCTTCGATCAGTCACTGCAGCTTCGACCATCAACATTCACTGTAGCTTCGACCATATCGACCAGTCATTGTAGCTTCGACCATCGACCAGCAAACCCGACTGCCCTTCGTACTCGATAGACACCTTGACTTACGACTGAGTACATTACTCAAAGCTCTACCACTCGGTACTCAAAAAACTAATACTCAGTACTCGGAGCTACAGTACTCTAAATGTATTACTTGGTACTTGAAACTACAGTACTCGTAGCTACAGTACTCTGAGCCCAGACGAAAAGGATCAAACGAGAATCACCAATTAGACCACCTGATACCAGGCATGATCCGACCATTCACACTGAAAGCCAGCAACTGAAACTTTCACAACCTCAAATGTCAATACAACCCAACCGTCAATTATCCATCATCACAAAGTCTATAACCAGTCCATATTGTCTTTTACGATCAGTGCTCATGGTCTAACAATCTCCCCGTTGATGAATACATTGACAACACTTCAAAAACATGAGTTGAATTTTGAAAGAAATGAAACAAGTAAAGTTTCAAAGCTATAAAGCAAGGAATTTTGACAAATCACAGCAGCAGTCAAAAAGTGGCAGTCGAAAAGCAGTTGAAACAACAGTCGTAAAGCACAACAGCAGTCCTAAAGCATCACGCCAGAACCCCCTCAACACAAGCAGATTGATTTCTCCAATTTCCTCCCCCTTTGACAATGTAATTATCAAGAACTTCAGAGAAGGAAAAAAAACTCAAGGAAGGAGCAAGTAGAGTAAACATCAGGAAGCTTTGTAGATTATCCAAGTCACTGCGTATTGATTTAATAGATTGACCCAGCCACCATTTTTAGTAAAGCTATCTAGATCATATAAAGTCATATACCAGGTAGCAATGTCAGAACAAGTCTTTTAGAATGATTAAGCAATTTAAATTAATGACATACATCTCAGTAGTGACCAAATCGAATATAAAGAGCACAATGTGATATCACAAAGCGAAGTTAAAGCCTAAAAAGTGATGCAAACTTTAATTCTAGAAGAGCTAGCAGTCTCATGTAACAACTAATTATTCCAACTCAAATATTTAAGTATGTGGCATGCTTGTAGCATACTTCTTTTCAATTTTGGCATGCTTAAAGCATACTTCTTGTCATTTGAGCACATTTGATGCTCCCCTTTTTTGTTGTATACATATATATGCATGGCATGCTTGAAGCATACATCTTTTCAATTCTCTCTTTTTATTTTTTTTCTTTTTATAACATGCCAAAAAAAGTAAACATAAAAGGATTGCAATAAGAGACATATTGTAACATCCTGATTTTCAGAATCGGGGTGTTAATATTTAATTTAGCGATCTATTAAATTTTTGACTGTGTTTTAAAAAATTTCTAGTGTTTAATTAAAATGTTGCTTCAAAAATCAAATTAAATTAATTAAAAGGGTTGCATTTAAAGTTAAATCAAATTGTTTGGGAGACTGCAATTAAATTAAATTATTTTATTTCTTGTTTCGCATGCATTTCAAAAATCATGATGCATACATTAGTATCGCCGTTCTCATTTTCCAATTAGACCGACCGCGGGCGAAATGACCGCGTGTCCCTTCTTTTCCGTCATCTCTTCCATTTTCTGACCCTGTCAACTCCTGTCGCTTCTCTCCTTCAAATCTCAGCTAAAAAATTAAAACTAAGTCATGCATGTCATACCACCGCGATCATCATCGCACGAGCAATCCAATTCTGCAATTTGTTTTCGCATGCATGTCAGTTTGAGCGAATTCGCAAAAAGGAGCAAAGAACTAGCAGATAAAACACTGCGTGTCCATTTTTATTTTTCCAACTTCTCTCCTCGCAATCACCAACAAAAATCAAGAATTCGACAACACGTGTTATACTGTTGTGATAGTTGTCTCGAGGGCATTCCGCTTCTATAATCGTTTTATGTATGCAAGGTCGTTTGGACGACTCGAAAGAAAGAGAGCGGAAAAATTATACTGCGATTCATCTTCCATGTAAACAGTAAATTCAAATATTTTTGGAGAGAACGACACTCTGGGTAAATTCCTGAAATTTTTACCTAAATATCTACATTATATCAGGAACCTCCAATTAAAATTTTGTGATTTTTGGAGCTAAGAAATTATATCTAAAAATTACCTGAACACCTTAGCCATTTTACAATTTCTGAAAAACAAGGTTCATCCGAATTTTGTTTTGACAAACCACACAACAACCACTGCCTCTTTCTTTATTCAAACCCATTGCCATCCCAGCCGAACACCCCTCTCCACCACAGGTTCCATCCCTGCCAATTCTCCACTACAAAGCAAACACAACCACTCATTCACCCCAAGCAAAGCACACAGCCGAGAGCCACATCTCCCACTGCCCTTTTCCCATCGTTTGCTCCGACGCCTCAATTCTTTCCTCCAGAACACATGCACAACTCCAATCTCTCCAACACTGGTTCATCCCATCTCTCTCTTTCCAATCTCCACCAAAAACCCAAAATCAAACTTTGCATGTTATACCGCTGGATTCGTCGTCACCTACGCTTTCAATTCATCCAATTAGTTTTTGCCTCCAAGCACTTTTGAGCATCATGCAAGAAGAGAGATGGAGCAACATACTGTAGCTAGACTAGCAACTAGTAAGTTCGGCAGAGCAAGTGGTAGAATGAAGCTCTGTTCGGCTGTGCATCTGTTCGGCTTGGGGCTTTGCTCGGCTGGTGCAGTGAAGCAGCAGTAGCCCCATGTAGCAGCACACAGCAATGCAGCTAGCAAGTGTAGCAGTTCGACTGTGCAGCGGCTCGGTCGCAGTGCAGCTGCAACCCAGTCAGAGCAGTGATGGTCCCGAGTCCTAGTTAGTAGTGATGGACCGACCTGTTTTCGTTGCTTTGTTTCTTGCAAAGGGGGGCCAAGGATCTTAAAAGCCTTTGCAAGACAAGAGCAGTCGTTTTTCCCATTGCAAGTCTTGATGAATCGTGAGTTTTGCCCTTCTCCCTTTCTTTTGTAGCAACGACTTTGTATCTCTCTTCCGTCGATTTCGTTACGCGCGTGCGAATCGTAGGCTCTGTTCGCGGAGATGTAGCTCTTCCTCGAAAACACCTTTTTTTTTTGTGCAAAAAAGCAGTTGCAAGTGTAACCACGATCCACAGTTTTATCCAAAAGTCGAACACTACCAACAAAAAGATTGCATAGTAAAATACATACCTGTTCTCTGTTAGCCATCAAACAATCGGTAATGACATCACGAAGAGCACACATATCCCCATCATCTATTATTTTCACCAAGTCATAATGATAATGCATGTTGACCAGCTCATGGTATGTAATCTTTATTCTCGTTGCACCTCCGAAAAAGTTGATCATCTAAGATGCTTTCCAGAATAAAGTTATAAAGTGTTGTACATACCATTTCCTAGTAGCAGTGATGCACCCACCCTTTTTCGTCGCTTTGTTTACTGGAGGTGGGGCGGCTAAGGACCGACATGGATGCATGGCATCATTCAATCCATCCAATTCATTTGCTGCTTTTAATGTTGAGAACTTGGTTAAGCTTGTTGGGTTCTATCCACATGACTTTGAATTTGAAGAAATGAACCAGCTTCGTTTTCAGTTGCACCACTATATCAATGATGTCAGAAATGATGAAAACTTCAAAAATTTGAGAAGTCTAGCAGAGTTGTCTATGATGCTAGTTAAACAAGGAAAGGTTGCTCGGTATGAAATTGTTTATAAACTTCTCAAATTGGTGCTTGTTCTCCCTGTTGCAACTGCTGGTGTTGAGAGGGTCTTTTCTATAATGAATTTGATAAAGAACAAGAGAAGAAGCAAGATGGGGCAGAAATATTTGAATGGTTGTTTGGTCACATTGATTGAAAGGGAATTCTTCATGCAAGCTAAGGATAAGGACATCATCGCTCATTTTCAAAGCATTAAGGATCGGAAAGTTGTCCTGTAACTTGTAAGTTGTAAGCTTTGTTACCATTTTGCTGTTTTATCCTCTATTTATTTCATATGTTGCCACTTTGATATGTTGATCATTAGTAGCCGGACAATTTCAAGTTGTGATCAATTTTATTAATCAATGATGCTGCCACTTAATTCTGTGTTATAAAACTATAATTTAGGTTGTCAAATTTTTTTTCTTGCCATCTGCAATTTTGAATACCCATGGTCCAAATCTGCGCCCGCTGCGATCGAGGGACGCGCCGCGACGGTTGGCGTCGTCTGAGAAGCGGCGTCGGCTAATCAGCGGCACCAATTGGAGAAGTAGCATGCATGTCATCGGCACAAGCGGCGTGGCGCGCAGCGGCGGCGCGATCGCGGCCGAGCTCCGGCTCAAGGCGGCAATGCATGTGACGACCCGCGGCGTGGTGTCTAGGGAGGCGTGGCGGCCGAGTAAGATGAGGCGCGGCGCGTCTCATGCATGTGAAGGCGGCCGGCTCGACGAATGTATGCGTGTGGCCGGCCTCGACGGCATCGGCAAAGGCGGCGCATGCATGAGGCACGGCAGCCCCGGACCGTCCGGCAAGGCTCGGTAGCGGCTCAGGACGCGGCGTCGAGGAAGGAGCCGAGACGGAGGCTGGTGCGGTGCATGGTCGGTATTGGCACGCCGTATGCGACGGCACCGAGGCGGAGATAGTCGAGCCAAGGAAGCAAGGTGAGGCGGTGTCGACGCGACGGCGTGGCGTGTGCGGCGGTACTAGGACGACCGACATGGACGAGGAGCCAGACGTGGACGCGGATGAGCTCGACGACGACTACTGTGGACATGGACGAGAGGCCGAGCGGATGCGGGAACGGCGACAACTACGGTGGACGTGGATGTGTAGCCGAGAAGAAGTCCGGTGATATTTTGCACGTCTAGTGCCGCGGTAAAAATCTTTAGTGTTTAATCGCGTTGACGATATTTACTTGCGCATGTTGCATATTACTCATGAGCATGATATCTATTTATGCATGTCTATTTATAAAAATATTTTGGTAGCTTATGACCGGTATAATTCTCCAGTTAGGTTGTATTGTGCGTAGGCGTGATTATGTGTTGATATATTGGTGAATGCGAATAGTTAGATTCTTGTGGCAAAATGCGAGTATTATTGATCGGTGGATGCTAGACTAAATATATGAGTCGATTATTTAATCGGACGATATTCTTTTGAAGTCGTATGGAAGTTAGTGCTGATCTCTGGATAGTACATTAATTGGAGGTTTCATCTCACATTGGATTGGTTATTTTTTAGGATAGGATGCATAAATATTTTTATAATCTATTACTTGGTGGATGACGTATGTGTTGATGATTAATGATATACCTTGTATATATGTGTATTGTTGCTCGTTGGATGTCGGATTATGTACCTTGTTGGATTAGTTGAATCGATGATTTAATTAAGCATGAGCAAATTTATCGGATGTCCGAAGTAATAGCTACGTGAGTCATGTATGCTGGAATTTGGAAGATGGTAGAATGGATTATTTGATTGCGGATAAATATATTTGGATTGCCGTGTATTTAGTAGTTAAGTCCTATGTGCCGAGTTGGTAGATTTGTACCCTCAATTGGATTGGTAGATAAAATGATTATTAGTTGATCGTAGTGGCACATATATGATTGGATTGGTAGTAGTCGTTCAAGACTAAGTTCGGTGGTATGAATATGAGTTGATTGATTTGTGAGTTATTAAGTATTGGATGTGCATTTAAATTGTAAAGCTCATTAGGTGTCGGTAAGTCTATTAAACCTTAGTCGGTGGAAATTTTGAGTGTATGCAAATATGAATTGCCGAGGCGAGACTAGTAGAGCTATATAGTTAGTATTAGTTTTAATAATGTATCGGAGAATGATTGATGGATTTAGGCATGGTCTTATACCCATAAGTCGGTAGATTTTGTGCAATTATCGAATAGGTTGTATAGTTGGAAGATCGTTAATTCGGGCATTGTGTGGTTGGATGGGCTACTTTGATTATAACAGGAGCTAGGTTAGATTGAGTTAAAAAGTATTTTTAATTTGTATAAAATTCAGAAAAAGAATTATTTTTACACTACAAAATACTTTTAACTTTGAAAATTCATAACTAATTCATATGAACTCCAAATGAGTTTAACCTAATTATTTTTGTATTATAATTTTATTATATATTTAGATATGTAATCATTATATTCACCAAATTTCTACAAATTTGTGCTAAAAATTGGATTTCAGATGAATAGTAATCGAAGCCCATTTTTCAGCATTTTTACAAAAGCTGATTTTCAAACTGCGATAACTTTCACATACAAAATCCAAATAAAATAATGCTTTCATATAAATTCATATAAAATCATAATCTAGCTACTGTAAAAATTACATTCACTTTTGAGAAATTTGAATTTTTGTCTTTTCTCGGTGTTCATTCGATATCGCTATTTCTATGGAGTCCGAGTTGTCGCAAATGAACGACTACGTAATCGAGAGTGAGAAAGTGAACTCTCAGCAAGGCAAGCATCATTTGAACTTTCTTTTGCATCATATTTGATCCCAGTTTTGCTAAGCTAGTGCAATGATAGTTGCTTGCATGCTATTTTGATAATGTCGCTATTTTTGTGATGTGTAGATTAGTTATCTCCTATTCATTGAGGTTATCCTTGAATTATTCCAGTACCACATGCTTGAGTTAGGATGATTGAAATATATTGTTCGGGTTTTCTTAGCCATGCAAGTCTAGAACCGATAGTTGATTATCGGGAATAACCCGACAATTATGGGATAAACACAACTATCTTTATATGCTTTTATTTCAGATCTTCGTATCTGTTTTATGAGTTAAATTTTGTAATTTTAAATAAGCTTTTGGTATGGACAAGTGATGGTGTCTTTGTGCACGAGATTGGGTAAGTGTTTGACTTGTTTGGACAATTAAGGACCGAACTTTGGTAACATCTTTGATTCAAGTAAAACTCGTGCTACCACACGCAGTGTATGGGCACTGCTTGGTTAAGTAAGGGGTTGGTATTGTTGAGTTGATGACTGGTGGTGTGAGGACGTATATGTGTTCCATCGCATATATGTTTCGTAGGGTGCTGATTGCAATCTTTTATTGTGTGGGTAACACAATTTAAGCTTTATCAATTGGGTCGGTGTTCCCGGCACAACTTGCATGCCCATTTGGTTGGTGGGTAGTGTAACCTACCCTAAGTGGGATCACGTCGCGCATGGGCGATTCAACTCAATAATGTCAACTTACTGAAAAATACTGAGTCTTGGTTTACCCGGCCGACATACCTTAGGAAGTATGCTATTTTCGGAGGCATCTGGAGGCATACGAGCTAATCAAGTCATGTGGGTAAAGTAGTACACCCCTGCAGGATATAAATCTATTCGAATAGCCGTGTCCACGGTTATGGACGATCACTTGAGTTACATAGTTGCTATTGTTAGTCTTGGAATTAAATTTTTGTGGTTATAACTTGGTATTCGTCATGAATGGGATGTTCATGTATTTTGTTGTATCAAAGTGGACAGCTAATTTGTTATTTGTATGATTCATTTGTTATTCAATTTACTACTTATTCACATGCTTTACTTCTACTTCAAATCTGATTTCGAATGGCACTTGAAAAACTAGTATGTGTAGGTTGTAATTTGTTGCGTCTCTTTTGCAAAAGTAAGCCACTATGAGCCATCCTTTAGAACAACCTCTAGCATAACTAATTTTACTTTGTGTAAGACTTGCGAGTACCTTTGTACTCAACCCGATTGCTGCAATTTCAGGTGAGAAAGGGTTTGAGCCCATTGAGCTTGTTAGAGCTGATTTTGGCGACGCTGACGAGTAATGCTATCATTTAACTCCCAGTCGATTGCCGATGGGTTATGGGGCATATCTTGCTGGACCTTTTGGTTTATTTATCTTGCTTCCGCTGTTATTTATCACTCTTATTTGAATTTGGCCAGTCGGCCGTTATGTAATAGTTGTAGACTTAACTATTATGTTGTATGTCTTTTGGACTGTTAATGTACGATGTTGTATGGATATGATCAACGTTGAATGAGAGTATGAGCGTGTTGGTCGCTGATCCTGTGAGCCAACACGACCTCATACTCGCTGTTATGAATCGCACTTTAACTTGTCTAAGCATTGGCTTTGACCGTTTGGAGAACCGATAATCATGTAGTGCTTGCAGAGGAGCAGAGCGCATGATCATCGGGGCTCTACTTTCGGTCGAACTCCTCACTTGGATGGAGTTAAGGTGGAATTCATTTAATTGAGGCCTAGAGTTATTTCCTTAAGACCAGGTAAACCCCGGTCTTATGGAAATAACCCGGGGGTCCTCACACATATGAGCCTCAAAATATAGATTTAAAATAAGACTCACAAACAAGCTAATCCTTGTTTATGAACATCGCAAAGTAATACATATAATCAATCTAATCATAGTATTCCGCCATGTCAGTTTTAGTTCAAATGAGTCAAAGAAATTATAACCAATCATAATCAAAGCTACACATCACATGAGTAAATACGATAAAGAGAGTTCTATACCTCATTTGATTTCAACGGCTTGGAATTCATGAATTGTTTGACAAGTATAATAAACAAAACTTCTGATAATTTAGACGACAAGCTCCCCCTCAAAATAATCTCATAGGATACAACACACCAACTCGCTTCGCAAAAGAGCAAATCGTGCAGAATCAAGTGGTTTTGTGAGAATATCAGCAACTTGAGAATCTGTATAAATAAAGTACAAAACAAAATCTCCCTTTTCCACATGGTCTCTAAGAAGATAATATTGAATATCAATGTGTTTGGTTCGAGAATGTTGCACATGATTTTTAGCAATATAAATAGCACTAGTGTTATCATAGAAAAGTGGTACACTATCCAATTCTAAGCCAAAATACTTAAGAGTGGTTGTCATCCAAAGCAATTATGAGCAACAAGAAGGGGTAGCTACATATTCAGCGTCAGTAGTAGAAAGAGTAATAGACAACTGTTTTCTAGAAGCTCATGAAACAAGAGATGTGCCTAAAAAGTGACATATGCCAAAAGTAGTCTTTCTATCAATTCTACAACCCCCAAAATCAGCATCTGAATAAGCTTAAGAGTAAGGCATGATGAAGAATAATACTATAGACCAAATTCTAAAGTTGACTAAAGATACCTGAAAATTCGTTTAACTGCTTGGAGATGTGAAGCACATGGAGAAGCTTGAAAGCGAGCACACAGACATACAACAAAGTGAATGTCTGGCCTTTAAGTAGTGAGATACAGAAGTGAACCAATCATACTTTTGTATTCTTTTTATCAACATGCTCTCCATCTTCGTCAAGGTCTAACACTACGGTGTATCCCATTGGTGTGGAGACTGGTTTACTTGTCCCCATGGCGAAGTGACAAAGGATATCCTTGGTGTACTTGGTTTGATGAACAAAAATACCCTTTCTTTGATTGCTTGATTTAAAAGTCTAAGAAGAACGTGAGTTCTCCCATCATGCTCATCTCAAATTCTCTGCTCATAGTTTCTGAAAACTTGGAAATAAGACCATGAGAGGAACCACCAAAGATGATATCATCCACATAAATCTGAATGAGTAAAAGATCATTGCCATGCTTGAGAGTAAATAAAGTTTTATCTACCTTGCACATTTGAAAGCCATTTTTAAGTAAATATGATTTAAGCCTATCATACCATGCCCTATGAGCTTGTTTTAAACCATATAAAGCTTTGGACAGTTTGTAGACATGATCAGAAAATTTAGGATTTTCAAAACCAAGTGGTTGTCTTACATACACTTCTTCCCCAATATATCTATTAAGAAAAAGCGCTCTTAACATCCATTTGAAACAACTTGAAGCCCTTAGATGCAGTAACTACTAAAAGGATTCTAATAGCTTCTAATCGAGTAACAGGTGCAATAGTTTCACCAAAATCAAGACCTTCTACCTGGGTAAAACCCTGAGCCACAAGTCTAGCCTTATTTCGAACAACAACACCATCCTCACTCTGTTTATTCTTAAAAATCCATTTTGTTCCAATAACATTATGACCAAGAGGAGGTGAAACTAAGGTCCAAACTTTATTACGCTCAAAATTTTCTAATTCCTCATACATGGCATTAATCCAGAATCATCAGATAAAGCGTGACTTACATCTTGGGGTTCAAAGGAGGAAACAAAAGCCGCATGAGCATATGAGGTATTGGAGTTAAACCTGTTGCGAAGAACTCTCTCATCTAACTCACCAATCATTTATTCAGGAGGAGGATGTCGTTGAATACGCAGAGAAGCCTGAGGTGTCGTAGGTGACATAGATGTAGCAGTAGTGGCCTCTACCTTATTGGAGGTAGGATCAGAGCCACTAGTTGTAGACTCCATCGGTGTAGATACGTGTGTTGAAGTGTGAATCGGAGTTACTCTTTCATTGTCGTTAGAGTCATAGAAGATCTCTTCGGTTGCGTCATTTACCTGTACACCTATATTATCGGGTATAGTGTCAGGACTAGCCTCATCAAAAGTGGCCTCCCAGGTTTCAACAATTTTGTTAGTTTCTAAGTTGAATACACGATAGCCTCGAGTATGAGCAGCATATCCTAGAAAAATTATATCTGAGGATCTAGATTAAAATTTATCAAAATTTCCATGTTTAATAATAAAACATCGACATCCAAACACACTCAAATGAGAAATTTTAGGAGAATGATCAAAACGAAGTTCATAGAAAGTATTATGCAATTTGGCTCGTAAAAATACTCTATTAGAAATATAGCAAGCAGTAGAAATAGCTTCAGCCTGAAATTTCCTAGGAGTAGCATGTTCATTTAACATCGTTCTAGCCATCTCAATCAAAATTTTATTTTTACGTTCTACAACATCGTTCTGTTGCGACACACACGCTGAAGAGAATTGATGATCTAAACCTTTTTCGGAATAAAAAGACGCAAATGATGTATTCTTGAATTCAGTTCCATTATCACTTCTAATTGCTTAAAGAGCTCCTGGGAGTTCAGCGGTAAGTCTAAGGGCAAGCTCTCTAAAGTGATAAAAAAAACTTCGCCCTTAGATGCCACGAGAGAGACCAACCAGTATCTAGAGAAATCATCAACAATAACAAGAACATGTCATTTACCTCCAGCTGACTGAACTCTAGCAGGACCTACAGTGTCTATGTGCAACAATTGGCCAGGTGCATCAGGCATAACTAGTGAGAAAGGAGGATGTGATGCAGATATCATCTTATTGTAACAACAGGGTAAACAAACAAAATCCATTGACTTTTCAATTTTAAGATTAGGCAATCTTCTAACAAGGTCTATATTATTGATACGAGCAAGATTATCAAAACCAATATGACCTAATCTACGGTGTCAGTGGAGTAAATCCTTATAATCGGATGAAATAAGACACCTAAGATCAGAGGATGATGAATATGAAAAGTCACCCTTAAACAAACGACCAACTCGAATAATTTTGCATACTAGATCACCAGATGAATCTAAAATGCAGCATGAATGCTTTTTAAAGCTCACCTCAAGATCATCATCTATCAACTGTGAGACTGAAAGCAAATTATAGCTCAACTTACTGACAAGAGCTACGTCTTTTAAAATGAATTTATCGTTGACGCGCACAATACCTTTTGCAATAACTCGTCCTGGAGCATTGTCCTCAAAAGTAATCATCTCATCACTGGTGACATGACTGAGGGAGGAGAACCATCTAGAGACTCCGATCATGTGGCAGGAGCAACCGGAGTTGATGAACCATATGTTCTCCTTCCGCTTACGACGAGCCTACAAAGCACGAACAATCGCTGGTATCCTAGTACTAGAGTTAGACAATAAAGCTTTAGGTAACCAATACTAAGATACGCGACGAACAGAAGCAACAGCCGACAAAGACAACAAATTTTAGATTTTGGGCACTACCGGTCCGACAGCCGTTGATGTGCCGGTCTGACCGCCGGCTGGTATGACCGCGTGATAGACGCTGGTCGTATCGGTCCAGTCGAAGAGACTAGCAAAGAATTTTTTTTTTGATATTCTGGATACTGCTGGTCATACTGCAGTTTACGTTCCGGTCGGACCACTGGCCGGCATGACCGCGTGGCAGACGTCAGTCTTACTGGTCGATCGCAAAAACTCCCAAACCTGTAGAAAATTGTTTAGATGGAACAAAGCGATGGTAAGCAGCTTGATCAAACTCCACTCCAGTACGAGAAATCTTCTTTAACTTGTCTTTCTTTTCTTTCTTCGCTTTGCGAAAGCAAAATTGAACCAAATAACCCTCTCTATCACAATGAGTGCATTTATACTTGTCTTGATGAGAAGTCCTATTTATTGCATTTACATCACCCACTTGGGTAGATGGATCCTTTGCAATACCAGCTGATTTAAAAATAATTTATTTTGGTCCAGATTCTACTTTAAATTTTTCAGGTTCAAGAAGCTTAACAATCTTATGAGGATTATTCTTGGCATGCTCAACATAATTAAATCCTAGACCCTGATATTTAACACTCACTTTTTACTTGTCTGGGATCATATTTAAAATTTTCTTGCCAAAAGAAAATATCTCTAAAGTGTCCTTAAGATACTCATTGTCTTTAGTGAGAGTGAGACAAGTTCTGCATTTAACATATTAATTCACAGGTTTCTTAGAAGCACTAGACTGAGCTAATTTTTCTTTTTCAGCAAAACCATTAAGTTGTCTATTCAAAACTTCTATTTCTATGATAAGTTTAGAACAGTTAGAGTAAGAAGATATCTCATGATACAACATTTGTTGAATTGTTTTCTTAGATGAATTTAGTCTAGCTTCTAGCAATCCACAATTAGAGCAAGTTTTAGTTTGAACATTTAAAATACTTAACTCTAAACACGTAGAAGAACTAAACTTAAGCTTTTTAATTTTATCATTTGCACTTTTTAACTTTTCATCACAGGAGTCATAAGCCAACCTTAAATAATCAAATTTAGTATTTTACATTCTTAAGTTGAATTATGTTTGATGCATTTATTGACCTAGCAGTCTCCAACTCAGAATGTAAAACTTGACAAGACTCACATGATTCTTTATCAGGAGTAACATCTTTAAGTTTATTGATTTCAGAAGTTAAGCTTTCAACAAGACAATTATTTTCTTTCAGTTTCTTTTTTGTCTTTTTCAATTCAATAGCAAGTTTAATCAATCCATCTTCAAGCTCATGACATGATGGTCTTACCTCATCGGGATCACTGTCATTGTCATCGTCATTGTCGTTTTTCGCCATGAAGCACATACTTGTGAAGTCATCATTATCATTCTTCTTCCCTTTAGCGTCATCTTTGTCGTGGTCGTCATCATTGCAACTCTCATATTCCACATCACTCAAATCCAGATGCTCGATAGCCGAGAGAATATTTTCAGCAAATTTCTGATGAAAATTTCCACATTTGATGTTGTTGTTCTTAGATGGCCAACGATGGTAATTCTTACCTTCGTTGATTATCTTCCTCTTGAGCTTGGGACACTACACCTTAATGTGGCCTGACTTGCCACACTCATAACACTTGATCGAGCTTGACACGCCATCTCGCTTTCTCATTCTCATGTTGTTGAGTGTCTTGTATGCCTTGAGGAGATCAATACCAAGTCCGCTTCAGGGAGCTGTTCGAACTGTTCCTCTAAAAAAGAAGACAAAGCTGACACAAAAGATTTATCAATCTTAGATGGTGAAGCTTCCATCTCATATGTTTTCAATCTAGAGAAAAGATCATCCATGGTTAAAGTATTTAGATTGACAGAACCTAAGGATCTCAAAATTTTAGTTGCATTATCTTCATGAGTAGGAATAACATTAATACCGCATAAATTACTTAATATTTTTTCAAAACAAATAAAAAGATCATCAATAGCTTCACCAGGCTTCATAGCAAAATCAGAATATTCTTTTCTGATAAAGATTTTTACGCACTTTCTTAATTTTAGTGGTTCCTTCATGATAATCGCAAAGAGTTTTCCATATTAAGTGGGCAGAATTAATATGAGCTACACGATCAAATTCTTTGTGAGTAATCCCTTGAAACAACAAGATACGAGCTTGAGCATTAAAATCAACATCTGTCTTGTTGAGATTAGTAACACTAACTAGAACCTCATATGGTTTAGAAACCTTATACCAAACATCACTACCTTGAGCCTCATCATATGCTTGCATACGACATTTCCAAAAAACAAAATCAGTATCATCTAGTATGGAGGAACGATTCACATACCTCTATGATGCCATAGCAACCCGCTCTGATACCATTTGTATGATCAAATATGACAATCAGATGGGGTGAATGACTGTAGTGCTTCTTTTTCAACTTACCGAGAAGACCCTACTTTGGATTCAACCGATAACTAAATACTACGTACGAGTTGGTCTCCTCGTCGTAGTGATCGAAAATGTTGTGATCGATTCTGCCAGCCGATGCTATTGTCGACAACTGGAAGAACGACACAGTACGTAATCAAAGAGGACGAAGTTGACCTACTTGAGAGAGTTACAACCACCTAGTCGAAAGAGTTTTATTATCTGATTTCTTCCACACTCCGGCTCAGGAGATTCACACACTACAAAGAACAAAAACAGATCGAAAACAGTGGACAAGAACAAGTCGAAGATCTCTTGGAACAGGAACAAGTCGAAGACTGATCAACACGAGAGCTGGTCGAAGATAGAAGAACATGTAGTCGGTGATGACGGAGGAAAATCGAACGCAATGCCCAGAATCACACGCTGACAGAGATGGCAAATCTATCTTGATATAGATCCGATCTGTTATTACCCAAACATGTTCTGTGGCTACTACATGCTCTCACAACACCTCTCAAACCCTAGCAAGAAAGCACCAAAAAAGATCTCCCTCTACTAAAAGCCGCTGCTGCCAAAAGCCCCAAAAAGCCTTCTGCAAGCCTACGTTCCTCTTAACCTCTTCGGCCTTTTATATGCTATGGCCCTAAACCGTGTCCTTATCAATACGGACACATAATATTTATCACCTCCGTGAAACAAGGGAACCGAAATCCCTCAAACCACGGTAATATCTTTAAATCTTCCCGTTATGAAAGCCTTCCATAACTCTTCATGCGTCGAAGCCTCTAGACGGCATCTCCTATAGATTCGATCACGCAGCATGCATTCACCTTTGATCTCCATGTGCCCTGGCGTGAGCATGATCACCTCATGACATCCATGACCACCTGAACCTTGGATTTTCCCATTCAAGTTCTGGTCTTCCTCGTTATCGACCCTGATCGTCTCCATGCTCAACCTGCACATGCAAAAATCAAAGAACGTTTTCCTGGCACAAGTTCTCCAACTTGACCAATATCAGTTCACACACCCATATCACACTCACATCTATCAATAAACATGAATTAGATCATAATGAATTAGATCATAAACGACCATAAATTTTAGTTTACATAACATAAATCGAGACTACTCTGTAAAATCGGTCGTACCGCTGTGTACATGTCGGTCAAACCGCTGGCTAACCAGACACGAGTACTCAAGGTACTCGAAGAAAATAAGTATTGAAGCACTCGAAACCTACGACCATTTACCATAGGTGTACGACCACTTACCAGAGGTATACGATCACTTACTATAAGCGTACAACCACCGAACATAAATATACGACCACTAATCGCAAAGTCTATGACCACTCAGCAGGATGCCCATGACTACTGATCACGAAGCCTACGACTACCGATCACGAAGCCCACGACTATCGACCACGAAGCCTACGACTACCGGTCACGAAGCCTACGACTACCGGTCACGAAGCCCATGACTATCGACCAATCACTATAGCATCGACCATCGACCAGCCACTGTAGCTTCGACCATCGACCAGCCACTGTAGCTTCGACCATCGACCAGTCATTGTAGCTTCGACCATCGACCAGTCACTATAGCTTCGACAATCGACCAGACACTGTAGCTACGACCATGTCGACCAGTCACTGTAGCTTCGACCATCGACTAGCAAACCCGACTGTCCTTCGTACTCGATACACACCTCGACTTACGACTGAGTACGTTACTCGGAGCTCTACCACTCGGTACTCGAAAAACTAATTGTTAGACCATATGGCTAGGTCTAATATAATTTAGCTGATGAATAATTGACAATATTATTTACTGATGTTATTTGAGGCGTGTCGTGTTGTGTGGACTTATATCGGTCAAGGTGGGAAGAACTTGTGCCGGAAAAATATGTTGCTTTGGTCTTTGCATGTGTAGGGTAACTCAGAGACGATCGTGGTCTACGGCGATGATCGGGAGATGGCTAGGTGTGAAGTCATGATCCAGAGGGTCGAAGATGCCGGAGGAGACGATTGAGCTCGGGTTGTAGCGTATGGAGATTAAAGATGGATAATGCATGTTGGAGCTACGAAGTTGCGGTTCGAAGGCTACGACACGTGATTTTTAGTGTGTGTGTGTGTATATATATATGACTTTGCGGGTTGGAGTTGGAGTTGTACACAAGATGATTAATCTCCGTGATATCCAAGGAGTCTTTTCCGTTTTCGGAAGGGTTAGTGGCAGTCCGTCTCGGTGGTGAGTCCTATTTCGAAACGCGAGTGCATGCAGTATGGAATCAGGGGCAGCGTTGTGCGGCAGAATAAAAGCAGGGACTGGCGACAGTAGGCGAAGGGAGTTTTCGGTTTTGTAGACAATTGTTTTTGGTGCTTCCGTGCAATGGCGTTTTGACATGTTGATAGGCATTGAAAATTCTATGAGGCTACTTTTCATGCATCTGGTTTCTTTGACGTGAGATAGTTGATGTGACTAGTTAAAATACAATGGAAGGAAGGCTGGTTGCTCTTTAGCTTTTGGTGTTTGAAAAAAGAGGGAGAGAGGCTCGGCAGTCTGGAGGAGCGAGCGGTAGGCGTCTCGGCCGGCTGCCTGTTCGGCTTTTGAGGAGAGAGAGGATCACATGCGGCTGTGCAGATCGAAGTTTGACATCGCAGCTTGATCAATCTACGGCGGCTTTAATCAGACGGAAAAAGGGAGCGAAAAATTAGGAGTCAAAAATCTTACATAATCATTCATCCCGCCCTCTCTGATTGTCATTAACGATCATACACTAATACTTAGTACTCGGAGCTACAGTACTCTGAATATATTACTCGGTACTCGAAACTACAGTACTCGGAGCAACAGTACTCTGAGCCTAGACGAAAATGACCAACGAGTATCACCAATTAAACTACCTGATACAAGGCATGATCCGACCATTCACACTGAAAGCCAGCAACTGAAACTTTCACAACTACAAATGTCAATACAACCCAACTGTCAATTATTCATCATCACAAAGTCTACAACCAGTCCACATAGTCTTTTACGACCAGTCCACCTGGTCTAACATGTCTACTCCGATGCAGCAACCAACCTATTTGTTGTCATGTTCATAAGTGAAGTCACAATATGCTATCCTCATACCACGTGACATACGGATGGATATCGCAAATCCCGTATCCTATTCTGTATTTTTTTTTCTTTAGAGTCGAAGTCAGATACAAACACGGACACGGATAGTGTGGGATATATTCATTTATCCCTTCCGTATTCGCTCCGCAAACCTTCGATCGGTCAGCCGGACAGGAATTATCCGCTCCGTTTGCACTCCTAATTGCTTGTTATTTTTGTATATGGTCTATTGCTTCTCTCAAATCAAAGCTTCTAAAATCGCATAGATGTTGCGGGACTAAACTTGAAAACAGGCAACATACTTTTCTAGACAAAGTGACATAATTCTAGGCTTTTCTGTAACAAAATTACTTGCGTCTCTGTCGCTTTCTGACTGGGAATGCGGAGCATATGGTTCAAGGAACAACAAAAAAGCAATCGTATTCTCTAACAATCTAATCTTAATAGTCCACTGAACCTGAGAAACAGTGCTGGTCTGCTGGATCAATCATCATAGTGCTTGAGGCCGAATGGATCAATCGTCAAGACCGTACAACGTAATGACCGCACGCTCATAGGCTTGACGTGCATGGGCTGGACGTCAATGGGCATCACGTCCTGGCCCGGGTGTCTATGGGACAGACGTTCGTGGGGGTATTACGTCCCAGGCCGGACGCTACCTCGGTCGCGCGGCCTACGTCCACGCCGATCGAGAAGGAAATTTGCTGGTGAAGCCGATGGCTGTTGGATTAGCCCTCTCAACAATGATTCAACGACTGATGGGGAGAACCTCACGATGAAATCCTCCTCTATCACATTTTTTTCCCCTCGACAACCCACCGAACTCGCGTCAACGCTGCCGTGCTCCCTCGCCGGCTCCCGCCGCGCGCCGCCTCCCCGCGCCGCTTCTCGCCGCTTGGTCCTGCGACCTGCGCTGCTCGCCGCATTTCGCTCTAGTTCTGTTGTTTTTGTTGGAAATAATCTTGACTTTTGTAACTAATTGGTAGCAGCAGCGTCATGCGATGTAGCTAGAAGCGATGAGGTTACTAGGCCGTGCGTGTGTGTAGTTGAAGTTTCTATCTTTGTGGCATGCATTAGTGGAGTTAGTGCTGCATGTTAGTTAGTTGGCATGAAGTACTTGAGCCTGGTTGTGTTAGTGGAGCATGGCCGTGGCTTTAGGAGTGTATGGCATGAGTTGCGGCAGCCACGTCCTGTGCTTAGCCGAGTCTCACGATGAGTTGCAGCACCAATGTCTCGTGCTTATTTAAGCATGTGTAATCAGTTTGTTGAGTTGGGTTTTGGAAGAGAAATACAAACCAAATTGCCCCACTATGTTCTTCCCGTGTGTGAGCTTGCCGTTTGATCTTGGGCGGTCCAGAGTTTAATCCTACAATTGGTATCAGAGCGAGGTGCGAGGAGAAGTTGTCTGGCGATAACTCGTCGGTCGGCGTGATAGCGACGCATGGCGTTTAAAGCGAGCTGTTGAAAGAACACGCGGTGCGGCTTCGGGCATGCGGGCGTGCGAGCCATGTGCAAGGGCGGCGGCGTGGGCGCTAGCCGGGCTCCCGAGCGATGCGAGCGGCGACGCGGTGTGCGTGTGCGAGGTCAACTTGCGGTCACGATGAAATCGTCCTCTATCGGTCTTTTTCGCGAAGACGACACCATCGACATTCGACGTCAAGGCTTGCGGCGAGAGGCCGCGGTAGTGTCAAGGTGGTGCGTTGATGCGGTGGAGACTATGAACGGTGGTGGGAGGCCACGTTCGTGGAGGTGGCTTTGAGAGGCCGCTATGAGAAGACAGTCGGCGCGATGCTGATGGTGTTGTGCATGGCCATGAGGAGGTGGCTATGCGCAAGAGCCGCGTGGAGGCGGCATGATGCGGAGGAGGGATTTGTTGGTGGCGTGAGGTCACAACTGTGTCTCGCTCACGTTTGAAGTTGTGTACGGCGGCGAAGTTGTGGCGACCAAGAGGTAGCGGTGAAGAATGGAGACGGCGTGTCTCCAAAAATACATGCTATTAAGGAGCGTCGTCGTCAACCGGCAAGGTAAGATGGGCGAATGTGCTGTCCATCTCCATGTCCCGACGAGAAGAACTGCCAAGTGCATGGGCTGCGGTGACGCTCATGTTCATGGTCACGGATGGCAGGAACGACTGTAATGTTCCTCAAGAGTGATTGCGTGGCGAGGGCGACTGTACTGCCCCTCAAAGAGTGCACCACGTGGTAGAGAAGCGGCTGTGTGGGCTTGGCAACACATAAAGGGAGTTTGTGTTGCTAAACCCGTGCTGAGTGGGAAGGCGGAACTTCTTGGAGATAAGTGTTGAAGACCGTCAATAGCGCGTGTGTCGCGCAAGAGGATGCCACTATGTGTGGCAAAAATGCTGCTGTGTGTGGCAAAAGGAGGCTGCTGCGTGCGGCAAGGCGATCCAGTTGAACGCATCAAAGTATCGACAAGTCAAGATTAGGGGGAGATTGTTGGAAATAATCTTGACTTTTGTAACTAATTGGTAGCAACAGCGTCATGCACGATGTAGCTAGAAGCAGTCAGAGCAGTTACTAGGCCGTGCGTGTGTGTAGTTGAAGTTTCTATCTTTGTGGCATGCATTAGTGGAGTTAGTGCTGCATGTTAGTTAGTTGGCATGAAGTACTTGAGCCTGGTTGTGTTAGTGGAGCATGGCCGTGGCTTTAGGAGTGTATGGCATGAGTTGCGGCAGCCACGTCCTGTGCTTAGCCGAGTCTCACGATGAGTTGCAGCAGCCAATGTCCTGTGCTTATTTAAGCATGTGTAATCAGTTTGTTGAGTTGGGTTTTTGGAAGAGAGAAATACAAACCAAATTGCCCCACTATGTTCTTCCCGTGTGTGAGCTTGCCGTTTGATCTTGGGCGGTCCAGAGTTTAATCCTACAGTTTTATAGGTATGAATCCCCTATAGCTTGACGTGAGTACGTGACCCGGTAGAAGAGCCGTAGAAATCAGCTGGTCTCGATCGACTCCAACCCGCGACCGGCTCGTCGGACCGACAACCCGAAGCCGCCAGAAAATGTTGTTGCTCCCGGCCGGCAGTTTCTTGGACTTGAGCAGAGGTCTTTTAATCGAATCTTTGTCGCAGCTTGTTGAAAGATTATAACACATCGTTCCTAATCATTTGCAACTCTCAAGGTGAAAACTCATTGTCAATTGAATACGTGATTGCCGGATTCGTGTATCCATCCCGGAAAGTAGGCAGCCACATGCTCCGTAGTTACATTTGGCCTGCGGTGATTAGCGGAGAATTTAGAACGCGGGAATAGGAGCTAGTAGCTACAGTTTAGGGGACAGCTCAACCTGCAATTGCAGCTCACCTCACTCATCGGTTCATCTCTGTTATAAAATTGGAGCTGACCATGTGGCAGTGAGCCCGTGATGCCTTTCTGTGCTGGTTTCTCCCACCAAATATATATACGGACACATTTCTGGCCCATTTACGAGTTGTTAGGGTCGGCGGATGATTGATTCGAGCATGACAACGCCGATTCACCTCATGGCAGAGGTGTCCAAGCGAATAATTGGCGAGATCCTCGTCTTGGAACCCTGTCGCACATGCATCGATCGGCTGCTTGCATTGCGTGCGCTCTTGGTGCTTGTTCTGTTTTGATTCAGACTTCGGATGTAAAATCGAGCTGGAACGTTGTACTCTGATTACTATATGTGATTGCAAATCCATTAATTTTCAGGTTTGAAAAAAAAGCAGGCTTCGTACTAGGAATGACTGCACTGACGGAGTTATGGCATCCGTATGCGTATGGTCATTAGCGTTTGCGTGCAATGAAGGGCTTCGAGTTAATTAATACATGAACAGAGGATGGTGTACTTTGATTATGTTCATGAAATCCCCAGGATTGCTACAGGCAAACAGACAGACAAACTGTACTGGTTAAAGCAAATGGAAGAAGTATTCATTGCAGTTTATTTCTGTTCCTTTGTCTGTTCTGCACGATTCTAAAAAATCAATTTGCTACAGGAATGATCTTTTTAGCTATCGAACGGCCCTACGTTTCTTCAATTTGCTTCAAGAAAACACATGACTGAGCCTGCTGGTTACAGCGAAGGGAAGCACTGCGCTTTGTTTCTGTGCCTCTTTTTTGAAACAAAATTTCTGTACCTCTTCTCTGCACAATTCTGAGGATTTGTACAAGCAGGAGCATTTCGATCAACATCTCAAACACAGATGATAAAAGTGTAGCAGCGACTAGACGTGAGCTAAATCAGATTCAGTTGCTTTAGAATCCGTGCAAAGCACCATTTCCTATAAAGACACGTACGTCCTTAAAATTGCCGGTACAAATCTACGGATCATGAAAATTTGCATCGCTGCTGCTAACTACCAGTAGGTGGCTCTTGCCCGGCGCCTATGTTGATTAAAACTAGGCAACAAATTAGTTCCGTAACTAATTAGTAAGTTGACGTACTTCAGTCTGCACTCTGCAGGCTGGCTGCATTATGCCGTGGCCTCTGTACCTGCTACAGGAAAGATTCCACAAAGTGCAAACAATGGACAACTCATTGAGCCATGCAAGCTGCTCCGGACGACAGCCTAACGCATGCGGGTGTAGGGACAGCCCTGCGCTATAAATCGTGCTTCTGATTCTTTGGCCGCCAATTCAGCAGCAGCAGCAGCAGCAGAGTTCTTCTCCTAGCCAAGGAGAAGCAAGCTTCTTGGATTGGTTAGCTCCAGCTTTCTGAAGATGGCGTCGAGGGCTCTCCTAGTGCTGCTGCTCTCGGCGGTCGCGGTGGCGTCCGCGCGGGCGCAGCTCGACGAGAAGTTCTACAGCCAGACGTGCCCCAGTGTGGAGGACATTGTGCGGAAGGAGATGGTGCGCGCGCTCTCCGCCGCGCCGAGCCTCGCCGGGCCGCTGCTCAGGATGCACTTCCACGACTGCTTCGTCAGGGTAAGCGTGCATGATTACGTTGCATTGCAGCTGGTTGCAGTGACTGACTGCCACCGTACGTGTTGCTTGCTTAACTTTTTTGCGTACGTGCACATGAATGAATGGATGCAGGGGTGCGACGGCTCGGTTCTCCTGAACTCCACCGAGAACAACACGGCGGAGAAGGACGCGCAGCCGAACCAGACGCTGCGCGGCTTCGGCTTCATCGAGAGGGTCAAGGCCGCGGTGGAGAAGGCCTGCCCCGACACCGTCTCCTGCGCCGACGTGCTCGCCCTCATGGCCAGGGACGCGGTGTGGCTGGTGAGTACTAACGCAAATAGCTAGCCGCACACTTGACTTTACAGTACGTGAATAAGTAAGATTCTCAAGAGACTACTCGTTGTTTTTCAGAGCAAGGGTCCATTCTGGGCAGTCCCTCTCGGCCGGCGAGACGGCAAGGTGTCCATCTCCAACGAGACCGACCAGCTGCCGCCGCCCACCGCCAACTTCACCGAGCTGACCCAACTCTTCGCCGCCAAGAACCTTGACATCAAGGACTTGGTCGTCCTCTCCGGTAATTAACAACAACATTTCCTCTACCCTAGCCTACATTCATTGCAATGCACAAAGCTTTAGATCAGTAATGGATATACGTGCGTGGTCGGCTCTGACACTCTGTTCGATCGATCCTATGTATGATCAGCCGGGCACACGATCGGGACGTCGCACTGCTTCTCCTTCTCCGACCGGCTCTACAACTTCACCGGCATGGACAACATCCACGACATCGACCCGACGCTGGACATGCAGTACATGGCGCGGCTACGGGCCAAGTGCACGAGCCTCGACGACAACACGACGCTCGTGGAGATGGACCCGGGGAGCTTCAAGACGTTCGACCTGGACTACTACAGGAACGTGCTCAAGCGGAGGGGCCTCTTCCACTCCGACGGCGCCCTTCTCACCGACGGTTTCACCCGCGCCTACGTCCAGCGCCACGCCGCCGGGGCGTACAAGGAGGAGTTCTTCGCCGACTTCGCCGCGTCCATGGTCAAGATGGGCAACGTCGACCTGCTCACCGGCAGCCAGGGCGAGATCAGGAAGAAGTGCTCCGTGGTTAATTAATTAATTAATTAGCCGAGGAAGGAAGGGTCGTTCACAGTGTGATTATGGGTTGATGGTGAGGCTTTTGAGTTATGATCATCTTTCCATGTAGAATATTGTATGATTATTACCCCTTTTCCTATTTTACTGTATTAATTGATTGTTTTGTTACAGCCATGTAAAGTTTTCTCCAAGAACGCATCATCATATAATAAACTTTGTTTTGCACGCCTTGAAATATACAGTTGTTGAGTAGTGCGGCCTCTGTGTCAGTAGATTCCATTGCCAAGTTGCCATGTATACTAAAATGGAATTATTCACTGATAAAGTGTTTGCCATGCATACATCACATGCGCTGCATAATAGACGGAGCAATGGTAAGCCACGTACGGCCGGATCCTTCAAAAATTCAGACACTTTAGTCCCCACACTCAATTACCCATACTCCCAACCAACAATTTACACCAGCTTCTTTATCTCTCAAACACCTGCAGCACACACGCACTGCCCAGCACACCTCTATCTCTCCAACCACAACACACACGTGCACACACGGGGTTGCGCCGACTGCGCCATAGGTGAAGCTTCCTCCGGCCGCCTCCTCCTTCGCCGCCTCCTGGCTCCGTCGGGCTACCGGCGCCGCCAGCTTCCCGCGCCGCACGATCCGGGCTCCTTCTTGGCTTGGCTGCCGCCGCCACCGACGCTGGCCTGGTGGCTCGGCCCAGTCTCAGCATCTCCCGCGGCTCCTCTCCTGCGTTGCTTGCCTCCCCTGTTCGGCCCGCTCCTCCGGCCTTGCGCTGCGCCCGTGAGTGCCTCCACCTCGGTCCCCCTCGTGCTTCTCCCCTCATGCACCCGGCCTGGCCCAACAGCGCACTGCGCCACGGTTATGATGTTTGTGATGTTTGTGAATGTTTTGATGTTGCGGCCTATTGAAAATAATATTGCATCCCGTTGAGAATAATGTTACATACTGTTCTTTGAGATGTTGATGTAGAGAAAATATATTGCATCTATAGAACAAAAGTGTTGCATCTGTAGAATCAAAGTGTTGCATACTATTTACGGTGTTGTTGCAATTTTTTCAATTCGTTTTTGTTCAAATGCTTTGATTTTGATTCTGGTGTTCTTTGAGACGATGTTTGGTTCCCCGCGCCCCTGCGCCCCCTCGGCTCGGCTCCTGCACCGCGCCAGGCCGGCTCGACCTCCGGCCACCTCGGCTCGCCCCTGCATTCCTGCTACTGCACTCGGCCGTACGACGCTAGCGCTCGGGCTGTACGTCCGAGCGCTAGTCGCGCCCTATTAGGTGACATGTTCATTTGCTGTTGACGGCTATAATTGAAGGAACATCTGGTCAAGAATGGACTAATCATTCATGCGGCCATGACATGTGTTTCAGAGCATTTGACGTGTGTTCTTAGTGTCAGCACAATCCCACAGCCTCTTTGGCACTCTGCATTTCTTAATAGGTGTGCAGGTCTCCCAATGTTTGTACAAGAGGGAAACATTTCTTTAAGTAGCTTCTCACATGTCGTGCATCGTCACATAATGTATTGCTTATTGTTGATGGAATCTCACCAAATAAAAAAAAAAGAGAAAAAGTTGTACCATTTTGCTAAAGAAGAGAAAAAAGTTGTGTCATTTTGCTCCATAAACTTGTATTTTACTTTCTCAGCTCTTTTAACTTGCGATGTTGTGCCACTTAGCTCTCCGAACTTGTATTTTACTTTCCCGGTTCTCTGAATATGCGAGGTTGTGCAACTTACCTCTATGAACTTACTTTCAAACGAAGTTCATCGGATGCGATGTTAATGACTTTGTCCCCACCGAGTCCGATGGACTCGTCACCGCCATTCCTGGGTCTGAACAATCTGTTTTTGTCAGCGTGAGGTGACGGGACGATTAATATGGCTGGAACAGAGCGGTAACGAGTCCACCGGGCTCGGAGGGGACGAAGTCATTGGCATCGCTTCAACGCAAGTTCAGTGAACTTAAGTACTACAATCTCGCAAGTTTTAGTGGCCGAGAAAGTATGTAGATATTATGGGGATATGCTTATGATCTTAGGATGATGTTACAATTGGCAATGGCATTGAAGATTTGTTAAATCACGTGTTTTCGGCAAAGTTCAGGTGCTGTCAGATTACTGGTGGTCAGACCGGCCAAGGTGGCGATCTGACCGGCCTCTGTGGCGGTTTGACTGGCCACCTCTAGCGGTCTGACCGGCCAGGCCTCGGGCTTAGAAGCTGGCGGTCAGACCGGCCATAGGAGGAGGTCTGACCGGCCATAAGTAACTTTGATTTTGGAGCTGGGCCAAAAATAGAGGGTACAGGCAAGAGAGGGGATTATCCTACACTTGGTCTTATAATTTTTGGAGCTTCCAGTCAAAAGATCTATTCGTTTAAAATTTCCAGAGAGGTCTCGGATTTCCAGGGTGAAAATTTGGCTAAATCCCTTACTAGGCGATCAGACCGGCCAGGGGGCGGTCTTACTGGTTTTTCACTTGTTCGTCGTCATCTTGGTGACGATGTTTGTTGATTAAGTCAAGTTCATGAATTTCAGTGCATATGTGTTGCATGATCATGTTTTGACTAACGTGGGTCAAGTTGCGAAGAACTTGTTCCCGGAATCGATTTCTTGGTCTATTGTTGTGCAAGTGGTTTGGAGATCAACGACGGTCAACGGCGTGGATGATCGGGACTAAGCTTAGAGAGCTGAGGTTCAGAACGATCGAGGATGCTGGGTGAAGTCGATGGTTTCAAGCATGGCGCAAAATGGATAAGGTTGACCGAACGGGAAGTTCAGTGCGACGGGTTGCAACAAGCGGCGCGGGGGTCGGTGCAAGTGCTATGGTGGTTTCGGTGGGAGCCGGATGAGAGATACTTGCCGACATGAAGAGAGCTGTTGATCAACCTACACGTGGCGAAGCGTGTGATTGCTTCATAAAGATTTGACTCGGTCTTTGAAGAATGATCGAGAAGGGGTATTTTGGTAATTTCACCAAGATACCACCTTGATTCCTTTTGGCTAAACCGCGGCGCAAGGCGGCGCAAGAAGAAGTGGTTTAGGTCAAAGGAAGATGAAAACAACGCTTTGAAATGCGCGTGAGTGAAACATGTTTGTGTGTGGGCTTAACGGGTGCCCATTAGAGAATACCATCTAGAAGCTAGCCTCCACTATAAATAGGGGAGGGTGCTAGTTGTGCACCTCCCACCTCTTTTGTTTTATTGTTGAAACCCTAGTTTTGGTGTTTATGGAGAATAGTGGAGATGTTAGGTTTCTAGAGTTTGGATTGATTGTGTGTTCATGCGTTGAGTATTAGTCCTCCATAATGGAGTGGCTATAAACCAATATCTATCTCAAATCAATCCAAGTAAGATTCCTCAAAGTTGAGTCTCTTTATATTCTTACTCTCTATTTTGTGATTTTGTAGATTTTTTTGATCCACGTCTTTTCTTTTTGTTTATGGCATGGATCTTGCTTAATGTGACATGTGGGAACCCATCTAGGATCATCTTGATCATCTCTAATCCACGAGCAAATTTTTTATTATCACGTTTCGTTTTGAATCAGTTTTGGAGCAACCTTCACTCAAACGAAAAAGATCAGAACTTTGGCAAAGATCTTCACGATCTTATATTAGAATAGGTTCCTGACATCCTAGAGAAAATGTGCTTTAAATTTTGTGAAGTTTGGAGTTATAGATCAAAAGTTAGACTAATTTGTGATTTTGAGTTCGGTGATTTTACTATTTATTGGGCTAGAGGTTAAACCGCCCCATGTAAAAGTCGACTCGCCAATCTGAGAGGTCAGATCGCCCAATTTATTTCAGATTAAGTTTTCATGATTTTTTGTTATTTTGCTTTGGAGTTTTGATCGGATTCAATACCAGCATTCCGCTATGATTGTACATTTATCTTCATAGCTCTTATATCTATTGGAGTGAAAATCATGTTGAATCCGATCTTGGTGAAAAAAAGATAGTGCTCCTATTCATCCCTCTCGAATCGTCGTTTCGGTCCAACAAAGTAAAATACAAATTTATAGAGTTAAGTGGAATAACTCGTAAATTTAGAAGTTGAGAAAAGTAAAATACAACTTCAAAAGATTAAGTGACACAAACTCAAAATTCAAAAACCCACCGTAAAAAAAACTCTCCGACGGTACGAACACTTCGCGTACTACCTGTACACTAAAAGTAGATACCGAATTATCTACACCATCCAACCAAACTTTATCACGCAGTTAGTTGGCACGCTACTTTTTTATCCTATTAGTTCAAAGTATGCGAGGCATTTCACGAAACACAGGACGGCGCTCGTCCTGGAGTAACTGGAGTACGTCGTGCGCTCTTTACACTAACCATTTGGCAATAAGACATGCCCGGCCCGGCCCGGCCCAACTTTATTATTAAAACAACAAATATTAATGTTATATTCAGAAAAATAATAATAAATTTTATGTTTGATTCGTAAATTAAATAAACGGATTAATATTTTCAGGCTTTAGTCTGGGCTTAGGATGGGCTTTTAAGAAGGCCTGTCCCAACGATCCAGCCCAAAGCCGCGCCATGAACAGATATATATTTGGCACTGGACTAGGCCAATTTAGCCGCACCTAATTCATTAGCATTGCCTCGTTCCTGGGTTGGGGGTTATGCTGGCTTTAGATTTGAGGCTTGTTTACGGAGTTCCTACCAGAGTTTTGGTCACAGGGATTTCTACTTTCCATACAATCTGGGGGAGTTCGGGCAGATCTTTGCTTAGCCCAAAAAATAAACTGGGATAGGTGGCCCTAGCCCGGCCTCTAAATTTTGAGGCCCTTTAGCAACCGAGAGGTCTGGTTCGAATCCTCGGTGGCCCAAGAAACGAGCTGGGATCAGCCCAATTTGAGCCCGGGTTTTAGCTCACGCCTAACCTAAGCTCGGCCCGCAACGCACCCCAGTGGGCCGATAATTCCCCCGCAAAAGAGCGCATATACACATAACACCAGGACGAGACAACCCGTACGAAGCAATCCAAATGTTACGTCACCCAACAACGACACGAACACGCGCCCGTGAGGCCGAAACTGCTGAGCGGATCGTACCTGACGAACGCCTCAACCGCTTTCGATTCGACCCGACGCGCACACCAACCAACCCAACCCTTCCAGTCCGTCGTACTCAACCCATCGTCTCGCCGCGCACCATCTGAAAGCACGGGACAACTAACCGCTTTGACTTTTGCCGTTCAATCACAACCTTGTACTGCCGCGCTGCGGGTAGCTCCGCCCATAGCTTCACTGCAGTACAACTCGCGTAACCGTGGCTATCACATCCGCCGTTTCCACCCTCCCGGCCTCCCAATTCCCATCTCTGCTCTGTATTCCATCGTCTCCTGCCTTGCCTGCCTCCCGTTTCTTGATGTCCAGGGAGCCGCGGCTGCTGCTTCTGCTGGCCCTGATGAGCGCTCTCGCGGGTTCGCCGGAGGCCGCGCTGCAGGTCGGCTTCTACAATGCGACGTGCCCGATCGCGGAGGACGTCGTCCTCGCCGAGATGAAGATGGTCCTCCAGGAGGAGCCCACGCTCGCGCCGTCTCTGCTCCGGATGCACTACCACGACTGCTTCGTTCAGGTATTTTCCGAGCTAGCTGCTCAGCATGCATGTAGAATCTGAGAAGATCTTTTGGTTAGTTGAGGTTCATGCGTGTCTGAAGATTGTGATTCTGATGCGTGGATTAATTGCTGCTCATGTGATTATGTGAAGGGCTGCGACGGATCGATCATGCTCAAGTCGAGTAAAGGGAAGGGGGAGAGGGACGCGACGCCGAACCGGAACATGCGAGGGTACGACGCGATCGAGAGGATCAAGGCTAGGTTGGAGAGCATCTGCCCGCTCACCGTCTCATGCGCGGACATCATAGCCATGGCGGCAAGAGATGCCGTTTACTTCGTAAGTTATTGCGAAAAGTTTGAGCCGTTCTCGTGTGCTTTGCTTACTCTCTCTGCATGCATGCGTGTTCGTTTCTAGAGCAACGGGCCGTGGTACGACGTGGAGACCGGGAGGAGAGACGGCAACGTTACCGTGGCCGAGTACGCCAAGAACGACCTGCCGCCGCCGGACTCCAACATCGTCGACGTGAAGACCTTCTTCAGCGTCAAGTCCCTCAACTCCAAGGACATCGCTATCCTCTTCGGTACCTTCGCGCTCACTCCTAGCTCCTTTCCGCTACCATCCCCTTGCTTTTCGCGTGGACGACAGCAGCAGCTTAACCGCTACTAATGGCTGCCGTGCCTTGCCTTGCTTTCGTCAGGGTGCCACAGCATCGGGACCTCGCACTGCACGGCGTTCCAGAAGCGGCTCTACAACTTCACCGGCAAGATGGACCAGGACCCGTCGCTCGACGCCGGCTACGCGGCGCAGCTCAAGAAACTCTGCCCGCCCCACGGCGGCGCCGGTGGCGCCGGCGCGACCAAGGTTCCCATGGACCCCGGCAGCGACTACACGTTCGACCTGAGCTACTACCGGCACGTGCTCGCCATGAGGGGCCTGTTCCAGTCCGACGGCAGCCTGCTCAACGACCCCGTGACGAGGGGCTACGTCGAGAAGCTGGCCAACGCGTCGTCGCCGGACGAGTATTTCAAAGATTTCGCGGCGGCGATGGTCAAGATGGGGCGCACCGACGTGCTCCCCGACCATCTCGGGGAGGTCAGGCAGACTTGTGGCATTTTTGTCGACTAGCTAGGTTCAGAATTGCACATATACTGATTTACAGCGGTTATTAATTTGTATTCGATATGGTTCTCTATTTATATGTTGTAACTCTGGATGTCTAGAATCGAGATGTTTATATTTAATTTGACATCTAATAAATAGTTTATTGTGTTTTACAATTTTTCTGTGTTTAAGTAAAAGATTGCTTTTAAAATCAAATCGAATTAATTAGAAGATTGCATTTAAAATTGAATTAAATTGTTTAAAAAGATGCATAGAAATAAATAAAAACAGCAACAATAATATTAAATCGAACGGTTAGAAAGACTACATTTAAATTAAATTGTATTGTTTTCTAGTTTTCGTGTGCTTTTCAAAAATAAAAAACACGACATGCAATCGTTCGTATTGGAACTCTCACTTCCGGTTCGACCGATCACAGATGAAACACCTGTGTGTTCATTCTTCTTCACTGCCCATCTCTCCCAACAGTTAACACCACTCCCATGTCCTCCTAACCTCAGTGCCATCCCCATGCCACCTTCCCAACTGAATAACATCACTGTCATTTCCTCATTCCTCCTCACTGCCATTTATTTTCTTCACTCCCCAACTACACAACCATTTTATCCTCCCCCTACTACTACAAAATAGGCTATACTGGATGCCTCATTACAGACAGATTCTGAAAACCACCAGTGTTGTAATTATCACACACTACTACAGAAAAGCTCATCATGCGGTTCGTCTCGGTCATCACTGCAGACGGTTTTGAACCGTGCGAAATTTTATGTCTGTGATAAAGTGTTATCACTGAGACGGTGGCGGTTCAACCACGAACCGTCGTGATTTCATAGTATCACAGACGGTTCGTGGTTAGAACCGTCTGTGATAACCCTTTAGACCTAATTAATTTTTATCGTATTTTCAGCTAGCCTCAGGAATTGCTAGCCATACCCTCTGAAAACTAGCAAACAGAAATATATCACATATAATTGTTGACAACTCAAAGTGGTCATTTAACTCAAATACAATTACAAAAGAATGTTTCAAGTATATATTGTCGCTAGAGTTACAAATTGAATTACAACCAGTCAAAGTGAATTACAATATTGAATCAATTGTTTCGAGGTCGTTCATCGGTGTCGACGGCGTGAAACTCCCCGGTGGTGTTAACTATGTCTGCCTTGATGAAGACGCAGAGCTCCCCTTGAGCGTGCGTGACTGGTCCATCTCGAGTGCATTTAACTCTATGTTCAAGCCACATCGCTAGTGAGAGTAAAGTAGTAAGCATATATATTTAAATTTATAATTAGGAAATAATTATTACGAGATTGACAAACACAGGGATCGTGCGTCCTAGAAGCAATCAATAGTCGCATATGATGGCATCGTAGAATGCGCATAGGTGATCTCGTTTTTCTGTCAAGATCGCAAAAATAGAATTACATATATATGTACAGTCGATTCGAGACGCAATATTACGAGTATGATATATGATTATTGTGTTGTAGCGCGTCTGAAAATCGCATCCTGTGAGTCGGTGTGGCGCTGTTCCCTTGTATAAACCTCCTCAAAGAACATAGCCGATGAACGCCTACATGATTCAAAAGTTATCCTTGTCCATTTCAAACGAAGGAAGACTACAATAGAGAAGGGGAAGCGCGGGAAACTCACCGGTGGTCGGTCGGCGGGCGACCGAGGAAACCCTCGGCTCTCACGGCGAGAGAAGGGGTGGCGGGAAACTCACCGGGTGGTCGGCGGGGTAGGCGGCGCACCGACGGAGGCGAGGGACGAAGGGAGGCGCAGTCGGGCGAGGATGAAGGAGGCGGCGCGGGTCGAGGTGGCGTCGAGGAGACCGAGGGCGGCACGGTGGTGGAAAAGACTAAAGCGAAGAGTGCACAACCGTTCGATTCGGGCACTTATATAGCTGGATATCACAGATGGATCTATGATAGAACCGTCTGTGATAATAAATCACAGCCGGTTCCATAAACAAACCGTCTGTGATGTTAACTATCACGACGGTTACATTATGAAATAAATGCGTGATGACTTAACAGAAACCTAATTTTAATATCACGACGGTTATGTAATCAACCGCGAATGCGTGATATGTTGATATCATAGACGGTTCGAGACTAGAAAATGCAGAGGTTAGTCATCACGACGGTGTATTAATAGAACCAAATGCGTGATGTGAACACACACACACATATGTAGAGCCGTCGATCTCAGCGAGCGGGCGGATGCATTGGGCGTTCGGATCATTCCGATCCACCATGAAATCTTAACCGTTGGATCTTCCACGGGCGGAACAGATCTTATGAGCTGTTCTTTGATTGGGCCGATCGGATCGTCGATCTTTAGATCAACGACCCAGGTTCGCGTGAACATTCGGACCGTTCGAAAGTTCTTTCGCTGTGAGCCGTCTATCTTTAGATCAATGGCCCACCTTCATTGAAACGTTCGGACCGTCCGTTTCAAACGCGTATAACTTGGATCGTTTCTGACCGTTGGATGTATAATCGACGGCTCTGATTTAGTGGGCCGTTCGGACCGTCCGAAACGCGCCGCTAATTTTAGCCGTGCGATGCCAAATGAACGATCGAGATTCGATAGGCCGTTCGGACCGTCCGAAACACGCCCGTGGCTGTGAACCATTTGATCTTGATCCAACGGCTCACAATCGCTGCCTTTGATTCACGCGCGTGCGCTCATGCGGTGGGTCGCTGTGCATCGGGCCCATCTGTCAGTGCGTGGGTGCACTATCGCGCTGTGACCTTTGGCGATGTCGATAGCTAAGCGAAGCTTCGTGAGAAAAGTATTAATCGCTTTGTAAAATCCGAGAAAGTATTAATTTGCACCTTTATTAAATATGTTAACTTGAAAAATCATAACTAATTCATTTCAACTCCAAAATGGATGAAACCACTTCTGATACTTTTCATTTTTGATAAACTTAATATTAAAATTGGTTTCAAGCATGTCTCTGTACCAGAGAGTATTATTTTGGAAAATGCACTTTTAAAATCTTTATTGTTACAAAGGAAATTGCTGATAACTTTGTAAATGCATAACTAAATCTTGGGAACTCAAAATGAGTCAAACTCAATTGTTTTGGACTTGTATTAATATTACCTTTTTAAGGTGCATAACCTTCGAATTGACTTGGATGGAGTTAAGGTGGAATTCATTTACTTAAGGCCAGAGTTATTTCCTTAAGACCAAGTAAACCTCGGTCTTATGGAAATAACCCGGGGTCCTCACAAATTGACCCACACAAAAAATATGCTTCTCTGGAATAAACGTTCCGCAAGAACTTCAGAACTTTTGCACACCGGTAGTTCCGTTTATCAACGGCGGAACTACCGCACAGAGAATCATTTCAAAGGGAAATAGGTCGGACCGCCCAACACATGGCAGTCTGACCGATTTAGCACTGGTCCATAACACGTGACGCGTTTCTATGTTAACATCAAATTACAATGGAATACATGCTTAATTGAAATATAGCCCTTCATGATGATCGACGCGCATATAGCTAGCTTCCTCACTGGGTTCTTCCTCCATTCTGATGCCGTCTCCGAAAGGAGGCAACTCGTCAAATTGATTGTACTCTTCCTCATCCACGACATTCTCAACTCGGACAATCCTTCTTTTCCCATGAAGAACTACGTGGCGGTTCTTATTTGTTGGGTCCGTTACATAAAAAACTTGAACAACTTGCTTAGCGAGTACGAATGGTTCGTCCTTGTATCCGACCCTTTCCCAGCACAACATCGATATCCTTAACAATATCATAGACCTCTTTCCCTCTAAAAGCCCTTGGAACTGAACCGTCCTCCTTATTTCCGTCGAATTGTTTCTTCATCTTGCGGTATGGGTGAATCCTGGGAAGGAACCTACGGTGGCGATATATACGATTTTGCGTGAGTTGTTCGACCATACACTCTCTGCACCATCCGGAAAGCAAAGGCGGAGAGGCTTTGGCTCCTTTTGTACTAACCCCGGCAGGTTACCAAGGGCAGGAAAATCATTGATGGTGCAGAATAACATGGCGCGTAAAGTGAAGTTCTCTCGTTTGTACGCATCCCATACTTGTACCCCTTCGTTTCAAAGTGTCACAAGATCTTCCAAAGAATGGTGCTAGGTACACAACTATATCGCTCCTCCAGTTGCTTGGCCCTTGGATAAGTAGTGACATCAAAATGTATTTCCACTTCATACCGTACCAAGGAGGAAGGTTGTACATACATAGATTCACGGGCGGAGTGCTATGTCATTTGCTCATGTTACCGAAAGGATTCATTCCGTCCGTACTCAACCCTAACCTTATGTTCCTCGGTTCCGCACCGAACTCTTCAAGCTCCGATCGAAGTTTCTCCAACGGACCAGAATCAGCAGGTGTCCGAGCTTCCCATCTTTCTTTCGCTCCTCCCGAGTGCCAACACATCAATCTTGCCTCCTTTTGGTTCGCAAATAAGCGTTTCAAGCGTGGGATCACACGAGATACCACAACATCTTAGCAGAGGTCCTTACTTCACCTTAACAAAGATTCTTACGCTTGTATCGGGATGCTCAGACACGGACATGCATGCATGTCTGCATACTCTTTACTGTAGAGGATACAATCGTTCGGACATGTATGTATTCTTTCTACTTTCATTCCCAATGGACAAATAACCTTCTTAGCTTGGTAGGTCGTCTTTGGGCAACACGTTTCCCTTGGAAGGATGTCGCCTAAGAGACCTAACAACGCCAGTAAAACTCTTATCGGACCAACCATTGCTTGCCTTTAATTTCAGCGAGTTCAAGCACGGTTGAAAACCTTGTGTATTTTGGCTGCGACCAGGAACAAAGGTTTCTGAGTCCTCCATTAAGCCCTCGAATTTACAAAACTCTCTCTCGTAGTTCCTTACGCATCGCGTAGCATCCGATCCGATTGTCATCATGCTACCTATCCTCATCAAAAGCACATTCCATACCCCGCATATCGTTGACTTCCTCGGCGATGTCGTCATTATCGACTTCAATTATAATCGCTCTTCACCCGGATCGCTCCAACATGTATATCCTTTTTGAAACCCCTTCATATTAAGTGAGCTTCGATCTGCGCCGGGTTGTTAAATATTTTTATATTACCGCAATCAATGCATGGACAGTACATAAATTTTATCCCCTTCTTCAACATATCCTGCTCGGTGGCTCTTCTAAAAGCAAACACGCCATTAATATACTCTTCACTCACACGGTTCTCAATGTACATCCGGTTTGGCCCATCTACACGTATACGCACGTAACAAATTAATTAGTGTTAAATTATATTAATAAACCGCAAGTACCCTTCATAATGACCAAACACATTAGTGATTAGTCTAGAGCAAATATAAAGGGTTCTGGATCGTTACACATTAGTGATTAGTCTAGAGTAAAAATAAAGGGTTCTGATTGTTACCCTTCTCTCCAAGGTGGTGCAATGTGGGAGGAGGCGCAGAGGTGCCGCAATGGGGAGGAGAAAGCGTGGGTAATGACTCAAAGCGGGGAGGAGGCAAAGAAGCAGCAGGTGGCGCCTCAAATGGAATGGAAAGGGGCATGTCGGGAGCATCTACTTATAGTGCTTGTATATAAGAACCGTCTGTGATAAATACATATCACAGACGGTTATTTATACGAACCGTTTGTGAAGTATCACAGACGGTTCGTATAAAGAACCGTCTGTGGTGAGTACTATTATCACAGACGGTTCTTTATACGAACCGTCTGTGATACTAGAACCGTCTGTGATACTTATTTATCACAGACGGTTAACGAAGAACCGTCTGTGATGGGGTGTCTAGTATAGCATATTTTGTAGTAGTGACAGACGGTTTTACATGCGTGACCATCTATATTACTAGCGATGGCTAGAACCGTCTATGATACATCATTACCAGAGACGGTTTTTAATCAGAATCATTTGTGATACTTCACAGACGGTTTTTAACAAGAACTGTCTATGATAATTACAATTATCACATATGGTTTTTAATAAGAACCGTCTGTGACACTTGAAGTGTCATTCTTATTAAAAACTCGTATGTGATAAGCATCTCATCACAGACGGTTTGTATTAAAAAACCGTTTGTGATAAGTGTCTCCCTGATTTTACTGTCTCATCAAGTCATGGTAAAATCAGGGGATATGCATTTCAAGTTATGGTTCAAGTTATGGTAAAATCACATAGTTAGGCATTTCTTGTTATGGTAAAATCAGAAAGATACTTATCACAGACGGTTTTTAATACAAACCGTCTATAGTGAGATGCTTATCACATACGATTTTTAACAATACAAACCGTCTGTAATGAGATGCTTGTCACAAACAAAAATCCTCGTGAAGTATCACATACAGTCTATACTACAAACCATCTGTGATTCGCAGCGCAGGAGGGCGGAAAATTTTGAATGCGTGCACGGGAGGAGAAATATTTTGGCACTATCCTTATATATTATAGTCACCCCCGCCTTGTCTTCCATCAGTCTCACCCTTTCCCCTCCCCACGCCAAGCTCCGACGACCGCACTCGATTCCCAAGCGCGGTTCGGTGAGGAGACGCAGCCGACGAGGAGGAGGAGGGGGGATGCAGAGGAGCTCCATGTCTGCCGCTGGAGGCCGACATGCGTCCACAGCCTGTTGTTTCACGGCGCCTCCCGTGAGCAGGGCGCTGCGGCTCGACTAGTCCCGCCAGATCTAGCTGCTCCCATCTTGGTCTCAGGTGAGCACGGAGTTTTGCCCCTAAATCCCCATCTAGGTTTCCTTCTCACTCTGATTTCATCCCTCCATCTTGTCAAATTTTGTTCTTAGTGAGGACCCCATCTGTGGTCGACAAGGGATGCCGATTCAGTTCGAGATCGACGCCTCTACTCGACCTCATCCTCGTCAGAGAGTGAGCCATTGATTGAGAGAGAGAGAGACAATATCTTTTAATTACCTTCTTGCAAACTATCAAAAAAGCATATGGAAACTACTGTCCAGCAATTGATTGATTTCAAAATCTGATAAAAATTTTACAATAGTCGTCTGTGATAGTCTATTTTCACAGACGGTTCTGAACAAGAACCATCTGTGATAGCGTTTTTCACAGACGATTTAGAAAACCATATGTAGTAGTGCTCATTGTCACATTCTTTTTTCCAAGAACTGAAGCAAGTTCACCACTTCTCTCCTCACAATCACAATAAAAAACCACAAATCACGCAACGCAAGTCATACCATCGCATTCATCGTCTCGAGAACGTTCCATTTTAGCGACTAGTTCGCACATGCGAGTTCATTAGAGTGAGAAGAGAAGAGGGAAGAAGTGATGTCATGGCTCATTGCAGCGTGGCACTGTCAGCAGCTGTTCGGTCAGCGTTGGCTCGCTGTGGCCAGGGTAGATGGAGACAGGCATGGTGGTGTGGCTCAATGCGGCCACAGAAACGACACATTGGCGTGCTGCATGGTGCATGCACCCGACGGTGGCCGAGAGGCGGTGAAGCCATGCATGCGGGTGGAGCCGTGCATGCAGTGGCTCCGCGGACTTGCATGCAGCGGCGTGCATGCGATGGCACGCTGCTACGGCAACGACACAGTTACGCGCAACCGAGGGCGCGTCCTGCTGGCACTACCGTAGGAGACTGAGCACTGGTGGGAGGCCCGAGCGCAGCCGTGTGTATTGAGGAGGCCGACGGCAGCTCGACAGAAGTGGCTCGACAGAGGCTGAGGCCCAACGCGGCGTCGGCTTGGGGAGACTAGGACACTGCAGCCAAGAAGCCGAGCACGGTGGCAGCGACGCCATGGCGCGACGTGGCAGTGGCTCACCGATGGTCGGCCGGATCGGGCCGGCCGGAGGAAGAGCATAAGGGATCTGGTAGAGAAAAGGGAGAAGGAAGGAAGAAAATCTAGAGGAAGAGGAGAGAAGAAGAGAGTGAAGAAGAAACGGGGGAAGAAATTGAAGACAGAGGAGTGGTCGGCTGGGAGAAAAGAGAGAATGACGGCGGGGAGAAAGGAGAGAAGAAGAAGAAGAAGAAGAAGAGAATAGGAAAAAAAAAGTTCAGCGACGACGACGGCGGACGCGGGTGAGAGGCCAAGCGGGACGTGGAATCGATGACGACAACGGAGGATGTGGACGAGAGGCAGAGTGGGATGCGAAACCGGCGACAACGACGACGGACGCAGATGAGAAGACGATGTCCAGTGGTGATTAGCACGCCTAGTGTCTACGTTAAAGTCTTTAATGTTAATTGTATTACCATGTTTATGTTATTAGTTGTGCATGTTGCATAATCATCATAGTCTTTAGTGATTTTAGGATTTAGGAGGTATAAGGATTTTATAATTTATTACTTGATGGATAGCTCATGTGATGGTATTTAATGAAATATGAAGGTTGAATGGATGAATTATTTAATCATGAACAAATTGGTCAGATGTCTTAAGTAATAGTTATGTGAGTCATAAATGCTAGAATTGGGATAAGGTAGCAATTGATTATTTGATTGCAGATAATTATTTGGAGTGCCATGTAATTAATAGATAAGTCCTATGTGCCGAGTTAATGGAATTGTGCCCTCAATTGGATTAGTTCATAAATAATTATTAGTTGATCATAGAGACCCATATGTGATTGAATTGATAGATGTCGTACACGACTAGTCCGATGATATGGATATAAGTTGATCGATTAGTGAGCTATTAAATGTTAGATGTGCAATTAAATTGTAAAGCTCATTAGATGTTGGTTAGTGAAATAAACCTCAGTCGGTGGAAATTTTGGTGTATGTGATTATGATTTATCGATGCAAGATTAGTAGAGCTAGATATATACTATTAGCTTAAAAGTCTAGTGGAGAATGATTAATGGATTTAGTCATAGTCATACACCCATAACTTGGTGGATTTCGTACAATTATCGAATAGATTGTATGGATGGAAGATCGTGAGCCCGAGCATTATTTGTTGAATTGACTTCCTTGATTATGCCTTATTGAATGTTAGTACGGGATTTGGATCGAGATATGAGAATATGATCGAAGAGTGTTATGCATGTGATTGGATTCAACACCTGAGAATCGGTTAAGTGAATGATTATAAGGGACTAGATGCATGAGGTTGTGCATGGTGAGTAACCCTAATTGATGATAGTAGAGTAACATGTGCATAATAAATTAGATCAAATTAGAGGATTTATCGTGGATTACTAAGTCCGATAAAGATCGTGAGTTAGGAAGAAGGATAGAAGTTAGTTTCAGATGTCCGAAACTCCGTTAGCATGAAATGTTGTTTTTTCCCTTTTCAGCGATTTTATAACCCGAGCTAAAATCAAATGGCTATAACTTTTGCATACGAACTCAAAATCAAATAAATCTTTTTTTAATTCACCTAAAATCATGCTCTATATGAAAATGCACACTACTACAAAACATGCTATACTAGACACCCCATCACAGATGGTTCAAAAGGAACCGTCTGTGATAAAATTATCACAGACGATTCTTAGTTAACCGTCTGTGATAAATAAGTATCACAGACGGTTCTTTATACGAACCGCTCGTGATACTCCTGCACGATTCGTATAAATAACCGTCTATGATAATGGTACTAATCACGACGGTTCTTTATACGAAATGCCAGCGATTCTAATCGTTATCACAGGCAGTTCTTGTAAAGAACCGTCTGTGATACATGCCTATCACAGACGGTTCTTTAAAAGAATCGTCTGTGATATACAAGCATTATAAGTAGATGCTCCCGATAGGCCCCCATTCCATTCCATTTGAGGCGCCGCCACCCTGCTGCTGTTGCTACCTCCTTCCCATTGGCCACCCTGCTGCTGCTGCCTCCTCCCCCGTTTTGAGCTGTTACCCCTGCCTCCTCCTCCCCCATTGCGGCACCTCTGCTGCCTTCTCCCACATTGCGCCACCTTGGAGAGAAGGGTAACGATCTGTAACCCTTTATTTTTACTCTAGACTAATCACTAATGTGTAACGATCTGTAACCCTTTATATTTGCTATAGACTAATCACTAATGTGTTTGGTCATTATGAAGGGTACTTGCGGTTTATTAATATATAATTTAACACTAATTAATTTGTTACGTGTGTATACGTGTAGATGGACCGAAACTGGATGTACATTGAGAACCGTGTGAGTGAAGAGTATATTAATGGCGTGTTTGCTTTTAGAAGAGCCGCCGAGTAGGATATGTTGAAGAAGGGGATAAAATTTATGTACTGTCCATGCATTGATTGCGGTAATATGAAAATATTTAACAACCCGGCGCAGATTGAAGCTCACTTAATACGAAGGGGTTTCAAAAAAGGATATACATGTTGGAGCAGTCACGGTGAAGAGCAGATTATACCGAAAGTCAGTAATGACGACATCGCGGAGGAAGTCAACGATATGCATGGTATAGAATGTGCTTTTGATGAGGATAGGTCGTATGATGACAATCTGGATCAGATGCTACGCGATGCAGAAGGGAACTACAGTGAGAGAGAGTTTTGTAAATTCGAGAGCTTAATGGAGGACTCGGGGAAACCTTTGTTCCCTGGCTGCAAGCCGGAATACACAAGGTCGTCAACCGTGCTTGAATTGCTGAAATTGAAAGCAAGCAATGGTTGGTCCGACAAGAGTTTTACGGCGTTGTTAGGTCTCTTAGCTGACATCCTTCCGGAGGGAAACGTGTTGCCCAGCATGACCTACCAAGCTAAGAAGGTTCTTTGTCCATTGGGAATGGAAGTAGAAAGAATACATGCATGTCCGAACGATTGTATCCTCTACCGTAAAGAGTATGGAGACTTGCATGCATGTCCCGTGTGCAAAGCATCCCGATACAAGCGTAAGAATACTGCTAAGGCGAAGCAAGGACCTCCTGCTAGGATGTTGTGGTATCTGCCTGTGATCCCACGTTTGAAGTGTTTATTTGCGAACCGAAAGGAGGCAAGATTGATGCGTTGGCACTCGGAGGGGCGTAAGAAAGATGGGAAGCTCAGACACCCTGCTGATTCTGCCCAGTGGAGAAACTTCGATCGGAGCTTCGAAGAGTTCGGTGCGGAACCGAGGAACATAAGGTTAGGGTTGAGTACGGACGGAATGAATCCTTTCGGTAACATGAAGCGTGAGACATAGCACTCGCCCGTGAATCTATGTATGTACAACCTTCCTCCTTGGCGTGTATGAAGCGAAAATACATTTTGATGTCACTACTTATCCAAGGGCGAAGCAACACAGGAGCGATATTGATGTGTACTGGCACCATTCTTTGGAAGATCTTGTGACACTTTGGAGCGAAGGGTACAAGTATGAGATCGCATAAACGAGAGAACTTTACTTTACGCACTATGTTATTCTGCACCATCAATGATTTTCCTGCCCTTGGTAACCTGTCGGGGTTCAGTACAAAAGGAGCCAAAGCCTGTCCGCACTGCTTAGATGGTACCGAGAGTGTATGGCTGAACAACTCACGCAAAACTGTGTATATGCGTCACCGTAGGTTCCTTCCCAGGATTCACCCATACCGCAAGATGAAGAAACAATTCGACGGAAATAAGGAGGACGGTTCAGCTCCAAGGGCTTTTAGAGGGAAAGAGGTCTATGATATGGTTAAGGATACCGATGTTGTGCTTGGAAAGGGACGTAAATTAAGAACCCCTCAGAAAAACATCTGGAAGAAGCGGTCAATTTTTTGGTACTTACCTTATTGGGAGCACTTAGAAGTTCGCCACTGCATCGACGTCATGCACGTGGAGAAGAATGTATGTGATAGCTTGATTGGTCTCTTACTGAACATTAGTGGCAAAACAAAAGACGGTGTTAACGCACGGCGTGACTTGGTTGATATGAACATAAGAACCGAGTTAGCACCGAAAGAGATCGATAAAGGACGAACGTACCTTCTCCCCAGCTTGCTACACTTTGTCCAAGGCCGAGAGAAATGAACTGTGTCAAAGTTTGCATGGTGTGAAAGTTCCGTCCGGTTACTCCGCCAATATTAAGAAACTTGTTTCCATGAAAGATTTGAAATTAATTGGTATGAAGTCTCATGATTGTCATGTGCTGATGACACAGATGCTTCCTGTTGCAATTAGGAGTATCTTGCCAAACAAGGTCCGAGTGGCAATCTTTAGGCTGTGTTATTTATTTAACTCAATTGCTCAGAAGGTCATCGATCCCGAAGGACTCGACGCTCTGCAGGCCGAGGTGGTGACGATTCTATGTCATCTTGAGATGTATTTCCCTCCGTCTTTTTTTTGATATCATGGTCCATCTCATTGTTCACCTTGTGAAAGAGATAAAGATATGCGGCCCTGTGTTCCTACGTCATATGTACCCTTCGAGAGATACATGGAATTCGAAGTCCTACGTGCGGAATCGTTCTCGGAGGGCGATATCATCGAAGGTTATGCAACCGAAGAGGTCATTGAGTTCTGCATGGACTACATGGCTCGTGGAACCGATAGGTGTGCCTCTATCTCGTCACGAGGAGACCGGAGGGTATCGGGACCATCGGGAGGAAAGCAATCACTCTCGATCTAGATACATACGCAGAGCCCATTTCACGGTCTTGCAACACATGACCCAAGTGTCCCCGTACATCGGCGAGCACAAAGACATGGTGCGCCAATGAATCCGGACCGGTCGGAGGTTTGGATAACGAGAGAACACTGCGTCGGTTCAACGAATGGTTAAAGATGCGATTCATCGGGAGGCCATCAAGTGATGAAGCATTTGCTATGGTTGGCCAAAGGACCAAAATTTACAATTGTGACATGGCAAGGATACGACATAAATGGGTACACGTTTTATACGGCAGCTCAGGATAGGAAGAGTACAGTGCAAAACAGCGGTGTCCGCATAGATGCATTTCACGAGGGGTTCAATACCGCGAAGGCACGCGGGTTGAACTCGTACTATGGGTTCGTAGAGGAGATTTGGGAGCTTGACTATGTACTTTTCAAGATCCCCCTGTTTCGATGTCATTGGGTTAAACTTCCGCAGGGCGTGAAGGTCGACAAGTCACGTCCTCTGTGGACCTCAAACGTGTCGGATACAAGGACGAATCATTCATACTCGCTAAGCAAGTTGTTCAAGTTTTTTATGTAACGGACCCAGCAAATAAGAACCGCCACGTAGTTCTTCATGGGAAAAGAAGGATTGTCGGAGTTGAGAATGTCGTGGATGAGGAAGAGTACAATCAATTTGACGAGTTGCCTCCTTTAAGTGGCGACATCGGTGGAGGAAGAACCCAGTGAGGAAGCTAGCTATATGCGCGTCGATCATCGTGAAGGACTATATTTCAATTAAGCATGTATATATTCCATTGTAATTTGATGTTAACATGGAAACGTGTCACGTGTTATGGACCAGTGATAAATCGGTAAGACTGCCATGTGTTGGGCGGTCCGACCGATTTCCCTTTGAAATGATTCTCTATGCGGTAGTTCCGTCATTGATAAACGGAACTACCGGTGTGCAGAAGTTCTAGAAACCTATACGTTGTGTCGGAGTTATCGTAGAGCTAGCGAAAAAGAATCGATAAGAACGACGAATACGAAAAAGACTCAACAGCAAACTTTCTCCGAATGCTTTGAAAATTTTACAGCAGCAATGTTCAAAACTTCCACCGTTGATAAACGGAACTACAGTAACATGTTCAAAACTAATTTTCACAGTAAGCTCATTAATAGAGGAATCCAACAAAATTAGATTCACCCAAAAATAGTTTACAGCGAAAAAGTTATGCATTTTTTAGGTTAATTGCATTTTTCAGTTAACAAATAGTCCTTCTCGGGAAAATCCAAAATTAAATCAACGTGGATGAACTTGGATCGTTGATCTTGGATCCAAGGGCCCAAGTCCACGGGACAACGCGCGCGCGCACGCGGCTCACAAACCCTACTGTTGGATTTAGATCCAACGGTCCACGTGGATGGAAACGTTCGGACGGTACGAACGTTCACGCGAATCTGGGCCATTGATCTAGAGATGGACGGCTCACAACGAGAGTGCTTTCGGACGGTCCGAACGTTCACGCAAATCTGGGCCGTCCATCTAAAGATCGACGGCTCTACATATGTGTGTGTCTGTTCACATCACAGACGGTTCTATAACTGAACCGTATGTGATAGTTAACATCATAGACGGTTCTAGTAATGAACCTTCTGTGATATCAACATATCATAGACGGTTCAGTTATGGAACCGTCTGTGATATTAAAATTAGGGTTTCTCTGTTAAGTCATCACAGACGGTTTCATAACAGAAGCATCTCTGATAGTTAACATCACAGACGGTTTGTTTATGGAACCGTCTGTGATGTAAGTCTTCTGCCCGACTCGAACGGTTGTACACTCTTCTGCCTTAGTCTTTTTTCACCCTTCACCATCGTGAGAGCGAGGGTTTACCGGCCGCCTCCTTTGTCCTCGCCTCACCACCGGCCGCCTCCTTCGTCCCTCGCCTCAGTCAGTGGCGCCTCCCGCCGTCCCTACCTCCAGTCAGTGCCGCCTCCCTTCGTCCTGCCTCCGTCGGTCTGCCCCGCGCCGCCGAGCACCGGTGAGTTTCCAGCGCCGCCCCGCCGTCCCTGCCTCCTCGGTGCGCCCCGCCTGACCACCCGGTGAGTTTCCTTGCGCTTCCCCTCTCTGTAGTGAGGCCGAGGGTTTATCTCGTGTCGCCCGCTCTGCCGAGCACCCGAGGGTTTATGTGGCATTTTACCCCTTTAGATGTTTTACTCTGCTGTGCTTTTGTTTGAAATGGGGTGAGGCTCTGTGTGCTTGCTCGGCCGGGGATGAACCGCGAGAAGGCTCGAAATGGGTGTCTTGCCGCCGGTGCTTTCTTGTCTCCCCGGTGAGCTCTGCTCCTTCTTTGGGCTATCTTTGCCGTGTTGGGGCTGTTAGTTGGATACACCTAATGATGTCTACCGAGGGTTTGGGATTTATTGGGATGTGCACTGTAGGATTTGACCATAATTCTGACAATTGCCGAGAAAGTGGGTCTTGAATTCTAATAATCTTTGAATGATGAAAACCTATTGAAATAAGACGGTGCCGATTTACTAGGTTGGCCTAGTTATCATGGGTATCCTGGTGCCGACTAATCTGCGTTAGCCTAGGTGACTTGAAAAACCAAGATACCGGTTAACCTAGGTTGGTGTGGGTAGTCTCGATACTTAGGGTGCCGACTAATCTAGGTAAATCTGGGAGCCGTGATGATTCTTATGGTACACTGACGGCAATTTATTTTATGCTAACTCTAATTTCTCTCCATCCTACCCCTGTAATCTTTCCGTCAAGACGGCTCCCGCACACAGGAAGAGGCCATGCCCTCCTGTACCTCATTCTGTTTTGATCGGTTTTGGTGTAATGATTTATTCCAGAAATTGTTAGGGTGAGGTGATTATTGCTTCTCTTTGTGTCTTTATGGTATGGCACTACTACAAAACAGGGCTGAGATGGCAAACGTTGATTCTATTTGTTTATATTTTTTTGTGCAATTTCATATATTTTATTTACTATGTAATCATTGCATAAGTAACTTATATAGATAGCAAGTAAGCGAGATGGCAGAGGCACCGTCTTCGCCGCCGTCAGCGACGTCGCCAAATGCGTCTAGATCTCCGATCAAGGTGGTACGCAGGCGAGAAGGCAGAGGAATCTCCAAATTGCCCTCGGGCGCATGGCGATCATGGAGGTCGATGGCGTCGGGATCCCGTTGAGTCCCAAGAAAGCGGTGCGAGATTCGGACCGTCTGCGGGGTACTTGCAAGGAACGGGTCCCATCACCACCCCAACACGAAGTCTCGGCGGATGTCAGAGAGACCGGTTGTGGTGAACTTTCGCCTCGCTCACTTTCCACGGCGGACGGACACGTGTGCGATGGCACGCGCTGCTGGCGATGTCCCACGCGTGGAGGACCTTCAAGAGCATGCTTGTCACGCAGTACGTGAACACGGGTCGGACGCCCTTCACGACGTATCAATTTTTATCGCGGGATACATGGGATGCCTTCGTGCAGATGAAGATGACTGCCGAATTTCAGGAGCAAAGTGCGGCGCACAGAGCTATCCAGGCACAAAACACTCACCCCCACAGACTCGACACTGCTGGGTACGCGAGTAAAGCCACGCAGAGGGTGGCGGAGGACGAGACCGCTGCACGACCGTTTGCTGAGATCTCAGACGAGCGCGCTCGAGCCTGGTTAAGAGCGAGGGCATCAGCCACGTCTTCGGGCAGCATCTCTTTCACAAACCCGGCAGACGAGGCAGTATCTCAACGCCTGGTAAATTCCTCGAACCACTTAATATTTAATAAGTCCATAACTTCATGGTGTCTACAATACCATGATGTCCTCTTGCAGGAAGAATTGACTTCCGCATCTTCCCAAGGTTCCTTTGAAGTAGACAGGGAGAAGGATGTACTATCTACGGCCCTGGGAAACAAAGAGCACCCGGGTCGCACGCGAGGCGTTGGGGTTTACGTACCTTGGAGGGATGGATTTCCACACAACTCCGACACATATAGGAGTAGGAAGAGATCCAACGACCAGCACGACGCTCGGTTGGAACATGTGATTATTGAAAAATTTCAAGAGCAAATAACAAACTTGCAGAACCAAGTAAATCAACTCATGCAGGCGCAAGCTGCCCCTGTTAATTTGGGAGCAAGTCCTCCTCGACATCGGAGTAGTGTTGCGTCCACACATAATTCTGGATATAGCGACGTGCAATTACCGATCGACGTCATCGAGGTAATGTACATCTCTGGAATGCTCCAAAGATAGACCTATAGGACGCCTTAGCTAATTGTGTACCATTTTGTAGGAGCCGACGCCCTGCAAGCTCCAAGTGAGGATGGTTGGGTCGATTCCTATTGAGGCTGGGCGGGGTATGGTGTATCCATACCAGGAAGGGCGGTCAAAGACGGTGCCCGGTGGCGCAGGTTACGCCGAGTGCGGTGGACATAGTACATAACAATTTTATGGCCATCCCACTGGAGATTCCCCCGAACGAAGAAATCAGAACACTAGGGGATGCCACGCACACTTTTATCCAGTGGCCCAAGAAGGACATCACACTGGACCCTTCAGTGACGCGATATCGACAAGACCCTGCCTCTCCAATAGGACCCTCGATGAGTCCGCCTCAACCAAAGCTTCAGAAGGCCGCCACCTCGCTTTCCGTCGAGAAGACGGCGAAGGGACAGGAAAAGCGTGTCACCATATCAGTCCCTGAGGCGTCTCACGGGAAGACGTCCCTCAGCCGCCTCGTTAAGGAGAAATCGAAATCGAAGAACATTAAGGCACCTCCCAAACCCGTGAAATACTCACTCGGAAGTCTGTTGGTCTCCGGCGCAGAAATAAAGAGCTCAGGAGTAGCTTGTCAAGCTTTGCATGATTGGTACTTGCGCAAGACCCGAGAGAAGGGGGGTCATACTGGAATCACCATCAGATACAGGAGGGAGCATTTTCTCCACGAGCCTTGCCACTTTGTCGTGGGCTTTGAAGACTTATTTGACCTATACAACCTAACTGCCCTCGACGCCTCACTTCTACGATGCTAGACACTGTAAATTTGTACAATCAATTTCTACACTCACGTGCTACCAATAAATATCATAACTCATTGCTTATGTACAGATACATTATGAAATATGCCCGTCGAATCAAAGAATCGGTGGGTTTTCTCGACCCACACGTGGTCTCTGAGCAAACAATCAACCAAGACGCATCCTACGTCGAGAATTACATAAAAATAGGATTGCTTGCTCTGGACGACAAGGACTACATAATGGTGCCCTACAACCAGAAGTAAGTGCTTCAATATTTGCTATACAAATTACGTTTCAACATAGGTTTATGACTATAGCGACATGCACGAGTAGGTTCCACTGGATTCTTCTGATTCTTGTGCCAAAGAGGAACATGGTATTGTACCTTGATTCTCTACTCAACAAAAATCATGACTTCACCTTTCTTAAAGGAATACTCGACATGTGTGTTCATTTCCTCCGCACATAACTCTATTGTAGTCTTCCTTCATTTGAAATGGACGAGGATAACTTTTTTGAATCATGTCGGGCGTTCATCGGCTATGTTGCCGAGGGAGGTTTATACAAGGGAACGAGTGCCACACTGACTCATAGGATGCGATTTTCGGTACGCGCTACAACACAATAATCATATATCATACTCCGTAATATTGCGTCTCGAACTGACTGTACATATATATGTAACTCTATTTTTGCAAAGGTCACAAGAAAAGCGAGATCACCTATGCGCATTCTCGTATGCCATCATATGCGACTATTGATTGCTTTTAGGACCTACGATCCCCGTGTTTGTCAATCTTGTAATAATTATCTCCTAATTATAAATTTAAATATATGCTTACTACTTTACTCCTGCTAACGACAGGGTTTGAACATAGAGCTAAATGCACTCGAGATGGACCAGGCCATGCACATTCGAGGAAGCTCGTGGCTTCATCAAGGCGAACATAGTTAATAAAGACAGGAGAGTTTCACGCCGTCGACATCGATGAGCGACCTCGAAACAATTGATTCAATATTGTAATTCACTTTGGTAGTTGTAATTCAATTTGTAACTCTAGCGACAATGTATACTTGAAACATTCTTTTGTAATTGATTTTGAGTTAAATGATCACTTTGAGTGTCAACAATTATCGTGACATGTTTACGCGCTAGTTTTCGAGAGGGCATGGCTAGCAATTCCTGAGGCTAGCTGAAAATACGATAAAAATTAATTAGGACTAAATACTTATCACAGACGGTTCTAATCACGAACCATCTGTGATACTACAGAATCACAGACGATTCGTGGTTGGAACTGTCTGTGATAAGAATTATCACAGACGGTTTTTCAACCGTCTGTGATAACCGCCTGTTATCACAGACATAAAATTTCAGACGGTTCAAAAACCGTCTGTGATGACTGTTACGAACCGTCTGTGATGAGCTTTTCTGTAGTAGTGGCAAAAACATTAGGATTTTATTGTTGTTGAATTTATTTTTCCGTTTGTGATTTATTCTCGATCTTTCGAATAGACGTCGAAATTAGCGAGCAAGTTTAACAATGATCAAGCGACCTCACTCTCTGAACAACCTGAGCAAGGCAAGCAACTCCTTTGATCATGTTGATCCTATTATTTCAATTATTGTACTTCTTTTTGCAAAGTCTATTATGCATGCTTGTATGTTTGCTTAAAATTGCTATATTTGGGGGGTAACGGTAGTTATATTCCTATCCAATGCATGATCTTCCTTGAAATATTGAAATCCTTGCTGTTGTAGCATTGGGGTATGGTTTAGGCAACAAATGTTGCCAAATTGGATTTTTAATACAAATATCGCATAAATGCTTAGCCGAACTCTAGTCTTTACAAAAAAAAGGATAATGGATGAAATGCTGCATATAAAGTTGGGAGATTTTGTATTAAAAAAATGAAAAACCTAGATTACGATGCGGATGAGTTATAATATGAACTGATGAATGTGAGAGGGTTTCTCGCATGTAGATAAGGAGAGATCCTCGCTTAGGTCAATTAAGGACCGAACGACGGTGCATCGTATCTAAGCCTAAGCGTAGAACCACATGTGCGGTATGGGACAACCTTAGCTAATTAAGTCGTCAAAAACTAGCATTGTGTGTTGGCAAACCGTAGTAGTGTGAGCATGTATGATTGCTCGGAGGGGCTCCCTTCGTCAAGGTGTTGGGAACAGAGCTTACCGACACAACGGTTAATATCTCACTTTGACAGAAGGTACCCGAGATTGAAGTGAGGGTTTACATTGCCGGGCTAGTGCAGGATTAGGACTAGGTGACGTAAAGGCTTTGATACGTGCTCTAAACTACATATTATAATGTTATGTGTGATGGTATCAACGGGTGTGGGATAAACTAGAGAATTTGTATGATGTGGGTAAAGTTGTACACATCTACAGTGTGTAAATCTATTTAAATAGTCATGCTCGCGATCACGAGCATACTTAGTGACGCCTCATCGGGTATAATATCTACCTAAATAAAACAGTTTTGTTGGAAAATAATAGGATGGTTTTGTTGTTATTGTCATATATGCCATATCTATGGTTGAAAGTATGTCGTTGTCACAACCATGGAGGGTTGTGGTTTACTATTATTGAAGTTATGTACTTGCAACTACTCTTTAATATTTTGTTGCAAAATAATACATATCGGTATTGCAAACAAAAATTGCTTCATGCTGAAAATAACTTGTAGCGTAAAGCCATATTCTTTGATAAGCCTTGCATTTATAATATGTTGCGATACACTAAGTCTCGATGAATACGCAATGTACTCAATCTCGTTTAAATTGTTGTTTGAGTATGAGGATGAACCAGTTTGAACGACAACTGACATTTCTAGAGCTTAGTAGTACTTATCGGTTGCCCATGGGATTGGATGGAGCATACTACTGGGCCATTTTGGTTAATTTACTATGTTTTCCGTTGCACTCTGTTGTTCCTTGAGTTTTATTTTGCCGATCAGCCTTTGAAATGTAAATTTGTTATGTATTTTTAAGAATCCGTCCTTTTGTAATATTGTTGTATGTATGAAATATATATGATGTGATAATCAATGCTGTAGACTAGTACGGTACAGAGTATTCGAAACACGAGGTCCGACATATGTATTCTTTGATCTTTTTTGTTCAGATTAAGTGGCGGGCAAACTTAACAGTAGTTATCCTTATGTTTTTTTGTTCAGAAGTTCGATTGTAACAATGCAAGAATCTAGAATTCTGTTATTGTCAAACAAATAGAACTATTCTGTATATGGCCGTCATTGACGAATGACGACCCGTGCATGCATAGAGCTAGCTGTTTATTCTTCATAGTTCATAGCACAAGATAGTTTTGACGAATCATTTGTTTGGTCAACCACAATTTGGTCGCCAAATCTGACCAGACAGCATAAAAAAACAGTAATAAAGATTGCGACAGCCTTCATGCAAGTTAACTTGTGCGAGTAAATAAGCATGAGATGCGAGCTAAAGTCTAAATCACGTGCGTGCTTACTGCTTCGAACTGAAGCCATTTATCTCAGACTCACAGTACCAGAAAGCAGAATACAGAAGAGTTGCCCAAACCTGTAGGAAGGATGATATAAAATACAAAAGCTTTGGAAAGAGCCAATTTCATAATGCAGTGAACTTGTTCTTTAATTTGTTAAACTTTAATTTCAGAATTACATCTATTGCCAAAAAAAAGAAAGTAAAAACTAAATACCTTTTTAGAGACTAAGACACGCCGAACTGACTTAACACATCGACGCAGACATTGTTATTTTTTACCCCATATATAGATTCCGGATGCTATTATTACACCGCTTAATGCTCCAATAGATGCCAAAATTTTTATCTTTGAAACACCTTGCTTAGCCGCTGGTAATTCCAGTAAACTTTTTACCTGCAAGAAAATTTGAAAAAAAAACAGTGTGCATATGAAATATAAATCTGTAGTAATATGTTTTCTCAGATAGTTAAGAGAAGATTAATCTAGACAAGAGATCTAATTAGTAATGAATTTCCAATTCGTAAAAGAAATAATATACATGAAATACTTTAAAATATATATAACCTCAATTGGCTGTTGCCAATTTTTCTTTATTCCAGGAACATGCCCTTTCCCCACAACTGCAACCACTAAAGAATGTTCCCTCGCTACCTTCATTAATTTGGAAGACATATACCTGAAAACAAAAAATCAATGATTAAAGCTCAAAAGCATAATTGTAACATTAGGAATGGCAACACAAACTGCTTTACAAAAAATAAAGCCGTTTTAAAGGAACCCACATATCACGTTCGTGTAGAAGTGTCTCCATCAAACTAGGAAACGCCTTACTCATCTCTTGAATAACAAGTGTTAGCATGTCAACATCCTCCATGTCCTTCAACTGAATAGACAAGAATTGACATTGCTATGTGAATGCAGTAAAGTAATGATTTATTGTATATTTCATCTTCTCATAATAGGAGTATCTGATTCTCTGATAGCATTTACAGAAACAAGACAATAGAACTGTTCATAGTAAGAAATGTATCACCTAAGAAGATAGCATACCATTTTATTAAGTTCCTCCGGGCTTGGTAAAAATATGGACTGGAAAACAATGTAGTACAAAAATTTTGCTCTGTGCCACAATGACATTCTCCCCCAAGTTCTCCTCAAAGTGATCTTCAAAACAAATAAAGAATAATGACAGAATTTCATCAGTGCTAACGAAAAATTAATCATTGACCAAGCTTCTATTTATTCCGCAGAAAATTGTTAAGCAGACCAAGATTTCAAAAGCATAAAGACCAATATGATATGCTGAACCAAGTAGCAGCAGCAACCAGCAACGATAATTAACATGGGATGAAGTGATGAACCACCAAAATGATTCATATGTTAGTCCTAAAAGCAATCCCTAGTTCCTACTATAGGACAAGGTCATGTTAACTACATGCATCTCAACTTTGGGGTCAAATACCGACAGAACTAGCCTCATTAGTTTATGACACATCACAGTAGAGAGTAGACTGTAGAAGATTAAGATTTAGACATAATCATGCGGTGGCAACTATATTTTAATCAATCAAAGCAGCCACATTTGATGATCATTTTGAGAAGATGTATCAATATGATAACATTGATCTCAACTCTCAAATTAATGACATGTGAAAAAGTTAAGGCATGTGAAAATCAGCATATATAACTGCTTCATTTTGATCATTAAAAAAAACTGTTCACATTTGTTTGTATTAGATTTACAAAAACAGCCACAATAAAAGTTGATCACATTTATCCATATACTAGCCGAGTGCCCGTGCGTTGCAACGGCATTCAAATAAACATAATATACATTATTGACTTAGAAAACCAGTATCCACAAGATAATTATCCTACAAATGAAAGTTTCATACATAATTTGCATCTAATCAACAAGCCACATATAATCTTATTACAAGCCACAAGCACAAATAATTTAATTATCCACAAAAGGTCCTTCATGTAACTTATGCGCAGGGAATAAAATCCCGGCCGGTAACCGCCGGTTACCTGTTGCCGGCCGGGGACCGGGATTAGAAATCCCGGCCGGTTTTCTCGGGTTTTGCAAGTTCAAATTTCAAATTTTGAAATTCTGCTGGTTTTTAATCAAATTCAAACGATTTTATCCGGTTTTTTTTCCAGTTTGAACGGCAACCGCTCGACCGGCTGGCGGGAAATGCCCAAGGACCGGTAATGTGATCCCTGCTTATGTGTGTATATATATCTATCAACAAAAGATCTTACCAACTCAAAAGGTAGAGAGAAGAGGTGGTAGATGACAAGACTCACAACCACCACAAGTCCTTTTATAATAGTAAAGATAAAGATGAACCTTAAATTGGCATAATCAGTCTACTTAGCAATATAGATCCTTTCATGTAACCCGTTTCTTCCGGTTCCCTTTTATATCGAAACAACCAAAACCCCAACAACTAGGTTGCATACCTGGACAGGGCGATCTCCAAGGATAACTTTGCCGCCATAACTCATTGCTTCCTCAAATGCCACTCGAAACTCAGCTCCAGGTAACACATCAAGCTGGCTAGCAACCTTGGGTGCCAAAAAACAACATCCACATATCAAGTACCATGAAAAATACTTAAATAGTATTAACTGAACAACAAGCATCAACACATACCTTTGCAAGAAACCAGCTGTAGAGGATCCCAAAAGTGTTCATCTTCTTCTTCTTCCACATGTCAACCATTTCGTTCATGGTAGGAACCTATGGCCAAAACAGGTTGAATGATGAACTAGAAGAAATATTCATACTCTAGAATAGAACATGTCAAACTGGAGATAACATCCTGAACAATCAATATGATCTTATTAGATGATACAAAATAGTACAACACTAAAGGTTAAATGCGTACACTTACAAGAAGGATCCACGAAAACATATACTAAGAGAACCACCATTCATGCATAAACAAGCACAAATATCCAATCCTACAATGATTCAGAGTTCAGCCAAGAGGCGCCATAAATATTATTTATCCAACAACTAACAGTCTTTGGAATGAGGGTATCCATGTGAATATCAAATGCCACATCCATAATTTGAAGCACGGTTTGCCAATTAACTTAAGTAGGTCAACTTCCGAACAAGTTTCTCTTGGGCAAATGCAAATCAAACTTCGCTCGTGTTTTTAAATTCAAATTTGTATTAGAGATATCCACAGGAGTGTTTTCCATTGAGCTTAATTTTGTGAACTCTAAAACCGTATTATCACTAAGTGGTTTTTCTTCACCATTTGAGGGAATAATAGATAAAGATCACAGCATTCTGATAGTGTTTTCTCGTCATTCAATTTCAACTTTCACTAGGACAATAGCTTCAATGTTATGATCATTATAGGAAAAGCATCCCTTTCCTCCTTTAGTGTAACACATGCTGAATGTTCGTACCTGAAGGTTTTGTGGTGTCAGAATGGCAACCCTGCTAGCACAGAGCTCCAAGAAAACAGCCTACATTTGCAAAAGATATGCAAAGAAATTAGTGGAAAAACTTCTAGATCAATAAACAAACAAGAAAATACTCCAAAGCAGGCAGCCAACCTGCCAAATGATCCACCAACTGGTGAAATTATTGATGATGAGTAAAGAGAGGAAGAACCTGAGGTTTCAGGTAGTTGATGACGGCTTTCACTTGATCACATGATTCCTACAATGAAATCAACAGTCAAACAATCAATCCAAAGTATAGTCATCCTGATGTTGTCCTTTTGGTACATTCAAATTGAAACCACAGGGTACTACGGTATTTAAGATTTAGTAACGCCCTTGATGTAACTCGCACCAGAACTAGTACTACGCCCAAAAATATATGCAAATTACCAGGGGGGAAAAAGCAGATTTTGCCGGTACACTTGGTACACTGTATTTTGCAGTTCTATCTTTTGTACTTGGAATCTAAATCTTAGTCGGTCGAACTTTCTATGCTTTCTAAGTAAAATTATCGCAAAAATGGAACTGATATGAACACACAGTGGTCTCTAAATCCGATGCAATGACCACAGATAGAACTACAACAAACAGATGCGTACAGGAATACTGTCTTTTGACAGAACCCAATTGGGACACCTGCAACTCACGCTCAAAATCGAGGCTAGATCATCATACGGGGGTCACGACTCACGAGGCCAGGCCAGCTCACCTGCGACACATGGGCGGTGCCTACGACGTAGACGCGGCAGGTCCCGCCTGCCCCCGCCGCCGCCGCCGCCTCGGCCGACGTCTCGCACTCGAGGCACACCACCCCCTTGGCGAGCTCCTCGGGCAGCTCCCTCCTCTCGTCGCCCCCCGCCGTCATCCCGGGCCCCGCGTCGGCGAATTCCGAGGCGCCCTCGTAGCCGTTGGTCCCGGCCTCGGCGTCGGCGGCGGAGGCGGACACGGCCGGATCCATCAACAGGCCGAGGGGGGAGAGGTGGGTGGACGCGAAGCCTCGGGTCGGGGTCGGGGTCGGGGCTAGGGTTTGGGCCAGGAAGGCGGAGAGCGGCGGGCAAAGGCTGAGCCGGCGGTGGAAGCGAGCCGCGTTCGGGGCCAGTAGGAGGAGGCGCTGGATTGGCGACACGAGTAGGGACGCGGCTTCCCTGCTCCCACGATATACTCCCGTCCGTACTCCCTTCCTCCTCAACGGTTCAGATCATATACACTGGTCCCACGTCTCTTCTTCTCCCTTCGCCTCTGCGTCCCAGGCCCCAACCTCGAATCGAGTTCAATCTATTAACTGTCTTGCACCTCCGTGCATGCCCGGTGATGGCTAGACGTTGTGGTAAGAGAGGCCACGGCCTGTCCAAGTTTGCGACTTTGCTGCCGCCAGCCGGGACCAACAATCTAGCTCGTCTGCCATTCGGTTTTGTCGATCGTCAGGACTCAGGAACCGATACACCGTAGAAATACCGATCAATGGAATTAATATTTCAAACAATAATAGACGATCAATTGTTCAATACAAACTATAGCTTCGTCAGATAGAAGCTTAAAATTGGCACTCATCCAGCCATCGAATGCTGAAAGGTCCAAATACTTTGGAGTAAATTACTGCAGATAATAATACAAACTACAGCCTCCATTGGAGATCTCAAGAAGACAATGTCAACTCAATTTCTCCATTGGATGCCTCACTGAGAAGAAAATTAACAGGAGCTAGCCTCCTGGTGACTACGATCGAGCTCCTCTTTCGCCCTTTGTAACGCGGCTGCTGGTCGTTAGCTCCATGGACGGCGAGCTCTTGAGATCTCTTTATAACGATCTCGCCGACTCGCCGTGTGTCGACTGCCGTTCGAATTCCAGCCTTCCATTCTTGCTCGCAGCCTTCGCTGCTGCAAAGTATCTTTGCATTCTACTCTTTTCCAACCTCGTTTTCCAGCATGCTGCCTACCATGTGTTCTTTCGTTTATAGTTTTGACGGAAGATAATGCTCTGGGTTTGAAGGCGCAAGGATGCGAGAGTTCCCAGATTTTGCGTAATAAATAATCTCGCCTTTTATTTTGGACGTAAAAGATGTGAGAGTCACTGCTTAATTAGATTTATTAAACCAATGAATAGTTGCCATATGGCAGGGAGCATAGATGGGAGGGAGCACCTAGGCAAGCCGCGTCCGTCGAGGAGGAGGTGAGGTGCGTGAATCATGCGGCGGTGGGCGTCAATTTGGGGCGGACAGCTCGTCGTGCGTACGTCTGGGGCGTGCGGGCGCGGAACCTATGTTGGTGGGAGTCTGGGGCGTGGGCCCCATGGAGGGAACGACTGGTATCTCTGTGGCGGACGTCATAAGCGGATCTCGGCCGTCCGATCCACCTTGACAAGCCCGGTTACATTTCCAAGTCGTGATTACTCCGACGTGGCCAACGCGAATTCCCGTCGCCTTATTCCGAATTTTTTTTAAAAAAAAATACAAAAATAAATAGTCGACCGAAAAAATAACAAAAATCGTTTCTGTCACCAATTCAATTGACGATAAGTACTATGCCCCTTCTGTCGCCAGTCCGACTTCCTATCGTCAGTTCAAATGGCGATAGAGACGTATTCCCCTACAAAAACTCGATAAAATCATAAAATTCGGCACATGACTCATTTGTGTTTAGAAAAAAGAAGGAGGAATCGAGAGGGGTAGAGGCAGGGCCGTTCCTGAAGGAGGGTTGACTGGGGCGACCGCCCAGGGCCCACCAGAGCCAAGGGCCCCCGATCCTGATACATCATATCACATATATGTATATGTATAATTATATATCTAGTATATGCTCTATTGCTCTGCATGATTGTATAACTACTAACTAGATTAAGGCATTGAGCTAGCCAGGAGTCCAGGACATGGGTCTAAATTATTTAATCGGCAACTAATGCCTACCCAACTAGTATCAATGACTTTGCATCTAGAAATGTTAGAAGAAATTGCTTTCTATGAGTAGTTTGTATCTTTTCAATGTATTGAATAGCTTTGCAGTTGATATAAAAAGTAGCATTATATATTTATATTAGAATAAAAGGACTCCCATTTTGTCTCGCCCCAGGGCCTCCAAAATACCAGAAACGGCCCTGGGTAGAGGGTTGGAGAGAAGCTAGCGAAACGCTGCCCGTCTGGTTGCCCACCTGTGAGGTAATTTTTTTGAACCGAATAGATTACATAGTTTTGGATGTACTATTGCTTAGTGCAGTATTTTGTACATAATTATTTTTGAATAGTAGTCTTGTTTTAGATATGTGGTTAATCGTGGAAATGTTCTTCATGGTGTAGTGCGCAATTATGTCGGACGTCAACAAAATTTACTACGGTCCGGGGACTCTTCTGGAAGGTCCTGATGGGATTGATCTACGTTATTTTCAATCAGCGACCGTGCCCCTGCTAAGAGCAGAGGGGCGTACATGGGGCGCTATGATACGGTGGTTGTTTCATATATTCCAAGTGGATCGTGATGTGTATGATCTGAGATTGAGTTGTCTTGCCCCCGAGCAACACGGCACACATATTTGGAGTTAGTGCAGCTGAAGGGAACAAAGTTATGGTAGTCATATCTACCCGTGGCGAGGGAGGGAGGGTGGGATTTGGTCCTTCTGGCCCAGGCATATTCCAAGCCCATTCTTGCATCCGCGGCTAAACAAGAAGGGGGTGGTGATGCTGAAGAAGAAGTCGGTGACTCCAGCCGCAACGCGGCGCACATAGTGCCCGAAGCTCTCGGAGTTGCTGATATTGTCAATGAAGACCCTGAAGAAGTGCTAGCTCCTTTAGTCAGGCAGGCCAGTGGGCTTGCTGCGAGTGAGGAGCTGGAAGCCATAGTGCAAAGGATGGACCAGGAATCCCAGGACTACAATGCATTGTCAGAAGATGAAGGATTTGATGACGAGAATGATGTGGACCAGCTGGCGGTTCTATCCGAGTGGAACACATACCAATTCAACAACCTTATCGTCGACGAAGGCTCCCGTGTGTCGTGGGAGTACGACCAGAGCGAGGTCAGACAAGGAGTTGTGTACAAATGCAAGGAGGTCGTGCAGGAGGCGGTCAAATTCTGGGCTATGTCGGAGCGCACATTCACAGTAGTCAAGTCTAACCCAAGATGCTACGACGTGAAGTTTGAAATAGAGGGATGCCCTTGGCGAGTGCACGAATTTCAATTTAAGTGGGACACCTAGTGGAAGTGCTCTATAGTGTTCCCGCACACATACGTCGTCGTTGAGGCAGTGCAGTCCCACAGGAACATGTCATCAGGCTTCATCACCAACCTCATATACAATGAGATCGTGGATAATCTTGATTTTGAGCCACGATCCATCATTCGTGCGATTGAAGCAAGATTCCAATACACAATCAGCTATGCGAAGGCTTGGAGGGCAAAACAGAAGGCAATGGAGTCAAGGTTCGATACGTTCGAGGATTTCTACCACAACCTCTCCGAGCTACTTAGAGTCATACAAGATAGAAATCCCGGCACTCATGTCGACATTTAAGATGACACACATCCGAAGTGGACCGATAAGAGGATACTGTAGCGAGTATTCTTCGCCTTTGGTCCATGCATCAATACATTCCGGCACTGCCATCCAATCTTATGCGTAGATGGCACATTCCTGACTGGAAAGTGCAAGTGTCAGATACTGACCGCAAAGCGACGGACGACAACAATCAAGTTCTTCCCGTGGCATTCACTTTCGTTGAAAGCGAGAACACGGATAACTGGTTGTGGTTCCTGAAGAATGTGAGGATTTTTGTTGTACATGGCCGTCCAACATATGCATCATTCATGATCAGCATGCCGGCCTGCTCAGTGCAATAGCCCAGCTACAACAAGGAGATAATGAACCACTTGCACGGGCAAATCTGCAGAGTAGGTGGTGCATAAGGTGCTTGGTGGCAAACTTCTACAAGCAGTTCCGCAACAAGGACCCGATGAACCTATTCAAACGGTTGTGCATCCAGAACCAGCAGCGGAAGTTCGAAGCACTCTATAAGATTCTAGATGAGCGGACCCGGCCGCACAGAAGGGATGCAGCGAAAAGGGCTACCCTAAAAGCTGACCAGGCCCCCGAAGCATTACCACGGCTATCCACAGATGGTCCCAGTCTGACGAGGAGGAGGGAGGCGCATGTGAAATGCTTCTCGGACTATATTGAGCACGAGCCTAAGGAGAAGTGGTTGTTGCTGCATGACAGGGGTGGTTCTCGATATGGTGTAATGACAACCAATCTAGCCGAAGTTAACAACTGGGTCATGTGCAACGCAAGGTGCCTCCCTTTGGTTGGTATTGTGGAGGCAATTATCCATGGTACGACAAACTACTTCGTTGATAGAAGCCATAATGTGTCGCTCGCCATGGCAAATGACAGACTACTCTACTCCACCATGATCACCAAGTATATGAAGGAGAAGAGTAAGAAGGGTGAGATACATCACGCATTCAAGATGGGAACAAGAGAGCTTCGCTTTGAGGTAATGTGCTGGGATAAAGGACACCGCGGGATGAACCACGAGAGGATTACCCACGAGTGCACGCTACGTCGCTCTAGTTGTGTATGCACTTGCAACAAGACCCTTCTTCGCAATAGGCCCTGCTCTCATGTCATGGTTGCATGTTCCACAGTGGCACAACAACCTGGGTAGTACCTCTCTGATTACTTCAACAAGGAGGCGGTGATGCAAACATGGAGTGCAGAGATGTATGGTTACGTTGTGGTTGGCCATTTCACTGGCCATCCGAGCTGGGAGCAACTAATCTGGGCTGCGGACATTGAAAGGTTGAAGGGAAAGGTCGGCTGACGGCAGGTACAGCGCATCAGGAACGATATGGATGAAGCAGAAACCGGATGTTGTATGAAGAAGTGCTCCATTTGCAGGGAGTCTGGGCACACCTTCAAGAAATGCCCGACGAGAAATCCCCAGGACGAAGGAGACACTGGCACTCCGCGAGGACCTCATCCGACCACGTAAAAAACTAAGTGTTATGAAATTTTGCTCAATGTTATGTAATATCAGTGTGACATATCGTAGTTTTGGTAATGGCAAATTCACATGATTTTATCTTCCTTACCAACTTGTGGGAGGAGTTGGGGTTGTGCCTGTCCCTTTGTCTTCTGTTCACATTTACACAATCTTGACTTCAGGCAATTTACTCCATGGACCGAAGGTAAAGTGCGAGGCAAGGAACCAGAAATACTTTAGAGTCCGTAAACAGAAGAATGTTACATGTGTTCACATGGCATGATGGTTCGGCTAATTGCTTTAGTCATCCTTGCTACTACTACGGTAAACTAGGACACAAGCATCCGAACCATGTAAGTATACATGACATTAGGGGATAGTAAAAAATATAGTGGGTAGGACGGGGGACTACTACATAATAGCCCAACCTACTGTGTGGACTGGGGTCATTTATCCTTTCTTGCGAGCTCGGTTTTGTACTCCTCGCCGGCCTCCCTCGCCTTGACCGCCATTTTACTCTTTTTCTCGCGCTCCCTCTCGCCAGCCTTGCACTCCTTACAGTTGCACACCTTGAGATGAGCTTTTGTCTCACGACGGATATGCTTGTTTTGCTCATCGTTGCAGCGCTCCTCATCCTGGATCTCGTGGGCCCTTTTAGCATCCCACTCATCGTAGTCTATACACCACTGGTCGTGTGGGTGGATCTCTTGGTCAATCCACTTGCGGTAGTCACATATCAGATCCAGGGACCACGGAGAGACGGGAGAGGTTGTTAGTGCGTACTTTGAAAGATTAATGTTAGGGGAACATACTGTAATTGATCCTTACCGGCGCCGATAGCCGCTCGTGTCCCGACGGCGGTTGAGATAGTCTAACGATTAGTTCATGCAACCCTAGTAATGCATGCCCAGGCTTAGTCGCTGTTTGGACTTGAAGAACTTGTATGGGTCTCTGCACCAACAGAGAGACTGCATCTCCCCTCGGGCGGCCCTTGAGGCGAAGGATCGGTGGGCATGTTCTGGACAGGGTTGCTGCTTCGGGGGGCGACGTCATTGCGGGGAGGTGCCATCCTGGCGTGCGCCCTTTGTTCGTCCAGGGCCACATCACTCCTTGCAAGTTCGTAGATCTCTTCCCATTGTTTCTCCAGCTTTGCGAGATTATGTTTAAGTGTTGATTGCTAACGAACCCACCGTGGAATGGGTAGTACTTATAGGCCAAGGTGGCCATGCGTACACAGCTAAATTGTAATCCGATTAATAGAAATTCGTGTCCGCGAGGCATCGCTGTGCAAAGCTGACTCGTTGGGTCACGTCGCCGCGCAAAGCTGACTCGTTGGGTCGAGTCGCCGCGCAAAGCTGACTCGTTGGGTCACGTCTCTGCGCAAAGCTATCTCGTTGGGTAATGTCGCTGCGCACTGGTGTATGTGAATGTATCCTCGGCCTGCGACAAGTCACGATCTGGATCCCTCACTTCGCCTTCTCCGCGATGCGCTGTAAGAGCCCTCTAGCCTCCCCAAGCGACAACTGCTGCACCCGGCCAGTCAACTCGAGGATCTCCCGATGTAGATCCGCCTGCACACGTAATCAACAAGTTGGAAACCTAAATCTAGCTAATTAAATATGAAGTACCGACTATTGAATATGTACCACGTGGTGGAATGCAGAGTTCGGCTGTGTGGGGTACGTGTCGGATGTCGTAGACGCAGTGAAGACTCGTCTGACTGCCGTACTACTCCATGTACTCCTCTTACTCCCTAGGGTCATAGGGAGCATCCTCCAAGACAACGTCGGCGTAGGCGCTGAGCCAGCCATCAACCCAAGGGAACATCCTCTCCACTCAGGTGGTAGTACCACGTACTCCCTTCCTAGTGTACCTGTGGACATCAAGATAATCATTTAGTACGTATGTAACACAGGTTGTACTAAAGAATTAAAGTGCAAACTAACCCATGGACGTGGGGACGGCAGTCACTGCGCCTAGGGGGCTGGGACCTACTGTTGTAGACCGAACTGGCGCATGACTCGCGCCACTTGGTACTCCTCCACGAAGACCTCGTGCACCAAAGCCCTTCTCGTGTACCAGTACATGTGGTCTCGCGTGCACAGACTAGACAGTCCTCTAGACACGTGGGCGGACACCCTCTCCTCCGTGTACGGTCTCCAGATGACGCGGTCATCCATCAACTAGTCAAACATCATGATGTAGGACGGGTACGACCCCTGTGTGGTGATTGGTGTCTAGGTCACCTATGGAATATACCAAAGGAACACTTAGCACACAAAATTGTGATTGCATTACGAGAAAATAATAAATGTTCATGAAACTAACCCGCCGGTGGCACCACACCCTATCCATAGTAGGCTGGCCCACGTCGTCGTCCTCGGCGTACAGGCTAACCGTGTACGCTCCCAAGTCCAGCTGTGGACGTCCAATCTGGAAGCGCTCGAACGACCAAAACTGCAGAAGTAGCGGGCATCCGGAGATGATGGAGCTGTCTTGAGACCGGCAGCACGCGTCGCACAGTGCATGGTACGTCGCGCACAGCACGGCCGGACCCCAGGCATTGGGATGGATCTCCTCCACCGGCTAATCTACGAGCTCACGTGCGTAGCGGATGTATTGTTTGTCAACGTTGTCACCGTGGGACCCCAGGAACATGACCCACCAAGCAACCACAGTATGTAGGCCTCAAAGTGCCTCCTCACCGTCTCGTCTAGCGCGTCCTCCGCCATACGCTCTGGCTGCAAGAAGACATATACATCAACAAGGTTAAAAATGAATTGCTGCGAGAGGACAATAATTACAAAGATTTACGTAGAACTGGCAGATCCACCTCAGCGTCGGCCCGTGCGGGCTGCTGAACTCATGGTAATCGCTACCCGGCGGCAGCACATCCTGAAACCTCGCCAGGAACTCCGTGCACCACTTGGGCGAGATCTCATAAGCCGCCATGGGGAAGCCTGTGCAGGGCAACCCGGTCAGGAAGCTCACATCCTGCAGCGTCGGTGTCATCTCCCCACACGGGAGGTGAAACGTGTGCGTCTCCGGCCTCTAGCGGTCGACCAATGCCGTTAGTAGGGCCCGATCGTATGGAAAATGCCTGGACGTACGGACAGGACCGTTGTCCTGGTCGTCCTCCCACGTTGCCTCCACCATCCGTGCCAGCAAAAGGAGGCCTACCACTCTCGACCTGCGTCGGGTCAAGTTACAAACGAATGTTAGTCCACACGTAATAGTTAGGCCACAAATAAGCACACGAAGATCGCAATGGCATGTACCTCGGCACCCAGCTAGGGTGCAATCTCCAGACCCTGATGGTCGTGCGCAGCCGTAACGCGCTAAGCTCAATCAGCGCCTCGCCCTCCTGGGGGAGGATGGTGCTGAGCCGACTATGGTGATGCAGGTCAATCACTAGGTCAAGTAACTCGTACGACCACTTGGTAGCGTGGTCTGGGTCCGTCATACCTGAAAAATTCAGTGCATACATTGTAAAGACAACGAAATATGTAAAAAGATAATACGAAGCAACATACGAAACTAATTACCAACCACAAATAGAAACCAAATTTATGCGGTAAGTCATAAAGCTGTGATTACGCTCTACCTATCCTACAGAGCTAAATAAAGCTGGTATTTTTCAATTAGGCTCTGCCTACCCTAATTAGCTACTCCAGATTTTCTTTCTAATTTTAAAACATGTTATGCTATTTCTGGTATTAACAATATAATTACCGCGCACAAATGGGGATTGACGAGGATTAAAACCTCTATGTATTACTTTAATACATAAAGAGAAACCATATATCTTCGTGGTCGTAACCCCTAAGGCTAACGATCTCACTGGTCGTGAGGATTCCAGATGTTACATAATGATTACCCTGTTCGAACAAGGTCCTGTAGCTAGTCCCCGACCAGTTAACTGCTCGTAAGGCTATGAACTGGTATCATCTAGACCTGAATCCAGGTATATCCTTACCGTGTGATGAATGGAACACATGCTGTATATTCCATACCACGCGACGTTACATAATTCTAAGACACTAGACTACGGTTGAATGTCTCACCGATATATAACCACACAGCAGTTGATACCCTATCAACTAACACCTCTCTCCGACCAGACGCGTCACTTCCCAATAGGCGTCTCTCCAAGGGATAACTGCCACCACTTCATCAACTACTTAAGGAGGATCGCGGAGGAGAGGAGGGGGAGATCAAATTGAAGGCAATTGGGAGATTAGATTGAAGCCAATTGAGAAGATTAGCAGTCGATTTGATTACAACACCATAGCAAGCATTGCGCTCCAGTGTAACTAGGATTAGACTTTTGTTTGACCATAGACATTCCTTGTAATAGCCAGTTCATAGCAATAAAGAGTGACCCCATTCTATTCCAGGAGATACACGTCATTTTCCTCTGTTTTTATATATTCATAAGATCGGCGATTTGATCGTCGACAGGGAGCTAAATAAAACTGGTATTATTTACATTACACTCTATCTACCTCGTACACAGCTCAAATGATATACTACATAATTGAAATATATTTATCTAATCTACTAGATTCTATATCGCTATTTTTGTTTGCTAACCAACAATGTTTTGACATAATATACAAAGTTTGAAAAAATATACCTGCAAGATGGCCGATCGGATCCGATACTCCGTCTATCTCTCCTCCACGACGAACTGGCAGAGCTTCGCTACCTTTTTTCTCTATCTCCTCCTCTTTTTCTTTTTTTTCTAGAATTAAAATGAGTTTGGACTGATTTTTTGGGGTTTTTATAGCTGGATTCCTGTCGCCAGACGAAGCACAAATAAATATAAAATCAAATCAAATAAAATCCAAAAAAAAATAAAACTACTCTAAAAGAAAGAGCTCGATTTTAGATGAATTTTGGAAGTTGAACGGGTTGAATCGAAGTTCGGATGAACGAGAACGGACTCTCGGAATATTTGTTAGAAAGGAAAACGTAAAGAATATTCTTTGCTCTCTCCTTTAAAGAATTTCCTAATGGCTGACAGATGGACCCCACGGGATTTCTCTAAATTTCCAAATTGAAGAAAATTCCGAACGGAGGTGGCTCAGCCAGAGATGGAGGGGACGATGGCGATGGTGACTTGGCAAAGTCCCAGGGACGATGAGGTGGGCACTGTCTAGAACGTGATGAGGCAAATCCAATGGAGGCAGAGGCACGACCGGAGCATCAAAGACGACGTCGGAATCCGTCGGTGAGGAGCTTCAGCGGCGACTTCTTGGCAGAAATCCGGCGAAACGACGAGGCAATCAACAAGACCGAGTTGGGATTTGGGATGGTGCGCAAAATTTCAGACGGCGGTGAGCAGGGCGTGGCTGCGGATCCCAGCGACGTGTAGGCTCCTGGAGGCGGCGATTACGGTGGTGGGCAGCCAGCCAACGCGCTGAGTCGAGGCAGGGCGCTGCTCCTGGGCGATGACCTGTCTTGAGTCTCGACGACTTGGCGGCAGACGAGACGAAGGCGTGGGACTGGGCAATGAGCTCTCCACGTGTTGTCACTGGACCGTTATGGGAGATTGCGATATGATGGGTAACCGTAAATTAGCTTTTTCGAACTTGAAAAGAACGGTAAGTAGCGCAAGGTCTTCTAAGTTCTAATTTGAAAAGGGAAACTTGCATTTTGCCACACCTTATGTCGGGACCCAAATATGCAAATATGGACCCTCTGTGTATACTGCACTAGTCCAGGATCACGCTAGTACACACAGTGGCAACATCGATGAAATATCAATTCTATATACAAAGATGACTAATAAATAGGCAAATAACAATAATTATCAGAGTAAAGACCTTACAGTCAAAGCTTACAATTAATGTCTCAGAAGACAAATAGCTCAATAAAGGCTGCGAGAACGAAACAGGGTAACTTCAGTGAAGCCCATCCAAATGCACACAGGCAATCGACTAGGGTAGCGCGACCTAGTTCTCCACGATCCTCGAAGTAGACCTTGTTGACTGACGATTCCTCCACTTGTATTGATTGATTATAGTAAGTATGAGTATACAACCGTACTCGTAAGTCATACCACAGAATGCAATTTATAGATGATGGCTTATTCCAAAAGAATAGCTTCGATGATTCTTTTGCAGAAATGCAACATTTACAATTGAATACAAATAATAGATTGAAAGCATAATTTAAAACAAATAAACAGTAATAGTTTACCATTTGTTTTCACAAAGGACATATAGTCTAAACAAGTTTTTCACACAGCTGCACAAGTTATCTCACACAGCTGGCCCTTCTGAATTATTTTTTAAAAATCTACCCCTCTTGTGAAATTCCCGAGCATGTTTATGACCGTGGACCTGGCTATTTGAATAGATTAATTAAATACTCTGCAGAGATTGTACACTTTACCCACAAGATACAATTAGTGTAGCTAGCACTGACCATAACAAAACCTTTCAGAAACTTCATCTTAAACATTGACACTCCCGATGTGCTTTAATGTCGTCCAACCGATACACACAGCATTTGGTACGACACGCACCGTTGGACAGGGATGCTGTGAACCATCCCGCGATGTGACCTATCTTGAAGTCCACACCTCCACCCATCACACAACTAACCTACAATCTGATTTGTCAATGGCAAGATTCTATAACCTACTAAGTTATGCCCGTCCCATATCAGCCATGTGGTTGTACAGTATGGCTTAGTTCAATGACGCACAAAGTTAAGTCCTTAATTGACTAAGGCAAGACTTCCAATTTCTAACTAAGTCACACAGATTATCATTCCCAGCACACAGCTCCAACATATCACATAGTATCCACCACTTGCCTCGGTCTTAATCTTTTCCCACCTGTTGGTTAAGTGCAATACATGCCATCAACGAGTAATAGCACACAGCACACATACGTTTTATCACACAGTTCCATAATCACTTAGTCAAATTCATATTTGCAACTCACATTAAATGATGACTCATGGCATGGCTAAGCAATCTACTCGTATCTAACCAACCCACGTTGGTGCTACGATAATACCAACTAATAATGAACCAACCTAGGGTGACAAAAGATCATGGCATAACAATAGACAAGGTGGATATAACAATTTGGATTTATAACTAAACCCAAAAGCATTTAAATAATTACTTGAAATAGAATGCAATACATTGAAACAAAGTATTTTGAAAACTGGGTTCAACATAATCAAAGGTGTAACTTGCCTTGGAATAGGTCTAGGTACTGATTTTGATCTTAAGGCACTCCTTCTCCAAAGTTTCCCGAAGTATCAACGTCTACTCGCAAATAAAGTAAATAAAATAAATAAATAAATAACAGAGGCAAAACAAACTCTAAAAATTAAATAAAAATCATAAATAAATAGATCACGAATTTATATAAATTTAGAAATTTTGATGGGCTCAATCGGAGTTCGGATGCAAAAGATATGAGCTTTGGAAGATTTAATCTAAACAAAATACCATAAATTGGAATTTTAAGAATTTCTGAATTATTTTTCTATTGGGAAACATTAACCAGTGAAACTGTTGTTCACTTCTCAACCAAACCACCAAGTGAACATCATATTCACCAAGTGAATCTCCCATTCATGTTCTAACACATTTTTATAATGAAACTCTATCTCTCGTATAAAATGCCCGCAGTATTGTCCATAACCGAGGACATGACTGTTTAAACAGTTTTAACTGCAGAGGCTATACAACTTTACCCATAATAGATAAATCAACTTAAAGTGTCTAACCACACTTCCATAGGAGTACGACTAAGTGATCATCACAAGCCCTTTACAAAGCTCATCCCTAACCCAATTTTGCTTGCTAAGGTTTCAACACTGAATGTCATCACGACCAGACCGGGCCCCTTCTTGCCCCATTGTGAATATCCATACCGGAACTCACGCTTCCAAAAACATAATTAAGCTAAGATATTGCTAATTAGTAAGTTAGGTCCATCCCATACTGAACAAGTGGTTGTACGATATAGCTCAGTTCAATGGCGTACAAGATTAAGTCATTAACAGGTTACCCAGGCGAGACTACCTCATCCAAAATAATGTGCCTCATGCACCCCCTTTACTGCACGATCCCTCGCCTGAGCATAAATCATTTTGTTCAACCAAACCAATGACAATCCCTGCCATGGCATAAAATTTTTATAATAGCGGCATTGCACGATAATTGGTAAAACGGTGATATCACACCACAGTTGCACAATAATAGCATCGCACCAAAAATCCATATATCATTAAGTCAAATTATCAATATTGAACATGTGATCATGAGCCCATTGTAACTAAGCATGACTAATCATCTATACGATAACCCACGTTGGTGATACAAATATGCCCAACTAATAATGACCATCTTATGGTGACAAATAATTCAAGATATTCAAATAATCAATGGAGACATAACGACAAATAGATGATTAACTACTCCCGAAAGCAGTTGATTTAAAGATGGCATGTGATTTGATATAATCAAAGGACTACGACTTACCTTGACTTTGCTCAGTTACAACACTTGGATCTTGAAAAATTGCTTATGCTCATACTCCTTGAAACATATTGTCTAAACGAGAGAGTAAACAACAGGCTAAGTAAAAATAAATCTAAAAGAAATTCAAATAAAATCCTAAACAACTCAAAAAGAAAGAGCTCGATTTTATATGAATTTTGGAACTTGAACAGACTGAATCAGAGTTTGGACGAATGAGAACAGACTTTTGGATAATTTGCTAGAAAGGGAAAGGAGAGAGAAATAAATATTCTGGAGAATATTCCTTCAGATTGAAATAAAGAATTTCCTAATGGTGACAGATGGACCCCACGGGATTTTTCTAAATTTCCAAATTAAAGAAAATCCGAAAAGGTTGGAGAGGCTCACAAGTGGGTCTTGGTGTATGGACCAAGTCCATGGGATGGCTCAGGTCTACGGTGGACTGGGTGCACGTGGTTGACATGCGGGCTGTTGACAAGGACGACAAGTGGGCACGAAGCTGGGGTGGCTTACTGATAACAAAGGAGGAATAGAGGAGCAAGCTGGCGGTGTTAGCGCACGACAGCGACGACGACCTGCGACGAGGGAGTGATCACAATGGTTCTTTGGGTGGCGGTGGCGCGGTAAGAGCAGCGATGAGATGGCGGCGATGATAGCTATGGTAGAGCGGCGTCTATGATGGTTCGACGGCGCCCGAAGGAAACCAAGGGGAGCATGGGAATGACGGTGGTGAGGGGAACACGATGGGACAAGCCCAGTGTCCGGAGATCAACGGGGACGACGACGCATCAACAACCAGCGCCGAAGAAGAAAGGTCATGGTGGCGGCATGGCGTAGTGGTGGAGAGACAACAAAATGAGAGGGGATCAGATGAGAAGACCCGGGAACGCACTTTGACGTGCTCGGGGTGGCGAGGAGTCTCACTGGAGAGGAGATCAAACAGAGGCGACTCGGCCGGAGATGGAGGGGACGATGGCGATGACGACTCAGCGAAGTCCCGGGGACTATGAGGTGGGCATTGACTAGAACGCGATGAGGCAAATCCGATGGAGGCGGAGGCACGACCGGAGGATCAAAGACGGCATCGGAATCTGTCGGTGAGGAGCTTTAGCAGCGGCTTTTGGCAGAAATCCGGTGAAACGACGAGGCAATCGACAAGACCAAGTTGAGGCTTTGGGAGAGGTGGACGGGGCAAAGATTTGGACGCGGGTGATGCTCTTAAATAGGGCCGTGAGAGGAGTACTTGGGTTTGGACGGCGATGACAACGTTTTCAACCCGGACTCGAAACCAGCGTCTCCAGGTTGAAGATGACGATGACGTGGCAACCGACGATGACATGGCAGCCGACAATGACTAACGAGGTGGGCCCGCATGGCAGCGAAAGGAGGAGTTGGGTTGGGTTGCAGCACTGGCACGACTTGGACGAAAAGGAGAACAGGTTGGGCTGGCGGCTAGGCCAGGAAAGAGAGGAACGGGCTGATGGGAAAGAAAATGAGATCGGGTTGAAAGGAAAAGAAAACCACATGAATGAAAGGATTTTAGCCCAAAGGAAAATCCTAAATTTAAATGACTTTTCAATTTTTAGAAAAAGGATTAAGCAAACCAAGCTCAAAGAAATAACAAATAAACTCCAAAAATTCCTAAAAATTTCATAAAATACTATGGAACTCAAGGAACCAAAATAAAATAGTTTTGAATTTAATTAAAGTTTATATTAACCACAATAAATTATTTTAATTTCTAAAAATTCATATTAAGCATTAACTCAAAGAAAAAAAATTAAAATAGTTATTTTTATTTTTAAAGGCTTCAAATGAACTCCAAATTTGGGATGTTACAGAGGCACCCAGGGCGGCGTCGGTGGGTATGGCGGGGTGGATGCGCTCGTGAAGTTCCCCGGCGGCAAGGCGCTGTCAGTGGCCGCCATCCTCGAGGTGCCCGGGGAGGTGGTGGCCAAGTCGTCGCACAACACGCTGTACTGTGCCGCGATGCGCTCTGGGGAGTTGGCGGTGCTGCTCCAGTTCGTGCGGCCCGCGTGCGCCGTGGGGGTCCGAGGAGGCGTCCGCCACCGCACAGCGAATCAGCGCGGTGAGCCACCCTATCCTCGTGCCTCTCCGCGCGGTGTAGATTGGGATGAGGGAGGCGGTGATGGGTTGGTGGGGACTGGCCGAATCTGTCTCGGTCGGATGGGAAGAGGGTTGTCGGGAGGATATCTGGTGGGGGAAGAAGAAGGGAGAGGGGATCTGGATGAACGAAGAGAGAAAGAGAAGGAAGGAAGAAGAAGGTGGTGGAGAAGACATGAGCAAAATTGTCCAAAATAACAAAAAAAAACAATGGGTGTATGAAAGATATGGTAAAATATCAATTACTGGAAACTTGATAGCAAATAAGTATAAGTTGCGGGAAAATGACAGATTTCCTGATTTGAAAAATTCCCCTTGATTTTTTTTTAAATTTGACCCTGTACTTTCACCTTAATTTCAACAATAGTCCCGTTGGCATCAAAAATGCAAATCTGGTACCCCTACCGAGCGCGAAAGAACGGAAGGTTTGCACGTGGAACTTTCCGCGCTGGGGGAGTGCGAAACAGCGGTGCTAGGCGCGGAAGACGGGCGAGCCGAGAACCAGGGGTGCGGCGTGTAATGGCCTGGGCCCGGTCCGGTTCTGCGCCACCGAAGCGCGGAAGCTCCTCCGGCTGCCTTCCGCGGTACTGGAGCGCGGGAAGGAGCTTTACCCCGCTATTAGGACAAGACTAATCAATCTTTACTGCACTCTACGGTTATTACCAGACTTAATTGTTGTACTCTTTCTTGAAACGATACAAGCGTATATCTTCAGTCGCATGCTTTGCTGCAATGATGCGCTCTGGTACCGCAGAAGGCAGCCAGCGAGCTGCCACACTCCGGGGGCACGGAACCGGGCCGAGCCCGCGACATTCTGCGCTGCGCCCATTTTCTGCGCTTACCACGCCGTTCCATGCCCCCAGCGCGGAAAGTTTCACCAGTGAGCTTCCCGTTCTTCCTCGCACAATAGGGAGCGAGATTTGCAATTTTGAGATCAAAGAGACTATTTTTACCATTAAAGTGGCGTACGAGGCTAATTTTTCTCCGCGCGCCATGAGCTACCGCAATAAAAATGAAGCCACTTGGCCAAGCTAGATGCCGACACATAAGTGTCACCTACTATTGGTATAATTCGCTGCCCTTCTGCACGCGCCATAAGCTACCGCAATAAAAATGAATTCACTTGGCCAAGTTAGATGCCGACACATAAGTGTCACCTACTATTGGTATGTGCCATAAGTGTCACCTACTACTGGAGTGGTGTGTGACATGATAGCCGCTAGGCCATAGGTATCACCTACTTACTACCGGTACATGCCATAAGTGTCACCCACTAGCCAAGAGGCGCATGAATCGCTTGTGAGTATAGGAAGCCACATATCTAGTATTATCTTGCTACAGATCTTTCACCATTTTTCTTTGGCACAGTCCTTGATATCCTGTCCTCCATCATATCTACTCATACAGTCACACTTCAGAGTCCAAAGCGAAAGTACCAATGGCTTCTGATAGGTGCACCAAGAGGCTGCGCGTCCTGCTCATCCCCTTCTTCGCGACGAGTCACATCGGCCCCTTCACCGACTTCGCCTTCCACCTCCCCGCGGCCATGCCAGGCGCCGTAGAGTCCACGGTCGCCGTCACCCCGGCGAACGTCTCTGTCGTCCGATCAGCCCTCGCCCGGCGTGGCTCCGATACTTCCGCGGTCAGGGTAGCGACCTACCCTTTCCCGGCCGTGGATGGCCTCCCGCCGGGCGTCGAGAACCTCTCGGCGGCCGCAGCCGCTGACGCGTGGCGCATCGATGCTGCTGCCATGAACGAGACGCTGATGCGGCCGGCGCAGGAATCCCTCATCAGGGAGCTGTCCCCGGACGCCGTTGTCACCGATAGGCACTTCTTCTGGAACACCGGCGTCGCTAGCGATATCGGCGTGCCGTGCGTTACGTTCCACGTCATCGGCGCTTTCTCGACGCTCGCCATGCGCCACCTTGCTGGCGCCGTCAAGAATGACACCCAGGTGGTGACCGTTCCTGGGTTTCCTGGCCCCGACATACGGATCCCCTGGACCGAACTGCCGGAGTTTATGAGGATCCAACAGAAGTTTGACCAAACCACAATCAACCAATCCTATTCGGCGCTGGATAGCTGCTTTGGCCTCGCCGTCAACACATTCTTGGACCTCGAGCCTGAGTACAGCCAGATGTACGTGCGCGACGGACATGTGAAGCGTGCCTACTTCGTGGGGCCCCTCTCTCCGCCGTTATCACCGGCCGGCGACTCGCCGTGCATCGCTTGGTTGGGCTCGAAGCCGAGCAGGTCAGTGGTGTACGTCTGCTTCGGAAGCTTGACTCACGTCTCGGACGCTCAGCTACGTGAGCTTGCTCTCGGCCTAGAAGCCGCCGGGAAGCCGTTCTTGTGGGTGGTGAGAGCCGACAGGTGGGTTCCTCCGGAGGGGTGGGAGGAGAGGGTAGGGGACAAGGGAATGGTCGTCAGAGGATGGGCCCCGCAGACGGCGATACTGGCGCACCCGGCGGTGGGCGCCTTCGTGACACAGTGCGGGTGGAACTCGGTGATGGAGGCGGTCGCTGCGGGCGTCCCGGTCTTAACGTGGCCGATGGTGTTCGAGCAATTCATCACCGAGAGGCTGGTGACGGAAGTGCGGGGGATCGGGGATCGGCTGTGGCCGGAGGGCGCCGGGGTGCGGAGCACGAGGAACGATGAGAAGGAGGTGGTCCCCGCGGAGGCTGTGGCACGGTTGGTGGCGAAGTTCATGGAACCCGGAGGTGCAGGGGACATGGCTAGGAGCAGGGTAAAGGAGCTCGCCGTGAAGGCTCGCGATGCCGTGGCGGAAGGCGGCTCGTCGCGCCACGATCTGCGTCGTCTGATCGATGATCTCATGGAAGCAAGAGCGGCTGCTGCAGGGACGAAGTCTGAGTTGCACCCGTGAGAAAAATAACAACTCTTTGCACCTTCTGAACAACAGTTTCGTGCAGTGAGCTCAGCTTCTGTGTCCGCCTGTATATCTATCTGTTTGGCCAGTGCTACACTTTACCCTGATTCTTTGTTCGTCACTTTTGAGTTTATTTTTACGGTGTTTAATAAAGAGCAGTTCTGTTCTTAGTCGGCAAACTGTTGGGACTTGGGATGAAAAATGTTGGTGCTGAAGAGTCCATGCAGGACTACTACTGATCGGTACCGCTTCTTTTCTGCTTAATTTTGCTGTTATAAAGTTTACGAAACTGAGAATTGCATTATGAGAGCAAACAATGGAGAACAGCTGAAACGTAGATACTTTTGTGCAAAAAGCATCGGAAATTCGGAAACGTTAACACTATACAATGATGTATGGAGATTGCACGTACTACTGTACATGGTTAAGCATGTTTTGACTGGGTTGAACTACATATTTCAGGTGTTAGATGGGTGCTTGTGACAACCCGCACCATTTGCATATTTCTTAACATAAAACATTTCCATTTCATTGCATCAAAAAGATTTTACAACATTTATTTTACAAGCATTTACAATATTTTTGGCAGTAAATAATTAAAACCCTAGCCGTCTTCTCTTCTTGTCGTCTGTAGTAGCAGTTTCTTCGTCGCCTTGTTCTTTGAGAGCATGTCCGTAGAGCCACCTCGCGACCCGTTTTCCTCGCTCGCAAGAAAACCAGCAATTAGTTAGTAATCGTAATTGAAAGTATTCTTGTGAGCCGTAGTGTATAAAAGTTAAAGCGTAGAAAGTGGCCGTCAGATTTCCCGAAGTGCAGTAGAGTATCCGGAGTACTCTGAGTAGTCGGTCCCTTGGCAATCAAGATTCCCAGACCAACCAGAGTTAGTCGGCCCCTTGATCGCCGAGATATCCAGACCACCCAAGATCCTTCGACATCTATCACTTCTGTGGGTCTCATCATCCGGCATTATCAGAACCCAACACCCACTGTTTGCATTTGCCAAAACCCCAATATAACCCTCAGTGCATACCCCCGGTAACCACACCCTCAGCCAAACTTCACCGGGTGCAGCAACCATTTTCCAAGCCTCTCTCACAGAGTAAGCCAGCTGCAAAATATCACGCGACAGAGACCAAGAAGACCAAGTGCGGCTCCTGCCGAGCCCAAACCCGACAACATTACGGTCAGCTCCTGGCGAAACCACAGAGAGCAGCAACAAGCCAGCAATGCATTTCCCCTCAGCAAAACCACAAGCCAGCAAGTGCATCCCCAGAAAGCAAATGACCAACGGTGCATCTCCCGACAAAGACAATACACCTCCCCAAACAAATGCATTCCCGATGGCACCAACGACCGGCAATAGCAAATGCATTCCCCATTCTAGAAGCAAGACAATGCATCCCCCCAAACAAATGCATTCCTCTCACCGCGACCAGTGAAGTCGATTCACCCCTCAAGCCAGCAACCCAAATGCATTTTCCCCAGCAACAAGTGCATCCCCCTTGCAAGAGCCAGCACCATATACATTCCCCCTGAAGCCACTTCCAGTTGCAAACAAGCAAAGCCAAGCCATTACATTCCATTTCCACGGCCGAGAGAGGCAAAGAACCGAAGGAGGTTCAACTCTGCATCTCCCAGTAGAAGAAGGCGGCTGCAGCAGTGACGAGGCGAGGAGGAGCCCCAGCAAAGAAGCGGCGACCACCCAACCAGGCAACGGGAACCGGGGCAGAGAAGGGAGAGCACCAGCCAAGCCAGCACTGCCATCCCTTCTCCCCAACCTAGATCCATCACAAGGTAAACCCTAGCACAAATCAATCGGCTTCAATCATCATCCATTCACATCACCAGGTTCCAAATAGCATCAACATAGATTTCAATCCTCTCCATCACAGAGCAATAGGGTTAGGAGGGAGTTGGATTACCTAGGGTTTCGATGGTGGCCGGGTCTTACACAGGAGCCATGGCGGCCGGAGGCCGAGCCGAGCGGGCAGGCCAAAGCGAGAAAGCAGAGACAGCGGCGCCAGCGCCGAGCCGACCAATGGAGGAGGCGAGTAGAGAGAGGGCTGGGTGAGCCGAGTGAGGTCGGAGCGGAGGCGGCGCGAGCCGGCCGGCGACAGTGGTGTGGCCGGCCGCGGTCGAGGGAGCAGGAGGCCCCGGGGTGGAGCCGGTCGAGGGAGCTGCGCCCGAGGGGCCGGAGGCGGTAGCGGCGGGAGGCGATGGCGGCGGAGGTTCCAGCGCGGGAAGCGAGAGCGGAGAGGAGAGGCGCGAGAGAGTGGGGAGAGGCGTCGGAAAGCGAGAGAGAGAGGAGGTTAGAGAAGGAGTCGGTGAGGAGGCGTGAAGGCGAGGTTAGAAGAGGAGAGGCGTCACGAGAGGCGTGAGAGGGTGAGGAGATGGAGTCGGCGCCGAGTTGAGAGAAGAGGGAGAGAGAGGGTTAGATTAGGGGGTGAGTTAGGATTAGAGAGGGGGATTAGCCGAGTAGTTGAGTTAGGATTAGAAGGAGAGATGGCAGCCGGGTGTGGGTGTAATAGTGTTAGGGTTAGAAGATTAGATTAGGGGTTTAATTGGTTTTGTAGTGATTAGGGTTTAGTAGTATAGTAGTTAGTCGGTTGACTAGAAATTAGGAATAGAAGCTAGTCGTTCGGTTTTTGAGTCTAGAGCGTGAGTTCGAGCGATGTCGGCAATAGATTGAGTTTAACCTAGAACAATTTTTAGCGGAGAGTGCTAACTGGGTCGGTTCCAAAAAGTTTTATTAAATTAAAATATTGGCTAACATAGGAGTTGTCTTAGCATTTTATGCGTCTATTATTAATCAAACTCAACTAAATATTTATTTATATATTATTCGTGCCACCGCTTTGCTACAGAGGACAAACCAGTGCCGACAGGAGAAGCTGATAAGAGATTCGTCATCGTCGACCTTTCCAAAAACTCTAAAGGCAAGCGATCCTCTTGAACATCAATATAGCTAATTTAAATGTAAACCGTATATTGCTCTATCATATATGTACTGCATCAAAACTATTTCTCAAAATCAAATTGAATTGAGATGATGAGAAAGATAAGAAAGATGAGAATGAGAATGAGATTGAGAATTACTATGTGGGTAAAGGGGGCCTTGGTAGAGAAAAGAGATGAAATGATGATGATGATGATGATGATGATGGTAAGAGATGGGACCCTTTACCTACAGCTATAATATAAGGACTAACAAAACTCTTACTCGGTCGGATGTCAGTAAAATCGGTGCCAACCATTTCCCGTTTGTGGGCGAGAAAATGCTACTGTTTACGTAATTCGTTCTCCTAGCGGAATGTTGGACACGGAGGATAGCCGGTCCAAGGTGGAGTGTTGGGCTCGGAGGATAGCCGCCCCAACCAACATTGTTGGAACTTCGGTGGAGGCCCTGGTGCGCTTCGGGACACCGACGGAAAATAATGGGTGGAGACTTAATCACGTAACACGGAAAGCGATCGTATTCGAACTCGAAGTCGTATCAAAGAAATGCGATGGACCAGTTCACGAGAGCTCGAGAATAGTTATGGGTAAAGTGGCGCAAGCTGCGATGCTATACAAATCATGAATTCATGCCGTCTCGTGGATTGGAGTCTACGGAACCATCGGGGTCTTTCTTCTTCAGAGTGATTAGTAGTATTTTGAATTAAAATTGCAACCTAATGTTTTAATGTTTATTTTGAGAATGAGATGATTTTAGAATTTGTGATAAAGACCAGAGATCAGTCATGCGATTGCATTGTTTGCTATTAATGCTTCTTGAGTACTACATACTCAACCTTGTTAGTATCCTCCTTTGTTAGATCCTAGTCGTACGGAGCCATCCCGAGTGGGACAAAGGACTTGCAGTACCGATGCAAAGCGGGAGGAGAAGGCGCCCGTGGCGAACTGGCGAGATGGAAGCCATCTTTGACTCGTGGGGCAGTAGGAGGCGTAGTCCGAGGCGGACTCAGGCGGAGAAGCTTCCTTTTGTGTTTGTGTAGTAGTTGTATTAAGAACCTTAGCTTTATGTGGCTACTCTTGTAATAAAGATGTCTGATTTTATTTTATTGTTACTCACTGCGCAACTCGATAAAATGGCTTGCTATTCGTCGGAGCGGTGTTCTCAAGGCGGGCGAATAGAATCCGTATCTTTAAGTGTGATTACCCTAGGGGTAATGACACGGGGCGTCACAGTGCTAGTGTGAGCACTACTGCTACTGCTAGCTGGTATTAGGCTGTTAACTATTGTTAGTTTAGTCCTGTGACCCAACAGGTCACAAGACAGGACATGAGGCGGCTCTCCGTTTTGCTAATCAACCTGCAAATTATTGACATATATCATATCGATGTTATCGATATCACTTGTAATCAGATAGATAATCGTAGATCATCTCAAATCTCAATATAATGTTTTCTATGGCTGGCCTGTGCCATCCAACAACTAATAGAGCACTGAGCACTCTACTAAATAATGCCAGTCGATCGCCGCTTGAGCAGGCCAGCTGGCCAGTTGTCGGACGATGTATCACGGACTCCGCCATTCTCCCGATGTCACTGCACCACTACAAATCCCACCAAAAGGACGTTATTTTCCTCTCAAAATACAGGTCAAGTTGCAAAATTTAGTACGTGCCTACACGCCCACGGTTTCACGGATTCTTCTATATTCTCTTTCTAAAAGGCCCCTGTATTCTAAAATTACGTCGAGGTCCTCTGTGTCACTTTTTTACGAAAATCCCCAACTGTTTCCGAAATAATGCCGAGATTCTCCACGTCAGTTTTTTTTGCGGAAAGGTCCCTGTTGTTTCTGAAATCACACCAAGGTTCCCACGTCATTTTTTTTTGCAAAAACCCCCTATGATTTTCAAAATCGCATCGAGGTCTCTTAATATACTCTATGTGGGCAGCGTAGCGCGCATATCGTCCTAGTATGACCGACATGTAAAGGAAACTCACTCTTCTCCCCAGCTCAAACACACACCAAAATAAAAAAGCTCTTTTACAGTACACTCAATTCAATACGGGTCGTCTATTCTTTTTGATCTAATGGTTCAGATTAGTTAGGATTTAATTATACTACACCTCGCAACATGTGTAGTAAAATCTCGATGGGGTAGAATTGTAATTGTCTATATTGGAATCACATCACATAAGTGTTGGGGGAGGGTCCACACGCTACCTCAAGCCGACAGTAACCTCGTGAAGGTACGACTCGTCAAGAACCACCCCGACGAGGTCCGGGGGATAACCTCAGACGATGTCTAGGGACCAACCTTGCTGAGGAGCGACATATCGGCGAACCCACTCCGGACGAGGTCCGGGACCCAACCCCGGACGAGGCCCAGAGACCGACCATGGATGAGGTCCAAGGGCCAACCTCGCCGTGGTACGACATATCGGCGAACCCACTCTGGACGAGGTTCGGGGATCGACCTCGGACGAGCCCCGGAGATCGACCCCGTACGAGGTCCGAGGGCCAACCTCGCCGAGGTAAGACACATCGGCGAACCCACTCCGGCGAGGTCTGGGGACCAACCCCGGATGGGGTCCGGGAGCCAACCTCGCCGAGGTGCCACACATCTGCGAACCCACTCTGGACGAGGTACAGGGACCAACCCCGGATGAGTCACGGAGATCGACCCCGGACGAGGTCAGGGGGCCAACCTCGCTGATGTACGACACATCGGTGAACTCACTTTAGACAAAATCCGGGGACCAACCCCGGACGGGTCGTCGGGGTACGACACACCGGTGAACCCACTTGAAGGTGGCGGTACCTGCTTGGCGAAATAGACGAATGTACCCCTGGGACAAGCTATGTCCCAAGGGCAACGATATAACTTCGCATGCCTCCCTCTCCCACTCTATAAATAGGCTCCATGTAAATAGGAGGGGGGCATTTGGTAACAAATACTACACATATGCAATACATGAGGATGGACTGTGGTGTTTGATTCTTGTTAAGGTCCCCGTCGCACCCCTACGGTCGACGCGTCCGACCGGGGGTGCCATAAGTTTAATGTATGATCTCGTCTCGATGACAGTTGGCGCCATCCATGGGGACCATAACGAGAAGCTACAAGTTCATGACGCACCTCGACCTCGTCCCACCCTGGAACCGGTCTGGGCTCACCATGATCTCTACCTACCCCGGACCTATTCTGGGTGGGCACCTCCCCAAGACATGCACCTGGTCTTGCATCGGCCTCTCGCACTCCGGACATGGTCCGGGACCCAACCCCGGACGAGGCTATTACAAGGCATCTCTTGTAAGATCCAGTTCATATAAATAAAGAGCAACTCCATTATCCCCCAAGAACTCTTTGTCATTTTCCTCTATTTATTTTGTAAGATCGATGACTTGATTGTCGACAGCTGGCGCCAACCGTGGGGAAGAAGGCGTTGATCAGTTCTTGAAGATTACTTCGCTCAAGCATTCCTCATCCATTTCCTTTACCCAATTATCGCTCATGCGAACATGGCAGGGACTTGAGATGGGGAAAACTAGTTCGACTTGGTGGACTACTCCAACCTCGACATGGACGCGTACATCCGCGCCATGCAAGAAAACAGGATGTCATCCTCCTCCTCCACCGGCTCGTCAGTCCTTGACATTAGCGAAATCGACCGAATGGATGAGAATACACCGCCACCAACATTGGCGCTCTCTGAGGAATCGCCCGTTCCGACCAGTTCGGAACATCCGAACACCTCTGCAAGCCCGGTCGATCCGACCGGCAAAAGTGACAATGGGAGCCCAGCACGGCGACCAGAGAGTCCAAGTACTCTCAATATTGTCGTGGGCGACCAGTATTCGCTAACAGCTCCTACGTATTCCGAGGCCAAGCGACACCTAGTAATGGTATCGATGAAGCTATCACCGATCGTCGGCCAAGTGGGTATGGTGAAAGTCAGCATACGATTGGCGGTTCGCCGGATCAGGATGCGTCCACCACAAAGCCCGCCAGAGGCAGTAATCTCTGACCGCTCTCCATCATGGAAGCTCCCTGCAGAAGCATAGAAGGCTCTCCCTTAGCTACGACGGGAGTTCCTCGAAATATCACTGTTGGCACCACGAACTTAACACAATCAGATATACCAATCCGGATGCCATGCTCGATCCTCCACGGGTTAACCCGCCATCACCTGCTGGTGGAAATGGTACGGGCGCTCAAGTACCAACTGCCGGAGGCAACCAAATTGAAGGATGTGCATCAGTTAATTCACATGTTCCTACCCCGTCGTGGATAAGGAATCAGGTAGGGCCATCCGGTGGGTCGAAGGATAACTTGACTCGTCGGACACCCACTGCAAGTGGAAATCTGCCACGGCCTTCGGTAATGATACAAAACCTGCAATAAGTTCAGAATATTTTGAATAACCTAGACCCTTCTTTAGCGGGAACACCAGGTTATATCCAGCTTGCAGGTCAGGTGTCAGAGATACTCCAACAAACCATGCAGTGTACAAAAATGTACCGGTAGCAAAGGAATTCACAAAGTCACACGATGACCTCGTCCCAGCGCTCCTCTCTCAGTAGAGGACAACATGGTTGTCAGAGGATCGAGCAACACCAAGACCTCCTCATAGATTCTGACCAGGGAATTACAAGGAAGACGACTCTTTACAACAGCCACTCCTCCTCCTCATCAAGAGGACCGACCACTTGATTCAGGTGACCTTAGGCATCATCTCAACCAAGTAAGCGGTCGAGGACGTCATCATAACGTCCACGACCGGGTTGGGAAATCGGATCCTAGCTACGCAAATCTGAGGAACCGATCCCCGACTGACTATAATCCAGCTCCTTTTCATAGAAGGCACCACGACCCCATTACGGGATGCAGAGCATTCTCGGCTGGTCTCTAAGTTGTTCGTTGGATGGACAGGTTTCGACCAGCCAACATAGAGAAGTTCAACGGGACTTAGAACCCGTTGGAATTTCTTTAAATTTATTCTACCGCCATCAAAGCTGCGGGTGGTAATGATAACGTGATGGTAAATTACTTACCCACGGTCCTTGAGGGGTCTGCCTGGTCATGGTTGCTTAACCTACCGGTCAGATCTATCTACACTTGGGAGCAGCTATGTGATACGTTGATCGCCAACTTTTAAGGGACGTACGACTGCCCTGGGAAGGAGGATGATCTGCATCGGATGAAGCAGAAGACCAACGAAACTCTTCGACAATACATCAAGAGGTTCAGTTAGGTTCAAAACTACATCCCAGAGATCGCAGAATCTTCTGTCATCTAGGCCTTCAAAGCAAGGCTGATGAATCGCCGGTTTACGGAGGATATTGCCATAAATCCTCCACGAACAACCGTCGAACTTTTCGACATGGTGGACAAGTACGTGGCCGCTAGTGAGACGGTCAAATAGTACGAAGCCATTGATCAGAAAGATAAAAATCCCTAGTCAGATATGGAGAAGTAGGAGAAGAAGAACAAGAAGTCTCTCAAGAACAAAAAATCACAAGCCCGACAAAGAAGTTCTTACGATTCCCGAGAAGTTCACCAAGGGCAAGAAAGATTTCACTGGTTGGGACAAAGCTAAGGCTCCGACCAGTAATTTCAAAAAAGAAGAAGAAATGATATCCACTTCACTAGGAAGCAGGGCATGATCTGCGCACATACTGGGCCTAACAAAGTAAGCTAGAGGATTACTACTCTAGTAAAGGACCCTTCCCCTCCGTAATAGAGCTTGGAGAACCAAGCTCTAAGAAAGACAAAGACGACGACGAAGAGATAGACTACCAGGAGCCGCAATACACAGTAGATATGATCTTCGGAGGATCCTCCTCGTACAAATCGTGACGTCACTTGAAGGCCGTGGAGCGAGAGGTCAACCTTGCAGAATCCCCGATCGCCATCAAGCCATCAGAGTGGTCGAAATTTGCTCGATGCGATAATCTCCTTGACGAGAAAAAGATGGCGACCCGAATCCTATCCGTCGACCCAACAAGGTAGGTTTCCTATTGTAGTTGAACCTACTATTAACAATTGTAAAGTTAATCGTGTCTTATTAGATGAAGGTAGTTCTTTAAATATCTTGTTTGCGGGAGCATTGGAAGAATTATAGATTCCGAGGTCAAAGGTGAAACCTGTGAACTATGCCTTCTACGACATAGTTCCAGGTTCTACCGCCAAACTGATAGGGCAGCTGTCCCTACCTGTTACGTTCGGAGGGCCAAACAACTTCTGAATAGAAAATATTCCATTTGATGTGGTCAACTTCGAAACAGCATACAACAGAATCCTCGGTCATCCGGCTCTAGCAAAATTCATGATAGCCACGCACTACGGTTATCAAAGACTAAAGATGCCAAGACCGAAAGGTGTCATCACGGTTCGAGGAGACCGCAAAATGGCTTATGCATGTGACTGTAATTCCTTAGAACTGGTCGATGAGCTTCCGACAAGGGAAATTAATCCATCTACCATGTAGGTCAAGCACTCCAGGCCAAAGATGGCACCAAAGCCTTCCGACCAGACCAAGGAGGTACCACTCGGTGAAGACGCTCCTCCGAGAAGCACCAACACACCGTCTGGGTCCAGAAGCGCTGAAGGGTACTGGTCAAGGCAGGATTCAACCGCAAATAGGAAGAGTTGCTCGTCTCCTTTCTCCGAGCAAATCAGGACATGTTCGCCTAGCAGGCGTCTGACATGCCCAGAGTCCCCAGAGAGGTGATCGAGCACAGGCTAGCTCTCCAGTCTGACAAAAAACTGGTCAAGCAAAAGCTCCGACGTTTTGACTTCACAAAACGAGCTCCTCAAGGCTAGTTTTATTCATGAAGTCGACCACCCAGAGTGGCTCGTCAATCCTGTAATGGTTAGAAAAACCAATGGAAAATGATGAATGTGTATTGACTTCACAAACCTTAATAAAGCCTATTCGAAGGATGACTTTCCCCTTCCACGCATTGATCAACTTGTAGACTCTACTTCGGGTGTGAGTTGTTAAGTTTTTTAGATGCATACTCAGAGTACCATCAGATTAAAATAAGTAAAGAAGATGAAGAGAAAACTCCATTCATCTGGTCTCAAAAATGCTAGTGCAACTTTTCAAAGGTTGATGCAAAAAAACCTTGAATCCCTAGATAGGTCCAAATCTGAAGCCTATGTTGATTACTTGGTCGTAAAGAGCATCAACGCTGCTGACCATATTTCCAACCTACAAGAGACTTTCAATAACTTAATAAGACATAACCTTAAGTTAAATCCAGAGAAGTGTGTGTTCAGAGTTTTATCTAGAAAGTTTCTTGGTTTCCTAGTTTCGACTAAAGGAATTGAAGCAAATCTAACAAAAATTTCGGCCATCGACCAGATGCGCCCTCCGACAAACATGGAAGAAGTCCAAAAACTAACCAGCTGTATAGCAGTGCTAAGTCATTTCATAGCACGGTTAGGTGCGAAGGGACTCCTTTTCTTTAAACTCCTTTTGAAACACGGAAATTTCGAGTGGACTAAATAATCAGACGATGCCTTTGAAGAACTTAAGAAGTACCTTACGAGTGCCCCGATCTTAGTCTCTCAGGATCAGGGGAAATATTGCTGATTTATGTGGCTGCAACACCGCAAACAGTCAGTGGTGTACTGGTTGTTGAACGTGAAAACATCCAACGACCGGTTTATTACGTAAGCGAAGTCTTACATGGACCAAAGGAATGATATCCACAGGTACAAAAGCTGCTCTATGGTCTCTTTATGGCTTCAAGGAAACTAAGACATTACTTTTAGGCCCACAAAGTGGTCGTACCAACCGAATATCCCTTGGGTCAAGTACTTGGAAACAGGGAATCATCAAGATGAATAGCAAAATAGGCAGTCGAGCTTGGGGCGTTCGACCTTTGTTTTATCTCAAGAACAAAAATCAAGTTCCAGTCAATAGCAGAATTCATTGCCGATTGGACAAACCCTGAAACCAAGGGCCTGAGTACGAACACCACGACACCACGACCGTGGACAATGTACTTTGACAGTTCCTTGATGCTCAAAGGTTCAGGGGCTGGAGTTGTCTTGATATCCCCTACTAGCGAACACATCAAGTACACCATCTAGTTAAACTTTCTCGCTACAAACAATGTGGTAGAATAGGAAGGTTTACTGGTAGGACTCCGAGCAACTCATTCGCTCGGGATTCACATATTACTAGTGAAAGACGATTCTTAACTAGTAGCGAATCAAGTCAGAAAAGAGTATTAATGCTCAAGTACCAAGATGTCGTCTTATCTAACGGAAGTATGGAAACTCGAAAAGAACTTCTTTGGTTTTCAGATCCAACACATTCCCAGAAAGGAAAACTTTCTGACAGACCAGTTGACACGGATGGCCTACACCAGGTCACCTGTCCCTCCAAGTTTTTATCGAGCAACTTGATTCACCCTCGGTAGTAGAGCTTTCCGAGGACATAGATGTTCCACTAGAGGTGGTACAAATCGATCTTAAGAACATGGATAATCCACAGATCGTTGATGGTTGGCGCCGCCATGATCACGGTACATACTGGATGACGTCGATCTACAATTATCTTGAGTATGACATTATTCCTAACGATGATGTAGAGGCTGATCGTATAGCACGAAAAGCCAAATCATACACTCTGATCGAATGTACCTTGTACAGACGAGGATCTCATGGTGATGGCATTAAGTTGCTATCCAACATTCATAGAGGAGTATGTGGAGCATATTATTCCTACAGAACGTTGGTCGGTAAAGCCTTCAGGCAAGGATACTGCTGGCCAACTGCCCTTCATGATGCAAAAGAGCTAGTGACGAAGTGCGTACAATGTCAATTTCATAGTCGACAAGTACATCAGCTGACACAACCTTTGCAAACCATACCTCTTTCTTGGCTTTTTGCAACATGAGGACTAGACATTCTGGGACCTTTACTAAGAGCACCGTGGGCTTCGAATTCCTATTCGTCGTGATTGACACGTTTACAAAATGGATAGAAGTCGAGTCGGTTGTTAAAACAACAATTGAAGCCGCTAAGAGGTTCCTCACAAAAATGTGATCACACGATCTGGCATACCCAGTTGTATAATCACAGACAACGGTACCCAATTCTCTAGTGGATTTTTTTTAGGAATTCTGAGATGATCTAGGTATCAAGATACATTTCGCTTCTGTCTCTCATTCGCAGAGCAATGGAGCAGTTCAGCGAGACAAATGGAATCATAATGCAAGGAATGAAACACCGAGTATTCGACCAATTAACAACATGGTCAGGAGCTTGGGTTCAAGAACTTCCTTCTGTGTTATGGGCCGTTCGAACCACGACCAATCGTGCGACCGATGAAACTCTATTTTTTTTGGATTATGGTGCTAAAGCCATGCTTCCTCCAGAACTGCAAATAGGCTCTACTCGAACTGCTTGTTTCAGTGAGAATGATTAGATTCAACGAAGACTCGATAACGTCAATTTCCTTGAAGAACGACGAAACCAAGCCCTCATACGATTGGCGGTTTACCAACAAGCCATGCGAAGATACCACAATTGTAAGGTGCAACCTCGTAGCTTAGATGTAGGTGATCTGGTTCTACGACGAATTCAGAACCAGGCTAATCGTAATAAACTTTCTCCCAAATGGGAAGGTCTTTATACCGTTTGTAGGTTCGAAGTCACCGGGCTTGTAATGCTTAACCATCCGGTCCTAGCATCACAAAGCGGATAATCCGAGACTCGAGACATGTATACGTACTAGCTTTGTTCAATTCCATTCATTCACATAGAACCAAAGTACGACTCCTCGAGGTGGAGAGCCTACCAGGAATCTCCACCACCGCACACCCACACAAGAACACGACCACATATCATGTTTCACACAACACACACAACCCCTCCGCGACTCGGAGATAACCCACAAAGTACTAAGTCAAGAGAGGTCTCATATCCTCTCGCGTGGTTAGCACGCAAAAATGCTTGGAGAGTGTGACACAAGATGTTCGGTCCTTGTTGACTTAGGCAAGGCAACCACAAACCCAATAACCCACCATCCAGACCACTTGCCCAAGTCCAAATCGGTTTTCCATTTTGATTTTGATTTTACAAATAACACAAAGACAAGTCTTTGGTCGTAAAGACATAATACTTAAATGTGTGATCAAGATCATCGACTAAAAATCGATGATCGCCCAGTACTACCGAAACTAAGCATTTCTAAGCAATTTCCAATCGAAAACTACTAAGTGACCAGAGTCCATCCATCGAACTCCGACCACAGCCAATAACCTAAGCTCAAGGTAGTAGAGGATAAACAAGTCCTACAGATTGTGCAACTATAGGACACTAACCGTATTTTAACAACAAAATATCAATGCATACATACGAGTTGAAAGCAATATAGTAGACTTGAAAAATAATGGGATGAACATGATCAAACTGCTGTTCTGCTTGCTGCGGGTCAAGATGTAGCTGGGGATCACTTATGTTGTCAATGTGCTCTTCGGATCCTAACGAGAAAGCGAAAAGCAATCGATAAGAACAAATAAAATGCAAGGACTCAACAAACAAACTTTTCCAAAAATTCTGAAAATCTTACCGAAGCAAGACACTGATTTATAAAGAATTTAGCAACAAGAACCAATTGATTTGGATTCTTAATGCCAAAACTACGAACGAAAGAAGGTCTTACGACCAGGTAGTAGTCGTAAAAGAAACCTACGACTATGACGTAGTCGTAGCAAGTCTTACGACTAAGTTCCAGTCGTGGAAGAACTTACGACCAGTTAAGGGTCGTAGAATAACTTACGACTAGGTACAAGTCGTAATGGAACTTACGACTAGGTACTAGTCGTAGAAGGACTCATGCCCCTAGCATAGTCGTAATAAGACCTACGACCATTTATACATCGTAGTAGAGCTTACGACTAAGCTAGGGTAACTGGTCGGAAATCCGACCACTAGGTAACGCCTCCCGCACGCTTTGCCAGTGGCTCGGCGGCGATCTCCGACCACAGCGGCGCCAGCCAAGGGCGGGGATGAGTGTCCCAAAAGTTGAAGGGTTCGACCGGCGGCCAGTACTGGTCGGAGTATAGCTGCTACGGTGGTACGACCACGGAGTGCGGACGAGAAGGTATAGCTCGGGAGGACTCCCGAACGAACAATACCAAAAGAAAAACGAAAACACGCCTGAGCTCCTACAGGGCAATACGGACTTACTTGAGCCGAAGAACGACCAGAGACCCACGGAGTGGCTCCGGCGACGAGTATCCGAACGGCGGTGGTAAGGTTCTCGCTAGGCCACAGCGACACAGGCACAGAGAGAATCAAACCGCGTGAGAGTTAAGCTCCAAAGAGTAAAGGGGAGCAGAGGCGAAGACTTGAAGAAGAAAACCCCACGCACCGCCTCCACCAAGCTCCACACTCAACAATGTCAGCCGAAGAGAGCGAGGGACCGCGGCTCAAGCAAGAGGGTAAGTGCTAGCCGGAGTTGCGAAGTGCTAAAGGAAGCTAAGGGTGAAGCAAAGGAGTTAAAATAGGGCAATGGCGGTGAGCAGCGGTCGGGTTCTCGGTCGGGTCAACACGCCATGAGTGCACTTGAGAGCGATGGCGCGATTGAGTCATGGCCTCTCGAGGATGAGCGTGGCAGCATTTAATGCGCCGAGCTAGCCGCTTAAAGGTGGACCTAGAGTGGATCGCACGCCGCTTTTCTCCTCCGCGCGACGCCATGGCGAGCTCACGCGCGAGACAGAGGAAGGAGACGACTCGTTGGTCGTCGGATTGAAATCGAACAGTGAGCTAGATCGGCGGATTGAACCGATCCCATCGTTCGTTTGGTCAAGACCGCTCGATACCGATCCAACGGCCACGACCACGGCGCCCGAACGACCGAGTTGGTACGGCTAGTGGATGGACCGAGTCGGTGGCTCGAGCCCGAGTCCGATTCGAACCTACGAACAGTGCAAACCAGTTAGGGTTTGGATTTGAATAAGCGATTTTTGAGGAATTATTTAAGGTAGCAAGCAAGCTCCAAAATTATGAAATTTTAAGCTGGAGTTTCTTGACGATCGGAGGAACCTCATATGAAATTTCCAAAGATTCTAATGTCTTGAATTTTCCCCGTAAATTGCGGAAGAGGGAAGCTAGGGTTTGACCAAGCTTTGACTCGCCTCCAAGAATCATCAAATAATTTCTAAAAGTCATGAGATAATTCGGAGGTGTTGCCAAGCCTCCCTAGAACTCGGAGAAATATCTCCAAGGGTTTGGCACAAGGTCTATGACAAGGAGGTTTTGATTAGCGTCGAATGAGGATTTGAATGGGATGTTACATGTTTTGTCCAACTCTTGGAATATTGACCAATTGCGTTAGTTCTTTATTTAATTATATTTTCCATTATTTCAATTTATTAATAAAGATGCATTTCCTTTCCTTTCCGACGAACGATGTTGTCTATATGTCTATCTTATCATCTGGTTTTATACTATCGTTGCCTAATTAGTCAGAGAAGAAAAAAATTATCTCTGATATTCTTTGTAAGGATCTCTATTACTCTATGGCTACGACTTATCAGTCAAATACCATAAGGGTCCTAGTTGTGACCATGTAGACAATGGTTCTCACGTGCGACCTACACTCTTTTCTTAAAGAAATATACAAGTAACCAGAGCATCGCACATGCAACCTCATATAGTACTTTACATGCTATGGATTTCGGGGACTACATTTCTTACCTTCAACAATCTGTTCCACTCCTGTTTTGGCTATTGGTCGGGACACGGAAAACCTCCTAGTCGAAGTCTCTCTTTCTCCGCACGTGGTCCTGCCCACTGGAAGGAGCTTTCTAGCGACGATCTATTTCTTACGATCCTCGTTGCCAGTCAAAACCTGAGCAAGAACAGCGTTTCGCGAGGTACTTTTCATGTCTTTAGTTAATAACAACCCTTATGACCAGTTTTGGATATAATATGTAAATAAGTTCACTTGTCGTTTTTACATACATATATGCATTTCTTTTCTTATCAATCAATATAAATTTTGTCCATCTTCCATCCACATAAAGTACTACACAATATTTCAATTATGTAAATGACCTAAGACTAGTAGAAATCACATCGCTGGTTCTGACCACATTGATTTCCTAGTGATACTTAGATCATTTTTATAACATAATCAGCATATGCTTTGTTCCGAGGTCATAGCTATTGCTCATATTCTTGGTCTACTGCTTCTTTAGTAAAGTTTTTCTACTAACACAAACAGTGAGGGGCTAAGAAATATATGAGTATTTGACAAATTTAGGATGACAAAATAAAGACTTCATTGATGATAAAAGGTAAGTTTTATTTACAACTGTTAAAATATTACATTCTTTTATTTCTTGGAGTAGCTAGACTGATCGTTGCGTGGAGACCCAACCTCCATTTCCTCTGCAACCTTATGTCCGAGAGGCGCTATTTCCTTAAACACTCTGGTTGCTTCTACTTCCGAGCAGTTGAAGTCTTCCTCAATAGCTTGAAGATTTATGGAAGGGTCGGAGACTTTTAGTTTTGCCAAAGCAAAACTAACTCCATTCTTGACAACATTAAACAAGGTCTACGCATAGTTCTCCTGAGTTATTATGAGAACACCCCTGAGGTCTTAGAGTTGTTGGACAAGGTAGTTGATATTCTCTGTGGGATCTCCTAAATTAGGCAGTTGCATTCCCGATCCCATGTCGAAGAGCATCTTGTTGAAGACCTTGACCTTTTCTTCATGATTTTGCCTGAAGGCTACCTCCTTGCCACGCTCGAACTCAAGAGCCTTTTCTGCTCGCCTCAATGCTTGAGTTTGCTCTGCACGAGTAAACCAAAAGATAAGTACATACGACTAGAAAAAGAAAGCATGTTGGTCGTGTTAACGATCGTTACCTTGACAGTTCTTCTCAAAAGTCTCAAGAACCTCCTTGTGTCTGGTCGTTAAATATTCGATCGGCCGGTCCTTGTTCTGGCAATCTTCTTAAAGCTTGGCAATTATGGCTTCTTTAGCCATAACTTCTTCCTTAAACTTCACCGGGTCTATCAAACATGATAAAGAGGATAATCAATTAAAAGAAAAAAGCCAAATGGTAAAGAAGGATTGAAGAATATATTGAAAGGTTGCTTACTTTCTAATTCGGAGTTCCTTTTCTCCAAAAGCTTTATTCGCTGGGTCAATCCTCCAACCACAGCGAAATTCTCCACAAAATGCTACAAAATAGCAAACTCCTTTAAGTATTTTTCTAAGGGAAAGGCTATTAAAAGTGGTCGTGGAAGATTACCTCAATTTCTATGTCATTATATTCGACAAAAAATTGAATTGGCACTCATCTTTGCTTGATGGTCCGAAATTCTTCACCATGCTTCATTAAGCTCTTCATCTTTGAAGATTCAGAAGCGATGAGGAAAAGAGACGTTACGAGGAGAACTTTCAGTAGGGGTCGGAACCTGCTGAGACTCCTCGAGAACCACCACTTTCACAGGTGGGGTTGGAACCACCTCCACGGGTGTGGTTGGAACCACTTCAACATGTGTGGTTGGAGCCACTATAGGTTCCTGAGCTGGTGCTATCACCGCTCGGGAGCTTGCTCGACCTCTTCAGGAGTTTTCTCCTGAAGGGGGCTCTAGTCACCATCAACCGGTAATACAGAGGATCTACAAACTACAAGAAGAAAAAGAGGTTCAAGACTCAAAAAGACACCAGAAGAAATTACTTAAAGAGGTTCAAGACTCAAAAAGACACCAGAAGAAATTACTTACATAAGTTTTTATTTCGTGTATACATACCTGATCGTTTTCTTGGTCTTAATTTTGAAGCACGCCATTGCAAAATCCGTCGCACTTGCCTTCCTCTTCTTTTCAACCAACTTCACCGGTTCTGGTCCGGTGGGGTTGGATAGATCCGCTATGTCCTCCAACCGAAGGTCGGAAGAAATGTTCTCGACCAATTGGTCGAGAAGAAGATCCCTGATCATGGGGTCGGGGTGTGTGGTCTTGTTGGTCTCTAGAATAGTTGCCACGGTAGCAACTGGTAGGTCCTCAGTGACCACATTCGAGTCCATGACAATCGCCTAAATTAACAATCAAAGTTTGTTAGGTGCTGAAAATCCTTCATCTAGAATAGCCATTTCTATTCGGTTACCAACCTCTATAAGACCGCCATCTTGAATGGTTGTAGGAGTGGTCGAAGCATCAATCGGCTCACAACTTTTAGTGGCCTCATTGATACTCAGCCCGACTGACTACGCATTAAAGAGGGTTTATGGTAAAACCGATCAAAAAATATATAAAGATGAAAAGTGGTTAATATTTTTACCGTAAGTCTCTCAGCCCTCTCTTCTGTGGAAACAATTGCTAAGATCCTAGGAAAATCCGCCTTTTCGCCAGGCTCTCCAGCGCAGATCATTTTGATCCGGCTTCTGATCTCATTAAGAGACAAAGCTGTAAGGATAAACAAGAGACTTTAGGATCAGAAAAATAATTGACCAATGTAGGCAAACTGGTTGTAATTCTTCAGAGCTTACCCTCCTTGGAGTCTTTGGTCTCATCATCACGACCAATATACCAGGGCATCAGATATGCTCGGGTCTTCAAAGGGCTGATCCGGCGTATGGAAAATTCCTTTACTATATGTCAGGACGTTAAACCATTGACATTAAGGAGTTGGATGGCTTCAACCCATATCTCCACTTTTCCCTCCTTTGTGGAGGAGGTCATTCTGGATTCTCGACCGCCTTCTTGCCAGTATAGTAAAGGCTGTCTTTCTGAGTGAACGTCACGTAGAACCAACTTTTCTTTCATAACGACCATGAAGATTTTGAGTACATAGGAATGTACTCATCAGCTTTTCCGTCGTGGAGGCGCAAGGTGCACTCTCTAGGCATCTCGGTTGTCTTCCCCGACTTCGTCATCCTGTAATAGTACTTGAAGAGATCCAGAGTTGCGGGAATCCCCAAGTACGCTTCGCAGAGGTAAACGAAGACACTGAGGTTGGCGATGGCATTAGAAGCATGATTCACCAGTTCTACTCCGTAATGCTCCAAAACTTTGGAAAGAAATGAGTGAACTGGGAGTCTGAATCCGCATTCAATATATGCGAGGAAAATATGAATTTCCACATCTTCACTACTCGGAGAATGCTCTATGGCTGCTGATCTCCAAGAAATCAGGTTCTTGTCAGGAAGCAACCCGATTTTTTCCAAGCTCTCAAGCTTCTTCTCGCTCAAATCAGAAACCGACCAGTTGGTGATACGATTTGACATGGCGGATTTTTGGATGAGCAAAGAAAGGAGGTCGTAGAAGGTTGTAGACAAAAGGAGGTCGGAGATGATTTTTTCTCTCAGGAGATGAAAGGGAAAGTAAGAGGCGTAAACATATAAGCTCCGTGCTAAGGGATTTTATAGCCACTATTCTTGAACCGCAATTAGGAGTTACCCAAAAGTCTAATAGACAAAACCTTTTGTCCAACGGACAGAAAAACTCTTCGGGTTCCAAGGCAGTTTCTCAACTTTGAAATGAATATAGACCACCTCGTGTGTCATGGCATTGAATAAGGGTATGCCCGATACGGCTTCATCGGGAGAAAATGTTCACATAGCCAATTCATTTCAAGTTCAGGGGCTAGCTGACAAGGATTAAAATATCTAAATGAGGAAGTGAGCTGCAAAACAGGTATAACTCACTCTCCGAGCTTCAACATCAGATAATTGGAAAATGATAGCCTCTAATAGAAGAGCACAATTCAGATTTCATTTTGTTCAAGACATACCAATAATGTACCAATAAACTGCTTTAAGAAATGAGTATACATATTACAGAGAAATATATGATTCTAACCATACCACAACGACCTGACTGACAAGACTGCATCAGCACCGATAATGCACCAAAGTTTTCAGATCTCATACACCCAGGTTGATTCTTAAAGCTATTGACAACACAACATAATGTCCGAGAGGAATCGCAAAACATATTTCAAACTTGAGATAGAGATGAACTTCCATTCTATGCAACCTTTGTTTGCTAGAGGTATTAAGGTGACAACTTGGTAACCAATCTGAAGTTGCTTGCTAGAGGTATTAAGGTGACAACTTGGTAACCAATCTGAAGTTGCCATGGGCGTGTTACTTACCTGTGGGATGTGGTCCTATATGCTTAGTAGTTTTTGGTCATACAAAACAAAATACATATCTGTTTTCCCTTTATTTTCCTAACAAATTTCAACATCCATGTATAAGCTTGCTCTCCCTTGTCCTGACACAATCCTCAGCTACAAAGGGTACATACATCACTAACTCTGTTTTGTTATACTAGTAACTTCATACTGTATTCAGTACTGTTGGTACTTGGTACAGAGATATTCTTCAGTAAAATCTGGAGTACCTCCAGTGCCAGGCCAATATAACTTCCCAGATGTTGAATACTTGAATGCTAGTCCAGGAATAAATTAGATACTATATGAGCAAAGGTCAACCAGAAAAGCCTATTCCATTCCCACAAATAAAACCATTAGAAAATACTGCAGTGGAAAAAAGTGAATTTGTAATTCAGCTGGTTGTTTCATGATTCAACTTGACGAACTTAACTGCAATGAACAAATAACCTTATATTACGAAACCAAAAAGTAAGAACAAATGAACCCCAAAAGCCAGGATCTTACATACTGATTGATCCATTGCTTTGTGAATAACAATACTTTAGTGCTACAAATAGCACACACCTAGTTACGATCTTTAACATGTGCTACCACTTGGGACCCAGAGGTGGGAAGGTGTGCGGGAAGAGACACAAATATCAAGCAGATAATTCCAGCTTGCAACCAAATAGACTAAATTTGTGATCATATTTTTGTTCAATGTAACCAAATATACATTATACACATAGCTCAAGGAGAGATTTGTTTCCCCAATTTGTGGTGCTTAGGTGCTAACTATCAAGGTTCTAAAAATCTGTAACAGGTACTCGATAGGTCACCCCACCTAGTAGTGATTATACAGCATAACCGGCCCGATTATGCGGTATAACCGGCCCGATTATACGGTATAACCGGCTAACAGGTAGAGCACCCGTTACTTGTATAGTTGTATACTTGTATACGGACGAGTATATGAGCTAGTAGGCTCACTATTTGATATCTTAGCTAAACACCCAGGTGCCTATTCGGCACCTATTCTTCCAAAACAGAATAGTCCTGTCTAATAATTTGGTAATATTTGTAAGATTCTCACTGACCAACTGCAGCAATATGACACTACAAATACTCCAAACACGTTCCTGTGAGCAACTTCCAGATCAATTTGAAGGAATTGGTTTGTAGTCTCAGTTTTCATCTTGGAATTAGCTTAATCATGCATCTACTGACAAATAAATTACAGTGCTGTTACCACATCCAAGAAGTACTAGAATCCGTTAGATACACTAATTTTGAAAATATTCAATGTTCATCAAGCAACAATAAACCCAGCAATCCAACAATTAACACGCCATGCGCATATGACCATCCATGATAATTCAAATCTTATCAACAAACCCATCAATATATCAAAGTTTTATTTCAAGAAATGCCTGGGTACCAGTATACAGCCAAAAGATCGCACCTTTTACCTATAAAACCTGGTACATCCCAAGATGACAAGTGCCGGAATATGGGGGTGCTCTCTCGTGCTCAGAAGACGATGCGGAATTGCGGCGCACCCTCGCCGGCGGCCGACACTAGCTCCCAGCGGCACGGCTCGAGCTCGTCAGAGACAGGGCAGTAGCCCGCAAGCGTCACGGCTGCGCCGGATTCCGCCGCCGACCCGAACTCGAAGACTGTCGCGTCCGCCTGCCACTCCCGCCGCACCTCCACCGCCCCGTGCGTGCCGGCCGCAGCCACCTCGGCTGCCGCGCTGCCCGCTCCCTTCCCCGGCTGCTGGTTCGGCGGCTCCGGCGAGCCGCTGCCGCGACCCTTCCACCACGAGAAGAGCCCCATCAGGAGGGAGACGTGGAAAACGAAGAGATTGGATTGGATTAGGGTTTTGGTGGGGAACAATCTAGAGGAGGACGGTCTGCCGTTTGGGACTTCGGGACGACGATCCTGGAAATATCACTGCAGGGTGGGCCCGGTAAGCCGGCCGGTTTCCAAGGAAAAACATGTGATGGTCTCATCAGTCTCACCCCCAGCCAATTTCTTTCCGGTTTCCAAATTTTTTCCTCCGAAATTTCCTATCGCCTCCTGGGGCTAACACGTGTCGCCCGGCCTGAAGTTCAAAAATCGCATTCTTTGGAATAAAAATATTATCATATTATTTTTTCCAATGAAAATTATTATGTAATTATTTTAAAATGAAGTATTCTTATTATTTAATTATTTTTCTTAATATTTTTTTCATGTTTCGAGGTGGCCCGTGGGACCAAAACTTGGGTTCAAGCTTGTGAAAATTGGGTTGGGTCATGCATGAACGGTATAGTTATAAGGTACTTTTAGATTCAACCTTGGATTCACATTTTATCGGCAACATATCTCATGCGTATAGACTGATTTATGGACATATGCATATAGCGCATTATGGCCGTCCATCACGAAATATGTGGTCGAGATAACCCCCACTTCACGCTATTTTGCGAAACACCCCCGCCCGAATGAACTCTCTCTCTCACCCCCACCCCGGCGCTCTCCTCCTCCAGCACGGCCCCAACTCGCCATTACCCCCATGCTAGGGTTTGGTGTCGCCCTCCTGTGCCACGTGGTGCTGCCATCCTGCGCTAGCCCCCTGCTCGCCTCACCGCCCACCCCCTGCACCGCGCCTAGCCCCTACCCGGAAAATGGCTAAGAGCTCTTGGATGAGAATGAAATTGCTCTTTATTGTAATGAACTGGCTATTACAAGGGTGTCTTTTGTAAAGGTGACAGACTAACCCTAATTACACCGAGTATGTTATTTACTATGCTTTAGTTGCCTCTTAATCTTCTGGATTGTGAATCTTGTTATGATGTATTGGCTTCTACCTCCCTTCTGTTGTTCATCATCCATCTTTAAATAATTGGCGAAGAGGTGGCAGTTACTCCTGGAGAAGACACCTCTTAGAAGTAACGCGTCTGGTCGGAGAGACAGTTGCAGTCAGTGGAACACTAACTGATTGCCAGTTGGTGTTAGCAGGAGGTGAACTAACTATTCTACAGTTGTTGTTAGTGACTTAGGGCTGAAAACGTCGTGTGGTTTGGGACTGGTTAGACACATGTCCCATTCTTCACACGGAAGGAATGTATTTGGAATCGAGTCTAAGTACCGGTTCAAAGACTCGTCGAACAGTCGTCTGGTCGAGCAATGGGTACAGGGTCCCCTCCGACCGGGTTAATCATAGAGCAACCTCTGTGATTCTAACGAACAGAGGGTCGTTAGCCATAAGGTTTACGACCACATAAGCTGTGTAGTTTTAATTAAATGTGATACCAAATTTAGGAACTTAATTGATGCGGACATCCTTAGCTATGTTGTTTCATATAATATTTTCAATTCCTTAAATACCTCAGAACAACATGAGCTTACTAAGAGAGTTGAAAAACAAGAGAAGCTTATCCAACGGTGAATCACATTTCTGAATTTCCTTTTAAATTAGATGAGAATTTTATACTACCTAAAACTACTATTTTGCTTGTGCTCAGATTGGAAGATTCAATAATGAACGGGATGAAGGATATGAGGTTGTTCTTGAAGAAAGGCCATCACAATGGAGGAGAAGCTCGTGGGAGACAAGCAAGGGAAGAGAAGCCCAATAATCCAAGTCAAATTCGAAACTTCCACAAGCCCAACCAAATTCAAATTCGGAATCAACTCATAATTCAATTCGGATTCGGAATCAGCCTCAAATTCGGATTCGGAATCAGCAGGACAGTCCGGATTAAAACGGCCATAACTTTCACAAACGGACTCCGATTCGAGTGTTCTTGGGCTTGTTAGAAAGCTAACTTCAAGCCCGATCCAACGGATCCTCCCTCACTCCGAAATTCCTTCTGGATCAAAAGATATGATCGAATCAATGTGACGGTTGTAAAATCAGAGTTTCCTTTTCTGTTTTGGAATGTGTCGGAATTGGAGTAGGCCTCCAAATCCGAATTAGAATAGGAGTAGGGCCTCTTGGCCAGCCATGAGGAGGAGTAGGAGCACTATATATAGAGGGTAGACCCCATTGTAACCTCGGACCACGTTTAATATATTTTCAAAGCTTTGCTTGATTCTCTGTTGTGCTTATAGCCAAAACAGAGGAATTGGGCATTGAGAACAAGGGTCGTTCTTGCTTTTCCACTGGGAATTGAGGTTCGACGATCTTCGCTGTGGTCGCGAGGATCCAATCAAGTGTGTGTTTGGGCGAATTTCCATAGAGTTGCAAGTCCGTGCATTGGCGCGGGGGATCAGCTGGTGGTTCGTCAGGATACACAAGTTATCAAGAGGTCCTACGTCGAGAAGATCGGGCACCCCGCATCAGGTGGTATCAGAGCTCCGTTGACTCGGTAGGATCTTTATCCAGTTATCTAAATTTTTTCCCATACACGAAAAAGCCATACAAAAAAAAATTTAGCCGTAGTATTTAATTTGTTATTCTAGTGAGTTTTGTTAAGTTTTGTCCATTAGAATCAAGTTTAGTTTGCTGATCTTGAATTCTTTTGCGTTGCTTTTTATTTGAGCCTAGTTTGATTTTTTTTAGTCGTGTCTATAAAAACAAAAAGAAGTGAGACATCAATTTATCCTTTGTGAACCTTTCAATCTTTTGCGAATACTTTGAACCTATTTAAGACTAGCTAAATCGTTGCTTAGGGCTGCATATTAATATTTGTATTCTTGCAATTGTTCAAAGATCAAAAGGTGGGAAAGAATTTTTGCTCATTTTGGTAGAACAAGAATTTTGGCAATAGTTCAAAAAAAAAGGAAGGAAAAAGAGAAGAGAAAAAAAAAGAAAGAAGAGATAAAGAAAAGAGAAAAGAAAAGAGAAAAGAGAAAAGAGAAAAGAAAGCGCATAGCCAAACCATAAACTTGAGCGAAAATCCCCACTCATTCTTGATTCAATTGTTAGAATATCAATATTTTGTGCAATCTTGTGCCCTAGTTTCATTATTTGCAACTAGCTAGTGTCTTTCTATAACTTGTGCAATACGAGCTATTTTGTTCTTCACTTATATCTTACATAGCTCATTCCTTGGTTGCACTAAGTTCCAATATCTTTGCGTGTGAGTTGTTTTGATTTTCACTTATATCTTTGTGATCGGCAACTAGGCATTGAATTCTAGTTTGGATATTTACTTAGCCTTACAATACCTAGAATTTTCAAATTAAGTAGGTATCCATACCAAACTCCACAAAACACCCGTTGTCGTGCTTTGACTTGCTCTTGAAATTCGCTCACACATCACCTTGTGGTTCCTGCTGCCCTAAAGTGTAAGTATTGTTGATCTTAATTCCTTTCGGAACGGTAAAGAAACTTCACCTTGTTAGGATTGTGAGTTGAGTGACCTCTACATATACACATACACCTACATACATATTCTTTGCTTTGCTACTAACAATGGCAGATCGCGAGTATACGTATCTTCCCTTCTATGGTAGTAATGATCCAGAGGAGTATCTTGAGTGGGTACAAGACATGGAGTTCGAGCTTGAATCCCATAAGTTGAATCGAAGCCAAGGAAGTGAGAGTGGCCACTTTGTTTTTTACAGACTATGCCTCTAGTTGGTGGCAACAACTAGGTGGAAAACGATTCATTACATGTTGGTTTTGTTTAAAAAGCATCATGAGAAGAGAATTTGTTCCGTCCTATTATGAGCGGGAACTACTACGACACGTGGAGAGCATTAAACAAGGATGCAAAGTTGTCAAAGATTACTATATTGAGTTGAACCATGCAATGCGCCGTGCCAATATCACTAGTGCATATCAAGAAAAGGCATATTTCAAAGCAGGCTTGAATTATCAGATCGTTGCTGCACTTCAAGATGAATATTTTCGTAGTCTGTAAGATCTTGTGAAATTTGCTATGAAGGCAGAAAAGAGACTTAAACACATTCAAGCACATCAATTAAATCTGCGCCGGCTCTTTAGTTCTAATTCATCCACTGGTGTCTCACTTGAGAAGAAGATCGAGCATGTGAATTTTTCTTCGACCGAGGTGATGAGTAGTGCTGCCCCGTCACAACCCGTAACACGTGAGGAGGTCGTGGTTGGTGGTAGTTGTGCCATTGTTGGCCCACAGTCTTACAAGGATGAGATGTATCAAAACCCATGTGAGAATGAGAGCCACATAACCAAATTGAGTGAGAGTGATAAAAAGAGTGAGCTGTGTGATTCCACCATACGCGAGATTGAGAGCATCCCAATTGAGAGTGTGAGAGATACACCAAAAGAAAAGAGAGAGATAGATAATAGGACAAGTAAGATTATTTTTGAACCTAACAACTTACCCTCTATTTCTAGTGTTGTATCCCACATTCTGCAGGTGGACCAAGCAAATAAGGAGTTGGACATTCAAGAGCCCTCACCATTGGAAGAGAAAGATAAAGAGCTAACCATAGATGGAGAGGGAATACCTGAAGATCAAGGTAACACTATTTGTACTGAATTGGTCGTTTATGAAAACAAGGTGCGTAAAACTGAGAACTCCATTATTCATTTGATGATTCCACGTTCTAAATTTGATATGCTTAATTTGCATAATGTGAAATTGATTACTCAAAAAGAAGTTCTTAGTAGAATACACAATAATAATTCTTTGTGTTATATCATATTCGATAGTCCTAAACATGTATCTAGTGTGATTAAGAAGGTTCTTGAAATTTCACACTTAAGATCACTAGTAAATAGCTACATACACACATATAAATTCAATTTGATTGGTGATGTTGGTGTAGACAACATGTTTCAAGTTTATCAAATATACATTACCTATGATAATCTTGTTGATTTACAATCACATGTTTTGCGTAAACCATTTATTGAGCAATGTCATGATATCTTTAAGATGGGTTTAAATACAAGTGTCTATTGTTTAGAATGCACCATGATGCCTACTTGTTTATCTCTTAAATGTATAACTAATCAGAGTAGCGCAGTTGAATTATGGAATGGTGTCAATTGGTTTTCACCCACTTTACTTGACTTTGGTATTGGGAAGGTGAAATTTTATCATATGAGTCGGTTGTGCAATTTAAAATGTGATTCGAGCTATCGATTGTACAAAACAACGCGAATAACACAACAATTGATTCATACATATATCACGATATACGTTGTTCTCTTTGTTTAATACATGTTCGCAAATCATCATGCGCTACATGGAACTTGTTTTGATGATAAATACATATACCATGCATATACGTTGTTTTCTTCGTCTAGCACATTTTCAGTTATCAAAAGCCGAGGACGGCTTTTTTGAAGAAAGGGAGGATGATGCGGACATCCTTAGCTATGTTGTTTCATATAATATTTTCAATTCCTTAAATACCTCGTAACAACATGAGCTTACTAAGAGAGTTGAAAACAAGAGAAGCTTATCCAACGGTGAATCTGCATTGAATTTCCTTTTAAATTAGATGAGAATTTTATACTACCTAAAACTACTATTTTGCTTGTGCTCAGTTGGAAGATTCAATAATGAACGGATGAAGGATATGAGGTTGTTCTTGAAGAAAGGCCATCACAATGGAGGAGAAGCTCGTGGGAGACAAGCAAGGGAAGAGAAGCCCAATAATCCAAGTCAAATTCGAAACTTCCACAAGCCCAACCAAATTCAAATTCGGAATCAACTCATAATTCAATTCGGATTCGGAATCAGCCTCAAATTCGGATTCGGAATCAGCAGAACAGTCCGGATTAAAACGGCCATAACTTTCACAAACGGACTCCGATTCGAGTGTTCTTGGGCTTGTTAGAAAGCTAACTTCAAGCCCGATCCAACGGATCCTCCCTCACTCCGAAATTCCTTCTGGATCAAAAGATATGATCGAATCAATGTGACGGTTGTAAAATCAGAGTTTCCTTTTCTGTTTTGGAATGTGTCGGAATTGGAGTAGGCCTCCAAATCCGAATTAGAATAGGAGTAGGGCCTCTTGGCCAGCCATGAGGAGGAGTAGGAGCACTATATATAGAGGGGTAGACCCCCATTGTAACCTCAGACCACGTTTAATATATTTTCAAAGCTTTTGCTTGATTCTCCTGTTGTGCTTATAGCCAAAACAGAGGGAATTGGGCATTGAGAACAAGGGGTCGTTCTTGCTTTTCCGCTGGGAATTGAGGGTTCGACGATCTTCGCTTGTGGTCAGCGAGGATCCAATCAAGTGTGTGTTTGGGCGAATTTCCATAGAGTTGCAAGTCCGTGCATTGGCGCGGGGGATCAGCTGGTGGTTCGTCAGGATACACAAGTTATCAAGAGGTCCTACGTCGAGAAGATCGGGCACCCCGCATCATTAATCCTCGTCAGCGCCGCGTGCTCCTAGCCCCGCTCCTTCGACTCAACTGCAAGAGTGACATCAGTTGGATCCCTAAAGAGTAGTGGTATGTCAGTCACAAATCTTTAGTTCTTGATTAATTGTATACTTGCCGATTTTTGCGAGTCCTAATCTTTGAGAAGATCACCAGCGCAAATCCTCTAAGCCATCTAGGTGTCGGTAAACACCAAGAGTAACAAGGCGGAGACGCTCAATTGAACGAATCAAGTGTCTAAGCTCAATGGATACACAATCCACTACCTAATGCAACACATGCACTAGGGTTTCACTCTCTATGCTCACTAAGTGCAACACATGCACATAAGAGTGTAGATAGCTTGCTCTTTGCTCAAAGGAATGGAAATGGCACCAACAACCTATCTCACAACCACCAAGTTGGGTATTTATAGCCCACACATAAAAATAAGCTGTTTGGAAGAGGATATGCTGAAAATCAACAAAGCCCGACCTGATCACCAACCAATGGCCGATCAGACCGCCCATTCTCCAACGGTTATAAAACTAGCCGTTGGACACACAGCCGAGTTGTCGGCGCCCCGGGTATCACACAACCCCGAGACCCTCTGTGCATACCAAGCTAGTCCCAAGATCAGTAGCTAGCTCGCACAGTTGCAACAATGATGTTATCATAACCATTCAACAACGAACTAATGAAGCAGACAAAGTAATATTAGTTAACAGCAAAGGACCTTATGGTCAAGTTCTTACAAAAGTCGCCTCACATGGCTTAGCAACAACAGTATCCGCGTGAAAATCTCAAAATACGTGGAGCCCAATCGACATGCCCACAGCAATCGAGTGGAGGACGTGACCTAGTTCGCAAGTCTTCAAAGTAGCCTTCCTCATAGTACTCAACCCGTCCGGTTCTTCATTGACTGATCAACAAAGGGCATAAAGCCGTGAGTACATAAAGTACTCAAGAAGTCGTGAGAGAAATGTATGCACATAGTATTCATGTCGCTTAAGCAAGGATGGCTTTATGGTTAATTTGCGTAAAGCAAGTTTAACAAATAAATACAATAATTAGATTGCAAGCGTGATTTTAAAAGAATAATACATAGATAACCAAGTTCTTTTGAATCAAGCGGTGAACATCCCGTTCACTTCCCAACCATTCCAACCAAACCTTTCCATCGAACCAAACCACATTTTTGAAAATGCTACCCCTTGCGCGAAATCACCAAGCATGTCCGTAACCGGGGACACGGCTATTCGAATAGATTTTTACACTCTGCAGAGGTTGTACAGCTTTACCCACAAGAGATAAATCACTCAGATCGTGTCGCTCACACACTTCGAGGTGTGCGACTAAGTGATTATCACAAGGCCTTTACAAAGGTCCATTTTGCCTCGGTTCTGCTCGCTAAGGTTTCGCCTTCACGGCCCCCCTCTTGCGCCAATAATCAACCCAAACAGAACCGACTCAAAACTTCCCTAATTAGTTGGCCAGGTCCGTCCCATACCGGACTTGTGGTTGCACGAGGTGGCCCAGATCATTGACTTGCAAAGTTAAGTCCTTAGTTGGCTGCTCAGACAAGACCTTCCACATCCCAATGTGCATCACACACCCACCTTAACTCCCTACCACAAGCCCGAGCATAAATCATTTTTGTTCATTCCCGACCAAATGGCAATCCCTGCCATGGCTCAACACATTTTAATTATAGTGGCATCACACCACAATTCCATAGTTTCATTAGTCAAATTTCATTCATCATGAACATGTGATCGTGAGTCTCGCGGGTAACTAAAGCAAGACTAAGCAAATATACGCACCCAAGTTGGTAATACAATTATGTCCAACTAGTATTAACCATCCTAAGGTGTTCAAGGATATATGTCATTCAAGGAGACATTTCATTTTCAATTTATCAAGGAGGCATAATGGCAATTTGGTAATTATCTACTCCCAAAACCATTTTTAATAAATCTAGCCATGCATGATAATTTAAAATAATATACATTTATAAAATGGGTTCAACATGGTCAAAGGCCTACGACTTGCCTTCGTTGACGAGGAGCGGGTCTTCGGTAGTCGGGTCGAAGAAATCTTCCGAAATGCTGGAATCTACACGTGCGAGAATAGCAACAATAAATAAAACAGCACCAAATGAACTCCAAAAATTACAAAACTAGAACCAAATGAAAGGGGCTGAATTTAGATGAATATAGAAATTTGGATCACCCAAATCGGAGTTCGGATGAGAAAGTTATGGCCGAAAGAAGTTGGAAATCACATGAAATGATAGAATTAGGGTTTTCTGGATTTTTGGGAATTTTTGGATTTATTTTGCTACTGGAAATTCGGAAAAAGCGATCACGCCACGTGGCGCCAAATGGTCGCCACGTGAGCAAGTCCGCCTACGTGGCGCCGGCGTGGCGCCACGCGGCGCCACATCGGCTGGGCGCGTGCGGCACGCAGTCGCCGTTGGGTCCACCGCGCCGTGAACGGCGTGGTCCATCAAGGCGCAGACCGGCTCACGGCGCGATCTTTGGGCCCACTGCGATGAGGAGGGGAAGGAGAGAGAGAGAGAGAGAGAGAGAGTGTGCTCGGCGACCGAGCCGAGGAGACACGGCGGCGGCGGCGAAGGTCGGCCGGCTGACGGGAAGGGTGCACCAGACGGCGACGGCGGGAAGACGGTGGAGGGTCGGCGGCGCCGAGGAGGGTCGGAGGCGGCGCAAATGGCGACGGCGGCTCGGCCGAAGGAGGTAGAGAGGGAATAGCGGCCGAGAGAGAGAGAGCGAGGAAGGAAGGAGGAGGGGGAGAAAGGAGAGGAGAAGGAGGCGGGACCGATGCGCTCCTTAAATACGTGGGAGGGTCACGGGCGAGGACGCACGCCGGGGAGGTCACGGGCGAAGGAGAGAGGAGCTGCTGGGCTTGCAGCAGCGCGCGCTTAGGGCGACGGAAAGGAGGGACCGCGGAGGCCAAGGAGTTGACGCGGGGACGCGCTGTGGCGGCGAACCGAGGAGGCGCAGGATTCCCGGCAATGAGCTCACGGGTGAGACAGAGGAGAGAGGAGAGGCGCCGTGCGTGGGAAGAGAAGAGGAGGAGGAAGAGAAGCAATGGGCGGTGAGGCGTAGTCGTCCGATTTTGATCTGACGGTGGCGCGAAGAGAGACGGGCGAACGGAGCAACTAGGGGAGGAAGGCGGGCCGCGTGGGAGGGTGGGTTCGAGGAGAACAGATTGTGGGCGAGGGATTCGCCCACACACGTTGGAGGATTTTAAATAGTTTTTGATTTTTCAGAAATTAAAATAAATCAAAAGGCAATTTAGAAAATAGCAAATAGAGTCCAAAAATTCTAGAAAAATTCACAGAAATTCCTTGAATTATTCTGGACTTAATAAAAATACTTTTAACTTTAATTTTTCTTTTTCTTTTGCAAATAAAATAATTTTTAATTTCGGGTAAAATGAAAACCATTTTTAAAATCCAATAAATCCAAGAAAACACTTAAAATAATAATTTTGATTTTAAATACCAGAAAACCCAATTAAACCAACTTTAATTTAATTGAAGTTTGCTTAATTCATATTAAACCACAAAATTGATTTGAAATTCCAAATTAAGCTTTTGGCAAATAGAAGCAAATGGTTCTCTTTTAAAATTTTGAAAATCTCTGAAAAAGCGGGACGCTACACGAGTCAACCACCCTCACATGGGCTGGTCAAACCAGACAAGCCCGGTCAGACCGCCACAGGGGCGGTCAGATCACACAACAGAGAAAATAGCTATTCCAGAAAAACACCTTCTTTGGAAAAAAAACTGACCGGGTTACTTGACCTGGAGGTCTGGTCAGACCAATTAACACATAGCGGTCAGACCGAGGTCCCACCGGTCAGACAGGTCAAACATGGCGATCAGACCGCCAGAACAAGGAACCGGCACACAGCCCGGTCAACCTCTCAAGGGCAGGTCAAAATACCCAAAGACTTGCGGTCAGACCGCTAAAGACTAGAAAACACATATTTTTGCATTCCGCTTCAACTCAACTTGCAAAACACATTTGCCAATTGAAGCGCGATGCAAACAAGAGATAAAGGCGGGATTCTCAACAAGTTGCAAAACACATTTGTCAACTTTTAGAACCAACGCCACAAGGAATAAGGTACATGGACTTAAACCTTTTGCAAAACACCTTCAACAACTAAAGTTACATGCTACAAGGATTATGCATGAGCCTCGACTATTTGCTAAACATATTCGCAAATATTGACAACATACTAACAAGAGCTAGAGCAAGTAAGACGAGCTATTAACACATGACACACTCAAGCTACTAGTCAAGACTCCTCTTAATAATACGGCAACCTATAATAGCAATCCGGTCTCCAACCAAACACCAAGACCAGTAAAAGATTAGGAACACATCCTTTGCCCTAGCTAGTCCTACTTTTGCCTTGCGCATCCTTTTGAAGCTTGATGATGCACATCTTCACTTCAAGTCCGAGTTCTTGACTTGAATATCATCAACACATGTTGATCTTCTTCACTACAGGATCTTGTCTTGATGCTCATCAACACATGATGATCTTCCTCACATGTCCTCCATGAACACATGATGGGTCTTCTCTTGACTTGATGATCAACTCATGATCATGTCCTCTTCGAGATATTGATATGCAACACATGATGCATGCTCTTATTAAACCTTGACTTGATGACAATCGACTTATGATGTCATCCAAAGTCTTCATCATCATGGGACTCAACCTATTTCATCAACTTATAGAAAATGTTAGTTCACGTTGTAAGATCGAGGTGGCTGACTAGAGGGGGGGGTTGAATAGGCGGTTTTAAAATTCTTTTGCGCTAAAACCAATATATAATGCGGAAGCTAATAACGAATTAGTTTTGCACAATTAAAACCTAAATCAACTAGCCTCAACTAAGTGCACCAACAATATGACTACAAAACAATATGAGCAATCATACAATGATATATAAGCAATTAAAGTAAGAATGTAAATTGCTCAAAGTAAAAGCACAAGTAAAAACAAGATGGACACGATTATGTTTTACCGTGGGTTCGGAGACTTGCCGATCTCCCCTAATCCACGTTGAGGTAAGCCCAACCACGTTGGACCGGCTCCACTAATTAAGCCAACACCTCCATGGTAAGTCCAACCACTTGGACCAGTTCCAAACCGAACCAACACCTCGCTCCACTAGGGTTGCTCTTCCTCCACTCCGGAGATGGCGAGCACTAAACCACTCATAACACGCCGGACCTTCTCATAAGCTTCTTGAGAAGATCACCGCGCACAACGCCTCGACGCCGTCTACGTGTCGGCAAACACCAAGAGAAACAAATCTCAACTTTTACTTAAACAAATCAAGTGTCAACGCTCAAGTGGATACATAATCCACTACCTAAGGCAACACATGCACTTAGGGTTTACTCTCCAAGCTCACCAAGTGCAACACATACACATAAGAGAGGAGAGGCTTGCTCTTAGCTCAAGAGGCTCAATAGAGGTTCACAATAGCACCAGCATCCTTTCCCAACCGGCTAAAGTGGCTATATATAGCCCACACACAAAAACTAGCTGTTGGGAGAAGATTCCCTCAAATCAAAGATGTGGTCGGTCGGCCATTAACTAATGGCGGTCGGACCGCTGCGTCCAATGGCTATAAAACTAACCGTTGGGCCTTCGGCCAGTCGGACCGCCAACTAATTGCTGGTTTGACCGCCGCCAAATCGGTCAGACCGCCAATGTTGACCGGTCCGACCGCCCGATGGAAATTCGGCTAAGTCCCACAAAGGGAGCTCTGTGGAATAAACGTTCCGCACGAACCCCGGAACTTCCTCACGTCGGAAGTTCCGTTTTCACAACTGCGAAATTTCCAGACAGAGAGTCAACTCAGATGGCCACCGATCCGACCACCCAACACATGGCGATTCGACCGTTTTACCACCGGTCAGATCGGTCCACACAGGCGGTCTGACCGCCAGACAACGGAAGCAAAACACATTTGCTCTTGCTCAAATGGCAAAAAACATTCGCTCATTTGAGTGCAACTTCAACAAGGTTTCAAGATGATATTCTCAACAGGTTGCAAAACACATTTGCCAACCTTTAGAATACTCATCACAAGGAATAAGGTACATTGACTTACACCATTTGTAAAACACATTTGCGAACTTAAGTCACGTGCTACAAGAAATCAAATATGAGCTTCGACTATTTGCAAAACACATTCGCAAATAACAGCATCATGCCACAAGCCTAAGGTGCATGGACTTCAACTATTTGTAAAATACATTTGCAAACTATAGTCCCATGCTACAAAGATTAAATGTATGAGCATCAATTATTCGTAAAACACATTCGCAAATAATAGCTCCATGCATAGATGAGCTAGAGCAAACCTAATGAGCTATCAACACATGACTAACTCATGCTACTAGTCAAGACCCTCTTAATAGTACAGCAACCTATACTAGCAATCCGGTCTTCCATCCAAACACCAAGACCGGTAAAAGACTAGGAACACATCCTTAGCCCTAGCTAGTCATACCTTTACCTTGCATCTTCTTGAAGCTTGATGACGCATATGAACACTTCAAGTCCGGGTCATTGACTTGACAATCATCAACACGTGATGGTCTTCTTCACTTCGGGATCTTGTCTTGAACATCATCAACACATGATGATTTCTTCATCCCGAGTCTTGACATGCATCAACACATGATGCATTCCTTCTCTTTAACCTCCATCAACGCATGATAGGTCTTCTCTTGACTTGTTGTGCATCAACACATGATGCAACCTTTACTTCAAGTCTTCATATGCATCAACACACGATGCATTCTTCACTTGAATCTTGACTTGATGATCAACAAATGATCATCCCAAGTCTTCATCATCTTAGAACATAACATATACATCCAACTCATGGAAAATGTTAGTTCCATAATATGATTATCATTAATTACCACCTCATACCATTAACACATAATAGTGGGACAAGATATCTCTATCTTTCCCTCTTGGTAATTGATGATAACCATTTCAATCACACATAAATTGGTTTAGATAAAAGTAACACATTATGAGTATATATAAACTACACAAGTCATATATATACTCACAACATGAGTATGCGGGAACTACACAAGTTCTACAAACTCAAAACTTGAGTATACGAGAACTACATCAGTTCTATATACTCAAATCATGAATATACAAAACTACACAAGTTTTATATATTCGAAACACGAGTATACAAGAACTACACAAGTTCTATATACTCAAAACATAAGTATACAAAACTACACAAGTTTTGTATACTCAAAACATAAGTATACACAGACTACACAAGTTTTGTATACTCATACGGATATGTTTCAAAGTAAGGATCCCAAATATATGTGGAACATGAAATGTGGATCAATATAAATGAAACCACAAAATATAGAATGAGCTCCCCCTAAATGTGTGCATACACATATGTGTAAAGAAAACATATACACATATTCAAGTTATACTTATGGTGGAGTTCAACCTATATTTTGGATCCGAGGAATGCAACATTATATAAGAGTGTAAGATGAATGCATACCTCGTTGAATTTCACCTTCATATCCAAATGAGACTACACACTAGATATAGCAATAAAATTGTTAGTATCATAATTAGATTTGTCATTAATCACCAAAACACTACATTAACTCATAATGACGGATCTAGATCTTTCACACGTGTGGATTATAATTAATTACCAAAATACTCTATTAACTCATAATGGCGGGTCTAGATTCTTCAGAGTGGCCGGAGGCAGCGACTCGGTGGCCGGCTCGGCCGGAGAGAGGCAAAGGAGCTGAAGGGAGACAATTTATGGAGGAAGAAAGAGAAGAGAGAGACGGAGAGGAAGAAAGAACAAGAAGAAGAAGGAAAGAAAGGCCAGGCTGTCGGCAAACCTTTTTATTATTTAAACTATTTTATTTTTTTTAAAGATAACATCTCCCTAATTTTATTTTTAATTCTGCCCGGTTGGTCACGCCACGTACCACGGCGTGGCCAAAACTGCTACGATAGCCCTCCGAGCCAACACGTGTCCGTTTTTTTGGGCTAAGTCATGTTACGCTAAGAGGGGCGGTGTGACAACACTCGTTTGCCACGCCGAGGTCCATGGCTTGACAATGTGCTTTTGCCACACCACACGTTGTGACATTGCCAAGAGAGTCAGAATTAAAAATAAAGTTAGGGAGATTTTATCTTTAAAGTATTTTTAAAAAATAAATTAAATAAAAAAGATTTACCGTCGGTTGGGGAAAAAAAAAAAGGAGAAAAAGGAAAGGGGTGAAAGAATTGAAAAGAAAAGAAGAAAAAACAAAGGTAAAAGGCAAGAAAAAAAGGAAAAAGACGGAGGTGTAGACCCGCGGTGACGTTGGTGATTGCGAATGAGTGGCCGAGAAGATGACGTCCGATGGATTGTTTGCAGAAACGAGAAGAGTACATTAAAATAGCAACCGGCGGCAAACTAAACCTTGTGCACTCAGGTAAGCCATCCTTGATCATTTCGGTAGTCGTATTTCCGTACAAATTATTTTCACCCGCGATGAATGTCATCTACTTGCATAAATTATTTTATAATAAAATAAATTGTGCGGATGTCGATTGCGATACATATTTTCAGTGCCCAGTTGATGGAGTAGTTGGCCATGAAAGATGAGTAGGTGGGTAGAGGGTACCCTGTATGGATCTGATGGTGAGTGTGAGACCATCTACGGTCAGATAATATTTAAGGACGAAATCACTCATTGGTATTTAGTGAGCCGTAATACTCGTTAAAAAATAGAGTGATTTCTAATCTATCTAATAACAACATCAAACTTCTGTTAGTCCTACTCATATTTCAAATATTGTATACAAAATTACATTATACCCTATTAAAAACCCTACAAAATATAGCTAAATATTTTATATTCCACGGCCAAGCGCGGCGTAACTCTCGTGGCCACCTCGTGGCCATAGTGGCATTTACAAGCGGCGGATACACAGACGAAATTGTCCTCTCCGATGGCTCTGTGGCACCAGAGCATTCCGTGTTTTCGTCAGTGGTGCCCGTTTCTTTGGAAGGGGAGTTGAGATTTGAAGCCACCGTTGTAGACACAAATGAGTCATATATTGCTTGATGACGAAGGGGATCCATCGAAGAAAGACTCTGTTAGAAACATGACAAGCAGTAGCAATTGCCTCAGCCCAAAACTTCCTAGGTGTAGAGTATTCATCAAGCATCGTCCTGGCCATCTCGACCAAGGTACGGTTCTTCCTCTCCACAACGCCATTTTGTTGGGGGACGTATGGAGACGAGAACTGGTGCTCTACATCTGTCTCACCACAAAAACTCTCAAAGTAGGAATTCTTGAACTCGGTGCCATTATCAGTGCGAATTGCTCGTAATGCACCTGGGAGCTCAACAGAAAGCCTACCAAAAAGACCACGAAAAAGAGTAAACGTCTCATCCTTCGAGGCTAAGAAAAACACCCAAGAGTACCTCGAGAAGTCATCGACCACAACAAGAATATACCACTTCCTCCTGCCGACAGACTCGAATTTGGACCAAGCAGTATCCATATGGAGTAGTTGTCTGGTGCGTCGATCATTGTCCTTGGATTGGAGAGTGAAGCGGCAACCATCTTGCCGTGTTGGCGAGGGAGAGCAAACTAGATCCTTGACCATCTTGAGTTTTGGCAAACCACGAATGAGATCGTGGGCACGACTCGTGTCAAATGATCAAAGCCTATATGACCTAGTCTCCTATGCCGGAAGGTCAAATCACGGGATTCGAAGCAATTAAACACCGGAGAGGATCACCGAAGACTCGGAAAAATCAGCACGAAAGATCCTCCCATATCGAAATCCCGCAAACTAGGCTACAGAAGAATCAAGAATTTTGCAATTGTTTTCTTAAAGCTCACCTCAAACCGTCATCGGTGGTCGAGAGGCGAAAGCGATTATCTGCGACTTACTTACTAAGGCAACATCTTTTAAAATAAAAGAATCATTAATGCTCACTGTACCTTTAGCGATGACGCGCCCAAAAGAAGCATCTCAGAAGGTGATCGCCTCATCACCGGAGCAGCTAGGGAAGAAAACCAACGAGAATATCCGGTCATATGGCGAGAACAACCGAGTCTACAATCCGGACCTTTCCTTCCCGCCGGCGACCACGAGTCAAACAGAGTAAAGTCTCAAGATTGGGATGAATCAACGAGTGATTTTGGCACCCAATCTTGAGTAACACGGCGAATGATGAAGTAGTCAAGCAAGACCGACCTCTATCTACCCTACGCTCTCGTCACTCAACAAGTTAGAAGGTGCGTGTGCGGACTGGAAGTTATTCTTGAATCCATCGCTATGGAAGAGCGAGTGGAATTCGCAACATGTCGATCACGCCGTGAGTAGACATCTCGAAAGGAAACCGATATCTACCCTCAAAGCGACGGAAGTCACGACCAAAGGGAGCATGAGGACAAAAATCGAAAAACTCGGAAAAACCAAGTCCTCGATCTGCCTAAAACATCGGTTGTATCAAACCTAGACCTCGTGTTGGTCTTAGGTGCACTCATAGTCCTGGGCGACCATGAATGTACCTAATGGACTCAAGACGATCTCTACGCGATCTTGGCGCGCCAAGCAATGATCAACTAAATGTCCATCCTTCCGACGGAAGGTGCAATGATACCGCCTTACGAGGGGTCAAGTCGCAGTGGAATCACCTTGTCGTCGAAATCCTTTGAACAAAACCCACGACTTAAAATTGACTTTCTCGGTCCCGGCTTAGTTTTGATCACACCGGTGCTATGGTTTTGAGCACACGGTGGATGCTTCCTCATATCCTCATGGATATCATATCCTAGACCACGATTAAATCTGCAAATCTTAGATTTGTCTAGAATGAGATTGAGCTTCTTCTTGCCTCCTACAAACCTCTCGAGAGTGTTCATAAGATACCGACACTCCAAAGAGAGAGGTGCAAGAAGAGCAGAGGGAAGAAGGAACAATGAAGGTAAGGGAGCGGAAGAAGAACCAACAAAGAGAGGAAAGATTGGCTTGTGCACGCACGGTACCGACTTTGGGGGATAGTCCTCGCTAGCAGATTGGTTCACGTTGCTAGGCGTCTCTACCAAACCCTTAAACTTCTTCCCAAAGACACACAATACAAGCGAGATGATTGTGTTCTAGAAGGTCCTTAGTTAGCTTCACACATTTTTCGCTCAAAGCAACCAAATCACATTTTAGTTTATTACATTGATTGCATGGTGAGCTAACAAGGTCCTTAGAAGCATCTTGAGCCAATTTGTTATTGTGATCAATCATTTCAAACCGCTTGATACTGATTCTAGTTCAGCAGATTAACTTAGGACAGTTTAAACAAGAACCAATAGGCTCTAGTAGCGCGACTTGAATTGACAATTTTGTGATCTGCCTGCTTTAGGTTCATCTTGAGATTATTACAATTTTCACAAGTCTCAGCGGATCGAGCAACATGGTATAAAGACCTCTAAACGAATTGTCCTTAACCTCACATGAGGTGCAAGCGAGAGCCTCAACAGTAGTAGATGAAGGAGGTGCTACTCTACTCATCTCTAATTCAAGAAGAAGGCTAATGTTCTCTACTTTAATCATGTCAAGTTCGGAGGACACACTATCATGCAAGGTCCTTAGTTTTTCCATGTCATCAAGCAAAGCACAACATGTGTCACAATCATCACGGAGGGAGCAGATGTAAGTAAAGAAAGCTCCGTGATAGTCTAGCTACTTCCTTCTCCAACTCAAAGACACTTAGCCCTAGACTTAGCATGAAATCTACCTAGCTTAAGAAAAGCATCATTAAGTGGTCATAAGTGGGACTAACCTCATCTGAGTCGGAGTCTTTCATTGTCGCTCGATTCGCCCGAGGGCCATGAAGCACATAGGAGAAGTTGCCGCCGTCCTTGGGATCATGATCGTCCTTCCCATCATCGTCCTCCACCCCTCCACCTCGCCGGTGTCCGGTTCGTCGAGGCGGTGAGGACGCGATGGAATGCCTTCTTTGCCTTCCCAAAGTTGCGAACTTCTTCTTGCCTTGGTCAGTCTTTGAGGGCTTCGTGTTGCGGTTCTTGTCGATGTAGTCGTTCTTGCTCGGACCGCCATAGTCACCTTTGCCCTTCCCAAGCTTGGGACGGTTTGCTCGGATGTGGTTGGGGCCACCACACTCAAACAAATCACAGGACCTCCTCTTTTCCATCCCTCCTCCTCTTGTAAGCATGGGAAAACTTTCGAGCTAGGAGGGCTAGTGTTCATCCTCAAGTCGCCCTAAGCGATCATCGTTATGTCACGAGAGCGACTAGGAGAACCCGCAGATCGACTCGAAGAAGATCCAGAGGTGGGATCGCTGACTAAAGCCATCGACCGTGACTTCGACCTTGAGAGATAATGTCAATCTCGTGAGTCTTGAGACGCGAGTAAAAGCGCATCAAGAGTCGTGGTCGAGGTCCGTGCTATCCTTGATGGTAGTCACTTTCATCTCCCAAACACGAAGATCAAGTGCGAAAGCATCATCGAGCGTTATCCGAGTCGGGGTATGTAAGACCGACCGCTCGGAGGTTGCTCAAAATCTTGTGAAAACGCGAAAAGCACTCGTCAAGAGATTCACCGACAAGCATTTCAAATTTCATTGTATTCTCGCTTGAACCGGTCTTGTCGAACTGTTTTAATCGGGTGGTGCCCTCATGGTATGCATCGAGGGTCACCCGGATGTCGAAGCGTAAATCAAATGAGAAATGCGATCAAACTCATTCGCTCAAACCACGAATGATAATGTTCCTTGCCTTAGCGTTTGCCTCAACATCGGGCATATTTCCCACATTGATGTTTTCATCGGCGAGAACAACAAATCTAACCTTCACCTTTCTCCGGATGGCATACTCCACGAGCACGGATGTAAGTTTTCATTCGGCTCTTCCGGAAGGGTAATCCAGACCATCAAAGACTGGAGGCTTGGTGGAATACTTGTCCGTTGCCATGGCTCAACCGACCGGTTAAGATCTATAAAGAAGAGCTAACCTAGCTCGATACCAATTGAAGGACCGAAATGGCAACAGAGGGGGTGAATGGTGCCTAAAATTAATAACTCCCTTTCTTGTATTTAAACAAGCCTACAAAGATCTCGGAGATCTAAAGAAAGTAAATGAAACAAGATCAAATAACAAAACAAGCCTCGGCCGTTCTTCCGAAATCGGAAGCTCGGCCAAGAAGGTGCGGAAGTTCCGCTATGTAGTTCCATTGTGTAAAATCTAAGCTCGATTATCCCGTGAAGAACGAACGCTCGGGTTTTTGGCCAAAAATCCAAACTACTAAATCTTGAATGCTCTTCTCAGGTCAAGTTTCACAGGACATCATCCTAAACACAATCTTGACCTTATGGAGAAGAATCGCAAACAAAGATTCAATAATCAAGCCAAAATCGGATTACTTGAAGAAGAGGTAATAAAGACCAAAAACCACGATAGACAAGATTCTCTGATTCTTAGTTCATGAAACTTTAAGGATACATTAGCAATGTCAGAACGACTCTATGTATCAAGTTTCAAGCTATTTCATAGGACGAATCAAGAGATACATAAAAACCCTAAATATTCAACAAGAACAGGAAGGGAATAGAGAGAGGCATAAACAAGTAATCAAAAAACTCAGAGTTTCATTGATAGAAGCCAAGAGATTACAGAGGAAACACAGAGGAATGATTACAAGGATTTTCAGTTCATTCTCTCCAAACCAACAAACTCTCAAAAAGCAAAACAAAACCTTTTGCTAGAGCTAACCCTAATTTTCTCTCTCAAAGTCTAACCCTAGCACCAGGAGTTCACCTCTATTTATAGCCCTTGGCTAATGGGCCTCCAACCCATTAAGCCCGCTACACCCGAACGGAACCGCCTCCACTTGTGCCGCTTTGCGAAAAGACCGTTTCGCCCTTGCGCACCTTCCGAAGCCTCGTCTTCCTTCTTGTGCACGACTCGCAACCGCTTCAAGATTCACGCCGTCTTCGACACATTCCGACCGTTCTGACCTCAACGCCTCCTGCGCCTAGTCCGGTCCACGTGTCTCGCCACGACTCCATCTCGATGCCCTGCAGTCATCACAAGCAAAAACACATCACATAGCATTGCACAATATCATAGCATCAACAATTGTATAAGACTCAAACTCATACAAAATCAAAATCACAAATTAACCTTCTCTGCAGAGTTCTGGACACAATCGGAAGTTCGCGACTTACCACAATGAAGTTCCGATTTCTAACGTCCGACTTGTCGAGATTATCGGAAGTTCCGTGCTTACCATCTGCGGAACTTCCGATCTTCTAACATCCGCGACGCCCAATATTTCTATTCGATTTTCGCCTCGAGGAACCTCAACGTCGATAATATCGGACACTCCGCTACCCTAGGTGCGGAAGTTCCGATACTACAACCGAACTCAAAACCAGATTAATCGGAAGTTCCTATTTCCAACGCCGGAGTTAGATTATCGGAACTTCCGCTCCATACACGGTAGTTCCGATTATCTGATTCAAAGATGTAAGCAATCCAAACCGAAACACTCAACTCTCAACCTATTCATACACGCTGTCAAATACTCATCACTCAGACTGGAGGACCTCTCACATGGTCTCTCACTTTTATATTCCCATTACAAGATATCGCGATACTACAGTGAACTAGTCTCAACTAGAACCCTAAGGAAGTTACTTAGTGAGTAGGACCATACTATTATGAAGGCAACTTTATATAAAAGAGTATTTTGACCATGACTAATTGTTTGGGGTAAGTTCTGAATTGATTATCAGTTAAGCTTGTTTTAGAGAAGGCATTGACTAACTAAATATTTATCAACCAGATAATTATCCTACTACATATTCACTTTCAAATTTGTTAATCCACTATAGTGACCTAATTGTCACCCACCACATTTGTTAGCATAAGAGAAATGAGTTTGCAAAAAGGGTTTCCCACTAACAATTTCATAGTTTTTCCTAACCACCATCTTCTCTCTTTCCATTATTTCATCAAAAGACCTTACAGCCATTTTCCCTCATTAATTAAATTATTCGACTCTGTTTTCAGATTAGGTTACTACTGTTAAATAATTGTCTAAAGACTACTTGGATCGATAACATTTCTAACTACTGAATTTAGCATTTCATTAGCCTATGTACAACACTGACATTCTTTACATTACTGTTCGTATACCTACAACTCTTTTCTCTAAAGAGAAAAGATTCACTAGCTAGACTCTTCAATTCAAAATTTCAAATGCTAACTCACTGAAGTTGTCTTATTTGGCATTTACAAAGTTTAGTAGCAGAAGACACATGGTTATGCACGAGAGCTTCATTGACAGAACAATTTTTCTTCTAAACACCATCTTAAGTAGCACCATTGTTAGCTCCAACTTCCAACATGCTAGCTTAATTGAGTGACCCAAATGATAGTTACAACATTAGCTAATAGAGCACTTGATTGGTCTAGCAAGTGAGTTTTACTGATAATACAACATTTTCATCTCATTGCCATTTCTTATTTTCTAGGATCCTCATATCATCCAAAAGACCACACGGAAATGTCAACTACCCTTCACACTAATTCACTTGTCCAATTGCTAAACACAGATATGAGTGATCGCTGGTTATACACAAAATTTGTGAACTTAGGTAACTTAGGAAATGTCAACTACCCTTCACACTAATTCACTTGTCCTGGAGGCGAAACAGCGCCGGCGACATAGGGTGAGGTTGGGGCAAAGTAGGAGAAGCATGAGCATGAGGGTGACACAAGAAACTCACCAGCGTGCTTGCTGACAGAGGAGAGTAGCCGAGGTGAGCCGGCGACACACGCCATGAACAGCGCGGAGGATGCTCCGAGGCGGCGACGCTGGGGAACGGGGAAGGGGGTTTGAGCTGCAGGTAAATGACAAGGGAGGTGAGGGGATGCTCGACACAAAAGAAATTGGAAGGATGCTCACCGGGTTGAAGCAGGACGACGGCGGTGGCGGTTTCAGCCGGCGCAAAAGAAGAAGCCGACGCGAGGAGCTCCAGTGGGTTTACTCCCAAATTGACAGAGGGGTTTTGATGGTAGTGGCGCAGGATGTGCCGTGGCGCGGCTGGCGGTGAGAGGAGGTCGCTGGATAGCCGGAATGGCGAGCACGACCTCGGCGGTTTGTGCAGCCGAGATGTGGCGAGCAGGCATGGTGGCCGAGTAGAGGGAGACGGTGGGCCGGCCAGAGAAGGAGCCGCGATGGAGCACCAGGGGGCGGCGCCAGGATGGGAGGCGAGCTCGGTGGCGGCGTTGGATGGGGCCGAGGGAGACGGGGTGATGCTAGGGCGGAGGTGGTCGGCGGCACGGCAATGGAGCGGCAAGGAGAAGGGGGCGATGGGAAGAAGAAAGGGAAGACGGGGGGGAGTGCTTCGGCTGGAGAAAAACAGGCAGGGGAGAGAGGGCGCAGCAGTAAAAGGGGATTTCGGGCGTTCGGCCTTGGGCGAGCTGGCGTGCATGCAGGCGAAGGTGGTGATGCACTGGCGTGGAGGGGAGGTGTGGCGAGCTGCATGCCGTGGGGGTCAGGAAGACGCGGCCGCGTGGAACCAGGCAGGCGTCGTGGAAGGGAAGAAGTGAGGAGAACGGTCGAACCGGGTCGGGTGCGGCTTTGTGGCAACAAGGTCCAGTCCGAGGAATAGTGAGCACATAGTAGAAAGGGTTCTCCAAGATGGCTAAGATGGTTAGGTAATTTCTAGATATAGTAAAATAGCTTCAAAAATTATAAATTTTTTGAAAAGGTTTCTAACATAGATTATATTATTGTGTAATTTTTTTTAGGGTCTTGCATGCGATATATTTTTCTCTATAATTCCTTTAAGTTTCTGTAGCGGTGTTTGACTTTTAGTTTTTTTGGTTTGATTGGCTATTTTAACCTATCAAATAATTTCTAAAAATTGTGAAATTTTTAAGGTGAGTCTATAATATGTTACAGAACCTAAGAAAAATATTTTCGACACTGTTCACTTGATTTGTTTGTATTTTAAATTTAAATTCAATTTAAGCACGCAATTAACATAGCAACCGAATTAAACTCCAATAAATTTCAAAAAATCCAATCAAGTATATCAAAAAGTATAGAATCCAAACGAAACATTTCCACGCTTGAAACTTATTTACTGCAACAAAATATTTTAAAATGTCCAAAATTTTAGAATTGTACAGTAATTGCTTAACTAATCCGACTTAACATTTTTAGGCTGTTACATTGTGCGTCTCAAGTAACGTAACACTCTCTCAAGTACCTCCTAGTGATTATCTTATGGGTTAAAAGTAAACTGACTTAATATGCTCATAGTAAATGATATTTCTCGTCTTGTAGCACTAAATAGATACACAAGAGACTCAATGATTCGTGAATATCTCAACTAATTTTTTATAATACTTTCTTTTTTTCAAAGCTTAGCACTAACGTCACGAAGAGTTAGGACAATCTTGAAGTTCTCGAAACCGGATCGGCTCGATATTTTGCCACTCAAGTACCCTACGCACCCGCTCGTGTGTCGCCTCTCCCGATCCCAATTTGCGACCCAACCAGCCACAAAACCCCTAGAGAGGAGAGGCGATTGTGTGGTCGACGGCGGCGATGACGGTTGTTGTCGGTGGCGATTGAAGACAAGGGCGGTGTGTCCCTCCCTGGGGGCGACCTGGGAGACCTCTTCTTCCCCGGCCTCGGTATTGTCTACACTGGCGACTTGGGCCTTGCCGCGCACAGCTATTTCTCTTCCCTGCCCTCAGCGACGTCTTCCTGACCTCAGTGAACTGGGCCTCGATGCGTGAGGCAACTTCCTCTTCCCTGGCGTCGGTGCCTTCTTCCCCACCCCTCTGCGAGCTCCTCCCCGACTTAGGCTACCTCCACACCAACATCGAGTTCACATATGTGTCTATTTGATTATGCCACCTTCTGTTTGGTGTCATCAAAGGTTGTTCCTGAATATTGATTCGTGCTTGTTCAGTTGTTTGTTTGGTAACAGAGTTGATTGATTCTTGATGCAATAGGATGATGGATGGTGTGTTGTGTTGGTTGCAATAACAGAGTTGACTGATGCTTGATGCATTAGAATGATGGATGATATGTTTTCCATTTCATTTTTTGTAATCAAGATCCATGTAAACTTTTTTTTAGAAATTGAGGCTGAAATTGAGTTCTTGTCATGTCCATGCAATGAACATGCAAAGTATTGCACTTTGGGGGATTAGTACTGATGGCGTACATGAAAGCAGGGGGTCAATGTTCCCAATGAAAATGTTTATTGTATTCGGTGCTGATGGCGAGCTCGTCCTCCCCAAGCGTGGACTCAAGGTCAATCCTTCATTTCCTCTTGCCCCACCCTCCTTTGATGAATTTGGATGAGGAATGTTAGAGGATCTATGTGGGTGTGACTTTTATTTGTGTTCTATGATGTTGTAGATCTGTTTGGGCACGGCGACCACTTCCCCATATCCAATGAAAAATCACGGCAACCAGTGCCTTCCACGGCGAGCGGCCGCCATCTCCGGCAACCCGAAGCCTCCGATCTGAGATGGGTTTGCTATAGGCTATGATTTTCTCGAGGTATGTTAGCTTCTAGAGTAGTGTGTTGGTGGTTGGTGCGATGAACAACCACATGGCTGACATCTACACTTGGAGGTAATATTTTTTGGGCAGAGTAAAGTAATAACCTTTCGATTAATTTGCTCAGCTAAGATATGTTAGTAAAGCAAATCAGACATCATGTGAACTAGACCACGACAGATGGAAACCCAATTGTTCCTTGTCTGAATGTCTGATTGCTTGGAGCTTGCTTAACTCGTGGTAGTGAGAACTTGACAATAGACCTTGTAACTTGTAACTCTGATTGCCTAGCTGTTGTCCCTTCCTGCATACTGTTTTTCTATTTATTTTGGGACCAGCAGCACATTTGAACATTCAATTGTTTTTTAAATTATTGGGAGAGGTTGCCTTCTCACATCTGAAGGGTTAAGTGAATATCAAGTCATATGTTACCCCTTGCAAGTTTCTCATCTCCATTGGGAACCAACCAGCATATCTACACTTGGAGCTAATATTTTGAGCAGAGTAAAGTATTAACCTTTCGATTAATTTTCTTAGATATTAGAAGTCTTTGTGTTGACCAACCTGTTGTTTTCTTTAACATGTTGTAAATGTACTAGAATCATGTATCATGTTGTATTAGAAACTTGTTATATGGTACGAAGCTGTCAGATCTACCTAAAATTAACCAGGTAATAATTTGTCATTTGCACAACCATCTCACCCTGTTAAATGGACTGCGCAACTTGATGCCTGTCAACTTGTTGCTGATTGTCTAAGAAAGATGTTTTTTTCTTTATAGTTCAATACTAGCATCCAAGGCTGCTGCAACTCTCCTCCGATCGGCACAGTGGGAGGTCAGCGACGGCTTCATGGACACTCAAGTGTCTTTTATTCAATAAGCTCGGAGGTCCTTGGTTTGTAATGTAAATATTTAGTTCAGTACACCATGAAAATCCAAAGATCATGCAGTTAGTTGTGTTTGCTTATTTAATAATCATCCATGTTGTGTTGGCCATGTATCCCCCCATGCTGAATTTTACAATGTCATTGTCAGTGTTTTGTAATGTAAATGTTTAGTTCAGTACACCATGAAAATCCAAAGATCATGTAGTTGGTTGTGTTTGCTTATTTAATTATCATCCATGTTGTGTTGGCCATGTATCCCCCATGCTGAATTTTACAATATCATTGTCAGTGTTCTGTGTACCAGTTCTTTGCATGCTCACTATTTAGCACATATGGATGCTTAGCTATATTTTTTCCAATGTGATGCTCACTGTGATGCACATATGGATGGCATGGTTGTTGATTCTTGTCTATTTTTTCATGTGATGCTTAGCAAATTTTGATTAATGCTCACTATTTGGCATGCTTGTTGATTCATTCTCACTGTTTAACACATATGGATGTTGTCTTGTTTTTACTAATGTTTTCCTGCTGTTAGTACATGGTTTGCTAGCGAATGATAGTAGCTAGTGTTAATCAGTATTTTTCCGAACCAGTAGAGTATTATTTTGTTTGGACCTGGTTTTTGTTGGATCTGGTAAGAAATTTTGATACCATGTGATAATATTGTGTCCTTTCTTACAATACTCTTGGAATCGTTTCCATATTATTATTTTTTGCTTGCATGGAGAACTTGACATGAACTTGTAGTAATAGAGCGAATTTTTTTCCTTTTGCTTCTTTGTACATGATCAGCCAACACTTGATATGAATTTGTACGTGATCAGCCAACATGGCATGAAAAAAAAAACTTGGAATACTAGTACTTGCCAAACTCGTGTACTGCCCAAACTCGTTAGCTAGCTGCAGACATTACAAATAAAAAAATGCAACGTCTCATGCTTGCTTGCCAAAATACGTCACAAAGAACACAACATCACATAAATAGTCAAATGCTTGCTTGTCACATAAACAGTAAAACACATGTTTGCCAAAATACAATGTAAATAGTAAATAATATGACAAAAAATACAAGTCACAACACCAAGAGTACTCTCGTCTTTTTATATAAATCTTTCTTGTTCATAGAGTGAGAGTTAGCTTCCTAATCAAACACCTTCTCAAACTGCTTTGACTTTTCAAAGGAGTGGATCCAAAAGTGAAGCTAGAGTTATAGTTGCTAAAACTTAGAGCGAAGCTATACTAAACATGGCATATTAAGGAATGTCACTCATAGGGCAAAAATCGAGAGGCCAGGAACTTATTGGAGGACTAGATTGTACTGTCCACCAGAACTTTTTTGGGAGTCAGGTGACTTTAATGACCATGTTGTCTATTTGTTGGCTGAATTAGTTGTTATATTATTTGAATTGTGTATCTTTGAAAGTTTTTTTAGATAAATGTTCAAGAACGTGAACACCATATTTGAGTTGTTTAATTGTGTTATTGTTTCTGAATTTTACTATTGTTTTTTGAAAGAAAAAAAAAACATGGTCTTGATTTTTACCCCTGTTGTTCTCAAACGGACAATAGGAATTTTGTTTCCGGATCAAAAGATTTCTCCTTGGAATTGAGAGAAATTCCATGTATCTCAAAATCTTCTACGGAGATTTTGCCCCTACTATCGCTACCCCTTGCTTCCCAAGAAGCCCTTAGCTGGGCCAAAAAGTCCTTTCCATCCACGGCTAAGAAAGCTATGGGCCCATAACGTTGCTCGTCCAAGATTCGCAAAACCCAATCAGCCCGTGATGAGCAAGAATTCACGATCCAATCTGCTGCCCACGACTCTAGTCTAGACCGATGGCCGCCTCCACCACCGCGCACCCGCCGCCGGCGATGGACCGGCGAGTCCAGCGGCTGGCTTGCCGAGTGGCCGTCGTCCTGGCCACGGCGGCCACGCTCTCTCTCCTATACATCTTCCGCCACGCATCCACCCCCTGCTTCCCCGCGCCCCACTCCCTCACCCTCACCCTCTCCCTCGCCTCCTTCCCCCGCACCTCCTGCGACGCCGCCTCCCGCCGCATCGTCCCCCCGGACCGCCGCCTCGATAAGCTCCGCGCCACCCCGCGCTGGCGCCGCCGCTCCCGCGCCTTGGCGGCCGCCGCGTTCCCCCCTCTCCGCGGCCTCCGCCTCCTCGCTAGCTCCTCCCGCGTCCTCTGCCTCGCCGCCGGCGCCGGCAACGCCGTAGACGCGCTCCACGCCGCGGGAGTCAGCGATGTCACCGGGATCGACCTCGTTGATTTCCCGCCGCTCGTCCGCCGCGCCGACCCCCACAGCCTCCCCTTCTCCGACGGCTCCTTCGACCTCGTCTTCTCCGACGAACCCGCGGGGATCTCCGGCGCGCTCTTCCCGTCCCGCATCGCCGCCGAGGCCGAGCGCGCTGTCCGCCGTGGCGGCGCCATCGCGCTCGCCGTCGACCGGCACCTCGACCCCACCGCCGTCGCCGCGCTTTTCGAGAGGTCCCGCGTCGTGGATACGAGGGATGTCACCTTGGATGGTTCCCAGGTTAGGATGCTAACCTTGCAGAGTAATGGCACCACCTCGAAACCGCTTTGATTCATTTATCATTAATTTCATGTACTGTCAAGTGATGTTCATGTTCATATGCTGTTGTGTTAAATCAAATATATTTTAGGGAGATAAAGATTTACGCATAGAATTAAGCTATAACGGTGTGTAGATAATGGCCAAGAAAAATGTAAGATTGTCTAATGCCGGCCGCTTTGCTCGATTGCGGCCACCATGTCTCTTCAGTCTTCACCTTTCAATTGTGCTGCTGCTGTGCTAACTATCAACTGCCAACATTGCCTTTTTCATCAAACTTGTGCTGAAAGTTCTACAGAGGACAATAGAATGCTCTCAATCATGGCACAGTCTGAAAGTTTCAATCTCCTTCTGCTGTACAGTGCCATCTTTCTAGCTATGCAGCGGTAGGAATTAGGATCAACATCTGTCATCTGCACTCCAGTCTCCAAGAATGAAGCTTCTTGGAGTTTGAGCTATGCATATGATTCATAAGTGCAACTGATGTCTTGTTAAATGATTTTCTGGCTATAATGGTTGCTTGAGAGATGTTGGCAGATTTGTTTTGTTATGGTTGTAAACTGGTAATCGCAGTTGGTTAAACATATCTAAATTAACTGTTCAAATTCAGATGCCACACTTTGTGGAAGGTGAAAAGGCATATACTATCGCACTAAAAAGGGTAAGAAAATGCATCACATATAATATATCCTAAGATCTTGTGCTAGCCTATAAGAATTTTTGTGAGACAGACTGTTGAGTGTACTTCATAATTGTATGGAACAATTGCTCAAGGAAAACTAAAGTAAATAGAAAGCACTGGGTTTCCTTGTATGAAATAAGCGTATAACTACTCTTTTTTCAGTGACTCATTGTTAGCTAACCAACTGATCCTGGCACCCTGCTAAGAGTTCAGATAGACAACTAAGTATATATAGACGTCTGTAATAGTGTATGTGTTTCAAATAGAGTGTAGGCAGAGAGAGAAGCGTTTGCAATCTCGTATTTTCCATCATTCCATGCAATCTTCATTTTGGATATTGGAATGGAATCGCAGTGATGATGAGGTTGATGAAGATTTTTTTTTGCCGATGATTGTCTGTCTACCCCTTTGTTTCTGCCATCCATACGTTTATAGTACAACATGTTGTTCTCTTATGTTGCTGTTGGTCTGGTTGTCTTGCTGCATCATGCATTCTCTCTATGAAATCTTTCGTATGGTTTCGTATAAAGGTGGGAGTCGGGCCGGCACAGCCCGACCTAGGCCTACCATGCTTCGGGCCTCGTCGGGCCGTGCCGGCCCAGGCCTACCGTGCTTCGGGCTGCGTCGGGCTGTGCCGGCCCACTTCGCCTCCGGCCAGGCCCAAGCACGGCCCAAAGCCTATCGTACTGGGATCGTGCCAGCCCAAGCTCAGCCCAAAATTACTATAGAGGCCGAGGCGGCGATGGTGGTGGCGACCGCCATCTTCATTCCTCTCGTGCCCGCCTAATTAAGAACCTAGTTAAAATTGAATTAATTGGTAAAAACATGGACACGTAAAAATTTCAGGGAAAAATTGAATTTTTATTGATATTTTACAGATACAATGCTACTGTCTCGTTAAAAACCTTACGCCCCAGAGTGGGATTCCCCGAGTAAGGAAAAGAGTACAATAACAACATGCGTACATACTAACTACTCATCAATATCGAGATCGTTCATGCGTTGAGGTCGACAAGATCGCGCACGATCTCAAGATCCTCCAGTTGATGTTGTTGCTGCTCTTTAGCCAATTCCCAGTCCTTTGCGCATGTGATTGCCTCCACCATCTTAGGCGTGAGGGATGATCTTCTTTCTTCAATTATTCTCCCTACCATGCTGAACATTGCTTTTGAAGAGACAGTGGACAACGGCACCAGCAGAACATCCCGTGCAAAATGTGACAGCACAGGAAATATCCGCTTGTTGTTCTTCCACTACTCGAGCAAATCTATCTTTCCACCGGAAATATCAGGATCGATGTTTGCAAAATCATACTCCAGGTAGTGGTTTAGCTCCGAGACAGAATTCCACACGGGAACTACCTGAGACTGAGAGGACGAAGAACTGGACTTGCCCTTTAGCTTCTTCCACAAGTCGGATGTCAAGCTTTTCTTTCCTTGTTACGTCTGTTGTGAGGCCTCCGATCTCGCGCTGCTGCCGAATTTGTCATAATACATGCGGAAAACACGAAAAAGCTCTTCTTTGGCATGTGCGAAAGCTTCCGAGTAATCAAGACCGAGGTATTCACCTATTCCCTCCATACCGATGTGCAAATCTGGCAACTTTTTCGTAGGATCGAAAATGATAGCAAAGCAATACATGTGTGAAATAGAACCAAAATATTTAATAAATTTTTCCTCCATTTGTGCAACAGCATGAACTAAAAGTGGATCATTCCTAGATTTGTCAATCTTATTTGCAATTAACCAAATATATTCTATAACTAAGGGAGAGGTAGGGTAATAAATACCGGATAACATCTTTGTTGCTTTATAAAAAGGTTGTAAAAACTCTCAAAAACAACTAGCAATCTACCAATCTGAATTAGTAATGACTAGTTCATTGTCTTGAGAGTTAGCATTGACAAAAATGGATATGACATGTTCATACCCTTGTAACTTCTTTAACATGATATAGGTCGAGTTTCACCTCACCTTCATGTCAAGACCGAATTTTCTTGGCTCCTTTCCATTGGCCGCGCAATAATCCGCGAACCTGACTGCCACTTGTGGGGAATTTGTGAGGTAGCGAACGGCGTCGCGTATATTGTTAAAAAATCCGCCAATCGCTTGCAAACCATCTTGAACAACAAGGTTCAAGATATAGCATACGCATCTTTGGTGGAGAACATAACCACCAATATACGTCTGCAATCTTGGGGTGAGGATGTTCATAGCAGTCGTGTTGGCTAATGCGTTATCAAGTGTTATACAAGCAATCTTATTATCTATATTAAAATCATCAAGTACGTGTAATATACGCTCAGCAATGGCCTCTCCTGTGTGATTCGTTAATTACCTTAAACCCTATGACTCTCTTGTTTAGCTTGTAATTGTCGTCTAAATAATGGGCTACAACACTAAGGTAGACACTTCTCTGATGTGATGATGTCCAAATATCTGAAGTTATAGCAAAAGAAAACTGAACTTGTAGGAATAGTTCTTTAAGCTCTGCTAGTTCCTTACGATACATCCGTAAAATATCAGATGTAGTAGTTCTCCTACTAACATGTTAGTACTGTAGGCAAAAGCCGCGTTGGATCATTTTTTCACGCGCGACTTTCACCCATCCTAATCGGTTGATCTTCTGCAACAATATATCTAGCAATTTCCTCACGAGTAGAAAGCGGGTTGTATACCCAAGTACTTACAGAGCCATCTACCTCGAAGTTTAGCTGTGTTTGTACTCCTCCCCCTCGGCTTTGCGCTCGATCTTGCGCAAGCATGCTTTGTAGTGTCGGCTCAAGTGTCCTGTCCCTGCAGCTGCACGAGCAGATAATTTAGCTTGACAATAATTACAGGTTGCGATATCTACCGTTTGGTCGTCTTGGATTTCTTGGCTCTAGGTCATGTGCTTCCAGCAATTCGCCCTTCGTCCATACCCGTCAATGTTGCCGTCCGTGGACGCGGGAGAGAACTCTGGAGGCCCCATTGGCTCCGGACCGCCCTGGTACTCCTCGTAGCCCTCCGTACCGTCCATATGACGATCATCCATGCCGTAGTCTCCCATGCTTGGCGAGAACTGGCGAGCATCAACGGGAGTCGGAGCCGGGGGAGGACTTGGGGAGCGGCGACGAGAGCTTACACTAAGTCGCCCTGCTATCATTTTTGTGCTCCTACTCCTTGGTGCTCCTACTCCTTGGTAGCATAATGGATGGATAAATGGTGAATAAATGGGGGAGAGTAGATGGATGTTGAAGAAATGAGGAGAGTGGATGGATGATGAATAAATAAAAGTTGATTTTTGTATGGTGAAGAAATGAGGCCAGTGAGTTGATTTTCGTATCCACGGTGAGCACTGAGCACGACAAATGCTTGGTGATTTTATAGGCTCGGTGAGTTGCCAAACGTTGAGTTTCTAAACGTTGCAAAACAATGAACTGTGCTTGCCCGTTTGAAAGCTAAGCTGATTTGAAAGAAAGCAAAGCATATTTTGGACTCTCTCTGTCTCCCCCACTCTCTCTCTCTCTCTCTCTCTTTTTCGCGTCCGGCTCGGATTCCCCCCCCCGTTTCTCTCTCTCTCTTTTCCCCCTTGCACGGCCCCTAGCCCCCGCCTCGCCCCTCCTCCTCCCCGCCGCCTCCCCACGGCCGCCTCCCGTGGCGTGGCCTTCATTGTCGGCCCCCTTACGTGAGGCGTAATTGGACCGCTAGAGGCGCGAGGCCGACGAAGAGTGGAGGTTGGAGGCGGGGCGTCGTCGACGACACGTCGTTCTTCAACCTCGAGTTCGCGGTGCCGGCGACGAGCGAGGCCGCGTCGGACGCGAGCGCGAGGAGACGGACGCCGAGCCCGACCCCTCGCCGTCCCTTCCCATCACCCTTCCACGCCCTTCCCGCCTCCTCCCGCGGCGGTCCGCGCCGCAATGGCCGTCGTCGTCGCTGCGGTGTGCGCGCGCTCGCCCAGCGTCGGACCGGGCTGCTGGGCCGGCGGCGCGACGCGAGGCGGCGGGGGCGTGTCGGCCGTGTGCCAAGCGTGTCGTGCCGGTAGGCGAGGCGGCTTGCGCGGCCCGACACGGCGGGCCCACCATTCGGGCCGGACCAGCTTAGCCTGTCACGTGTCGGGCCGGGCCGTGCTTCAACCGTGCCAGGCTTTGAGCTGGTTCGGAAAAGCACGATCAGACTTCCACCTCTAGTTTCATAGTACGTCAGCACCTCAACGGATAAATTCTGTATTGTTACCACTGTTCCGGATGCATGAATCCTGGGCTAGAAAATCCGTGGAATGGTATAGCGATTGGCCTTCTGTGAGTGACATCTAGGTAATGTCATTTCAAGTCATTTCAGTTATACTATTCACCATTGACAAACTTGGGTAAATGTTTATTCTTGCCGGCCTACGTTGATGGGCGACATCTCAAGGCCCAACCACTTATCTTGGGTCTATAGCCTACGTTGATGCATCCGGCACACCCAGAAAAAAGGGGCCCATTTCACATTGAAAATCTACACGAGGGCCGCAGCGATGGCTAACGTGGACGTAGGGAGTCACAAAGAGCGGACGTAGGGAGCCGTTTGATCGCAAATTAACCACACAGATAAGGGCATGTTTTGGAACGTAGGAATTTTGCATAAAAGAAAACAATTCTTTTAATATTCCTGTAGAATTCCTTCGTTCCAAATGTTGTGTCAGTTTACTTAAAATTATAAGAAGTTCAGAAAAGGGATGCCCCTGCCTTCTTGGTGAGTCCTTGAAAATCAATCACTTGAATAAGGACCTGTTGGGATGCAGGGATTTTGCATAAAACAAACACAATTCCTCCTAAGCCCCTATGAAGCTTCTACGTTGCAAAGGGGCGTAAATGTAATTTGGGTTGTAAGGACATCTCCGTTGCATGATGGCTAGATGAGAGTGTGTCCTACCTTATAATAATATAAGCCACCGTCCTCTCCAATGTCAACAATGTATGGCTGCTTAAATGGACCCAGAAACGCATACGCGGATCCAGCCCCGTATGCCTCCGACCCCGATAATCTTTAGAACCCTTAAAAACAAACAATTATCCCCCCTCTCTCTCATCCAGGGTGGGTGGGCGTCGACGTGTGGCGGACTCAAAGCCACCGGCCACCTTGAAGTGTTGGGGATCAGGTTCAGAGAAGGCATGCTTGTGTCTTTTTTCTTTTTCTTTTTTTTCTCAGCCACGCAGGGGGCTCGAATCCCACGGGAGTAGTAGGGGCCCCCTAAAGACGAGGAGATGCATGAACGCGAAACTCCCCTTTCGCAATACTCGTATGGCAAGCTGACAGGACGGCCACACAGTGCACCTGTCGGTTTCAGGAAACCACTTCCTCCTGATCCGAGCAGTCGCGTCGGACGTCGGGGCATGCAGCAGCCCGTGCAAAACATTGAGCCGTACGCTGCCGTTTGGTAGCGACCGAGACCCACTGTCGCGTGACGGCGACCGGACGGCGACCGAGATCCCTGGCCAGATCGGAATGTTCCCCGGTGTCGCCGTCGCACGAGCGTCCGTTCAGCTCAGGGTACGCGTCGTACCAGCTAGCTGCACCACCGCACTGCAGCGTGCCTGCCGATCCAGATTTGACTCCGAGAGACCTGTCGCTAGCTTACTGGCACAGGCCACGCATGCATCCTGACATACTTAGTGCAACACAGCGGTGACAACCATCACTGGGCACTGTAGTGAGCGATAGGATGAGCCATAAATTCAGTGTTAAGTAAATTTCACTTTACACCGTATAATTTTATTATAGTCTTTTCATTTTACATAACAAAAAAACATTGTATCAGCGCCGATAGGGAAATTGGAGAGGCGCGCAGGGATCTTGTAGCCGGCAAGGCACGCCCAGCGAGACGGCAACGACCCAAAAAATGGAGAGAGCAGAATCGCTTGTACGCGCAAGTTTGGAGCACAGAAACACCATTCCGGCTTCATCAACCTTTACGACGCACGACTGCTGGAGGCAAAAGGAAAAGGGGCAACGGCGCAGGGGAGGCTCTCTCCATCCCATATCTCACCGCCGCCCTCTGTGCCACTATTCACCGTCGGCGAGCACCAAAGGAGTCAGTCAAATTCTTGATCTGGTGTGAAGTGCAAGTCATGGTAAGAAGATATAGTGTAAAGTGAAAAAGATTTGTTAAGAGTTGTGCAAAGTAAAATCATAGTAAAATTAAATAATCCAAAGTTTAGTATATATGTGTGACCCTTCGTGGGCACGTCATGAGGACACCAGAAACGTAAAGTACACTGTTGCACGATGAGTGAAGCTACATTAGCAGTAAAAATATCAAACAAGCATGGGCCTTGGCCTGTCACCGATGGGGGGCAAGGAGAGAGCTTAGTTCTTGGGCAGTACTGCAGAGTGGAAATTCAGTCTCAGGTATGATGAGGAGGGAGACAAACAGCAAGGGACCATGCACCAACTAACACCCTACCGTCCATGCACCAGCGCTGAGGATACGGGGGAGGCCACCCCACCACACCACATGTTCCCCTCCTGCACGTGTGCATGCATGCATACATGCTCGGCCGTTGGCCTGGCCCTGCCATGAATGAATGAATTCATCAGCCATCATGCATCCAACCTACTACTGTTTCTTTTGCAATTATTCTCGGTTAGCAATCTTGACAACTGTTTAAGTGGTGTCTTTTGTTATTATTACGCATGGAAAATCTGTTCAGGATCCTATTCTAAGTAGGGCCTTGCATCCCATTATATGTTTCATGATTTCGACCAAGATTCACACATCACGTGCCAATCCAAGAGATGGATGGATGGATGGATGGATGGATTATGTATAAACCCCAGCTATCTATCCCTTCATGAGCGCGTCGTTCCAGTTTTCTTCTGAATCCATCTCTGTTCAACCATGCACCAAACCCAACCACCCAAATTGAGACAGGGCAAGCCATACATGCGTGCAAAAACAAAGCCGCTTCATTGTGAGCTAGCACATACCAGTACGTACGTACGTACGTACAATTGCCCCGAGCGTGCACGTACGTACGACGTCGCACCTGGAGGCCAGATCGCTCTACGAAAATTCAGGGGGACGCAACGCTGGGACCGCACATGGCCGTGCACCCTGGGGCACGCACGCACGGTCCCCTTCTGTGGTGAAGACACGGTCGCCGTCCACGCACACGACAAGCTAGCTAACTAGCGCACGGTGCTGCCGTACTGGCAGACAGATGCATGCCTACACCTGAGTTTTGGTTTATCTGACACTGTTTAGCGTAATAACAGTAAAACTAGCCCTCTTCGAGGTTACAGTACACCTGTGCGGCGAGGTCTATGACCCGATAGACAGGCCCATCATAGGCATCCGGTGGACTGCTGGCAGGTTACGCTAGGCTAGAGACAAACCGATGAGGTGCTACCCTGTGCTCCGCAACGAGTTCGAGATGTTGCACGATGACAACATTATATGGTCTCTATGGAGCCCACGGTTCGTGGAGGCGATAGCACCGCACGAACTGTCTATGCAATCACTACTACAGAAAGGGTCATCACAGACGGTTTCGTGAGCCGTTTGAGTTTATGGGTCAGTAATAACATGAGGTCATCATAGACAGTTTTCAAACCATCTGTGACGCATACTATCACATACGGTTTTCGAACCATCTATGATGCGGACTATCATATACGGTTATTAACTCAGAATCTTCTGTGATTTGGACTATCACAGACGGTTATTAACTCAGAACTATCTGTGATAGTTGACTATCACAAACGATTTATAGATAAAACTGTCTGTGATAGATGATGTATCACATACGATTTTTCCTAAGAAATCGTCTGTGACATTCTTTTGTATTGCTAAATCGATTTATGCTTATTGGTTAGCCTCAGGAAATGCTAGTTATGCCCTCTGAAACAAGCAGAAATACAACAAGTACATGTATACATCCAATTCACATTCATTATTTCAGAAACAAGCACATCCATTTCATAAATAAATTAACTCAAATGAATTAAAATTAACCATTCATGAACAAATACACGCATGTAATATTAAGTTCAATCTTATCCCAATCAGTTCAATCTACATTGTGGAACTCCCCATATGACACATTCTCATATACATAAATGCAAATTCATATATGACACATTCTCATATACATAAATACAAATTCAGAACATATGACACATAAATATTTCACTCATCATTCCACTTGCTTGTTTCCTTTAAAAATTAGCCCTTCATGATGATTGACGCGTATGTAGCTAGTTTCGTCACGTTGTTGTTCCTCGACCCTTATGCGTTTTCGAAAGGAGGCAACTCGTCAAATTGATTGTATTCTTCCTTGTCCACTTCATTCTCAACTCCGATAATCCTCCTTTTCCATGAAGAACTGTGTGGCGCTTCTTATTTGCCTAGTTGGTTACATAGAAGATTTGAACAACTTGGTTAGCGAGTATGAAAGGTTCGTCTTTGTATCCGACACATTCGAGGTCCACGATAGTGACGCTGTACTTGTCTACCTTCACCTGCGGGATCTTGAAAAGCACGTAGTCGAGCTCCCAAATCTCATCTATAAACATGGGCCCGCACTCTCATAATTTGAACAGTGATATGGACCATGATATCAAAAAAACGACAGAGGGAAATAGATATCAAGATGACATAGAGTCATCATCGCCTCGTCCTGCAGAGCATCTAGTCCTTCAGGATCGATGACCTTCTGAGGTATTGTGTTAATGAAATAACACAGCTTCATGATTGTCTCTTGGACATTAATCGATAAAATACTTCTAATTATAACAAGGAGCATCTATGTCATCATCACATTACAATCATGAAACTTCATGCCAATTAACTTTAAATTTTCCATCGAAACAAGTTTCTTCATGCTGGCGGAGTAACCAGACAGAACTTTCACAGCATGCAAGCACTGGCACAATTCAGTTCTCTCGACCTTGGACAGAGTGTAACAAGCAGGGGAGAGGTGTGTTCATCCTTTATTGGTCTTTGTCGGCGCTAACTCAGGTCTGATATCCATATCAACTAAGTCAAACCGTGCGTTGACAGCATCCTTTGTTTTGTCATGAATGTTCAGTAAGAGACCAATCAAGCTATCACATGCCACTACTATGAAACAGACAATAGAAGTGCGCCTGAGCGGTTCTTCGTTAACATCTGTGATGTGGGAAATATCACGCAGTTCTTTATACGAAAATGCAGTGATAATGGTACTCATCACAGACGGTTCTTTATACGAACCGTCTGTGAAGTATCACAAACGGTTCTTGTAAAGAACCGTCTGTGATATACTACCACTATAAATAGATGCTCCCGAAAGGCCCCCGCCCATTCCATTTGAGGCGCCGCCACATTCTTCTTTGCCTCCTCCCCCGTTGTGCCACCCTGCTGCTGCTGCCTCCTCCCCATTCGCCACCACATTCTTTGGCGGTGCCTCCTCCCAGTTGTGCCACCCTGCTGCTGCTGCCTCCTCCCCCATTACGCCACCCTGCTGCTGCTGCCTCCTTCCATGCATATTGCTGCCCATTCCGTTTTGAGCTGTCACCCCTGCTTCCTCCTCCCCTATTGCGGCACCTCTGCTGCCTCCTCCCACATTGCGCCACCTTGGAGAGAAGGGTAACGATCTGTAACCCTTTATTTTTGCTTTAGACTAATCACTAATGTGTAACGATCTGTAACCCTTTATATTTGCTTTATACTAATCACTAATATGTTTGGTCATTATGAAGGGTACTTACGGTTTATTAATATAATTTAACACTAATTAATTTGTTACATGCGTATACGTGTAGATGGACCAAAACTGGATGTACATTGAGAACCGTGTGAGTCAAGAGTATATTAATGGCGTGTTTGCTTTTAGAAGAGCCGACGAGCAGGATATGTTGAAGAAGGTGATAAAATTTATGTACTGTCCATGCATTGATTGCGGTAATATGAAAATGTTTAACAACCCGGCGCAGATCAAAGCTCACTTAATACGAAGGGGTTTCAAAAAATGATATACATGTTGGAGCGATCACGGTGAAGAGTGATTATACCTGGAAGTCGAGAATGACGACATCGCCGAGGAAGTCAACGATATGCAGGGTATGGAATGTGCTTTTGATGAGGATAGGTCACATGATGACAATCTGGATCAGATGCTATGCGATGCAGAAGGGAACTACGGTGAGAGAGAGTTTTGTAAATTCAAGGGCTTAATGGAGGACTCGGGGAAACCTTTGTTCCCTGGCTGCAAGCTGGAATACACAAGGTTGTCAACCGTGCTTGAAAAGCTAAAATTGAAGGCAAGCAATGGTTGGTCCGACAAGAGTTTTGCGGCGTTGTTAGGTCTCTTAGCTGACATCCTTTCGGAGGGAAACGTGTTGCCCAACACGACCTACCAAGCTAAGAAGGTTCTTTGTCCATTGGGAATAGAAGTAGAAAGAATATATACATGTTCGAACGATTGTATCCTCTACCGTAAAGAGTATGCAGACATGCATGTATGTCCCGTGTGCAAAGCATCCCGATACAAGCGCAAGAATATTGCTAAGGCGAAGCAAGGACCTCCTACTAAGATGTTGTGCTATATGCATGTGATCCCATATTTGAAGCGTTTATTTGCGAACCGAAAGGAGGCAAGATTGATGCGTTGGCACTCGGAGGAGTGTAAGAAAGATGGGAAGCTCAGACACCCTGCTGATTCTGCCCAGTGGAGAAACTTCGATCGAAGCTTCGAAGAGTTCGGTGCGGAACTCGTACTATGGGTTCGTAGAGGAGATTTGGGAGCTCGACTATGTACTTTTCAAGATCCCCCTGTTTCGATGTCATTAGGTTAAACTTCCACAGGGCGTGAAGGTCGACAAGTACGGCGTCACTACTGTGGACCTCAAACGTGTCGGATACAAGGACGAACCATTCGTACTCGCTAAGCAAGTTGTTCAAGTTTTTTATGTAACGGACCTAGCAAATAAGAACCGCCACATAGTTCTTCATGGGAAAAGAAGGATTGTCGAAGTTGAGAATGTCGTGGATGAGGAAGAGTACAATCAATTTGACGAGTTGTCTCCTTTGGGAGCGGCATCTAACGCTCAACCTTCGTAGAACTCTTCTTCAAAAGCGGTGACGACTCCTCCATACATTGATTTGATTAGCAAGAGTGAGTACACCGTACTCGCAAGTCATACCACGAATGCATTTATACATGATGGCTTATTCCAAAGGAATGGCTTCGTGGTTATTTTGCGAGAAATGCAACATTTGCAATTGAATACAAATAATAGATTGAAAGCATAATTCAAAACAAATAGACAATAATAAGTTAACAATTGATTTCACAAAGGACACACAGTCTAATCAAGTTCTTTCACACAGCTGAACAAGTTATCTCACACAGCTGACCCTTCCCAATTGTTTAATGAAAAACTACCCCTCGTGTGAAATTCAGAGCATGTCCATAGCCGGACGCGGCTATTCGAATAGATTGATTAAAACACTCTGCGAGTTTGTACACTTTACCCACACGATGAAACCAACCGGATCGAGTTGATCACAACAAAACCTTTCGAGAGACTTCATCTCAAACAATGACACTCCCGATGTGCTTTACCGGTAGTCAATTTGTACACACGACCCTTGGAGCGACACACACACTGTTGGGATGGATGCACGAATCCGTCCGCGATGTGACATATCACACCTCCAGCCCATCACACAGCTTAAATACAACTGAGTTGTCAATGTCAAGACTCCATAACTTACTAAGTCAAGGCCCAGCCCATACTAGGCATGTGGTCGTACAGTAAGGCCCAGTTCAATGGCGCACAAAGTTAAGTCCTTAATTGACTAAGGCAAGACTTCCATTTTAACCCAAATCACAAAGTTTAATAAGCACACAGCTCCACCATTCACACAGAATCCACCACTTGCCTCACCCAAATCTTTTCCCACCTGTTGGTTAAGTGCAACACATGCCATCAGCGAGTAACAAAGACCTGACACATGATTCATTCATCACACAGCCCATAATCACTTAGTCAAAATTATAATTGCAACTCTCATGAAATGATGACTCGTGGCATGGCTAAGCAGTCTAATCGTCTCTAACCAACCCACGTTGGTGCTACGATAATACCAACTAATAATTAACCAACCTAGGGTGACAAAAGATTATGGCATACAATAGACAATGTGGCATAACAATTTGGATTAATAACTATACCCAAAAGCATTTAAATAATTACTTGATATAGAATGCAATACATTGAAATAAAGTATTTTGAAAACGGGGTTCAAAATAATCAAAGGTATAACTTGCCTTGGAATAGATCTAGATATTGATCTTGGTCTTGAGGTGCTCCTTCTTACGCAAAATTCCCAAGTATCGGCGTCTACTACATGAAACGAGACAAAAGAAATAAAATAAATAAGTAACAGAGGCAAAACAAACTCCAAAAATCAAATAAAATTCACCATTAAATAGATCTTAATTTTATATGAATTTACAAATTTGAATGGGCTCAATTGGAGTTCGGATGCAAAAGATATGGGCTTTGGAAGATTTAAAAATTAATTAAACCCTAATTTGGATTTTCTCGAATTTCCCGAATTATTTTTATAAAGAAAAATCGAATTATTGCGCAATGCTTGCGTCGTAGAATTTCCGAAAAGAATTAAATTTTAAAAGAAAGCGGCAGTGGGCCCCCATCGTTGCTTTCGACCACGGTGGACCAAATCCACCGAGCCGAGGGATCTGGGAGCCGGTGGATTGGGCCACGCGGACGCCATGTGGCTGCCACGCAGGTGACACGCAAGCGCCAGAGGTGACGGGGCACCGGCATGGCTGCGATGACGCACGCCAAGCGGCGCTCTGGGACCGAGGGCTCGCCGGCGTTCGGCGGCGACTTCGGCGCCGGCAAGCCCAAAAGCAGGTTAGCAAGGGCGGTGAAGCTCTTGGAGGTGGACGGCGGAGCTCGGTAACGGCCAGCAGCGGGCGCGAAGAAGGTGGCGGCGCGCGAGCTCCGTTGTCGGACGGTCCGAAGAGCAGCGGTGGAGGCGTCCTCGCGGCGGCGGCGGCGCCGAGTAGCTCGGTTGTTGCGATCACGAGAGGGCCGGCGGACAACGGAAGTCTGGAGGCGGCGAAATCCGGCGGCGAAGAGGTTCTTGCGGCGGGCGAACCTTCGGGCAATGCGGCCAAACAAAGACGAAGGGGCGGCGCCTTAGGGTTTTAGTGGAGGAGGTCGGGCGAAGCTTTGAGTACGAGCCCGCCTTAAATAGGCGAGGTCGGGCGAATCCACGAAGAAAGCGGCGGTAGCAAATGGTGAGGCGAGTCCCGCGCGGAGAGTCCGTGGAGACGACGGCACGCGGCATCGACATCGGTCCCAGCGGCAATGAGACGGCGAGGCGCGCGGCGAAGCGGCGGCAGCCGGCGATGGAGATCCTGCTGAGGTGAGCGAAGCGAGGCGAGTAGCGTGCGAAAGGGCTGATTTGCGAGGAAGGGTCACGCGGCGATGATCCAAGGCGCAAGGCGGGCGAGGCTCAAGGAAGCGGGAATAGTGTTGGGCGGCCCAAGATCATTCGAAGGATTTTCTTTTGATTTTTCTTTTAAATAAATCCAGAAAATACAAATAGTAAATAGAAAATAGCAAATGACTTTGGAAAAATTCCAGAAAATTCTATAAAATATATCCAAGCATATAGAATCTAAATAAAATAATTTTGGCAATTGTTGGTGTTGGGATTAAGCACATTAAATCAATTTGTCCTTGAAGTCCATATTAAGCTTTTTAAATTAATATTCAATAAATCCAAATGGTGAATTTTCTTGCTACCATTATTTAAAAGATTTTTAAAACTCTGAAATTTTGGGATGTTACATGCGTTGACACCATCCTTTGTTTTGTCATGAATGTTCAGTAAGAGACCAATCAAGCTATCACATGCCACTACTATAAAACATGCAATAGAAGACGCACAGACGGTTCTTCGTTAACCGTCTGTGATGTGGACGTATCACAGACGGTTCTTTACAAGAACCGTCTGTGATAGGCATGTATCACAGACGATTCTTGTAAAGAACCGTCTGTGATATACTACCACTATAATAGATGCTCCCGACAGGCCCCCCTGCCCATTCCATTAATAGATGCTCCCGACAGGCCCCCTGCCCATTCCATTTGAGGCGCCACCACCTGTTGCTGCTGCTGCCTCCTCCCCCGTTGCGCCACCCTGCTGCTGCTGCCTCCTTCCCCGTTACGCCACCCTGCTGCTGCTGCCTCCTTCCATGCACATTGCGGCCCATTCTGTTTTGAGCTGTCACTCCTGCTTCCTCCTCCCCCATTGCGGTACCTCTGCTGCCTCCTCCCACATTGCACCACCTTAGAGAGAAGGGTAACGATCTGTAACCCTTTATTTTTGCTCTAGACTAATCACTAATGTGTAACGATCTGTAACCCTTTATATTTGCTCTATACTAATCACTAATATGTTTGGTCATTATGAAGGCTACTTACGGTTTATTAATATAATTTAACACTAATTAATTTGTTATGTGCGTATACGTGTAGATGGACCAAAACTGGATGTACATTAAGAACCGTGTGAGTGAAGAGTATATTAATGGCGTGTTTGATTTTAGAAGAGCCGTCGAGCAGAATATGTTGAAGAAGGGGATAAAATTTATGTACTGTACATGCAATGATTGCGGTAATATGAAAATATTTAACAACCCGGCGCAGATCGAAGCTCACTTAATACGAAGGGGTTTCAAAAGGATATACATGTTGGAGCGATCCGGTGAAGAGCAGATTATCACGGAAGTCGATAATGACGACATCGCCGAGAAAACAACGATATGCGTGGTATGGAATGTGCTTTGATGAGGATAGGTCGCATGATGACAACTGGATCGGATGCTATCGCGATGCGAGAAGGAACTACGGTGAGAGAGAGTTTTGTAAATTCAAGGGCTTAATGGAGGACTCGGAAACCTTTGTTCCCTAGGCGCAGGTTGGAATACACAAGGTTGTCAACCGTGCTTGAAGCTGAAATTGAAGGCAAGCAATGGTTGGTCCGACAAGAGTTTACAAATGACGTTGTTAGGTCTCTTAGTGACATCCTTAGGAGAAACGTGTTGCCCAGCACGACCTACCAAGCTAAGAAGGTTCTTTGTCCATTGGGAATGGAAGTAGAAAGAATACATGCATATCCGAACGATTGTATCCTCTACCGTAAAGAGTATGCAGATATGCATGTATGTCCCGTGTGCAAAGCATTCCGATACAAGCGTAAGAATATTGCTAAGGCGAAGCAAGGACCTCCTGCTAAGATGTTGTGGTATATGCATGTGATCCCACATTTGAAGCGTTTATTTGCGAACCGAAAGGAGGCAAGATTGATGCGTTGGCACTCGGAGGAGCGTAAGAAAGATGGGAAGCTCAGACACCCTGCTGATTCTGCCCAGTGGAGAAACTTCGATCGAAGCTTCGAAGAGTTCGGTGCGGAACCGAGGAACATAAGGTTAGGGTTGAGTACGGACGGAATGAATCCTTTCGGTAACATGAGCAGCCGACATAGCACCTGGCCCGTGAATCTATGTATGTACAACCTTCCTCCTTGGCTGTGTATGAAGCGGAAATACATTTTGATGTCATTACTTATCCAAGGGCCGAAGCAACCTGGGAACAATATTGATGTGTACCTAGCACCATTGTTGGAAGATCTTGTGACACTTTGGAATGAAGGGGTACAAGTATGGGATGCGTACAAACGAGAGAACTTCACTTTACGCGCCATGTTATTCTGCACCATCAATGATTTTCCTGCCCTTGGTAACCTGTCGGGGTTCGGTACAAAAGGAGCCAAAGCTTGTCCGCACTACTTAGATGGTATCGAGAGTGTATGGCTCAACAACTCGCGTAAAACTGTGTATATGCGTCACCGTAGGTTCCTTCCCAGGATTCACCCATACCGCAAGATGAAGAAACAATTCGACGGAAATAAGGAGGACGGTTCAGCTCCAAGGGCTTTTAGAGGGAAAGAGGTCTATGATATGGTTAAGGATATCGATGTTGTGCTTGGAAAGGGACGTAAATTAAGGACCCCTCAGAAAAATATCTGGAAGAAGCGGTCAATTTTTTGGGACTTGCCTTATTGGGAGCACTTAAAAGTTCGCCACTGCATCGACGTCATGCACGTGGAGAAGAATGTATGTGATAGCTTGATTGGTCTCTTACTGAACATTAGTGGCAAAACGAAAGACGGTGTTAACGCACGGTGTGACTTGGTTGATATGAATAAAAGAACCGAGTTAGCACCGAAAGAGACCGATAAAGGACGAACATACCTTCCCCCAGCTTGCTACACTTTGTCCAAGGCCGAGAGAAATGAACTGTATCAAAGCTTGCATGGTGTGAAAGTTCTGTCCGGTTACTCCGCCAATATTAAGAAACTTGTTTCCATGAAAGATTTGAAATTAATTGGTATGAAGTCTCATGATTGTCATGTCTTGATGACACAAATGCTTCTGTTGCAATTAGTGAACATCGTACTATGGGTTCGTAGAGGAGATTTGGGAGCTCGACTATGTACTTTTCAAGATCCCCTGATTCGATGTCATTAGGTTAAACTTCCACATGGCGTGAAGGTCGACAAGCATCGAGACCATCGGCGTCACTCGATCTAGTGGACCTCAAATGACCCGTGTCCCGGATACAAAGACAGGACGAACCATTCGCACCGTCTCGCTAAGCAAGTTGTTCAAGTTTTTATGTAACGGACCTAGCAAATAAGAACCGCCACATAGTTCTTCATGGGAAAGAAGGATTGGGAGTCGACTAGTTGAGAATGTCGTGGATGAGGAAGAGTACAATCAATTTGACGAGTTGTCTCGCTAAGCAAGTTTTCAAGGAGCGAAGCGCATCATGGGAAAAAAAGGAGGAAGAACGTGGATGATGAAGCTAGTTATAGGAAGAACCCGCGTCGATCATCATGAAGGACTATATTTCAATTAAGCATGTATTCCATTGTAATTTGATGTTAACATGGAAATGTGTCACGTGTTATGGACCAGTGCTAAATTGGTCAAACTGCCATGTGTTGGGCGGTCCAACCGATTTCCCTTTGAAATGATTCTGTCATTGTAGTTCCGCCGTTGATAAACGGAACTACCGGTGTCGTGAGAGTTACGAAGTTCTTGTGGAACGTTTATTCCAGAGAAGCACATTTTTGGTGTGGGTCAATTTGCCTCGGTCGGTCGGACCGCCACCCTTGGCGGTCTGACCGATTTAGCACTGGTCCATAACACGTGACACATTTCCATGTTAACATCAAATTACAATGGAATACATGCTTAATTGAAATATAGTCCTTCATGATGATCGACGCGCATATAGCTAGCTTCATCACTGGGTTCTTCCTCCAGTCTGATGCCGTCTTACGCGAAGAGGTCGTAGCCAGGCGCTCGGGCAAGCTCTCTAGTTAGATTATCGAGTAGATCGCTGATATATTGGAGTTCTTGAGCTTCCTCTGACTGATATTGAAAGCGCTCAGGCAGATTTCTCTGAGTTGCTATTCTTCTCTCTTGACTTGTCTCAGGATCGTTCATGTCCGATCCTTGAGTTTGCCTCAATGAAGTGTGATTATCTCGAGGATTTCTCGCATGCTCATCAGACTGTTGACCTTGTTCATTATCGGAGGTGTTCTTACCATTACCACGAGGGGTCGCAATGTTTTATCGTAGGGGAGTATCATCAGTCCCGCCTCTAGGAGAGTGATCATCACCTAGGGGAAGGACAAAGACCTCCCGTTGATGACCTCCATTTGCGCTCGAGGCCTCATCGCTTGAAGAGTAGTTGAAAGACACTGTCTAGCGACTTGGAGCAAACCCCTCCAGGAAGGGGAATTCCGGGTTATAACCGTCTCCATCCGCAAATGAGCCCTGCTATAGGATGATCGAACTCGCAGGAAAAGCATGTTCGACCCCATCCTCTGTGGGGCTAACCGGAGAGACAGTACCACCAGGTGCTGATGAAGCTCCGGAATGATAGCTTCCAGGACTTGTCGTGCCAGGTCGGACTGCCTTAGGTGGTCTTGAACATTTAGAGGGAGAGGTCTCGCCATGTCCTGGATCTGCTTCGGAGCAGCCCTGATTGTGGTCGGATTGACCCTTGCCCTTTGAGGAAGTTGGTTCCTCATTTGGACCTAACGTTGTGGGGATAAGGATCCCTCCTCAAATCCATTAGTGGTATGGTCTCCTAGAGAATGATCTCGAAGTCAATATCACCATCGGATGATACAATACTCGGCTCGTAGTCGAAGCCGGCATCCATGTCGATATCTACGTAATCAGCCAAGTCGAACCAGATTCTCCTCATTCCACTCTACTGCCATGAAAGCGTTAGAGTTGGGAGAAATTAAAGGAAACCTGATGACCAGAAGTTCCCCACGGTCGGCGCCAACTATTAGTGTTTTAGAACCGAACTTACGTAATAATTGTTTGATTCGAGGGTCCTCCAAGACTCAAATCATGCAGAGAGAATAACACAGAGATTTTTATACAGGTTCGGACCTTCTCCGGAGGAAATAATAACCCTACTCTGTGTGGCTATATTGAGAATGCTAGTTACAGATATAGAGAAAACCTAAAATGCAATGTCTTGTGCTCCTAACTGTGTCTTTCTTCCTCTTTTCTTCCGCCGTCTGGTGATTCCTCCTTTTATAGCGTGCTCGAAGCGGGCGACAATTTCTCCAGCCCAAAGGGCGTATCAATGCTCAGATGATGGCGCAGTTACTAGATATTACTATTAGAAAAGTAACATTCTCACGTTGTTAGGCAGTTATCATCAGGATAGAGAGATTAATCGTGTAGTTATTCCAGAGAATAATAGTGTATACTGACTGTTTAGATGCCCTAGTCAATTTGAGCCTACTTGTCTGTAAGCTCTATCGATTATAGGGTGGTTTTAATTAACCTGGTCGTAGAAGTACTTACGACCATGAGGTGATCGTAGAGGAACTTACGATCATGTACTAGTCATAGAAGAACTTACGACTATAGGGTGGTCGTAGCTAACCTGGTCGTAGAAGGACTTACGACCATGAGGTGATCGTAGAAGAACTTACGACTCCAGCTTCTCCCTGATGAACATTAAGGGGCATACTCAAGAACCATATAGTGGTATCATTATCCATAATAAGGATTACAGATAAATAATTAAATAAATATTTCTAGATCCTCGTCATTACCATTTCAAGATTTTGTTGCAGCAGCTAGTTTTGTAGGTATGCACTACTACAACACTTACCTAAACAAAAAGGAGAGGAGACAACCACTCCTGACTGGTTATGAATGGGTTGTTGAGCAACTACACGATGAGAGAGATTGTTACTCGATGTTCCGAATGAGTAGGGTTGTTTGTGATAGTTTGCATGAAACCTTGGTTACAAATTATGGCTTGAAATCAACTAGGACTATGACCTCCGTAGAATCTTTGGCTATATTTTTGTGGACAGTTGGTGGCCCTCAGTCAAATAGTCAAGTTCAAAACCGCTTCAAAAGGTCTACGAAAACAATCAATATAAAGTTTGGTGAAGTCTTATAATGTGACTATCGTTTATCTGAAGATAATATTAGACCAATGGATTCGGAGTTCACAACAGTGCATCTAAGACTTCAAAATAACCGCTTCACGCCTCATTTTAACAATTGCATAGGTGCAATTGATGGCACACATGTATCTGTTGTTGTTCCAGTGGATGAGTAGGTTGCTCACAGTGGTCGCCATGGATATACATCTCAAAATGTGATGGCAGTGTGTGACTTCGACATGACGTTTACCTTTATTGTCGCCGGACGGTTGGGTTCAGCGCATGACACAAGGATTTTCAATAACACTTTGGACAAGTATTCAAACCGGTTTCCACATCCTCCTGAAGGTACTATGCTTCTTTAATCATATAATGAAGATTCAAACGAAAATGATAATTGCATGTATGGAGCTACACAACTTCATCCGAGGTAGTGCTTTACGTGATGAACTTTTTGAGAGATGTGATCTTGACGAAGATTATGATCCAAACGATGCACAAACTGGATCATTTGGAGGGTACGATGCTAATGGATCAGCAATCGATGATGGAGATATGAGTGTCTTCGTGATAGTATTGCTACTTCTTTAATGGTCGCAAGAGGATAAACAGATTACATTAATATGATATGATCAAATATTATTTTGTTACTGTATTATTTTATTCGATTGGCTAATATATGTCTTTCTATATTAATTTCTTTCATTATGTAGTGTCCAAATAATACATGCATGCACGGATGGGCGAAATCTATCTTGTTTCATATGTACACTTGCATGTATCATCATATTTACAAATTTTATGCAAAAAATAAGTTTAAATACATGCTTAAAAAGATCATTCAACCCCTAAAGGGCAATTCAGACTTTTAATTCTTCATACACAACTCAATAGGCTAACATCTTATAAAAAGTCATATTACCGAACACAGGCCCTGTTTGTTTAGGCTTAGGCTTTTTGGCTTATAGCTTAAAGCCAGCTTTTTGGCTTAATTGGCTTATAAGCCCTCCAGCTTTTAAGCCAAGTTTTGGTGTTTGGTAATCTGGCTTTTTATAGGATGTTAGCTTATTGAGTTGTGTGTGAAGGATAAAAAGTCTGAATTACCCTTGAGGGTTTGAAGGATGTTTTTAAGGATGAATTTAAACTTATTTTTTTATGGGATTTGTAACTACGACGATACGTGCAAGTGTACATATAAAACAAAAAAAAGTTTTGCTTGTTCGTGCATATATTAATTATGGACATTGCGTAATGAAAGAAATTAATATAGAAAGACATTTTAGCCAACCAAACAAAATAATATCCGATCATATCATAATAAAGTATCGCTTGGGTCATAATCTTCATTAAGATCACATACATGGTCACTCTATACAATGTACATACATGGTGTGACTCAGTTTCACAGCAAAAGATTTGATTTGTCTGTCATTTTTTACCGACAGTAGAATTAGACAAGACGTGGTGCCATTGCTCATGGTTTTTGATTTGTGAGGTGAAGCCGCTTACCACTTGAGCTTTCATTGGATCCATCCAATCTTTTCAGTACTCTTTCTCAAGTTCCTCCGCATTTGATGGACACCGTAAATAAGATGCAAGTGTACCTCGGTTAGCGATATCTATCCGCATCGCAAATTTTATGATTTTCCAACCATCATAACTTGCTAGTGGCATAACAATTCGTCTTTGAATTTGTCATCCATCCAAATGAAAAGTATGAAGTTTGCTAGTGTCTTATCCACGATAAAACATGTGCGAATGTAAACAGATAAGAGGATGGCCGTCTTTGGTGTAACTAGATAAATTTGCAAACACAATTGAATGCTCCAATGAGAAAAAAAATGTGACATGAAATGCAATGTAATGATCCTTATTTCCCAAAATAAAAAGATACAAGGTAATGATGGCATATCGTTAGATGGAGCATTCTTCAAACATAATAGGTAGAAAAACAGGCTAGTAAACAAAAGCATTTACAGGAAAAATAAAAGGAAAATATATAGTGGTATACAGAAGAACCGGGTTTATCCCACGAAGAAGAACTCAAAAAAGATAAGACATACAATAGCATTTGCTTCACAAAGCAGTTCATCACCTTAAATGAGAAGGCAAGTGGCAATAATGTATCTGGATCGGTTGCCTCCTCGGGAAAAGAGGTATTATGCATCTAACTGATCAAGAGTGCGTGACTTTGTGTCAACTACAAACAATAGCCGCCCTCTCAACAACATAGCATGTATTCACAAGTTCATCTACAATCACAAGTTCATCTACAATCAAGAATCAAAGAACCATAGCATGTCTAACATCACCTAGTCCCAAAGATCTCTTCGCCGTCAAAGTTAAATCAATTTCACAATCTTATTCATGGCAAGCACAAACTAAAACCATATGCTAAATAGCTCAGGCTCATCTACATTTACTAGAGTCATGGTTCTTCGAGGAAGGCGGCGAATGGGCGGCGGCCTCCTCGAGCGACTGAGCTTTGGCGGCGTGGCTTAAAAGCTAAGAGGCTTATAACCTGATTAAGCCAAAAAGTTAGCTTTAAACTATAATTCAAAAAGTCTAAACCTAAACAAATATGACCTATGAACCCCAACAACTAATTATATTCAATGATTTTCTTCCATCAAAACTCATACTTCAGTTAAGTTTCTCAATTTGTGTTTTTCCTTTAAGCTTTTATTATCATTCCTAATGTTTATGGTGTATTAAAAATATAAATAGCCTACATAATTCGTAAATATATTCTCAAGTATGTGAGTTATGTCATTTAATCATATAAATTTTAAAATAAATCTAATTGTGTAGATAAGCGGGCCACCTACTAATTAAGAAAAAGGAATAAGAATACCGGTAGAAAGCAAAGCAGGAAGGGAACAAGAAAGATAATGCTACTTTTCCAGAGGCGAAATCAAGAAAGATACGGTTGGCTAAAACGACAGCAAATGGAACCGAGAGAGAAAAGGCCTCAGGGCTTTTCCTTTGCTGCATCTGCATGCACAAGCACGATGCATTGATCCCTGAGATCGATGCCTGCCTAGCTAGTTCCCCTTTGGATTGGATATTTGGATAAGCCGCTCCTTTTTTTCCCCCCTCTTGTCAAGGTCTGTCCAGGGCCCGATCTAAAGCTAGTAGCTAGATCAGAAGCAGGTCTTTCTTTTTGGTAGCAGTGTTGAAGAAATTGGACATGCTTTTGTAGCTTTTGTGCTAGCTCCTGCATCTGTAAGGGACTGGACTGGAGTAGTCAGTAGTGGAGCGGGGGTGAGGAGTGACTGACTGCTCAGGGTCATGGTCCTAATGACTCATGCAGCTGTCACGAATCTGCTCTCTGCTCCATTTTTTTTTCCTGCCCCTTTTCTCGCTGCACTCGGCCACTTGGCATGCAAGACGACATGGAGTCATGGACTCGGCTCTACTTTTGCATGCATGTCTAGTTGTTATCTGGTGCTTGTGCTTCACATGCAGTTTCATGAGCAACTAACTAGCCGTCTTGCTAGCAGTCTAGCACCAAGTCACCCAACCCAACCACGGACGGACGTGCCGCTCTTGGGAGCTTTCCTCCGCATAAATTCCGCTGAATTTTCTCACTGTAACGCGTTTCCAGAAAAGAGAGGGGACAAGGCATTGTTACGCGTTTACAGAAAAAGAGAGGAGGACACAAGGCGAGAAAGGGAATGAACAGTGTAGCTGCCAAAGGAACCGGAACGAAACACCGCCATTAACAGTACCGCGCAGCTGCGCTACTGTTCTAAAAAAAATGGTATGCTACTAGCTACTACTGCTAGTAGTAGTACAACGTACGCTGAATTGGTACAAGAAGCTTAGATCGATCTACTCGTACCCAAGGTCATATATAATATGATAATATACCACACATCTCCACAGCTGATCCTTGGTAGCCAGTAGCAAAGTTTCTTCAACAAGAATGGGTGAACGCTGTGTAATAGACTTCGAGATGTTTGAAATATTTTTATATTATTATTTCTCTTCAGAATTATGTTTACTGCTTTTGTTTTACTGTTGGTTTAGATTTTTGCGGCATTTATTTTACCACTTCATTATAGTTTATAGGTTACTGTTTCGTCTGAATAAGAATTCTTCGATATTTATAATAAAATTTAGGTTATATATATCCTCGGATACAAAGATCGAGAGAGATTTCCTCTCCTACTATATATAGAAAAAACTTCACAGCTGGCCAAGCTTGATATATATGCACCTGCCAATTAGTGCAGGAAGCTTCTGGAGGAGCCCCATGCCGGTAGGCTGCTGGCATGACCGTTTTTGACGTTCCAAGTTGGGAACAACACTAGTGCCACGCACCGCGCCATATTACTCTTGCAAGCAAAACTTAACCTAATTCCCCAGTCAATGGGCTGAAAATTCCACTGGTAATCGAAATGATCAATAGTGCCCTGCAACTACGATTTGTTTACAGGCGAAAGCGTTTGTCATCACTCATAATGAGTTCTCTATCTCGATATGCTTAGCAATCAAACGTCTAATGCATTTATACATGCCCAAAGATGACAAAAAAAACAAAAAGGAAAAGATTACTAGTACTTTATTACAAAAAGCTCAGAAGGAAGAGAAATAAACAAAAGCCCATAGGTACGTACCCTAAACTGACACTCGATAATTTGCTAACCATTGATTAACGAGGCTTAGCTGACCATTCATAAACCACGGTTTTTCTTCCTCTCTTAATTAGCTGCTCTCTCGATCGGCATAGCTGATAGCTACCTTGGCTTAGGCGACTCCATCAATTGATGCTCATCTTCTTGGCGTTGCTGTTGTTCCACTGCTTGTTCCCGGGGCTCCACTTGGGGCACTTGGGGCTGAAGTACCTGGCCTGCACCCTGCCGTCGAGCAGCTCGACGACCGGCCCGGGGCGCACGCACCGCGGCGCCTTGTACTGGTTGATGGACGCGCCGCGGCTGAGCGCGTAGTCCATGAGCTTGTCGAAGGTGCCGTCCGCCACCACGCGTATCTCGAGGGGCCCTATGGACCGATCGGCGACGCGGCCCTGCCGGTACACGCTGTTCAGGGACTCCTCCACGGCGAGGCAGCAGTCCTCGAACACCGACGCTGGCACCGCCGTCCCGCCCGCGCGGAGCTCCCAGAACAACACGTAGTGGCCAGGAATGGTGCCCGCGTACGCGTAGCTCGTGTACTCAACGAGTGACGCGCCGAACGGCTCCAGGTGCTGCACCGCGTCGGTCACCGCCGCGTGCAGCTCCGCCTCGTCCGTCTTGTCCGAGTCGATGCTCAGCGCCACGTTCTTGCGCCGCACGAAGTTGAACATCGGCGCCTCGTTCTTGAACCCCGCCACCCTCAGCACGTCGCCCACGCGATAACGATATAGCCCTGACACAACCACACACACATGTTAGTCTCACTGTCTTGTAAGTAGACATTGATGTCAGTGCACAGAAGCACAACCGCACCAGGGCATTCGTACCGGAGTAGGTGGTGACGACGAGCTCGTACTCGTGGCCGAGTTTGACGTCGGCGAGGTCGACGAGGTCGCGGTGCTCAGGCTCTGCGGCGGTGGCGCTGTTGCCTGAGTGGACGGGAAGGAACTCGAAGTAGCACATTGTGGGGATGAGGGTGTAGGCGACGTCACTGGGCTTGCACATGGGATTCAGGTTGAGGCCGAAGTAGCACTCGGAGGAGGCGTACATGGTGCAGGTGAGCGGCAGGCCACCGCCGTAGAACTCCAGCGTCGGGATGTACTGCGCCATGGCGCCGGTGACGATGACGTCGATGTACTTTGTGTTGGGCCACACCCTCCGGATGATGCCCTGCCACGACGGCCTCGTGCACTCAGCCTCGATCGCGTCGGCGAGCGCCGGGTCGGCGCGGAGCACCCGCTCGACCGCGCCGCGTACGGCGCGGTCGGTGATCTCGGCGTCGAGCGTGCCGATGCGGATGTCACGGCACAGGCGCGGCCAGTGTTTCTCGAGGAAGTGGATGGCACGGAGAAAGCCGGACGCGAACACCGCTCCGACGCGGAGCACGTCGGCGCGGTGCACGAGGCCGCAGAGCAGCTGCGCGTACATGCTCTGGTACGCGTCCACGCACAGGATGGCCTGGTCGGGGCTCGTGTACACGGTGTATGGGTCGTGAGGACGCTCGAGGAAATGCCGGCTCTTGTAGAAGCTCGTCAGCACGGGCCGCGCCGGCAGCCCGCCCGGCGTGCGCGACTCCGCCTTGACGAAGTAGAGGTACATGGCCTTGCCCTTGTCCAGACCCGGCACCGCCTGGCTCATCACCGGCATGAGCAGGCTGTACAGCAGCGACCGTCGGTCCATCTCCTCCTCAATCGTCGGCATCAGCTTCCTCTCCCCTCCCGACGTGCCCGAGCTGCGCGCGTGCATTACCACACAAACAAACGTCACCAATGAACTTTAATGGCAGGTACGTGCAATGGACATACAAGGATCGATCGATACATACCTGGTGAGGAACTCGCGGATGGGCTTGCCGGAGAGGATGGGCGACGTGTCCCCGTTGGCGATGCGGATGATGTCGGGGAGGATGTCCTCGTAGGTGACGAGCGGCGCGAGGCGGCGGAAGGTCTCGGCGGCGTCGGGCGCGGCGCCCGAGACGCCGATGCGGCGCAGGTACTCGGCCGGCGCGTTCTGCGCCAGGATCTCGACCAGGGCGTGGCGCTGCATCTTGCCCGCGCACGCCGTGACGCGCTCGATGTAGTCGAGCCACTCGCCGTGTGTCTCCTTGCAGGAGCCCGCCGCCCGCGCCGCCGGGGCAGGCACGGCGGTTAGTGGCGCTTCCGGCATGGCACTGCTCTGTACTGTGTGTGTCGTGTAGTGCGTAAGTGTGTAGGCTTATCAACGAGAGTCTCGAGTGACAAACTGACAACTGCCAGGTGAGCGAGTGAGCGAGAGGCTTAAGCGTGTCCTCTTGTGTGACAGACACTCGTGGCGGTGGAGGGCATTTTATAGGGCGATCAGAGGGCAGCGCCGTCTTTTCACGTGTTTGCGTCCTCGCTCCTCACTATTTGTCCGATACGCACGGAAGGGAATATCACTTCAGAAATTGTAACTAGGATAATTGATGAAACGATGAGCAATTGATCATGTTTATGAGAGAATACCTGCATCTTTGTTATTCATTTTCTTCTTCTTCTAGGGTTTGTATTTTTTTTGCAATGTTTTTTCTTCGTGCTTTCATATGGGCCGGGCGTGGTTTATATGATGAGTCACATAAATGATGTGCAGGCTGCTAGTGGCAAGCGGTTTGTTTCCAGATCGCTGAGGCTATCCGGCATACGATTTGCATGATCCCCTTTGATGTGTTATTTTCGAGAAACTTATTATCTGAGCAGTACATAGGTGATTAAATTAATCTTGGTAAAAGGAAAATGGGTAAATGTAACGCACCAGCATCAATCATTGCTGCCACTGGTTCATCCGTCTTGTGTCCCTAGAGTACTGGAGATGATGGCCCAAATCCAAAAATGTCTTGTTTATATGATACTACTGTGGATGCTACATAATATAGAGCTCTTGCCCTGTTTCCCCTGGGCTTGACAACGGAGCAATTTTGTATTGCGTTCAACGCCTCTTCACCAACTTTAATTTGGGGATAATGATAACTTTTCTAAGTAGCAGGTAGCTAGCTAGCTTCACAACAAAGTCCATTTAATAAAGTAAAATTTTTTGCCTTCCGATTAGACAGTGGGACAGCACAGTGCATATATATATAGTCAACACGAGATTTGGGCCGGGTTGCGGCAACTGATGAAGCTTTCTACTATTTACCACATGCTCATTAGTTTAGATTATGTCAATTTTCGACCGGGCAGTGACGAGAAGACCGAGGGAGTATTTTTGCTCTGCTCCGGTGCGAGGGTTGGATGAACAGACTGAATACAAGGAAACGTACGGGCGAGCAAAGCAAGAAGAGGAGAGGGGGCAGCAAATCGCTAATTTGGAGCATGCGGTAAGCAGGCAGAGCAAATCGCCCGGAAATGCACAGGCCGGCAGCGCCCCACAGACACGGCGTACGTGCCGGCAACAGTACGGGTTCCCGGCGAAAACAGCTTGCCCCGCGCTCTATGCGCAGTATGGCGTGTGTGTGTGCGCGCGCGCGCGCAGTACGGAAGTCGCTAATTTGGAGGGAGGGGGGAGAAAAATGCCGGTCTTCTTGCTCACGAAAGCATTGTAGTCTTTTGAGAAGATTATGTACGTGAAACCAATTAAGCTCATCAATCGATCGCCTCGATCTCTTTTGAGATCTGTGGCGCGAGCAAAACTACAAGGCTACCTGACATGCAACCCCGCGTATGCACAGTGTTAGTGATATGCCAAAGAGATAATCATAAATAATTCGAGTTTATAGGTTAAGAGAGCTATTGATCCAATGGGACTAGAATTCTATTAGGCCTACAACGTGGAAGCCCATTAGCATACTCTATAAATATGGAGGCAGGGCTGCAGGCACACTAGGACGAAACCCTGGCCGCCACCTCCCCTTAGCCGTATCCCGAAACCCTAACCGGGCGCGCGGTGCTAGCACACCAGCGCACGGCGTTCCATCCCGAACGTGTGGACTCCGTGGAGGCGCTCTTTATTCTTCTTTGTCTTTGATTAAAAGCGCAAGGCGTAGGACTCGAGGAGGAGACATTCAGTTCGTGAAACGATCAACTGTTCCAACTCTTCTTCATCAACACGTATCTACGTTGGACCGGGCTGCTCCAACTCTTCTTCCGCTGCGCAGCGTATCTAGTGGTAACTATCCATGACTCCCTTACACGTATGTTTTCTGGTTGAACACGGTAGAAGATCAATTGTTGTAGCTAGCGTAGCCTACTTGTTCACCTTTCACACAGGACGCAAGAACAAACATGCCGTGGATCCAACTGTGTTAGTATGTCCCACGCGCGCACTGCAGGCACAGTAGCCCAGCTGTATCAAGTATAAACTCTCAATATGCCATGGGGACAGTTGATCATGCTGCAGTTCATGTGGTAGGTACACTCCACATTAAGGAGAAGCATCACGATATATATTTTTTTTGTAGCAAATAGGTACGCTCTACAATCTTTTTGGGAAGATTAATTACATAATCACTCCCACAAAGATTGAATAATCATCAATTAATAAATTCATTTATCTATGCTATTCATTATGGATAATCGTATTCTAAATAGTCCTCGAAAATACCCCTGGTCGGTGATACCTGCAACAACAAAGGAAAATTACAACTAGTTCAGGTTACGACCATCCTATGGTCGGAAGGTCTGTTACGACCAAGTCGAATCACGACCAACCTATGGTCAATAAATCTCATAGACATGTGGACCTTATCGACTAGGGATCCTGTACACTATGCTCGACCAACATCTCCTCATCTATGACAATAACCGCTCAGCGAACGTGCAGGGAGAATATCTCACTGACGACAACCGTCATTAACGTGGGTATTCAAGCAACCGTCAAGACGCCTCCTGACACACAACAACTATCATCATTTCAAACGTTTTATAAGGGGCGGTGCCGGCAGACAGATGGAAGAGTCCGACAAAGATGAACACTCAAACAGAAACTATCGATCCTTCGACTTAGTTTCGGTGGCTCGATGTTCTTTGTAACATCATTTAATATAAGAACACATAAGTAGGATTATTATTCTCTTCGGAGAGGACCTAAATCTATCTAAAATAACCCTACCACTTCTTGCGTGATCTCGAAAATTGTATCTCTAACACTTAACTCGCAAATATGGATAGTGATTCATCGACACACTCCTTTCTAAATCTTCTTAAGAAAACGATGTCTCTCTAGTCTCTATTAGATAGTCCTCAAATTGTCCAGCCTTAGATGCGTGATTACTGCCGCTTCGAGATGGACCAGCTGAGATAGCTTGCTCAGCGAACAATGCAACTGTCTGAATGGAAGGCTGTGTGGCAAGTGGCAGCCACTACACATGTAACAACATTTGACTAATTAAATTGGAGAGCTAACAGAGTCTATGGGCAAAGAGGCAGGCCGTGTCCTTTTTCCATGGGATGCAAAGGGAGGGAGTTGGACAATATCAAAAGCGACGCTGCTTTCCCTTGCTACTTCGGCGCAGCCAGCCCATGCGCACCCATCCTTAATCTCTTCTACTCGCAAAGCAAAAGCGATATTAATTGTCGTTGGATTATACCATACACTCGTACTATACAAACAAATTGTGCACATCAAGCTTCATCATCCTGCTCTGCCCAAGCAGAGAAGAAAGCAAATCAAGCCAAAACAGATATGCGAAACATGATACGTATACATCCATTCCAAGCTGGAGTGTTGGAGCGTCCGTTTGCAGAGTCCTGGCTGCACACGGATCGGTGCGATGGAACAGATAACTGCTTGCTTAATTAATTTCTCACAGCGCAATAATGAACATGAATATATAGGAGTTGATCTTCACTAATCCAAGTGCAGTAATGGTAGTATTACATATTTACATCACAAGCACAGCTGAAAATAAGAAGAAGAAAAAATCAAGAGCTGCAGATGTACGTAGCCAGCTCTAGGAATTGCGAGAGGGCAGCAGGGTGTCATCGATGAATTGTCACATTTTTTATTTGTCATAGCAAAAGTAGTATTCGTTCGCACGGAATTGCAAATATGGCACCGCGAAAGGTTACAAAGGTCACGTACTGCCTAGTCTACAGAACCCACGTACCGCCATGGCGAAGCTGAACCTCGAGCCTCCAAGGCAATGGTCCGAGGTCCAACGTCAAAATACCACGTGAAAGTGGCTAAAATATCATGTGAAGCTAAGTTTGGACCAAAAGTGACTAGACCGGTCCAAGACCAGCTCCGCATCTGCGTACCACGGACTAAAATCGTGGTAGGAGACGGTGTCGTGGACCGGAGTGTTGGGTTGATCTCGTCTAACCTCTTCCGAGATTCACGGGGGCATTGTCCACTCGCCCCCTGATCGGGGGTGCAGCTAACAATATGGCTTTTGTCCCGTTCACCTGCGCTATAAGAAACAAAAGAGGGCTCGGCAGGCTAACTAGCTCTTGTGTGGTTCTAGCCTACGAAAGCTCCAAACAACCCGATCTATCAAGAGCGCTCAGGTGTGCGAAGACCGGTAGCCGAAGGTCGACATTGTAATCCACAACCGCCGTCGTCACCGGACTCCCTCACCCCTCTTCTTCGCCTCAGGCCATCGCACCCGCTCACGCCTCCTCTCCGTTTTCGACCGATCTTCCATCCTAAGATGTCATCCTCAGGATCGGGTAAGAGTTTGGACTTCTGCACTAATGTTTTGTGTTGCGTGTTCAATAATTGATCTAGGATTAGTTTATATGGATCATGTTTTACCCTCAGTTATAACTAATATTTGGTATCAGAGCAACCTAGCTCAGTTTGAACCCCATTAGCCCCAACCGAGTCTCTCTCTCGCATAGATCTAATGGTTAGTGACTCGGTTTAAGTACTTCGAAGGAGAGGATTTAAAATCCTTAAATGAAACCATAACGAAAATGCATACCGAACCCCTCAAACCCACAAACTCATATCGGAGCGCAAATGGGGCGGCGAACATTTACGTTTTTTTGGATTTGGAGCCTCTCCGGTCTCGGGCGCCACCGTAGCTCCACAAGACAGCGGCGCGCGTGACCTCGGTCGCACACGCGCGCCGGCGAGGAGGGGTGCGGGGCACCGCCTTATGCCGCTCCTCGTTTCCGTTGCCGATGGAGCTGAGGCTGTTGCTCTCCTCGGGTGCATCGTCGCCGCTGTTCTCCTCGCGTGCGACGCCATCGCTGCAGCGCGGAGTTTTTGGGAGAGGAAGAAATGACTTAGGGTTAGGGTTTTCCGTCGTTTCGTCGGCTTTTATACGGCGCGAAATTCACTCTCGACCGTTCGATCAGATCTGACGGATCGCGTCGCTCTGATCGCAGCGGAAGTAAAACGCGCGGGAGATCTTAGCCGTTCGATGAGATCTGACGGTCGTCGCCTCTTCAGCCGAGTAACGGGCCGATGCCCGTAGCTAAGTGGGCCGGCGTCTGTGGGCTGCGCAGGCCGAGCCCGGAGCTATGCATCAGCTGCACAGTAGCTTCCATTTTATAAAGTGCTTTTATGATTAAGTTTTTTATTTTATTTTGTGCACTGGTTTTTTTAATTAATGTTAATTGCTCAAGTAACAGTGTATCATTGTCTCTAATTAAAAATTGAACCAACGAGATATTTTAATTAAAGATTTTTTATGATTTATTTTGGCATTATTTATACACATGATTACATACTAACCAACGTTGTTTGTAGTCGTGTGTCGCCACATTAATTGTTGAAATTATTTCTATTTTTGCCCAACGGTGATATGAAATATTTAAGAGTGTGGGGTTATCGTGCTGAAGCTAAGATATTTAATCCACATATTGAAAAATTAGATCCTAAGACAATAAGTTGCCATTTTATTGGGTACCCTGAAAGATCTAAAGGGTATCGGTTTTACTGTCCTGATAGGACAACTAAGTTTGTAGAAACAAGACACGCTTTGTTCTTAGAAAATAACGAGGACCTGGAGCCTAGGAAAATAGATCTTGAAGAGAAGCGGGTTTACGTTTCTTCACCGCTTATCCCAGAGACCTTTATTCCTGCGTTTCAGGTGGTTGCACCTCCAGTACCAAATACTGTTGTTGCACCCACTATTGAGGTCTCTGAAACTCCTAATGTCATACATAATGATGAGCCTCAGCAGTCTCCTGCGTCTCAGCAGCCTCCTGCAATAGCTGCTGAACCTATTAGAAAATCACAACAGGGGAGAAAATCTGTCATCCCAAATGATTATGTTGTTTATATGAATGATGATATTAATAATATAGGAAAGGTAGATGATCCCACCTCTTATAAGGAAGCCATGATGAGTGAATATTCTCCTAAGTGTCTTGATGCTATGAAGGATGAACTAAAGTCTATGAGCACTAATGATGTATGGGACTTAGTAGAAATTCCTGACGGAGTCAAAATAGTAGGCTGTAAATGGGTCTACAAAACCAAGCATGACTCTAAGGGAAATATCGAAAGGTTCAAAGTAAGACTCGTAGCAAAAGGCTTCTCATAAAGAGAGGGGATTGATTATAATGACACTTTTTCTCCTGTTTCAACTAAGGATTCATTCAGAATCGTTATGGCACTTGTAGCTCATTATGATTTAGAGCTACATCAGATGGATGTTAAAACGGCATTCCTTAATGGCGACTTGCAAGAAAATATTTTTATGACTCAACCGGAAGGTTTTGTCTTGCAGGGCAAGGAGCATATGGGATGTCGACTTAATAAATGTATTTATAGCTTAAAACAAGCATCTGATACCAAGAGAAAGTTGATAACTGCATATATGTTAAGTTCAAGGGGAGTAAATTCATCATCTTAGTGCTTTATGTGGATGACATCTTATTGGCTAGCAGCGATAAGGATATGCTGTTTGATACCAAGAGATTTCTTTCATCCAATTTTGATATGAAAGATCTCGGTGATGCCTCTTATTTATGGGTTTATTGGAAAGCCTTTGATTCTAGATAAAAGTACCTTAAAACAAACCAACTCCCATTAAGTATAATAAATGATCATTTCAAAGATGTAATAGTACACTATAGGTACTGGGGTTGTATGGCACTTCATTGGCCATACTACACATTACATTGGTATGCTGTTTCATTAAGGATGGGTTTATGATATTAACCTTACGATCAAAGGGGAGAATGTTGGGTTGATCTCGTCTAACCTCTTCCGAGATTCACGGGGGGCATTGCCCACTCACGCCGTGATCGAGGGCGCAGCCAACAATATGACTTTGGTCCCGTTCACCTACGCTATAAGAAACAAAAAGGTGCTCGGCAGGCTAACTAGCTCTGTGTGGTTCTAGCCCACGAAAGTCCCAAACAACCCGATCTATCTAGAGCGCTTAGGTGTGCGAAGACCGGTAGCCGAAGGTCGACATTGTCATCCACAACCGCCGTCGTCACCGGACTCCCTCACGCCTCTTCTTCGCCTCAGGCCATCGCACCCGCTCACACCTCCTCTCCGTTTTCGACCGATCTTCCATCCTAAGATGTCGTCCTCAGGATCGGGTAAGAGTTTTGACTTCCGCACTAATGTTTTGTGTTGCGTGTTCAATGGTTGATCTAGGATTAGTTTATATGAATCATGTTTTACCATCAGTTATAACTAATACGGAGCCGTGGTAGGAGTGCATCACATAGCACCGCAGCGCAACACGTAGAGTTTTTTTTTTTGGGTATTACAAATTTAAAATATACCAAAAACTCGGCAGGCAGGCGAGCCCAAGAAGCAATGCATCTTCTTTTGGTGCAGCTTACTCAATGCTAGTCAATACTGTTGTTTACGACTAACATCACTGGTCCAACGCATTGCCGCGGCTCCTGTCCCCCATAACCCCGCCCCTAACCTTGCATTAGGTAAGATCCATGCGAGCTGTATATTGTAGGTCCTGCAGGTTTGGTCTTCTGCCACTGCCTCGCCGGCCTTGTTTCATATCTGACATTTAGAAGTAAAACATACCTAAATAAATAAATAAATTGCCTCGAGACAATGGATTTGTATATGCCGAGCATTACAGTACCATGCAAGCTCGAGTGATAATCCAGTACCCCCCGTATGTCAACACGATCGAATTCACAGGGAATAGTTTGTACTACTAATATTTTTATTTCCATAATGAAGGCTAGTTAATCATAGACGCACTCGATCATACTATAAACTAACGTAAAGTGAACCATAGTGCACGTAATGACAGCGATCATTTCAGTTTGATTAATGTCTCCACTGGCTCGTACACGCTAGCTGGTCAAGTGGTAAATGTCAATGGCCCCGCCTTGATCCTGTAACAAAACGTAGTTCAACTTTGCTAATTTGGAAAATGTTATACATCGTTGTTTAGTCAAGGATGGATGCTTTTAGATGAAAGATACGTTAATTCACGGTCCACCTAGCTACCATTCCAATGACCCCGACATGGTCCTGTCCAGAGCGCCCTCTAGCGTCTCCTATATATGTTAACTGTAGTTGGGTTGGGTGGTCGATCATTAGCTGCACGCATTCTTCTTTATCTTTTCTCCTTTTCTTTTTGCGAGGAAGCATTCTTTTTTTTTATCTCACGAAAACGCTAACATGCAAATGCCCTCCAACTGAGATGTGTCGGGCACTAAATTCAGCTGAGGCTCGATTTGGAATGCAGGAATTTCGCAAGAAATAGTTTATTTCTTTATAAGTGACGGGAGAAATTCCTGTTCCAAACAGATCTGAAAATTTGTTATATAGTTGTTAAAAGTTTTGCTAGCTTTTCTGATGAATTCTGCTCTAATGGTCGAGTATATTTTCCCATAACAGGATTTTGTCACTTGAAAGGCCTAAATGGAAGGCAAGAATTTTACAAGAAACTGTTTAATTTCTACAAGAATCTAGAGAGAGAGAGAGAGAGAGATACCTATGTTGCAAAGGGGGCGAAAATTCTGGAAAAAAAAACTCTCATCTGGAACCTATTTCAAAGTGTTAAACATCCTAAGATATTCGAACAACTTTCTATATAAAAACAATAACAACTCTCACCTGTTCATCGATCGCTTCCCAAAACCTGTTAATTTTTAGGCTACTATTGCCTATTAAAATTGCTAATTAAAGCAGTGCACTAATTAGATGAACCAAGTGTAGGTTTTGCCTTTCGGAGCATCAGTGTGCCTGTTACAAGTGGAGCCGCTACCTCTCGGCCGGAAGCTAGCTAGCTAGCAGCCTAGCTTCAACCCTTCGTATATATCTTGATTACCTTTTGACTGCTAATTAGTTAGTCTTGCCTAATCAAAGGCCGCTTTAGAAAACAAAGTTGTTATTACTTTTGCTGGGACAATATGATGGCTAGCTTTTCAAACGACCGTCTTGTTAAGTGATCGAAAGCAACGAGACGGCAGGCAGGACCCGCTGCAGCTAGGGGTCGTTTGATGCTGGACCTTAATTAGTGCTGCATGCATTTGTCACGACAGTACAAAATTAATCACGATTCCTCCGTTTTGCATCGCTTTCTTCCTTTCTCGATCGGTGCATGTCTAGCTAGCTAGCCTGCCAACTTGCCAAGTGTAAAGGCAGCATATCATATATACATGATGGAATAGTGATCGATCAATTTGGCGTGTACGTGCACATCGCCAACAGTGTTCATGCTTCGCACCGTACGTGTACGTACGTACGTGTGAGAGATGGCTAGCTCTATGCCTCTCAAGTACGCACAAGTACAAGTGCCCCGAAATATTAGCACGTACGTACGCCGTGCATGTTGCACTTGACTCCGGCGCATGGCCGCGGAAAGCAACCGAGAGGTCGAGTCGTCGGCAGAGAGGGACGCCGCACGGAAGCGGAACCGCCAGCTGATCCACCCGCTGCCGGCGATCGCCGTCGCCGTCGCCGTCGCCGCATGCTAGCTGCTGGCTAGCAGCTCAAACACCACGTCGGCCATCACAAGGCTAATGTTTTTTTGTCCCTGCAAAACTCCTGACTTATTGCAGTCAAGTATAGCTAATTATTAAGGGCCCCACTATGAGCTAGTTAGTTAGCCTTCTCTAAGGCCGACCACTTAGTCGGCGACATATCGCGACATATTCCGTACACATATATCAATTTACATATATATGAATATAAGGCATTCGAGCCATTCATCCAACGATCTACGAGCCGTCCTTGCACCAACCTCCAACTTAACGCTACATTTGTGACCTCCCCCTCTCGAAATCCATTCATCTCATTTCCCCCACTCTCCTCCTCCAGCACCTTCCCACCACGACCCGCGCCGCTAGGGTTTGGGCGTCGAGCCCCCCGCACCGCCCCCTACGTCGTCCGCCGCGCTGCCAGCCAGCGTCGAGCCACTACACCGCCTCTTGTGCCTCCACCCCCTCACTGAGCCCTGCGCCGCCCGCCCGAGCCCCTACGCCTCCGCCCCCGCACCGAGCCCCTGCATCGCCGCCCCTTGCACCGCCCACCTGCGCCAAGTCCCTCCCCCTCCCGCAGCCCCTCTTCGTCAACTGGAGCCATCGCCTCCCTCTCTCTGATCCCCTCCTGCATCAAGGTCCCCCATTGATGTACATTGGATTTCAATTGCTATTTTTTGTCAGTGATAAACAAGGCATGTTGATTGATTTTGGACACGCTTATCTTGGATGTTGTAGCATCATGGATTTAGTGGACGATGTGAGTAGCGACGTGTGTCCTATACCTCTACCAAGTACTAATTTGATAGATGCACATCACATCAAATTCAGTTCTACAGATGGCATGCCACTAGTGTTGCGGTGTTCCATTCACAATTTGTGTTGATATAACGAACTAAGTATGTGTTATAGAGTCTTGTTCTAAGAACTAATTTGTGAAATTTGTAATGCGTCATGGAGTGTTACTCTGTGAACTATTTTCTGTTTATGAATGTTTTTGTGAATCATCAGTATTGGATATATTGTATGTTTGTGAACCAACACAGATGTTGGTTTACAGTCACTCCAGTATGGAAGACGAATACTCAACACTTGAGCATACAATCAATCCAACCTCTAGAAATCTAACATCTCCCCTATTCTCCATAAGCACCAAAACTAGGGTTTCAACAATGAAAAACAAGAGAGTCAAGGGAGAAGCAACCAGTACGCTCCCCTATTTATAGTGGAGGCTAACATCTAGAAGGTATTCCCTAATGGGCACCCGTTAAGCCGTTAAGTCCACACACAAACAGGTTTCACTCACACACACATTTCAAAGCGCCGTCTTCATCTTCTCTTGACCTAAACCACTTCTCCTTGTGCCGTCTTGCGCCGCTGTTTAGCCAAAAGCAATCAAGGCGGTATCTTGGTGAAGTTACCAAAATACCCCTTCTTGATCCTTCTCCAAAGACCGAGTCCAATCTTTATGAAGCAACCCCATGTTTCGCCATGTGTAGGTTGATCAATGGCCCTCTTCAAGTCGCAAGTCTCTTCCATCCGGCTCCCACCGAAACCACCATGACACTTGTACCAAGCCCGCGCCTAGGGCTGGGAAAAAAGCTCGAGGCTCGCAAGCCAGGCTCGGCTCGGCTCGGCTCGGCTCGGGCTCGTGAATTTTCGAGCCGAGCCGAGCCGGCTGTCCAACTCACCAATCAAGCGAGCCAAGCTCGGCTCATGGCCTAGTTTGGCTCGGCCAGTGAGTGAGAGGTGGAGGCGGTCGCCGAGCCACCCGTTCTTGCGATTTCATTTGTTAGTAATAGGATGTGCTTGTTTAGGATAAACTTATGCAATGAGTCTGATAGAAAATTTTGTAATGCGGTTTGGATGTCTGCATTGCTCGAGCTTGGCTCAAGCTCAAGCGATGGCTCGAGCGATCACGAGCCGAGCCGAGCGAGCCGCTCATTTTCAAACGAGCCGAGCCAAGCCGAGCTTACTGTTGATCCGAGCCAAAACGAGCCGACCCGAGCTCGGCTCGTTTCCACCCCTACCCACGCCGCTTCATGCAACCTATCACATCAAACTCCCTGTTCGGTCATTCTTGTCCATTTTGTGTCATACTTGAAACCATCGACTTCACCCGGCATCCTCGATCGTTCTGAACCTCAGCTCTCCAAGCTTAGTTCCGATCATCCTCACCGTTGACCGTCGTTGACCTCCAAGCCACCTGCACAATAATAGACCAATAAATCGATTTCGGGAATAAGTTCTTCGCAACTTGACCCACGTTAGTCAAAACATGCATCATGCAACACATATGCACTGAAAACTATGAACTTGACCTAACCAACAAGCGTCGTCGCTAAGATGACGACGATCAAGTAAAAACAGGTCAGACCGCCCAGAAAGGGACTTAGTCAATTTTTAACCCTTGAAATCCGAAACCTCTCTGGAAATTTCAAACAAATAGATCTTTTGACTGGAAGCTCCAAAAATTATGAGACTAAGTGTAGGAGAATCCCCTCTCTTGCCTACATCCTCTATTTTTGGTCTAGCTCAAATTCAACTTTTATAATCGCCGGTCAGACCGCCTCCCATGGCCGGTTTGACCGCCAGCTTCTAAGTCCGAGGCCTGGCCAGTCTGACCGCCAGAGGAGCATGTTCAGACTGCCTCCTCGGCCGGTCTGACCGCCAGTAACCTGACAACACAATAACTTTGCCGAAAACGCGTGATTCAACAAACCTTCAATGCCTCATTCATCACCGACAAAAAATAGACAATTGAAATCCAATGTACCTCAATGGGGGCACTTGATACAGGAGGGGATCGAAGAGAGGGAGGCGATGGGTTCCAGTTGGCGAAGAGGAGCTGCAGGAGGGGGAGGAACTCGGTGCAGACGGGCGGTGTAGGGGCTCGATGTGGGGCGGAGGCGCAGGGGCTCAGGCGAGCGGTGCAGGGGGAGGCGCAGGGCTTAGTGCGGCGACGACGGCGTAGGGGCTCGGCGCCGCCAGGTGTCCGACGTAGGGGGCAGCGTGGGGGTGGGGGTGGGGAGGTACTGGAGGAGAGTGTGGGGAAATGAGATGAATGGATTTCGGGTGAGGGGTGGGGTGGTTCGCAAAAGTGGCGTCAAGTGGGAGGTGGGTGCGATGACAGCCGTGGATCGCTGAATGGATAACTCGGATGTGTCATATGTATATGTTCACAAATTGATGTAACTACACAGGATATGTCGGGATGCATACAGTGGGTGGCGACACAACAAGGGGATGTTGGGTTGATCTCGGCAACTACTTTCGAGATTCACGGGGGCAACGCCCACACGCGCCCTGATCGGGGGCGCAGCCAACCATATGGCTTGGGGTCCCGTTCATCGAGCGTAAGAATAAAAAGGTGGACTCGGTTGGCCGGCTCTTATGAGAGTTCCAGGCTACGACATTCCACAGACAAGCCTTATCTCATTAGTGTGCTCAGGTGGAAGAAGACCGAAAGCCGAAGGCCGACGTTGTCACCCGCAGCCGCCGCCACCACCGGCCTCGCCTACACCATCTACACCCGCTGACCACCTCTACATCGACAGATCTACAACTCTCATGGCGTCTTCAGGTTCATGTATGAAATCACACTTCTGCTCTAACGATTGTGCTACGTGTTCAATGACTGAGCTAGGGTTAATGTTGTTAGATCATATTTAGCCTTAGTTTTATGCCAATATTTGGTATCAAAGCGACCCCTAGACTCGTTTTGAACCATAATCAGTCCCAACCGAACTTGTTGTGCCTTGATTAGATGATTTCTCTCTGTTTAGCATTTAGAAGGAGGGGAATCAACAGTTTTTTGTAATATCCTAATGAAATCTCAAAAATCCCCAAATCAGAACCCCCAAATCGGAACCGAATCGGAACCCTAAGAACCCTAAAGTGCGGCGGAGACTTACGTTTTGATGTTCATCCCGACCCTCAAAATCCTCAAACTCGGATCGAATCAAAACGGCGGTGGAATACTCACGTTTATGAAGAACGCCGGATCTCCTCCGTTCTCGGGCACCACCGAAGCTCTACTCGACGGCTGCGCGCGCGACCTCGGTCGCACGCGCGCGCCGGCTAGGAGGGCTGCGGGGGCGCCACTTCTTCATGCCGCGTCTCCTCAAGCCGCCGCTCCGATCTTTGTCCAGCGGTGCCTCTCCTAAAGCCGTCGCTCCTCGATCTTCTCAGCGCCGAGCTACGGTTGCCGCACCACCCACTCGTTCCAAACGCGAGTGCCTCCGCCGCTGCCGCGTGATTTTTTCGGAGGGGATCGTGGAAATGGGGATTGGGGTTAGGGTTTGAGATTTCGTCGGCTTTTATGCCACGCAACGAACATTCTCAGCCGTCCGATTCAATCCGGCGGTTCTCGTTCATTCCGATCCGGTGGATTTTTTGACACGCGTTAGTTCGGCCGTCCGATCAGATCCTGCGCTCACCAATGCTTCGGGAATCTCGGGTCGTTTTTCTGGGCCGGCAAACCGCGCGATTTTGGGTCGAGCGCGGGAAAGGAGCTGGGCCGAGTACAGGGCGAGAGCGTGGGAGCTGTGCTTCCGGCTACACAGTACACTTATTCATTTCAAGTCATTTTTTGTGATTAAGTCCTTATTTAATACACTGCTTTAATTAATGTTAATTATGCAATAACAGTGTATCATTGTTTCTGATTAAAATTGAACCAACGAGATATTTTAATTAGAGATTTTCATATTTTATTTTGGCATTATGTATACACCTGATTACATACTGACAAACATTGTTTGTAGTCGTGTGTCGCCATATTAATTGTTGAAATTCTTTACATTTTCTGCCCAACGGTGATATGAATTGGAACTGTAGTTTTGCATGTTGTTAATCAGACCAACGTATGATTAATTGGATGCAATACATTTTTATGTTATTTCTAATTTTTTCCCTGTATTTTAATATTCAGCAATAAATGCTTCAAATATTGCCGCTACAATTGACAACATTGAACAGCTTACGGGAAGCAACTTTCCCGCTTGAAAAGAAAGAATTTCAGTTGTCCTTGGAGTTTTAGACCTTGACTATGCGTTAAGGGTGACTTCTCACATTCCCCCCACCGATGGTGAGGATAATTATGATGAGAAAAAGAATACTTATGATGCTAATGCTGAAAAATAGGAGCGGTCCAACCGTCTGTCACTAATGATCATGAAGACCTCTATCTCAGTTGGGATCAGGGGAGCAATCCCAGATTCTGAAAATACTAAGGAGTACCTGGCTTCAGTTGAGGAGAATTCAAAGGCTCCACTAAGGTTTATGCCATTACTTTAATCCAGAGGCTCTTATCCACTAAGTATGACGGGTCCAGCAGCATAAGAGAGTATATCATGATGATGACTGATATGGCTAGAAAGCTCAAGGGCATGACATGGAGATATATGATGGTTTCCTAGTCCACTTTATTATGACTTCTCTTCCTTCTGAATATACTGCATTTAAGATAAATTACAATATTCAAAAAGATAAAAGGAGCATGAGCGATTTAATCGCCATGTGTGTCTAGGAGGAAGAAAGAATAAGGACCGAAAAGAAATATTTTGTGAATCAAGTTGGCGGTCCTAGCAAAAGGAAGTTCTCAGGGGACTTCAAATCAAGAAAAAGCTACACTACTCCCCTAATTCATATAAGTCGGGGCCTAAGGCGCACAATGCACCTAAGCCCCATGTTGCTCCCGCTAGAGCACTTAATGGGAATACATGTCACTTCTGCAAGGAGTCAGGACATTTTCAGAAGGATTGTGTTGGTTTTCTAAAGTGGCTCACAAAAAAGGGTAATGATACAATAACGTTCATTGATGAAACTCTTTATGCTGATTTTTTCTTTAAGTCTTGGTGGATTGACTCAGGTGCAACTGTGCACGAAACTAACTCTTTACAGGGATTCCATACCGCGAGAACACTAAGAAAGGGGGAGCGAAGTCTTAGAGTCGCGGATGGAAAAGAAGTCAAAGTAGAATCAGTTGGATCTGTTTCATTAGTTTTAGATAGCGACTTCACACTTCGTCTTAATAATGTAGTCTTTGTTCCTTCCATCAGGAGGAATTTAATTTCAGTTTCTTTATTGGATGATTTTAAATTTAATTTTGTAACAATAAATGTGCTATTATATTTAATTCAAATGATATTGGTCTTGCTTTTAGGCAAGACAAGCTCTATATGCTTTCCCTTAATGAATCTCCTATATCTTTGAATGTGTATGATGCTAAGCTAAAAAGAATAATGAGACTTCTTCGAAACTGTGGCACTGTCGTTTAGGCCACATTTCAAAGGGGAGAATGGAGCGTCTCATTAAGGAAGAGATTCTCCAACCATTAGATTTCTCTGACTCAGACCACTGCATTGATTGCATTAAAGGAAAATATGTGAAGCAAATAAAGAAGAGAGCAACTCGCAGCATAGGACTATTAGAATTAATTCATACTGATATTTGTGGTCCTTTTATGTGACATCAGTGGATGGTTTTGATTCTTTCATTACATTCACTGATGATTTCTCCGTTATGGTTATATTTTTCCCATTAAGGACCGATCTGAGTCACTTGATAAATTCAAGATATTTAAGGCTGAAGTTGAAAATCAACACAACCTAAGAATTAAAGTGGTAAGATCTGACCGTAAGGGAGAATATTATGGTAGACATGCCCCTTATGGGCAAATTCCTAGCTCTTTCGCTAAGTTCCTTTAGGAAAACGATATTGTTGCACAATATTCTACACCAGGTGAACCTCAACAGAATGGGGTAGCTTAGAGACGCAACCGTACACTTATGGATATGGTACAAAGCATGCTTAGCTATTCTACTTTATCAACTGGTTTGTGGATAGAGGCACTAAAGACAGCCACACATATTCTTAATCGAGTTCCCTGTAAATCAGTACCTAAGACACCTTATGAATTATGGACAGGGAGGAAACCGAGTTTGAAATATTTAAGAGTGTGGGGTTGTCGTGCTGAAGCTAAGATATTTAATCCACATATTGGAAAATTAGATCCTAAGACAGTAAGTTGTCATTTTATTGGGTACCCTGATAGATCTAAAGGGTATTAGTTTTACTGTCCTGATAGGACATCTAACTTTGTAGAAACAAGACACATTGTGTTATTAGAAAATAACGAGAACCTGGAGCCTAGGAAAATAGATCTTGAAGAGAAGCGGGTTTACGTTCCTTCGCCGCCTATCCCAGAGACTTTTATTCCTGCGCTTAGGTGGTTGCACCTCCAGTACCGAATACTATTGATGCACCCACTGTTGAGGTCTCTGAAACTCCTAATGTCATACCTAATGATGAGCCTCAGCAGTCTCCTGCACCTCAGCAGCCTCCTGCGATAGCTGTTGAACCTATTAGAAGATCACAGCAGGAGAGAAGATCTGCCATCCCAAATGATTATGTTGTTTATATAAATAAGGATATTAATGATATAGGGAAGGTAGATGATCCCACCTCTTATAAGGAAGCCATGATGAGTGAACATTCTCCTAAGTCGCTTGATGCCATGAAGGATGAACTAAAGTCTATGAGCACTAAGGATTCATTCGGAATCGTTATGGCACTTGTAGCTCATTATGATTTATAGCTACATCAGATGGATGTTAAGACGACATTCCTTAATGGCGACTTGCAAGAAAACGTTTTCATGGTTCAACCGAAAGGTTTTGTCGTGGAGGGCAAGGAGCATATGAGATGTCGACATAAGAAATCCATTTATGGCTTACAACAAGTATCAAGACAGTGGTACCTCAAATTCGATAAAAGTTATAAGAAATTTTGGATTTAAGAAAAATAAAGTTGATAACTGCATATATGTTAAGGTCAAGGGGAGTAAATTCACCATCTTAGTGCTTTATGTGGATAACATCTTATTGGCTAGCAGCGATAGGGATATGCTGTTTGATACCAAGAGATTTCTTTCATCCAATTTTGATATGAAGGATCTCGGTGATGCCTCTTACGTTCTTGGCATTGAAATTCACCGAGATAGGTCCAAAGGAGTATTAGGTTTATCTCAAAAGGCATACGTTGACAGAGTACTAAAGAGATACAATATGCATAAGTGCCTGCTCCTATTGTTAAGGGCGATAAGTTTTGGACATTTCAATGTCCAAGGAACCAATATGAAACTGATCAGATGAAGTCGATTCCTTATGCTTCAGCTGTCGGAAGCATTATATATGCTTAAGTAAGCACACGCCCTGATTTAGCTTTTGTAACCAGAATGCTTGGCAGATATCAGCCAAATCCAGGACCGGACCACTGTAAGGTCGTTAAGAAAGTCTTGCATTATATGCAAGCTACTAAGCATCTCATGCTCATATATAAGAATTATGATAACCTTGGAGTTATTGGTTATTCAGATTTAGATTTTGCGGGATGTGTTGATACTAAGAAATACACGTCAGGTTATATCTTTACACTCGCTGGAGGAGCTATCTCGTGGAAAAGCTCCAAACAAACCCTTACGGCATCTTCAACGATGCAAGCTGAGTTTGTGGCATGTTATGAGGCTATCGGGCAGGCTGTATGGCTTAAGAACTTTATTCCGGGTCTTAGAGTGGTAGACAACATATCTAAACCACTCACCTTATACTGCGATAACGAACTCGCAGTCTTTTATGCGAGTAACAACAAGTCAAGTGTTGCTGCCAAACACATTGCCATTAAGTATCATGTTGTGAAAGACAGAATCCAGGATCAAACCATTAGTATCAAGCATATTGGTACTAAGTCAATGCTTGCGGATCCGCTTACTAAAGTCTTACCACCCAATATATTTTGTGATAATGTTGCCGGCATGGATTTATTGGAAAGTTTCTGATTCTGGATAAAAGGACCTTAAAACAAACCAACTCACATTAAGTATAATGAAAATCCATTTCAAAATGGGATAGTACACTATAGGTAGTAGGATCGTATGACACTTCATTGGTCATGCGACACATTATCATGGAATGCTATTTTATTGAGGATGGGATTATGATGTTAGTCTTTCGATAAAAGGGGGGAATGTTGGGTTGATGTCGGCAACTACTTCCGAGATTCACGAGGCACGCCCACACGCGCCCTGATCGGGGGCGCAGCCAACCGTATGGCTTGGGGTCCCGTTCATCGAGCGCAATAATGAAAAGGTGGACTCGGTTGGCCGGCTCTTATGAGAGTTCCAGACTACAACATTCCACAGACAAGCCCGATCTCATTAGTGCGCTCAGGTGAGTGAGACCGGAAGCCGAAGTCCGACGTTGTCACCCGTAGCCGCCGCCACCACCGGCCTCGCCTACACCATCTACACCCGCTGACCACCTCTACATCGACAGATCTACAACTCTTATGGCGTCTTCAGGTTCGGGTATGAAATCACGCTTCCGCTCTAACGATTGTGCTACGTATTCAATGACCGAGTTAGAGTTAATGTTGTTAGATCATATTTAGCCTTTCTTTTATGCCAACAGTGGAGACTGTTGCGTTTAACAACAGCATTAAGCGTATCAGTCGCCGTACGTACCGACGAATCGCAATATCTAAGTGGCGCGGTCAAAAGGGTCTCGCCAGCTTTGAATAATGCACTGTTGTATATCCGTTCATATCCGGCAAAATCTTGGAGGCTTGGCTGTGCGCCACGATTTCCAGATCACCAGCTTTCCGCCGAAACGATGGCTAGCTTAGCTAATGCGCGCACAGAGGCCTGCCTAGGCATATGTCGTCCTAGCTAGCTAGCTAGCTTTCGTCGCGTCGCGTCGCGTCATCTAAAAATCTGCTAGAATAATCAATCCTAGCTGCTACAATAATCCTAGCAAGATTTTTGGAGAATAATACAGTACCGCCCTCTGCATTTCCTACTCGGATAAGGTTCTCGATCGATTTTAGCAAGTTGTATTATGTATATCTGCGTTCATGCGTACGTACGTACATACCATCTTGACACGTCAGGGGAGTCGGTCTGTGGAGACCATATATACAAGCATACACGGCAGCACGTACATTGCACTGAGCACGTACGCCGATAATGGTCGGCAAGCCTGACCGGTGCCCACACGGGCGGGCGGGCCGCGCACGCTAAAGCACCGGCGTGCCCGGCGACATGTCGGGACATTCCTTTTGGCCGCGGCCACGCCTGCCCTCTCCTGCCGCGGCCGTCACATGGCTGCCACGCTCGCCGGTAGCCCCAGCCATTCATTTTCCACTGACCCCCCCGATCGATGGACCGGCCCCAAGGTCCCCAACGCGACACAGATCCGATCTTCCCGACCCGGCCGGTCCGAGAGCCCGCTGGGCCTAGCTAGCTCCAAACGCTACAACTGCGACGAGAATGTGCCACGATCGAGTCGGCCGGAGTCGCATGTGTGCGCGCCGAGCGCCGTCTCGGCCGTCCGAGCGATCGTAGCAGTAGCGTACGCGCCCGCGCCCGCCCCGTGCGGTCGCTTTCTGCCCAACCACGCCCCCCTCCCTCCCCGGCCTTTCGAAAAGGGCGGGGCATCTCTGACCGTGGCCTCTCAACGTGCGCCGGTGCGCGCGCGCTGGGTCTCGCCTCGCCTCACGTCGTGTCCGTCCGTCCGTCCGCCTAGCGTTTGCGGTTTCGCACCGCTGCTTTGCTGCTCTCGGTGCATGTTGTCTCGCCCTGTCAGGCGCGGAGCTTTAAATTTTCGTGCCATTGGCCGCTCTTTCGGGCGTGGCGAGTGGCTTCGGCACGCCACGCGTGCCGATCGTGGGTAGGCCCACGCGGAGGTGACCCTGATTGGTCGTGGAAAGGAATGTCGCATCTCGCATTGTATGCTGTGTCTCGGAATTTTCAGGCCTCGTCTGCCGACAAATTAAACAGTGTGTGGGTTGCGTCGGTCCAGTCACATACAGGTGCATGCGATCGATTGTTGCAACTTGCAAGGTGATGTGTGCGTGATCAAGCTTATCGGACTTTAATTTACCGATCGATCGAGCCTAGTTATGTCTATCGTGATTGATGGTTTGGCTCGTATAACCACCCAGAATTTTAGTTGCAAACCGAAATGGAATTAAATCCGTGTATGAACAGCTGAAAAACATTAATTTAATTGAATTATGGCATAACGGCTATTTTGTGGCAGCAAAATAGGTATTTTAAACCCCAAAGCTTTGACTTACATTCAGAAAAACAAAAAGCTTCCACATGAAAGTTTAGTGCGGTCGCAACCCTAACATGTTATCCAAGGTGTCCTTCAATCTTTTGATATATCTTCTGATGAAAATTTAGCAAGATCGAGTACACAACGTACTCAGCAAGCAAACCGCATGAAAAAACTATTTAACTACATGCGAGGAATTCAATTAATTATTGAGGGTTTACCATATCATGTATATGTGGATGCAACATTTGAGTTAATGTAATTTGCCTTTAAAACAGAAAAATCATTCTAATATAACATCAGGGGTTTACTCAACAATTGCAATTACCATCTTAACATATCAAAATCTCTACTTATGTCTCATATATTCAAATCACTCATGCACACAACTTCATTAACCAGAAACACGATATATCCGAATACTATTGATTATACTATGCATATTTGCCCAACTTTACCAACAAGATACCTCAAACTCATACTGTCATACAATATACACGCAACACGATAGCGTGCGAATGAGTTGAGATAACAAGGTATTACCACTGCTTAACCTTTCTAGTATCTACCCGGTAGGTTCTTGGGCCATACAACAATCGGGAGACCACCTGGCAACAATGGAAACGCGTGATTTGATGCTGATGGTACCTACCGTTGTGTAGACCAACGAATGTTTCTCTGTGTTCCACTCCTGTCCCACCCCCAAACTGCGGATGCTCTGTACACAAGAGCAAATGTTATCCTGTAGATATTCAGTTGAAAGAGCAGTGTACCAAGCCAAGTTGGATATACCAAACCCATGGTTGAATGATTTCTGTGTCTGTTATTTGACACAAGGTTCTTGTCCTAAATTGTCTCTAGTGAAGAAATAGACCAACACCAACTCGTGACTGTCCACCGCTTGGTCTCAACTTTGACTCACTTTTGTCAAGTATCTTGGGTTGTCCATCCTCTTGCTCTTAACCCTCAACTCTCCACCAAAACCATTGACGGATAGCCAATACTCTTTTCCATAATTTATAAACACATTGTGTGACAACGCCAAACATTTATTACTATTTTATGTAACTTAATCTTGTCAATGTGAATATGGCCGACAAAGAATAGGTGGGCTTGTATGTGGAGTGATAGGATATAATTAATCATCATAACATTCAAAAGTATTATTTCAATAAATAAGTAATTGACATAAATACGATAATAAAAGTAATAATATAAATAAATGGAATGTGGGATCAAAATGATCAAATGGATGCAACTTGCCTCTATATCCGTAGTCCTTGACTAGATTTACCTCCCTTATGTCTTGATTAACTCCTCTGTAGCTTGATATAAAAAAATTCTAGTTCTAACATGGAAGAAAATCAAATAAATAAGTCCGAACTCAGCAGGAAGGGCTGGGATCAACATGAATTAAATAAGTTCAGAAAGATTAAAAAGAAGGTAGGGTGGTTGAGATTTTTTTGGTGCTTGATTTGGCTAAACGAAGTTGAAAATAGGATTCACAGGGTCAAAACTGTCAAAAAGTAAATAGGATTCACAGGGTAAAAACTGTCATAAAGTGTGTGTTGTAGCAAAAGAAGGTTAGACAGTAAGAGAGAGGGACCCCCGGTACACTCGAAGGGACCAAAGAATCCTCAGGAGAAGGGACCAGCTGTTAGAAAAATATGTGCATTGATTGTTCCAAAAAACTGGATCTGATCTTTACAGGAGATGCCTATTTATAGCCCACTAAAATAAGGTACTCACATTACCATCCTAACCCTAAAAAGGTACTATACGCGTAGGGGCTGCAGGGACTATTCCCTGTCTACACATAGTCTTCGGCTCACGGTGGGGCTCCCTGGGCCCGGTCTATCCGGCTGGTGTACCAGGTTCACCAGCTCCCGAAGTGCTCCATCTTCGGGCTTCTCCTGGTGTGGTCCTGTATGATCTGCTGCTTCGGGCCTTGCGGGACCCCGAAGACCCTTCGGAGGGGCTCCGGGTCTTCCCCGAGGTGGCCTCGGAGGACCCAATGCTTTGGGCCTCGCGGGGCTCCAGAGACCATTCGGAGGGGTTCTGGGCCTTCTCCGAGGTGGCCCTGGAGGACCCAGTGCTTCTGGCCTCACGAGGCTCTAGAGACCATTCGGGGAGGCTCTGGATTATCTCCGGGGCATCCCCGAATGGACATTTGATGCCCCCTGGGGAGGGGGGCCTTCGTGCTCGTGGGTTATGGGGTCTGCCCTGCGGGCTTCGCCGGGTCGTTGGGGCCGATGGACCGCCCCTACAACAGTGTGTGTGTGTGTGTGTGTGTGTGTGTGTGTGTGTTTGTCTATATGTGTATGTGTGTGTGTGTGTGTGTTTAATGGGTATGGGGTGAATAGTACCAATTTAGTACTATTCATTATCGGGTTTGGGTTAAATAGTACCAGGTCTAGTGAACAGTTTGGGTCAACACTATTTATGATGGGTTGGGTTTGATGAATAATGATGGGCTAGGTTGTTTGTTGTTGGTCTGCACAGTATTGGACCGAGAGTGAACCATATGAGTTGCACAGTGCTTACACTGTGTTGGGCTGGCTTGGCAAATGGGCCTACATGGCGGCTCACTTGGGTACTTGGCCTAATTCGGTTTTCAACTGAGGGGAGCCTAGCTCCCTCTTTTCTCTTTTTCTCGCTGGCTTCCTCTATTTATTTTCTTCCTATCTGGCGTCGACGGCGGTGCTGGTTGGTCCAGCGAGGATCAGTGAGGCGAGGGCAACCCATTTTTGGGTTTCACACGGTCGGAGGATGTCCGGTGAGGGGTGAGCGGCGGCGGTGGCGCATGGCTAAAACACGGCGTTTGTGCGGTGGCGCTCCGGCCAAGGCGATCATTGCTTGAGCACCAGAGGGCCAAGGGGAGTCCGACGTGGAGCTTGGGGTGGCCCGAGGAGGTGTGACGACGGTGGCCTAGGGTGGCGTGGCGGAGGGTCTCAGCGTCGGCGATGTGGCAGCAGGGGATAGGGTGAGTGGTGGTGCGGGAAAGTTTATGGAGGGCTAGGCGGTGCTGGTGATGGGGTCTAGAGGGTAGGAGCTAGAGGGTGGTGGCAGATTGGGTTTCGGCTCGCCGGAGAAGAAAAGAAAGGCGACGGCAATTCATGAAGATGGTCGGGGTTGGGTGGGGAGAGATACGGTGAGGGGGAGTGAGTGATGGTCAAGGTGATGACACGATGGGGTGGCTTTTATAGTGCATGAAGGCGGTGACGACAATGGTTGAGCTGAGGCGGGCGCGGTGTGTGGAGGGGGGGGGTGTGCAACTGCGTGCAATCGGCGTCAGGGAAGGGGGAAAGTAGGCGAGCGATGGGATGGTGCGGTGAGGTGGCAAGGCTTTGGCGCGATGCGGGGGCGGTGTGAGGACAGAGCTAACGGGGACGAAGGTGAAGAAGAGTCGAGATGGTGCGACGTTGGTGTAGGGTAGGGTGACACAAGGAAGAGACATGGGAGAAAACGCATGGGAGAAAGGCGTCTTCGGATAGAGAAAATGGAAAGTTAAAAGAGGAAACAGATTTTGGAGGAAATTTTTGAATTTGGCAAGAAATCCAAATCGAACCAAACTTCAAACTAGTTTTGAGAACTTTAAGGCTTTGGGTCTTTTCAGCCGCAAGCTTGGATTATTTCCCCTGGATCTGAATCGCGGTGCTAGTTGTATCGGTCTACATGCATATACCGAACCAATCGATGCACGCATGGAGGAATGGGCATGCAGTGGTAACTGGTAACCGACCGGGGGCAAAGAAAAGTGAACTCAACTAGGTAGGCAAACATGGACAACACGTATGGTATGTCGTCACGCTCCAAAACTTTTTTTAAAAAAATTGTTAAATTGGCTCCCTGTTGTCGTCTTTTTTTTTCTTCAAAAAATAGCCCCATTGCCCCCCACCCCCCCCAAATCTGTAATTCTGGCCCTCCCTCGAGCGCAGGTTTACCTGAAGGTGACACATGGACTTCATACGGCCGGGGAGCGCATGAAGTGTTCCCTGACCGCATGAAGTCCACGTGTCACCTTCAAGTAAATCCGTGCTCGAGAGGGGGCTAGAATTGTAAATTTTAAGATAAAGAGACTTTTTATAATAAAAAAGTGGCAGTAGCGAGCCAAAATTTTAAAAAATTCCCGAAACTTCTTGCTTGCGTGCGCATAAAACCGCTCCTCTCCTAAATATGCCCTTGCTTCTCCCACTTTGCGACAAGTGTATACGTGCAAATGTCCCCGGCTTGGGGCATGTACTGATAAAGATGATTGGTCCCGCCGGTCGCGCACCTAGACATTGCACCCACGTACATGTCGACTCCGGTGCTGACACGCGACGTGAACTTGCCTTTTACTTCAATCTTGTGACAAACGTACGTATAACCTGCATCCTCGTGGCCTTGCTCAGAGAGACAAAAACACGGCACGATCTACGGATAAATTTGCTGTTCATTCACACTTGACTCCACAAAAATGTGTGGGCGCCCGCCTAGCCAGCGTGATGTAGTCTGTAGATATATAGTACACATAAGTGGAAGGTAGGATATCTTAACTAAACCTTGGAGAAGGTCGATCATGACTGGTGAGCGCAGCATCATGCTCCGGGCGCCTTTTCCGACGCCGGCGCCGGCGAGGTCGAGGAATGACACTACATATATGGTCACACATGTCATGCGTATATGTACCCCGGCTTTGTCGGGCAGTGGCGTAAGGCAACCACTAGGGACTACGACAAGCAGAACGCGTTAATTGACGCAAGGTGTTGCCTCAGCAGGCTGGTTCTTACCCTAGTTATCTCGTCTGCTCGTACTAATTTGCCAAACAAATTGGAATCTGAACGCCGTGTTTAGCCTTCGACTGGTTACCGCCGGCGTCCGGCCGGAGGTTTGGGCTTCAAACTGTACCGTGCACAGGCGCGTTCAGCCCGAGAGTCGTGCCGAGCGGACCTATGTTTGGGCGGGGTAGTTCGGCCTCCCAAGCCGGGAGCAGGCGACTCGCCTTGGATCGCGCGTGGTCCGAACGCCTTGTAGGCTGGGTTTCACTGCTGCTTGGGCAATCTGCCGTGCAGCCCGAGCTGGGCTGAGGCGCTCCAGGGCGGGGCACCCCGCACGCAGACGCCCGCTTCGGCTTCGGCGGCTGCGCCCGTAGCCGTTTGGGCTTTGGTGGGACAATGGCTTGTGCGGTGGACTTGCATATATTACTCTTACTAGTTGGGTAAGACGCGCTACGCCGCACTTAGGGCCTCCGCGGCAATGATCCGAGGTCCAGAGTGAAATTACCGTATTAAATTCAACAAAAAAATTAAGAAAAAATTAATTTAAACCAAAAATAGCTGGTAGGCTTGAGGTCTGACCCATGGCTGGCTACGCCCCTGGCCGCACCTGTGTAATCCTTTGTGATGAAAGGCTATATATGTAACAATATCGTTGTAATACTTCGAAGAAATTCATGAAGTAATAAATGTAGAACAATGCATGATAAACACCAGACATCATGAATAAGAACTGCAAGATGATAGTAAGAAATAGTGGAACATGATGGTCAAAGACGCACTATCATGAAGTAAGCAAACATAAAATCCAACAGGAATCTGTATGTACAATTTAAACATCAAAGAAGACATAGTGTTACAGTTCAACTTAGATATACCCTGGAAGACATGCATTCTGAGGACTGGATTTAAGCATCAATAAAAAACTCAATGACAATGTAAACACACAACAAATTCATCCACTCCACCAGGAAACGTAAATATGGGCAATAACATATCCTTGAAGAGTGAGGGTTAGCTTAATTGAGCACAGAAGCAACATCTCCTATTGTCTAGCTTAATGCCATTACCTCCGTGAAAACCTCCTGGACTGCCATCACAAAGGAGAAGCTCCCTACCATCTGAACAGATGTTGCAGAAGTCATTACTTTGTTTGTTTGACATCTTTTGACTTTTTGAAAGTGAAATCGACAGTTCATGTAGCAAAACACCATTCGACGTATAAACGCTGTGGTAACTGTAATAGTGTTAGAGAAATGAATGTTAATTTCAACAGTGTTCCAACTAAAATGCAACTATAAGAATAAACTCATGGTTTGCGTCGACCAGCTTGGCCAATATGAGCTTCAAACTGTGAAGGACTAACCTGTTCACACAGTATAAAGAATTTCAGACTAAGTATAGTGATATGGCTGACACAAAACCAAAAGGTCTAGGCAGATTTTTTGGTCGAGTTGCTCTACCTGCCATTGAATTTCAACATGCATTTAATGAAAGAGACTATAATTTACCACTTTGTAGCAGCAGTGACAGTAGATTCGAAATTCCTTTATATATATCGACGATCAAATCGCCGATCATATGAATATATGAAAATAAAAGAAAATAGTGTGTATCTCCTGGAATAGAATGAGGTCGCTCTTTATTACTATGAACAGGCTATTACAAGGAATGCATGTGGTCAAACAAAAGGCTAATCCTAGTTACACTAGAGCGCAATGCTTGCTATGGTGTTGTAATCAAATCGACTACTAATCTTCTCAATTGCCTTCAATATGATCTCCTCTCCATCTTCCGCAATCCTCCTTAAGTAGTTAATGAAGCGGTGGCAGTTATCCTTTAGAGAGACGCCTGTTGGGAAGTAACGCGTCTGGTCGGAGAGATGTGTCAGTTGATAAGATGTCAACTGCTGTGCGGTTTATATGTCGGTGAGACATTCAACTGTAGTCCAGTGTCTTAGAATTATGTAACGTCACGTGGTATGGAATATACATCATGTGATCCATTCATCACACGGTAAGGATATACCTGGATTCAGGTCCAGATGATATCGGTTCATAGCTTTACTAGCAGTTAACTGGATGGGGACTAGGTACAGGACCTTGTCCGACCAGGGTATTCATGATGTAATATCTGGAATCCTCACGACCAGTAAGGTCGTTAGCCTTAAGGGTTACGACCACGAAGACATATGGTTTCTCTTTATGTATTAAAGTAATACATAGAAGTTTTAATTCTCGTCAGCTAACCCCGAACTTTAAATGAATGGGTCGTGTGAAAACACTTTCTTCCTACAAAATCGTATCGGGCAGTCCTCCCATTAAATGTTGTGACATTCGAAGTGGTCTGTATTCATTTTAAAGTTGAGAAACTGCCTTGGGACTTGAGAAGTTTTTCTGTCCGCTGGTCAAAAAGATTAACCCTTTGAACTTCTCTTAACCCGTGGGTGCGGTTAAAGAATGGCGGCTATAAAAACCCTTTGCACTGAGTGTTAGGGTTTTCACGCCTTCTGCTTCCTCTTCGTTTTCCAAAAAGGAGAAATCGCATCCGACCACTTTTGTCTTCCTCATCCAAAAAGAAATCGCCATGTCGGATCTTGTCACCAATTGGTCGATCTCTGATTTGAGTGAGAAGAAACTGGAAAGTTTGGAGAAGATTGGACAACTACCCGACATAAGTCTGATTTCTTGGAGATCAGCTATCGGGGAGCATTCTTCAAGCGGCGAAGATGGAGAAATTCCAATGTTCCTCGCATACATCGAATGCGGTTTTAGACTCATAGTTCACTCATTTTTTCTCAAGTTTTGGAGTATTATAGAGTGGAACTGGTTAATCTGGCCCCCAATGCCATCGCCAACCTAAGTATCTTCGTCTACCTCTGCGAAGTGTACTTGGAGATTCCCGCAACCATGGATCTCCTCAAGTACTACTACATAAATGGCGAATACGAAGAAAATGACCGGTACACCTGGAGAGTGCACCTTGCTCCTCCACGACGGAAAAGCTGATGAGTACATTCCTATGTACTCAAAATCTTTGTGGTCCTCATGGAAGAAAAGCTGATTTTATATGAAGATTACGCATCAAGACGACCTTTACTACAGTGGTAGAAAGGCGATCGAGAATCTGCGATGGTGCTCCTCCTCAAAAAGGAGGGAAAAGTAGGGAGATGGGTTGAAACCATCCGTCTCCTTAACGTCAGGGGTTTAACTTCCTGGCATATGGTGAGAGACTTTTCCATGCGTCGGATTAGTCCCTTGAAGGCCAGAACTTATGCGATGCTTTGGTACATTGGTCGTGACGATATGACTAAGGACTCTAGAGAGGGTAAACTCAAATGGATTCCGATCAGTTTATTTTATTGACTGATTACTTTCACAACCCTAAGACTTCTCGTTTATTACAACCTTATCTCGTGACGAGATAAGAAGTCGAATCAAGATGATCTGCGCCGGAGAGCCTAGCGAGAAGGCTAGCTTCCCTCTGATCTTAGCGGTCGTTACCGCAGAGGAGAGGGACGAGAGACTTCGGGTGAGTATATCAATCACTTTTCATCAGCCCTATTATTTTGTGTGTTTGATATATTTATTTTGTGTGTTTGATTCTCGAAGCGCTATACCATGCTGCCTCTTACCTTTTAGACCTGGTCCGTGACCTCATATTTCGCGTGAGGAGGCATCGATAAATCGTTCTAAGCTCTTTGCCAGACGCATGCGCCGTTTTCCCCTCACATGTGCACTTTTTTATATAAAAACTTTCGTTCTTACTATACGATTCCCATGGGGAAAATTTCTATATTTACTCTTGCCGCTCTAGCTTTGCTGTTTTGTTTGTTTTTCCCCATCCTTTTACTAGCCTTTCCATCCCCTATGCATCTCATGTTGAAAATAAGGGCAATATTTTAATTCCATATTTTAATAGACAAGAGATATTGCAAAAGACTAATGATGCATAAACCAGTACTAACAACAGGCAAACCATTGTACTTCACAATATATTCAAAAACTAGAATGTAGCAAGACAGTTAGACACACGAAAGACTTACTGCCGTGTTTGATGAAGAAAAAGAAGCAACACAGACGCAGGCGAATCAACCACAAGAGCGGTCGCGCAGATGTGCGCTACCCAGAAACCTTATTGTCGCCCCCGTGCAGGTCTTCACGGCAGCAACGGTTCGGAGATATCGCTTCCCTTCTTCACGGTGCACACCGAGAAGAAGAGTCGACGAGGTTCAAACGGTGCGGTACAACAGCACAGGATTTTAGAGGAAGAAGAGAAGGAATGAGGCAGAGTCTATGCGCAATGCTTTCTCGCATATATCTCCTGCATATATATAGAGATGATCGTAATCGCGACTTAACCATCATCATCACCCAATAATCAAACGCTTGAATCTCATTCAAACAGAGAGAGAGAGAGAGTTGCATGGTTCGCCAAGTGGCGCGCCACGTCCCAATCAAAACAAAGTGGACTTGGTGCGCCAAGTGGCAAAGCGCCACGTCACGGCACAATCACACAAGTCACAAGTCACACAATTTTTTACGAAAAATCACGATAGGCCTATTTCCAACATCTGACAGACGGTGTTCCTCTGCTTAACAAAGAATACATTGACATTCTCAAAGGTTTTTTCCCGGTCCCTACTAATTCGCTCTGCCATGTGTATTTAGCCAGCTTCCTTTTCCGATCCTCGATTATTCCTGTGTATATTGTGGTGCTGTCTTCTGGTATGGAGAGAGGCTCAGGCAGCAAACCCTCATCCATGCGAGTTGCCTACAACGCCTGTTGTTGAGGAGGCAAACTTGTTTTGCCTCCGTTTAAACCGTGGCCTCGGCCATTGAAATATTTAATTCGTTTTGATGGCGCCGCTGGATCAAACTCGTTTATGCGCCTTATAAGATCGTACAATTTCCTTTTCGCTTCCAGCTCTCTTGGTGTAGAGGTTGATAAATCCATAAATATTGGACGCGGCCCTTACGCGTTTAGAATAAATGGCGTGGTACGTCATCGTATTGGTTCCATGTTACCGTCTGTTGGTGAAACACCGCAGTTTGCACAGCTCTACATGTACGACACTGAAAATGAACTTCAAAACAGTGTAAACGTATTCGATGCTAGATCCGATCAAGGTGCTTCCCCAGATCCATCCATCCATCCATCCACTGTAGACGCGTTGATAAAAATGCTTGGTCGTTGTAATCCACTTGTTAAAAAGTTCAGAGCTGCTAGACAGAATCTTTTCATCTGGAGAAAACAACATATCAATTCGAATTTTAGGTTCTAGATCAATTAAAGGTGACTAATACATACCTCCCGCTGCACCGGAACTAGCCGCATTGATATTTGGTGATCTTAACACAGAAGCTTACAAGTTTGATATAGTGGTCCAAAGTTTGTTTTCTATTTTATCATAGCTATGTACACCACTGAGTTTCAGAAGAGAGGCCTACCATGTACATGTGCACATCCTTGTGTGGCTAGCGGGTCATCCCGAACCTTCGTCTACATTCATTTATGGTTTGGTGTCGGCGAATTGCCAGATGTTTTCGTCGATCCACTTGGATATGCTTTGGTTGAAAGAGTTCATGGTCCATGGCCCTTGTGGTGATCTTAACAAACAACGCCCCTGCATGAGAGATGACGCTTGCTCCAAGAAATATCCTAAATCATTTCGTGATGAAACCATGATTGATGAATCTGGTTTCCCCATATATACACGTCGAGATGATGGTCGTTTTGTGATCAAGAGCAACGCTAGGCTCAATAACAGATGGATCGCACTCCACAATCTTGACTTAAAAAAATACCTAGCACATATCAACGTGGAATGGTGTAACAAAACCAATTTGGTGAAAGTACCTTTTCAGGTACGTTACAAAAGGTCATGATCGAGCATCGTGCTTTCATTAGGCCGACCAACACAACAGATTCTAATTCGCAGACATCCTCCAACAAAACCATTGATGAAATACAGGACTACATCAATTGTAGATATTTATATATCATCCTGTGAAGCGTTTTGGCTTTTGCTTTGCTTGCCTTAGACATACATGAGCGAACCCCAGCGGTTGAACGCCTTTAGATACATTTGCATGGTATATATGAATAGAATGGTTTACCATGAAGAAACATCTTTACATGAACTCATCCAGGATGACTTGCAAATGAAAACAACGCTCACTGAATGGTTTGTTGCGAACCAGACAGATCCAATCTCAGCGAGGCACGACACATCGGCCAACTCGGTCCGGGGTAGTCACATGGCAAGGCCCTGTCGACACCCGCATACGTGACGTGACCCACTTGACGCAATGGATGAAAATACCCCCGGAGCAAGCTAAGCCCCTAGGGCAGCGATGTATATAACTTCACTTATCTACCCCTAGCCTCCTCTATAAATAACACCCTTTGTAAATGGGGAGGGGGCCACTTGTAACTCTCTCCACATATATGCAATACAATGTTACGGATCCTCTTGTGTGATTCTCGTAGAGGTCCCCTTCTGCAGTCAACGTGCCCGACCGGGGGTGCTATAAGTTACTAGCTGTTTGATCTCGTATCGACAATAAGTTTTGTATCGAACACCGAAACAGCCTAGCTGCCGTCGCGTATGAACGGGGAGATCTTGTTCATTGCTTTACATTTATCGATCTCTGATATTTTAAAGACCATTTCTTTTAAACTGTGTGTCGGATTTACGATCCTTTTGAACTATCGCAATCCTTATAAAGAATCCAACCAAAGAGCCCACTATCGGATATGTTATGTGTAGAGAAATATTTAACGACGCACGGGCCCGCATGCCATAGCCTGGCTAACTCATGGGCCCAGCTAGATGCTATCCCAGTATTTGAATTGAGATGCATAGCTCGTACGTATGCATGTATCCATGCCCTAGTACAAGGCTTAGAAAGGGACAGGTGATATGTAAACTCCTCCGCGCGCCGGTCGTGTAGTCCGAACCCTAGTGACTGGATTTAGCTTCTGTGCCCTGGAGACCGGTCGTGTTTGATCCGTGCCCTGAGTGATGAAGTGCAGGGCACGGTCCTCTGCTGCCGAGCGAAGTGATGCATGGTCAGGTGTGTGGTCAAAGTTCAAATAACAGTAGCATCGAATGCTTTTCTTCTCTTCTCTTTGCGATTGCGTGCTTTTGGAGGATGGGACATGGACATACACGATATGTACGGGCTTAGCATATTAAAGCGAGCAATGCCGTGTTTTGCTGGACAAATACTTCCTCTTGGTCAGTCTAAAGCCTCTGGGGAAAACGTTTGTTTAATCGAGTCTTTTTCTGAACATTATCCCCTGTCTGGATCCCTTTTTCTCAAGTCGCCAATGTCTGTCGAGGCACAAACGAGTCAGCGACACAGGCGTTCGTTTCCCACTACAAGATGAAAAGACTTCAGGTAAAGGCTAAAGCGCTCAGTTAGTGAAGGATCAGCTCCCACCACCGTTTCGTCGCATCAATTCCATCGAATTACCTCAGCTCTAAAGGTGAGAGTTGGGCCGTGCCGGAGCGAAGGATCAGCTCCCACCACCGTTTCGTCGCATCAATTCCATCGAATTACCTCAGCTCTAAAGGTCGGAGTTGGGCCGTGCCGTGCCGGCCCGGCCCGAGCCCATCATGCTTCGGGCCACGTCGTGCATTGCCGGCTCGGCTCGGTCACCCTACCGTGCCGTGCTGGTCCACTTCGCCTCCGGTCAGACCCAGGCACGGCCCAAAGCTTATCGTGCTAGGATCGTGCTGTACCAATCCAAACCCAGCCTAAGCCCAGCCCAAAATTACTATATACGGCGGAGGTGGCGATGGTGGTGGCAACCACCATCTTCATTTCTCTCGTGCCCGCCTAATAAAGAACCTAGTTAAAATTGAATTAATTGGTAAAAACATGGGCACGTAAATATTTCGGGGGAAAATTGAATTTTTATTAATATTTTACAGATACAATGTTACTGCCTCGTTAAAAACCTTACGCCCTAGAATGGGGTTCCCCGAGTAAGGAAAAGAGTACAGTAAAAACATGCGTACATACTAACTACTCATCAATGTCGAGATCGTTCATGCGTTCGAGGTCAGCATACGCCTGCACGATCTCAAGATCCTCCAGTTGATGTTGTTCTTTGCTCTTTAGCCAATTCCATCCTTTGCGCATGTGATTGCCTCCACCATCTTAGGCGTGAGGATGATCTTCTTTCTTCAATTATTCTCCTGCCATCTTTGAACGTTGCTTCTGAAGAGATAGTGGACACCGGCACCAGCATAACATCCTGTGCAAAATGTGACAGCACAGGAAATGTCCGCTTGTTGTTCTTCCACCACTCGAGCAAGTCTATCTTTTCACCGGAAAGATCAGGATCGATGTTTGCAAAATCATACTCTAGGTAGTGGATTAGCTCTGAGACAGGATTCCACACGGAGCTGCCTGAGATTAAGAGGACGAAGAACTGGACTTGCCCTTTAGCTTCTTCCACAAGTCGGATGTCAAGCTTTTCTTCCATTGTCGCGTCTGCTGTGAGGCCTCCGATCTCGCGCTGCTACCGAATTTATCATGATACATGCGGAAAACACGAAAAAGCTCGTCTTTGACATGTGCGAAAGCTTCCGAGTAATCAAGACCGAGGCATTCACCTATTCCCTCCAGACCGAGCTGCAAACCTGGCAACTTTTTCGTAGGATCGAAAATGATAGCAAAGCAATACACGTGTGAAATAGAACCAAAATATTTAATAAATTTTTCCTGCATTAGTGCGACAGCATGAACTAAAAGTGGATCCTTCCTAGATTTAGCAATCTTATCTGCAATTAACCAAATATATTCTATAACTAAGGGAGGGGTAGGGTAATAAATACCAGATAACATCTTTGTTGCTTTATAAAAAGGTTTTAAAAACTCTCGAAAACGACTAGCAATCTGCCAATCTGAATTAGTAACTACTAGTTCATTGTCTTGACAGTTAGCGTTGACAAAAACGGATATGACATGTTCGTACCCTTGTAACTTCTTTAACATGATATAGGTCGAGTTCCACCTCACCTTCATGTCAAGACCGAATTTTCTTGGCTCCTTCCCATTGGCCGCGCAGTACTCCGCGAACCTAGCTGCCACTTGTGGGGAATTTGTGAGGTAGCGAACAGCGTCGCGTACATTGTTCAAAAATCCACCAATCGCTTGCATACCATCTTGAACAACAAGGTTCAAGATATGGTATACGCATCTCTGGTGGAGAACATAACCACCAATATATGTCTGCAAGCTTGGGGTGAGGATGTTCATAGCAGTCGTGTTGGCTGATGCGTTATCAAGAGTTATAGAAGCAATCTTATTATCTATCTTAAAATCATCAAGTAAGTGTAGTATACGCTCGGCGATGGTCTCTCCCATGTGTGATTCGTTAATTAGCTTAAACCCTTTGACTCTCTTGTTTAGCTTGTAATTGTCGTCTAAATAATGTGCTACAACAATAAGGTAGGCACTTCTCTGATATGATGATGTCCAAATGTCTGAAGTTATAGCAAAAGAGAACTGAACTTGTAGGAATAGTTCTTTTAGCTCTGCTAGTTCCTTACGATACATCCGTAAAATATCAGATGTAGTGGTTCTCCTACTAACATGTTGGTACTGTGGGCAAAAGCCGCGTTGGATCATTTTTTCGAACGCGCGACTTTCACCCATCCTAATCGGTTGATCTTTTGCAACAATATATCTGCAATTTCCTCACGAGCAGAAAGTGGGTTGTATACCCAAGTACTTACAGAGCCATCTGCCTCGAAGTTTAGCTGCGTTTGTACTCCTCCCCCTCGGCTCTGCGCTCCGATCTTGCGCAAGCATGCTTTGTAGTGCGGTTCAGTGCCCTGTCCTCGCGGTGCACGAGCAGATAATTTAGCTTGGCAATAATTACATGTTGCGATATCTACCGTTTGGCCATCTTGGATTTCCTGGCTTTAGGTCATGTGCTTCCAGCAATTCGCCCTTCGTCCAGACCCGCCAATGTTGCCGTCCGTGGACGCGGGAGAGAACTCTGGAGGCCCCATTGGCTCCGGACCGCCCTGGTACTCCCGTAGCCCTCCGTACCGTCCATATGACGGTCATCCATGCCGTAGTCTCCCATGCTTGGCGAGAACTGGCGAGCATCAACGGGAGTCGGAGCCGGAGGAGGACTAGGGGAGCGACGGCGAGAGCTTACACTAAGTCGCCCTGCTGTTCTTTTTGTACTCCGACTCCTCGGTAGCATACCGCTCGAGAACTCCTTGGCAGCATAATGGGTGAATAGATGGTGAATAAATGGGGAGAGTAGATGGATGTTGAAGAAATGAGGAGAGTAGATGGGATGATGAAGAAATGAAAGCTGTTTTTTGTATGGTGAAGAAAAGAGATCAGTGAGTTGATTTTCGTTGGTGAGCAAAACGATTGACGAATGCTTGGTGATTTATAGGCACGGTGAGTTGCCGAACGTTGAAGTATCCGAACATTGCGCTTCCGAAATCCGAACGTTACCGCTCTGACGCTCTCTATCTGACTTGATTTGAAAGCAAAAGTGACTTGATTTGAGAGAAAGCGAAAGCTGTGTTGTGTGACTTGTGTCTCGAGCAGATTCCCTTTGCCCCTCTCTCTCTCCCTCTCCCGGTTTCTCTCCTCTCTCTCTCTCCCTCTCTCGGTTTCTCCCCTCCCCTCTTTTTCCCCGCGACGCGACCCCCCCCTCTCTTTTTCCCCAATCCCCGCCCCCGGCTCCCGCCCGCCCCCTCGTCTCCCTCGCTTCCTCCGCCCCTCGTCTCCCTCGCCCGCCTCGTCCCCTCGCGGCCTCGCCTCGCCTCCCCCCCGTCGCCTCCCTCCGTCCCCGGTCGCCGCCCTCGCCGACGCGTCGCCAGACTCGCCTCATCTCCGTCTCCTTCGGCCGCCGCCCCCTCCGCCTCGCGGCTCGCCGCTCCGCCGCTCGCCTCGTCTCCGTCCCTCCTTCCCGTCGCCTCGGCTCCATCCCCCTTCCCGGTCGCCCTCCTCGCCGTCCTCGCCTCCCCGTCGCCTCCACCCCGTCCCCGTCGCCCCCTCCGCGGCTCCGCCCCTCGTGAAGGGGGAAGGCGGCAGCGGGGGAGAGGCGGCCCGGCAGACGGCCACGAGAGGCAGCGGCGGCGGCCACGGCGCGACGGAGGCGGCGGCGGCGGGGGCGCGGCGCGCGGCCTCGGCAAGACGGAGGCACGGCGGCGGGCGAGGCGCGGCCCTCGGCCCTTCCCCATCACCTCCCCAGCCCGGAGGCCTCCTCGCGGCCATGGCGCCACAAGACGGAGGCGGCGGCGGGCGGCCAGGCGCGGCCACACGAAGGCAGAGGCAAAGCGGGGCGAGGAGGCGCACACGGCGCCCGGCCGTGTTTAGCGGCGGAGGCGTGCGGTCGGGCCCCGGCGTGCCTAGTCGTGCCGTCGCGTCGCGCCGCCCGACGGCGGCTTGCGCTGCCCAAAGACGGCCCACCATTCGAGACGGGCCAGCCGGCCCGCCACGTGTCGGGTCGGCCGCGTGCTTCGGCCGTCTTTGGGCGGCCGAGCTTTGGGTCGCCGGAAAGCACTACCGACTCCCACCTCTACTCAGCTCTATGTATACATATCCTACGCGTCAAGATACGAAACACTGTCACAAATTTAAAGTTAAACTTAATATTTATTAATATAGTTTGTTCGAAAGAATAATGCTACGGAATTTAATTGTGTAAATATAGATATACTGAACACCCTAAAAATACCGCAGACTAAAGGGAGAAGAGCGAGACAGACCCAAAAGAGAAGAAAAAGATAGCATAAAAGGATGCCAAAACCATCAATACGGCTAGCAAGGAGGAAGCAAGTTAAGGAAGCCCACACGACAGCCTAGTCAAAGAGAAAAGATGTCCATATGGCCAAACCAAAAAGGGAGAGAGACTCATTCTCCCACCTCCACCTTTCTCATGTCCAAAGGAAGCCTAAGATAAGCCTATGCAAAGAAAATTGAAGGAATACAAGTCCAACTACTCAACTTGGACCAAAAGAGCTTTAAAAGTTGAATTGAGCAATCTAGTCCAATTAAGAAGTTCATATGGAATTAAATGTTGGCCTTGCTTGCTATGTGACTTAAGGGATCCTAAATGAACAATGTATCTATATTAGACTATTTTCATGTTTTAAAAAAATTTAACTTAAGATTAGGTTTATAAGTCAAATTGACCACTTGGGACAACCAGTGGTTGTTTGGGCTTAGCGGGGGGTGGGGGTCCCACATTCCATAATAACATAGGGAGGGACGTTGTACTATATCACCACGAAGTCTTGAAGAAAAATCATATTGCTCTTTTGCATCGTTCTAGGGTTTGTGCAAGCTATCGGTTGCCCTATGGAATTATGCGATCCCCATTGATTATCTTGCTTGTTCTTGACTGGATTAAAGGGAGATCAACCCCACTTGATCTGAGAGATTGTTTACATACATTGTGATTCAACTCAATCCTTTCGGATTTATTCAGAATTTAAATTAAAATAACTTTCAATCTAAAGGAGTTTATTCTAATCTCTCTCTATCCAAAGCTCTGTGTGAGAAGTAAACGTGTAAGACAATAGGATATTGCCTTTCGTACGTGTGAAAAAGATGACCTCGACCTTGACCTCTTGGTTTATCAAACTCCCCGCTGCCTCGCTTTTCTGACACAATAGGATGCGCCTAAGACACAACACACACAGAGTGCGGAGCAGTGTACTAGCTAGAGTCGGTGCATCGCCATGAATGAAGCGCTCATAACCGTCGTGCCAGCCCCGACGGCGATGGCCTCCTGCAAGGGAGCGCATCCCGAGGCGTTGGAATACATCGAGTGTGCCACGGCGTGCGCGGGCCAGATGCAGTGCCGTGTCCCGGCAGAGATCCTGGCTCAGAACGCGCCGGCCGAGTACCTACGCCGCATCGGTGTCTCGGGCGCCGAGCCCGACGCCGCTGAGGCGTTCCGCTGCCTCGCCGCTCGTCACCTATGAGGACATCCTCCCCGATGTCCTCCGCATCGCCAATAGCGACATATCGACAAGCCCATCCGCGAGTTTCTCACTAGGCACGTATCGATCGATCCTTGTATGTGCATGTGCGTAGTGGTGGGCATTGGTGTCGTGCTGTGCCGGCATGGGCCCGCCGTGCTTCGGCCGCGTCGTGCCGTGCCGGTTCGACCCGGTTACCGCCGTGCCATGCCGTGTTGGCCCGCTTCACCTCCGGCCAGGCCCAGGCACAGTCCAAGGCTGATGAGGACATGACCCCTATGGATACAACCATATTTTCTATGCTTGTTGTTCCAAGTACAAGAGCTCGTACGCTTCACTTAATTTATCAGGTGAGCTTGTTTTTAGGAGTGTCTTTATATTATATGAACTATATGATGCTACCTAATGATGAAATATATATATATATATATATATATATATATGTGTGTGTGTGTGTGTGTGTGTGTGTGTGTGTGTGTGTGTGTGTAGCACCATGTCACTTTTGGTCCAAGACAAGCAAGCGATTGAGTGGACCCGTTTTGGAATCCATTCGGCCTCCGAATCACTGACAAAGACCAACTTAAAACAGACATAACTTTTACAAACGGAGTCCGATTCGGGTGTTCTTTAGCTTGTTGGAAAGCTAACGACGAGATATTTCCAACAGATCCAGTCTCACCTCCAAATTCCTTATGTAGACTTGAGAATCGTCAAAAGAAGATGCTATATCACCGATTTGGACCAATTTAGGCCTTGTAATCGTACCGGAATTGGCCCATATACCGCCGGCCCACCTGGGGGTGTGCTTACTGTTCACATGAACAATAATTTATGAGTTTAGTCCCACCCTGCTATTTCTTTTAGATTTGTGGCTCCTCATCCTCTATTTAAAGAGGACGCACCCCCTCTAGTTTCCTAGAATTTTGTTTGATTAGTTTCTCCATTGTGAAAACTCTCTTTCTTCGCTTGTGTCGACTAGACCAACTATAAAGGACCTCTGGCAGAATCCCACCTTTTGAACTCAATCAAATATTTGCAATTCAGATTGCATTTTACCTTGTTCTTGCGTGCTTCTTCGGTGTATGCAGGAATTGATCTTCGTGATCAGGTCATCCGGGTATTCGTGCACGGTTGATAACGACTTATCGAGCATTTCAGCGATTGCGTGGTTTCGGGCCTTGCGAGTTCGTAGCCAGGATCGTGAGAGTTGAGCGACTTCTTCCGAATTTATCTTCTCATCGAAAGATCGGGCAAAATCAGGACCTCCGAGGTTCATCAAGTGGTATCAGAGCTACAGTTAATCGGTGAGAGTTTTCAGTTTTCTAGTAGTAAATTTGTTTTTCATACCTAAAGTCCAGAAAATTGCCAAAAGAAAAAAATTCGCATCTATCATCCATACCGAGCCCATTGAGCCTTTGCAATTTTTTATTTTCAGTTTGCTTGTTGAAGCATTAGTTGCATTGTCATGTCTAGTTGCTGATCTTTAGTCTAGTTATTGTCTAGTTGGTCGGTGTCTAGATTGCTTCTCGTGTTTTTCCTTTGCGTCGCTTAATCGTTCTTTAGGGTTCTTAGTTTTTGCATCTAAAATAGAAAATTTGTGGGTTAGAACTCCTCTAATCTGCACCAAAAAAAGAGAACATTTTACTGTATTCGCGACTTGTGGAAAACCCTAGGGCCGCAAATAATAGAAGGAGAAAGAGTCCGCCACACAGAACAAAAGCTGTGGTAGAAAAAAAAAGAAAAAAATCTTCGCCAAAAACCAGTAAAAATTGGTGGAGTCCTTCTACATATATCCATAAGCTTGCACAAAAATTTCAGCAAGTTTGGCTCACGGAATAAAAGGATATAACAGTTTCAAGATTGAACCTGAGTCGGTTTCGATTTCGAGTATGATTCCGTTTCCGAGACACCTTCAGTAAAATGGGCATAACTTTTGCATACGGTGTTCGTTTTGGACGTTCTTGTGCTCGTTGGAAAGAAAACGACGAGGCGCATCCTTTCCACTTAAGCCATTATTCTCCACTGGAGCCCCCAAAATCGGCCATCTTTAGCCCCGAATTCGCGTCACAAGTTTTGGTTTCTGTTTTTGCCGTTTTTTTCAGCCTTCCCTTTGGAATTTGGGGTCTGCCTCAATTGCAATGTTGTAGATCTCGTCGAAACTTTTCAAACGAGTATATATAAGCCATACAAAACTTTGATCTTTCATCTTTTGAGACTAGTTTTTATTTACTACTTCAACTAGAGGGCTGTTTACATTGCACGTTATTATGGTTTTGTACTCTACATCGTGTGAACAATCTTGTGCCCTACAAAGAAGTTTGAGTAGTTGGTTAGCGTCTCTCCTAGCACTTACTGTGATATTTTTCATTGCTTACATCAAGTCACATTTATCTTTGCGTGTGCGTACATACACATCTCTTAGTGGGGCTTTGATTAGCTAACTTTGATTAGGCTAGGATCAGCAATATTGACTAATACTTTGAATAATTTTTCAACTTACATTAACTGATTTGATTATTGCTTATCCTTGCTACCAAATTGAAGCCTTCCAAGCTCCACTTCCTACTAACTCATCAGGTTCCGTTCATTGCAATCATTGGACTAATCGCAAGTGAGTGTATCACGAACCAGCCACCGGTTGTACCACTTTCTTGCTGCATTGGTAAGAACTAGTAAGAACTTGGTAAGGCGTTGTGAGAGAGCAACTGTTGAAATACCAGAACCTAGTAGTTGATAGGAGCATATACTTGTGATTTGTTTTCTTATTTTCTACTAACCATGGCAGGTTCGCGGGATGATTACGAGTTAGATCCACGTCTTCTTCGAGCTATTGAATGGGAGTGCAAGAAAGTTCGCGAGGAAGATGCACGTTTGAGACAAATTTCTTCACCACGAGAGGTATATGATCGTGATAGTACGTCTAGTATGACCGGCGGCGAGCTTGGAGCGGAGGAAGCCTTCGACTTTTGTCGGACGGAGGCTCCGGCGACACTCCGGCAACGAGGAGGGGCGCGCGAGGTAGCCTGAGCAATGATGATCACAATGGTGCCATCGCGCGAGACAAGGGCGGTGATGACGGCAGCACAATTCATGGGAGAAGGAGTTCGGCCGAAAACCCTAAATCGCACCCTAGGAGGTTATTTATATAGCTCGGGCGAGTCGGGATAAGGAATCCCCGATTTGAGTCCGTTTTGAATGTGAAACCAAATTCAGAAATCCCAGAGATTGAAACCGATTCGAGATTTGATTCGGCCGAATTCGGGTGCGGGGAGATAAGGGCTAGAGATTTGATGCGGAAAACTCGGATGTTTCAGTTGGAAATCACCTTGTCTTTTTGAGCTTGAGCTGTCTTTTTGAGCTTGAGCTCCGGCAATGGCGGTGAGAGCGAACGCGCGCGAGGTTGACGACGACGCGGTGGAGACGAAGGCGGTGGGACCCACTTGGTAGCGGCACGGGACGATGCGGGCGCGGGAGCGCGTTCGGCCATTGATCGAGGCCACGTGTCGATAGATGCGGGCGAGGGCGCGCGCTCGAGAGAGAGAGAGAGAGAGATTGACAGGTGGGGACCACCTGTCCGTGAGAGGCGTGGCGCGCGCGGGGGCGAGCTAGGCCACACAGTGCTGGGCCGCGGGAATAGTACTGGGTTTTGGCCCGATACTATTCCGAAGGATTTTAAATAGATTTTATATTTTAGAAAATACAGAAAATCCAAATAGTAATTAGAAAATAGCAAATGAACTTGAAAGAAATTCAAAAAATTCTAGAAAATATATCTAAGCACATAGAATCCAACTAAAATAATTTTGATAATTGTTGATGTTGGGATTAATCATATTAAAGTATTTTGGTATTAAGCTTTAAATAAAAATACTAAAAATTAATAGAAATTCAAACAATGTATTTTCAACAAGTAACTATTCAAAAGATTTTAAAGCTCAGAAAAATTTGGATGTTAGAGGACTTATCATGACCAGTGATCCTAATGAACTGTCACATGAGGAAGCAAAGGAGGGAAGCTCTGAGGATGACTGGCGGTAATGTGTAAGGACTGAACCGTGTGGGCCGTCTGGGCCGTGGTATGGGTTGCATCCAATTTCTGCCAAGAGTTGAGTTGTAAAGACCATTATAAGTATATCGTAATCCGATAGGATCGACATCGAAAGAGACACAAGTAATACATAAATTCCTGGTCCATATCTGTATCTTATTCTCGCTGCTGTTCTAACTAATCCTGCTAGTGTAAACTCGATTGTTGCGGCGCAACGTCATAACTGGTTGAGGTTCGTGAGAAACCAAATGTATAACACACAGGCTGATGAATAAAAATATTAAATTTTCTCTATACATTGTGTCTTTTTTTGTGTGTGTTCATTGTGTGATTCGTAGATTGATTATCTCTCGGCGTCGATAATCTTAACAGTACCGAGCTAACATACGACTCTCCTCGAGCGCGCAACGCAGCTTGGGTTCCGCCGCGCACTGACATTCAGCCTGGGGTTTCGTTCCCGTTTGGCAATCTGCCGTGCCCGTGCTATGTTGTGGGCTTCCATAATCCCAATCCCATTGGGCTTCCAGGAGAACGTACGCAATTTTCAGTATTTTTTCCACGGCACCGAGTAAGACTAAGTAAGCCCACAATTTCATCGCGTTTGTGGCGTCTCCGCGCGATTTCCATATCCAGTCAGTCTGTGGCGGCAGTTCTGGCCAATTATGGACAAAGTGAGCACAAAAACGGGCAGACCGTACGTAACCGCTAGAACTCTTTCCACTGGACGCCCACTTCGACCAATGTTTTTTCCTCATTCTACGCATTAATCTCGTGATATGTGATCAGTACGTACGTGCTCATGAAAAAAAGATTATGTTCATCGCAAAAGGAAGAAGGATAGAAAGGATTTCTCGATGCAGCAAATGTTAAGAGTAACTGGTAATCGTTTGGTTTTCCGAATTTCCATAGCACGTGAATTAGATCTCGTCAGTGTCGACCGTGTTCGTTTAAAGCGAAGCATGCCTAACATTAGTCAGCACCTTCAACTCCAGGTGTTGGCTAACTGACCAAGCAGGTCCGTTCGCTTGCATATCCATGGAATCAGAGCTCGTTTAACAAAGAACTGGGGGGGTAATTAGGTCAAATGTCTTTCTGAGAGTGCCAGTCGTGCTCAGTAGCTTTGAGGATCCTCGAAAGGACAGCAAGCTTTGGTCGCTTGGCCTCATTGACCTAGCATAGTTGTTGTACTACTTTGCCACGGGGACAACCAACTTTTTGTTGTTTCAGGAAATATCTTACAGAGTTGAGATGAAAGGCTTAGATTAATCTAGTAATAAGCTTGTCATGTCCCATCCCATCCCATCGAATAAAGCTCCGGTATGTTACACTGAACTGCCATAATTCAAATAGGGATTTGATAAGCATCACCCGGATGTTTTCTTCAAAAACTCATCCAAATTTCTTACTTTTCATTCGCCTCGCGATTCGTGCTTCAGCGTCGGCATCCTCTATTGCGGGGTCATCTCCTTCTCTGACGGGGTTGAGACTCCGGTAGACCGGAATTAGGTTCGGGGTTGGGTCATCTTCTTCTTTAGCGAGGTTAAGACCCTGGTTGATCGGAATTAGGTCTAGGATTCACCAAGATCTAGACCTTAGATTTCAGGTGGAAGGCGGTGGACCGACGGTGGGTGCCGGAGACGGCGGTGGTGCCGTTGGCTGTGGGAACGAAGTTGACGATGGGTGGACTAGCGAGTTAGGTGTTAGGGAGGGCGGTGAGAGGTTGTCACCGATGGTGGATCCGACTGCGGTGAGCCACCGAAAACGAGGAAGAAAGACGGCCAAGAGGTGGGGGAGGTCGGCATCGCACCAGGAGGGAAGGGGGAGGAGGAGGGCTGAGGGAGGGTTGAAGGGATATACATGTGGGAGGTGGGTTAGATCCGTACCGTTAGATCTAGATCCGAGGGACCATAAATATCCAGATGATAACTATACACACCCATAAAATAAACCGTCAGAAAAGAAGCTGTCATAAACAATTAAGTGATTACATCACGGAAGAAGACTGGTAATTTGTGACCTTATAATCGCAGTTTCAGAGATAGGATGCGAACGCAATGGTACAAGGTTTGTTGTGAAGTCTTACTTCAGTTACTTCAGACAGAGGGATTACAATAGTTGCATGATGTACTACTACTAGACCATAAGGTCCAATCTGGCTACTACTAACAGACATTCCAGAACAAATTTTTCTTGTACTTTTCCTTATGTCATCTAATCCCTTATTATTGCTATTAGTAAATCTAATCCCTTATCGATCAAGACTTGTCTTCACATACACAGCTAGAAGCTAGAGACATGCATGTTTAATTACTAGCTTCGTATGTGAAGACATGCGTCTTTGCGTTAGTTAAAACACTTACAATTATAAACTAACCAAGCTTTCCTGGCAGCAGTTGCGTCCTACTACCTTAATAAATTCCTTAATCAAGGTTAGTTCCTTAATCAAGGTTAGTCTTCTTCGACAACAACCTTCTAAGCGGCGAGTCATGACGCCAAATGGGGGTTCGGTGACACGGTTGTCAACCAGTTGAATCTCCTTGTGCAGTTGCCTCTTTGCCTGCCTCCTCCGACTAGCACATACATGAAGAATTGCAGATATGCCACTAAAGAGTCCGTTAGACCTGTCCCAATTCGAGCCAAGCCTCGATCGATTGACCCCCCTTATTTTCACTCTGCCGAACTGTCTCTGTTTCTCTGCTTGATCAACGAGCTAGCTGCTGCCTCGTTATTTTTGTGTTTTTTTAAATAATATATTTGTTAATAGAATTACATAAATAAATATCTATTTAATAAAATTACAAAAATGAGATTTACCACCTTTCCAAATGGCGAAATACCTCTGTCGCTATTTGGATTGGCGACAAGAGCACTGTCGCTGTGAAAACAGTATGAAATGTCTCTGCCGTCATTCCAAATGACGGTAGAGACTTAACTCGTCATTTGAATTGGCACTAAGTTCCTGTCACCAATTCAAATAGCGACAGGACTTGAATTTTTTTAGAGTAATAGTAAACAGAAGAAGTAAAATTAGGTGGCTACATTGTTCATAGTAAGAAACAGAAACAAAATACTGATCTTAGTAAAGTTTGTCCAAAAGATGATTTCCCCTTCCTCTTATTGATCAGTTGATTGACTCTACTGCTGGTTGTGAAATATTAAATTTTCCATATGCATATTCTAGTTATCATCATATTAGTATGTGTGTAGATGATGAAGAAAAGACCGCATTTATTACACCATTCGGAATATTTTGCTATATCAAAATGTCGTTTGGTCTAAAAAAATTTGGTGCTTCTTTTCAACGCTTGATGCAAATGAATTTTTCATATCAACGCTTGTAAAAACATCAAGCGACTTAATCATATTTCTAATCTGTAAAAAAACATTTGACAACCTTAGAAAACACCGTTTCAAACTCAATCCTGAGAAGTGTGTGTTCGGAGTCTCGTTAGGAAAATTGATAGGATTCTTTGTCCCTGCATGAGGAATCAAAGCAAATCCTAAAAACATGAAGGTCACTAAACAAATACGCCCTCTGACCACAAAGAAAGAAGTCCAGAAACTCACAAGATGCATGGTGGCTTTAAGTCATTTCATCGCATAACTAGGAGAAAAATAACTTTTTTTCAAACTTCTATTAAAACACGAGGGTTTCGGGTGGTCAGAAGAGGCAAATAATGCCTTTAAGGATGTCAAGAGGTATCTTACGAGTGATCATCTTTTTTGTAAGGATGTCAAGAGGTATCTTACGAGTGATCATCTTTTGTTTCTCCAAAATCAGAAGAGGCGCTCTTAATATGTCTAGGTGGCACGTCACAGGCAGTGAGAGTAGTACTAGTTGCCGAACATGAAAACGTTTAACGACCAGTTGACTACATAAGTGAAGTTTTACATGGCCCTAAGGAGCACTACCCTTAGGTCCAAAAGCTTTTATATGCCCTTCTTATATCTTCGAAGAAGCTGAGGCATTGTTTTCAGGCGCACAAGATAATTGTGTCGTCTGAGTTTTCCTTAGGAGAGGTCCTCTAGAACAGGGAAGCAGTGGGACGCATGACAAAATGGGCGGTTGAACTTGGGGAGTTCGACCATCATTTTTTTTGTCCTGAATGGCCATTAAACCCCAGATCTTGGTAGATTTTGTCGCCGAATGGACAAATTCTGAACCTATTTAGGATCCCTAGTACAATTCCCATGGCCAGTGGACGATGTACTTTAATGGGCCACTTATGCTTAGTGGCTCGGGGGCTGGGGTGGCTCTGGAATCTCCCACAAGACAGACCTTAAAGTATGCTATTCAATTAAACTTTTCTGCTACTAACAACGTGGTAGAATACGAATGTTTGTTGGCTAGCATACGAGCCGCAAAAAGAGCTCAGGATTCGATGACTACTCATGAGAGTAGACACTCAACTAGTCGTGAATCTGGTCAGAAAAGAATACCAGTGCTCTAACCCGACCATGTCTCAATACTTATTGGAAGTTAGAAAGCTTAAAAAGCATTTTTTTAGGTACATTATATCCCTCGAAAGGATAATTCCCTCGCTGACCAGTCAGCTCAAATGGCTTCTTCCCGATCACAAGTGTCAAAAGGAGTCTTCTTGGAATAGCTCCAGAAACCGTCTCTGGTCGAAACACCATAAACATCTCCTCTTGAGATAGCATCTCTAGAATACGAGGACACTTAGATGAATCCCATATATGAGTATCTTCAGAATGGTACAATACCTGATAATGATCTCATGGCAGATCATTTATCCCATAAGGCCAAAATGTATGCTTTGATCGAAGGAGTCCTCTACAAAAGAGGCACTCAAGGGGTTCTCATGCGATGGATATCGTAGAAAGAATGATTAAATATCCTTCATGACATACATAGAGGCATATGTGGAATTCATGCTTCTTACAGAACGCTGGTCGAAAAAACTTTTTGATAAGGTTTTTACTGGCCAACAACACTCCATGATGCTAAAGAGTTGTTAAAAAGTATGTGCAATGCCAGTTTTATAGCAGGCAAATACACCAATTAGCTCAGGCTTTGCAAACCGTACCTCTCTCTTGGCCTTTTACAACTTGGGGTCTCGATATCATAGGACTGTTTCCAAAAGCGCCAGGAGGTTTGAGTTCGTTTTGTGGCTATTTATACATTCACAAAATGGATTGAAGCTAAACCTATGACTGGGATAACAACGGAAGCAGCCAAAAGGTTCATGATGAGAAGCCTGATTACTCGATTTGGTGTTCCAAGTCGAATAATTACAGAATATGATAAACAATTTTTGAGTACAAAATTTCAACAATTTTGTGAAAAATTGGGTACCAAATTGTGTTATGCCTCTATCGCCCACCCACAAAGCAATGAGGCAGTCGAAAGAGCGAATGGACAAATTATGTAGGGAATTAAAACTCAAGTTTTTGACTAGCTTATAAAGCGCTCGGGGTTTGGGTACAAGAATAACAATAGTATTATGGGCCGTTCATACGATTGCTAGTCGGGCTAAGGTGAAACACCATTTTTTTCTAATTTTTAGAGCTGAAGCCATGCTTCCACCAGAACTAAACATTCGGTCAACAAGGGTTAAAAATTTCAACGACTCTAACCAGGAACAAGTTCGAGCATATTACATCAACCTACTCGAAGAGAAGAGGAATCACACCTTAATTCATTCAGCAGTCTACCAGCATGCCCTACACAAATACTACGATCGTAAGGTCCAACCTCTCAGCTTTGTTGTAGGTGATTTGGTATTGAAAAAGATTCAATCTCAGTCTAATCGGAACAAACTTTCCCCCAAGTGGGAAGGTCCTTACACGGTGGTCTAAGTTATGTGACCAGGTTCGGTACGACTAGCAATGGAAGATGGTCGAGTCCTTTCTAATTCCTGGAACATCGACCAATTACGCAAATTTAATGTGTAACTTCTTACTTTCTCAATAAAGTTTTAGTTTACTTCAATCTTTTTTGTTTTACATTGAGCAGTGCTTTGATGATTTTTCGATCATTTTTTAACACTTGGTTTTCTTTACACTGGTCGGAAAAAGAAAACATCACTTAGTCGAAGTCTTTCCTCTCTGCACGTGGTCTTGCCCACTAGAAGGAACTTCCTAGTGTCGACTCATTAATAACTTTTGCTGCCAATACAAAAAGACCGAGTTCAACAAACTCTGCTCGAAATAATTTTAAGCAAGCTCTTTTCAACTTAGTCTATTTTTCATTCATTTTGAAAATTCTCTAAGTGGAGAATCTTTCATAATTTGTTTGACTACTTTTTGTAATCTCAATTAGTTCAAACTGGTCAGAAAAAGACACAACACCTAGTCGAAGTCTTTCCTCTCTGCGTTTTTCCTGCCCACTAGAAGGGACTTTCTAGCGTCGTACAGTTTCTAACTCTTGTTATCAGTATAAAACCATTGAGTTCATTAAAAACGGTCGAACGAATTTTTAAGGCACTCTAATCGTTTGTCAAACTGATGTTGACGTTCTTGATTGGATTAATATGGTCACAGGATGTAACTCCACTAGTCGAAGTATTTCCTTTCTGCATGTGCTCCTGCCCACTAGAAGGAACTTCTTAGTGTCGATCTGTTTCTAACTCTTGCAACCAGTACATGATAATCAAGATCGACAATTAAAGTCGGACAAACCTTTTTAAGAAAACTCTTTTTTCAAACTATTTACTTAGTTTATATAAATAAACTAAGTAAATAGTCAGAGGCTAGGATAAAGTTATACATATGACTTCAATTCTTAGTCTTAAATTCAATTTCTTTTATATATTTATTATCTTATGAGTTACTAACTACTCGATGAGATAACTTGCAGGAAAAAGAATGATTATATTCATAAACAAAAGCTTGTCTTTGCAAGTTCCCTATTACAAACTATTCTGATGAAGAAGATCCAATTTGCATCTCCTCCACGACCTTCTTGCTGATCGGTTGCACTCAGGATTCTCGAATCGCCGAATCCACGACCTTTCTCGAGAAAACTTCGGTCAATTTCGTTTAAATTTGCTTAAAATCAACAAAATTCAAAATTCAAAATTTGAATTTGTAAACTCGCACGGATTTCAAATCCGTGCGCCATTAGCCTGTTTCGGCGCAGAACCGTGATTACGGCCGATTTCTATCCTTGGTTGCACTTCTTCAATCAGCTGCACGGCCTCTACCCGAGGACAGTCAAAGTTGGCTTCGATTGGTTGAAGATTAAGATTACGTCCATGTACCTTAAGATTTGCTAAGGGATAACTTATTGCACTTTCGACCACCTCTCTTATCGAGTCATCTTGGTTGGTCTTCAAAGTAGTTATCAACCCCTCTAAAGTTCTGACTTGTTGTCCAATGGCACTCGCATGGGCGAACATGGTGTCTTCAAGAGGAGTCACATCCTTAGCACCAAGCCTTCCGAGTACATTGTTTAGGAGGAAAATATTGTCTTGAAGGTTGATCTTCATCGACCATCTCCTCCTAACTACGAATTGAAGCTCCTTGGAGTTATTTTATTTCAACTGCTTGCTCAGCAAATAGAGTAAGACTAGTCAGAACAATACCTCTTAAAGGCTAGTTCGCAAAACTAGTCGTAGGTAAAGAATTTCTTACCTACTAGATGAGAGTCAAGCTTCTTAACTTCATTGTCATGGGAGGCAGCATTCTTTATACACTGTTCTTCCCACGACTTTATGCTCTTTTCTTTTTCTTTGTTGATATGGGTAAGCTCGTTGATCACTAAGGCCTTTGATTCGACCTTGGCTTTGAGTTTACCCACATCGACCTCTTTTTCTACAAAGAACAAAGAGTAAGAGAAAGAAAGGAAAGTCATCAAAGTAAACAGTTCTAAGTTCAGAACTTACTGTTTATTTTATTTTGCAACACACAAGCTGCAGAATTTGCCTCCTAAAGTTTCTTCAGGAGGTCAAGTTTTTCTTTCTCCAGCTTCTGCATCTTGACTTTCTCGTACTCGAGTGCATCAGCCAGGGACTTTTGTCACTTTTGAACTTTCAAAGGTTAGATTAGACATGAGAACTGGACGAGTAGTCGAAAGACAAAAGGCTACATATGACAGTGACTTACCATCTCTTTGCCTACTCGCAGAGTTTAGCTTTTAGCTATCTTAACAACACAAGTTGTCTATGGTATTCACGTAAATGCTTGGCGTAAGGTACTCATATTAATGGTTGTTCGAGCAAAATTGGAATACACCCCCTGGGAATCTTTAAGTTCATCAAACTTTTCGACTTGGTCCCACCATATTTTTTGAAGACACTCATCATAAAAAATATTCCCCCCTATTAGGAATATCCTTAGGGTGTGGGACTCGGTCACGAGACCTGAACGAAGAAGATCCCACAATGGATGGTAGGCCAAAGAACTCGGAGAAGATGTCGAAGAAGTCTTCTTCTTCTTCTCCTTAGTTGCTGGCATCAGCAACTTCTCCTTGAGGACAGGGAAGAGCGTCCTCCGTGATCTCCTTCCTAGCACGGTGATCAGAGGTCCTTTCTCCATCTTGACCAACTGTAGTTGGTTATTGGAAGACCAAGTCTCTTGTCTGATTACTGGTATCTTCAATAATCGGCTTGGTCACGACAGCAACTCGATCATCCGCCATCTTCGCCCCCGCTTCTACGATCACTTCAGTGATTGAAGCTGTGTTAGTGGCAGTGGCTTCCTCCACCACAGAGACAATGGTCGATCCCTCGACCACCTCCACTGTTATCTCTTCAATTGCAGGAGAAATAACAGCATGCCTCTCAATAGAAACATCCTTGTAGACTGGAGCAGCATGACTAAAATCGTTGAAAAGAGAGAACATGTCAAGTTGTAAAAACTAAAAGGTAAATGTTATTCTAATGTTTTTCATTTTTGCATACCTTGGCTTTCTGGATTTAATCGTGAATCCAGAAGAGACCTTCCCTAATGAATATCTCTTTCTCTTCTTTTCATCGACTGCCTCAATCCTTGTGACACTTTCTGCCCATGGGGACTTTCGGTGCCACGAGATTGAGAAGTCGGGGCTTCTTTGACTACGTCTGGTCGAAGATCTTGTTGATGATTTGGAACCTCTATGACTACGTCTGGTCTTAGATCTTGAAAGAGAGCCAAAGATTCTGAAGCTTCCTGCCCCTCTTGGTGATCGATACTTGTTCAAACACCTGAGGGACAGTGCCTACCTCGACCAAGGGCTCTGTTGATGGTACCATGGCCTTGGGGGCTTTATGAACAAGCACTTTGACAAAGCCACAAGAGGCAGAAACTGAAAAGGTCTTGTTGTCGTAGTAGAATGGTACCTTGGTCTTGGGGGCTTTATGAGCAAGCACTTTGACCGCCCCCTTTCTCTGCAGCTATCACGTCTGCAAAGAATGTCTGGGTGGGGCTGGTCGAAGGAGGAGCAGAGCTTGAACCTTCCCCTTGTTTGTCGGTGGCCTTCACGAGATGACGCCTTTTGGCTGGAGGAACTTTGTCTTCCTCTGGCACCCTTTCGACAGTCTTTGATTCAACCTCTTGGTAGTCTCGACGGTTTGACATGCCTACTTTTTTTTTGTAATAAATAGAAAAAAACATCATTCGATAGTCGAAATCTACGACCACAGAAGCGTAAAGAAGAAATCAACTCTTGATTACTTTTAGGTGTTCTTCCCTTTCCTTTGTGGATACTACCACCAAGATTCGAGAAACATCTATCATTGTGGGTGCTGGAGCTTTCTCACAAACGAGTTTGACTCGGATATCAATCTCCTTTTGTGAGATATCTACAAGGGTAAAGAAACTACTCTACAATCAAGCTCAAAATTTATAAAAAAGAGCTAAGTTGGAAGATTATTTACCTTTCTCGAAATATCTGGTCGAATCTTTAGTCCATGAGTACATCCACATGGGATATGCTCGGTTCTTCAAATGACTGATGCGGTGCGCGATCAAATCTCTCACCACGTGTCATTCGGTAAGCCCCTCTTCTCTCAGGTATTTTATGGCTTAAATAAATGGAGCGATCCGATCGAGGTTGCTGGGAACTAAATCCCAAGAAGAATTCTGCTCAGCAGCTTTCCCTGTGAAGAAGAGGCTGTCGTCCTTTGTCATCGTCCAGTAGAACAACCTATTCTTCCATCCCGGCTATGACGATCGGGTAAATATCTAAATGTACTCCTTCGACTTCTTGTCGTGGAGCTTCAGACCGCATTTGCCTGCAATTCCGGCCTGTATGCTCATCTCGTAGAAGTACTGGAAGAGCTCCAAGTCCGGTTGAATTCCTAGGTAGGCTTCGCATAAGTACACGAATACGTTTAACATTGTGATGGAATTGTGATGGTGTCTTCCTCACCCGAGGGCCAACACTGCCCAGCAGCTTCAATCCACTTCACGTAGACCTTCTCTGGAATCTTCTCGGCAACGACCAACGCTTTTTTCTTTGCCTCATCCATCTATGACATCACCACTTAGAAACGGTTCCGGCTATTTTCTTTGAGTGAGATTGATTTGGATTTGGAAATGTTTCGATAAAGCATACGATTTGGTTAGCGGCGGAGAGAACAAGGGCTTGAAGAACAGTTGAAGTAAGTAGCAAAAAGTAAAAAACCTATGGCATGCCTGCGGCAGATTTTTATAGCCGCATGCTTGAGTTAGAAATCATGGGAACTCAACGGTTGCTACCTCTTCGGGAACCGCATCAACAGACATGTTTGTGAGAGTCGATTAGGATTCTTTATTTTATCTGTTCGGGAAAATTGATTATGTCTTTACAACTCAAGTAAAATTACTTTCTTGACCAAGTCAATTTCCGGTCAAATGAAATACCAGTCAGAAAGGCTCTACTTCCTACCACACCATTCTACGACTCCTGTACCAAGTAAGTTCTTTCACTTGAATCTGGGGGACTAGATGGCGAGGATCTAATAATCAATAATTAATTATTTATCTATAATTTTCATTATAGATGATGATATCTTTATACTACTCGCAAGTATACTCTTTACTGTCCATAAGGAGTATTATATCTGTCTCTGACACTAACTACCTGGTAATGTGGGGGTGTTATCTCTTTTACGGTAACCTCTATCAACCAGTTCGTCACTTGGAATGTTGAGACGTCTCTTGATTTGGAGAAACTGTCAGGATGAAGTCAGTAGACAGTGGGACACACGATCTGGGGCAGAAGACATTAGGCTTTAGTGTTCCTCTTGATTGTAATCAACACATTCAATACAGTAACACATGAATAGGGTTGTTATTCTCCCAGAGAAGGCCTAAACCTGTATAAAATCCCCGTGTCATTCTCTGTGTGGTTCTAATTCTAGGAGATCATTAGATATTCATTTGTAAGATCGATAGTAAAACATCGACAGATTGCATCCGACATATTCGACGTACTGCACCATTAACAAGATTTACACGATTAACCACATATTTAAAACTAAACTACACACCTAAAATGGTGTACTACAACATACAACACTACGTAACCATACATGTAAAGCTATCTAATCCATCCAGTTAAAAAAATATTACCTGCAAGGTGGACGACCAGACAGACAACGCTTCGCTGGCTCTACTCCTCCCCTCTACTCCTCTCCCTTCCCTCCCCTCTTTCTCTTTTTTTCGAATAAAAGTGAATTTTGCCCAAATTTTGTGGGCCTTTTATAGGGGAGGATGTGTCACCATTTGAAATGACGACATGGACTTTCGGGGTTTTTGTCGCCATTACGAATGACGATTTGCATAAAAAGCGCCATTCCAGATGGTGACAGACATTTGTCATTGTTCGGCTGTCGCCAATTCAAATGGTGACACATCCGTTTCGTCATTTGGACTAGCGATGTAAACCTATTTTTATAACTTTAAATGGGTATTCATTTTTGTAATTCTATTAAAAATATATATTATTTATAAAAAAAATCGTTATTCCACCTCATCAGTCATCATACCACTTCCCCCCCCATCTTTCAGTGCCCGGCTCTCTTGAGTATGTGGATCAGTAGGTGTGACTAGGGATGAAAACGGATCGGATAATTTCCGACCGATCCGGACGGAAACGGATTCGGATTGTCTCGGATCGGATTTTTATCGGATAATTTTCGGATCGGAAACGAATTCGGATTTTTTTGTCGGAAACGGAAACGAATACGGTAGCCATGCTATCCGGCGGATACGGATACGGATACAGATTATTCGCATAAGACCAAGTTCGGATATCCGGATTTCGGCCCAAAAGAAGAGGATTTCGGCCCAAAAGAGAAAATGAGATTTTAATTGATTTTTGAATTTCAGAAAATACAACAAATCAAATATCCTTTTAGAAAATAGCAAATAGAGTTAAAAAATTCTAGAAAAAAAATCATAAAAAATCATTGAGTTATTTTGAACATAATAAAATTAATTCCAATTTAAATTTGGTTTTTATTTTTGCACATAAATTATTTTTAATTCTTGAAAATAGGAAAACCTTTTTAAAATCCAGAAAATTCAAGAAATTAATTATTTTTTTATTTTCACTTTAACTCTAATAAAATCCCAGAAATCTTAATAAATTTTATTTTTGACATTAAAAACAAGGAAATTAAATAATTGACTTTATTTTATTTTTTCTTTTTTAACCAAGAAAACTCTTTTAAATCTCAGAAAATCCAATAAAATAATAAATTTATTAATATATTTTTTGTAACATACTTTGGGATGTTACAGTCATTTGGGTATAGATTAATCATCTAGCCCGATCAATGTTAGTGTGAACTAAGTTTATGTATGTGATGAACTAAGTGTGAATGTGTGATGACTCATGACTTTGTGAGTTATAAATTATTAACTAAATATGGTAAACTAAGTGTTATATTTGTGATGAACTAGTTAATGCAACTTGCTAGTGCCAATATTATATGTGGTTGCTGAAAATATGAATAATTCATGAATGTTTGCATCAAATAAACTAGTTATATGTTTTTGTTAATTTTTAGTATACAATTTAAGGGGTTTTCATGTTCCGAAAAATATCCGCGACCGTATTCGTTTTAATTCGTATTCGCTCCGTATTCGTATTCGATATTATTCTTATCCGTATTCGTATCCGGAGTATTCGTATTCGTATCCGAATCCGAAAAAAAATGTAAAAACAAATATGACAGAGCCAATATCCATCCGTATCCGATCCGTTTTCACCCCTAGGTGTCACCACAACCTTTTGCTCAGACTTCAGAGTCATTCAAACCGGTGATGATATGTGCACATTCCACAGCAGCTAGAGGTGAGGCTTGGTAAGGTCAGAAGTTTAGGCAGGACTACTGGACTAGCTACGAGTACTGGAGCTGCAGTGGTCGCGAGATGGACGTGTGGCGCAGGCGCAGGCGACGGCGACGGTCGCTTTCGGTGCTTTGACTGCAACCACGAAATTGAGGTCGGCCCCGGCCCGCCGGCCGGGCCAAAGGTAGGCCCGGGGGAGGCACGCGTGCGAGTCTCCGGGCACACCCGCTGGCCCGTCCGCACCAGCGTCACGTCACCGTACAAGTAGACGGCCGTATTTTATTCTGCGACCGATCGATGGCTCGGCAAATTGGCAGATTTCTTCTCCATCCATTCCATTCTGCTGATGGGAACTGAAACTACACATGAACTCATCAAACTCACATCTTTCGCTTCAGATTCTTTCAGGCTCTCAACTTAAACAAATCATTGCTGTTACTACCGGGTACAGGGTGGTTGCAGATCAAGACCTCAATTTGTTCTAAAAATTGTGTGCCTCGTCAAGTTCATAACATCTAGTGAGTTAAACTGGTTCGGTTGTAAACCTTCAACTCTACCTTTATTCGAATGCGTGAACCGGAATGTTTATGTTTGAGATTGACCGAATCATAAGGCTACTACTACCTGTCCATAACTAATCGCCGTTGCTTTACACTTACAAAAAACCAGCACATCCTACTTTGCTTGTTCGCAAACAATACAATAATGTCCCATCCGAAGGCAAATTACACACTCCAATGATCAACGCCTTGATAGCTGCCTGAATGAAGTGAACCCAGCAATGGTTCACAAGAAAAGGAAAGGAGTACTGTTCGTAAACTGAAGAAACTTTGAGGCAGCTAGCTAGGGAAGTACATATCCCCTTTGTTGTATTATCGCGTTTAATTATGTGATGCTGAAAGAAAATGCAAAGGGGGGCAAATGGAACCCATTCGTGGCCCAAATCTCTCACTTTATGGTGTACCTGTGCTACCCTAGAGACAAGGACATAAAATTGTGGGTTTTAGTATAGTTTTTGCAACTTGCAAGGGTCAACTTATTTTTTTTAGAACACGTAAAAGAATGAATGATCCAAGAAAGGGTCTGCAACAATGATACTGTACTTTAAGTTACCTGCCAAAGTCTTACAACGATTTGGTGTTTACATTAGGAACTGCCAACATAAAAAACTGAAAAGAAAAGACATGGTCTAAAACAACATTACGAGAGCCAAAAGTCAAACATGCCGCAAAGATAAACTCTTGTTTTCAACAAATTGAGATTATTTTACGACGGATTTTATTCCCTCCATAATTCTCGTAAGACTGATGGCGGATCGACCATCGTCGCGACGAGACCGCCCGCATGGCGCGGCTTGAAGCCGCCACGGGCTTCGTCCGTCGCCGTCAATTTCGCCACGGCGCCATTACCCATCCCCGGCCAGAGCCGCCATGCATCACGAGAAAGGGGAAGAAGAGAAGCCACTCGGCCGCCACCAAGGCACCGCCGCCGCAAGCCCCGGCGCCGCAGAGGCGAGAGAGGGAAAGAACGGTCGCGAGCCCGCCGCCGCGACGTCCGTAGCATCGGTGCCGACCGTAGCGACCGCCGGAGCCGCCCGGCGGCGCCCACATGACGCCGCCGGCCGCGCCGCCGAAGACGCCGCCGCTGTCGCGCAAGAAGCCATTGTCGAGGTGAAGCCTCCACGCTGCGGGCGCCACCGAAGTCGCATCGCAAGCTCGCCGGAGCAGGCCGTGGCCGCCGCCGCGCACCTCCGGCCGCCTCCACTGCCGCCAAGCCGGCGGCCCGCCTGAGGCGCCGCCCCCACGCTGCCCCGCTCGGAGCAATCCGGCGCTGCCCGCACGGCTGCGCCTCGATCGCCAAAGAAGACCGCCGGTCCCGCCACCTCCGGCCGCGGCGGCTCCCATGAAGGGAGCCGCCGCCACTCGAGAAGAACGCGGCGGCTCCCAAGAAGGGAGCCGCCGCCGCCACCCAAGGGGAACTCGGGGGTAGGGTTTTCCCTACCCCCGAGTCCCCAACGCCCCGCCGGGTTTTAACCTACAGAGCAGATGACCAAAGAACGGTAGGCCTTTTAGGCCGGCCCGTATAACCGGGACAAAACGAAAAAAAAAACCCGAAAAAAGGGCCAATTTGCAAAAAGGCCCTCGGAGTTTCCGTAAATTACGCGAAAAATTTCTCAGAACTGAATTTTTCACATTTTAGCCCCTGGAAATTGCAGAATGCGCCGAAAATTCATATTCCAGTGAGAAAGGGCCTCGAGAATTCAAATTTTGAATCAGTTTTTGCATTTGAAGCATATTTCACCTTGTTATTTTTTTTATGCAATTTATTTATTGTATTTACTGTTTTGATTATTTGTGATTATTCATATTGCTTTTAATCACTGAAAATAGCAGTAAATCATAAAAATGCATGGAAAAATCGGAATCCTGTTGGAAGTTCGACGAGCAATATGAGAATTTTGCAACCATTTTATGTAAATTACCAAAGAAGTAACCTATGAACTTTTTGCATTAATATGAAAAATGGTGGCATCACGAACCAGAAGTTCGAAAGAGTTGGCCCAAGATGGCGAATTTGTCTGATCTTCAACTCGTGATAAGGTAATCACGAATGAGCAGAAGATTGACAAGACCCTCTCTACCTTTACCCGAATGCGGTGCAATCTGCACGCATTATTGTCAAAATGGCTACAAGTAGTATGCCCCAGGTGATTGACATCATGAAAATTGCGGAAGCTCAAGATGATGTTCTAAGGAAGAACTACATCTCACGACCACCTAGTAGCAATATTGGCCATGAAGCCAATACTAGCACTACAGGTGATGAAGCCTCTCACGAAGGAGAAGGGCAAGAAGGGTAAGGTCGTGAGTCGCACGTAATTGGTGTTTCTGATCTAAGAAAAGGGCAAAGGATAGCATGAGGCACACCTCACCATTGCAGGCACGGAAGATCCACACCCATTAGTTGCACTTATGGATATGGAAAGCCTAGTAGCAGCCCCCATCATCCCTCCTTTGGACATAGCAGCGGCCACAACCGTAATTGCCCAAGAGGAGAAGATCGTCATGTAGCAGATTGAGGCGAAGTTTACGAATACTTCGCTGATTCGATCTAGTGCACGATTGCACTTAGATCCTTTTACAGTCACTTGCATTTTGTGATTGTGATGAACTTTTGAATAATGGTTGTAGGCTCTAGAAGAGCAAAGCATTAAATTCTTATGATGAGTCTGCAAGACTTATATTTCCGTATTTATGATAGCAAGTTATGTTCTAATATCCAAGTATTTTTATTTTATGTGTTGCTGGATTTCTGCTACATATTAATAAAGTACATTATATTAGATCGCATGTAGCGCCCTATGGAGGAAGTGTGCTTAGCAGGTAGCGGCACAATGAATACCACCTTGAGAGATATGGATTTTTTTTCAGTCGATCAGTAAGAATGCTCGTAGCCTTACGACAATCGCAGACGACGATACATGTATAATAGGCTCGTGAAAGGCCACAATTATACTCCGACGGACACAACTTTGGTCATTAAAGAAGCCATGTTGTGCCCATAATCGACTAGAACTCTCAAGGATATTCGCGCTAACAACTGAAGAAGAGCATGGTAAGGAATACCTGCTCATTACAGAGCGTGACGAAAAAAAAAATTTGGTATTAGAATGACTTCCTTCATTTGAAAATGGGCTATACTACACTAATATTAAGGCATTTGCAAATTTATCTCGCCTCGAAAACTATATTTAGAAGCTCTAAACCTCTTCTATCTACGGCATGATAGATTATGTCACTTAGGTCTTAGGATGATGAGAAATATAATTAACAATTCACAGGACATAGTGTCAATTTAAAGAACTTCCGAATCTTGAAGATTTTGTGTGCCTGCATGTACCATCGGAAACCGACTACTAGACCCTCTACTCGAAAGTAAAGGACGAAATCCTCGCATTCTGGACCGTATCCAGGAGACATTTGCGGTCCTAAACAGCCCTATAAGGGTCATTTAGGTATTTTATGGTGCTTATCGATGCTTCCTCGAAGCGGCCGCATACGTTTGTTTAATGTCTACGAGAAACCCCGCTTCGCAAAGCTAATCTCGTAGATAATTAACATTAAGAATAATTTCCTTATCATCATGTGAAGTCCACGGAATAGACAACGCCGGAGAATTTACTTCAAGGGCATATGATGATTATTGTGTGAAAATGAGAATTAAAATTGAGCATCCTGCATCGCATGTCCACACCTGAATGGACTAGCGTAATTGTTATTTACCAACTACATATTGTGGACACGCAGTCCTGCACGCAGCAACTCTCATCAATTTTAGACCACCGACATATAACATCCATTCACCTATGCAACTAGCGCAAGGGTCAACAATGAAATTTTCCCATCTTTGAAGGTTTGGTTGCAAGGTTTATGCACCTATACCACCACCACAGCAAACTGAAATGGGCACTCTCTAAAAGTCTGGGATATACGTTGGTTATGAGACATCATCCATAATCGGTATTTGGACCCCACGACTAGAGATTTGCATGCGACCGCCTTTCACGATAGCATATTAGATGAGAATTATTTCGTCATTAGGGAGGAAATCAACCCTTGATGTAAAATGTCGAGAAATAGAGAAGTCCAGAAGATAATTGAAGTCTAGAAGATAATTGAAATCCATGCATATGACCCGCGCACTAGTGAAGCAAATAGATAAGTCTAGAAGACAATTGAAGTCTAGAAAATAATTGCGATCGGAAGATAATTGATTTGTAAGCATTAGCGAATCAACCGCCTAACCACTTTAGTGATTTGAAGAGCGTGACCAAGTCGCATATGCATGTACGCAATGCACCGGAGAGGGTTGAAATACCGATGAAGGTATCCCTAATCCCGTCCTAAGGCCTCTGAAAGGACGAGAACTCCGGTCCCTCGAATCCAAATAACTTAGGGGCGCTGGTGAAAAGGATGAGAAGGACTTGACACTGACCGATCACCAAAGTACCCAGAATCGGAAGGGAGCAGTTGAGACTGCACGGTGTGGAACCTTCGGAAAAGGCATACTAGAATTGAACATCCCCATGAAGGGAGACATCAGCATGGATGTGTGCGCACACATCGGAGCTGAAAAACTAAAGGGACTTGCCCTGCAATTGAAAGTAGCGATAAGCAAATAGAAGCATTAGAAATATCGCCCCTTGAAGACATAGCTATAAACTTTATGATCTTGGGAGAATCTATGAATAAGCCAACAGCCAATGTTGCAAAGAAAATTGTCACAATCATCAATCTTGATCCAGAGCCTGCATCGCTCGTTGAATATAAGAAAAGGTCAGATTAAGAAGATTGGAAGAAGGCAATAGAAACTGAATCGTTCTCTTTGAATAAAAGAGAGGTGTTTGGGCCTGTAAGCTGCACACCTCCCCATGTGCACCCTGTAGGGCATAAGTGGGTATTTGTTCGAAAGAGAAATGAAAGAAGCAAGGCTCGTTGCACAAGGTTTCACTCAACGTCCGAGAGATTGTTATGAAGAAACCTATTCCCCGGTCATGGGCGGAATTACCTTTAGATATTTATCTCAATGGCAGCAAACTTGGAAGTTAGAAGTGAAATTGATGGATGTGGTAACTGCATACCTTTATGGAAATTTGAATTCGGACATTTATATGAAGATACCGAATGTACCTGTCCGAACCAAGATAGAGCGAATAGAAATCTATACGATGTGCAACTTCGTAAAGTCTTTGTATGGATCAAGCAATCGAGCAGAATGTGGTATAATCGCTCGAGCGACTTTCTATGCAAGAAAGGCTACACGAACAATGAGAATTATCCTGTGTATTTATCGACGATCCTGGGATGGATTTTGTATAAATCTCGGTGTATAAAGATGATCTCGAATATCATTGGAACCTCGAAGGTATTAAGAAATCAAGCTCTTACCGAGTCGAGTTCAAATAAAAGATTTGGATCAAACCAAATCGCCTAGGCTTGCGGCTTGAGCATATCCGGAAGAGATTCTAGTACATCACCAACCTACGCTCGTAAAGTGTTGAAAAGGTTCGGCTTTGAAAAGGCATATCCTTGAAAGTGCCGATGGTCGGAGATCCTTGCAGCAAGACAAGGACCCGTCTGAGATCTAAAGAAGAGGGGAGGAAGTCACGGGACCAAAATTCTCATACCGAGTGCGAGAGGAGCACTTATGTTTTAGCAAACTGTACTAGATCGGGCATTGCATTTACCGTAAACCTATTAGTAAGGTATAGTACGAGAACCTACCAAAGGCATTGGCGTGAAATAATGGACATCTTCCGTTACCTCCAAGAAAGCAAAGAACTTAGTCTATTCTCTGAAAGAACTAAGACTTGTGTATGAATGACTATGCGAGATGTTGGGTTCTGTCGGACCCACATACAACCAAGTCATAAGCAGGCTATGTATTCCTATGTGGTGGGCTGTAATTCCGTGAAAATCGTCTAAGCAAAGTCTTGTATCGACTTGACGAACCACTCAAAAATCATAGCGTTACGAGGCCTCACAAGAATGTGCTTGGCTTGGCGGATGATTCACCACATCCGGCGATCATGTGGATTGAATCTAGTGCAAACCCCACTATTATCTCTGAAGATAATGCGACTTGCGTCGCACAAGAGTAAATTGGTTATGTGAAGAGTCCCCTTACAAAACATATCAATCCCAAGTTCTTCTATGCTCACGAAATGCAAAAGATGGACGAAATTAAAGTCTTGCATACTAAGTCATGTGAAAATCTTGCAGATTTATTCACTAAGTCACTTCAGTGCCTAGTTTTGAAAGGTGCATACGTGGAATTGGAATGATAAGACTTAGACAAGTGCAGAATTTAGGGGATTGATTCAAATGGACGGTTGTAACACCCTAGGGCACAAATTAAATTCGCTAAAGCTCAGCCCTTACATGTGGGATTATTCGACCACAAGCGTAGCAGCTCGTTTGTGCTTTCAACTATCAACTCATCAATGGCGGTCCATATTGGATTAATTTTCTATTATGTGAACCTACATGAGTTTATATACATATTAGCTATCTATCTTTTGGTTTGGCTCAAATATATAAAGTGATCAAATAAAATATTTATCAAAAGTCCGAGTATCTATTAAGAAAAATATGGACTTGAATTTAATCTGTGTAGAGACATGTTTGGAATCTATCTCTAATTATGGGATGAGATATGATTATACACTAAAGACTATAAATAAGAGTCAGATCCTTTCAGCAAGGTAACACATGCCATACCACCTATCTCCATCTGTAGTTGGAGAATTTTGGATTACCTCTTGATGAGAAAGACCTAACCTAGGTAGATTGAGCGCTTGTCCATCTACTGCTTCAGATCAAGTCAATGGCATCTTCATCAGGTATGCTTCCGCGTTTACATATTGTATTGGGTGTTGCAATTACCACATATGATATATTGTTTCTTTTAGTTTCAATCTTCTAGTCAAGATTATTTTTGGTCTAACAATTGGTATCAGAGCATATGTATGTGTGTGTTTTGCAACCTGTTCTGGTGGTTTTTCCTTCTGATCTAATATTGCTTCGCTGCTATGCGTCCCCCCACACCACTGCGGGATCGGTCTCTTTCGGATCGTTTTTTTTTTGCATCTGCTGCTGAACGTCTTTCCCCAGCGGATCTGCTCGGGTGCCGCGCGCCGCCCCTCTGGATTCCGCCCACGCGCCGCCCCTCTGGATTCCGTCCCCGCGCCGCCCTCCGCATGCGCCGAGCATCATCCGGTTTCCACTGGCTCCGCGTGCGCTAAGCGCCCTTGGGCTTCCACCGCCCCTGCATGTGCCGACTGCCCTCAGGCCTCCGTTGCCCCCCCCGCCTCTACATGCGCTGACTGCCCTCTGGCCTCTGCCGCCTCTGCATGCGCCGAGAGCCCTCAGGCCTCTGCTACCTCCGTGTGCACTGAGAGTTCAATGACCTCTTTCGCGGCCATCTGCGCCGCTCGCCCTCCCTTCTGCTGCCTCTGCATAAGCCGTGCGCCCTCCGGTTTTCGGCTGCCGTCACCAGCTGTGCTAGCACCCGCCAGCCACCGCCCTCGATGCGCTGCCGCTTCGGCAACAGTAAATCCCAAAGATTAGTCGTTCTCAGTTTTGAGTTTTTTTTCTTAAAGTTTATGCATATGGTTTATTTGCGATTAGGCCTTTGCATTATTGTTTTTTCCAGCAATTTCAGTTTATCTCATTTCTGAGGTTAATTTTGATTGTCTTGCATTTAGTTATGTTCTCTGATATGAACTCCAGCAAAAGTAGGTTCTGGTTTCATAATTTAAATGCAATTACCATCTTCGCATAATGAGGATTAGATCACGCATTATGGTATGAATTGTGGACTCTTATGATATATCCTCTTTTGAAGAATGATTGTATTGATTCATAATCTGGCTAGCTAGTGTTATGCATAGGTTAATTGAAGTTATATGTTGCCAAAGCAACCTTTTGTAATGTAGATTAATTTATTCAGAATAACTAGACATTTTTTGTATGTATAATTCATGCATCTATTGACTGGCCCAAAGAAAAGTCAGCATTTGGCCTAATTATATATGCAACTGTTGCAACAAATATGTAACAATAATCAAGTTTCCATGTGGACAATAAGTCAGACCAAAGTAAGGCATATTGCTTGATGGGATTTACTATTAGTATTTGATTGCTACATCAAGGTTACCACTTGCAAGCTAATATTTCTGTCCAAAAACTAAATATTAATGTAGTGATAGGTATCTTGCGTGATGGAATATACCAAATTTTGAATCAAACATTAAGTATTTTATTCATATCATGATGTGAGCATTTATTCATTCTTTTATTTCAATTGCAAATCTTGCTTCCAATATTTCTACTAGCATCAATTCTATACCTATGCTTACTGGTGCAAACTTTAAAGAACGGAAAGATAATATTTTGATCGTTCTTGGGGTAATAGATCTAGACCTTACACTCCGTAAAGAACAACCTGCCGCTCTTGTGGCTAACAGCTCCATTAAGGAAAAGATGGAGTTTGAGAAGTGGGATCGTTCAAATCGCATGAGTCTAATGATCATGACGCGTGTTGTTCTGGAGGTTTTTCGGGATAGCACATCGGAACAGGCTACTACAGCTAAGGGCTTCCTTGACAGTCTTGAGCAAATGTTTGCCAAAAATGAAAAGGTGAAACAAGTACACTTTTGGCAAAACATATCTCAATGAAATATAAAGGTAAAGTAAACATAAGAGAGCATATTATGGAAATATCTCATCTTGTTTCAAAATTAAAGGTACTCAAGTTAGAGCTATCTAAATATTTGCTTGTGCATTTAATTCTGATATCCCTTTCTGCACACTTTAATCAGTTCAAGGTAAGCTATAACCGTCGAAAGGACAAATGGCCCCTTAATGTATCTTCTATTGTGTGCAAGTCGAGAATAGATGGAAACAAGATAGAACAGAAAGTGCTCATTTGGCTATGGCCCCTAAAGTCAAGAATAACAAGAGAAGGAGCAAGGAAACTATAAGTGAGCCATCCATAAAAAAGAAACAGAATAAACAAGAGGCTGAAATATCTTATTTCTTTTGTAAGAAGGATGGTCACGTAAAGAAAGATTGTACCAAATATCATGCTTGGCGTGCAAAGAATGGTACAATTTTTGCTACGGTTAACTCTGAGGTTAACTTAACTTCTGTATCTGAACACACTTGGTGGTTAGACTCCGGTGAAACATCTAACATCAGTGTGTCAATGCAAGGTTACCTGAACTGCCGAAAGCCAAGTGATGCTGAAAGATTCATCTATGTGGGCGATGGCAAGAAGGTGGAAGTTGAGGCTATATGCACATTTGGTTGATGTTAAAACTAGATATTATATGGATTTGAAATAGACTTATATTGTACGGTCTTTTAAGCGAAATTTAGTTTCTATTTCTGTATTGGACAAATCATCTTATAATTGTTCTTTCAGAAATAGTTTATTTAGTCTTTTTTCGAATTCCAACAAAGTCTGTACTGATTCTTTAATTTGGCATGACAATAGGTACTTGCTTGATACTATTGCCTCATATAATGAAGTCTTGCATATGGTTTCTCATGGTATAAAGAGGAAATTTTCAAATGAGAATTCAATTCCTTGTGGCATAAGTGTTTAGGTCATATCTCCATGTAGAGAATTAAGAGGCTTGTGTCAGAAGGAATTTTAGATCCCCTGGATTTCATAGATTTCAATATTTGTGCTAATTGTATTAAGGGGAAATAGACAAACATGAGGAAGTTAAGTGCTAATAGAGCTTCAGATGTCTTAGAACTAATACATACGGATATATGCAACCCATTCCCTACGGCTTCATGGAATGGCCAAAGGTATTTATCGCGTTCATAGACGACTTCTCGCGATATGGTTATATTTATCTTATTCATGAGAAGTCACAGTCCCTATGTTTAAAAATTTTAAGTCTAAGGTGGAATACCAACATGGCAAAAGAATTAAGGATGTTCAATCTAACCGTGGTAGAAAATACTATGGTAGAAATGACGGGTCAGGTGAACAACATCCAGGACCTTTTGCTTGATTCCTAGAGGAATGTGGGATTGTCCCTCAGTATACCATCACTACTACAGAGAAGGTCATCACAGACTGTTCCAAACTATCAACATAGACGGTTTTTGAACCGTCTAAATCTATGAGTATGTGATAACATGCGGTCATCACAGACGGGTTGTGAGCCATTTGTGAAAAGTCACAACACAGAAGGTTTTTGGTAGAAACCGTCTATGATAGTAGGCCTTCACAAATAGTTTCAACAAATAACCGTTTATGATATCTCACATAGTACAGATGGTTTTTTGTTGAAACCGTATGTGAAAGCCTACTATCACAGACGATTTCAACCAAAAAACCGTCTGTGATATGTGGGATATCACAGGCGAGTTTTTGTAGAAACCGTCTATGAAAGCCTACTATCACAGACGGTTTCCACCAAAAATCGTCTGTGATATGTAGTATATCAGAGACAGTTTTTGATAGTAGTTGTCTATGATATGCGACATATCACAAACAGTTGTTGGTGGTAGCCATCTGTGATTGGATACATATTACAGACGGGTGTTAGTAGTAGTTGTCTGTGATTGTATACATATCACATATGGTTGTTAGTAGTAGCTGTCTGTGAGTATCATTCACAGACGGTTTATTCTACAAAACCTTCTGTGATACTTCGTTCTATACCTAAATATATTTTATTTTTTCGGCTAGCCTCAGAAAATGCTAGCCATGCCCTCTAAAAATAAGCAAACAGAATACAGATATATCACAACTAATTTGATATAGAACAACTCAAAGTGATTTAAAAACTCAATATCAATTACAAAGTCACTTTAATGATATAATTACAAAGTGATTTGATTACAACTCAAAGTGAATTACAATAAATCAGAGTCGTCAGTGTAAAACTATCCACTCTCTTTAGTGATCTCCCCCGTGATGAAGGTGGAGAACAGTCCTCGAACTTTCACCAGCAAGTCCAAATGGAAGCTACTTTCTGGTATTTTTCATGCCCTGTCGCTAGCAAGAGTAAAGTAGTAAACACACACACACACACACACACACACACACACACACACATATATATATATATATATATATATATATATATATTCATAATTATGAAATAATTTTTAAGAGATTGACTGACAAACCTCTGGATCCTTCGTCTTAGCACTCGTGATTTCCATCATATGACGACAAACATAGAATGCACATATGTTGCCTTGACGTAGTTGCTGGTGGCACCGCAAAAATAGAAGTGTGATATAGGATATAGGTATAGTCAGTTCGAGAGGCCAGGTTACAAAGTGTGATATTGGATTATTGTGCTGTAGCAGGTACCGAAAATCACGTCCTGCATCGCAGTTTGGCACCCGACTCATTATGTGTCCCTCCCTTGGCAGCATAGGGGCTAAATGACCTATGTGATTCCAAAAAGTTATACTCGAACATTTCAAATGAAGGAATATTATAATGGAGTTACGTATGGAGGAAATGAGTATACCTGTCGAGTACTTTTTGTACAAGGGTGAAGTCGTAGTTGTTATTGACTAGGGAATCAAGGTATATTACCTTGTACCACTTTGCTACAATGACTAAAAGGACCCAGTACCACCTACTCATGTATGTCGCTTTAGTCATTAAACCTAAGTTCGTGTTGTGTATAAAAAACAAATAAAATTTGTATAGCAAGTAGTAAAGCACTTACCCATGGTTATAGGGCACTAGTATGTAGTCTTTGTTGCGGTGCGTATGCAATCCCTTCGTTCTGTACTTCTCAACGTAGTTTGCGTCTTCGCGGATGCATTGCTGTGAGGTCAAATGTGGGTCAAGGAAATCCACCAGTTGTCGCCATCGTCGGGCTTGTTGTATCATGTATCTATACATAAGCAATGAGTTATGACATTTATCGGCATTGCGTGAATGTAGAACTCGATTGTACACACTTGCAGTGTACAACATCGTAGAAGTGAGGTGTCGAGGGCATCGAGATTCAATAGAACAAATAAGTCTTCGAAGCACACGGCGAAGTAGCCCGGCTTGTGGTGGAAATGGTTCTCATTGTAGCTGATAGTGAATCCAGTAGGCCGTTCTTCCCTTGCCTCGTCGGTCTGCCATATGTACCTGGCATGCAAAGTCTGGCAAGCCAAACCAATGCGGTGTAATGCTGTGTCGAAGACCAACATCATTTCGAGGGAGAATGTCCCGGGCTTGTGATGCGCCTTAACCTTCTTTGATTTGTCCTTAGCGCCATTCGTGCTAGTTGTCTTCCAGGAAGACGACTCGACACACTTTTCTTGTTTCTTTGGCGACGACTCCACGGGCGTTGTCTCCACGGTTCTAAACCAGTACGCACGGTGAACCGTCTAAATATTTGTGTCGTGATAGGCCGCAGCACGAACTCAGGGGAGGACGGGCCGACGAAGTAGAGGAGGCCGGGGGCGATGAAGTAGAGGAGGCCGGGGGCGACGAGGTCGTGGGAGGCCGGCGGCGACGAGGCTTGGGCGAGGTAGAGGAGGTGGAGGAGGCCGCGGTAGGGAGGCCAGAGGAGAAATGACAGAGGGGGAGAAATGGCAAAGGAAGAAATGGAGATGGCAAAGGGGGAGATGAATGACTCTGTTAATATAGAGATATTTTCGGGAGCCCGCCATTATGTGCAAATTTTCGTTTTCCCGCCTAACGAATCCAAAGTATCACAGACGGTTTTATACAAAAACCGTCTGTGATGACATATCACTGACGGTTCTAACCACGAACCGTCTGTGATAAGTGTAAAATCATCACGACGATAGTTCAGTATCACGAACCGTCTCGTGATAAATGTCTAATCACAGACGGTTCTAACCCCGAACCGTCTAATCAAGCCATGGTAAATTCAAAGAGTAAGGAAAAAATTCAAACCATGGTAAGTGCGAGGCGATGTCCCTCTTGGGCCACTGGACAAAAGTGTGCAAGGCATTCTCTAGTGTTATGATGCTTTCGTTCGGGTACTTCTCCAGTGGGATGGACATCAAATTATTATGTACCATGTCCACCTAGACCTTGGCGTAACCCTGCACTGGGCACCGTGCACCACTATCTCCTCTGTCACAGCCCCATTTTGATTAAACTAAATTATTATGCACCTCATGGGTATGCATTTGATTTTTGAAGCATTTGCACAAATTGTTGTGTTTGTAAATTTTCAAATCAAAGTTACACACATAACTCCGATCGAAGCTCCAAATAAAAACAATAATAAATACTTGTGAAATCCTCTAGGAAATAATTTATTTAAACCTTACAATATTTATCATGAATAAATAATAATTTTATCAAATTTTTATACCTCAAATCAATCTTGAGAAAATTCAAACCGCAATTCAAAAAGCATTGCATTAAATGATTTAAAAATAAGTAATTAAAACATGAACAAGGATGTTATAAAAATTTTGTGTGTACTAGGTCATCCCAGTAACATCTGTGAAAAATTTCATATTTTTTAAAATTTATTTGCTATTTTATTTAACCCGGTCAAAGTGGAGATGTTTGGAAATTAAATCAGTCAAATCACTATTGAACCGGTTCGACCCAACCCCAATTCCGACCGGACCCAAACAGTACTGACCCGACCGCACCACACCGCTTCGCCATCTTCCGTTGACCGGCAGGCCCCACCCGATCGCCAGCTCTTCTTCTCCAAAGCGCTGCCGCTGAGCCACGCAAGAGCTTCGCCGACAGCGCAATGGACGCGTGTCGTGCGCCTCTGCACCGCACCCCTCTCGTCTCGCTAGCTCAGCTCGCCATGTTGTACTCGTGCCCTGGCCTTTCCTCTCCACCCTACCTCTTCCCCTTAACTCAATCCCAGCCTCCCAAACTTAAGCTCCAGAGCCTGCCGCCAAAACCGCTGAGCCACTCGTCGCCGTTCCGGTCGCTCTGGCGAGTCCCGGCCACCCCCGAATGCATCACAGCGTGTCTTCAACCACAAGGACCAATAATCCTCCGCCAATTTGGAGAAACCGCCACCAGGGAGCCGCGCATCACCTTCTTCTCCACTGCTGGCCTAACACCGCCGCCACCACTACCACGCCTCCTCCGAGGACTCACTCTTTGATTCCTCCCTCCCTGAGCATCACCTAGCTTCACTCTACCTCCCGCTATCACTAATTTGTGCTCCCATCTCCTCCAGGGTCGCCGCCACGTTGAACCGGCTACGCCGATCATCGTCACCGCCGCCGGCTCACCTCGGTGCTCCTCCGTCATGGACAACCACGCCGGTGAGTTCCTCGTATCACCCTCGTGCCCATGCTCCTCCTACTTTAGCCCCTACTCCACCCGAACGCCAGCCCCCTTTTCCACCTCCAAGGCCGACCACCGCTCGCCCTCCTTAAGTCATGCCACCACCCCACTCGGTTTGTCTACCATCCAAGGTTCTATTTTTCTCATGCTCGGCGGTGCCACTGCCTCCTTTACCGGCGACGAGCCAGGATCCGAGCCGCTGGGCACAGCCCCTGTCTCTGTTCCTGTAGCTCATTCTCTGAAAGCGTTTCTCTCTGTCACTGAAGATGAAACCTCCTGTGATGAACTAACAAACCACCTGATGACTAAAAATTATGCCACTCAAAAATGTGATAAGCAATTTGAAAAGAATGAATTAGTGGGAAGAGTAGTTGAAAAATCGGTATAGTCTTTTGGGTTGAACTGATAAACAAAGGAGAGAAAGGATTAGAAGAAAACTTGAATTGCCAGTTGAAACCACTTGTAGAATCAAACTTATCTTGCGAACAAACTTGATAAATGTCAATTGAGTCACTCCATTGAATTAGCAAAAGGAAGTTAAGTCAATAGCATTGTTAGTCTGTAAAATCATGCTGTTGTAGTTGTAAGATCAACAATATGGAGAATATCAGAATTGGTAGTGAACTATAGCGTAACTGAAGGGTGATGAACTAAATGATCTTAAAAATAATTGGCAAATGAATGAGTCATTTAGTGAGAAGATTGGGTTGTCAAAACAGTAGTCTTTTGGATGAACTAATGAATAGAGGAGAAATGGTAATTATAAGAAAAAGTGTTTGGTTAGTATTTTTTTTTCAAGAACCAGCTGTCTTTTGCTAACAAACTTTGCAAATGCCAGTTAGGTCACTTCAGTAAGTTAGCAAACTGGAAGGTTGAGTTTAGAGGAAGTTTAGTTATAGCATTGTTGTCGGGACCCGAAAATACATCTCAGGAACCCTCTGTGCATTCTGAACTAGTCCCAGATCAGTAGCTAGCTCACACAGGAAACAGTGATGAAATACCATCCATTTATTCGATTTAACTAGAAAGATCTCAAAATAATAATAACTGGACCTTATGGTCAATGTTTACTTAACTTGCCACGCAGGGCTAAAGAAACAAATAAACTCTTGCAGCAGAACGAGAAACTTGGAAAGGCCAATCAACATGCCCACAGGCAATCGAGTGGAGAACGCATCCTAATCCGCAAAACCTTCATAGTCTTCCTTCTGAAAGAACTCCTGTGCAGCTTGATATTCTTCAACTGATCAACAAAGGCATGAGCCGTGAGTACATAAAGCACTCAGCAGGCCGTAGGAAAATGTATGCAAATAGTATTCATGCAAGGCTTACCAAAGGTTAGCTGTATGGTTCTTTTGCAGAAAACAGCATTTATGACAAATACAATAAATAGATTGAAATGCGTAATTGAAAAGAATAACAAATACTTAAACAATTTCTTTGAAACAACCAGTGAACTAACCATTCACTTCTCAACCAAACCAATGACAAGTGAACTACCCATTCACCCATCGACACAAACCACCAAGTGAATTACCCATTCACCGAACAAACGTTATATTCATCAAGTGAACTTCCCATTCACACTCCGACTCATTTCAGAAGAAACTCTATCTCCCGTGTGAAATTCCCGAGCACGTCCATAACCGCGGACACGGCTATTCGAATAGTTTTACACACTCTGTAGAGGTTGTACAGCTTGACCCACAAGACACGACTTCTCTAGTTGGTTTGGCATCCGTCGATACCACTGCTCACTACCTTGGGTAAGCAGGCTAGAGCACGTGATAAAGCCTTTACAAAGCTCCTTCTTAACCCGATTACGCGCTAAGGTTTCAACACTGAATGTCTCCATCCGACCAGACAGGGCCCCCCTCTTGCGCCATAGTGAGTACGTACCCCGTAGCTCACTCTTCCAAGACAGAACCAGAAATAAGATATTGCTAATTAATCAGCTAGGTCCCGCCCATACAGGACATGTGGTTGTACGGTTAAGGCTCAGTTCAATGGCGCACAAGATTAAGTCCTTGACAAGTTACTCGAGGCGATCTTTCCACAAACCCACAACGTGTTAAATCCACACCCTCAATCCACCATCCATTCGCCTGAGTGAAAACCATTTTGTTTAATAGAAACCAATGACATCCCCTGTCATGGTACACAAGTTTTAACAACAGTGGCTAACCACCACAATTCCATATATCATTAAGTCAAGATTAATCATTAAGACACATGTGATGATAAACCCATCGAGACTAGGCTTAACTAAGCACTAATACGATACCCATGTTGGTGATACAAATATGTCCAACTAAAATTATCCAAGCTAGGGTGACAAAGGATTCATGGCATTCAAATGTTCAATGGAGGCATAATGACAACAGGTAATAACTAAACCCAAAACCGTTGATATAAAGATAGCATGCAATTGTATAAAACAATAAACTTTTGAAATCATAGGATCAATATGATCAAAGGACTATGGCTTGCCTTGGAATAAATCCTGGGATTGGTATTGATCTTGGTGTACTTCTCCTTGTTCAAAACTTTCCGAAGTAGCAACGTCTACTCGCAAAACAAGCAAATAGAACAAATAAATATCAAACAGAGATAAAACCAACTCCAAAAATTAAATAAAAATCATAAATAAATAGAACTCGAATTTAGATGAATTTACAAATTTGAATGGGCTCAATCGGAGTTTGGATGCAAAAGATATGGGCTTTGGAAGATTGAAAATAAATCAAAACCCTAATTTGGATTTTAATTTAATTTCCCGATTTATTTTTCAATGGGAAAATCGACTTATGACGTCAGCTGGCGTCAGCGAAGATATTTCAGCTGGAATTAAAATTAACCAAAGGTGGGTCCCACTTGGAAGTGACTGGGTGCACCGTGGATTGAGTCCATGGACTGGAAACTTGGATGGAAATCTGGACGTGCCACTCGGGCGCTGACAAAGCTGCCACATAAGCAAATATGACGACGTGGCCGAGGAGGTGGCGCCTGAGGTGGCTTGCCACGCTGGCACAGAGAGTAAACTCGAGGAGGAGGCGGGTGGCGGCGGCGGCGGCAAAAACAAAGAAATGGGATGCCGAGGAGTGGCGAAATTTTGGAGGTGACGGCGAGCTCGGCGACAACGGCTCACCGTGGCGAAGAAGGTGGCGGCGGTGACGATGGCCGGTTGTCGGACGGAGCGGCAACGGCGGAGGAGGGCTCTCGCGCGCGGCGGCGGCACCGTGAAGCCGGGCACGCGCTTTCGGCGGGCGGGGCTTACCTGGCCGTGAAGGTCCGAGGCGGCGGAATCCGGCGGCGACGAGGATGCGGCCGATCTTCAATCTTCGGCAATGGCGGCGCGGCGCGGACGAAGGAGAGGGCGGCACCTTGGGGCTTCGGTGGAGGAGGAAGGGGCGAAGAGATTGGCGGGGTTGGGTGGCCTTTTATAGCCGAGGGAGTGGACTCCGCGAAGGAAACGGCGACGGCGGCGTGCGGTATCGGGACTCCAGGGGAGAGTCCCGATTGAAGACGACGGTGACGTGGCGCTAGGCGGGGCCACCAGACAGCGGGAGAAGGCGGGGTGCGGTGCTGGTTTGGCGGTCCCACAGCGATGGGAGAAGCGGGCGAGCGCGAAGAGAGGTCGGGCCGAGGCGCGGAGTTGGGCCGGAGGAGGCGGGTGGTCTCGAACAGATGATGGGCTTGACTGCATTCTTATTCGGGAAAAAGAATATGTTTTTTTAATATAAAATACTGAAAATCTAAATGGTAAATAGAAAATAGCAAATGCACTCAGAAAAATTCTAGAAAATTCTATAAAATATATCTAAGCCCATAGAATCCAAATAAAATAATTTTAATAATAGTTGATGTTGGGATTAGTCATATTAAATTGTTTTGATCTCTGAAATTTCTAATTAAGCTTTAACTTTAGTAGAAAAATTGAAATGGTTATTTTTCTTTTAAAACTTTAAAACAGACCAATTTTTTTTGGGATGTTACAATTGTAGTTCAAAGAAATTTGTTATTGTAGGTTACATGAATAGTAACCTAAAGATACTAAGTTTTGCTAATAGGCTATTGGCATGGTTAATTCAGTAGTTAGAAAAGTTATTCATTCAAATAGCCATTTGAACACTTAAGCTATTAGGAGCAACCTTTTTTGAAGATCAAGTGTGGATATAATTATTCAAGAACCAACAGAGAACAACCAATTCTTTTTATTACAATGTTGATCAGGGAAGGAAGTAGAGAATAGTTGTAATTGGAGATAATAGGGAACAATTACCCCACCTGTTACAGAAAATTTTGGAATTAGAATTAATTTCAGAAAAGGATTTTTGTTACGCTAGAAATTGAATTAACTTCAAGAATCCATAAGAAATTCATATGAACTCAATTAAACTAAAATTGTCACCTAAATGCATCTAAAGTCATAATTTTACTGATATGTGAATCTCAAGCATTTTGAGTATTTTGGAATTTTCAGCTTTATCGGTGTTTATTTGCTATCATGTTTTCTCTCTAGATTTTGAATTGCACGAAGTGAACAATTATGCCTCTGAGAGTGAACAAGTGGGCTTCCAATAAGGCAAGCATCCTCTTGCATCATATTGATCCCGGATTTTGATAATCTAGTATCTTGACTTGTAATTATACTGCTTGCATGCTATTTTGTTATATCGATGATTTGTTAATCTAGTTAGCTATGTCCTAACTCTTCCAGGTTATCCATGATAAATCTATACAACTATGCTTAAGTTAGTTATCATGTGTTAATATTTATCAATAATATGAATGCTTAGCCATGCAAGTCAGTAGATTCGGTAGTTTTGGTTGACGGGACTATCTCATCAATCATGGGTCATCACTGAACAAGTTTTACATTTATGCTTTGGTTCAGATATTTGATCTGATTGTTGAGTCTAAAGTTTGTATAATAAAAACTGATTTTTGGTCTGGACAAGTGGTTAGTAGTGTTGGTGTCTTCGTGCACGAGATTCGGGTTCAGTGGAAAGACTTACCCGGACAGTTAAGGACCGAACTTTGGGTTCTCACTCCAAGTATCATGCATACTTCCACACGTGGGTTGGGAGCCGCTTGGGCAAGTAAGAGGAAAGTCGCATTGATTTGAGACCGTGAAATCTCATGTTCCTTAGGAACCCAATGTAAGGATATAATGTGCAAGTGAGCGCTATTTTTATTTTGATGTTGGGCGGTCGACCCACATGCTAACTCCTTACATTGGCCCCTCCGACACAACTTGCATGCCCGGTTAGTTAGTAGGTGGTATAGCTAGCACTAAGCGGGATTTCATCATGCATGGGTGGTTCATTTCAATATGTTTTTCTTGTTAAAACATACCGAGTCTTGATTTCCTCGGCCAACACACCAAAAGAAGTGTGTTATTATCCGGAGGCTTACGGGCTGATCAAGTGGTGTGGGTAAAGATGTACTCCCCTTCAGGGTTATAAACTATTCGAATAGCCATGTCTCCGGTTACGGACAACGCTTGGGCCATGGCTGACATCATTGTTAGACTCTAAACTAAAACTGGACAAGGGAACAACTTGGTATCGACATGACAGGTATGTCATGCAGTTTAGTTTATCAAAGTGGGTTGCCATTTTGTTATTATTGATATATGTTTATATCATTGTTATTTTAAAAAATTTATCCAAATTGTGTTTGATAAATGGTATTTACAAATTAGTAGGATTAAAACTAGTGTGTTTTATGCAAAACTTAAGCCATTAAAATCTCTCCTTTGGACAACCTTTAGCATGTATAAATTCTTATCCTTTGTATAGTGTCTATCATACAGTTTCTTTTATTAGTTTGTGTAAGACTTGCGAATACTTTTGTACTCAATCCGGATATCTGCTTGTTCAGGTGAGGATGATTGCGGCAGGTGCAACGGCTTTAACCCCAGTTGGTTGCTTGTGGGTATGGGCATGCCAACCTGGTATTCTCTTTTTACTTTAAAGTATATCTTCCACTACCATTTCTTTAATTCTGATTATTATTGGCCGGTCAGCCGCCTTATGAAAAATCGGGCCATAAAGTCCTATTTATCGAAATTGTAACATTAATTCTAATCTTCTTTGCATAATTGACTATGGTTGTGATCAATGTCATTTGGGTATGTGCATGTTAGTCACTTATCCTTAGGGGCTAACATGAGACGCATATCCGGGAATCTTGAAATCGGTTTCGTTTCAAGTTTAGGGTTGTGCCTTCTGCGCAATCACTTGACTTGAAACGGATTCGATTTTAGGATCCCACATCTTCCTAGCATGGAAACACCACCCCCCACCCAGCATCAATAGGAATGCACCCAACCAGCCTCACTTGGAGCCAGCAGAGCGTGGGCACCTACAAAACGATACACAATTAGCTAAGGCGTCATACATGTCTATCTTTTGAGCATCCTAGAGATGTATATTACCTGGATAAGGTTGATAAGTAATTGGACATCGCCAAATTCAGGAAGGGCAGGCGTGGATGCAACGCTACTCCGATGTTGAGGGGGACTGGCTCCCAAAATCACGAGGGTGTCTTGCAACCGGTTGAGGATTTGATTCATTTGTTCCAGCAATGTTTGTTATCTGTGCTTGAAATTATGCAGTAATTTGTTCTTTAAACTCGGCTTTCCACTATTCCTCACGCTCGGCCTTGGATCTCTTCCGACTCCTATACGCCTCGGAGTCGTGTGGGAATACATGCTTCCAAGGTACATAAACCCCAAGGCCCTGCGTGCGACCCAGATACTCCTTGTTTTCCAGGGCCGTGGATAGTATATCCTTCTCCCTGATTGCATCGAAGGAGCCTTGGAAAGATTGTGTACTCAATGTTTGCTGCAAGAGGCCATCATGTTATTTTAGACTCTATGAAGTTATGGACTTATTAAAAACCAGGTAGTTCGATATATCTTACCATGCACTGGCACACTCCCTCATCTGCTGGTTTGTGAAAGAGATGGCGCCTGACGATGTGGCTAAGGCCCTCACTCTTAACCAGTTTCGGGCACGCTCGTTTGTGATCTCAACAAATGGCAGGGAGACCTCGACTGGATTGTGACATCATCCTCACTCATGCATCTTGGGATTTTACCCGCGTACCCAAAGGTGCCGAGTCTGTGGGGGTGAAAGTTTTGTGCCTAGAGAGCCTTGTGCGCCGCACTTTGCTGCTGAAATTCGTCAATCGTCTTCATCCGCACAGAGGCATCCCATGTATCCAACGACACAAAACTATACTTCGTGCAGGGCATTCGATCTTTGTTCATGTACTCTGTGACAAGCTTGCTCTTGAAGATCTTCAAGCGTGTGCCATCGCGACGAATGCATGTCGTCGCACGAGTTCGGAAAATTCTGATGGGATCTCGAATGATGTTGTAATTTCAGTCCACAGCTGCGTTTTCTCTACGTCTGTCAGATCATTCCATTTTTGTGTGGTGATAGGGACCCGTTCCCTTGCAAGTATACCGCAGGTGGTCTGGAATACTGCTGCTGCTTTCTGAGAAGTAGAGGGACCCCAGAGGGACTGACAGACGAGATGGTCATTCGGCCCACAGGCATTTTCGATATTTCTCTAGCATGTCGCTTAACTACCACTTTCCTCGGAGATCCAAACGCATTCGGCGACATCGATGATGGCGGGGAAGACGGTGCGGATGCCACCTCGCTTACTTGCTATCTCGCATGATTAACAAAGCAAAATCTCACAGTGCTAGCTAGAGTCAATCAAAACAGTACAATCAAAGTGGTGATCGTACCTTGACGGGAGGCGTGGACGAAGAGGGAATCAAGGTCGGGGGAGCGAGGTGTCGTCGAGGACAGGGGTGGCGGCGTCGAGGTCGCAGAGGGATGATGTCAGCGCGCGCGCGCGCACGCGGGGGGGGGAGGTCGAGGGTCGCAGAGGGATGACGGCAGTGCGGGGAGGAGGTCGGAGGTCGCAGAGGGATGACGCTAGCGCAGGGAGGAGGTCTGGGGACTGGAGAGTGTGCTCTGAGGAGTAAGGACGTAAACCCGGAGAGTGTAGAATAAGAGACGCAAACCCTAGAGGGTCCCCCTATTTATATATCACAGATGGTTATATTAAAGAACCGTCTGTGATAAGCGATCATATCACATACTTTTCTATTCCAGGTCATATCACAGATGGTTATATTCTAGAACTGTCTGTGATAAGTATGGTCTTTACTGCGACCAACCATCCCCTGGTCGTAAGCATATCACACACGGATCTATTCCAGGACTGTCTACGATAAGCGAGCCTATCATAGACGGTTAAATTTAAGAATTATGTATGATATGATAAGAAAGCTACGACCACTGCCTGGTCGTAAGCATATCACATACGGTTCTATTCTAGGATCGTCTGCGATAAGCGAGCATATTACATACAGTTATATTTAAGAACCGTGTATGATAAGAAAGCTACGAGCACTAACTGATCGTAAGCACATCACATACGGTTCTATTCCATGACCCTCTGTGATAAGTGAGCATATCCCAGACGGTTATATTTAAGGACCGTGTGTGGTAAGTATCACAAACAGTTCTATTACGAAACCGTCTGTGATGCTCAGCGCGGGAATTTTTGGACGCGTGTGCGGTAGACAAAAAATTTGGCGCCGTAGGAATCGCTGTGCTACATATATCATATACAGTTTGTTCCACTAAACCGCCTGTGATAGTTCCTTCTATAACTCAAAAATTACTATTCGGTTTTTCGGGTAGCCTCAGGAAATGCTAGCCATGCCTTCTGAAAATAAGAAAATAGATGCAATCACAGATGGAATAATTTCTTAATTAGTGAATCAATTATAATGGAATAATTCCTTAATTACATGCACCGAGTTTCTTAATTACAATAGAATAATTTTCCAAATAGGTGTTTATTACACTTGGCTATTTCGTCTTAAAAACAACCCTTCACGATGAACAAAGCGTATATAGCAAGCTTCCTCACCCGGTTCTTCCTCGAGTCTGACGTCGTCTCTGAAAGCAGGCAACTTGTCAAATTGATTGTACTCTTCCTCATCCATGACATTCTCAACTCCAACAATCTTTCTTTTTCCATAAAGAGCTACGTGGCAGTTCTTATTTGTCTGGTTCTTTACATAAAAATTTGAATAACTTGCATAGCAATACGTATGATTCGTCCTTGTATCTGACACATTCGAGGTCCATAGTAGTGACGTCATACTTGTCGACCTTCACACTCTGTGGAAGTTTGACTCAATGGCACCGAAACAAGGGGATCTTGAGAAGTACATAGTCGAGCTCCCAAATCTCCTCTATGAACCCATAGTATGAGCTCAACCCAGCGGTATTGAACTGCTCGTGAAACACATCTATGAGGACACCGCTGTTTTGGACTGTGTTCATCCTATCCTGAGCTGTCGTATAAAATGTGTACTCATTTATGTCATATCCTTGCCATGTCACAATTGTAAATTTAATACCATTTGCCAATAATGGCAGCATATCAGCACTTGGTGATGGCCTCCCAGTAAATCGCACCTTTAACCATTCGTTGAACCGGCGGTTGTGCTCTCTCGTGATTCAAACCTCCGACCGGCTTGGATTTTGTTGGGCTAGTATGTATTTGTGCTCGTTGATATATAGGGACACTTGGGTCATGTATTGCAAGACCATGAAATGAGCTTGAGCGTACGCATCAAAATGGGAGTGATTGCTTTCCTTCTGATGGTGCCGATACCCTCCAGCCTCCCCTTGTGACGAGATAGAGGCACACCTATCGGTTCCACCTGAGCTATGTAGTCAACGCAGAACTCAACGACCTCTTCGGTTGGACAACCTTCGAGGATGCTGCCCTCGGGCCGAGATCAATTCTGTACATAGGACTTAAGAATTCACATGTACCTCTCTAACGGGTACATATGACGTAGGAACACAGGGCCACATATCTTTATCTATTTCGCAAGGTGAATAATGAGATAGGCCATGATATCAAAAAATGATGGAGGGAAGTACATCTCAAGATGACATAGAATCGTCGTCACCTCGGCCTTCAGAGCATGTAGTCCTTCGAGATCGATGACCTTCTAAGCAATTGAGTTAAAGAAATAACACAGCCTCATGGTTTATCCCACTAAACCGCCTGTGATAGTTCCTTCCATATCTAAAAAACATTCTATTTTTTGGCTGCTAGCATTAGGAGTATCACTAAAAAACTGCTAATTTTACAAGTAGTTCAACACCTGTGTAAAGAACTTGGCATACTCATGCTTAATCATACATTCGTCGCTACAGAAGATGACATAGTCGTCCCACCCTTCCGTCACACCGCAGCCGGTGCTCATGCACCAGTGGCCATCCTCCGACAGCGTCCACACCAGACCTGGTAGCCCGGCCATCTTCCACATCGTCGCCTGGACCAGGTCCGCACCGAGCCTTCGGCACCGCTTGCACTCTCGGTTGGTCCTCTTGGTCGTCTCGCACCCACCGGCCGGCTCGCCCTCAACCTGGCTAATATATTGCTTCCAAACATCACGTGTCTCGCCGGTCGTGTAGAGGGAGAGGCCGAGCACATAGGCTGCGGCCTTGTTGCCAGCGACGGTCCCCCGTTTGAGGAACACGAGGCCATGTTGCATGTCCTGGTACGCGAAGAAGATCGTGAGGCCTATGATGAAGCAGGCCTCCGGGTTGCCAGCGCCAGCCAGGTGGTTGACGACGGCGAGGTAGTGGTCGTTGTCCAGCCACTTCATCGCCTCGTCCCGCTCCAGCACCACGCGCCTCCCTACGGCGTGTTCCATGGACACCTTGTACATGGCCTTGTAACTCCAATATACATACACAATTCAAGATGTCAAAATTACTCTGTAAGAGAAAATTAAAATTAAGACCAAATTTAGGGTGTTGTTGCTAGTCAGATCAGTGACATGTTTCTCTAGTCAAATTAAAAGGCTAACATCTATGCATGCATGGATTGGTTGCCACAACAAACAGTAGTACGTGGCTCGTAGGCTGCAGAAGTCAGCCATGGGCTGAGAGCTCGCAGCCACGAGGCCGACAATGTTGACGACGACATCGTGAGGAAGAGCGATGGCGATAGCCAACCTCCTCGCCTTGGTCCTCACTGTCATGCTCCATGTTCTCACCATGGGGCGCGGCGTACCGTCTGTGAGTTTTCAATACCGTAGTGATCGAGTTTTTTAACTCCACTGGTTGTTGATGGAGGGTGCAAAAGACATGATTATTGTTTTAAAACGTATCGCAAACCGAGAAAGATAACACATGCCATACCCATCTGTAGTTGGAGAATTTTAACTTGCCTCTTGCTGGAAAAAACCTAATCCAGATAGATTAAGCGCTTGACCATCTAGTGCTTCAGATCAAGTGAATGGCATCTTCATCGTATTGAGTGTTGCAATTACTACATATCACATCCTGTTTCTTTTTAGTTTCAATCCTCTAGTCAAGGTTATTTTTAGTCTAACAGTCAAAAGATTTATCTAGCCGCACTGTTCAAGGACGCGGTGCTCGTGCTTGTGCTTGACTACTGCACGAGCCGCATGATTGTATGCGTACAGGACTAGCTAGATATACTAATCTAATCAACACAAGGCGAGGCCCTGACGACCATAAACTAGCTAGCCACCCCAATCCAAAGGTCAGAACTCACAAGTCAGAACCCCCCTGGGCCCTTCAGAAGCCCACAAGTCCACCGTCCGGCCAATAACGGCCGAATTCCTCGCTACTTGGCATATATACATCTCAGATTATTCCACTACACCAAAGCCTTGGCGTCGAGTCGATCTGGCTAGCTAACTCCCCATGGCAGAGGAGTGGTGGAATTCTGCACGCACCGGCGGCGACGCGTCGACTTGCTCGACGGCGCCGGCCGCCGAGTCCGAAGCTAGTAGTACTTCGATGAATTTCCAGCCTTGTTTATCTGACGCTGCCGCCTCCTCGTCCTCCTTCCTTGCTGATCCACACATGGATTGGACGCAAGCCTTCACGTAAGTAGAAATCAAGATTAGCTATAATCTTTTACACCAAGCTAACCTCCGTATGTATATATCTTGGTTCTTCCATGCATGGCTAGTAGGGGCGGGAAAGCAGCAGCAGCCGAGTCCACCTCTAGCTTCAACGCGCTGCTCCAGCTCCAAGGCGACGCGAGCCACCACTTCCTGCTCGACGGAGAGGCTCCTCTCGTGCAGGCACCGTACGCCGACGGCACGGCAGTAGCAGCGTCGTCGCAGGGCGTGTCCTTGTACGCGGACAACCAGTACTCCGGCTCGGCCAGTAGCTATGCGTCCTCGCAGCTGCTCAAGTCCTCGGCGGCGTCTGCGCAGCATCAGCACCAGCAGTTCCCCGGCTTTTTCAGCCCGTCGGGGCTTTTTGGGCCGGCTCCGGAGCCGCCGAAGCTTCTCCTGCAGGCCCTAGAGCCCAAACCCGTGAAGGACCTCAAGGTATGATATGGACTAGCTTGATGACTAGATGCTATTGCTACCTGCTAGGTAGCTAGGGTTTCTTCTAACTCGGTTTCTGCATGTGCAGTCCGACACGGAACCTGTTCAGGACGCTTGCTCGTCGGTGACGAGAACAAGTGTTTCTGACTCGCCTGCGGCAGTGAAGAAACCACGGATCGCGAAGCCATCTCCGTTGCCGACTTTCAAGGTGTGCGCCGGCCGGCCGGTGATCCAATTAGCCGATCGATCAGATATTTCCCCCACTTTCAATTTATTCTGCCATCTTTTCCGGCCAGCTCAGTTAGATGTTCTTTTTGAAGCAAGGCAGTTAGATATTCTTGTAAGCTAGCATCGATTGAAGTATGATTGTTCTTGGATTGCTTTTGATTCTCCTCCGCAGGTGAGGAAAGAGAAGCTCGGGGACAGAATCACTGCGCTCCAGCAACTGGTCTCGCCTTTTGGAAAGGTACCCATCCGGCCTTTCTTTTCTTAAATTTCTTAAATTTCTGCATTAGTCGTTTCAGTTTTCTCTTATTTCTCTTCCTTTCACTTCTGCTTGTTGCTCTATATATAATTCATTCATTCATCTGTAAGTTGATGAATATTGTATCCTTTTCGATCGCAACCGCGCTTTAGACGGATACCGCATCGGTTCTTCACGAGGCCATCGAATACATCAAGTTCCTTCACGATCAAGTTGCCGTAAGTATCCCCTAATTAAATCATTCTGGGCTATTTATTCCCAAATAGCAAAAGTTGTCCGACTCGTACATATGCTACTGAACTGATATCTGCAGTCTCTAAGCTCCCCGTACCTGAGGTGTGGGCGCCCCGTGCAGCTACAGCACCAACAGGTATGTACTACATGCATGTAATTAAATGAGTTTGCCTATCATTTTAGTTTGTAATGTGCGGTATTTGTTTTGTTTGCACATATCAATTGCATTTTTCTCATGAACTATAGGGTTCCGACAAGACGAAGGACGGTGGCGAGGCCAAGCAGGACCTGCGCAGCCGAGGCCTGTACCTCGTCCCGGTCGCGAGCACTTACACGGTGGCCAGAGAGATGGCGCCGGAGTTCTGGCACCCAGCCTTTGGAGGCACATTTCGATAGAGACAGACATGTACGTAGTAGCATGTAGCTAGCTAGGCAGGTATATGTGTGTGTGCTAGTTAAGCAATGTGTAGTCGTGTCAGTAAAGGGGAGGTGAATATTGAGTACTCCCTAAAAAATGCGCTCATGATCTCTATTTTTTTACCGGTTGTACCAGCGTGCTTTCGTTGTCCACATATCCCCCCTCCTCTAGTCCAGTGGTGGAGCTAAACAGAGGACAAGTCATTCATACAGTGAAATAATATTTGATAAGGGAACGAAATAATACTAGTACCAATAAATTTTCTTGAAGTTTTAAAATGGTAAGATCATGCAAAATTTCGTATCATGAGGGGCCGGAACGCGCACCCCCTACGCCCCTACCTTCGTGTCTGCGCATGTCTTTAGTCCTAATATCTGCAACAAGTTGGGTGATTCAATTTGTAATTACTCACTATTTGTAGCTCAAAGATACATGTACCTTAAAAATATATATAGTCATGCGCATTAGCCTGTTGTCCTCCCATTGCAGATGCCTAATTAACTAAAGCAGAAAATTAAAGATATACGTAAGTCTTTACTTCTGATTAGTTAAGTAATCGAGAAACCTTAAAAATATACTTTTTAGTTAGAATTTGTAAATAAAAAATTGTTGTGAGGGAGAATTATTAGTATATTTTTATTGCCTTCATCAATAAATCAATGCCAGCGCCCGGCTTGGTATCCGCTGCCTTCTCTTGCCTCGATGGCACAGTCATATAAAATTTTCTCGCAACATTTAGTCCAAAATTGTGGCACCGGATAATATGCAAATTGAGCAAAATGTTACTAGTAATTTCTTGTTCTATTTGTTTAATTATATATTTGCAGGAGTTCACTTAGCTAGGTTTATTTTATTTTTGTATATATTAGGTCTTTTTTTGTCTTTGTACTTTGTAGAGTTCACCCAATTATCTTTTGTGTCTAGGTGTACGCGCGTTGGATCTAAGATCCCAAAAAAAGTGACTACCACGTACGTAAGCAAATTTCAATCACCTCAGCGTTAAACATCCCCTGTAAAAAAGAAGAGCAACTGGTAAGCATATGATCAAGCAAAACATACGAATCCCGTGAAATCTGCAAGCTACGTAGAGAGCGTGCGTGCGTGCACTTGTGCCTAGCTAACTGCTCTAGAACTGTACCAAAGCGGGGTAGCAGCGCGCGAGAACGAGAACGAGAACGAGAACGCGAGCGTCTCCCTCAGTCATGTCCTCCTCTATATGTGGAGGCCATGCTGACTGATGTATGCGGCCATCCTCTCCATCACGTGTCCGTTTTCAAGGACGCGGTGCTCCTGCTTCACTACCAGATGAGCCGGGGGTCACATGCCCCCACGCAACTTTCGGCCCACAAATTTTTTTTCCTCCTTTTTGGTTGAGATTTCGGTGATCGTAATCGATTGTAAGAATCACACAGTCACGTGGACACATTCAACGTAGCAGTGTGTGTGAGAGAGAGAATGGAGCTCTTCTCATTCATCGTCAACTCTCTCTTTACAATAATAACCGCGCTGTTTATGTACTAAAACCATTATGCATGTATGGTTTCGGTATTTGCCCATCAAAACCATTATGACAAAGGTTTCCTAACATTGTTCATTAACTTTACTATCGGTGGCCCCACTGGCTCAATAGAGGTGCTCCCATAGTTGTCAATTCTATTCCGGAGGTTATTTCGGTTTGCCTTTTGGTATAGAATACGTCAGTGCCGGTCCATTCCGACGTACCGTTCTGGATTTTAATATATATATATATATATATATATATATATATATATATATATATATATATATATATATATATATATATATGCACACAATGGAATCTTACTTCAAATACATTATCATAGAATACAAAAATGAAATACAGTTCAATGACTTCATAAATACAAAGGTCGTATGTAGTTAAATAATACAACATGAGTTCATAACTTCATATATTTTACCATAGTCTAGCATAATTTCACTTACTGAATGAGTAGTATTGGACTGGGCCTTCCGAGTTTATTCAAACGAGTGATCACATTAATTTTACCTGGTACAGAATGGCAGAATGGGCCGGAATGACCAGTATTGAGGCCGATACAATATTGAGGCTACGATGTGCGGTTTGGGTGCCGGTAAGGCATGCTCCGGCCATTCCAGCTGGTACCAGAATGAAATTTATAAGTATGGTACGTGCTCCCACTCATTCAGCCATGCAAACCAGACCAAATATTGCTAACACCAACTAAAATTAGTTGTTGATTGGTTTTCTACCAAAATTTGGTAACGCCTACGGAATTTTAGTAACACCAATGATATCCAATATTACGCACGGCAATCCTTGGGCGAGGAAATCGCTCATCAAAAATTGGTAATACCAAAATTTAACTTGACCATGATCCAAACAATATTCCTTCTGCCAATATTTAGTTTTGCTTAGGTTTTAACACGTTTGGGCCATCAACCAAAGATGACCCTATCATCCTAGTCAAGCACGTAGCCTATGTGCAGTTGTGACCCATGATCACCTTCAGCCCAGCTGCCCAGGCTAGGTGCAGCTTGGTTACGGTCTGTGAGCTTGTGATGCCTAATTTATATGTTTAAAGTATTTAGACCGTGCAATATAAAAAGACCTCGTCTGCACACTGCAAACCTAATTTATGGGAAGCTAAACAAGCACTATTATAAACACAAACACAGTGACTTCGTGATATGGCCATGCAAGATCACGATCAATGGTAGTATATATATTTACTTTTTATAAAAAAAATCTATTTGGGAGACTAGCTGATCCCGAGCAATTAATTAGATACCACATTATTCACGTGAAAACATTCACCCTACTATATTAAGCATCGACCTGTTGCGAACAAAGCTTGCAATTATGGGACAATTAACCTTGTGCTGCCAGTGCCCACACGTGTGCACACATACACATGGATATATTCTCAACATATGTTTAATTTAGAGCAAAGTTAGATCTTTACAAAATGTGAGCATACATTTTAACCACTTATCACACTCGTGTGTGTGTCTATACACACACACACACACACACACACACACTATATGGATGAGGACACGTGTTGCCTGTTGACGAGTCTACGGTGCTATTTTTTGCTTTGATCTCCGATGATGTTAGATTTGCTATTTCGTATGCAAACAGTGTCATGCTTTGATCTCAAGGGCTGATGATGTTAGATTTCGTGTGTGTGTTGTGTGTATGAAAATGATATTATTTAAACCATAAAAATCCCGATGGACTACCTAATAATGATTATGACCTAAAGTGAGTTCCTCATTAAAGTTTTCATATATAAAAGAAGTATATACAAAACCTTTAATGAGACGTGGGCCTATAGTAACGAAGCCCCTCACTATTTTCGTGTGTGTGTGTGTGTGTACACACACTAAACCATCTAAACGAGCATGCTCTCGCGACTGCGACGCAGCCAACCGAGCAAAGCGATACTGTCAGTTGTCACTGGCTTGGGCTGTAATCCATAAGCAGTGGGCAGTGGCTATCAGACCGGACCGACGAAAGGAAACATGACACGTGAATGTTATCCTCGATTTCGGCCCAGAAGGCCAGAAGTAGCTACGGGTGGGCCGAAACCACAACCAAAAGGGCTTATTCGGTTCAGTTAACTAACATCCTCTCAAAAAAAAAAAAGGTTCAGTAACCAACATGCTGGGATAGGAATCACTGGATTACATACATTACATGATATGACATTAAACACACAATCCACTCCTTACAAATTACAAGCAGTTCAATCAAAACCATAACACTGATCGTGTCACGCATCGTGTGAATTAAGTTCCACAGAAACAGATTGCAGAACCAGCAGGGAACACTGATCAAATCTAGTGCAGGAGCTGCAGTCTGCAGAGATGTATATATAGTACATGTTTCACAACTGTGCGTGCGTGCGTGCGTGCTAACTTCATGGCGAGTCGGCAACGGAGACGTTCAGGCGGAGGAGGAGCCCTTGAGCTTCTTGGCGATGCCGGCGAAGTACTTGCCCTGGTGGAAGGCGTGCTCCAGCTCCACCTCCGTCGGCCACCTCGACCCGTCCCCGGCGAACGTGCCCGCGCCGTACGGGCTGCCGCCCTGCACCTCCTCCATGCCGAACATCTTTGCGCCGAACGTGTACCCCACCGGCACGAACACCATCCCGTGGTGCGTGAGTTGCGTCACCGCCGTCAACCTGATCATCGATCGAGTCAGCCGTCACATCACGGTGAATTTTTTTATCTTTCTGGCATTGAATTCGTGCAAGAATGCAATGTGGCAAAGATCACTCACGCTGTGGTCTCCTGCCCGCCACCCTGGGTGCCGGTGCTGAAGAAGATGCCGGCGGGCTTGCCGGCCAGGCTCTGCTCCCGCCACAGGCTGCCGGTCGCGTCGAAGAACGCCTTCATCTGTGCGGCCATCATGCCGAACCTTGTTGGGAACCCAAAGAGGACGCCATCGGCCTCGGCGAGCTCTTGCGGCGTGATGATCGGCGCGTCCGTCTTTGGAGGTGCGCCCATCTTGCCGAGGACTTCTTCATTGAGGGTTTCAGGGACCTTCCCGATGGTAAGTAAAGATGCGTAAGTTTTTCAAGTTGTAGGAGAAACAGAACGAAAAGCATGTATCCACGGCACAATTTATGTGCCGTAGATTTTAATATTGTAAATTAGTGATCATTTCAGACTCCTTAACACAATAGTTCTTGGACTAACAGGCGTTCAAAAAAATAGTTCTTGGACTACAGTTGCATGGTTGCTGAGACTGACCTGCCATAGTTTAACTTCCAAGCCTTCGACAGACGAGGCGCCTTTCTTGATCTCCTCAGCTAGTTTAGCAACATGACCGTACATGGAGTAATACCTATTGAAAAATTTGTAATGGATTTACTTCTTTTTAATCAAAGTGCAAAAGCAAAACACAATGATCTTTTCTGCAATCATTAATTCTTTCTGTTTCCATTAGTATCTCGAGAGCAAGGAAAAAACCAGCCGGTTACTGGTGGTTACCGGATTTTCCGGTGGGTTCGGGATCCAAAATCCCAGTTGGTTTTCCCGGGTTTTGCAAGTTCAATTTTGATTTTGAATTTTGGCTGGTTTTAAGCAAAATTCAATCGGATTTTTTTTTCCAGAAAAACCGGTAAATGCCCGGTTTTTTTACGGTTGCCCGGCGAGATTTCCCCCGGAACCGGTTTTTGGATCCTTGCTCGATAGTACATGGGCATTTCAGGGAAACTCTAAGAACAGCATGAAGCTTACAGAGAAAAAATGATGAGATCATGAACTAAATTGTACGTTATGCATAAATGAACAAAAATAAATTTTGTCCACAACTTCACACCAATACATACTTTAGCAACTTCAGTAGACAGTAAACATATAATTATGGCTGTAAATGACGAAAGAGTTTGCTCCAAGCCACCAAGTAAACAGAATAGCCACGTGCAGCAAAAACTGCAAGTTTCAAAATGATGTTGAAATGTTACTAGTAATTTGATGTCAAGTTGCAAAGTTGTCTTAAAAATAGCCCCAAGTGTTTTCCATCTTTTGTTCAAAGGCTTCTAGATGCTCACTTTCCGGTAGTTGGGCAATCCCATTCAGCCAGCAAAACTAAAGACATGGCCCAATTATATCACACAATAATAGGGTGGTTATGTATATAATTAAGCTTTCCGATAGATGTGACTCAATTATATCACACAATAATAGGGTGGTTATGTATATAATTAAGCTTTCCGATAGATGTGACTTCAACAAAAGAGATGTGACATGCATTGACAGATAAATTGTTGTGCTTGCCAGTAGCAGGATGCATGCACCTTATACTGAACACTCAGATATGCTTGAGGACACTAGCAAACTTCTGCTGTTCAAGAGTGACATCCTCCAAATGCCCATTGTATTTACATTCAAATATTCAGAAGCCCAGTCGTAATAAACCAAGGATTAATTAAACCCTGTGTAATTAAATTAAGAATTAATTAAATTTGTATAATTAATTAATTAACTAGCAGTACAAAGAAAGTTCCCACCGTAGCGTGGACAAAGAATAATTAATTAAACTCATGTAATTAATTACACGGGGGTTAATTACATGACTAAATAATTACATGATGGGATAATTAATTACGATTAAATAATTACAAAGTGAGGATTAATTAATCAACCCCGTGTATTTAATTAGGCATAATTATTTAGTTATAATTAATTGGATGTAATTAATTAGTTGTAATTAATTAGTTAAAATTAATTAACCCTAATTAATTTAGTTGTGTTTAATTAGCTATAATTAATTTAGTTATAACTGATTATTCATAATTAATTAGTAGTCATAGTTAGTTAGTCATTATTAATTAGTTATAATTAATTCGTTGTGATTAGTTAGTCCCAATTATTTAGTCATAATCAATTTAATCATAATTAATTAGCAGTATCAGAGAAATCCCCTCCATATGAACACGGACGAGGGAAGTTCCATCTCCAGGAGATGGGGACGAGGACACATGTTGGAAGTCTGCTCTCCGGGAGAGGGGACGAGGGCATCCGCACACCTGTGGTATGGATGAGGACACGTGTTGCCTGCCGACGAGTCTGCGGTGCTATTTTTTGCTTTGATCTCCGAGGGTGCTAGATTTGCTATTTCGCATGCAAACAGTGTCATTTAAACCAAAAATTCCCCAATGGACTACCTCAAGGGCTGAGCTGGGCCTCGGGCTGCTGGGGCTACAACCCGAGACATGGGCCTATAGTAATGAAACCCCTCACTATTTTTGTGTCCTAATTTTCAGCATACAACAGTCTAGCGAGGCTTAGAGCCCGGCCTGACGCTAACACACCCAGCAGTCTCCCTCCCTCCTTCCTCCCCTCCCAAGACCAGCAGCACAGACAGCCTACTCAGGGAGTAACTAGCACGGATGACCCACTCAGCCCCTCGTTATATGTTGACTGCTGCCATCTCGCTCTCTCGACCGCGTGCCGCCTGCCCGCCACTGCCTCAATGTAACGCCCCCAAAATTTGGGGCCGTCAAACTCTTCACAACCGTCCAAGATGCGCAGTTGCGAAATAAACAACATCACAAGCAAGTTTTCGATTACAACAAAAACCAACATTTTATTACATAATATTAAGGCTTATCAGCCAGTTTTAACACTGACACGGGCATCCAAGCTCAAAGTTAATATAATACAAGACAAAAGAACTTCAAACCACAGACACGCTTGAGTGCGGTCGAGACCTAATAACAGTAGTTGTTGTCATTCGGGGATCCACCAAAATCCTACTCAACAAGATCCTCGGCATTTTCCCAAGCTTCCTCTGTGGATGGTTTGCCGATTTTGCAAGAATGAGTACTACTACCGTACTCAATAAGACACATGGAAAAAGCTAAATAATTACATGCAATGAGTTCAATGGATGGTTAAGGTTTACCTTAACAAGCATATAAGGATGCATTTTTAGTTAAAGCAGTTTAACTTAAAAATAATAATAAATAATAACAACATGGGGTTTCTCAACAATTGCAATTACCAACTTAATATCTCAAAAACTCTATTTATGCCTCATGTATTGGAATCACCTATGAACACAACTTCATTAACCGAAAGCACGGCGTATTCGAATACCATTAAATATGCACTCTACAGAGTTGCCCAACTTTACCCACAAGATATCTCAAGCTCATACTGTCAAGCTATATACACGCAACACGTTAGCGTGCAACTAAGCTGAGATAACAAAGCATTTTCACTGCTCAACCTTTTCTAGCCTCTACCCAGTAGGTTATTGGACCATACAGCCTTGGAGGACCACCGGCCAATGGCGGAAATATTGACCCGATGTTGATGGTGCCTACTGTTGTGAAGACCAGTGAGTGTCCCCTCAGACCCACTCCTATCCCACCCCAATTCCTGTAGATATTCAATCGGGAGAGCAGTGTACTAAGCCAGGGAGTAATGACCACACATGTGGTTGAGCATTTACTGTGTCGGTTACTTTGGCATAAGGTTCTCATCCTTACTTGTCTCTAGTGGGGGAGTGGTCTAACAACCAACTTGTGGCTTTCCATTCTCTTTGCCCCACCTTCTACTCACTTTGATCACAAAGTCTTTTGGGTAGCCCAACTTCCTGGACACAACCCTCAACTCTCCACCAAACCTTTGGTGAACTGCCAAAACTGCTTTTCAGGATGTTTAAACATTTTTTGTGACAAAGCTATTTATATAGCTAATATTTTATGTGAATTTGTCAAGGTGAATATGACCTACAAGAGCTTGGTGGGTTTTTATGTGGGGATCAGGGTTTATCTATTTATCATGACATTCAAAAGTATTATTTCAGTATTTAAAGTAATTGATGCAAATACAATAATGAAAGTAATAAATATAAATAGATGAATTATAGACTCAAAATGATCAAAGAATGTGACTTACCTTCTTGCACAAAATCTTTTAAATACTAGTCTTGTCTTGCGTCTTCCGGAGTCTGGTCATCAAAGTTAAAAACCGGCTCGACAAGGAATGAGCTGGGAACAACATGCAAGTAAATAAAATAAAAAAAGAAACATAAAGGAAGGTGGTGGGAGGTGTTTGAGATTTATTTGGTGTTTATTTAGACTGAGCAGAGCTGAGAAATGAATCCAAGCACAACAAAAATATAGAAAAGAGATAATGAAACATAAAGGAAGGTAGTGTGGGATGATAGATATTTATTTAGAGCCTCATACGGCTCAACGGAGTTAAAATATGGATTCACGGGCTCAAAACAGTCAGAAATGACATATAATGTTAAATTAGGGTTTCGGGTGAAAGGTGGCGGATGATGAATAGTATTTAGGATGAAATGGGTGAACATATTTGAATTACTATTCATGAATGAGATTTGGTTATGAATAGTAATTATGTTTCATGAAGATGAACAATGGCAATTCTTTTGCGGGTAATGAACAGTTAAAAAAAGTGGTTGTGCATGTGAATAGAAAAATGCCGAATTGTATAAACAGTAATGGTCGCCCATTTACTATAGCGGCCCACGACCTAAACGGTCGGGCCTTAAAGACCCAGCCACAGGCGGCTTGAGCCGCGCAGCCGAGAGGCCCACGTGCTCGCCCCCAGGTAGAGGAGATGGAGGTCGGCGGTGCTCTAGCCGTTCCAGAGGCCAGTGAGGAGAGTGGGTGGTGCGATGAGCACCGGCAGGCGACGGGGATTACGGGGGTGGCTTTGGTGGGGCTTGGGGCGACTGTGGCGGCTTGGCGGTGGCGGCCGAAGGGGTGCGGCGGGGAGATGTGGTGCCGACGAGCTCCAGTGAGGGAGGGGGTGGGGGAAAGAACCGCGGTGGCGAGGCGGAGCTATGGCCGGAAGGGGAAGGGGAGGGGAGGAATATGAGCAATGGATTTCACCTCGACTCACCTTCGGCAGAGGAGAAGGGCGGCGGGGAGAATCTCAAATTCGGCCAATGCCAGCGATGGGAGGGAAGGGGAGGTGGTGGGGGTGGAAGATGGTGATGAAGGCAAGCCCCGGGCGGGCTTTTATAGCCGGAGATAGACGGTTGCGCCAGGGAGGCGGTGAGGTAGGGAGGCAACGTGGGCGGTCGGGAGTGGTTGGGCGGCGCCGGGAGAGGGGAGGTGGCGAGGTGAGGGCGGCGATGAAGGTGGTGGAAGCGTCGAATGGGGCGAGGTGGCACGGGAGGTTGCGCGACTGACGAAGGGAGGCGATTGCCGGGTGACGAAGGGGAGGTGATGACCGAAGTGACGGGGAAGAAGAAAGGGGGGTGGCGCCCAGGATGGAAGCATTTTCGGGTGGAGAAAACGGCAATACCGAAAAGGAAAAGCGAAAAGGAAAAGCGAAAAGGAGGGAAAGATTGCCAAATTGGGAAATAATTCAAAAATCAAGCAAAAATATTCAAAATTATGACAAACCTGAAAATTTGGGTTATTTCACTCAAGCCGGCAAATCGCCAAGGGCCGAGGCGGGAGCTCAGTCGTGCCGCCCTCGCTCGGCCACCTCCTCCAATTCCCCTCCAGTCCAGACCGTGCCGCCGCCCTCGCTCGACCATGCCGCCGCCGCTAGCCCACCACTGTCCCAAGTCGCGTCCGCCGGCTCCCTCCATCGCTCCACAACACGGCCTTCTCGCTCTCTGCATCGGTCGCCCTCCTCCCACTCACGACCGTGCCCCCGGTCCCTCGCTCCATCGCGTCGTGCCGCCGTCCCCTCACTCCCTCGCCTCCCCCCTGGCTGGAAGACCCTCCCTCCCTCGCCCCCCCCCCCCCTCCCTGGCTGGTTCCCTTCCAGCCGTGTCGTCCCCCTCGCTGGGCCGCCTCCTCCAAGTCCCCTCCTCTCCACACCGCACTGCACCACCGCCCTCGCTTGACCATCCCGCTCGGAGCTGCTTCGCTCCGTGCTCTGTGTTGATTTACTTGGGGTGAGCATGCCTTTTGCTTTTGTGATCATTGTACCACATGTTGAATTTGATTGTAGAAGCAGAAGGGTTTAACTGAGTACCCTTTTTGTCATGCTGAGTTTACGCTTATGCTTATTGAATTCGGTTCGGTATCAGTTATTTTCCTTGCCCATGTAATAAAGTAACTTTTAGGGCATGTTAGAATTCAATCGACCAACTTTTTTAGTTCATACACTAGACAGTGAAGGTATAAAAACAGATGAAAATTGATAGTCTAATACTCTAATTTGACAATCAGGAATCACACCGCTTGGCAGTTCGTTGAATGTTTAACAGAAAAATAAAGCAGTACTACAGATTGTTATATTTCTGTGATGTCTTTTTGAGAAGGGTATTTCTGTGATGTCTTGCTATCAAGAAATATAAATATACTAGTGCCACAGTATTGCTGATGTATTTTTCCCAGAGCTATTTTTTCCTTTGATTTGACCAGTCTCTCCGTGAAGTGTAGTTGCAAAACCGTGTGATGTTTCATTTTCGTTTATTTATGATCCTCCACGGAATTAGTTCTAAAAACAACTGGATAAATTAACAATACAAGAGGAATGCATTGGACGTGATCTCTTTAAATGAAGCTATCAAATTCTGATAAGGGGAACACATAAGTTGCTTCATGGTTGTCACATATTTTCTTCTTCAGATTTCATACATACGATTATGCAAGGCATTTTGTGAGCGCATGTACCATAATACTCGGACTTGAGGGTACTCTTGAAGGCGTGGAAGACCAAGGAAGGCTAACCAGAGTTGCAGTGGTACACATCGAAATCTCTGTATTTTATTAGTTTTTTATCTGACATGTTGGAAATGTCTGATGATCTTATTGCCTACTTCCATTATAGTCTCTCAACTGTTTCACCTGCTATTTTAAAGTATGAGATTGCGTAAGCAGAAACTATATCGTGCTAATGGTATGGTATGTTCTGCAATTCGCATCAGTAAGTAGTTTTATCCATGACTTACGCTATTTCATCTTTGCAGGTTCAGGTTCTTGTGCTATTACTGATGAAGGCATGATAACCTCAGATGAACCAAATCTTTGTTAGTTAGGTATTAACTTTTGTATCACTGTACTATGCTATATTGTTCTTCTATGTTTTATCTATTTTGTTGTATTGTTAAGCATGGAATTCAAATTTCATTTCAATTGTGCATTTGTGATGTTCTTTGTTATGTCTTGGTGTGGATAGTATTTGTTGCGAATTATAGAAGCTTAGTTTCCAGCCAGAGGCTTTGTGAAACCCTGGCTCCACCACTAGACTACCTGGTCATACTGTTTGGATATTAATTATGCATTGATTGGTTTTGTGCTGCAAATAAGCTTGCTAAGACAGGTATAATTGTGGGGGTGTGGGGGAGGTAAAGGTCTATGTCGTTGGTGTCACATTGGGAAGCAACAAGAGCTAGCAAACATGCATGTCCAACAGAGGACACAGTGGGATTGTAGTGGAAAATCCACATCAACAGAAAAGGGCAGCAGTAGAAAAGGACTACCATTTTCATTGAGGTGCCGCATTTGACAAGTTTGCATATTTAGACAGAAAGAAGGACACCCTAAAAGTTTAATCGACTGAAAAAGGAAAAACTAGAAAACCCTTCCAAAAAAGAGAGAAAACCTATAAACCCATAATAGGAGAGAGAACGGAAATACTGCATTTTACATGTTACTTTAGGACAGTTTTGACTACAGATTTCACCTCATATACAAGTTTCATGTTGCACAAAACAAATTAGTTTTGCATCACACTGATGTAAATATGGGTTTCATTTGATTTAATGCACAAATTATACAGGCATCTGGTCTATGGGGGGTGTAACTAGTAGAAAGATGCATAAACTTTGGGTTAGTAAATTTCCTCTCAAAGTGAAAATTTTCTTATGTCAGGCTTATCAGAGTAGAATTCAAACAACGGATCAACTTAGATTGAGAGGGTGGCAAGGGGATGCTAATTGTGCCTTATGTGGGATTGTCGAGGATGTTAATCATGTGTTTTTTCGTTGTGTTTTAGCAAAATTTGCTTGGTTCTGTATTAAAGAGATTCTTTGTTGGGAGAGAATTTCAGACTCTCTTGATGATCTACATTTGAGGTGGCTTGAGAAGAGGGATGCTAATGACTCTCACGTTGGTTTATTCAGTTTCGCTCGCAGCTCCTGCCTGAACTCTTTGGAAAATCAGAAATAAGGGAGCAATTGAGAGGATTTTTCCTAAGTACCCGTCTGACGTTATGTTCAAATTTGTATCTTGTTTGCAGCGGTGGCGAATCCTCCTGACAGAAACTGATCTTTTGAAGTTGGACAAACTACTTGAGGCGACTGAGGAGTGGTTGAAGAACTTTTGCGATGGAAGGCGGTCTTAGCTAAGCAGCCCGTTCATCTTCTGTTTGTCTTATTTTGGCTCCCTGTGTTTTGGACTTGTAACCTGGGGAGTATTTTCTGTCTTTGGTTCGGTAAACCTTTGTGTAGGATTGTTAGCTAGTAACCCCAGCTTGTTCGGTTGTAGTTTGTTTAGCTTGTAAACTTGGTTACTACCTTTCTATAAAAACTGGGTTATCCCTGTTCAAAAAAGAAGTATTCCATTTTATTTTATTTTAAAAAATATGTTGTGGTCTAACCTGCAGTATGCTATAGTTACAAATTGCATTAGTCCTAATAAAACCTTACCAATTGCTTTAGTCCTAAAAAACTTACAAATTGCATTGCCAGATTGGTCTTTCCACAGCAATCTGATCACCAGGCCTAATCATGACTAGTTGTCCTTAATAGCTGGTGGGAACAGGGGAGTTGACAAAGATATCATATATTCGTATATAAAATCTTTACCAAAGCAACTGAACTTGGGATAGTAATCAAGGTGCTGTTTGCATCCACTAGTAACCGTAAATGCTTTGCAATTTCTGCGTCTCTTTTTAAAAGAGTGATCAGGTCCCACCACCGTTTGGGTTGGCCTCATTGTGGCAACAATTCCATCAACGACCAACACACCACCATGATTGAGACCATGACATTGTAATGGACTAAGCACAATCTACAAGTGAGTACCTCTTTAATTTCATTGATCCTAGACATCGACGCGCAGTAGTCAAAACTAAAAACCGTTCTAGATTCCAGCAAAAAAAAAAACCACAGGAATGGTTTCTGGATTGTGATTGCCGACTATATCCATGATCTCGATACAGAACCATGTGTAATAACATCAAGAAGTCAGTTTCAGGAACAGAGCAATAGGGTAATAACGGGATAACTGATCAATTCCAAGGAGTGGATGGTGTGGATGCTTACACAACGTAGACGTTGACCGCCATTGGAGACGACGGGCTGGAGCTCCGCGGATCTGAGATCTGGGAGGATGAGGAGGAGGACCGGAGGGAGTTGTTAGTCTCCGTTTGTTTAATGAGTTGGAGGGGAGCAGTGTGGTGTGTTGCAGGCAAGGGGAGTGAGTATTTATAGGCCGGCTTGCAGTTCTGGTTTGGCCAACTAAACGTTGCCAAACGGATCCCCGCGGCTCACCCGGTTCTCATTGACGAATCAACGGCTCAGATTGAGTGATGAAGCTTGTGGCCCATGAAAAATGTTTAGGGCCTATTTAAAACGCAGGATTTTTGCAGTGATTTCATAGGAAACAGTTCAATTCCACGTTTCAAACGGGCCAACGCAGGATTAGCTTCCAGAAGGACCTTAATCTAACTCTTCCCTATGCAATTCACAATGTTCCTCATGCTGTAGAATTTAGCTGCATAATGCAACACTGACGTAGTAAACGTCGTCCAGATGAGACTAGAAAGTTGATGACAAAACTCCCGATCGTTATCCGTTCAGTCATCAACTATTGTGCCCACCCTTACCAACCGACTGGACAGACGGGTGCAATCGGCCCCAGCAACTGAGTTTCTCGAAGAACAAATTAAGCAACATAGAGGAGGCAGAGACATCACTGCTCTTGGCTCATGGTTGCATCAGAATTCAGAAACATGTCGAGACTGATCTAGCTGTACATTGAGTCGGTAGGTGAGAGAGACATGCTTGAGCCTTTCAAGTAGTAGTACTTTCAGCGTCAATTACGGCAATTAATTAATACTGCATCACGGACACTAATTAAGCTGGATGGCTCGATCGAAGAGCAATCGTAAGTTGGCACTCGGGAGTTGGCATAGATTTGGTTCCTGTCACATCAAGATGCTTCCATCTCATTGTCGCCACCAACTCCGATGGGCAGTGGCCTTGGAACCCGCCATGGCAGGTGCGGTCCAAGGAGGCAGCTATTTCAAGGGCCAGCTAGCTACAGCTCCAGACTTCCAACTACCAAGCAATAGCAACTGGCCGATCGATCGATGTCCCTTGATGAAAATGTCGTCAGGAATTCATGATCAGATCAGATCAGATCAGATCACCCTTCTTATTGGTTAATTTTGCCAAGGACTTCAGTCTGGAGAGTATGGACCATATGTTTTTAGACCAAAGACTGAACCGGCCCTGCCTTAATTCAAAGCAAGCCAAGTTTCGTAGTATGGACCATATGTACAGTTTAGCATCCCTTGCATTATGACGGTGCCACTTCAGACAAGAAATTAAGCTCTGAAACACTCGCCTTTACTGTGATCAAGGTTGTGAGAATTACGATTCTGAATTGGATCGGAGGATTGTATTTTATGATCGAATAATATATTGGGAATAGACCTATATGAGTTAGACTTATTTTCTATAATTCCAAAGTATGTATGGTTTAGTAACATATTGCTAAGGTAAGTGGAGGTGACAAACATATAAGGTGGAGTTCTTACCACTCTTTAAAATATGTGACACATGGATGAGGATGGCACGATGAGAACTTTGGCTAAACACACACGCACGCACTATGCATCTCTCTCTGAGTTTCAAACGTTTGAATGAGATTCAAACGTTTGAATTTGAGACTTTATTGGGTGATGATGATAGACAGTTACCAGTGGGTAAATTGCTGGTTAAATGTGTCAGTTACCAGTGGGTAAATGGCTACTTAATCAGTCAGTTACTAGTCATCTCTATATATATGCCTGGAGACGTCCAGAGCATTGCGCATAGACACTGCCTCCATTCCTTCTATTCTTCCCCTGCAAAACTGTGCTGTCATACTGCGTCGTCTAGACCTTGTCGACTCTTCTTCTCGGCGTGCACCGTGAAGAAGAGGAGCGGTATCTCCGAACCATTGCTGCCGTGAAGACCTGCACGGAGGCGGCAATAAGGTTTCTAGGCAGCGCACAACTGCACGACCACTCGTGTGGCTAATTCGCCTGCATCTGCGCTGCTTCCTGTTCTTCATCGAACTCGACAGTAAGTCTTTCGTGCGACTGATTGACTTATTACATTCCGTGAAGTACAATGAGTTGCCTGCTGTTAGTACTGGTTTATGCATCATTAGTCTTTTGCAATATATGTATTTTATTAAAATATAGAATTAAAATATTGCCCACATTTTCAAAATAATATAATATAATATTCTACCGATTCTACCAAAAAATACATTTTTTTTCTCAATGGTAAGTCGGCATCTGATTTGATTGACAAATGTCTAAATCACAGTTTATATTCCATGTTATTCAGAGCTATGGCTATAATATTAATTTTAATAACATTGTCATTGCTTGATCATTTTACATAAAAAGTAAAATAATTTTTATTATTCCAAACCTCCGAATCTTAATATCTAACCTACTAATTATCTAGTACTTATCATATAACTTGAATTGAGGGATATGACATAACCAAACACATAAATCTTTTATAATATAAGATGATGCGTGATTCTACACAATTCTACCATAATTCTATCATGATTCTACCTGAATCTACGACCAGGAGGGCGATTTTTACCATGATTCTACTAGGTTCCGACACAAGATACAATTTAGATCGTATTGGTATTGTAGGATTATAGAATCGTGCAATTCTACAATTAGAATCGCGATTTTAACAAATTTAATTATGATCAGCAGATTTAAAGCAAGGCTCTTTGTACGATAGGCCAGGCGTGCAGGCTGAGTGTTCATTTGCTCTGCGAGTTTAGGTTTCGCTCATCAAACGTATCTTTGCTGTAAAGCGGCAGCTTAATGATGGGCGCTCGAGCAGTGCGAATTCGTGCCTCCGATGGATTGGTGCACTACGTACTCTGTACATGTCCCGTTGTCATGCACTTGACTGTGTGGATTCTGAAAAGAAAAGAAAAGAAAAAACACTTGACACTCAAACTAGGGCCTGGATATTTGCATGCGTCGGTCGAGCGTGAGTTGACGTGTGCATGCTTGCTTCTGTGCAGCGGCGGACCCAACACGGATAGCCGGGGCGGGAGCACCCACCATTAGGAATTAAGAATTAAAAGAGTACGAGAAGAAGACTAGGGTTTCTGTGAGCATCTCCTCCACTTTAGTTTTGGATCTGTGTGTGGCTTGGCCTTCAAGGTTGTCTCACAACACAATCATGGATGCATGCGTGAGATATCCGCACATCTTTCGGCCCATCGACCCGTACGTGCAAAGAAATGATAGGATCGATCGATCTCTAGCTAGTCTGTGGTCGCCAACTGCAACTGCATGCAGCAGTACTCATGGCTTCTACGCCTTGCATGACCGTCTTTAGGGACGCATCATCATCGTCCCCACTACAATACAGCCAGATGCCCAAAGTGTGTGCACAGTTCTAAACTCGTAGTACATGGCATCCATGATTTTAATTCCTTGTGCTGATCCGTGCGGTGACAGGGTTCAGAACAACAATGCATCATGCTGCAGTAGCAAATTCTTCAGGGCCATCGTCGTGCATTGGGCCAAGGGAGAAGATCCATTTCCTATCAAACTCGCGTAGCCCAACCGCATCCTATGGCCTTCCTACGCGGATGACCAGAATTAACGACGCGACGCCCAAATCGGCTCACTCCAGTTCAGCCAATGAACCAAAAATGAGGCGCTGGCCGCAACGTACTACTCCGTGTATAAATAACACTTGATCACAACGATGCTCTTGTGCCGCGAGCTTACTATAGTTGTAGGCTTGTACCTGTAGTACAACACTGCACTCACAGCAATGGCCAAAAACCACAAGCTCTGCCTCCTGCAGCAGCAGCTGTTGCTGATGCTCTCCTCGGCTTCCCGTGCCCGGGACACCGTCTCGCCGGGCCAGCCGCACAGTGACGAATCTAGAATTTTTAGGATGGTTGTTTGGCTTCGAAGTTAGATTGTATAGATACATTGATACTGTAAAATATCGGTTACTCCGAAACACTGATACGACGATATATAATATAATACAAAAGATAAAGAAATTAATGATTTCTTACGAGGAAATTGGCGATATAAAGCGAGCATAATGACATGAATTAAATAACAAATTATAGAAACCAGGAACATTGTTATTTTAGCTACAGGTTTCTGATTTTGTTGAGTTATGGTGTTGTTGTTGTAGGATGTGGTCAAGACTTGTACTTGGTGTTTGGCTGTTGTTATTTTCTCTCTTTTTCTGTTCTAGGCTGTAGCAGCTAGACTGCTAAAACTTATTTTGCTTACTCTAATAGTGATCAACAGAGCTCCTACCTTCTTAAAAAAAACAAACAAAAAAACAATAATAGTTGCATACCTTTCTGACCCTGCTTTTTTCGCATCAACAAGAACCCCCTCTAAGAGGAAGCTATATGTTCTTTCCATGGAGCAAAAATTAGCACGTAGACATATGTAACAAGGGTCCAGCAAACTGCTCATTACCCAAGGCAAAAATTGCATTTTTGTGTAACATTCATCGGAAAGAACCAAGAAAGCAGAGGCAGAGGTTAGACTCCAGAAAGAACCGGAGCCAGAGCAGAGCAGAGCTAGGGAGAAAAAGTGGAGTGGGCGAAGCACATCTGGATCTGGAGAGAGGACGACGACGGTGAGCTGGAGGCGCTACTCCCTTCTCGCTGCCACTCTCCCTCCTAGCCGCTGCGCTGCTCCCTTCACGCCACCCGCTCCCTGCCTCACTGTTTGTCGCGCTGCCACAGGCATCTATGTTCTCTCGCGCTGCCGCACGCTCACCCTGCGCTCTACGCCGCCTCACGCCTTCTTACTCGTCGCAGCGCGGCACCGTGCCCACCGACCGTCACTCGCCTTTGTAGCCACCCCCACCCACATGTGTTACATGGCCGCGCGCGAGGTGTGGGGTGTGCGGACTAAATTCATTTGCGGATACAAAATATAGTTTTGACCTAACTAGCAATATATACATACATACACACACACACATATTGTATATCAGATATTTTTCAAAAAAAAAGGTGTTAAACTAACACCCATGACCCAATGAGGGTACGCCCTTGTCAGGGGCAACGACACACTGGTCTCAGTCGGCGCCGGCGGCTTCGCGCTCGGCTTCTTCACCCCGTCGGGCTCCAACAACACCTACGTCAGGGTGTAGTACGCCCGGGTCTCCATCTGCACCGTCGTGTGGGTCCCCAACCGCGCCGACCTGGGGCCGGGCACGGTGGAGGACAACACCGGCGCCACCCTCTTCGTCTCCCCGGACAGCAGGCTTGCCAGCGCTGACTCTGTTGGAATAATCTTAACATGTAGTTTTGTGTAACCTAGAGTTATTGTTTTGCATGTAGATGATTAGTAAGCACTAGTGTATGCACGTTTGTCTAGTATGTGCATGCAGCTAAGTATGTATGAGCTAGTGGTGTGCATACGTCATTGCTTGGTTCGGTCATCGCAAGAAGCAGTCAATTATGATCATAGTGTGTGTAGTTGGTAGTCAAGGCGCAAGTGTGGGCGTCGTGGGCGAGTGCAGTAGTGGCATGACGGGCCGAGCAGTTTCTCCAAACGTGCGTGTATTGGTCATGTATTTTAGCATCGCTAAGTCCATTAGTTGAGAAGATAAGAAAGAAAAAAATGACGCGAGGTTATGACTCCCGTTACAAGGTTCTTCTTCTTTATACTTGTGTGTGTGTCAAGAAGGGAGACATGAATGAGTTCTTGCCAGGTGTCTGGGCCAACAGATGCCAAATCCACTGGTTGGTGCCCGGCCGCGGTAGTGGTCGGCCCGTGCACGACGTGGCGCGGATACTGGACGACGACAACCTGGTCGTCTCTGACGCGCGTGGCCGCATGGCGTGGTAGGGGTTCGACCACCCCACTAACATGTTGCTCCTGTTGATGAGGGTCGGGGTTGACTTCGTCGCCGGTATGAATGTTTGAATAATCTTGTCATGTTAGCTTGTGTCAGTTAGTTTATTTAGTGTTGTCTGAAACCTAATAAGTGCTATGTTTTAGTCTGAGTTTCAGCAAGCATTCTGAAGTTTCAGAACTGAGTCAGAAGTTCAGAACTTGTAATTCACTTGCACGTTGGTTACTTCGGTTCATGATCCGAGTTGTGCAGGATATGGCCAAGTCATGGGTGTGTTAGTGGCTAAAAAGTCGGCATGTTTGTTGCTAGTGCGGGCGTGTTATCAGTAGCTTTTAGTTTTTCAGTTCAGAGTACTGTAGGCCATCCATAAAAGATAAATAACAGAGTGAAGAAGACAAAAAACTGTGCGAAAGTTTTGAGCACCAAAATTGAGTTCTTTTTTGTTTGCTTCCATCTCCGATGCATCCAATTGTGCTCGCGTGTGTACAGAAACCCTGCAGTGTGCTCTACTATTCTGTTTTTCTATCTCTCGAGTGAGTGAATCTTTGAGTGATCTTCTGGATCTCCATCAGGACATGTGAAGCGATCCCAGGTTTGAAACCAACAATTGGTATCAGAGCGAGGTTCGCCACAAAGAGATGCCGAAGATGATGCCGCACGGAGGTGATTCGCCAAGTAGTGCCGCTGCGGGCGGCAACACTGGTGACTTGGTGATGTCAAGGGCGCCAGCGAGGGAGGGGTTTGTGACCCTCCAATACCCCATGCTCACGGAGAGTAATTACGAGGTGTGGGCAGTGAAGATGAAGATCATCATGCGTGCACAAGGAGTGTGGGCGGTAGTGGAGGGCAAAGAATTGGTCGATGAGAAGAAAGACTAGATGGCTCTCGCCGCCATAGTCCAAGCCGTGCCGGAGGCCGTTGTGATGGCTATATCCGAGAAGGAGACGGCAAAGGAGGCTTGGGACGCTCTCAAGGAGACGCGTGTCGGCGAAGATCGCGTCAAGAAGGCGCGCGTACAAATTCCCAAGAGGGAGTTTGAGCGTATGTACATGGGGGACTCGGAAACAATCAATGAGTTCACGTTGAAGCTCACCACCATGGTCAACGAGATACGTGCTCTCGGTACTAAGGTGGAGGAGAGCACCGTCGTGGAGAAGCTCCTACGCTCCGTCCCGACAAATTTCTACCCATTGTCAGCACCATTGAACAATGGGGCGATGTATCAACGATGTCGGTGATGGAGGACATCAGACACTTGAGGACGTACGAGGAGAGCTTGAAGGGGCGGCGGCGTGACAAGGGAGAAGGAGAGCACCTGCTGCTCACGTGCACCGAATGGGAGGCCAAAACCACTGAAGAGAAGAGGAGCGGCAAGGACTTCGACAGCGGCACAAAGAAGAATGGTGGTCGTGGTCATGGTCAAGATGGCGACAAGAAGAAGCACCACGGTAAGTTCGACAAGTCAAAGATTCAATGCTTCAATTGTCGGGAGTTTGGCCATTTCACGTCTGAGTGCGATGAGCCAAAGAAAGAACAGGCATATTTCGCCGCGGTGGATGCGGATGACGAGCCAGCATTGCTCTGAAGCTCGGCGTGGAGGTACTTAAATAATACATGACAAGATTAAGGAGGGTGATTGTTGGAATAATCTTGTCATGTTAGCTTGTGTCAGTTAGTTTATTTAGTGTTTTGTCTGAAACCTAATAAGTGCTATGTTTCAGTCTGAGTTTCAGCAAGCATTCTGAAGTTTCAGAACTGAGTCAGAAGTTCAGAACTTGTAATTCGCTTGCACGTTGGTTACTTCGGTTCATGATCCGAGTTGTGCGGGATATCGCCAAGTCATGGGTGTGTTAGTGGCTAAAAAGTCGTTCTGTTTGTTGCTAGTGCGTGCGTGTTATCAGTGGCTTTCAGTTTTTCAGTTCAGAGTACTGTAGGCCATCTAGAAAAGATAAATAATAGAGTGAAGAAGATAAAAAACGGTGCGGAAGTTTTGAGCACCAAAACTGAGTTCTTTTTTGTTTGCTTCCATCTCCGGTGCATCCAATTGTGCTCGCGTGTGTCCAGAAACCCTGTAGTGTGATGTACTGTTCTGTTTTTCTATCTTCCGAGTGAGTGAATCTTTGAGTGATCTTCTGGATTTTCATCAGGGCGTGTGAAGCGATCCCAGACTTGAAACCAACAATGAACATGACGTTGACGGTGTGGACAAGCCCTCCGACCCGTCGCCGAGCCCGGTCTTCCTGGCGAGGGACACGGCCGGCGACCCTGAGGTGTTCATCTGGAACGGACCCACGAAGGTGTGGCGCTCCGGCCGCTGGGACGGCGTGCAGTTCACCGCCACCGCCACCGCCACCTACAAGAGCTTCCACCTTCAGCTTCGTGAACAGCGCCCGGGAGGTCACCTACAGCTTCCAGGTGCGCAACGCGAGCATCGTGTCGTGGCTGGTGCTCAACAGCACGGGCGTCGGCGGCGGGCTGCTACAGCAGTGGACGTGGGTGGAGACGGCGGGGGCGTGGAACCTGTACTGGTACGCGCCCAAGGACCAGTGCGACGCGGTGTCGCCGTGCGGGCCCAACGGGGTGTGCGACATCAACAGCCTGCCCGTGTGCTCGTGCCTCCGCGGGTTCGCGCCGCGGTCGCCGGCCGCGTGGGCGCTGCGGGACGGCCGGGACGGGTGCACGCGGGAGACGCCGCTCGACTGCGCCAACGGCACCGACGGGTTCGCGGTGGTGCGGCACGCCAAGGTGCCCGACACGACCAGCGGCGTGGTGGACTTCGGCGCCAACCTCGAGCTGTGCCGGCATAGGTGCTGCTCGTGCACCGCGTACGCCAGAGCCAACCACAGCGGCGCGCCCGGCCACTGCGGCTGCGTCATGTGGACGGGCGGGCTCGCCGACGTCCACGTGTACCGAACTTCGGCCAGGACCTCTACGTCCGCCTCGCCGCCGCCGACCTCGGTACGTTGCTCTTCGCTACGTCTACGTATGTACGTGCGTGCGTGCGTGTGAGCGTGTCGCGTTATTTTTCTTGTTCCGTCGTGTGATTACTCGTGATGCATCATGCATGCTGCTTGGTGAAATTTTGATGCCGTCCTATCGCGTACTATATAGTGCCCTTTGGCATCTCAAGTTTGTCCCTTTTTTTAAAAAAAATTCTTAGCACTTGGCGTCTGTAATTTGTCCCGATCAAAAGCGAAGGAATCTAGATACTAGATGTTGTTAGTAGTCCGTAGTGGGAGGGCACTCCTTCATGTAAGTGGGCCTTACTCGAGCTTCGACTTAAACCGGCCACTATCATGGAGAGGTTGGGAAAGTAATTCTATAGGACCAGTAAAAGTAGGGTCAAGAGAGATGAAAGCATAGAAAGCTTAAAAAGTTGTGTAGATGAATTACTATCGATATTTGTGAGTTAAATGATTGAGACACAACTCTCCAGATGTAATACCTCGGAATCGAATCGGGTAATTAGACTATCAGCCGGGAGAAGAAAGGGCAAAGAAAGGAGTACAAATTCTAAAACAAGAAGGGGTTTTTCACATTATTTCGACACTGGGCCTGGCTGCAGCCAGAGAGGCCCAAGAGGGGCCGCCATGAGGGGATCCCACTCCCCAAAACCCTAAAACCCCTCCCCTCCTCCCCCTATTCCCCCTAGTGGCCGCCGCCTCTCCCGACCTCTTCCCTGCGCCACTGTTGATCGTCAGTTTTGGGTAAGTTCTGTACGTTTTCTGATCTTCTCACCTCTTAGAAAGTTGTAGCTCTTTGTCTTAGCTTTCTTTTGGCACCGAGATCATCTGATTTGGAGTTACGGTTTAGGAGATATGGTAGTTTTACCGCGACTGTCCAGGAGAGCTGACGTGATTTGGCAGATTTTCTTGTCTGGCCATTATGATTTACTTAGAGGCCGAATCTGTTATTTTCTTCTTCTAGAGTTTTGTTCCTGATGTCTTTATCTTTCTTTTGGAACCGAGATCACTAGATTCCGCCTTACGGTTTAGGAGATATGAATTTTTAATCGCGTACTGTCCTGTCTGCCTGAGAATTTGGAACTGCTGGTTTGCCCCTCGGTTTTGATCTAGTTAGAGTCCGATTCAGAACTTCCACCCAACTAGGTTTTTGTAGCCCTTGAAATTATATTTCCGAGTTGATAAAGATCACCTCAATTGGATCAGTATATTGAAAGTTACACCATTTTCTTTGCTACTGTTCTGTAATCTGGACAGTTATCTGTTTGTGTTTTCATCTGTTGTTTAGGCCACTGTTTTGGCCGAATCAAAAGATTCAGTCAACTAGAGTTTCGTAGTGTTATGCGTTAAGAGTATTTGAGCACTGGTTTCAAGTCATTCGGATTTACAGATATTTAATTACGATTTTTCTCGTACTGCTGTTCAGAAGGGCTGATATTGGCTGATTAGTTAATTCGTCATTTTGAGTTTTTAGTTTTGTTGATTAGATAGAGGGTTATGGTAAAACGCTTGTAGCCACGTCCAGTCTTGTTATTCTTATTTCGAATGAATATTTGTGTAGGCGGTGGGGCAGGGAGTGGAGAAATTCCGTCGTTGCCTCCTAACTCGTCACAGCGCGGAAGGCAAGTACATGGTAGAGTGGTGAACAATGGGTTGTTCACCATGATCATTGTTGTTACTTATCATGCTATTTATTATGCTTTCGTTCAGCTTACTCTTATACATGATATTGATGACCTTGAGTGAATGGGATTATGATATTGAGAAAATGAGGAGGAGATATTGAGTTAATGAGACGGACTATGTTGATGAATAAATAAAGATGTCGCATCATTTACATTCATCATGACAGGGTTGCATGAGGCAGTCGGTGAGAAAGTCATGTAACTATTCGGTGAGGTCGGTGAGAAAGATACATGACTAGTCCGAGAGCTCTAGATAAAATCCTACTTTGGTGGGGACTTCACGGAGTGAAGGATAGAGTGTGTCATCGACGGTGAACACTCGCTATACCAGTATCGGTGATGAGATGCATATGAGCATGAGCATGTTGGTGCATTCGCATATCTAAGTAAATTGTTAAATTGTGCAACTTTACCTATATGGAATATGACTTGTTTGTTTGAGAATGACAATGGCATTAACTAAATGGATGATGATGATAACTTTGATTATGGTTAATAAACTATTGTTTATGGCTTTATTATGTATTTGCTGAGTCTTGGACTCATTCTTGCTCTATTGTTGTTTTTAGGTGACCAGTGATGACGTTTTACTCGGGAAGGGCTAGCGCACTTGGAATCATGCACTTCACCCAATTATTTGATTCATTGAACATGAGAAACTTTTAGAATAACATGAATATTTATATCTAGGACATGATGGTATTGAATAACCATAGATGCTTGGTTTATGTTAATCTTGGTTTATTATTTTGCTATGCTCCTAGGTCTAATTTATTTATGATTGTCATAGTGTTATGCTTGTGTTAATGCGACCCGTGGACGGGTTTTAATGTTGTTATGCTTGCTGAAATTTCATAGTGTGTTGATGTATAATAGATGATAAGAGTAGTTTGGTGGCATTCCAGGCTCAGTGTTGGTGATGGGTGTTACGATTAGTATCGAGCACGGCTTTAGGTCCGTGGTGAATAGCTTAGCAACTTAGGTAACTTGATTTGTACAAAAAATATGTTAATGGTTAATTAACTTGAAACTTGACACAATTGGTGCATGAGGATGGGAATGGGCAAAGCATTGCATTTACGTTTCCGTTATGTAGCATTGATTATTCTTGATATGAATTGATTATGAATGCTTATGATTTGGTTACGTGATTGTTATATGTGATGATAGTAGATCTTTGAGAGGTAGAGATTGTGGTTATGGCCATAGGTATGGTCGGGTTGTACCGCCGTTGGTGGTAGGGAAAAGGGAAGTGTTTACTCGAGAAACTTTGTTATGAAAGTTGGGGATGAGTCTCCTTGGGAAGCTTGTTGTTTTCTTGAGTTTCCATTGGGATATTCGATTAGCCATTGTTGGTTGATGAATTCTCATGGATTAGTGGGTACAAAGCGACGTATTGAAAAGTTCTATTTGGTCCTTGAGAAGTTCATTGTGGTTGATGGTTGCTTGAGAAAGATTAATGTGTTTCCGCTGGCTTAACTTGTCTCTTAAAGCAATTATTGTTTTCCCAATTGTTGAGTTATTCTTGCTCTTGGTGAGCTTGGTTAAGCTGTCAAGGTTGACCTTTGAATTGGAGTTTTGTCTTTCTTATTGGTAAACATGACCCATGTATTTCGCTTGATGATTTGGATAATGAAGGTTTTCTTTTGCGAGTCTTTTAGTATGTGGAAGGTTTGACTCAATGTAACTCTTTTGGGTATTACGAGCGTTGAAGTTGAATGGTTCTCTTTATGAAAGAAAATGTTAAATCCTTTTAGCGATGTATTCTCATGGTTAAGTGAGAGGTTACTATCAAAGAAATTAATGGGTATGATATGGGTTATCAACTGGTTTGCAGATCACGGTGCATAATAAATTTTAACGAGTACCTCGAAGTGAAATCGGGTAAGTCGATATTGTCCTCTGTAGTTCTTGATGAGTGTGAATATGAGGGTGACTATACTTTGTTGGAATCAATAGAGTTATTAAAAGTGTGGAACATTGATGAAATGGTTGATTATTAGAATTGTGTAGTTTGCTAAACTTGTTGGATTATTTGGTCTCGATAGGCTAATCTAACGGTGTAGAATGAGAGACATAAGGATTTATTCGATCGTTGTCTCAGAGATAATGATATGGAACTTTCTTTGATTGGTTACTTGATGATCTTGTGTATGCGAGGGAATACAAATAGAGAAAGAACCATAGATTCGTCCATGATTGGATAACCATCAATGGTTTATGATAACCTCAGTTGGAATTAGTGTGTACTAGATTAGTGTGAGCATTGTTAAGAGGTAAAGGGTTGAAATTTAAAAGTAATTTATTCATGTGTGTTTTATGAGGTTGGCCTGCGGCTGCATGGCCTTGTTAAAAGAGGTTTGCTTTGATAGTGTGGTTTGTGTATTAGATAATCTCTAGGACAAGTTGACCGTTAGAATATTATTGAAATAATGAAATATTATGAAATAGTTTATTGTGTTTCTTTTAGAAGGGTTTATGATATGATTGAATAGGAGGCAGTGTTTGCATGACGATGAAATTGTCGGATAATAGTATGCCTCGATGAAAGGGTTTTGGTATAACCTATTAAATTGTGTAGTAGATTCCTCTAAATTAAAGTAGTTGTTGTAGTGAGGTTGCATTATTTTAGTATACCCTCAATTTGAAGTTGAGATGATAAAGTGGTATATACCAATTCGGTGAACTTTTGGAGCTTTACAATGGAAGAGTTGACGATAAGGAATCATGTTAAAGAGTGTGTTATTCTAAATGTTAGTGAGATTATGCGCAATGGATTGTGACTTATGGGCGGTGATGATTCTTTCGAAAGAAAGTAATTTGACCACCTTGTGTAATATCGGATAAATGATAAGTTTAAGAGTTTTGTATTCATGAACTTTTGGTAAATCATGATTCTTGTAGTAGTAAACTGTTGAGCAAAAAATATAGATTAATCGAGGTGTGAGAATGTTCTACGGGTTCTTAAGTGATTAGTGTGCTCTGGTTTTAAGGCACTTCTTGTTAGAGGTGGCAAGTGATGTGGTACACAAAGAAAATTATTTTCGTTGTTAAGGAAAAGAGTGTGGTAGAGGTATTTGGAGTTAAGTTTTGCGGTGGCAAACTTAATAAAGTGTGTTTAACATTTTGGTTGTTGTCGCTAAGAGTTTCTTGAGTTTCAATGGCAATGTTTTATTCTTGTTTGTTGAGGGTTGAAAATTCGCTTCTAGTGGAATTTGTGAGCTCAATTGTGGTCTCGTCCTCTATTTTCCGAGATCTTGGCTATTTGACTCTCTCCATTGGTTTTGTGTCTGCGAGTGGTAAATGTTTTTACGTCTTTGAAACGTGTTTCTACCTATAGCTTCTTTTGAGAAAAGATTAACTGATTCGTGTTGCAATATCTTTTAGGATGTATAATGGCAACTTGATAGTGGTGGTCAAGGAGATGATTTTGGGTGAGACTCTGCGTGTCAATTTGTTTGAGATGCATTGAGTGATAAGTTGATTTCTTGGACTAGTCCTTGGAGAGGGTTTACCTTAAATAGAAAGTTTGGTCTTTGGGGCCAAACCGATGGCAATATTTGTAACTAATAGAACCTATAGTGTTTGCGGTCAAAGATTATTTGTTCATGTTGAGTGGAACATTAGAATTGTTGAAAGCATGAAAATCTTGGTTAGTCTATTACAGATGAATTGAGTAATGTGCCAGATTGTATAGGCAAAAAAAATGAAGGTATAAGTTAATGAGAGCAGGATTAGCGAAGAAATCTGATTGTAATGTCAATTGATGGGAGAGTAGGGATTGCTGAATTATTACCAGGTACGACTTGGCTTCAGTGAGTAACCCTCTAGGAGTTAGAATCTCTCTAAAGATAATTTGATTGAGAATAAGTTTTTCAGGTGGTTGTTAATGAATGAATATGTTTAGATGGTGAGAATCTTAGTCATCGGACTTGAGAGTTTTCATATCAGTTGCATCGAAATACATTTACATGAGACATGGAGATTGAAAATTTTGACTTGGTGTTCTATGCTAGGACCTTGGAGGCTAATGAGATTGTGTAGAAATAGTGGAACAAAGTGGATTTTAAATAGCACGATGATCATTGATAGCATCCTTTGGGTGTAGTAAATGAGGGTGTGTGTCTTTGCGAATTTTAAGTTGATTATTCTTAAAGGATTGAGAAGATGTGCTCGTGGGTGCAATCTATATTGAGGTACGTTGGAAATTATTTATCAAAGTGATTCATTTGGTAGAGGAGTTGGCTAGAGCATGTATTTGTGGATTAGTAGAGTCTCTCTACATGAGTGTGGTTGTTGCTTTCGGGTTGAGCAACGCTTTGAGGCTGTTGGATAAGAGAAAGGAGCAGCGTGTTAATTGGAAATACCAGAATCTAAATGAATGTTTATTCCTAAAATAAGGATTGAGGGAGCAGAGTGTTTTCTTGGGTAATAGAATGCTCTCTTAATTCTTGTTCGAGCAACGTGTCATGACGGGTGTCATTTGCAAATTTGATTTGGCTTTATGCGGGTATGTGTGGTTCTTCCGATTCATAAAGAATAAAGGAAGAGATTGATTTGAGCATTCGAGTGATTTTCGCAGCTTACTTGGTGTTTATTTGCAAATTGTCTACATTGGGAAATGGAAAAGGTTCTTGAGATAAATCTTCAACTTTGGATTTGATTCTGTTGGTAGGGAGTTGTTAATACATGGTTACGATGAGAATCTTTTATTTTCAAGTTGGGATCTGTTTGCAAAATAGTTGTTTAAAAGCGAGTTCATTTTACGTTCCTGGTTTACGATTGTGCTCTTTGTTAAGGTGAAAGAACTGATTGAGACGTGGAACAAGAGTTCCAGGTGTTTTGTGTTGGTTGTGTTATTTGGTACCGAAGAGAAGAGTGGCCTAAGGTGCAAAGGTTCATTTTTGGAAGCTGCAGTGATTTTGGAAGGAGGAGAATCGTTAGGACCGTCTCGAGTCTGGCCTGGGTATACAATGTTTTGTGCAACCGATTGTCGAGGAGTACTTGAGGCATCCGAGCGTGAGGTTTCTTTAGAGCCGTCGAACCACGAGTCAGACTGTGCTATCGAGTCCTGCCTGTGGAGTGGCTCTGAAAAGAGCGGGATAAATAATACAACATAGTACGTTAGTTAGTAAATGTGCGGTGGATGCATCAGACCGAGCGAAAAAGCGACTTGGGAGCTGGAATCCCGCGTGCTAATTGTAAATGTCCTTCGAGTAGAGCAGCGAGAAAGAATTCGGGTCAATTACATTTAAGAGAGGTAGAATGTAATACCTCGGAATCGAATCGGGTAATTAGACTATCGGTAGGAGAAGAAAGGGCAAAGAAAAGAGTACAAATTCTGAAACAAGAAGGGTTTTCACATTATTTCGACAACTGGGCCTGGGCTGCAGCCAGAGGGGCCCAAGGGGGCCGCCATGAGGGGGATCCCACTCCCAAAACCCCAAAACCCTCCCTCCTCCCCTATTCCCCCTAGTGGCCGCCGCCTCCCGACCTCTTCCCTGCGCCACTGTTGATCGTCAGTTTTGGGTAAGTTCTGTACATTTTATGATCTTCTCACCTCTTAGAAAGTTGTAGCCCTTTGTCTTAGATTTCTTTTGGCACTGAGATCATCTGATTTGGAGTTACGGTTTAGGAGATATGGTAGTTTTACCGCGACTGTCCAGGAGAGCTGACGTGATTTGGCAGATTTTCTTGTCTGGCCATTATGATTTACTTATAGGCCGAATCTGTTATTTTCGTCTTCTAGAGTTTTGTTCCTGATGTCTTTATATTTCTTTTGGAACCGAGATCACTAGATTCCGCCTTACGGTTTAGGAGATATGAATTTTTAATCGCGCACTGTCCTGTTTGCCTGAGAATTTGGAACTCCTGGTTTGCCCCTCGGTTTTGATCTAGTTAGAGTCCGATTCAGAACTTCTACCCAACTAGGTTTTTGTAGCCCTTAAAATTATCTTTCCGAGTTGATAAAGATCACCTCAATTGGATCAGTATATTGAAAGTTACACCATTTTCTTTGCTACTGTTCTGTAATCTGGACAGTTATCTGTTTGTGTTTTCATCTGTTGTTTAGGCCACTGTTTTGGCCGAATCAAAAGATCTAGTCAACTAGAGTTTCGTAGTGTTATGCGTTAAGAGTATTTGAGCACTGGTTTCAAGTCATTCGGATTTACAGATATTTAATTACGATTTTTCTCGTACTGCTGTTCAGAAGGGCTGATATTGGCTGATTAGTTAATTCGTCATTTTGAGTTTTTGGTTTTGTTGATTAGATAGAGGGTTATGGTAAAACGCTTGTAGCCACGTCCTGTCTTGTTATTCTTATTTCGAATGAATATTTGTGTAGGCGGTGGGGCAGGGAGTGGAGAAATTCCGTCGTTGCCTCCTAACTCGTCACAGCGCGGAAGGCAAGTACATGGTAGAGTGGTGAACAATGGGTTGTTCACCATGATTATTGTTGTTACTTATCATGCTATTTATTATGCTTTCGTTCAGCTTACTCTTATACATGATATTGATGACCTTGAGTGAATGAGATTATGATATTGAGAAAATGAGGAGGAGATATTGAGTTAATGAGACGGACTATGTTGATGAATAAATAAAGATGTCGCATCATTTACATTCATCATGACAGGGGTTGCATGTGCCAGGTCGGTGAGAAAGTCATGTAACTATTCGGTGAGGTCGGTGAGAAAGATACATGACTAGTCAGGAGAGCTCTAGATAAAATCCTACTTTGGTGGGGACTTCACGGGAGTGAAGGATAGAGTGTGTCATCGACGGTGAACACTCCGCTATCTGGTATCGGTGATGAGATGCATATGAGCATGAGCATGTTGGTGCATTCGCATATCTAAGTAAATTGTTAAATTGTGCAACTTTACCTATATGGAATATGACTTGTTTGTTTGAGAATGACAATGGCATTAACTAAATGGATGGTAATGATAACTTTGATTATGGTTAATAAACTATTGTTTATGGCTTTATTATGTATTCTTTGAGTCTTGGACTCATTCTTGCTCTATTGTTGTTTTTAGGTGACCAGTGATGACGTTTTACTCGGGAAGGGCTAGCGCACTTGGAATCATGCACTTCACCCAATTATTTGATTCATTGAACATGAGAAACTTTTATAATAACATGAATATTTATATCTAGGACATGATGGTATTGAATAACCATAGATGCTTGGTTTATGTTAATCTTGGTTTATTATTTTGCTATGCTCCTAGGTCTAATTTATTTATGATTGTTATAGTGTTATGCTTGTGTTAATGCGACCCGTGGACGGGTTTTAATGTTGTTATACTTGCTGAAATTTCATAGTGTGTTGATGTATAATAGATGATAAGAGTAGTTCGGTGGCATTCCAGGCTCAGTGTTGGGCTGGGGTGTTACACCAGATCATATAGGAAAAGACTGTTGTTTTTTCAGATAGATTCAAACATTCTTCGAAGACAATCGTATTCATATGTTCTTGTATTGAATGAGGTTACAAAACACAATAAACCATCGAAACTAAGAAATATTAATGGCTTATGTCTGTGTTGGTCTCTTTGCCCTCTATCTGCCGGCACTGACCCTTATAAAGTGTTGAAGAGGTGGCAATTGTTGTGCGTCAAAATGCGCCTTGACGGTTGCTGGAATCTGCACGTTGATAACGATTGTTGCCAGTGAGACGTTCTCTTTGCACATTCGTCAGGCGGTTATTGCCATAGACGGAGAGAGGGGTGTGCAGTTATATTAGAGATACTAACATACACGTGTTGTATTAACTACTACACATAGTCGAGTATGTTGTATATGATCCCTAGTTGATAAGATAGGACTCAAATGTCTATCTGTGAGACTTATCGATCAACATATAGTCGTGTTTTGACCTACCGTAATAGGCTTTACGATCAGGGTGTGGTCGTAACCTAAACTGGTAGTAATCTTGTCTGGTCGTGGTAAGCATCATCGATCAGCGGTATACTGGGGGCTATTTAGAAATTATTATCTATAATGAATATTATAGATAAATAACTTTATTAATTGAGGATTATTCAATCATCGTCAAGGTGCTACTTCATTATATCCGATAGGAAATAAATTTCCACGAGGACGATCTTATTCCCACATAGCAAAGTCTTTTATAGATCAGATGGCTACGAGTGACATCTCCGATTCTCCGTATGGAAATTTACTCCAAAGAAAACTTTTTACTATCAAATGCCACTAATTTGGAATATATTTTTCGAATGTGTGTAACTGGTCGTCAGAATTATCTTTAAGGCTTAGCAACTGAAAGTCCATGATTCCAATAAAAAAACCACAAATAGACATATTGAACATCATAGTTAAAAATTAAATGTAGTTAATGGCTTATTTTGATTTTGATATGTCAGTTTTAGACCCAAAAAAGACTAATTTTGATATGCCCCAAAACCTTATTCTTTCCTTGGTTCTGGCCTATGTATGTTTCTTTGATTGGGCCTGCACGAACCATGCAACTGAGCTGAACCACGATAATTACACTTGGTTTTATCCGGAAGCAAGAGAGCACTTTTCTTGAAAAGACTGACAAACTGGCAGCAGCAGCTGGTACTAATTATTCTTTCGAAATCAAATTAGCCGACATAACAAAAATGATTCTGGAGTTGAAAATTGCTGATGGTGCTGTCAACCCTACTAGATGGGGAATTGATTATTTACCTTCTTTTTAGATGTGTTTTGAGGTTTTACCATTCTTTCCGATGTAATTGTTATTTTACTCTCCTCTTAGTATGTTAGTTGATTAAACATCCTGTTTTTATTATTTTATTCATATCCGGTGGATTTCCCGTTATAGACACGGGAAATATCAGTTTTGCCCGGACTGGTGCCATGGATAATCCATTTCCATCCTGTAGGGCACATGGTAGGATCTGTTATGAAAAGCGTTTGTATTCAATATGAGGTCAATGGGTCAATATATATACATATACATAGGTGTTACATATGCAAAGAGGCGCTTGTATAAAACACATCTAACACACCCCTCAAACTTATGGTGGATCAACAATATTAAGTTTTGAGAGATAGAAGCTGTGCTGAGATCTGGTCTGTGCATTTGTGAAGAAGTTTGCCAACTGAAGTTCCGAAGGCATATATTGAAGAGCAACAATCTGATCCTGCACCTAGGTCCGCTGTAGGAAGCATCAACACTAATATACTTTGTAAGCTCATGCTTCACCGGATTTGTAGCAATGCTAATAGCTCATGTACTATCAGACGAAAGAGGAGTGGATGCTGAAACAGAAACACCAAAATCCTCAAGTAACCACCGTAGCCAAGTAACCTCCACAGTCAACAAGGTCATAGCTCACAACTCAGCCTTAGCACTCGAACGAGAAACTGATGTCTGCTTCTCAGTCTTCCAGGAAATGAGAGATCCACCAAGAAAAACACAATAGGCAAAAAGAGACCAGCGATCAGAGTAATCACTAGCCCATGTAGTATCAGAATATGCCTGGAGCTGTAAAGAACTAGAACGAGGGAAAAATAGACGATGAGTGATGGTTCCACGAAGATATCGTAGAACACAAAGAAGATGACTATAGTGGAGCTGAGTGGGAGCAGAAACAAACTGACTCAAGATATGCACAGGGTATGAAATGTCAGGACAAGTGACACCCAGATAAATAAGACTTCCAACAAGATGACGATATCGAGTATGATCAATAAGAGGCTCACCATCAGTAGACCGAAGATAAACATTAAGCTCCATGTGAGTCTCAGCGGTGTGTTGATCCGTAAGAGAAGCACGATCAAGAAGGTTATGAATATACTTTTCTTGGGACAGATAGAAGCCCCTAGGTGTAGAAATAACTTCAATCCCAATAAAGTAGCGAAGATGACCCAGATCAGATATGAGAAACGGCTCATTAAGACGCTCCTTGACAAAAGTGATGTACTGTGAATCATCTCCAGCAATGATCATATCATCAACATATAAGAGGAGAAACGTTCGACCACGAGGCAAAGTGTGAATAAAAAGAGCAGAATCATGAGCACTAGCAGAGAAACCAGCTGCAGTGACAACAGAGGAGAAACGATCAAACCAAGCACGAGGAGCTTGCTTGAGGCTGTACAGAGATCGACGAAGGCGACAAACCATACCATCAGGAATAGAATACCCGGGTGGTGGCTACATATAAACCTCCTCACGCAGCTCACCATTAAGAAAGATATTCTTGATATCAAACTGAGAGATTGACCATGCCCGAACAGATGCCACAGCAAGAAGAGTGCGAACAGTGGTCATGTGAGCCACAGGAGCAAAAGTCTCATCATAATCATGACCATGCTCCTGCTGAAAACCACGTGCTACAAGACGAGCCTTGTAGAGCTCAAGAGAACCATCAGAGTGGGTCTTAATCTTGTAGACCCACTTGCACGTGATAGGAGTAACAAGTGCGGGAAGAGGGACAAGATTTCACGTGCCAGAACGCTTAAGGGCAGCAATCTGCTCTGCCATCGCATGCTGCCACTCCTAATGAATAGCAACATCACGATAAGAAGTCTATTTGGCAAGAGCCACTAAACAAAAGCGCGTAGGAGGCCGAATAGACTAGTGATCATGAAGAGCATACCGAGGAGAGGCCGAAGAAGATGAACCATCAGAAGAAGATAGCGCATCAGAAGAATCCTCAACTCGCGGACGACGAGTGTAGTAAAGAGGATAAGAAGAACGAAGTCCGGGAGAAGCCTCTATAGAGGGTTGTGGTGGCGAAGGAGACAGTGAAGGAGGAACCGAAGAGGCCAAAGGCGGTGATGGAGGTATGGTGACTATGGGGGTGGCAGGAAAAGTCGAAAAGAAAGCGGCTCAAGAAGAGATACTGGAGTGGTGGTAGGAGAAGGATGAGGGTAGAAAGGACGAGACTCATCAAAAGTGACATCTCGATAAACCCGCATCCGTTGGCTAACATGATCCCGACAACGATATCCTTTATGCTCAGCGCTATAGCCCAAAAAAGACGCACTTTACGGACTGAGCGGTCAGCTTGGTGCGCTCATGAGGGGCAAGAAGAACATAGCACACATACACCCAAAGAGGTGAAGACTAGAATAGTCAGGAGTCTTGCCACAGAGACGCTCAATTGGAATCCCACCATGAAGAGCAGAAGAAGGCTAAATATTAGTCAGGAAAGTGGTAGTAGAAACAGCTTCAACCCAAAAGTGTGGTGGAACAGCAGAAGCAAGCATGGGTTGTCTCAAGAGGATGACGGATGCTTTCGTTCAATCACACCATTCTGTGCATGAGCACCAGGACAAGAAAACTGAGAGAGAGTGCCCTGCTCAACGAGAAAACCACGAAGGACCCCTGACAAGTATTCCCCAGCAGAGTCAGCACGAAAGGCACGAATAGGAGAATCAAACTGAGTACGAATCATAGTGGTAAAAGTCTTGTAGATGGATAAAACCTCACTACGAGATGAGATAAAGTATATCCATATGTGGCGAGAACAATTATCAATAAAAAGTATATAATATCGATGACCTCCTTGCGAAACAAAAGGAGCCGGACCCTATACATCAAAATGAACAAGATCAAAAGGACACTGTGACACTGACTGACTGGAAGGGTAAGGAAGTTGAAGCTATTTACCAAGCTTACAACCCTGACAATATAGAGAAACATCACCAGACACAAATCCTAAAAGTCCACGATGAAGTAATGAAGATAGACGCGACCTACAAAGATGTCCCAAACGATGATGCCACCGGGCAAAAGATGCAGTGGAGGATGCAGCAGAAGCAGTGACGTTGGCGGAGACAACAAGACTGGCAGGGGCAGCAGAAGGAAGATGAAGCCAGTCAAGCTCCCATAAACACTGTGAGTTATGGCGGCGAGGGCTAGTACCAACCAGAGTCCCCGTGCATCGATCCTGAACACAACAAGAATCAGAGTCGAGAATAACACGACATCCATGATCAGTGAGCTAGCCGGCAGAGATGAGCTGCATGGTTAGTTTAGGAACATAAGAAACATTAGGAATATGAAAAGAGTAATTCGAGAGAGTGCCTCGTCCTGCGACAGAAAGGGAGGTACCATGTCTGAATAGTGACAGGAGCAACTAAAGGACAAATAAAAGTAAGACTGGTGGAAATAGGTGTCATATGAAAGGAAGCACCAGAGTCAAGGATCCAAGGTAAGATATCTGATGAAGAAGCGGAAGGTGGTCTCTCATTGGAAGACTGGGCGGCAGAACCAACAGAACCAGACGGTGCAAGAGCAGCCATACGACGCAACAGTGTGAGAAACTCCTGAGAATCAGAAGCACTAGAGCTCCTTTAAGAGGAGGAACCACTAGTTCCCTGTGAAGGACGACTACCACGACGTAAATCCGTTTTCTTTTTGTAGCAGGTCTGTTGTACATGTCTATCCTTGTTGCAGTAAGTACAGTGTAATTCCCTACCCACGGCAGCTGTCACTGGTGAAGTCATCACTAGTGATGGAGTAGCTGTAGCAGGTGTAGAAGCTGGACGAGCTGCCAGAACCGAAAGAGATGACTCGAGCGGCAGTAGACCCGCAACACGAAGGCAAATCTCCTCAGCATGAGCAGTTGCAAGAGCCTCTAACAAAGTCACACGAGGGTGTCGTGCTAGCAACTGTGCACGAGTCTGCTCATACTCAGCCCGAAGATGTGTCAAGAAGTCGTAGATGCGACAAAGCTCCAAGTGAGACTGCTAACGCTGATAGCACTGGCAAGTGTGGCAAACATCCGGTCCCAAAGAGTCAATCTGACGCCATACCGCCGACAATTGAGCATAGAAATCGTCCACAGTGGCATCTCCCTGTTGTAATGACTGCTCCTGACGCACAACAGAAAGATACAAGGAATCACCAGACGGCTTATAGCGGTTGCGCAGATGTGTTCAGATCAACTGTGTTGAAGCCAAACCAACTACATCCCTAGTGAATTTCACCTCTATGCTAGCAACCAGAATAACAGAGGCACGAACATCCTCATCAATTCATGTCTTGTATGCAGCATACTGAGTCTGCAAAGTCTCCATAGCATCCTCAAAAGCATCAGCTGCCTCCTTATGAGCTTCTTCGAAAGTAGTCTTTGGAAGCACAGGCTCAGCAGGCGGAGCAGGCCGAGGCGGACAAGGCAATTCGTCGGTAAGAAACTCCCAAAGACGCTGGCCACGCATGTATTGAAACCAGTCCCGATAATTGAGACCATCGAAGATCACCGGGCAACGATGAACAAAAATAGTGCCCATTGGTAGGCAGCGCTGGACGGCGCGGCGACCAATGATAATGAAGTTTAACAGGCGGTGCTGGATGGCACGGCGGTTAGAACAACATACCTTCCCTCCTTTTTCTTCTTTCTTTTTTTAACTCGGGCCGGCCCGGCCGGCTTAAAAAGGCCGAAGGCCTTCAGCCCCTTCGGCCGAGGCCGAAATCTTCGACCGGGGGAGGAAGCTCCCACACACCCGGCAGCGGCGCATTCACCGGCGACGGCGGATGGCAGATCTCCTTGGTGCGGCGCCTCCCCCGGCGGTGGCGTCTCCCTCGGCGGATCTTCTTCCCCGGCGGCGGCTGCTCCCTTCGGTCGGTGAAGACGTCGACGGCCGCGCCAAGACGAGGCGGCAGACCCGAAAGACGTCGCCGGCCGAGATCAGGGCTTGCAGCCGACTGGACAAGCAGGAGCTAGGCAGCGGTGGCGGTAGAGGTAAACCCTAACCCTAACTGCTCTTATACCATATTGAGTTGTATACACCAACTAATTCACCCAAAAGCTTAAGCTGACGAGGAAAGACGGACAATTCACTTATACTTTAACACTCTCCCTCACGTATAGGCTCCCTCGGGCCTAAGACGTGGAATAGAAGTGGGCTGCAATTATTATTTTTAATTACGCCAACCGAGTCTTGAACTCAAGACCTCTCGGCTCTGATACTATGTTATGAATAGCGTTTGTATTCAATATGATGCCAATAGGTCAATATATATACACATATATGGGTGTTACATATGCCAAGAGGCCATTATATAATACACATCTAACAGGATCATGACTCGGGGAACAACTATAAGTTCTATTTTGTTGATATCAGAAGCAATTATAAATTGTACAGCAAGTTAGCAACTAGCAACTAGCATTAAGTAAGGCAGGGAATGGATAGGCTTCAATTCAGGAGAATAGAATCTCCTGTGTCCTTATTGCATACATCAGCAACATAGCATCCAAAGTATGAAGCCCACTACATGATGTAGATGGGGGCAAATAAGCAGGATCTATGAACAAATTCGACACTCACTAGAAACTGGACAAAAATTAAACGGCGCCACCTGAATGAGATAAGATTCCGATTTCCAAATGCTTACCTTGCCTGTTCTTGGCCTACGTCCAGTCTCCAGGTATCATCTCCACGTAGAAAGTATCCTTGTATTGTGTCTTTTAGATGATCTGCCCAAGTTTTCTATCCCTGATGTCTCCCAATGAAATGACCCAATGAAAGCAGGATTAGGAAAAGATGATCTGACAATGCTGGGATAGATCGGTTCCAAGCAACTCCAGACCTCTTGAGAAGACTTTGGTCGTGGCTGTCCAAGCATATGAACTAACGCACTCACAGCTCATACCTGATATAGCTGCACATGGGAAAACAGCAAATTGACCTGACAAATTTGCGATCTATCCTTGGGAATTTTCCTCCCTTACCGAAATAGAAAAACAAAGAATCATTTCAATCTGTAGATATTGATGTCCTATCAACATGCTAGGGTTCCTAAGGATCCAGCAAATAAAATCCCCAATAGTTGCAGAAGCATGTAATACTGGTTTTCTGAACAGATCCTAAACTAGTTAACATCAAACTCATTGTCACTAAAATCTACAATCATCATTTGAATGAGAGTTTGGAATTAATTGAAAATTTTGATCATACAGTCGCAACTAATGATTAACAATGACAATGAGAGCATGAACACAACTTTTGCCTGCTTAGACGTGCATGGAATTTGTTGAGAAGAATTGATGCCAAACTGAGATTGGAAATTGTATTGAGCTATCCAGAAACAAAGAAAAACAGAAGATATAAGAAAAACTGCCACATATTACCAAAGTGCATACTACCAAAGGTACATGTATTGACAAGAGGGACTAGCACTGACAGTAAGATGTGATTCGAAATGAGAATCCATGACATCAACAATACAATCACCCTTAATTCCATCATAGTGTGTCTTCTCATCACATGGTTGACCAACCGGACGACGACACTTTGGATCTTCAATGAAATTTCCGCAATCATCTAAACAATCAAGGATACAGAAGGAAGGTCTACTTTGATCCCAGAAATTCGGATGTTGTTCAAAAGATAATGGGTGTGCTTGGTTTGAGACAAGCCTATTTTTGGATAGATTTGGCAAACGATTGCTTTGACCTAAACAAAAGTAAGCAATAAAGCCGCAATAGACAAAGGAAAAAAAACACCTCCAAAATATTAGATGCGCATATGGAACTCAACTTATAACTACCTCAAGTTATATTCAGACCAGAAATCTATGAAAAAATGCAACACACACAATGTATCCTAACATATCTCAAGGAACAAGTACCTAACTCAAACAACAATTTCAAAATAATGCAATGAAAGCCGCTCCAAATATAGTTGCCAAGCCTTACATATTCTAATTTTCTGCCTAAATAGCAAAAAAAAATGGCATCAATGGCTAGATGAGTCTTACCAATTTGAGGAGATAAAGCAGTAGGAGGGTTCTTGCTTGGCACATTGAGAGAGCATGCTTGATCAACTAATACAAAAAAAAAGATGTAATCAAGAATAAATAGAACAAGATACATAAAATAACTAATGAATCCTCAACTTAAATACCATAAACATTTGATTTAGCCTGGCCATCAGAAGACTTGAAAGCACAAAGATCTTGATCATCCTAACAAAGAAAAAAAACAATATGCAACAACAACATTATAAATATTATAACATTGACATAAAAAGGGATTAGTGAACTAGTACATGTCTTCATGATCATGATCACATAAATACTAGTACATGGACATAGATAGATATTGGTGAAAACTTTATAGTCCAATGCGAATAAAAGAGCTGAAATTTACACAAATGACAATAATTGATTCTCGTGTAAATTCGAGATTACTGTCAGGTAAAATTGCAAGTGAAATCAAAGTAAATTGCAATAAAAAATGAACATTGTCATAATAATTCAAACATAGGGCAGCCTTGTCAGCTTCCAGATACTTTTGTCACAAAAAATATTAATAATAACTATAGGACAAAACAAAATAATTCAATTATTTTTCAGTTGCACTTGTTCATCTCCAATTTAAGTCATGCTCAAAGATAGAAACATAACGACACCTAGAAAAAAACATAATAAAGTAGAACCATGAGAAAAAAGCCTCACCTTGACAGTTCCTAAACGAGCCTCACCATTACTTAAGTCCTGAGGAGACAACATATGATCAAGGCTTGCACTTCTTTCTAAAGAATTATCGTAGTAAACAGCCCTTGTGCTCAAATTAACTGGATCCAACATAGATAAATTAATTTGGAATAAAAAACTAGACTACAAAAAGTTTGACTAAACAAATAGTAATATGAAAATAAATTTGGTCAACAAAATTAATAAAAACATGAAGGCAAAATATTTTGTAGTCCGCTACAATAGATAGAAATAAATTGGAGAGAGAAAAAGGACAAATCAAGCATTACATAGGCTACCTTTGGATTCTTAGAAGAAGGTTGCACATCATCCTAACAAAGGAAAAAAAAAAGCATAAAACTAGATTTTGATATATAAATTACAAGGAAACTTAAAGACATATATCCAGGTGTCAATGGCCTAGGGGCCAATATTTAGAACTCGAGGAAATAACCAACCTTTGGAAAGTCAGACAAAGTAAAATAAGACACATGAAAAAATATACCTCAAGTAGGATAATATTAAAAAAAAGAAACTACATATTAGGAAGCATGCAACAACCTGAGGTTGAACTTTACTTGTTTCTTCCGGCTCAGCATATAATATAATTGTTTCGGTTTGGTTCAAATGTGACTTTCTAGATGAATAAATCGACTTGAAGCTCGACCTTGTTCTCGAAGCTACAGAATCATTAGATTAATGGCTGCCAAGATGTTGGCTACAATACCTCCTCCTCCTCTTACTTAAGTTTTAAACTAGAAGAAAATAAAAAATAGCACAACAAAAAACATTAATTATAAAATCGGATGGATCATAAAAAAACATAACTGCCAAAAAATATCAACAACCTAGTTGGGACTTGTACTTCTGCAGTGACTCATCCGATGTTAATTTTAGTGTTGCTTGAGAATGGTCATTAGCGTCTCGCTGATTCAAGTTGTCATGTGTTGAATCAACGAATGGGATTCTCACTGTAGATTGAGAATCAGTATTCACATCTTTAGCTTTTAAATGTTGGCTGTGATCCCCGTTCCTAGGGGAATTATCAATGTCTGGTCCATTGCCATTGTCATCTATGTTGTATTCATCATCATTACGAGAAGGGTGATCATCAGCATAGTTACTTGTTGCAGTAATTGATAGATAGTTCAATACATCCATAACAAGCATTTCAGACTTAGCGCAAGAAACATTAGGATTGTTGTCATGAAATTTTTGGAAAATCACACTAATGCTTTCTTTAACCTATGGGAAAAATAACAACATAAACAAAATTTGTTGTAAATGTAAACTGAAGGGGAAATCTATATTAGAAAACTTAACAAGTACTAATATAAAATGAAAAATGAAAAATAATTATATTGATACAGAAAATTAGAATAAGCATCCAATCTGCTGATATTTATCATGTCGAAGTCTACATTAGAAAAACTTAACAAGTGCAAATATATAATGTACACCAACAAAATACATATCTGATAAAAAAATAAGGGTTAAATATACAAGAAAATAGTAAAATGAAGAAGAAATTATTGAACTATTAGAAGATAATACACTAGAAAAGAGATAAGTCAATCTCACACCTTTGCACGCAATGAATTCCTAAGATTCCTCTCCAAATAATATCTGAAACGAGAAACTTTATTGCTAGTAGAGCAGCCAAAAGAAGATGAAGATATTGACCCGTAGCAAGTCAAACTAAAATCTTTAACCTAAGGAAAAAAAATATTGCAAGGTCAAATATACAATATATCTAATATATCCAAAGAAAAGAGCAACTTAATAATACTAAAAGGGCAAAGCGAAAGGGAACAAAAAAATAACTTACAGGGCGTAACCCAAATAGATTACCATTTGCAGATACACAATCATATTGAGAGTACTTCTTGATCATATCACCCTTCCAAACTGAAATTCGAGGTGCACAACTTGGCAATTGACGAAAGGCGAAATCAAGAAAGTCAAGATAATATACCTAACAAAAATAAGACAACAAATTTGAAGCGGAGATAAGGGAAATAACACATGATTTAAAGATTAATACATAGAGAATTGGCAAGCAAATAGATCACTCAAATTGCATAATAAAATTAATGAGATTGCTCAATATACTGCATTGAAAATAAAATAAAATTGGCATACAAACGTCAGTGATTGAAAAATCTAAATCAAATTAGTTCAGAAGGAGAAATAAGAATTAGAACCAAATACATGTTAATGATTGAATCAGTTTTGTACAATTTGAAAGGCACAATAAGATGCTAGTCAAGTTGGTGTAATTCTTTTATTATTGGAAAGTTTTGAGAGTTGAGATTGATTAGATTCTGTTTATATCCCCTGGTACGATGTAAAGATCTTAACAAAAGTCCAAATAGGCCATTAGCTCATGAAAATCAGAGACAACCTAGTCAGCTTTCTGTAATACCCCGGAATTTAATCAGGTAATTAGGAATTTAGCCGGGAAAAGAAAAGGCAATAAAAGAAGAGAAAATACCTGAAAAGAAAGGGGGATTTCTGCTTTTATTCGACAACTTGGGCCTGGGCCGCGGCCCAGGAGGGGCCCAAGTGTGGCCGGCCATAAAGGGGGGGGTTCCCACCCCCCAAAACCCTAATCCCCTCCTCCTCTCCCCATTCCTCCCACTTGAGCCGCCGCCTCTCCCCACCTCTCCCTGCTGTGCGCCGTTGCTCGTCAGATTTGGGTACGTTGCGTTCATTTTCTGACCTGATCACCTCTTAGAAAATTGTAGGTATCGTCTTTATCTTTCTTTTTGCACCGAGATCACCTGATTTGGACCTACGGTTTAGGAGTTATGGTAGTTTTACCGCGACTGACCAGGAGAGCTGACGAGTTGTGGCAGATTGCATTGTCTGGTTATTATGAATTTTTATACGCCGAATTAGAAAAGCCACCCAAAATGAATATTGTAGAGGAGTCAGAAATATTTCCAAGCTGATAAAGAACACAATTTTAGAGTTGGCAATCAAAAGTTATGAAATTTTTACCGTCGCTGTTTTGCTAACTGTCAGATTGCAGAGACAGAAAACATAGAAAAACTTTACCTGGATATAAGAATTAGTAGGAGGCCTAATCAGGAGACTTGTCCAACTAGACTATTGTAGCTGGTTTTGTCATGATTCCAGAGAGTCCAAGATCACCCTATTCTGAGTTGTGTAGAAAAAGTTATGGTAGTTTTAGTACTCTGTCCAGAAAACCCAACGTGAAGTTGATGTTTTTTTTAATTGGCCTGGTAGGGGTATTACTTCGTTGATTCAGCAAGGCTCACCAACTAATATGAACACTGCACTTTTCAAAATCTAGAAAGCACCCAAAGCTATACTCCTTGATAACATCTTTCTTAGGTTGACTAAGACCAGCGATTATGTCTGCGAAATAACTCAAATTACATCTGCTAGAAGCATGTGTAGTCACATGATCAGTCCTACCCTTCTTACATTTCCCATCAGTCCTAGTTCTCTACAGAAAAAGGAAACAAGTACAAGTGGAATTGTAATATCCCGATTTTCGTTTAGAGAGGATTTTATTCGGAAGAAAGAACTATTTAAAAATTCGGGGTTTCGAGATTTTTTTGTTTGAATCTGGGCCCTGCCCAGCTAAAACTGCGTGTGGCGACCTATGGCCGGCCAAGGATGGGCCAGGAGGAGGGGGCGCCAGGCCCAAGGCCCATGCGCCCCCACCTCCCCCTCTAACCTAGCCGGCCCCCCATCTCCCCTCTCCCTCCCCACTTCTCCCCCTAGAGCCGCCACTCCCACACCCCAAACCAGCGCCTCCCCTACCCCTTGGTGTCGCCTCCTCCCCTTGGTGTTGACCCCCGGTGATCCCCGGCGCTGCCCCCATGGTTCTCCCCGAAGACGCCCCTCCAGCCGATTCTCCGGGTGCCGTTTTCGTGGCCGGCCAAAGAAGAGGAGAAATAAGGAGAAAGAGGGAGTTCTTCAGGAGGGTGATCTTCGTCGTCCAGTAGGTCTACAAGGGTAACGAGGAATCTCATTCATTGTTTGATACTGTTTGGAGGAAGAATTGATAGTTAGGATTAAACCGACATGCTGTCTGCTAGATTCCAGAACAGATCCAATCGGTTGTGCACCCAGTTTCGGCATCTTAGAAGCGGAATCTGATATTTTTGTCTTCTAGAGTTTTGTAGCCCTGGTTTTTATATTTCCATATCCACCGAGATCACGAGATTCCGCCCTACGGTTTAGGAGATATGAGTTATTCTTTGCGCGCTGTTTTGTCTGTCTAACGAGAAGGAACTGTCTGTTTGATCCTTAGTTTTGACCTTGTTAATATAAGATTCAGAACCTCCACCCAACTAGGTTATTGTATAATTTTTAATAATATTTCCAGATTAATAAAGATCACCTCCATTGGATCTGTAGAATGAAAGTTATGCATTTTTCTTTACTGCTGTTATGTGGTCTGGACAGATATCTGTCAGACATTTTCAACTACTGGTTAGCCAATTGTCTTAGCCGAATCGATAAACCCCGTCAACTAGAGTTTCATAGCCTGGTTCGTTAAAATTCATTGAGCACTGGTTTCACATCATTCCGAGTTACATATCTTTAATTATGATTTTTTTCGTACCGTTGTCCAATAGGGTTGTCAGGTGGCTGAATAGGTTAAATGTCAGTTTGAAACCGTTGATTGTGTTGGAAAGTTAGGGGATTATGGTAGGACACCGTAGCTATGTCATACCTTGTTATCCTTATTGCGGATACGTATTTGTGTAGGCGGTGAGGCGATGAGTGGAGGAGCACCTTCATTGCCTCCTAGCACGTCACAGTGCGGAAGGCAAGTACAATGTGTTAAGACATGTTGATTTCTGTTGAATGTTGTTAATGCGATGTTTCTTCTATGATCCATGTTCATACTTCATATTATACAGTTGAAAGTTGTTGATGCAATGCAATTTCAATGATCCCTAATTCATACTTCATGACATATATTCGTTCTTAGTTGATAATTCATGTGATTGAAAGAGGTGACACCCATTGCATATATTCATTCCATTCTTGCATTGTTCGTGTTCCGTCCACGGGAGTGGAATTGTTAAGACCCATCAATTCCAGTATGGGCACGTAAGACCCACCATTCCAATGTGGGCAATTTTGGACACCCGTATGAAACGTTCTTCATACAGATGATTGGATCCGGACTTTGTTAAATCGACTTAAGTGAGCACCGACGTGTGTCACTCGCTATCTGCAGTATGAGCATGTGTGGGTCCTTTCCTTTCAACGCACCCATTCATTCCATTCATACTCATAAGTGTCCAGAGATAAGTTTGTCCTTGGTATTGAGATTGAATAGTTCATAACCTTGAATGTTCAATTGTTTACTGTACTTGCTGAGTTTCGACTCATTCTTGTTTTCTTTATTTATTTAGGTGATCGTTGATGATGACTCTATTGGGAGGGAATAGACCTGCACGTATCACACAATTCACTACATTTTACTTTCATTAATAGTGTCGAGTATATCTTTCAGTTGTTAATTGAGGAACTGTAATAAATAACTTTTCTACTACATGATATTTCTCTCCACGTTATGTTTTCTTGTTAAATGATGGGTTTAAATTCTTCCGCAATTTGGTTGTATGGCAAATTATTGGTTCATGAATCTACAGAAGAAGTTTTTTCCATTTATTGGATGATGATTTATTCAACCTCGTCTCAATCAATTGAGCGCTGATTTCATGGTATTAGTTTTCATATTCATACTAGTGGTAACCTGGACAGCTAAATATTAAAAAATATCACGAATTACATCAAACATAGATCTTAAATAGCACCCAATCCCTAATAACCCTGACTATACAATTTAAATATGAAATTTCACTGACAATAACACATAAAACGAAATAGAAAAACAAAGAATCATTTCAATCTGTAGATATTGATGTCCTATCAACATGCTAGGGTTCCTAAGGATCCAGTAAATAAAATCTCCAATAGTTGCAGAAGCAGGTAATACTGGTTTTCTGAACAGATCCTAAACTAAAATATAAGGTGTACCAACAGCCAACTAATGAACATTAATATACCTCAGTGACACTAATGTTGCATGGTACAACAAACTTTGGAGTTTCAAATGCATAGATTCTAGAAATGGACAATGTACTACCACATACCAAAACATGAACAAACATCTAACATACAAATCATAATACAAGTGTCACTCCAAGAAACCTAATACATAAATTTCTTGAAGACTCATAAGATAGGAGCATCATTCACTAGGGAAAGTGTTATGCATGTAACATTAACACAACACTCCAGGACCTTCATGCAGAAAAAAGCCACACAATCACACTAAAAAACCACAATGGAACACTACTCCATGACCATGAGTAGGCTTCAAAGTCACAAACAAACACAAAGGAACACAAAAGGGGGCAAACCCACAAAAACACTAACAACATATTTTCACTACCAAAAACAACCCGATGCCACAGCAAGGGAACAAACACAACAAACTCCCAAAAAAACACAACAAATTTGAAGGAACAAGTCTAATATCCTCATAATAAAGATCAAATTAAAAAATCTGAAAGCAACAAATCGCCAACCAAAATGGATCAAAACACGAAAAAAAAAAGTGCATCCACAAATCTAAAGGCAAAAAATCATGCCTCTCAAACGAAACACTTGCACACCAAAAAAAAAAGGGGGACAACAACAAATCCAGCTAGCTCTACTCACCGCAAATCGGTGCCCCATCAGCATCCATTACTCTACCAACACCCAACAACTTCGTGTGTAAAGTAACCGGAAGGTTGATTCATCCTAGCAAACGGCAGCATACGAGAACTCCGCTGTGCACGAATCTTACCACGCATCGGGCGGTGGAAAAATTGACTGAAAGATAGCTATTTTTTAAGCACCTGGAAAATAGCAAATCCCATATGGATATTAGCAGGCATCGTATACGACCTAGACCGGCTCAAGATCTATCTAAGACAGGATGTTGTCAAGTCAAGCACATTTGCGTTAGTTAAACTATTCGAAGCGCATTGGGATTTCTTCCCTACCTGATCTCAGCCTCTGTCAGGGAATAATTCTAAAAGCGATCGAGCGTAGCCTGTGACAGCATCTTCCTAAGTAAAGTCATCTCTTGAACAAAGTCTGACGATTTGGTTACAACGGACGAGCTCAAATCACCTTGTCCTCGAAGTCTACATATGACTTATTCTAGGGTATATATACTAATTAAGAATAAGGAAAAGGACACGACTATAAGATATTTCGTTAGATGAGGACAACGTAAAACACCTTTGACACTCGTTGGTGTGCGCATATTTATTGAAATTTTACAGCTCTGTTTCGGAGCTTCATATATGGCACTAGAATTAATTTCGGCATAATACAAGCTTGGGTCCTTTAGCTCAAATTTTTTTTTTAAAAACTTGGGTCTCCTTACTAAGCTCGAGCTAGTTTGAGTTTTTCTTTTTTAAAAGAAAAGAAAAAGAAAAAAAAGACTCAAACCAATGTCACTTCTGCACATTTTTAGTATGAAATGAGCTAATATAACCAATGATCGATACGAGATTACTTTAGATTTTCGCACAACAAAAACGTATATGTTTTACTAGCATTGATATTTGTAGAATAGGTATAGATTCATAGGATTATAAGTTGTGACCACACCTCATCACTGATGAGGACATCACTTCTATTGATATGAACACCCCTCTTATTGCTTCCATGAATGATGGGCAAGGTCCAATCACTCGGGCACGTGCTCGTCAACTCAACTATCAGGTAAATTCGTTTTTAGGAGTCAATAATATTTCCGCTGAGCATTCGATACTTCCTAAGACTTGTGATTTTCTTGTCCTTAGGAACCATGGAAGAACCACACGAGCTCAAGTGTAGAAGTGGAACCGCCAAGCGCAAGCCAACTCATATTCGCGAGTTCGACTCAGATTCGGACTGCTGGACAGCGCCTACTTCAAATGGCCATAACTTTTGATCTAGAAGGTTTCTCGGGGCCCGTGAGTACTCGTTGGAAAGATCTTGGAGTCTACTTTCAGATGAATCTGGTCTCACCTCGAAATTCCATCCGAGCCGATCAGAAACTGCAAAAAAAAGTGGCGTCACTTTTCCAGTCCGAGTTAAAGTGGGCCTTGGGCCTTGTAATCACACTTAAACTATTTGGGCCAGCACTAATCATGGGTATACTGTTCACGTGAACAGTACCCATGAATAGTACCACACCCCCTTTTGTTAGATAAGTGCGGCCTCCCCCACTCCTATTTAAGGAGGTCGTACTCTTTTAGTTTTCTTCGGGTTTTTCTTAAAGATTATTCTGCTTAGCAGTTTCACCGCATGTTCGGTTGAGAAACCCCACTTGTGAACTCAAACTTTATTCGCAATACAATTTCATATTGCGTCTTAAACTCTCTTGCTTGTGTTCTCGATTCGCTTGCAGGAGATAGCCTTCTTGGCGAGGTCAACCGTGTTCGGCACGGTTGATAACCAACGAGCGATGGTGTAGTGATTGCAAGGGGTTCGATCTGTTTTGGTCGGAGCCTTTGGATCATCAACGTCGAGATCTCCACAATCGATTTATCAGTACCTTTCGGAAGATCGGGCCATCGTCACATCAGTTGGTATCAGAGCAACGGTTGCCCGTGAGGTAATTCTTGTATCCCTAGTTAGTAGATTGGTTTTTATTTCCTATAGTCCAAAAAAAATTGCCCTACAAAAAGAATTAATTCCGCTGTCCAAACCCCGTTGTGCCTTTCAATCTGTTAGTTTTGGTTTGCTAAATTGAATTTGTGTCCATATTAACATGTTCTAGTTGCTGGTCATATCTTTATTCCATTAAAAAAAATCCAAACAAAAGAAAAATTCCTCACCCCAAACCCTAATTTTCAAATTCGGCTGATTTTTTTCCTTTCTCTGCAACCGCCACCAAAAACGCCATATCTTTTGATTCCGAGATTATTTTTGAGTGAGACCACCGCCATTAGATTCAGAAATTCCTTATCCATCTATCTGTAAAATTTCACGTCATTCTAGCAAGGAATTTAAGAGATATATGCGGTGAAAGTTGACCCAATTATCTGTTTTGAATCTGCAACAGTCAGCAGTTGTGATTTTTGTGCGAATTTTTGTGTCGGGATTCAGAAGTTGGCCCCAAAAGAAAATTTGTAGAAAAAGCCGTCAGAAAACAGATAAAAAAAGAATCAGTGAAAAAGAGGCATCTGACAAAAAGTTACGGCCAAAATACCGACATGCTGTCCAGTGGACAGAAATCTTCAGTTTTTTAATTTTGAGTCAATCCTTGTGCTCTTCAATTCCAAATTGCATTGGATTGAATTATCTTGTATTTACCACTCCTACACATTGTCATACACTTCATTTTAGCCTTCTTCCATTCTTGGTTGGTCAGCAACATAGGCTAAGTGTTAGATACGGACTATAATTCAATTCTATGCAATTCTGAAATTAACTGATTGTTCTCCATTGCTACCATATTGTGCCTTCCAAGCTACACCTACTCTTGATCGAACAGGTTCCCTCTTGCAATCGTACCCACGCCGACACGGTGTCACGAACCGACCACGGTTGTACCACTGCTTGCATTGGTAAGAACACTTGTAAGAGTGTGATAAGACGCTTGAGAGTGTGTGATTCTACTTCGCCACCTAGTAGTTGATAGGGATAATACCTTTGTGTTGTCTTTTGTTTGCTACTAACCATGGCGGTGAGACGTCGATGCGCAAGAGTGTGTTTTAAGGGAGAGCTCATGACGCTTTTGGATGAACAACGCGTTGCCATTACTGATGACATCGATAGGAAGATGGATACAATGCAACGTTCCATTAATGAGAGCATTGCAACACTCACTACACGCCTTGAAAGAATGGTGAATCGGCCACCAAACAATGGAGGCCAAGATCATGAGGAGGGAGATGATAATGAGAGACAAAACCGTGACGCCGGTGCTGCACGGCCACGACACCGTCCTCATCAAAACCGTCATGGTATGGGAGGTAACAATAATTTTCAGTATCACAATGCTCATGTTCATGATGACCCGTTTGCTAAAGTTAAATTTTCCATACCATCTTTTGCGGGTACCTATGATGCTGAAACTTATCTAGATTGGGAGATGACAGTTGAACAAAAATTTAATGCCCATCTAGTTCCTGAAGTGCATAGAGTCAGACAGGCGACTAGTGAATTTAAAGATTTTGCTATCATTTGGTGGACTCAAGTAGTTAATTCGCTTAGCCCACGATACATGGGATAGATTGAAGGTAGCTATGCGTGCTAGATTTGTTCCTCCCTTTTAAGCGTGAAATCGTAAGAAATTGCAGCGCTTAGACCAAGGCAATAGATCTGTTGAGGAATATTATCAAGAAGCGCAAATAGGCATCTTTGCGTTGTAATGTTGAAGAGGATGAGGAGGATAAGATGGCTCGTTTTATGGGGATTAAGGCGTGAAATTCAGGACATAATTGATTACAAAGAGTATAATGATATCAATAGATTGTTCCAGCTTGCTTGTTTGGCAGAAAAGGAATTGCAGGGTAGGCAACAAAGGACAAGGAGCAACTTTGGAAGTATTTCTACATCGAGATCAACGCCTGGACAAGCCAAGACAGCCCCACCTCCTGTTTTTCGAGCTGCTGCCCCCTCTGTGAGTAGGGCGCGTTCAGCACCACCACCACCACCAGCACGAGCACCCGAGACGAGCAAATCTACTAGTGTGCAAGCACCAGCACAGAGCTCTTCATCGGTTGCTTCCACGCCGCGTCGCGACGGGCATTGTGTGCCACCGTTGTAAAGGGATGGGCCACGTCATGAGAGATTGCCCAAGTCAGCGGGCGTACATTGCGACAGAAGATGGTGGTTATGTAAGTACTAGTGATGTTGAGGATGAATATGCTCTTGCAGCTAACCTTGTAGGTATTGGTGATGATCATGAGGCGATAAGCGATGGTGAGGAGATTTTAGGTGTCTTTGCACGGCGAACTATAGAACCATAATTGTACAGCGAGTTTTGAGCACTCAAAGAGAGCAAGAGGAGAAGCTACAACGCCATAATTTGTTTCAGATGTTCCTCATCGTCAAGGATTGCCGTGTTCGTGTTATAATTGATGGCGGAAGCTGCAATAACTTGGTGGATTTAGGATTGGTCAAGAAGCTTGGCTTGACTACACGTGCGCATCCTCACCCATACCACATTCAGTGGTTCAACAATAGCGGTAAGGTGAAGGTAACACAATCTGCAAGAGTGCAATTTTCCATTGGTTCCTATCATGATGTTGCTGATTTCGATGTAGTACCTATGCAAGCATGCTCACTTTTATTAGGTCGCCCATGGGAATTTGATACCGATGCAACTCATCATGGTAGAAGTAATAAATACTCTCTTGCGCACAAAGGAAAGAAAATAACTTTGCTACCTTTGACACCTACTGAAATTGCTAATTGTGATAAAGAGCTAGCTGAAAATAAGAAGAAAGAACTTGAACAAGAATCTGAAAATCAGCAAGTAGTGAAGGATGTTTTCCCACCAAAGAAAGAGAGGTTGCCATCTAGTTCTAGAACCGAGGGAATTAAATTAAAGGGTTGTGTCATGCTTGCAACCAAATCGATCTTCTGAAATTTGTCATGATGAAATGCCATGCTATGCTTTGATATGCAAAGATGCTTTATTTTCACTTAATGATGTATCTAGCTCTTTGCCGTCTCTTTGTCATTAACCTTTGCGAGAATTTGAGGATGTGTTTCACGAGATACCTCGTGGCTGCCACCAATTAGGGGTATTGAACATCAAATTGATTTGATTCCAGGAGCTTCCCTACCCAACCGTGCGCCATACCGAACCAACCCGGAGGAGACTAAGGAGATTGAGCATCAAGTGCGAGACTTGCTTGACAAAGGGTACGTACGTGAGAGCCTTAGTCCATGTGCTGTTCCTGTACTTTTGGTTCCAAAGAAAGATGGGTCGTGGCGTATGTGTGTTGATTGTAGAGCTATCAATAATATTACCATTAGATACCGTCATCCTATTCCTAGGTTAGATGACATGCTTGATGAATTAAGTGGCTCTACAATGTTTTCTAAAGTTGACTTGCGTAGTGGATACCACCAAATTAGAATGAAACTTGGAGATGAATGGAAGACGGCATTTAAAACTAAGTTCGGGTTATATGAGTGGCTAGTGATGCCTTTTGGTTTAACTAATGCCCCTAGCACTTTCATGAGATTAATGAACGAGGTTTTACGTGCTTTCATTGGTAAGTTTGTGGTAGTTTACTTTGATGATATATTGATTTACAGCAAGTCACTAGATGAACATCTTGAACACTTACGTGTTGTTTTTATTGCTTTGAGAGATGCACGTTTGTTTGGTAACCTCGAAAAGTGTACCTTTTGCACCGATCGAGTTTGTTTTCTTGGGTATGTTATTACTCCGCAGGGAATTGAGGTTGATCAAGCCAAGATCATCGCTATCCAGAGTTGGCCGCCTCCTAAAACGGTCACACAAGTGCGGAGTTTTCTCGGGCTCGCTGGTTTCTATCGGCGTTTTGTTCGGGATTTCAGCACCCTCGCTGCACCATTGAATGAGCTTACAAAGAAGGGTGTTCCTTTTACTTGGGCCACCAATCATCAACAAGCTTTCGACACTCTCAAAGATAAGTTAACACATGCCCCTTTGCTTCAACTTCCTGATTTCAGCAAGACTTTTGAATTAGAATGTGATGCTAGTGGCATAGGTCTTGGGGGTGTGTTAATTCAAGAAGGAAAACCTGTTGCATACTTTAGTGAAAAGTTAAGTGGTCCTAGTTTGAACTATTCTACCTATGATAAAGAATTATATGCTCTAGTTCGAACTTTGGAAACATGGCAACATTATTTATGGCCCAAAGAGTTTGTAATACATTCTGATCATGAATCCTTGAAACATATTCGAAGTCAAACCTACTTGAACCGTAGACATGCTAAGTGGATTGAGTTTATTGAATCCTTTCCCTATGTCATTAAATATAAAAAGGGCAAAGAAAATGTGATAGCTGATGCTTTGTCTAGGAGATATACCATGCTTTCACAACTTGACTTCAAAATCTTTGGGTTAGAGACAATAAAGGAGCAATATGTGCATGATGCTGATTTTAAAGATGTGTTGCTAAATTGTCAAGAGGGGAAGGGTTGGAATAAATTTGTTGTGCATGATGGGTTCGTATACCGTGCTAGCAAGCTTTGCATTCCAGCTGGCTCTGTTCGTCTTTTGTTGTTACAGGAGGCGCATGGAGGAGGATTGATGGGTCACTTCGGCGTGAAGAAGACTGAGGACATTATGTTCCACCACTTTTATTGGCCAAAGATGAGGCGTGACGTCGAACGCTTCATTGCCCGCTGCACCACTTGCCAAAAAGCTAAGTCACGACTTAATCCTCATGGTTTATACATGCCTCTTCCTGTTCCAAGCATACCCTGGGAAGATATTTCTATGGACTTTGTTTTAGGGCTTCCTAGAACAAAGAAGTGGAGGGATAGTATTTTTGTTGTCGTGGATAGATTCTCTAAGATGGCTCATTTTATACCATGTCATAAAAGTGATGATGCTACAAATGTTCTTGATTTGTTCTTTAAGGAAATTGTTCGCTTGCATGGTGTTCAGAATACGATAGTTTCGGATCGTGATGCTAAGTTTCTTAGTCATTTTTGGAGAACCTTGTGGGGTAAGTTGGGAACTAAACTGTTATTTTCCACTACTTGTCATCCCTAAACTGATGGACAAACTGAGGTAGTCAATAGAATATTGTCTACTATGCTTAGGGCTGTACTTAAAAAGAACTTAAAAATGTGGGAGGAATGTTTGCCTCATGTGGAATTTGCTTATAATCGTTCGCTGCATTCTACCACAAAGAAATGCCCTTTTGAGATTGTTTATGGTTTCATACCTCGTGCACCTATCGACTTGTTGCCTCTTCCAGCTTCTGAGAAGGTAAATTTTGATGCGCAACAACGTGCTGATTTGATACGTAAGATGCATGAGACAACTAAAGAGAACATTGAGATTATGAATGCTAAATATAAAGTTGCTGGTAGTTAAGGACGCAAGCATGTTACTTTTGAACCTGGTGATCTTGTGTGGTTACACTTGCGTAAAGAACGATTCCCTGAATTGAGAAAGTCTAAACTCATGCCTCGTGCAGATGGTCCTTTTAGAGTACTTGAACGTATTAATGATAATGCGTATAAGTTAGACTTGCCTGCAGATTTTGGGGTTAGCCCCACCTTTAACATTGCAGATTTGCGACCTTGCTTGGGCGTGGAAGATGAGCTTGAGTCGAGGACGACTCCAATTCAAGAAGGGGAGGATGATGAGGACATCACTTCTATTGATATGAACACCCCTCTTACTGCTTCCATGAATGATGGGCAAGGTCCAATCACTCGGGCACGTGCTCGTCAACTCAACTATCAGGTAAATTCGTTTTTAGGAGTCAATAATATTTCCGCTGAGCATTCGATACTTCCTAAGACTTGTGATTTTCTTGTCCTTAGGAACCATGGAAGAACCACGCGAGCTCAAGTGTAGAAGTGGAACCGCCAAGCGCAAGCCAACTCATATTCGCGAGTTCGACTCAGATTCGGACTGCTGGACAGCGCCTACTTCAAATGGCCATAACTTTTGATCTATAAGGTTTCTCGGGGCCCATGAGTACTCGTTGGAAAGATCTTGGAGTCTACTTTCAGATGAATCTGGTCTCACCTCGAAATTCCATCCGAGCCGATCAGAAACTACAAAACAAGTGGCGTCACTTTTCCAGTCCGAGTTAAAGTGGGCCTTGAGCCTTGTAATCACACTTAAACTATTTGGGCCAGCACTAATCATGGGTGTACTGTTCACGTGAACAGTACCCATGAATAGTACCACACCCCCTTTTGTTAGATAAGTGCGGCCTCCTCCACTCCTATTTAAGGAGGTCGTACCCCTTTAGTTTTCTTCGGGTTTTTCTTAAAGATTATTCTGCTTAGCAGTTTCACCGCATGTTCGGTTGAGAAACCCCACTTGTGAACTCAAACTTTATTCGCAATACAATTTCATATTGCGTCTTAAACTCTCTTGCTTGTGTTCTCGATTCGCTTGTAGGAGATAGCCTTCTTGGCGAAGTCAACCGTGTTCGGCACGGTTGATAACCAACGGAGCAGTGGTGTAGTGATTGCAAGGGGTTCGATCTGTTTTGGTTGGAGCCTTTGGATCATCAACGTCGAGATCTCCACAATCGATTTATCAGTACCTTTCGGAAGATCGGGCCATCGTTACATCAATCCCACCAACCATACCTTTGAACGACAACATAGGACAACCCAAAAACATATGCTAATTTTATATTCAATTGGTCAATTCCAACTCAACTCCACCGCTCCTTGTAAGATCAAGCTATACACGATTTACGTGTACACGAGCTTGTATTAGCAAGGTTTGAAATAAGCTAAGGTAATCAATGATCATTCCTATATTATCTTCGAACTAGATTTTCAAGTGCCAAAACACAGTATATTTACTACGACATTACCAAAACCGCTCTCCACCGCACCAACCCATCCTCGAAGGGGCACAAACATAGGACAACCCAGAAACCAAAACCGCGCTGCTGTACGTATGATATTACTCGTACGATAGCGTTACGACGGAGCAAATCACATAAGTTTACTGTGCGTGTACGCCTTCCGGTGTCTCTCAGCCAGGGAACTTTATTTCATTTAAAAAAAATCGTTGGGGTTGAAATCAAATTTCGGCGAGTTTTCAAATTGGACGGAATTTGACTGAAATTTTAACAAAATTTGATCGAATTTTGTCCAAAATCAAAACTAGGATGTAATTTGTCCAAATTCAAATATTTCCTTTTTTTTTGAAAGAATTGTAAAAAATTTCAGAAGGGGTGAAAGCACCGAAATTTCCAAAATTTCAGCGAAATTATTTTCCCTACCCTCAGCTACCCTGTGTGCCTCTTATCCGGCCAATGACAGTGTGTTGTAAGCACGTACCACGAAAAAAATTATCGCACAAACGCGAAGCACTTCCGAGACCCAAAACCCATGCGTTAGGGGATTCAGATCCTCTGACATTGTAAAAGAATTGATAGAGAGCAACAGTGATGTGTTATTGCGACGATCTGAGCGATTCAAAAAGAACGGACTATATCAACCGCTACAGTATAGGTACAGTTCATTTCACTACAGTACCAGGGCCGTATGCGATGTTTTTCTATCCAACAACTACGAACAAATATCCTAAACTGTAGCACGTGTCGTTGCTGGCCAGCGTCAATACGGAACCCTGGACTAATTTAGCCCCATTGCGCAACAAAAATTCTAAAAATAGCCCCTATAATTTCAAAATTCCAAAATGACCTCCGTCTTTATCACGTTGCCGCCGTCCCGGACGGCAACTAATCTTGCCCCCTTGTGGGGCCCGCGAGACTCGCCGCGCCCCACACGGGCCGGGCGGGCCGCCACCCTGGCCGCCACGTGGTGGCGGGCGCGCCGGCCCCGGCCGTAGCGATGGTCGGGCGTGCGGCCCGCACGCGGCGTGACCCGCAAGGCGCCAGCGCCTTGCGCGTCCATAAAAGGGAGCCAGTGAGGGAGCTCGCTCCCTCACTGGCTCCTGCGACGTGATTAGAGGGAAAATAATTTATGTGTAAAAAATTCTACGAGTGGGAAAAAATTCAGGCGCGAGAGCGAAGGAAAAATCACGAGCACCTAGAAAATAAGTTGTGTGGCCTGCTGCGAGCACCTAGAAAAGGTAAGTGTCATTCGCATCCGGTTATTATTATCGGTAGTTTTAGCAATGTGATTAGGATGCAATTAAATGAATTGTAGCAACAGAGTAGTTATAGTTGTGTAGTTAGTTTATTTTGAAGACTCAGTAGTTAACAATGTCATTAGGCCGTAATTAGTTGACTTAACAGACCTGTTGCTAATAGTGTTGTAAATTTCATCTCGGCTATTTGTATAGTTTCATGAATTTGGTCATAAAATAGCAAAATATTTAGAGGTCGTTAAGCAAAATAGAAATAGCACCACTGAACGCTTTGTATATGTACTCCTGATCGAGCATATTGCCTTCGGTGCATGCACTACGTAGTACACCGCTAAAATGAGAAACTTGACGCACCTCTTAGTAAGTTTTTATATCGAAAATTTAATGAAAAAGAATACTGTGTCGTAGACCCCGCATGTCTTTGGTGTAAGCTAGGTCTAACTCGGGTATGAAAATGTAGAAATGCAATAAGAATTTCTGAAGTGAATTATTTTTGCACTGTAATATCGAACTAGTTAAAAAATTCATAACTATATAAAAATTTAGGGAAATCAGTTTTGTTGTTTTTCTTTTTGATTTAGTACCACAAGAAATTTCTGAAGTGTAACATAGAATAGGCTATGGATTATTTATACTACAAATAATATTAGCTTGGACATTTCATTGATAGAAAAAATCATACGAACTCCAATCGGGATTGAAAACATGTACGACAAAACGCTCGTGTACAATGGGCATAACCAAATTTGTAGAAGCATTCATTCGGGAAAAAAATCCCACAAATAATTCGATGGTTTCATATGCACATGTGTTAGGTACTTTATGGCGGAAATTCAAGATCTGTTCGTGTTCCACGGGGACGCTCTCGTACGCGACGGACCGTACGGTGCGGACCTGTCAAATTGTCACCCTGCTCCCATGCCAGCGCTTTCCTAACAAGAGCGCCGCACAACATGCTATTGCTAGATACGCCGTTAACATCGGTCAGACGTATCGGGTGCAGAGGTCCAACCCCGACACGTACATCGTCAGGTGTGTTGATGAATCTGTGCTGGCAAGGTCCGTGCGCAGAGGTTCACGGCCGCTGCCATGGGCTTCCGGATAATGGTGCTGAAGGACCACACATGCGAGTTAGCTGAGCCGCTTCACAGGCACCGCAACATGACGTCCTCGTATGTTGCCAGCTTGATAAGCCACCTCGTCGCTGCAGATGTGTCCATTTCGCCAAAGCTCCTGCTAGCGGATGTTGCCAATATGGCGGGGGTTCCCTGTCAGCTACAAGACGGCATGGCGTGCGAAACACAGGGTTCTAGAGCGAATGTTCGACACATTCGAAGAGGCTTACAACCTAGTACCAAGATTACTGCATCAAATCGCAGAATCTAATCCCGGGACGTACGTAAAAAAGCTTGAGCGGGTGCATCCGACTAAGGGGCCCAATTATTTTGTTCTTGAAAGGGTCTTCTGGGCCTTCCGTCAGGCGATCGAAGGGTTCAAGCATTGTTGTCCCGTGCTCACGATGGATGGCACCTTCCTATGTGGGAAGTACAGGGGTACCATCCTCACCGTCGTTGCGGCCGATGCGAATGACCAGTTAGTCCCCGTGGCATTCGCAATTGTTGAGAGCGAGAACACCGAGAGCTGGTTGTGGTTCCTGTGCAATGTGAAGCAGGCGGTGGTCCAAGATCGGCTAGATGTGTGTGTCATCTCGGATCGCAATGCTGGGTTGTTGTCTGCGTTGTGCATGATGCAAAACGGGATGCAGCCGCCGTACCAGTGGAACGATGTTAGGAGCTGTTGGTGCATGAGACATCTCGCGGCCAACTTTCACACAAGGTTTCGGAGCAAGGACCTCATGAAGATGTTCAAGAAGCTCTGCATGCAGAACCAAAGGAGGAAGTTCGAAGCGGTGTGGAGACCGCTCGATAAGGAGACCGGGAAGCATGTAAGGGACTCAGCGCATGCCGAGGCAGGGGCATCGGCTAGAGGGTCCGCGAGAGTTGGGGAGTTCACACAGTGGGTTAACTCGCACGCACCTGACCTGGAGAAATAGTCCCTGCTGCACGACACGGACGGTGCAAGGTACGGGATCATGACGACCAACATGTCGGAGGTGTTCAACGGTGTGCTCAAGAGTGTCCGCTACCTGCCGATCACTGCGATCGTGGAGGACAGCTGGAACCGTACCATCGGATACTTTGTTAACAGAGCCATGATGGCCAAGAAGCATCTGGAGGATGGGAAGTAATTCTCCGAAGTAATGCATGCCTACATGGAGAATAAGATCAGCAAGGCTCGATCGCACGCCGCTCGTACCATGGATGGTGTTAGGCAGAAGTTCGAGATCGGGCTCAGGGAGAAGTACGTGATGGGCCATGCTAGAGAGGATCGTAAGCAGGTCTGCACGATTGGTGAAGAAGCGTCGTGCACCTGCAACAAGCCGCAGCTTCTGCACAAACCATGCTCCCATGTGTACGCGGCGTGCGCGGCATGGCGGCAGGCCTCGGAGCGTTACATCTCCGAGTACTACTACATCCACCACCTGTATGCAACTTGGAGTGCCGAGTTCCATTCGTACGGGCTGGACACGCACTACAGGGACCTTTGGCTGGGGCAGGTGAAGTGGGTGCCCAACGACGCACTAAAGCACCCCGGCCGTGGAAGACGCCATCCCGACGATCCGAACAACATGGACAACGACCGGTAGCGAACAGCGGTTCGCCGCCCTCGTTGCAGACTGTGCAAGACAGTTGGGCACTCCATCAGCCGTTGCCCAAACAGACCCTGCACAAGCAGTGCACCGTAGCGAGAAAGATATAATTACTAAGTCGTGATGTCGCTTACTTATTTCAATGTCTTTGATGGACTCTGTTGCTGTTAATCCATGCCTTTATGTAGTACTTGTTAAGTTGTTCGGGTCTGTTGTTAACTCATTATGGTCATATTGTGTTGTTTAATTTTTTATCGTATGTTTTGCCTTATTTTCCTGTGCCACATAATATGTTTTACATGCGTGCATTGACATGTTGTTTCCCTGTTGGCAGGAGATGGCGCAGGCTCCAGTTGACGACGCGTACGAGCTGCTCGACCCACGCTGGGATGTGGGACACCGTTGCCGGGCGTGGTCCGCCGACATCGGCCCTCTGAGCCTAGTCCTGAGCGCCCCAGAGAGAGCTGGCCCCTTGATGAGTGGTACGTCTCGAGGCTTCGGGAGACCGGGCTCCTGCCCCTTGCCCGGATGTTGGACCTCCCGTACGCGCTGCAGTTTGACGCGACACTCCTGTCTGCGCTCGTGGACCGTTGGAGACCGGAGACTCACACTTTCCACTTCCGATGGGGGAGATGACCATTACTCTGGAGGACGTGGCTCTGCTTACAGGTCTACCTTTGCGTGGTCTTCCAGTAGTGCCCCCTCCGAGGGAAGTAGACTGGAAGGTCCGTTTGGCCGACAGATTTGGTCACCCGATTGCTGCGAACGCATCGGGTGTGCCACATTCCTGGCTGCGGCGGTACATGATCTGCCCCGAGCATGCGACTGCAGAGGAAGTGAGGACACACTTAGTCGCGTACCTTGTGAGACCCCGGTTTATCCGGCTTGTAATGCTTAACCATCCATTCGGTCCTAGCATCACAAAGCAGATAATCCGAGACTCGAGACATGTATACTTCCCAGAAATGCAGTATACACACCTCTTTACAAAGTTCATGCATCAATTCCATTCATTCACATAGAACCGAAGCATAAACAACAATCCAAAATATAACAAAAATAGAAGATAGAGATTACAAAAGAGAGGCCGACTGGCCAAAAGTCATATACATATAGAAATTGAACAGCGGAGGCAAAAGTGCCATAAGATGGCTATAACACAAAAGAGCCAATCAGTGTGCCTTTAACCCACAAGGCAACCGACCGGACCGCCAAGCTAGTCGTCGAATCCACAGCACATTTCACAAAAGTGAGGCCCTTGGGGCTCACCTTCTTCCCATGCAAACAAAAGCAGCCGGCAAAAGCCGGTGAGTACTTTGAATGTACTCGCAAGACTTACATGTGGAATAACCAACCTGTACATATACTACATGCAAGCTTAATCAAAAGTAGGCTGTATGTTTCATTTTAGCATAAAGCAAGTTTTCATTTGCAATAATATAATAGATTGAAAGCAATTTTAACAAATCTATTTTTTATGTTCAAATAATCGCAAGAGACAACAATATAACAGTAGATAGAGAACAACAGTCCTGGAAGTGACTGTGAGGACCCCCGGGTTATTTCCGTAAGACCGAGGTTTACCTGTTCTTAAGGAAATAACTCTGGGCCTCAAGTAAATGAATTCCACCTTAACTCCATCCAAGTGAGGAGCCCGATCAAACTAGAGCCCGGTGATCATGCTTGTTGCTCCTCTGCAAGCACTACATGATTATCGGTTCTCCAAACGGTCAAAGCCAACACTTAGACAAGTTAAGGGGGGATTCATCACAGCGAGTATGAGGCCGTGTTGGCTCCCAGGATCAGCGACCAACACGCTCATACTCTCATTCAACGTTAATCACATCCATACAACAACGTACATTATCAATCCAAAAGACATACAACATAATAGTTAAGTCTACACTATTACATAACGGCCGACCGGCCAAATTCCAATAAGAGTGATAAATAACAGCGGAAGCAAAATAAATAAACCAAAAGTCCAGCAAGGTATGCCCATAACCCAAGGCAACCGACTGGGGTTAAAAGATAGCACTACTCGTCAGTGTCGCCTAAATCGGCACTGACGAGCTCATCGGGCTCGATATCGTCCTCACCTGAAAAAGAAAAACAAAAAGGCCATCCAACATCTGGCTGAGTACAAGTGCACTCGCAAGTCTTACACAAAGAAAAGTAGTTATGCATATTGGGCAATCAATGGATAGCTTTAGTGGTTCTAGTTTTGCATAAAGCGCAACATCTTACATTCCTAGACCATCTAGTTTTCAAAAGCCAAGTTGTAAATCATTTATTCAAGAGAGGATTTCACAAGGCATAGATAATATAATTAATCAAACAATACCAAAGTGGCTGTCCCCTTTGATAAACTAAAGCACATGAACATCCCATTCATGTCGTAACCAATTTATAACCATGTCAACTTTTTAATTTCCAAGTCTAACGATGAAGCATACTTAAACCAAGTGTTTGTCCATAACCGTGGACACGGCTATTCGAATAGATTTTCTCTGCAGAGTTGTACTACTTTACCCACATGACTCGACTAGCCCGTAAGCCTCCAGGTGCCTCCGAATATAGCACACTTCCTTAGGTATGCCGGCCGGGGAGAATTGAGATACAGTCATTTTTAGCAAGAAAATTCCATTGGGATGGACCACCCATATGTGGGAATCCCAACTTAGACATAAGCATATAGCAAATGCTAAGCGGGCACACATGTTGTGCTGGAGTGGCCAGTGTGAGGTAGTTAGTATGTTGCATCCCACAACATAGGTAATCGTGCTCATTAAGCACAATATATATCACACTGGGTTCCTAAGGAACATAGGATTTCACGGTCTCTATGTCCTCACACCGCCTGCGGTCTTACCCAATAAAACCTTCCCCTTACTTAACCGTACGGTACCCATATCCCGCATGTGATAGTACGCTCGGTACTTGGAGTGTAACGTCCATGGCTCGGTCCTTAATGGTCCGACAAGACAACCACAAACCGAATCTCGTGCATAACAAAGACCCACACTACAACCACTTGTGGGACCCAAAACCATTTATCAATAACAAGTTTCGAACCAAAATAACCAGATATAACAATCTGGACAAAAATTAATAAAAGAAAAAGAATTGTTATGTGTCTCCCACAATTGACGAGCTAGTCCCGTCAATTGATCTACTGCGTTATCTAGACCCGCAATGGCTAAGCAATTGACACACAACAATCATACCATCACAAACCTATCTTAAGCATATGTGTATGTGAAATATCAGGGATAACCATCAAGCATAGGATATAACTAATCTACTCAAAACATAAAAGTATACCGAAAATAGCATGCAGGCAATATCATTGCATTTCAAATACTAATGTAAGAAAACTGGGATCAATATGATGCAAAAGAAAGTTCAAATGATGCTTGCCTTGCTGGAAGAGTAGTTGCTCACTCTCGGTAGCGTAAGAATCTACGTTGAATTCGACGGTATCTATAGAACGGGAAAAACGATAAACATCGAGAAATAACCCAAAAATCAAAGTGCTCCAACATGCATGATTTTTCTACAGTAGAAAGTTTATGCCATGAGATGAATATAGGTACAGGAATTATTCCAATTGGATTTAGTAGGTGAAAGTTATGGTCATTTGAAGTTTGCAAGTCCCGAAAATGCATTCTATTCAATTTAAAGTTTTGACCAAAAATTTGTAGAACAGTGGGGTGGTAATTGATTTCATAGATAAATAGTGAATATTAATGTGAGTCTACTGCAATTTGGATCATCTCATTAAGAGTCTCCATGTAAAAGTTATGAATTTTCAAAGTTATAACCATTTTTCAATTGTAAAGATAATCAATTAAATACTCATATTCTAAAAATACTTTTTCTGATGCTGAGATAAATGTGAAACCTATTTTGAAATAAAGTTCATCAAAAATAAAAATTACCAGCACTGGTTTCAACCCGATTAGAGTTAAAATGAATTTGTTATGCATTTTGGAAGTTAATCCTATTTTTCAGTTCATAAATAAACACATTCTGATTTTCTTAAACGATTAATACTTTTCTTACCGAGCTGCACCTAGCCACAAGCATCGACATGTGGGGCCAGAATGATGCCATTTCTCATTTACCCCCGGGGATTTAATTTCCCGACTGACAAGCGGGGCCCGCATGTAAGCGAGACGGCTTACAGCATAGTGCATGGACCATGAGTCCACGACCGGCTCACAGCACAGTGAACATGCGTTTAAGTGGCCTGGCCCACCTGTAAGTCGCAGCTTAACCCTTCCGTTCTCTGTGCACGGGCCCACATGTAATAGACTGATACCCCCCCTTAAGACATCATTACTGCTGAGCCATCATTAATGCTAATTAATTATCGTGATTAACCTAACCCCCGAGCTACAGTTGTCGGACGCGTCCGACAACGTGCCCGCGGGATTGCCCGGCGGCTCGCCGGCGCTACGCGCCACGGCGAGGCCGGCCCAAAGCGACTACAACACGCAATAACCTTGCGCAACTTTGGGTGGTGGTGGCGACCCTTGAGGTGGCCTGTGCCGGCGGCTCGACGGAGAGGGGCGGCGGTGTATAACACGGCAAACATGTAGCAGCTAGATAATGCTCATGGCGGTTCAAATGCGGTGCCCGAGCATCTAGGGACTACCGAAGCTACCCGAGTCTTTGGAGAGAAGAGTGGATGGCCGGAGCTAGCTTAGCGACGGTGAGGTCCACGGCGGCGGTGCGGTTCAACGGGGAGGAGACATCCTGAGCAACAAGGAAGAAAATGAAGCTTCGGGATGGCTCATAGATCTCTAGGGAGTGCTCAGGTATCAAAGAAATGACCAATGCCTTACCGGATCAAAGTGGGAGACGAAGAGTTTGCTTTTCGGCCGAAAACGAACCAATCTTCGAATTCACGAGCTCCTGTTGTGCATTGCCAAAATTGGGTGAGGGGAACTCATATTCTAACTCAAAGACTCGGCGTGACGCGCTGGAGTTAGCGAGTAACTCACCGGGGACGAAGATAGCACAGAGTGGTCTCCGGGTGCGAGCTCTGGGCGTGAACCGGAGCCGAGGAAGACACGATCGCGTTACGGGAGCTACAAGGCACGGTAAGGTTTGGAATTAGCAAAAATGGAATGGCCATTGGTCGGAATTGAAGAGGGAGGGGAAAAACGCGAGGCTTACCCGAGAGTCGAAGCACACGAGCTTCTCCTTCCTCTGGTGCCGAGAGGAAGAATGGCCAAGAGTAGGGGGCACGGGGTGGTTTAAACGAAACCGAGGGACGGAACAGAGGCGGCGTGAGCTAGTGAAGCTCGGGGATTGGTCAGGTAGGGCGGTGCGGTCACGGCGTCGACGGAGCTCGGCAGAGCATGGCGGGCGCGTGGCGCTTGGCTTCTGCGCGAGCGCCAGCGCGAGGTAGACGATGGCGACAGGATGCGGGCCCACTGGTCAGCGGGCGCGGGGAGGCGCGGGCGCGCGATCGCGAGGCTTAACTCGTGGGCCGTTCGATTTAAATCGGACGGTCCACGTTCTAACTGGTTTGGGCGAGTCAGCTCACCAAGCGGCTCGGTCGGACTACTGTGCTCTAGGTCTGAGCCCGAGGAACAGTGATTCCAATTGACTGATTTGAATTTTAAACCTCCTAGTTTGACCAGGCTCCAAAATATAGCAATAAAATTTATAAAAATATGAAATAATTTTGAGGGGTTCCTGGGGTGACCTAGTATCCATAAAAATTCGGAAAACCCACTGTTCATTATTTATTTGGTATATTTCAAATTCCCAAAAGCATATGTTGATAATTGAGTTTGAAATTTATGAGGTTCATATTGGGTTCCAAAAATTTGGGAAAAATTATATTAATACATGATAATTAATATAGTAATAGAATAAATTGTTTCACAAGGATGATCCTGAGTTTTGATATTGTTTTCTTAAGGATATATTTGTGTAAGAGTAGGTTCATATATTTGAATAAGCTTTTCCGAATGCAGTGTATGATAAAAATGCTTGAAAAACATGATGCATGCTAATGAGATGTATAGTAATCTTCTTTATTAATTTGGGGATGTGACAGTGACTAACCCAATAACTCCTTCTTCTTCGGTCTCATCAGGCTGGAAGGAATGTGACTCCGACGGAAGGCAGTACGGAACTCCTCCCAGGTGACGGTGTGATCGTCAGGCTGCATGGCGAGAAAGCTCTCCCACCAAGACAAAGCGGCACCCTCCAGCTGGTGCGATGCAAACAGCGCCTTCTCGTGCTCTCGCGCTGCGCTATATGGCTTACCAACCGAGACGGCCAATCGTCTGCGTCAAGCGGTCCTCGATCCGAGAACGTGGGAGGCTAGGTGCGAAGAAACTCCGCAAGTCCCCCACGCGGCTGATGTCCACTCCCTTGCCCGGATCCTGAAGCACCGGTAAGGGCGGAAGTGTTGCGCGCGATGACGTCCAGAAGAACTCTCCTGTCCTCTGCACGGTTGCGCTCGATCTCAAGAAGGACCTCGGCCATGGTCGGAGGAGGAGGAAGGTCCTCGTCCGAACCAGCTGATTGACCTTGGCCGCTGCGAGTGCGTCCGGCCATCCTGTTACAAGAAACTTTGGTTAAAACTAGACTCAAAAATCAAAGCCGAAAGAAAGTGAAAAGCTAACGACTAGGGGAATGGAATATCACCCTAACCGAAAGCCAAAAACCGTAAGTGCATAAACTAAAACATGTTTATAAAAAGACTCCAAAATAGCAAGGAATCATAAAACCAAAGCTCATCTTCCCAATGCAACTAACCCGTATTGAATGAACGAGTAATTGATTGAGAAGATAAAAATCAGAAGATTAAGGTAAGATCTAATACCATTAAGGAGTAAGGTTCAATCAACGAAAATAGTGTTAGATACATAGCTAACTAGTATCACATCTTACGCTTCTATTCCCACCAGTTCTAGTTGGTTAACCTTTCATTTTCTACCCCATTTGGAACCTTTGAGCCTGCTGTCCGGAAATTGAAAGATCGCTGTCCAGGTTTCGCATCCAAGCTTCTAGCCGAAGTCTTCCATTCTAGAAACTTCAAAATCTAGCACACTTCAATTTGCCAAGCTCAGTGGTCCGATCAGAAACCATTGAGCTCGCTGTCTGGAAATTGAGGCGTGCTGTCCAGAGTCCGCATCCAAGCCTCTAGCCGAAATCTTCAATCCAGAAACTTCAAAACCCTAAGCGCTTCAATTTGCCAAACTCAGTGGTTCCCAAAACCCAACAACTATCTTTGGAAGAAAGGAGAGTTAAACAATTTTCAAAACTCAAATTAGAGTAAGATGAGAGGAGAAAGCTAAGATAGGTAAGGAATAAAATCTGAGAATTCCTTAAGCTTTCATCAACCATTTGATACTTTGAAAATAATATTTTCCAAAATATCCTAAAGACAACCAAGCTTGGGTTACTACGGTCAGTATGGCTCTGATACCAAACCCTGTGAGACCCCGATTTATCCGGCTTGTAATGCTTAACCATCCATTCGGTCCTAGCATCACAAAGTAGATAATCCGAGACTCGAGACATGTATACTTCCCAGAAATGCAGTATACACACATCTTTACAAAGTTCATGCATCAATTCCATTCATTCACATAGAACCGAAGCATAAACAACAATCCAAAATATAACAAAAATAGAAGATAGAGATTACAAAAGAGAGGCCGACCGGCCAAAAGTCATATACATATAGAAATTGAACAGCGGAGGCAAAAGTGCCATAAGATGGCTATAACACAAAAGAGCCAATCAGTGTGCCTTTAACCCACAAGGCAACCGACCGGACCGCCAAGCTAGTCGTCGAATCCACAGCACATTTCACAAAAGTGAGGCCCTTGGGGCTCACCTTCTTCCCCTGCAAACAAAAGCAGCCGGCAAAAGCCGGTGAGTACTTTGAATGTACTCGCAAGACTTACATGTGGAATAACCAACCTGTACATATACTACATGCAAGCTTAATCAAAAGTAGGCTGTATGTTTCATTTTAGCATAAAGCAAGTTTTCATTTGCAATAATATAATGGATTGAAAGCAATTTTAACAAATCTATTTTTTATGTTCAAATAATCGCAAGAGACAACAATATAACAGTAGATAGAGAACAACAGTCCTGGAAGTGACTAACCCAATAGTCACCACAACAATAGTATGAATTACCCATTCATACCAACCATGTCAAGTTTTTAATTTTGAAAGCAAAAGTTGTAGTCTAACTCTTGGAAGACCTCCCCAAGCGTGTCCATAACCTAGAACGGGGCTATTCGAATAGTTTTATCCCTGCAGGGTGTACCATTTTACCCACATGTCAGACCGCCTTTTTGCCAAGCTATTCAGCACACTTCCTTAGGTATGCCGGCACGGCTAAGTCCTACGAGACCTTTCCAATATTGTGAATTATTCACGAGCCGCCCGTATGGATAGAAACCCATACGTTGTGTCGGAGCCATCGTAAAGCCTCGGTCAACTACCCTTCCCGGGTAAAGCCTTGGACAACTACGACGCTCCTCGAGGTGGAGAGCCTACCCGGAATCTCCACCACCGCACACCCAACACAAGAACACGACCACATATCATGTTTCACGCAACACACACAAAACTTTTCCTCCTGCGACTCGGAGATAACCCACGCCAAAGTACTAGGTCAAGAGGGGTCCCATATAACCCTCATGTGGTTAGTACGCAAAAGTGCTTGGTTTAGTGTAACAAGATGTTCGGTCCTTGATGACTTGGGCACCATTCCAATCACACCCAAAAACACCACACCAACATACCATTATGCCCAAGTCCAAATCAGTTTTCATTTTCAGTTTTTGATTTGCAAAATTAATAAAGCACAAGGTGCTGGACATAATGGAAACATGATAATTTTTGGTGTGATCAAGACCATCGACTAAGTCGATGATCGCCCAAAGCTACCAAACTAAGCATGGCTAAGCATTTTCCAATCAAAAACTACTAAGTGATCAGAGTCCATCCATCGAACTCCGACCACAGCAAATAACCTAAGCTCATGGTAGTAGAGGATAAACAAGTCCTACAGATTATACAACTATAGGATACTAACCATAATTTGACAACAAAATAGCAATGCATACATACGAGTTGAAATCAATATAGTAGACTTGAAAAATAATGGGATTAACATGATCAAACTGCTTGCCTGTTTGCTGCGGGTCAAGATGTAGCTGGGGATCACTTATGTTGTCAATGTGCTCTTCGGACCCTAACGAGAAGGTGAAAAGCAACCAATAAGAACGAATAAAATGCAAAGACTCAACAGCAAACTTTCTCCAAATTTTCTGAAAATCGTATCGAAGCAAGGTACTGATTTATAAAGAATTTAGCAATAAGAATCAATTGATTTGAATTCTTAATGCTAAAGAAACGACCAAAAGAAGGTCTTACGACCAGGTAGTGGTCGTAGCAGAACCTACGACTGACAATAGTCGAGGAAGGATTTACGACCAGATAGTGGTCGTAGAAGGACGTACGACTGGGTACTAGTCGTAGACAGACTTACGACTTGGTACACGTCGTAGAAGTACTTATGACCTGGACATAGTCGTAGTAAGACTTACGACGAGGTACAGGCCACGACATAGCTTTCGACTGGGTAAGGGTCGCGGAAGGACTTATGACCACGCCATAGTCGTAGTGAGACTTACGACTATGGGGGTGATTGTAGGAGAACTTACGATCACTTGTAGGCCTCTCCCTTATAAGCATAAGGGCACTTCTGGGGACTACGAGACGACCTATTTACCCATCAACAATACTGCATCTGGTCGAAACGGCCAAACTACAGTGACTGGTCGAAATTCCGACCACGAGGCAGCGCCTCCCGCACGCTTTGCCAGTGGCTCACGGCTTCTCCGACCACAGCGGTACGACCACGGAATGCGGCCAAGAAGGTATGGCTCGGGAGGACTCCCGAACGGACAATACCAAAAGAACAATGAAGACACACCTAAGCTCCTATAGGGTAAGGTGAAAGTACCTGAACGGGAGAACGACCAGAGACCCACGGAGTGGCTCCGGCGTCGAGTATCCGAACGGCGGCGGTAAGGTTCTCACTAGGACACAGCGACCTGGGCACAGAGAGAACCAAACCCAGTGAGAGTTAAGCTCCAAAGAGTAAAGGGGGAGCAGAGGGGGCAAGGACTTGAAGAAGAAAACCCCCGCTGCACCGCCTCCACCGTAAGCTCCACACTCAACAATGGCGGTCGAGGAGATTGCGAGGAACTGCAGCTCGAGCAAGATGGTGAATGCTTGTTGGAGTTGCGGAAGTGCTAAAGGAAGCTGAGGGTGAAGCAAGGGAGTTTAAATAGAGTGCTGGCAGAGAGCAACGGCCGGGTTTTTCCAGTCGGGTCAACACTGCCATGAGAGAACTTGAGAGCGATGGGAGCAGTTGAGTCATGGCCCTCTGAGGTAGGAGTGCGACAGGCATTTAATGCGCGCAGAGCTAGCCGTTTAAAGGTGGACATAGAGTGGACTGCACGCCACTGCTTTTCTCCTCTGCGCACGCCATGGCAGGGGCTCACGCGCGCGCGGACAGAGGAAGGAGACGACTCGTTGGTCGTCGGATTGAAATCGAACGGCTAGGCTAGATCGAGTGGATTGAAACGATCCCGGAGTTCGGCTGGTCGAAGACCGTGCGATGCCGATCCAACGGCTGAGTTAGATCGGGTGGATTGAAACGACACCATCGTTCGGCTGGTCAGAGACCGTTCGATGCCGATCCAACGGCTCACGACCCCAGCGCCCGAACGACCGAGTTGGTACAGTTAGCGGACCGGACCGAGTCACGTGGCTCGAGCCCGAGCCCGATTCGAACCTACGGAACAGTGCAAACCAGCTAGGGTTTGAATCCTAACATCTGATTTTCGAGGAATTGTTTGAGGTAGCAAGCACACTCTAAAACTTACAAAATTTTAACTGGAGCTTGCTGACTGCAGGGGGAACCTCCCATAAAATTTTTCGGGATTTTGCGGTACTGAGTTTTCCTCCAGAAATTTCAGAAGGTGAAAGCTATGGTTTGACCAAGCTTTGACTTGCCTCCAAAATTATCAAACAATTTCTAAAAATTCATGAGATAATTCGGAGGTGTTGTCGAGCCTCCCTAGAACTCAGGAGAAATATCTCCAAGGGTTTGGCATGAGATCTACGCCAAGGAGGTTTTTGATTGGAGTCAAAGGAGGATTTAGCTTTGATTTTCTATAATTCTTCTCAAAAGAATTACAGAAACAACCAAGGGCTTCAAGATGCAAGAAAAGTTTTAATTTCTCCTGATTTTCTTACATTTGAACACAGATCCATTTTTGGGATGTTACATACCTTTTGTTCTTGTTCGGATGGATCCTGTTTCCTACCACGCAAGGAGACTGCGTGTACCCGAGCTACATCCATCTGGCACAGTCTTTGGCGGACGCTTGGCCCGAGGAGATTCCACAATACAGTTGGGGCTCTGCAGTGCTTTGCGCCACCTACCGAGGGTTGTGCGATGCTTGTCAGCACAGCACGGGCGAGGAGCCAGTTCTCGCGGTATGCTACGCCTACTACAGTTATGGTCGTGGGAGCACTTTCCAGTCGGTCGACCGTACTTCCCACCAACGTGCACCCTTACCAGGTGACCACCGAGCTTTACGGGAACTGATGAGGACATCGACACCAACCCCATCAACTCCAACGAGGGCCAAGTCACCTCCATCACGCCCAAGGGACCAATGACAAGAGCGCGAGCGCAACAACTTAACATTGAGGTGAAGTCGCTCTTACTTGAGTCTCGCTTTGATATCTCCGAGAGCTGGATGCTACCTCATGCTCCATATGTATGTTTAATCACCAGCGGAGAAGATGGCAAGAGGAATGATGACCGGAGACAAAGGGTCGTCATTGTTCATTGGTCGAGCCGGCCCACGCCGTCGCCGGCCTCCCACCGGCCGACCGCCGCCCACGCGGTCGACGGCCGACGTCTGGCCGAACCAAACTTCCCCAACTCGACCGTCGCTCATTGTTCCGGACGGTCCGACGCCGGCCGAGCCAAGTTCAGCAGGCGGTCGACCTCCGCGACGCCGGTCGGACCGGCCGCCACGCCGGCCGATCGGCCGATGATGCGGGCCGAACCGAACGTCCCCAACTCGACCCCACTATAAAGGGGCCCTCCACCCAACAAACAAAGGGGAGAGATAGAAGAAAAGACTTGAGCTTTGCTCTTTCCTAGGTTAGATCCCTAGGTTGGGAGTTCCCCATCTTGTCCTTGTATTTCCTATGGATTGTAAGGAGCATCGTATGACGGATGTATGGACACTGATCGCTCAATTAGAGAGATTGTTGATTGAGTTCTTTGTTGGAGGCTATCTCATTGGAGCGTGTTGCCAAGATTTGCTTCTCAATAGGCTTTCTATTTATCCCCTCGATCCTACGACGTGAAGACCCGTGAATCAGTATCATCTTGGTATCGAGCTCTTGGTTGCCATGGTAGGATCGATCTATCACTTTTTGTTTCTAGGGTTCATGTGTTCTTCCCAAATCGACAACCCTAGCTCCGATTCGAGTTTGATTGTTGAGTTTTGCTAATTTGGGTCCAATAGATACTTTGCTTATGTGCCGATCTACTTCCCGTGATTTTTGTGCCATTTGGACCGAGGAATCGCTCGAATCGAAGAAATTCGTCTTTTCTACCGATTGGATCTGGGCTCTATTCATGAAATCGGTCGACCGGCCGAACCAACGGTTCGAACCGGTACAAACCGTCCGACCGTTGGACACACCGGTCGGACCGCCCGGAGAAGCAGTAATAAAGAACTCTCCGGAATCGCAACGTTTCAACCTCGACTTTGAGCCTTGTAAGCCTTTATCGAACCTTTGCGAATACCTTTGCTCCTAGTCAGACTAGTTCATCCATGATTGATTGGCTTTGCATGTGTAAAATAATCGGTGCACCTAGATCCATTCATAGAGCGTGAATCGTTGAAATTCATATGATTTGAGTTGGGCAACAAAGAAATACCTTCCCCTCCAAAACAGGAACAGAAAAAGAAAAGTCAAGAGAGTTGTCCCAACGAGGCATCAAAAAAAAAGAGAAAGAAAGAAAAGGGGGAAGGGGAAAGCCAACTCAAATACCTTTCCGGGCACGCTCCCTACATGTTGGTGCATTCTTATTGACATATGCAATCTATAGCCATACAACTTTGCAATCGAACTAGCGTCTTCCCTTACTAGTGCAACACGAGCTAATTCTACCTTCACTTCCATCCTTTGCTTTAGCTCATTACCTTTGGTTGCATTCTAGTATCATCATCTTTGGGAGTGTGTGGGTTCATTTGACTTGGGATCGGCACCTAGGCTATTGCAATCTAGTTTGGATTCCTTTTAGCATTATTTCACTTGAAATTCATTTTGTGTTTGTTTTTGTATACTCACCCTGTTGGACCGAAAAGGCGACTAGAGGGGGGGGTGAATAGGAGCACGCTCACTTTTTCCCAAATAATGAATTCAACACAATTTCACTCCAATAGCTATGATGAAGCTATGAAGATCAATATACCAGTACAGCGGAAGACTAGTATTGAATCCAAATAAAACCCCTAAGCAAAAACACAAAATCAACTAAGATTGCAAAGACTCACAAAGACGGGCGGGTCGACCTCTGACCCAACCGGTCGGACCGATTGTCGGCGGATCGACCGGCGTTAGTCTTTGGCGGTCGGACCACTCCAAAATCGGTCGACCGGTGATGACAAAGCGGTCCGACCGCCGACTCGAACCGATCCGCAACAAGAAAATCACCGATGACGGTTGCAATTAGGTGAAACTTTTGATTCTCAACTCCAATCTTTATGAAACTTTGCACACACCTTCTATATGCTATTGAGGACCTATTCCAATCGAATATTATGATAATTCTTGGAATGATCTTGATCAATTGTCAATTGATTAATGTAAGGTCTAAAACCGCAAGAACGAAAACTTGATCCTAATGCTTGTTCGTGAGAGATTGATGATCAAGATGATGCTAGATAGATTCACACATATCACAGCAAGCTAATTCATGTGAAATAATCAATCACAAACTCGCGGATCAAAGAAAGCCCTAAAATCACCAAATTGAAAGCAAGAACGAAAAGAGACTTATCTCAAGCAAACCTTGTATAGATTAATAACGAGATCGTCGCTGGATTACACCCACGCCATCATGGATCAGTGGTCAATCCAAGATCACAAAATTCTCCTCAAACCATGAAAAGCCCTAGCCTCCACCTCAACTCCCCTTAAGCCAATTAGGGTTTTGCAAGCAACAAAAGAGGTGAAAAACAGCGAGAGCCAGGGGTGCAGCCACCACCACCTCCTATTTATAGTGGAGGCCTAGAACTCCTAGGGTTTGACTCAATTGGGCTCCCGTTAAGGCCCACTAACAAACGGGTCACACACGCACGCGCCGCAAAGCGCCGTCTTTAACCTTTTGACCTAAACCGCTTCACCATGCACCATGGATTTGCCAATAGGTCACCCTTGTCCATCTTGTGTCACGCTTGAGTCGTTGACCTCACCCGCATCGTTGATCGCTCAATCTCAACTCTCCAAGTCTAGTCCCGATCCTCCTCGCCGCTGACCGTCGTTGACCACCAAGCAACCGCACAACCACGCATAAGCAAACACGAATTCGGGAACAAGTTCTTCACAACTTGACCCATGTTAGTCAAAACATGCATCATGCAAACCATATGCCACGATACCAATGACTTTGACCTAACAAATCAACATCGCCACGGTTGGCCGACGTTCAAGTCATTACCGGTCCGACCGCTCCAGTGAACGGTCGGACCGCCCTGGCTCGGGTCGGACCGCTCCTCGTGAGCGGTCGGACCGCCTTGGGACTTAGCCGAATTTCAACCGGCTTTGACTCGAAGTCCGATCACCACAAACCACCCCATTCTGGATTCTTTATAAAATTATCCACATTTTCTTGCAAGGACCGAAGCCGGTCGCCGTTTTACTCAACCAAAATGCGTGCAAGGACCGGTCGGACCGCCCGTCCCGAAGAAGCTCTGTAGCTTTGTCGAAAACACGTGAAACGACAAACCGTAAACGCCATTGCCAATTGTCACATCATCCTAAGATCCGAACATATCCCCATGAAATCCATAATCTCCCTTGATGAACACATTGGCAATTATCCGTAAAATGTAAGTAAGAGGTTTGAAAACGAAGTTTACTCAGTTTAAGAGCAGACAAAGGCACAACTTGGTCCATAAGCAAGAAAAGCAATGTAAATGACCAAGTCCATAAGCGGCATCGTAATAGTATAGGCATGTGAGACAAGGCAAAAGTAAGTATAAAACTTTGATTTTAAAAGGGTAAAAATTCTCACATAAGGTCCATATGAAAGAACAATTGTTCAATTGACCTATGATCATTGTGAGTATAAAAGAATGCAATTCAAGTTCGTAATATTCAATAAGACAATAAGAATGCAACTCAAGAACTCCCCTCACTATGATCCTCAATTTTCAAATTTTCGTTTCTCCCTTTGTACAAAACTTCTCCCCAACAAAGAAATATATTCTCATTAACACATCTTCTCTTCTCATTTAACACATCTTCTCCCCTTTGACAATGGATTCATCAAGGAATCACGCCTTCCTCTCATCCAGAGATAACAAATATAGAATAAAAAAAGAAGGTAAACAAAAGAAGCGTAAAGAGAAATATGCATGAAGTGCAATGGAGTGGCTTCATTTTTGTATTTTTCAATTTTGATTACAAGAAGCTTTGGAGATTACCCAAAAGAGCAAGCTAGTATCTCTAATATTGCACAAACAAAGATATCAAGCCCGACAACGCTAGCAAGATCATGGTAAGACATATATATCAAAGCTAAGCACAAAGGCTCAAAAGTAAAGCAAGAGATTTGATCAATTTAAGCAACGCTCAAATTCAAAGAAGTTCATCAACAGGATCCTAAAGTGAAATTGGCCATGTCAAAATATCAAAGTGAGATCAAAAATCTAACAAAGACCACATTAAGAGTCAATCAAGTCCCGTATTGAATCATTTTGCTCAATATTTTGTAAACGCCCATTTGTCAATATTTTCTCATTTGCATTGAATATTGAAGTTGACTAATGATCTAACTTAGTGACAAGATCCCGGACTAGGAGCCATCCACAAACTCATCCTAAGCTTCACTAAAAGTTGATTAAAGGTATATCTTAGTAAAGAAGATCCTGGACTAGGAGCCATCCACAAACTCTTTCTAAGCTTCTACCGGGCGACAAATCTTGAGGTTCATGTCATTTCGACAAGCAAATCCCCATGAGATCGTCGGTTCATCAAACTATCTCCAAGTTCATGTCATTTGACAAGGCCTCGTAAGAATAGTTTGGCACAATTTAAGCATAAGACAATCTTGATTTTCATTTTTCACATGAGCAATTTTAGAATCTCAAGAACACAAAAGCTCAAGTAATGGTCAATTTTAGATCAAAGAGCTAACAAAGCAATTTCGACAGGCCAATGTCACAAGAGGAGCACTAATTGCAACTCGCTAAAACATCCACAAATTGCAATTTCTTAGTTTGAGTTGTTTTAAAAGGTTCTAGCTCATATAGCAAAGACTTAGCTACACATGTAAAAGCATGATAATTCTAGCAAGTCAAAGAACTAGACATGACATTGAGCAAGAATTGAAATACAAAAGCTCTAAAGGGTAATAGGCAAAGCTTCATCAATTTTAAAAATAAGGTAAAATCTTATATTACAATGCATCTTTTGGATTTTTCATACCATTTGTTGTAACCACTTGTTGGAGTTTTCATATGAATGCAATATGACACAATGAGATGCAATTAAAAGCCTAAAAACCTAAGAAGTTCAAAAGATCACTAAGTTCGTAAAAAGAACAATAAAAGATCAAAAGAACAAGAAAGGATAAGAAAAGATCAAACTCCCCTCAAACCAACCCATAAGGATAAATTACCCTAACTCGCTTCTTAAGGAGGAAAACTGGTTTGATCTAAAGGCTTGGTAAGAATATCCGCCAATTGAGCTTGGACTCTCACGAAGTGCATCACAATATCACCTTTTTCAACATGATCTTTAAGGAAGTGAAAGCGAATGTCTATGTGCTTAGTCCTAGAATGTTGCAATCGGGTTTTTAGCAATATTAATAGCGTAGTGTTATCACGTAAAAGAGGAACACTAGCAAAATTTAACCCATAATCTTTCAAAGTGGACGTCATCCACAAAATCAGCACAAAGAACTAGCAAGACTACATACTCGCTTCAAAGAGTGGATTGTGCAATGTAAGACTGCTTCCTAGAGGACCAAGATACAAGAGAAGTGCCTAGGAAGTGACAGGTGCCTGAGGTACTCTTCCTATCTAACCGACAGCCCGCAAAATCAGAATCTGAAAAACCTCTAATGGACAAAGCTGAAGAGCAGGAATACCAAATGCCATATAAGAGGGTAGAGTGTAAATACCGAATATGCGCTTAACGGCTTGGCGATGGGAAGTTCTCGAGACGCTCAAATCTTGCACAAAGGCATACCGTGAAGTGAATGTCCGGTCTCGAGGCCGTCAAATACTGTAAGGAGCCGATCATGTCATGCAGTACTCGCGTTGATCCACGACTTCTCCTTCCTCATCCGGATCCAAAAAATGAGGTTGCCATGGGAGTGGAAATTGGCTTGCAAATCACCCATGTTGAAGCGTTTTAGTAGATCTTTAGTGTACTTCGTCGATGGATGAAAGTTCCTTCCTTGCATTGCTTGATTTGAAGTCCCAAAAGTAATTAAGCTCTCCCATCATACTCATCTCAAATTCTCGGACATAGTGTCGTAAAAGTCGAAACAAGAGCATTAGAGGAACCACCAAAGATAATATCATCCACATAAATTTGAGCAAGCAGGAAGTCATTGTCACGTCTAAGAATGAATAGAGTTTTATCCACTTTACCCATCTCAAAATTATTTTTAAACAAGAAGGTCTTAAGTCTATCATACCAGGCTCTAGGGGCTTGTTTAAGACCATACAAGGCTTTGGATAACTTGAACACACGATTTGGATACTTGGAATCCTCAAAACCAGGGGGTTGCTTAACATACACTTCCTCTTCTATGAAACCATTTAAAAATGCACTTTTAACATCCATTTGATATAATTTAAAACCTTTTGATGCAGCAAATGCAAGCAAAATGCGAATGGCTTCTAGTCTAGCAACAGGAGCAAATGTCTCATCAAAATCTAACCCCTCAACTTGGTCAAACCTCGAGCTACCAATCTGGCCTTGTTTCTAACCACAGAACCATCCTCACCTTGTTTATTCTTAAACACCCAACGGGTTCCTATAACATTATGACCACTAGGGGGTTCTACTAGGTTTCAAACTTTGTTTCTTTCAAAATTTTCTAACTCCTCATGCATGGCATTTACCCAGCTAGAATCGATAAAGCATGTGATATATCACGGGTTCAAAAGAAGCAACAAAAGCCGAATGAGAGTAGAGATTTGGATCATTATACCGAGCGAGTGACTCGCTCATGTAGATTACCTATTATCTGCTCCGGAGGATCTTTGTCTCTGAATGCGAAGTGGAGCGCCGGGTGAGATACTGCTTTCTTCGACCTCCGCAGTATGCTGATGATGAAGATGCGCAGAGCCTCAATCAAGGTGAAGTAGACGAAAGGTGTTCTTGTATCGATATGGGCGCTCAAGAGCAAAGCAGATGAAGGAATGATATTAGCTTCGTCCTCATCTTCCTCCACAAAATGCTCTCTCACACCAGAATCATCTCAGAGCAATAGATCTAGCCTGTGGCTAGTCTCATCAAAAGTGACATTACAAGTCTCTGAATAATGTTAGTCTCAAGATTAAAACCCGAAAACCCTCGAATGAGCGGGATAACCTGAAATAACCCATCAAAAGTTCTTGATTCAAATTTATCTAAGTTGCCTGTCTTAAGAATAAAATATTTTGATCCAAAAACTCAAAATGCTAAAGCAGAGGGTTTTCTACCAAAACGAAGCTCATAAGGAGTCTTGCCTAAAGAAGGTCTCAAAAAGACACGATTTGCAATATGGCAAGCAAGAGCAATAGCTTCGCCCAAAATCTCCTCTGTGTTATACTCATCTAGCATCGTCCTAGCCATTTCGACTAAGGTCCTATTCTTCCTTTCCACCACGCCATTTTGTTGAGGGACGTGTGGAGAGGAGAAGCGATGCTCAATACCACGCCAAAGACAAAAAGAAGCAAAGAAGTATTTTTGAACTCCGTGCCATTATCATGCGAATCGCTCTCAAAGCACCAGAAGCTCAAGCCAAACGAAGAACAAGGTCATGAAAATAACCAAAAGCTTCATCTTTTGAAGTAAGAAAGAACACCCAAGTATATCTAGGAAAATCATCGACTATGACAAGAATATACCATTTTTCACCGATCGATCGGACTCTAGCAGACCAACAAGATCCATATGAAGCAACCGTCCCGGTCCGTACCATAAACATAGTCACGTAGGGTGTGAGGCGGCAACTTGTTTGCCATGCCTACTGGCGCACATACAAAGATCCTTGATGACTTTGAGTTTGGGCAAACCTCTCATGAGATCAAGGTTGCTAACTCGTGTCGATGATCAAAACCAATGTGCCCCAAACGTCGGTGCCAAAGCCGTAAATCAAGAAGATGTAAGCAAACATTTAAGAGATCCAAAGAAGAGATTCGAAAAATCAGCTCCAAAAATTCTACCAACTCTAGAGATTCCAAACACAAGCTCACCAAGAGAATCAAGCACACGACAAGCATTTTTCTTAAAAGCAGCCTCATAACCATCATCAAGAAGTCGAGAAACGTAAAGGAGATTATACCTAAGCTTGTCCACAAGAGCGACATCCTTTAGAATGAATTTGTTGTTCACCCTAATTGATCCTGTTCCTTCAATTCGCCCTTGTGTATCATCTCCAAAGGTGATGAAGTCATCACCGCTGTTCGCGTGAAAGAGGTGAACCATTTTGAGTTTCCGGTCATGTGGCGTGAACACCCGAGTCGATTTAACCACGTGTTCTTCCCTTTCCACGGTAGTCCCGAAAATCAAGGAACAAAGAACGATGTGTCTCAACATGGGGTTAGATAAACAAGATTTAGGAATCCAAGATCGAGACACACGCCCGCAAGGAGTATACAAACCGTAAGTACTATCCTTGATTTCATCTAACATTCGGTTATGAGCAATGTTTAAATTAACATGAAACTTAAATCGTCCATGGCGATTCGATCATGGCGTTGTCAAGGTCGATCGGTGACCAAAACGGTCGACCGGTGATCACAAATGGTCGATCGCCAAATCGATAAACATTAGAATTAGGATATCTAGAAACATAATGATTTGCATGAGAGAAAATCCTAATCCGTGTTTATTCTTTTCAAGTGTTACCATGTCTCATAGAAGCTCTAGGTTGCATGAATGAAATTCTATCAAAATTTTTCCTATCATTTTTCAACCTACGCCAATGTAATTCAATCAAATGCCCACCTTTCTTGCAATAAGTGCAATGGTACTTGGTACCACTAGAAGAAGCACCATTTGAATTAATACAAGGTTGGGCAAAACTCGCAGATTTAAACGATGTTTTTGCAGGTTGGGTTTTGAATTCAATTAGACCTTTTCCAAGACTTGAATGACTTTTGGGTTTGAATTGTCTTGAAAAGAATTGAATCCTAAACCTTGCTTCTTATAAGGAGTTTTAGACTTGTCAAGAATCATGTTTAATTGTTTCTTACCTTTAGAAAATTCTCTAATGTATCATGAAGGTAAGCATTTTCTTTTCTCAAGTTAACACAAGCATCACAAGTATTATTCATAGATTTCTCCTTATACAAAGCAATTTCAAGCTTAAGAGTGGAACATGAAGCACAAGTAGTATTTTCAATATCGTCCTTAAGCTTAGCATATTTGACTCTAGCGACTTCTAAGATATCTTTGATTTCACGCTCTTTTCTAAACATGAAGTGCAAGGGCTAGAATCAAATACATCAAAAGCAATCAATTTACTAGATTCTAAACATATTTCACAAGGAGCACTTTTAATTTTATTTAGTTCAGATCTAGCATTCTCAAGTTGTTGTACAGAAATATTATGAGCAGATTGTAATTTGGTAATTTCAATGCATAGCATGACAAGATAAACATTCATCAGTTCAAGAGTCTTAGCATTTTTAAGCTCTACTTTCAGTTTGCTAATTTTTGACTCTAATTTCTTATTTTTGTCATGACAAATTCTAGTGCTTCATCTTGACTAAGCAATTGCTCAACTATAGAATCATATTTAGCGTAAAGCTCATCATAAGAGAAAGATACCTCATTATCATCAATGTCGTCGTGTCACCATGAAGCACATGCCGTGAAGTCTTTGGCCTTCCCTTTCTTTTTGCCTTGAGGATCTCCTCCTCCTTGTCTTCCTCACTCCCGGTATCCACATCGCTCAAGGATTGATCCTCAAAGCGGCAAGGACCCGGTGAGCGCCTTCACAAGCTTATTAGCCTCATACCTTGATTTGTTGAAAGGAGGCTTCTTCCAAGTCGGCTTTCCTTCCTTATGATTGCTCTTACCTTTCACTTGGGGCAATTTGTCTTGATATGATTGAGCTCACCACATTCATAGCATGTCACCGACCACCTCTCTTTTGTTTCTCACATTATTGTAGGCCCGTGTGAATTTATTAGCTAGAAGAGCTAACTCTGTTTCAGAATACTTTCAAGCTCCTCTTCATGAATAGCGGATAAACAAGCAAATAAAAATCCGTAAGAAGATTCAAAAGAGTCATCAAAAGCCTTTTGAGAGGATCGCTACCAAAGCTAAATTATCTTTCTTGGGATGATCAACTCTTTTAATTTCATGAGTCTTGAGTTTACTATAAAGCAATTCTAAAGTAAGACTTGAAAGATCAACATTTTCCTCTATAGCAAGAGCCTTCATCTCCCACTCCTTGGTGTTGATTGCACCAAGAGATGGGTGGCATTTTCAGATTGAGAATATTCAATATCAACAAATTTTCATTTGATTAATTACTTTATTAAAGCGATCGAAAATGTCATCGATGCTCTCTCCAGACGCATCTCGAATTTATTGTATTCACGCTTGTAAACCTGTTTGGCGACCTTTTGATTTGGGACGAACCCTCATGATATGTTTCGAGAGTGTTCCAAATTTCATGCGCATTGAAAGATTGCAAATTCTATCATATTCTTGTCTACCAAGTGCACCATATAAAAGATTCTTAGCCTTATTGTTGTTAGCCAAAAGAATTGCGTAGTGTGTAGCAATTTCAGAATAACCAATGGGCTCTAACAACATCCCAAATAGCTTGTCCTCGCTCTCAAGAAAGACGCGCATACGATTCTTCCAATAGGCATAGTCGTGCCCATCGAAGATATGCGGTTTAGTAGAAAACTTATCCATCGCCAAAGTTCAAAGGACCGGTTAAGATCAAGATTGAACTAACCGGCTCGATACCACTTGTTGGACCGAAAAGGCGACTAGAGGGGGTGAATAGAGCACGCCACTTTTTCCCAAATAATGAATTCAACACAATTTCACTCCAATAGCTATGATGAAGCTATGAAGATCAATATACCAAGACAAATGGAAGACTAGTATTGAATCCAAATAAAACCCTAAGCAAAAACACAAAATCAACTAAGATTGCAAAGACTCACAAAGACGGGCGGTCGACCTCAGACTCCAACCGGTCGGACCGATTGTCAGGCGGTCGACCGGCGTAGTCTTGGCGGTCGGACCGCCCAAAATCGGTCCGACCGGTGATGACGGCGGTCCGACCGGCCGACTCGAACCGATCCGCAACAAGAAAATCACCGATGACGGTTGCAATTAGGTGAAACTTTTGATTCTCAACTCCAATCTTTATGAAACTTTGCACACACCTTCTATATGCTATTGAGGACCTATTCCAATCGAATATTATGATAATTCTTGGAATGATCTTGAGCAATTGTCAATTGATTAACAGAAGGTCTAAAACCGGGCAAGAACGAAAACTTGATCCTAATGCTTGTTCGTGAGAGATTGATGATCAAGATGATGCTAGATAGATTCACACATATCACAGCAAGCTAATTCATGTGAAAGAATCAATCACAAACTCGCGGATCAAAGAAAGCCCTAAAATCACCAAATTGAAAGCAAGAACGAAAAGAGACTTATCTCAAGCAAACCTTGTATAGATTAATAACGAGATCGTCGCTGGATTACACCCACGCCATCATGGATCAGTGGTCAATCCAAGATCACGAAATTCTCCTCAAACCATGAAAAGCCCTAGCCTCCACCTCAACTCCCCTTAAGCCAATTAGGGTTTTGCAAGCAAGGTGAAAAAAGAGGTGATTTAAAAGAACTCCTAGGGTTTGAGAGCCCACTAACAAACGGGTCACACACGCACGGGTGCACCGCCACCACCTCCTCCTATTTATAGTGGAGGCCTAGAACTCCTAGGGTTTGACTCAATTGGGCTCCGTTAAGGCCCACTAACAAAGCGGGTCACACACGCACGCTTCAATAAGCAAAGCACAAGCCGCGTCTTTAACCTTTTGACCTAAACCGCTTCACCATGCACCATGGATTTGCCAATAGGTCACCCTTGTCCATCTTGTGTCACGCTTGAGTCGTTGACCTCACCCGCATCGTTGATCGCTCACGGATCTCAACTCTCCAAGTCTAGTCCCGATCCTCCTCGCCGCTGACCGTCGTTGACCACCAAGCAACTCACACACGCACGCACAACCACCGACAAGCAAACACGAATTCGGGAACAAGTTCTTCACAACTTGACCCATGTTAGTCAAAACATGCATCATGCAAACCATATGCCACGATACCAATGACTTTGACCTAACAAATCAACATCGCCACGGTTGGCCGACGTTCAAGTCGACCGCCCAGTGAGCCGGCCGATCATTTCTTGGCCGGCCGGACCGCTACTCGGAGCGGTCGGATGGGACTTAGCCAAATTCAACCCCGAAAATCCAAACCTTCGGACTCTTTAAACCAATAGAACTTTTTATCGAGACACCAAAAATCATGAGACCAAGTGCATTGGGATCCTCACTTGCCTACAACACCGCTTTGACCACTTTGTCCAGTCGCCCACATGGCCGGTCCGACCGATTTGGGACCCCGGTCCGTCAGGTGCAAGGACCGGCCGGACCGCCCGCCAAAGAAGCTCAGAACTTTGTCGAAAACACGTGAAACGACAAACCGTAAACGCCATTGCCAATTGTCACATCATCCTAAGATCCGAACATATCCCCATGAAATCCACAACATGCATCATGGCCACGATACCAATGACTTTGACCTAACAAATCAACATCGCCACGGTTGGCCGACGTTCGTCATTCCAGTGAACCGGTGATCGCTTTTGGCGGTCGGACCGCTCCTCGTGAGCGGCCGGACCGCCTTGGGACTTAGCCAATTTCAACCCCGAAAATCCAAACCTTCGGAAATTAAAACCAATAGAACTTTTTATCGAGACTCCAAAATTATGAGACCAAGTGCATTGGGATCCCTCACTTGCCTACAACACCTATTTTTGGCCCACTGCTTTGAGTACTTTTAGGTCACCGCCGGTCCGATCGCCCCACATGGCCGGGCCCGACCGATTTGGGACCGGTCGGACCGCCGATGCAAGGACCGGTCGGACCGCCCGCCCAAAGAAGCTCAGTAGCTTTGTCGAAAATACGTGAAACGACAAACCGTAAACGCCATTGCCAATTGTCACATCATCCTAAGATCTGGAACATATCCCCATGAAATCCACACACCCCTTCCAAGCTCCACATAAATTGTGTGTGTGTTCAAGGTCTCCAGCAAAGAACTCTCTCAATCCTCTTCCACAATCCGTGAGGGAGTACAAGGACTTGGTTGGGTGGAAGGTGAGGGAGAGTGAGATTTCACATATTTTCTTTTCAAGCTAAACTTTGTTTCTCTTTGTTGGCTACTAACCATGTCAGGAGGAGGCCACCCTGCAGCAGGAGATGAGTTGGGCGCTGATTGTGTCACTCAAACGCAGCTCAATGCGTTGAGGGGCACCTTCGACAAGAGATCCAGAAACAATGGCCGAGACTAAAGGACTTGAGATCGAGATCAACCAACAATTCGGGGTTCTCCGAACCAACCTCGTGGCCGACATCATTAGGGAACTTCGAGCGAATCCGTTGGGAGCACATGAGGTTGAATTGGATGAGACCGATGCAGAAACCGCCGAGCGCCTGGCTCGAGAGCGGCAAGCAAGAAGGGACCGCACCCACCATCACCAAGCTCACCCACCTCCACCAAGAAGAGCAGAAGGCATTGCCGATCATTACGATGATGGATGGGAGCCGAGGTCGCGTGATGGCCCCCGCGGAAGGTACCGGTATGAACGTGAAGAGGAAAGGTTTGGGAAGCTAAAGTTCACCATACCCAAATTTGATGGAGGTCCGAATCCAGAAGCATATCTCACTTGGGAGTTGAAAGTGGATAAAATATTTCGGATGCATAATTACTCCGAAGAGAAGAAACTAGCAATGGCATCGGTTGAGTTTGATGACTATGCACTCATATGGTGGGAACAGGTAATCAACCAAAGGGAAGCCCGCAATGAGAGGCCCAGAGCGCCTTGGGTTGAGATGAAGCATGAGATGAGGGCAAGATTTGTGCCCAAGAACTACAAGAGGGACTTGTATGACCAATTGCAAAACATGAAGCAAGGCAACCGGTCTGTTGAGGAGTACTATAATGAGATTGAGAAAGCCATGATACGAGCCAACATACAAGAGGCAGAAGAACAAACCATGGCCCGTTTCATGTCGGGCTTGAACTACTCCATCAAGAGGATCACAGAGTTCCAACCATACAACAACGTGGTCGAGCTAGTGCACCAAGCTACCAAGGCAGAGAGGCAAGTGCAACAAGATTCAAAGAATGCCCGCAGTTATCCAACTTTCACGCCCAGGGCTACAACATATAGCAACAAATCAACATCCAAGAGCCCGCCGAGAAGAGCTACACCCAAGGGAGTGGTGGAGGCGCTCAAGCATAAGGCCTTCAACCACCACCACCGCACCAAAGAAGCACCCACACCCCTTACCCCATGAGTTCCAAAGAACAAGTGGGTCTTCTTCACGGATCCACCGCCAAGAGCCGTGAGATCCAATGTTTCAAGTGTTTGGGCCGTGGGCACATTGCAAGGAGTGCCCAAACACCAACCATGATTGTGACCAAGATGGAGAATATGAACTGATAGTAATGAAGAGGCCGAGAAATTAAATGAGATTGCTAACCGTGAAGATGCCCAAGAAGAAGAGGCCCAACACCCACTCTTTTGTGACTTTGATATGAGCCCGGCTCTCATTGTCACAAAGAAGACCTTGACGGTCCAGAAACAAGATGAGCCCGAGCAAAGGACCAATTTATTTCAAACCAAGGCTGGCATACAAGGAAAATCCATCAAAGTGATTATTGACGGCAGGAGTTGTCACAACCTTGCAAGCCAAGAACTGTGCTCGAAGTTGGGACTCAAATTGGAGAAGCATCCTCACCCTTACCATGTACAATGGTTAAGTGATTGTGGCACGGTCAAGGTGCAATACATGACAAAGGTCACTTTCCAAATTGGAGCCTACGCCGACTCGGTGGAATGTGACGTGGTGCCCATGACGGTGTGCCACCTCCTGTTGGGGAGACCGTGGCAGTACGATCGAGCGGTGACACATGAGGGCCGAACCAACCACTACAAGTTCAAATGGCATAACCAAGAGGTGGTGCTTCGTCCCATGACTCCCAGCCAGATCATCGCCGACAATGCTCCACGGGTTGCTACCTGCCAAGGAGAAAGGGTAAAGAATGAGGGCCACCCTTCGGTGCGTGAGAACCACAAAACCCACAAGAGCGGCCAAAAGAAAGGAGAAGAGAGAGCTTTAGTCATGCTTGCTAACAAATCAGATGTGAGAGAAGTGAGGAGGACTCCACCATATGCCCCTCTTTTAGTGTTCAAGGACCTTATTCTTTCAACTAACGACTCACCCCCTCTTCCAAGTGCTCTTTCTTTTCTCTTGCAGGAATTTGAGGACGTCTTCCCCGAGGAGATTCCGACGGGGCTTCCTCCTTTGAGAGGGATTGAACATCGAATTGACCTCATTCCCGGGGCTCCACTTCCCAACCGGCCGCCGTACCGCGCCAATCCCGAGGAGACCAAGGAGATCCAACATCAAGTGCAAGCCCTACTTGACAAGGGCTATGTCCGCGAGAGCTTGAGCCCATGCGCCGTACCGGTAATCCTTGTCCCTAAGAAAGATGGCACTTGGCGCATGTGTGTAGATTGTAGGGCTATCAACAATATCACGGTTAGATATAGGCACCCCATACCTAGACTTGATGATATGCTTGATGAATTGAGTGGCTCCATCATTTTCTAAAATTGACTTGAAGAGTGGGTATCACCAAATTAGAATGAACGAGGAGATGAATGGAAGACCGCTTTCAAAACCAAGTTTGGCTTGTATGAGTGGCTTGTTATGCCTTTTGGTTTGTCCAATGCTCCTAGCACCTTTATGCGCCTCATGAATCATGTCCCACGTGCTTACATTGGGAAATTTGTGGTTGTTTATTTTGATGATATTCTCGTGTATAGCCAATCCTTGGATGAACATGTTGAGCATGTTAGGCTTGTTCTAGAGGTACTTAGAAATGAGAAACTGCTTGCTAATCTTGAGAAATGCACTTTTGCACCAATAAATTGATCTTTCTGATTTGTTGTCTCCTCTAAGGGAATTGAAGTTGATGAAGCTAAAATTGAAGCAATTAAAATTGGCCAACCCTTTGAATGTTAGTCAAATTCGTAGCTTCCATGGCTTGGCTAGTTTTTATCGTCGGTTTGTGAAAGATTTTAGCACCATTGCCGCCTCCGAATGAGCTCACAAAAAAGGTGTTAACTTTGTTTGGGGTAAGTCTCAAGAAAGGTCTTTTCAAGAGTTAAAGTTAAGGTTAACCAAGCTCCTTTGCTTGTTTTAACGGACTTCACCCAAACTTTTGAAGTGGAATGTGATGCTAGTGGGTTGGGCATTGGGGTGTTTTGATGCAAAATGGGCGACCAGAGCGCATTTTAGCGAAAAATTACATGGCGCCCAACTTAATTACCCTGTATGATAAAGAATTATATGCTTTGGTTAGGGTGCTAGAAGATTGGCAACACTACTTTTGGCCCAAAGAATTTGTCATCCACTCCGATCATGAATCTTTAAAATATCTTAAGTGCCAATCAAAATTAAGTCGTCGTCATGCTAGATGGGTCGAATTCATAGAAACTTTCCCTTATGTTGTGAAGTATAAGAAAGGGAAGGAGAATGTGGTAGCCGACGCTCTTTCTAGAAAACATATCATGCTGGTGCAACTAGAGGCCAAGGTACTTGGCTTAGAAAGTTTGAAATCTTTGTATGCGAATGATCCTGCTTTCTCTATGCCTTTTTCGCAATGTTGTGATGGGAAGGGTTGGGAAAAGTACCACATGCACAACGGGTTCCTCTTTATACTAACAAGCTTTGTATTCCCGAGTCGTCTGCTCGCTTGTTCCTTGTGCAGAGTCTCATGTCAAGCGGCTTAATGGGACACTTTGGAAGGGAGAAGACCTACACCATGCTCTCCGATCACTACTATTGGCCTAAAATGCGACGAGATGTTCAGAGGTATGTTCAACGATGCATCACGTGTCACAAGGCGAAGTCCAAGCTCAATCCCCATGGTTTGTATACCCCGCTTCCCATTCCTGGTGCTCCTTGGGAGGACATTAGCATGGACTTTGTATTGGGCTTACCTAGAACGAAGACGGGTAAGGATTCAGTTTTTGTGATTGTTGATAGATTCTCCAAAATGGCTCATTTTATTGCTTGTCATAAATGCGATGATGCTTCCCATGTAGCTAACCTGTTTTTCAGGGAGATTGTAAGCCTCCATGGAATGCCTAGGATGATCGTCTCCGACCGCGATGTCAAATTCATGAGCTATTTTTGGAAGACTTTGTGGGCAAAACTTGGCACCAAGCTGCTTTTCTCCACCACCTGCCACCCGCAGATCGACGGCCAAACCGAGGTTGTGAATCGCACATCATCAAGTCTTTTAAGGACCATGATCAAGAAGAGCCTCAAAGAGTGGGAAGAATGTCTACCTCACGTGGAGTTCGCCTACAACCGCGCCGTTCACTCCACCACCAACATGTGCCCTTTCGAAGTGGTGTATGGCTTCAAACCATTTACACCGCTTGATCTTCTTCCACTACCGCTACAAGAACGAGTCAACATGGAAGCCTCCAAGCGAGCCGACTTCGTGAAGAAAATTAGCCTCAAAACCCGGGAGGAAATTGAAAAGAAAACCCGCCTCTATGCACAGAAGGCCAACATGCACAAGAAGCAAATGCTATTTGAGCCCGCGACTTGGTATGGATTCACCTTCAGAAGACCGCTTCCCACCGAAGCGCTCCTCCAAGTTGAAGCCACGTGGCGACGGACCTTTCAAAGTGCTCAAGAAGATCAATGACAACGCATATGAGATTGACCTTCCAAGCGACAAGTACGCGGTGAGCTCTACCTTTAATGTGGCGAACTTATCACCATTCTTGGAGCCAGAACACATCGAGTCGAGGACGACTCCTTTCCAAGAAGGGGGGGACGATGAGGACATCGACACCAACCCCATCAACTCCAACGAGGGCCAAGTCACCTCCATCACGCCCAAGGGACCAATGACAATAGCGCGAGCGCAACAACTTAACATTGAGGTGAAGTCGCTCTTACTTGAGTCTCGCTTTGATATCTCCGAGAGCTGGATGCTACCTCATGCTCCATATGTATGTTTAATCACCAGCGGGAGAAGATGGCAAGAGGAATGATGACCGGAGACAAAGGGTCGTCATTGTTTCAGACCGGCCGATCGCCTCCCACGCCGGCCGGTCGGCCGACGCCTGGGCCGAACCAAACTTCCCCAACTCGATCGTCTCGTCATTGCTCTGCATCGGTCCGACGCCGGCCGAGCCAAGTTCAACAGGCGGTCGACCTCATGACGCCGGCCGACCGGCCCCACGCCGGCCGACCGGCCGACGCTGGGCCGAACCGAACGTCCCCAACTCGACCCCCACTATAAAAGGGGCCCCTCCACCCAACAGCAAAGGGGAGAGATAGAACAGAAAAGACTTGAGCTTTGCTCTTGCCTAGGGTTAGATCCCCTAGGTTGGGAGTTCCCCCATCTTGTCCTTGTATTTCCTATGGATTGTAAGGAGCATCGTGCGACGGATGTATGGACACGGTCGTTCAATTAGAGAGATTGTTGATTGAGTTCTTTGTTGGAGGCTATCTCATTGGAGTGTGTTGCCAAGATTTGCTTCTCAATAGGCTTTCTCTATTTATCCCCCTCGATCCTACGACGTAAAGACCCGGTAATCCGTATCAGGAACGCTGCAAGGGACGACCCGTCGACGGGCCTACGTTGGGAACACGTTGGACACGTGCTACCCTAGGGTAGGCTAGGGAGAGACCGAGGCGCGTGTACCCAGAGTTCCATAACCTTTTCGAGACTCTCCACGAGGACGAGGTCATCTGGTGGCCATGGACGGCACAGTTCATTCATGACACGGCCCCCTACGGATTATCGTCCCAGTGCACTCTGGACGAGGCACTCTAGATGACGACTTGCCACCTGGTCTTCTCGCACATGGTCGAGCAGTACAATCAGCAGCGGGTCATGAGGCAGTTCGGTCTAATGAAGCTGTGCTAGAGGTTCGAGGCATTGCAATGCAAATTGCAGCCTTGCAAGAGGACACCCCGTCGTGTGGCTGCATTTCGTCAAGTGCCTCGACCATCGGATCAACCGACGGAAAATAAAGATAATGTTATTAAAAGACTGGATGAAAGGATGAAAAGGGTTGAGAAATCGCTACAAAAATTAGTTAACATAGCTAGTTTTGTAATTTTTCTTCTATTATTTCTTGTTCTAGCTAAGTAGAAGTTCAGTTTTAATAAGATTGTAATATCCACTCTTTATCTATGCATCCCTGCACTACGTGATGTATGCCTTTGCGGCGTTGTTGTACTATTTTGTATCATGTATGCCTCTATCTAATTCCGTTATGAACACTTTGCGTGTGAATTAATCAAACAATAATTTCCAAATCAGCGCGGAACTACCGCCATCTAATTTGCGGTACTTCTGATTATCGAAAGTACCGCAAATTTTTTGCGGCACTACCGCTCTTAAATGAAGCGCAAAAAGGCCCTCTCTGGAAAAAACGTTCCGCGTGAAAATCAGAACTTCCGCGGTGCGGTAGTTCCGCTCCCAACACGGTGGTACTACCGCGCTTGTAGAAAATTGGCTAAGTCCCAAAAAGGTGCTCTTTGGAAAAAAAAATTGTTCCGCGGGATTTTTGGAAGTTCTGTCGAGAGGTAGTTCCGCACTTATATCGCCGGAACTACCGATTATCCTAACAAAGCAGCAGATGGCTTTCAAAACAACTTCAATTACAGAACAAATTTACGAACTTAAGTGACAACACACTGCCTCGCGACTTTTCGCATCAAATGACAAAGACTCGCAGAGTAAGACGTGATAACACATCGCCTCGCTAGCTTTTCGCATCAAATGACAAAGACTCGCAGAGTAAGATGTGACAAGATATCGCCTCGCCAATTTTTCGGATCAAATGACAAGACTGAAAGTAAGACGTGCCAACTCACTAACTCGCCAGCTTTTCAGACCGAAATGGCAGCACTCTGCAGAGTAAGGCGTGACAACACACATCGCCTCGCCATTTTTCGATCAAATGACAAAGACTCTAGAAAATAAGACGTGATAACTCACTAACTTGCCGAATTTTTCGCATCAAATGACAAAGACTCTGCAAGTAAGACGCGACAACACACTGCCTCCCCAAATGACAGCACTCTGGAAAGTAAGACGTGACAACTCACTTAGTCGCCAGCTTTTCAGACCGAAATGACAGCACTCTGCAGAGTAAGACGTGACAACACACTGTCTCGCCAGCTTTTTAGACCGAAATGACAGCACTCTAGAAAATAAGACATGACAACTCACTAACTCACCAGCTTTTTAGATTGAAATGAAAGCACTCTGCGAAGTAAGACGTGACAACACATTGCCTCGCCAGCTTTTCAGACCGAAATGACAGCACTCTGCGAAATAAGACGCGACAACACACTGCCTCCCCAGCTTTTCATACCGAAATGACATCACTTTGCAGAGTAAGACGTGACTTCTCTCTGCAAACCAGGACGAGAGAGAACTCTGCAAAGCAAAACGTGACAACACTCTGCCTCCCGAGCTTTTCCTACCGAAAATACAGTACTCCAAAAAATAGGACTTGACTTCTCTCTGCAGAAAGATTAGACAACACTCTGTCAACCATGCTATGCCAACCCTCTGGCTTATAAAAGGAGGTGCAAGTCATCTACGAGAGAAAACCACACAACCAAACCCAACGCTATACCAGAGCTTGCTTCACCACGCTGGGATGGACAACCTCAAGAAGCAATGGGACGAGATCCATGATCTAGCAAGGGCTTCAACGGCACGGGCCGAACAAGCTAGGGCTGTTGAGGCCCGGTCCGGCAAGAGCAGCTTGCCAGGATGGCAACTCTCCGCAATGAAGCCCCCCGTAGTAGCAACCCCTGCCAGAACGTTCCAACCGAGCCTTCGCCGCAACACCCGCTAGAGGGGGAGACACCGCCCCTCTGTTGGTGCAGGGACACATGCAAGTTCTTCAAATCCAAGCACCAGCTCAGCCTCGGCATGCGTTACTGGGGTTGTCCTTACTACTCCTCCGACTATCCCGACCACCGTTGGGATACGAACAGCTATCGGCAGCCGGTAATGAGTACTTACAGTAAGTTATCGTACCAATTCTCTTTCAGAGTACGCACTAACAATCTCTCCCGTCTACCCGTAGTCCCCGGAGCCGCTATGTGGCTTCCGTAAGTGGATCGACCTAGAGATCCACCCACACGACCAGTGGCAGCTCGACTTCGAGGAGTGGAATGCCGAAAAGGGACGCGAGATCCGGGAGGAGGATCGTCGGACTGAAGAGCACAACGAGCGTATCCGCTGGGAGACTCAGACCCATCTCGAGGCGTGCATGCGTAGGGAGCGCGAGGCACGCGAGAGGGAGCGCGAGAAAAAGCGGGAAATAGCGGCCGAGGCCAGGGCGGCAGGCGAGGAGTACAACGCCGAGCTCGCAAGAAAGGGCAAATGGCCCCGGTCCACACAGTAGGTTGGGCCAATCCGTAGTAGTCCCCCTCCTATTCGCCATGTTTTAACTATCCCTAAAGGCATGCGTACTTACATGGTCCGGAAGCTCATGTCGCAAGTTACTGTAGTAGTAGCATCCATAGTAAAGTAATTAGCCGAACCATCATGCCATGTGGCCACATGTAACGTGCTTATGTCCGCGCGCGGACTGCAATGTAGTTCTGGCTCTGTGCCTCCGTTGAGCCATCAAAGTATGCATCTTCTGGTGGAATTCCAGATATAACTATTTACATCGGCATCAATTCTTCTATGTTTTAGGGTTTCTCCGTAATCACAACATTCTCAAATTTCTTCGATTAAGTTAATTTCAGACTCGCTTTAACTCCACCGCATGTAAGAAATTTGATCGAGAACCATAGCGACTAAGAGTAGTCATGTCGTACCAAACTTCGCACATTTCAAGTCACATGAAATCATGAAACTCTAATTTTCGAAACGTCTCGTCCTAATTTTTGAGACCTAAACCCTGAATTTGTCGAGACAATTTCAGAGCATGTAAAATTATGTAAAATTTACAAAATTAAGTACACTGTGTAGGGAGTCTGGCAAAAAAATTCATAATGTTTGGACCTCATTTGCTATATTAGAAAATTCATACAAATATTAAACTTTAAAGAATTTTGGAGAAAAAAAAGAATGGATAAAATTTCAAAAAATTACACAAGTAGACAAACTATGCCAGGAGGCTCCACAAAAAATTCATAATTGTTTGAGCTCATTTTGTATATTTAAAAAATCGTCCAACAAATATTATTAATTAGTTTTTTTTAAAAAAAAAATTGCCCACGTGGGGCAGCACCCTGGTACTGCCGTCCCGGACAGCAGCTCGTACAGCAAAGGGGCTATTTTTAAAATTTTGAAATTATAAAAGCTATTTTAAAAATTTTATTATGCAACGGGACTAAATTAATCCAGAATTCGTCAATAAGCGTCCTGGTCGTGCCATCCGTAGTATTTAAAACCTTGCCCCGCTGCGATCTTCTAATCGCCTGCCTTCAAACCCCCCCTGGAGCTAGAAGAGGCGCCCCGCCGCTGCGCCGCTCTCCTCTCCACCCCTCTCTAAAAAAAAGTAATTCTTCGCGAAAAGCGGAGAATCGGGGCCGGTTCCGATCTGGAGCGGGGGGCAAGGTTCTGATTCGCCGCCCCTCTCGCCTCTCTCGATCGATTTCGTTTGTTCGAATCTCGGGGTTGTTCGGTTCTGTTTGGGGTGGCGGATTCGCGCCGGGGGTCAGATGGGAGAGGCCGCTGCTGATGCGGTTATTGTGCCTTTGGTGGTGGGGATTTGGTCTGGTGAATGGTGCGCGAGGGTTGGTTTGGTGTGTAGAGGTGCCTGCCCTCTGTTCTTGGGAGAGAATTTGCGTGGTTGCGTAATGCGATTCCTTTGTTGATTCTTCTCGGCTGTTCTGTTCGTGGCGGCGTGATCCCTGTGTTTGTGATCCACCTGTTTGTTTCCTTGTTCTTGTTTGACAATCGGTCGTTGATTTGGTGTAATTTGGTGGGTATAATTGTCTGTGCAAACAAGAATTTTTTTGTTCTGTCCAAGGTATTGCATCTCTCTCTTGGTTGTGATTAATTAATCTTGCGATGTTGAGTGTGTTAGCCTTGCGGTGTTGGATGTTGATTTGGTTCGCCTAAAGCTAAAGATGCCGTCATGGTTCAGGATATACGTCGCATGATCCCTCCATCGCGTTCATTGTGTTCACCGCTGTCCTTCAAATTGTCGTATTGAGAGGTCCAATCTTGCAGCTAATATTTCTAGAGTCAAGTAGTGTTGGGTTTTGGAGATCAATTTGTCACCGTTCTCTCACTTTTTTTCTTCTGAAGTCATTTGTCACCGTTTTGATTCAGAAACTTGATTTTTACATATCGATACATTGCAAGCTTTTATATAACTGTGTGAATAACGGTAATATACTAATATTAATCCATGCTTGAAGGTACACTGCATATAGTACTACTAGGGCCTAGGAGGAATAATTGTGCATTTGTAAGTTAATATTTTAAAATGGGTCCTAAATTGTTTAGAGAAATGAGACTGGTGTTTGCACCTTTCTGTCCCTTAGTGTGAACTGCTTGTTCTACTGTTCTTGTATACTTACGCCTAAAGCGCTTATTGTTTGGAAATCTTAGTCTTATCCCTGTGCAAGTAAAACGATTAAGTTAGTGCAATAAGGGAGTATTACTAACTAGTAAACTAGTAAATGACACTTAATTGATCATAAACTTTTCAAATGAGCACTAACATAGATGTGGTTTAATAGTCATGTATTCTAAAACTTGTAAGGGAAAATGTGGTGAAGTATTGATCATGGACATGGTTGTGGACATCTTCTTTTGAATCTCATATCTTGTGATCAACATTCAGATGATAATGTAATGATGTTTATGTTTTGATAATCTAATTTCACTAATTATTTTTAATCTTAGCTTGCACTGTATTTTGTTCCTTTTCATTTATCTGTTGAAACCGCGGGACTATTATTGTATAGCTTCATTTTGATCTGGTTCATTTGATAATTGTAGCATTTTATACCTTTTTATTTTTTGCAGGCCTGGTTCTATAATACTTCTGCTGCGTTGGATCTGTCAGGTCTGACAGAACAAAAACTGTTGGCGTGCACTTCTAGGCAGGTGGCTATTCAAGGTTGTGAGGTTCTAGGATTATTTTTATTTGCAGCAAGTCCATGCTACATTTGGAAGGCATGCCATCTGGAGAAGCTTTCCCTTGATTATGGCTAATGACCGTCACTGATCAGAACCAAATAAGTAGAGTAGCCTGTATCTGTCATTTTCTCACTTAATTTGAAAATGATTCGGTTCTCTTGTTTCTCTAATCCGTCCCATCATCACCAATCAAAGGTACAAATTGGTATTCTAATTGGATGTTTTATTCTACATCTTTTGTCGCAATCAGCAAGTATAATTTTGTCGCATAACTAAAAGTTGGGCTTGTTTTCCTTTCAGAATCTGGTTAAGTCTTTAATTGAAGTCACACAAACATCTCTGAATTCAAATCCGAAGGTAGATGGAAAAAATGCCACAAATTCCAATGTTGAGCAGCATACCAGCTCCCATCACGAGGACTGCTGGAGATCGGAAGATTTTAATTTTTGCACTGAGAAAGAGTCAATGAAGATTAAGAAAAGTCAATCTCTTGGAGACATGCTTGAAACGCAGAATCTTTATGATTTTGATAACATCAACAATAAAAGGGAAGATTATGTAGTTGATTACCTTGATGAGAACAATCATATAGGAGGATGCAATAGCACCAGCTCTGTTGGGTTGTATGATGAAAAGAAGGAAAATCATCTCAGTTGTTCCAGTGACTTCAGTGACCCACATCAGCATGAATGCTTGTCCTCCCTTGGAAATTCTGATCAGCTCAATGAAAAGCAATGTGATTTTGAGGATAACTTGTCAACTTATCGCCTTGTCAACTCTGAAGTGCAGTCATCTTTGCATCATCCTGTGTTGACCAGATCACAGTCTGTAAACCTTGAGGTGCACATTCCCAATTTCATTGAAGAAAGTCTTAATCCTGCACAATTTGGGCCACGTTCCAGATCATTTGGGAACTTGTGTTCTGCACTGGGTGGAGTACCCTACACAGAAGAAGTCAGAGTTTCACCAGGTCATTGCGAAGACGTCTCGGAAGATTGTGTTCAATCCAATGCACAATTCCAATGCCATTCTAGAGATGGGAAGAATAATGGCAGAAGCCAGATTGAAGATTCTGGATGTAACAATAGTTCAGTTGATGAAATATCACAGTGCTATGTGGAATCGCGAGATGACTGCCATCATTCAGATATTACATCAACTGCAGCAGTGACCTTGGCAAGGGATGAAAACTTGATTGAACATCCTAGTTATGGTGACCTATCACATAATGCATGCAATACTGAAGTTATTTGTCAAGAAACTGATCATAAAAAAGTTGCCACATTGGTGGAAAATTGTGAGCATGAATCTTGTTACCAGAATTGCAACATGTTGTCTCCAGAAGAATTCAATATTAGGAGAATTGAGAACTGGATCAGCCTTGCTGTTCCAAATGACATGGTCGTTGGTGAACAGGGGGGGTGTTCAAGTTCTGCTGCGCATCTAATGAATTCTCAACAAGTTGGTAATACCACAAAGCTCAATTCTAAAGGTCCTCTTGGCATGGAAACAGCTTACAACTATATCGCAACTTTGAAACCATCATCTTCGACAGCACAGTTGTCTAATCTTGGGTTGGTTGCAATACCAATTCTTAGTGCATTCAGTAGTTTGCGGCTACTGAACTTGGCAGGAAACTCAATTAGTATGTATCTGTCTGGTATTGGTATTGTTATTTCTTCTTTCTTTCATGATCCTCTTACTCATAATATTTTTTGCCATTGGTGCTGTGATTTTAACTAGTTGATTTTGAACCTTTCTCAACCAGTGTTACTTGTTCTCCTTACAGTTCGAATAACTTCAGGAGGTATTCCGAAAGGACTTCATATGCTGAATTTGTCAAGAAATAACATGTCAAGCATTGAAGGCCTAAGAGAGTTAACACGTCTTCGTATCCTGGACCTGAGTTACAATCGAATTGCTAAAATTGGCCATGGTAATCTTCTTGTGCCAGATTTTTTTCAGTTTGAAGCATTTTTACTTGTACTGTGTACACTATGTTCTGCTGGCTAAACCAATTTGGCTGGCATATTCTACTAGGCGGTTAGCTCTCCAACCAAGATTATCTATCATTAACTTTTAAAACATGTTATAATTGCTATTCATTTGTTGTGACTCCTAGCATTTGCTTTAACAAGCAGTAACGATCCTGTAACTAGCATGGAGAAGCAGTGAGGATATTAACTGCAACCATGAAATGGCATGCATTTGCCATGGATTTATACCTATCCAAACGTATATGCTTCAACGGCTATAATACTCGTACCAGACGTTTGGAAATAGTAGCATATATTTTTTCAGTAATTAGTTTTCACTAATTTTCTCCAAATGAAATATCACCTCCTCAAGTGTCGGCCTTTTTTGCTAGGAACTTGGAGTGTAGGCGCATTTAACATAAACCTTTTGTTGACCTGATAATGTCTGTCAGAAGTGTTGTGTAATTGGGTGTACTGTCAGGGAAATACGCAAGATACACAAAAGGTCAGATCAAGCAGGTCTTAGGGTGAATAATAGCATTGTGTTATGAGTATCTTCCGTTCTATAAGGACTAAATTTGAAATGCTAGTATTTCTTTCCATGTCGATTTCACCAGTATCAGAAAGCAGAATGCACTTCCGTGTGTACACCGAATTTTTTTTTAGTTCCAAATTTTACTTTATTGGCCATTTGGCATAATACGGTGATAGTGTGATAATAAACTGTGTTAGATATGTATATAGCCTAGATGTTATTTGCATATTGTCAACCTTGTACATGTTATATATTAACCTTTTAACCCATTGGAATGCATACAAGTCTTATTTCAACATAGTATCACAGCAAGGTTAGGGTTATGGTTTTCTTACTGCCGTTGCCGCCGTTGTTCCCCTGTACTCGAGCCCTCCTCTTCTCTGCTTCCCCTGCGCCCGAGCCAGCCTCTGCTCCGCTCCGCTCGACAACAAGACAGAGCTCTACTCTGTTTTTACAGCCACCCCCGATGCTCTTGGTAGTTCTACCCTGTTTTTTTAAGCTGCCCCTGATGCTTTGCCCTGCCCTTTGAAGCCACCTCTTGTGAAGCTACCGACTTCTCTGGCCTTTCTTCGACTTCAGATCCGGTTAAGTCCTCCCTGATGGCTTCTACCGACGGCTCCTTCGCCATCCCGCTCCACTGAGTTCAGTTCGATGGGACGAACTTCTGGGAGTGGGCTGTTCACTTGAGGATTCACCTCAACAGCCAGCGTCTCTAGGGTCATCTCACCGGCGAGCACCTCCTGTTCGCCTTGCCCTACACCACCAGTTCTACCAGCTCTTCCTGATGGTGCGGATCATGCAGCACAAAAGACCGCCAATGCTGCACTAGAGGAGGCTATGGAGCTCTATTAGTCTGAGCTAACGCCTACGAGTGATGGCAGGATGCTGAGGCTCGTGATACAGCCGTCCTGGTGGGTAGCATGCCCGTTGCCATATCCATGAATGTGGCGGAGCTGCCGACGACACAACTTATATGAGAGCGCCTCCGAGCTCACTACAAGACGACGAGTGATGCTATGCACCTCTCAGTTTTGCATTTGGCACATTCTATTCAGCAACTCAATGCCGCCGTGGATGACTTCTATCAACAAATGTTTGAGGTGTGGCGTCAGCTTGACTCTCTAGGACCGGATGTCTGTCGGACCTGTCCCTGTCCCTGCTGTGTGCGGCTCCGCGCTCACCAGAAGACTCACTATCTCTATGCCTTCCTGACGTGTCTCCGGCCTGAGTTCGAGACTGCGTGCGTAGCTCCTAACTCGCCACCCGCGCTTGAGCTTGATGGAGGCTCTCACGGGTGTGCGTGCTTAGGAGACTCGTCACCGTGGCGCGGCTCAGATGCAGGTTGTCTTCTCTGTTTTAGCGCTTGCTCCTTGCCTGTTGCTTCAGCAGCGACCGTGATCCCTCCCTCGGCTCCCAATGCTCCAGTGGTTGCTACCTCTACTACGGGTCTCTACTACACCTACTACCAGTGCCAGCGTGACGGCCATCGGTATTAGGACTACTACAAGTGGAGGAGGGACCAGGGTTGCCGGGGTGGACGTTCCCCGAAGGGCTCTAGAGGTTCCTCCCACTCAGAAGTTGGCGCCTCTCGCCAGGGCTCCTCTGGTAACGCCACACAACAGCTCCTCTCACTTCTCCAGTGCCTCGGTGTTGGCTCATCCTCAGACTCATCGGGTTCTGCTCATCTGGCTCTTTCTTCTCAACAGTCTTCCTAGACTCCGCCTCCTCCCTTGTCAGGTATCTTGTCTCCGTGGATCTTGGACTCTGGTGCTTCATTTCACATGACACCAGATTCTGACCACCTCACTTTCTGTGTCCCACAAGTTTTTCCTTCTACTATCCAGACTGCAAATTGTACATCTCTTCCTGTTGCATGTTGAGGCACCCTTTTCACTTCTTCTTTTTATGTTCCTGCAGTCTTTGATGTTCATCGAAGCTCGATTGGCTTCATCTTCCAATGAATATTTCATTGTCTCCACAAACTCTGTTATAATAGGAGTTAGAATATGGAGCATAAGACAATCTTGATTTTTCATTTTTTTACAAGAGCGGTTTAGAATCTCAAGAACACAAACGCTCAAGTAATGGTCAATTTTAGATTTTGTATTTCCTTATTTATCTTTTGTATTGCCTTATCGTATATGGCATACACCATGTCTCTGGACAATGTTAGTTTCAACATTAAAAACCGAAAACCCTCGAATGAGCGGGATAACCTAGAAATAAACCATCACAAGTTCTTGATTCAAATTTATCTAGGTTCCTGTCTTGAGAATAAAACACTTCGATCCAAAGACTCGAAAGTTTGTATGTGTAGTATATCCTAGACGGGTTTCTTCTTCTTTTCATGACCATGTTTCACACAAGCTCTAGGTTGATGAAATAAAATTCTAGCATGATTAGCATTTTTCAACCTACGCCATGTGAGAACTCAACTAAATGTCCACTCTTCTCCATTATGCGCAAATTTTATATCTTGGGAGAAGCACCTTTTGACTCAAAAGAAGGTTGGACGAACTCTGCGAGTTTGAAAGCAATTTTCGCGAGTTGGGTTTTGAATTCAACTAAGCCATTTTCCAAGACACAATGACCTTAGTCTTGGATTTGTTCTCAGCGAGTTGTATCCTAAGCCTTGCTTCTTAGAAGGAGTTCTAGACTTGTCAAGAATCATGTTTAATTGTTTTTCTCCACTATGCAATTTTTGCAGATGTGTTCTCTAGATAAACATTATCTTTCCTAAGATCAACACATGATTGACAAATTTTAGGTTTATTAACCTTTGCAAGCTTCTCCTTATAATTAGCAATTTCAAGCTTAAGAGCGGGACATAAAGTACAATTAGCGAATTAATATCGTCCTTAAGCTTGGCATATTTCTCTCTAGTCGCTTTTAAAATGTCTTTAATTTCACGTTCATGTTCTAAGCAACGAGAGCAAGAGCGAGACTCAAGCTGGTTCGTAAACATCCAACTTGCTAGACTCTAAGCATTTAAGACATGGAGCGATTTGACCTCAACTAGCTCAGTTCTAGCATTTTCAAGTTGATGCAAAGCAGTATTAAGAGCATATTGCAGTTTAGACAGTTCGGAGTGCAAAGCATGGCAAGATGAACATTCATCAACGTCTAGACTCTTAGCATTCACAAGTTCCAATGTCAAATTTTCAACTTGTGACTCTAGATCCTTGTTCTTAACCATGATGAACTTTAAAGCCTTATCTGACTAAGCAATTGCTCATACATGTTCTCGCATCTAGCAGAAAGGACATCATAAGATAGGGATACCTCATCATCATCATCGACGTCGATGGAGTCAGCCATGAAGCACATGCCGGTGAAGTCCTTGGCCTTCCCTTTCTTGTCTTGAGGTGGCTCCTCCTCCTCCTTGTCCTCCTCGCTCCCGAATCCACATCGCTCAAGGATTGATCTCCAAAGCGGCAAGGACCGGTGGCGACCTTCATCACTTAGCGACATCAAACCTTGATTTGTTCCCTTGAGGCTTCTTCCAAGTGGCTTTCCTCCTTATGGTTACTCTTACCCTTGACAGGGCGATTAGCGAATATGGTAAAGCTCACCACACTCGTAGCAAGTCACAGGCCACCTCTCTTTTGTTTCTCACATTGTTGTAAGCCGTGTGACTTTCTTGACTATGAGGGCTAGCTCGGGCTCAGAAGACTCTCAAAATCCTCTTCACGAATTGTGGATAAACAGCAAGAGAAAACCCAAGAGGACTCGGAAAAACCATCGAAGCTCTTGAAAGAGGATCAGCTACCAAAGCCATGCTATCCTTCTTAGGAAGACTACCTCTCTTGATCTCATGAGTCTTGACTTACTATCGGCTCAAGGTGAGAGTAGAGATCGACGTTCTCCTCTATGGCGGTAGCCTTCATCTCCCTCCTTGGTGTTGATTGCAACCAAGAGGTGAGTGGCATTCTCGATTGAGAGTACTCAATGTCATGACTTTCATCGATTGACAACCTTGTTGAAGCGAGTAAAGCGTCATCGATGCTCTCGCCAGACGCATCTCGAATTTGTTGTACTCTCGCTTATAGACCGTCTGGCGACTTGTTTAATCTCGGGACGATCCTCATGGTAAGTTTCGAGGTGTGCCAAATTTCATGTCGGTCGTAAGATTGCAAATCTGTCATACTCTTGTCTACCAAGCCCAAAGATATAGGAGATTCTTTGCCTTGTTGTTGTTAGCCAAAGTATTGCCGAAGCTTGCGTGGCAATCTCGAACAAAAGCGAGCGAGCTCGAACAACCTCCCATATAGCTTGTCCTTCGCTCTCAAGGAAGACTGCATGCGATTCTTCCAATAGGCATAGTCGAGCCCATTGAAGACATGCGGCTTTGTCGAGTACTTATCCATCGCCAGTTCGGACCCGGTTAAGATCAAGATTGAACTAACAGGGCTCGATACCACTTGTTGGACCGAAAAGGCGACTAGAGGGGGTGAATAGAGCACGCTCACTTTTTCAACCTCGATTAGATTCAACACAAATTTCACTCCAATAGCTATAGAAGCTATGAAGATCGATATACCAAGACATGGAAGACTAGGATTGAATCCAATCAAAACCCAAGCAAAACAACCAAAAACAACCAAACTGAATTTCCTAAGTGTGGGCGGTCGACCTCTATTCAAGGCGGTCCGACCGGTCCTATGGGCGGTCCGACCTCGATGAGGCGGTCCGACCTCCACCGATGAACAGTGAAATCACCAAAAGCGGTTGCAAATAGATGTAACTTTTGATCTACAACTCCAAACTTGATGAAACTTGGTACACACCTTCTCTAGGATGTCGGGAACCTATTCCAATCGAAGATCGTGAAGATCTTTGGAAAAGTTCAGACCTTTTCAGTTTGAGAGGTGGAAGGTTTGAAAGCCGAGTCAAAGCGAAAACTATATCGAAAAACTTGCTCGTGCGATCACGATTGTCGTGTTGTTCTTGAGTCTGACTCTTGTTGTGTTCAGGACCGCCGTACGGGGACTCTGCTTGGTACTGGCCCTCGGCGCCTGATTCGCAATGTCTTTGGAAGCTCGATTGGCTTCATCTTCCTTCTGTTGTCTCTGTTATAATAGGAGTTAGAATATGGACTGTTTTGTATTTCCTTATTTATCTTTTGTATTGCCTTATCTGTATATGGCATACACCTTTTGTACTCCTATATATAGTGCTCATTGAGGCTCTTCAATATACATACAATATTCATAACATGGTATCAGAGCAAGGTTAGGGTTAGAGTTTCTTACCACCACCGCCACCGGCAGCCGCATATCTTTCGTTGTCGTTGCCCCTGGGAGGACCAATCTCTACTCCCAGGGGTGGCCTTCTCCCTTCCCGTGCTGCTCCCTCCACGTGGGTCGTCTCACCTTCTTCATTGCCTGGATGTCGCCTGGAGGACTGCCTCCCGCTCGCCAACGGCGGTGGCAGCGGGGTCGTGGCCCGGAAGCCGACGTCGATATCCTACAAGAACGACGACGGTCTGGCCGTCGCCACTGACGGCTCCCGCCTAGCCTCCTACCTCGTCGCCTCCCCGCTCGACTCCATGATGGCCGCCGCCGTCGAAGTCGACGACGAGAGGAAGGATGAAGTCCTTGTACGCGATGATGCGCCCAAGCTGCTCGCTGCCTTAAAGGAGATGAAGGATGGGCTAAACCTTGTTAGGGGCAAGGTCGAGGCCCTCACCCGAAAGGTGAAGAAGAACCAGCTGCTGACAGGCGATGGGATTGGGTACCTGGAGGTGAAGCACCACCTGCTCCTGAGCTACTGCCATCTAGATTGCCGACAACCAAGTACAATCCGGCCAGAAAAGAGCCGGCCTTCCTCGCGGGATTCGATCAGAGGACGAATAAGGGCACCGAGTCTCGTCGATTACGGAGATTGGATGGGGAGATCGAGGGGAGTAGAGATGGAGAGAGCTCGATAGCTTCGTCTCTCTCGTTTTCTTGGCTCGCACTTTCGCTTCGCCTTCGCGTGTGTTCTTCTCCTCTCCTCTTGTGGGTCTAACGTCACCGCTCTCCAACCCCTCCAAGGCTCCAGATCCCTCCCCTCGCAGTCCGCTCGGTCTTTTGGTGCACAGGAGATGGCGGAGGAGACCCCAGTTGAGGCACCTACCCCGGTTCTTGGAGAGCCGATGGACTTGATGACTGCTCTGCAGCTGGTGATGAAAAAAAGTCAAGTGCTCATGATGGGCTTGTGAAGGGGCTCCGTATGCGTCAGTGGAGCTGCTAGGTGCTGCTGTTCGACTGTCTCTGGCTATTCTTGTTGCTAGTCTGCCGCTGCTAGTTATGCTATTTATCCTTAGGTTTTTTTTCTTCCGCTGCGTCCATCAAAGTCCTACCACTCAATCTTTGAGTTCGTCTAAGCCATGCAAGTCCACAAATTTATTGTCAGTCATAGAAGTATAGGAATTGTCTTATGCATGGCAGCAGCCGCCGCTCCCGCTCTTCTTTCTAAGCCGCGTGCAGATGGTAGAAGTCGTTAAGATGCCACCGCTTTCTTAGCCGAGCTTCTTTTTTCACGCCGTCGCTGTCTTGGGCTTCGATCTGCGCTATCATACTTCCACCTATTCCTATTCGGCTTGATTTGACAGCTCTCTCTATGCATGTCGGTTTCATCTTCTTCTTCGTTGTGTTGCCGTGGTCGACTTTTTCAGCCCCTGCACCTTGTGCTTTATGGGCTGTTGCACGACCCCGAATGGGAGGAGATCTTTTGATATTCGATATATTTTCCAAGAGTTGCATGCCACGACGACATTATCAAGATTCGGACTTCGGATTTTCCATATTTTAGTGTCAACCCTTTTCAAATGTAATGTTATTATATACGCCTTGCATTTGAGCGGGGTGTTAGAATAGGAGTTAGAATAGAGACTCTTTTGTATTTTCTTATCTGTCTTTTGTATTGCCTTATATGTATATGGCATACACATTTTGTACTCTTATATATATTGCCCATTGAGACTCTTCAATATGCATACAATATTCATAACAGTCTCCACCAGCCAGTCAGCCACTACCACTACCTCTGGTCTTGCCACGTCCTTCACTACCTCCTTCGCTCAATGCCACCATCGTCTCGGTCATCTCCGCGGATCGCGTCTATCGTCACTAGTAGGTCGTAGTGTTCTTGGGTTTGTTTCTGGGACACCTCTTTACATTGTATGGATTGCAAGCTTGGCAAAGCAGCTGCAGCTCCCCTATCCCTTTAGTGATTCTATTTCTACTTGTCTTTTTTATCTTGTTCACTCTGATGCTTTAGGTCCGGTTCTCTTCATTTCGAAAGGGATCATCGATATTATGTGATATTTATTGATGATTATTCTGGTCATACTTGGATATATTTCATGTCCTCTCGTAGTCAGGTTTTCTCTATTTACCAGATGTTTGCCACTATGGTTCGCACTCAATTTGATTCAACCATTCGTGTGTTTCGTGGCAAGTATACTGGTGAATATCTATCTGCTGCTTTGCGTTACTTTCTCGTTGAGTAGGGTACTCTTCCCCAGTACTCTTGTCCTTGTCCTAGTGCTCACGCTCACAATGGTGTCTTTGAGCGTAAATATCGTCACTTGCTTGAGACTGCTCGCGCTCTCATGCTTGCCTCTTCTATTCCCCCTCATTTCTGGGCCGAAGCTGTTTCCACTGATGCTTTTCTCATCAACATGCAACCTTCCATTACTCTTCAGGGTTCTACTCCTGTCGAGCGCCTCTATGGTCGAGCTTCAGAGTATAGTCACCTTCGTAATTTCGTTTGTGTTTGTTCCGTCCTTTTTCCACCTAGTGAGCGTAGCAAGCTAACTGCTCAGTCAGTTGAGTGTGTTTTCCTTGGCTACAATATTGAGCATAAGGGTTATCGTTGATACGGCTCTGTTGCTCGTCAGATGAGGATCTCTCATGATGCCATTTTCGATGAATCCCAACCTTACTACCCTCATTCCCCCACAGTCAGGTCAGATTCTCTTGTTGAATTGATTTTCTTTCTAACTTTTCCTAACTCTCAGTACATTGCTTTTGTGAAGGAGCGTTTCAGTGAGCAGTTCTTGATGTTTGATTTGGGTCCTCTTCGTTACTTCATTGGGATTGAGATCACTTATACGCCCAAGAGCTACTATATCTCCCAAGAGAAGTACATTCAGGATATCCTTACTCCCGCTTGTCTCACTTATCAACGTGTGGTGGATACTCCAACGGAGCTTGGTGTTCACCTTCGGCCTACCGATGGTGAGCCTCTTGAGGATCTTATTCGCTACCGCCATCTTGTAGGGAGCATTGTCTACCTTGGGATCACTCGCCCTGACATCTCTCACCTAGTTCACATCCTGAATCAGTTCATCTCTGCTCCCACTCAGCTCCACTACAGTCACCTTCGTGTTCTGCAATATCTTCGAGGGACCATCACTCGTCACATTTTATTTCCTCGCTCCTGTTCTTTGCAGCTTTAGGCTACTCTGATGCGACCTGGGCTAGCGATCATTCTGATCGCCGGTCTCTCTCTGCCTATTGTGTTTTCTTTGGTTCCCCCTTGATTGCCTGGAAGACTAAGAAGCAGACTGTCATTTCCCGTTTGAGCGCCGAGACTGAGTTGAGAGCCATAGCGTCGTTGACATCTAAAATCACCTGGCTTCGGTGGCTACTTGAGGATTTCGGTGTTTCCGTTTCTGCGTCGACTTCTCTCTTATCAGATAGTACTGGTGCGATCAACAATGCTCGAGATCCCGTAAAGCATGAGCTCACCAAATACATTGGAGTGGATGCTTCGTACATGCGACCGCAGGTGCAAGACCAAGTTATTGATCTTCAGTATGTGCCTTCGGAGTTTCAGTTAGCAGATTTCTTCACTAAAGCACAGACTAGAGTTCAGCGTAGCTTCTACCTCTCCAAACTCAGTGTTGTTGATCCATCATGAGTTTGATAGAGGTATTAGATATGTATATAGCCTAGAATGCTCTTTGCATATTGTCAACCATGTAAGTGCTATATATTGGTATCTTGGCCCCGTTGAAATGCATATGCAGGTGTGAAATTCTTACCAGTATTTAATAAGTAGTATGGATTTTTTTTTACTTTTTTATTAATGTTCTGATGTAGGACTGCTCTTCTTTCATTTTTTTTAAATTAGGAAGTGGCATGCCAGGTAGTAATATATTACGTCCCGACTATTTTCTCTTGCCTATTCTGCAAGCAGCATCTAGAGCAACAGTGATACGCTTCATGTGCAGATGCACAAGAAAGTTGACTGATTTTTGTTCCACCCTCCTTTGGTAGGCCTGTCCTCTTGTTCTTCTCTGAAGGAGCTGTACCTTGCTGGCAACAAGATCAGCGAGGTAGAAGGCCTCCACCGTCTCCTCAAGCTGAAGGTCCTCGACCTGCACTTCAACAAAATCTCAACCTCGAAATGCCTCGGTCAACTTGCCAACTGCAACAGTCTGCAATCAATAATTTTGGAAGGCAACCCTGCGCAAAAGAACGTCGGAGATGAACAGCTGAAGAAGTACGTGTTGAGCCTTCTTCCGCGCCTTGTCTACTATAACAAGCAAGCCATGAGGTCGAGGTTCTCAAAGGATGACCGTCTTGCCCGAGCCGTTTCTTCAGACCGTGGTGATCGTAGCAAGAGGCTGGACCTCAAGCTTCCTCGGAGGTCGGCGGGCAGTTCAACTGCTCTGAAATCACCCAGATCCCAGAATTTCCGGCCAGTTCATGGTTCAGTGAGGCCATCAAAGAGCCGGAATGTACCTGTTGTGCCAACCATTCCTAAGGCTGATCATCCTTTCGACGGAGAAAGGCGTCTCCCTGGCCTGGTAATGGATGGTCCGATTCGTCGAATACGAAGCGAGGGCAACAAACTGTAAAACTTTTTTTTTCTGTACCTGGTCAAGTTTTGTTTGGTTTGGTTTGAGAGGTTGTTTCCTCTTGAGTGTTCATTCTACCAAGTCGAGTGACAAGCTCGAATCTACATATTGTTGAGGCGTGAACTGTTGGCTGTGTAACGAAGAAATAAGCACTCGACGTTACAGAATGAGCAATGCTTTCTTCTGAAACTCTTCTGTCTTGACCAGCTCGATTTGCTATTTTTTTTCTTTTATTTTGCATTGTGATAGTGTCGGTTAACATCTTTTGTCAGCAATTGAAATCTACCTGTTGCAGCAGTGTTCCGACACGGTTCTTGATCTGGAAACCACCGTGCTGTCGGCCATGAATTGTACGGTCGGACATGGCATGAAGTGTTGAATCAAACAGAAGATGCTAGTAGTAAGTAGTTCTGCAGGACGCACAGCTGCCGTTAACTTCTGACTAGCTTAATGCAAATATATAAGCCTCGAGACTTTTACAAATTCATTTGAGAAACTGGATCTTTTCATATGAAATTCCAACAAAATTTCTGTGAAAATTCTGCAATCCTGCAGCCCGTAATGGCATCGTCGAGAAAAAAAAAAAGAAAAGAAAAGGAGAGAGCAGCAGAATCGCAGGCATGAATCAAGAAAGCGTATAGTGACAAAAAGCGCAGGCAAGCGGCAGGTACGTGTCCTAGTAACAGCGTACCACCACTGTTCTTGCGCAAAACACCAGCAATTTATTAACCAAAACACACTCCCATGTCCAGTCTTCCCCCGTAGTCTGTGCCATTTGTTCCAACCCAAAACCCTCCTCTTCTCGTCTCTCCCCATTCCCTGATCAGATCGAGCGCTCGATCGAGTCGAATCGCCGCGACAAACATAAAGGAGCCGGAGACCCTAGGCGATGGCGACCCACCCGGCCTCCCCGACCGCCGGCGGCGACAAGCCCCCCTCCACGCCGCCGCCGGTGCGCCTGGCCGGGGCGCATGCGGTGGCGGCGATCCAACCCAACTCGCCGCGCTTCTTCTTCTCCTCGATCGCCGCCGCCTCCTCCCCGCACCGCTGCATCGCCATCGCCGTCGACCTCTCCGACGAGTCCGCCTTCGCCGTCAAGTGGGCCGTCCAGAACTACCTCCGCCCCGGCGACGCCGTCGTCCTCCTCCACGTCCGCCCCACCTCCGTCCTCTACGGCGCTGACTGGGGCTCCATCCCCGTCTCCGTCGACGACGACCCCGACGCCCGGGGCGTGCCGTCCAGCAACGCTGCCGAGGAGCCGGAGGACGCGCAGAAGAAGCGGGAGGAGGACTTCGACTCCTTCACCTCCACCAAGGCGCAGGACCTGGCGCAGCCGCTCGTCGCCGCGCAGACCCCCTTCAAGATCCACATCGTCAAGGACCACGACATGAAGGAGCGCCTCTGCCTCGAGGCCGAGCGCCTCGGCTTGTCCGCCATGATCATGGGCAGCCGCGGCTTCGGCGCCTCGCGCAGGGCCGGCAAAGGGAGGCTTGGGAGTGTCAGCGACTACTGTGTGCACCACTGCGTCTGCCCCGTGGTGGTCGTGCGCTACCCTGATGACACCGGGGCAGCAGATGGTGGGGAGGCCGTGGGGGATGAGCTGCGCACGGTGCCTGAGGATGAGCCTGTGTACCATGAGGCGCCTGAGGGGCATAAAGGCCTGTCTTTTTGCTTGATCTTGTACTTCCTAACTCCTATTGCATTTATCGATTAATTAGTTTGCCATGAAGTAGGTAATGAAATGATTAGAATGTGTTGGGTATTGATGGCAAGGAGACATGAGAGGAAGAGTATTACTAGTAAACTGCTACACTGCGCTAGAACTAATTCAGTATGAAAGTCTGTTCAATAAAGGTTTACTGTTGTGATCTTGCAATCGATGTTACCGCCCGATGATTCAGCATTGTCCGATAGCTGTCCTGTAACGGTTTGACTTTCTCATTTTGACTGGACAATATAATTCATGCAAACTAATGAATTAATAACTGTCCTATTAACGTCATGTCAGAATGTGTATAATGTGGCAAATACATAAGCCCGATAGAAATGCCAGAGCTTGAAAGAGGTTGTGTCTAGAACTGTGAACCAGCATAACAGTTGCACTAAGCCACTAAGTACTAACAGCGGTATGTGAAACTACATTTGAAATTGTTGTGCCATTCTGTAGCGATTCAATTTTTTATGCATACATTATTTGTTTACTTTCATTTGACATTTCTATGCGAGTAGGACGGATAAGTGGGTCCATTTATGTTCTATGATAGAGTAGTGCGATTGTTGCATTAAGGAGTTTGCACCCTTCTTTGTATGCCCAGAGGCACAATAGTTGTGTTTACATATATGGTGCAAAGAGGAGATTGCTGCAAGTAACCAAACTAGAAATCTATAATTAAATAACAGTACTGTAGACTGTAGAACAAGTGGATTTTACTCATCATTTGCAGACATAATAGTTGCAAAGGTGAATTCAATAAAAGAATTTTACTAGCCACTATTCTGTAGTTCTGTTCGTTCAACCTTCCCCCCCAGGAAATCATGATAGAAACTAATTTTGCAAGAACATGAGGAGGTATGAAATGGGGTCTTGTTTCAGCTGTCCTTCATTTGGACTTATCAGGGCTGGATGGCCAGCTTATTTGAGGTATAGGTTTTAAAAAGTTCAAACCACCCTTCTATGAAGAAACTAAGTTTGCGAGGGATGATGAATTGTGCTTGTAAGTATGCAAGAGTTTATAAGCCACTGAAGTTTTTAGGCTTATGTAATTGGTTATCTTATTTGGCTTGTATGCTATAAACCTTTAGGTTGGCTTATAAGGTAAGTCTAATCTACGCTAACTATGAAATACCTGACACACATAATGAAAAACCATGCAGGAATATTGATCTGGTGGGCTTTGCTACCTGCTCAAATCCACAACCGCTGTGTTTGTGCTAAAACATGACGGATTGTAAATGATATGTTTGTGCATTCTTTTAGCTGACCAGATGAATATGTCTACAACTCTTGGCTTCAATTTTTACTAGCTGTTCACTCAAAAGGCTTGTTCCCAACTATTGAAAAAAATGGCTGCACTGTGCCGCACAAATAGCTTTATTTGGCACTTATAGCATGTAGTTCAGCCCATCTTTTGGTATTTCATATTGGCCATTATGCATTTTTGTGGCTACCACCATTTTTTTTTGTTTGTGATCATATCACCACCATTTCTGTAACCAACAAATATCTGCAATATCGTATGGTTTCCGGATGTATATATAAACTTGTCATATAGTAGTAGCTTCATCATCCTTGGGGCTAGGAGTGTGAGGTCTTGTACTGTTGTACTATTTGCAGTTTTGCACTTCTGTGGTTACCAAACGGATATTGATCGATCAACGCAAGATGCATGGACATCTACAGTCAGCATATCTAATTCCATCACAAAAGTGAAACTATTGACTTTCCAGAGTGTTGTCTTTCGCAAGTTTATGTCGGGCGCTCTAATACCATTGACATGTAGCTATTTTCTGTCTCTTTCAGGTCAAATATTTCAGCACGTATTCTTTTACTTTACCTCTGTTAATTTTGCACATTGGTTGATGGTTGTCTCTTGCTTATTCAGCACCTTGGTTGATGAGTTATTTTACTTAACTCTGCAGTCTGCACCTTGGTTGGGGAGTTGTTTTATTTGCTTATATTTTGTACTATATGAATTGAATTTTCCCCCCACTGTTGCAGAAAAGTGAGGCAATAACAAGCATCCAGATCACAAGGAGAGCGCGAGACTTGCTTGATGCCAATCCCTGTGTAACTGGGTGATCGCTTCTCTGTTCCACCCTGCTTTGCATTTTGAGTTTGTATCAGACCTGTAGATCATGCACAAGTCCTTGTTGTTTTGCTTCCGGAAATATTTATGCTGTCTAAAGGAGAATAATCTATTCCCGCAGACAGTAGCTGTTGTATGAATGTTTCTGCTTGGCTCCCTGGGACATGATTCCCCAGTTGTTTTCATTGCCAGGCTTAGCCAATATGATGCGTGTTGTGTTCTTCCCTAGTTGTCTTTTGACTATTGATACCGCTTGTTTCAGTCTGCTGCTGTATATTAGATTCTTCATCATGCTTGGTGCAACAGAGAAAGCTCGTAGTCTAGCTTACTTTTGCTCCGTTAAACTGTCAATAGTCTATTGCCTCTTTGATTGACGAGTTATTCACATCATGTCGGCTTCGCCAGCCAAGAACGCGGGCACAGCCCTGCGCTTCCCGGCCGAACTCGGCCTCCTCGGTCAGCGACTTCTGGTGGGCGCGCCTGTACGGCGGCGAGCTGGGCGCTGTCCCAACAAAGCTGGGCCTGGATTCACTGAGGAAGGCATTTGGTATTTGTGTACAATTACGTGAAGGATGGTACAGGTGTAGCTCCCTCGCAATTCCGATATGCTTTCGCTCGCTTGATTGTGCATTTTTGGGACGCACCAAGAAATGACATTGTTAAGGAGAAGATCTTGGATAACTTTGTTATACGGAGTAGGGAGGGGAGATCCACTCTTGGTAGTACTCCAGTTAACATAATGAAGAACTGTCAGCACTGCACAAAGAGCCGTCGAAACATTTCGAGTCTAGGATACCATATAAAGCAATAGAAAAGACCGGTCTAAAATCTGCACGTCAGGCTGCTCAAGTGATGCGAATTTTGTACAGGCATGACATAGATTACACAGGGTTCCACACCAACGACCTGCCGGTTCCACCAAAGCAAAATTATGGACATGGAGGATCAGGTAATCAAGAGAGTGCTAGGGAATATCCATTGTGGATAATTGAGAGCTCGCTGCAAGTGGATGAAGACAGATTCAGATATCAGGGACAACAATTTTTTTTAACGAAAAGCTGGAGACTTCTCGTAGGAATGAATGATCACGAGAAAACCGGACATGACACCGGCTTCAACCAGATCAAACTAATCTGTCCTCACGGAAAAATAAAGCAGGTCCAACAGAACTAGCCGTTTAGCATGATCACCTGAGCAAGGATAGGAGCACTACAAGCCTGGAAACCTCTCGCACCAGCTTCGCATCAATCTCTTGCCTTTCGCAGAGATGTCTCGCTGAATGAAATGACTGCAAGTTTTTGGCTAAAATAACAATGTTCTGCAATGAAATAACATAAATAGTCTATCAAGGATGTAGCTAGAAAAAGTTATTCTCGGCACGTTTTTTCCGCGAAATGCAACGGATAGAGAATGTCAACAAGACCGGCCTTTGAGACCATGGCAGCGAGAAAGAAGGATGGGGTTTGTCCTCCACCTTGGTGAGAGCACGAGAATGCGATGCGGCGGTGTCCCCAACAATAATGCCGTGGCGGCGGCGATGGTCAGAGACTCAAGAGGGCTGTATGAGGAGAGATGTCGTTGTGGGCTTGGGCTTGGGTTTGGACTTACAGTGGGAGTGGGACCTTTTTTCTATGGTCCTATTTGGTACAGTTTTCAGTCCTAATTTTTCAATCGATTCTCGTGGAGCTGTATCAAACACACTGATTCTCAAAACCACTAGATTCTACTTCTTACGAGGAGCTGTCTCGAAAATGAACTAGCAATGAGAAGCAGCCTCCCAGCATATTCTCGTGAGAATGCAACCTTCATAAACGAAAATACCCTTTGAAGTGATATTTTTATCCGCAAATGTCACTGAGTTATACAAATACAATTGAAGTATTACACCCAGAGGTGACATGGTCTATTTACCTCTAATCCTCTCTCATATGGTTTTTGGAGCCAACCTACCAGCCAAATGGTTTCAACAGACAACTTCAGATTATCAGAGAAGTAGATTATTAGATAATCAGAAGTAAAATTTAAATAATAATAATCTGAAGTTGTACCAAACAAGATCTATATATATGGCCACAGCAAGATTAGGGAGCTAGCCGAGAGTCTCCCTGATGAGCTTCGAGCTATAAATCGTGGTTTGTACTTTGTATAGCAGCTCTCTTTGATTTAATACACGCATGCATGCTTTGCATTAATTCCACTCTTTCCTAACTTTCTCTCTTTCACTCACGGGGAGAATGCGTCGACCCGCTGAGGGCGCTCCAATAGTTTAAGGGTGCGACTAGCGCTCGAATGTACAGTTCGAACGGTAGCGTCATACACGGTTGCACTCAACATCTCATTATAACATCTCAGTATAAAAAGGGCTTAGAGATGGCCGAGGGGGCCATGGTCGCCGACACCGCGAGGTGGAGGGACGGAGACACGAGGGTGGCCGAGACGGACTTCGAAGGTGGATGAGGGGGCTCGAGGGGGCGGGGTCAACGGCGTCGTGAACATCTAGAATCAAAACTAAAATATCTGAAAAACGCTTAAAAAATTACAACATCACCGTGAACAGTATGCAACATTTTTTTCTACAGACGCAATATTTTTTCCTACTGATGCAACATTTCTTTATACGGGGCGCAACATCTCAAAGAACAGTATGTAACATTCTTTTCAACATGACGCAACAATTTTTTTCAACATACCGCAACATCAACATCAGATCAAAAACTGATGGCAACCCGAGAGCACCAACATGTACAGTGGTAGGAGGTGTAGAAATTTCTTCGTCCATCCAGAGGGCGCCGCGAGCACGACGGCGGCGGTGTTGGGCTCCCCTGAAGTCACCTTCCTCTCCAGCCTTCTTCGTCCATTCGGAGGGCGTCGCGAGCTCGATGGCGGCGCTGGGCTCCCCCGCGGCCACCTTCCTCTCCGGAGACAAGAGGAGAGGAGAGGAGATAGGTGGATTTGAATGATGATACTGGGAGTTGTGTCAGTGAAGATTATAGGCTCCGTCTCAGCCTCTCACAAGTGGAATGAAACAAAGACAGACAAACAAAAAAGTTCTAGTGAAATAGATGGGTGGAGGAGGATGTGAAAAGTAGCGGTGGTGGGTGGCGCTAATAAATATGCATACGGGCGGAACGGATGTAAGACTCAAAGCATTTCCCATAGTTTAATACTAAACCTTGATACGGAGAAGAGAGTGGTCGGTTGGGATTTTATAAATAATCATTCTAATGATTTAATACTAAAGCTTGATATTACAGGATCCCACAGTAATTTAATTATTGCATGGATCTCTCGCAAATTAGTACTACATGGCCCTACAAATTTGGTATCAAGCTCCCTAATGCATAAAGAGTTGATACTAAAATCTTAGTTTCTTAAAAAGGTTTAATACTTGCGTGAGTATCAAGCTTTTTTCTCTCTTCCCACCCTCTCTTTCATCTTACCCGAAAAACTGACATGATATAGGCTAATTATAAAGTAAAATTGCTTGTTAGGAGTGCCTTGAATGACATCATGCAACCATATTTAATAGGGCCATTTTTTAAAGTAGAAAGTAGGCACACACTCAACATACACCACCCACCCACTCACACGCACAAAATGCAATTATTGCGTGTATTAATGCAGTACAAAAATGTCCCTGATTGATTAGATCTACATGCCTGTAAACTTTATAGACTATATGGTGGTTGTAGATGATTTTGTCGTAGAAGAACTTACGATTATAAGGTGATCGTAGTAAGACTTACGATTGATAGGTGGTCGTAGAAAAACTTACGATCATGTAAGATGGTTGTAGAAAAGCTTACGACCACTAAGCGTGTATGATCTACCGTATTGTTAATATTGAGGGTACCTTTGAAGGTTGTCAAGAGTAATGTTCATCTATAATACTACGTATGAATAACTTAATTAATTAAAAATTATTAAATCCTCGTTAAAAACTATTAAGGAGCCATGCATTATGTAGGTATAGTACATAACTATCCTATGTATGTATGCGACATGCACTGACCTGAACTCACAACTAAAAACTCGATCCAAATGAAGTACAGTCACTCGGTGCCTAAACGTTGTTGCATGCGCTAAACCCAGTCACAGTGAAGATGCTTTTATATAGATGCTTAAGAAAATATAGCCACCAAATCATCGATTTTTCCCTCTAAATAGCACTATTTGAAACATCATTAGCAAAAATAACACTTTCACAACCGTAATTGCAAAAATAATCCAACCATGGGATGGACAAGCCTCGTGCCGACACGTGACGTCTCGTCCATCCGACCACGGGACGAACAAACCACAGACCGATACATAGCGCCCGTCCTTTCCTTTCACAAGACGGACAAGCCTCGGGCCGACACGTGGCGCCGTGTTCGTCCGGTCACGGAACGGACAAGCTACGGACTAGACGGACGAAGTGTCATATGTCAGCCCATGGCTTATCCGTCCCATGGTCATACGGATGAGAAAGCTATTTTTATAATTGCGTAAGTGAGAACGCCATTTCTAAGTAAAAACAAGTCCTAGATTAGTATGAGTATTTCGGAACATGGTATCATTGGAAAAGTTGATACACGGTCAAAATAATCATAACGTGAATGAAAACATTAGAGTTATTGGTAAATGGAAAACTTCTGAACAAGTAAGTTTGGATTAACTAACTAGTCTAATCTGGTGTGCATGCTTGTGAGATTGGTGGAAGACATAATTCCGTAGATAATCGACATCATCTCGGACCGCCAAGAAACCATAAACACTCACTGGCCGATCGTGCAAGAAATCACCGGCAAATCTCAATGAAATGATCTGTAAAAGCTCTGTCGCTTCATACTCGTGTGCGCCAGGCTCTGTAAAGCGTTTGCTATTCACAGAAGCTGAGAGTATCAAAAAAGAATCATATTCATGAGGATCAAATTAATTAAGAGATGGTTCGTAAAAAAGAACAATGGTATGCAGCATTACTTGGATTAGTGTTGCTCATATGATACATATGAGCAGGAGATCGACGTAGAAAAATTTCTCCTCGTCAGGGAGTGTAGCATTCACCTCTTCAATTTTTGCATAGCAATCATCCCTATGCTCTGCGTATTTGGCTTCATTTTCTGTATCAAGTTCCGAGGGAGGAAGAAAACTCCAATCATGCACAATAGGTATAAAAAGAAGATATACAAGAAATCAAGGTTGTCAGCATGGCAATCCGTACCATAGGGTCTTGTGGGACTATATTCCAATCCCGATCCTACATACAATCTAAATTAGGGAGTGAAGCTTAGTGGCCCCGATCTTACAGTCCTGCAGATTCCCATTAGATATGTATCGTGGCATGAGCCTACTACGATCCTATGGCTCCGATCATGTAAACACAAAAAAAAAGATCCTAACTAGGATTATGATTCTGACAACCTTGCAAGAAATATAATTATCTACTGATTTTACATGCGAATCATGTATCTACTCTTCATTTTCCAATGATGCTTGTACAAAGTTTATACTGTGACAAGTCAAAAAAGACTTGCTTTTGCCTAAAGAAGACAGTTACCATGTTAATCACGTATCTATTGCTTATTCTCCTATGCGGATTGTACATAGTTTATACTGTAAGAAAAAGAAGATTTTTTAAGAACCAAAGGGGCAGTGTGTCAAAAAAAAGTTTTTCTTTTTCGTTTTAGAACCAAAGGGTATTAGCCATCAGGGCAGAGTGACAAAAAGATTGGCTCCAGTATGCCTAATTCAGGATTTCCCCGTGCTGGCATAAGTGGCAACAATAGCATGTAAAATTCGGACCAATGGTATAGTTGTGAGATAATCATGACAGTAAGATGGAAACTTGTGGGATAATCATGGCATTAAGGGAAAAGGTGTGAATTAAGCGGCTGAACTAACCATCATCCTCCTACGAGTCGCACAGGCCGGCGGCGAGGTCCATGACGGAGGGGTCGGCGTGGACTACCGGTGGGACACGCTCCAGCGTGTCAAAATCGCAGTCGTGGCGAGGCCTCCCTGCCCGTAATCTGAAGGGGTTGGAATTGAAGGCGCTTCGATTGAGGACAGGGTAGGGTTTCCCCGTAGTGCGGCTCCTCCTTCCGGCTCCCGTCGCGCGTCGCATGGCTCCTCCCCGGCTCTCCATTGCCGTCATGCCTCCAACCCTCTCCGTTGCAGTGCCTTGTCCGGTCGCCCCCTAGGCCAGCTGCCTCCCTCTGGCTCGCCACCCTCTCGCCCTCTCTACTCTAGTGTGCAGTTGAGCACTCAGCACTTCGGCAGTACGAAGTGCAGTGCTAGACTGATAGCCCAGTATTTAGTAGTAGTAGTGGCAGTGCGAAGTGCTAGTAGGCAATATCAATTACTGTTTACTTGTTTAGTATTCAATTGTGATGTACTAGTATTTACTGTTTAGTAGGCAATTAGGTAGCAATTATGATTGTAAGTTTGTAACAATTGTTTATCAAAGCTCATGAAATGTAGGAATTAGGATTTCATCGGTTGCGTCAGCCATGGTGGAGGTGACTACCGATAGGCTTAAGAGGAAATCCGAGGATAAAGTAAAATGCAAATTGTGCAACAAAATTATTTCCGGAGAAGTGTATAGGATAAAGCAACATGTTGCTCACATTAGAGGCAATGCTGCTAAGTACCCGTTATCCACAAAGGAAGATCAAGATAAGTGCATCAAATTAATCGAGGAGGCACAACTTAGGAAAAAGGTTAGGAAATATAAAGAACAAAAAGTTAGAAATGAAGTTACCATTGATGAGGATGTCACCGATGATGGTGATGAAGATCTTGAACTTGAAGATGTAGGATGCTCAACACGTCGGAAGTTGGGGCTCATGGATAAGTTTGCAATGCCTATTGATCCTAGTACATTGAGCTCCAAAGAACTAAGTCAACAAGCAATTAGTGCCAACATTTGGAAAGAAAGACTCCATAAAGTGAGACAATTAATATGTTGCTAGGTGGATTTATGAATAAGATAATAACATGCAACTCCTCTAATGTAAACTAATATGTGAATGACATCCTGACATTGTTTACTAACATAAGTAATATTGTATATTGCATGTTTCAAGTGTACCTTTAACTCTATTAACAACGATGTCTTTGCACAAATGTGTGAAGCCATTGGCCGCTTTGGGCCTGGCTTTATTCACCATTCTCAACATAATGTGTAGGAGTTGTTGTTGTTTGAGGAAGTGGATAGAACCAAGGGGTTGTTGAAGGACCATGAAGAAGAACGAGCCAAGACCGGATGCTCTATTATGACTGATGCATGGACTGATCAGAAAAGGAGGAGCATCATGAACATGTGTATGCATTGTAGTCTGGGGTCATGTTTCCTATAATCAAAGGAGGTATATGAGGAGTCACACACCAGAGAGCTCAACTTTCAATATGTGGATTCTTGCATTGAAAAAATAGGTGCAGCCCATGTTGTCCAAGTTATCACTGATAATGCTTCAAACAACATGACGATGAAGGCATTATTCAAGGACAAAAGGCCTAGTATATTTTGGACCTCATGTGCAACCCACACTATCACGTTGATGCTACAAGGAATTGGGAGCATTGTAAGGTTCAAGAAGACACCTGATCAAGCCAAATTACTAACCATTTTTATCTACTCGCACCATAAGACATTAGCCTTGATGAGAAAATTTACAAAGAAGAGGGATATAATAAGGCATGGGGTGACTAGGGTTCCTTCATCTTTTCTCACTTTGCAAAGCTTGATTGATAAGAAATTCCAATTAAGGTCGATGACGCTTAGCCAAGAATGGAAAAATTGCATCTATTGTAAAAAAAAAAGGCAAAGGTAAAGCATCCACGGCTATATTGGTAAGTAGAGCCTTTTAGAATGGTGTTTCTCTTTGCTTGAGGGTATTTGAGCCATTGGTAAAGGTTTTTCGAATGGTTGATGTGGATGTCAAGCTTTCTATGGCTTTTCTTTATGGAGAAATTCAAAAGGGAAAGAAAGAAATCATAGAGGTCATGAACAATATGGAGAACAGCTACAACCCCATCATAGATATTATTGACAAGAAAATAAAGGATATGCTTGATTCTCCATTGCACTTGACGACATACTCCTTTAAATCCGTATTATAGTTATTGTGATGGCTCTATTTTTTGGATGATGTTGCCATGGATGGGGTATTCACTTGTGTGGAGATTTTTGACCATGATGATGACGACAAGCAAAGTCAATTGCTAAATGTGGAGTTGGGTATATTCAAAGATCAAGAAGACCATTTTGGAAAAGTGGCAGCAAAGGCCAACTGCAAAGACTTTGAATTTAATCTAGATTTAATAATTAATAGCCAATTTAAATACATGTGTGATTGTAAATTTGTCATATACTAATTATTTTCTTGTTCCTAATATGCACCTAAATGGTGGTCTACTAATGGATGTTGTAGGACCGTAAAGGCGACTACGGGGGTGAATAGACGCTTTCTCAACTTTCTCGCCTAAATCAAATTCAACACGAACTTAACTCCTTTAGCTATAAAAGCTAAGAAGATCAGTAAGCGCACAGTGGAAGCCTTGTGCTGAATTCGATAACCCCCTCAACCACACGACACAAAAATGGAGAAAAGAACTCACTAGTCGATTCGACCTTGGCGGTCGAGCCATTGAGACAAAGTGATCGGACCGGCGATGCAATGAGCGGTCGGACCGGCTACTAACTGGCGGTCGGACCGTTGGATATCGGTTCGACCCGGCAGTACTGAGCGGTCTGAAACGCGGGCGGTCGGACCGCCGTTATAAAACCGGTCTGACCGATTTGGTCTAGAACCGAAAAACCAAGCCCAAATCCAAAACGAAATTTGATCCAACTTTTGATTCAACCAATGAAACTTGATCAAATTTCGAGCACACCTCCCTCATGATATTCGAGAGCTATTTCTAGCGACGATCCTTCAGATCCACTTCGTAGAAACGATCTCTCAAGGTTTTACCAAAGAAGTGCACAAACCCTAGAAATATGAAAAACTTTGATTCAAAACTTGCTTGTGGGGGTTGAAGGTCTAGATGATTCTAGGAGTATTCCCACACATCAAAGCAAGAGAAAATAGGTCAAGAGACCAAGCTTAACCACTTGAATCAAGGAAGCACCAAATTCATCCAAAAGAGAGAAGAACACAAAGGGAGACAAATGATCTCTCAAGCAAGCATCACAAGATTGATTGATCACACTAGATGCTTACAAAGCCTCCCCCACAAGGAGGACAAGAGCTCACACAAGGAGCACACACACAATCTCCAAACCCTAGTTTCTCCTCTCCTCTCCTCCAAACCCTAGAAAAGGATGAAGAAGGTCAAATGAGTGCTTAGGGAGTTTTTCCTCTCCCCTTTCTATTTATAGGAGAGGCCTAGGATTTCACATTTGGGACCCATTCACACATGGGACCCCACACACATAACTATTGAAGCAATCTCCTGCTTCACCTCGTGTAGGTTGATCAGTGGCTCTCATCACGTCGCCAAGTCTCTCATGTCCAATCCCATCGGAACCTCCCAGAGACTTGCACCGACTTCCACACACTGATCCAACCAGCTGCACCGAACTACCCGTTCGATCCATCTTGCCCATTCTGCACCATGCTTGAGTCACACGACCTCACCCGGCATCCATGATCGTTCTGGACCTCAGCTCTCCAAGCGTAGTCCCGATCCACCTCACCGTTGACGTCGTTGACCTGCAAGCCACCTGCACAGCAATAGACAAACAAATCATTTCCGGGAACAAGTTCTTCACAACTTGACCCACGTTAGTTCCACAATGCAATATGCAACAATAAAGCATTGAAGTTCATACAATAAACACATTCAAATCAACTCAATGCCAACTTGGCTACCCTCCAAGTCATCGGCGGTCTGACCGCCCCACAAGGTCGGTCTGACCGATTTCAGGCCGGTCGGACCGATCCCACAACGGCGGTCGGACCGCCCGAAAAGACTTAGCCAAATTTTAGCTCGAAATTCTGAAACCTTCTGGAAATTTCAACTGAATAGAACTTTTGATTGGGAGCTCCAAAAATGATGTGACCACATCCAGGAGACTCCCCTCACTTGCCTACACAACCTATTTTTGGCTCAGCTCCAAAAACCACTTTTCTTTTTGGCAGTCGGACCGGCAAGCACTGCCGGTCAGACCTTCCCACTGGCCGGTCGGACCGACGACTGGCGGTCGGACCGCCGTGACTCGACAAACTACGGAGCAAACCCGAAAACGCGACAAATTACAAACCAACAAAGCCATTGCCAATTGACTCATCATCCTGAGATCGTGCACATATCCTCACGATATCCACAGATGTAAAGTTCCCGTGTTACAAAAAATGGTCATGAGGATCCTCACATTGGCATCTAGTTCATTCGGTTGTGAAAGAAATTAGAGCACTTTTAAAGGGTTTAGTCTCTAAACTTCTCTAAAGAGTAAAGAGTCAAATCTCAATTCTCAATCTCAACATTAGTACATTTTATTTAGCTAACTATACTCCACTTTGCAATTCGTAGATACATACAAAGAAAAGAAATAAACTAGATGTCATCCGCCTTAACCATCTAGTCTATGTTCAATGCAATGCCAAATTGAGAAACAAAAAAGAGAAGAGAGAGAAGAAGAAGAACATAGATCTCATTATAGGTTCCGAAGCTAATGAAGCTCAAGGGTAGTTAATTGAAGGCGGAGATGATGATCAAGATGTTGAGCTTGCTACGAGGCTCACATGGAAGGTAATTGAAAAAGCATGTGGGGCTAATTAGGTCTTAGAACTTCATAAGAGCACAAGAGTGAGATAACATCATGAAGAAGATTTCAAATCCGATACCAAAGAAGAGGAAGAGGTCAATAAGGAGGAGTAAATTGAGTATGAGTCCGACTGAACACGCTGTAGGGGTATTTCGTGTCCCTTGGGTCGTTCCATGGGCACTAGGGAGCATTTCAAACCCTAAGCTCCATGACATACTTTCTAAAAAAAGTCATCCAATTCGCTCACAAAAAGTGAACAGTGACCAGTGTAGATGTATGGTATGACAAACAAAGCTCAATACCAATGTAATGCAGTACAGTTGAAATGCAGAGTGGTCTGAAATGTAAAGGCATAATTTGCACAAACCGTGCCTGACCAGTGACCAGTGCAGATTGCATGATATTGTAGCTAGATACAGCAAATAGACCCCTTTTCACGGCTACCAGTTAAGCACACCAAAAGCCCACTATAACCCATCTAAATTAACAAATCAATGACCATTTGGTCCATACACTACTATCCAAAATCACAGATCTAATTACGATAAACAACATAACAAGCAACCATGAAGCTCGCATATGTAGATCAACACACCGGAACAAGTCAATCAAAGCACACTCCCTAGCCTCCTAACTCTTAAACCACCTAACTAATCAGTAGATCCAAACCAAACCCATCTCGCATCTAAACACAAACCAATGAAGCACACGAGTTCAAAGTAAGGCGCGAACGATACCATGTAGTCGGTGGTGATGAAGCGGCCGTTGACGGGAATGAGCTCGACGTCGTCGCTATAGAGGTCCACCCTAGCCATGATCCTCCCGAATCCTGCAACCCACCACCAAAAAGCCCATCACAAACCACTCGAATAACCCAAACAGACTTGGTTTTAAAGTCCGCACTCCTCACAAAACTGCAATCAATACGGAAGAACGAGGTACCTACCGAGGGTGCGGAGGTCGTACAAGTGTAGGTGTATGGCGGCCTCCTATTGGGCGACGGCGCGTGCGGTCCCGTGAGCGTTCTTCTACGCGCTGTGCGGAGGCACGTGGCCAGCGACGAAGAGCGCCCCTATCTCCTCCCGCGTCGTCCTGTTCCCTTTCTTCCGTGAGAGGACATGAGGGAAAAGGGGAAGAAGGTATCCTAGGGTTCGAGCGTGCGACAACTCAGGAGCGGTGATGACAACGTGGAAGGCGGGGAGGAGGGAGCTGCGGCGGAAGAGGAGGCGGGGAGAAGGGAGCGGTGGCGGCGGCGACGGCGGGAGAGGGGACAGGGAGGAAGCGGGCACGAGGGGGGAGGGGGGAGGAAGGAGAATAAAGAAAGAGAAGACGGGCCCTTTTATATAGAAGAATTGCTAATCCTTGTGGAACCGAGTGGTTGCTACTTGCTTCTCCGTTCCACGCCGGCCTCCGCTTTACATCTCGAGCTTGTATCAGACGTGTAGATCAAGGACCGGTCCTTGTTGTTTTCCGTATTGAGATATTTATGTCGACGAAAGGGGAATAATATTACAAGTAGATGTTTTATGGATGTTTCTGCTCAGCTTCCCGGGAGACATGCAGATATCGAGCAGGTAGTTATCTTATCGAGTTTTTTTTCGAAATTGTAATATCAATTTATTTATAGTTTATAAGTATTTTTAGAACCAAGCTAAAAGGCCGAGTCAGAGTGAAATTTAATTACATTCAAAATCAACTTATTTTAATATTTAACAAATTTATAAGTGCAATTAAAACTATCTTGAATCGACTGAGCCAACCCCACTAACAGCTTTTTTTTTTCTCTTTCTCTCACCCCTATCTGCGCTGCACTGCACTGCACTGCACGAGAGCACGAGAGCTGTACTGTTGTAGTCTGAAGAAATCGACATGGCGACCTGGGTGCTAACTGACAACAAACGTTTGCAAGGGGAGAGAAAAAACAAAGCTGCTTTCATGAGGTGATCGACACCCTGAGCTTTGGGCGCACAGCCACCCGCTGCCTCTGTCGCTGGCATCGAGAACTCGAGATCGTGGGCCCGGCCCAACTTTCCCAGTCATTGCATTTCATGGCTGAGTCCAAAAGTACCCAGCTGCTCTCTTGCTCGTTTTTCCTCTCTCTTTTTTTCTCGCATTTGATGATCCATTCCAGCGTGCGTGAGTCGGCAAGGATGCGGTCTATTTATCCATGCTTAAACATGCCTTTGTCTGCAGTTTTTACTCGATCACTTGGAGGCTTTCCGCTCAGTTACTCGTTGCTTTTCACGTTTAAGAGTATGTAATGTGCAGGTGCTTAATTAGATAGGTGCTTAGTAAAGAAAAATGATTCTCTTTGCCACGTTAGGATAGATAATGTGTTTATTTTATAGTATCGGTGCTTAATTAGACACCGATGTTTATATATATAAATATAAATAATACAATAGTCTAAACAGCTACGAAAGAGATGATTGTAGCGGAGTAAATAATTTTTATATAGATGCTTAATAATGATATAACTATTTTTAAAAAATACTTATATATAAGCATCACGTGCTGTACACGCTCTTTCACATTTCTTTGGGGAAAAATCTCACAGTTGGCTTGAAAGCTAAAGCCTCCGCCTGTACAAGTAAAATATGGGTGATAAAACAAACAAATGAACTAGCCGCAGGCAGGTAGAATCAAACTTATCAGCTGTAGATTTGCATGCCTATCCACCTTTAACCAATTCTCTTGTCTCTTCTTGACGGCCTACTGTAGATTTACATGCCGTGCACTGAGAGAGAGAGAGAGAGAGGTTTGATATTTGAGCAAAAATGCAGGAGGGAAGTTTCTGATGCCTTGTCTGTTGGTCCCCTCTCGTTTCTCTGCAACACAGCCGCATGAAGCGCAGCAACAGCCTTCAACTCTGCATTGATCTCCTCTTTTGCTCGATCAGAGCTCAGGCCACGGAGAATCGCCTAATTGCATTTCTTAATTCGGCGCTGCTACGTGTACGACGATTAATGTACGATGACTCCCATCTCACGCGAGTCTCTGAATGCCACACTTGGTCTTCTTCAGCGAGCCATCATCTTCCAACATGAACATCAGGCACCGCCCAGATGCACCTCGTCCATCCAAATCCAGAGCCGTATGATGGCATCGGAGCAGGCGTGGCCGCACATCAACAAGTCACAAGTGCATCACCGGGGTGTACTCCTCGCTCTCGGTCCCTGTGATGGCCGGGTTGTTCCACTGTGGCAGCAGCACGCATGAGCACTCTGAGGCGGTGCTGCGAGGTGGCCACTAAGCTTTACCGGAGAAACAATTGCGCAGAAACGGTGGGGCTGCCATAGACATGGTGGTCGGCCTCCTTCCAGCCTACCGTGCTAGGCAACCAGTAATTGTGCAATGCGCAAGTGTGCATTCATTTAGTCATGGAAACAAGGCCGAAGGGAGTTGCATGGCGCCGCTTGAGGAAGAAAAGGAGCGGTGGGACCCAATGACCTGACTCAGTGAAGAATCTAGATCCATTACGATGAGTTAACGAAGTATTTTAGTGATTAATGATAAATTCATACGTGAGACTAACACTTTCATTGATATACCTATCATGTATTCTTATTTGGATGAAAATGTGAAAATCATAAGGTATGCATTTGACATCATATTTTTATATCTTGTTGCATTCCTCGGATCCAAAATATAGATTGAACTTACTAAAAGTTTAACTTGAATCTGTGCATATGTTTTTATTACACATTCGTGTATGCACACATTTAGGGAGTTCACTCTATGTTTTATGGTTTCATTAGCATTGATTCGTATTCTTTTATCCACATATATTGAGGATCTTTACTTTGAAATATATCTTTGAGTATATATGAAACTTGTGTTGTTCATAAATACTCATATTGCTCTATATTTAATTATTTGCAATTGAGGTGGTTGTCAACAATTACCAAAGAGGGAAAGATTAAAGTATCTTGACCCACCATTATGAGTTAATGGTATATTTTGATAATTAATGACAATCACGGTGTGGGACTAACATTTTCCATGAAGTTAGGTAAAATAGGTTATATTCCATGATGATGGAGACTTTGGATAGTATCGTGAGTTGATCGTCATCAAGTCAAAATTCAATAAGACAATTGCATCATGTGTTGATGCACATCAAGATCCAGAAGAGGAGATGAACACGAGTTGATTATCAAATCAAGAGAAGATCCATCATGTGTTGATGGAGATCAAGTGAAGGATGCATCTTGGGTGGATGCATATCAAGACAATGATCCGGACTTGAAGTGAAGATGTGCGTCATCGAGCTTCACGTGAATGTGCAAGGCAAAGGTAAGACTAGCTAGAGCTAAGGATGTGTTCCTAGTCTTTTATCGGTGTCAGTGTTTGGTTGGGAGACCGGATTGCTAGCATAGGTTGTCGTACTATTAAGGGGGGTCTTGACTAGTAGCTTGAGTGTGTTATGTGTTGATAGCTCGTCTTGCTTGCTCTAGCTCTCATTAGCATGTTGCCAATATTTGGAATGTGTTTAGCAAATAGTCGAGTCTCATGCATAATCCATGTAGCATGTGACTTTAGTTTGCAAATGGTTTAAGTCCATGTACCAAATTCCTTGTGGCATTGATTGTAAAAGTCGGTAAATGTGTTTTGCAACTTGTTGAGAATTCTTCTTTCATCTCTTGTGTGCATCTTGCGTCAATTGGTAAATGTATTTTGCAAATAGAGTTGAAGCAGAGTGCAATATCTATTTTCAACCTTAACGAGGATTAAAACCCCTATGTATTACTTTAATACATAAAGAGAGACCATACGCCTTTGTGGTCGTAACCCCTAAGACTAACGACCTCACTGGTCGTTAGGATTCTAGAGGTTACATAATAAATACTCTGGTCGGATGAGGTCCCGTACGTAGTCCCCGACCAGTTAATTGCTCGTAAAGCTATGAACTGATATATGGATCCAAATCCAGATATATCCTTTACCATGTCTTGAGTGGAACACGTGTTGTATACTTCATACCACGCGGCGTCACATAATCCTAAGACACTGACTAATTGTTGAATGTCCCACCGACATTTAACCGCACAACAGTTGATACTTTAATCAACTGCCACCTCTCTCCGACTAGACACAACGCTTCGCATAGGCGTCTTCTCCATAAACAATTATCACCTCTTCGGAAGCTATTTAAAGATGGAGCATGAAAGGATCAAGTGGCTGACCGGCCAAATTCAAATGATAACATTAAGTAGTAGCGGAAGAAATGTAAATAAACCAAAAGTCCAATATGGTGTGCCCCATAACCCATGGCAATCGACTAGGAGTTAAATAATAATACTACTTGTCAGCGTCGTCTAAATCATCACTGACAAGCTCATCGGGTTCGAAGTCTTCCTCACCTGAAACCAGTAGACAAAATGGCTGAGTACAAAGGTACTCGCAAGTCTTATACAAAGGAAAAATTAGTTATGCATATTGACAATCAAAGGATAGCATTAGTGGCTCCAGTTTTGTATAAAACACAATAACTTACATTCCTAGACCTTGTAGTTTTCGAAAGCCAATTTGCAAATCATTTCTTCCAAAATGGATTTCACAAGACATATGTAATGGTATAGGTCAACAATATTAAAGTGGCTGTCCACTTTGATAAACTAATATGCATGAACATCCTATTCATGCCTGTAACCAAGTTATAACCATGTTAACCTTTAATTTCAAGTCTAACGATGATGCATACCAAACCAAGTGTTGTCCATAACCGTGGACACGGCTATTTGAATAGATTATCTCTGCAGAGGTGTACTAATTTACCCACACGACTAGACTAGCCCGTAAGCCTCCGGATGCCTCCGAAAAATGACACACTTCCTTAAATATGCCGGCCGGGGAGAATCGAGATATGGTCATTTTTAGCAAGGAAACCCTATTGAGATAAGTCCGCCTTATGAATTGTTCCCATACTTAGTATAAGCTATGGATAGTAATTGCTAAGCAGGCTCACAAGTTGTATTGGAAATACCAATGCAATGTAAATAACGAAAAATGGTGCTCCCATGCACACTATAGAAAATTACATCGGTTCCTACGGACAAATGATCAAACACAAGTGCCCTTACACCACCTTGGGACTTAACACAATAAAGCCTTCCCCTTACTTAACAGTACGGTACCCATATCCCGCATGTGATAGCATAATCGGCATTTGGAATGAAAGCCTATGGCTCGGTCCTTAACGGTCCGGACATGACAACCACAAACCCGAGTCTCGTGCATAACAGTACCACAATACAACCACTTGTCCATATCAAAACCATTTAAAAATAGCAAGTTTTTGACTCAACAACCAGATATAACAATCTTGATAAAATGGAAAATAAGAATTGTTATGTGTCTCCCACAATTGACGAGCTAATCCGGTCAATTAACATATTGCGTTTTCTAGACCCACAATGGCTAAGCATTCAACACATAACCTTCACATCATCACAAGCATCTATCTTAAGCATAATTATAAGGGAATAATCAAGGATAACTAGCAAGTGTAGCACATAGCTAACTACTCACAACATAATGATATACCGAAAATAGCATGCAAGCAATATCATTGCATTTCAAACACTAGTGTATTAAAACTAGGATCAATATGATGCAAAAAGAAAGTTCAAATGATGTTTGCATTGCTGGAAGTTCAATTTTTCACTCTTGGTGGCGTACAAGTCTACGTTGATCGCTTTGGGTTCTATAGAATAAAAATACCGATAAACACCAAGAAATACCAAAAAAATAAAATTTCCCAAAAATACTTGATTTTTCTACAATGGCTAGTTCATGATTTTAGATAAATTTATGTGAAATAATTATTCCAATTGGATTTAGTAAGTGAGAGTTATAGTAGTTTGAATTTCAGACTTCTAGAAAATACAATTTGTTACTCTTCATTCAATTTAATTAGTTGGTCAAAAATTTTAGAGTAGTGGGGAGATAAAGGATTACACAGGGAAAAATAGGATAATATTATAAGCACAAATTAACTTGGTTCATATCATTTGGAGTTTTTATGAATTAGTTATGATTTTTCAAAGTTATCATCATTTTTCTATTGTAAAAATAATAGAATTATAGATCATTTTACAAAACTATGTCATCTGCTATAGAGACATGTTTAAAACCTATTTTGAAATAAATTTCATCAAAAATTAAAATTATCAGCACTTGTTTCATTAATTTGGAGTTAAGATAAGTTATTTATGCATTTTTAAGTTATTCAAATTTGCAGTGTGAAAATAAAATGTATTTCGAATTTTCTTATTCATTTATTACTTTTCTCACCGAGAGCTATGCTAGCCCTAGTCGCTGATGGGTGGGGTCTGATGAATAGTGTATTTTTCATTTTCACATCAGATTTTAATATACATTGACAGGTGGGGCCCGCATGTCATAGAGACAGTTCACAGCACAGTGCATGGACCGCGAGTCCACGGGCCGGTCCACCGGTCCATGACTGTGCACTTAAACCCGTGGGACCCACATGTCACTCTCTCACTCAAATCGTTATTTAAACAATGATTTATATTCCTGGCCCCACATGTAAGCGAGTCACTCAATCCTTAAGATAACCATTAAATATAGTAAGCAATGATTAGCCATTAATGACCGGATCAACGCCCTAATGAAGTCGCTACAGTATTATCGATAATCCGACAATACCTGAGTTGTGCTCGCCGGCGCATTGTCGGCGATTCCACCACATCGGCGCCGGCCAAGGGCAGGGATAGAACCGCAATAGTGCTGCGCACACTTGGGTGGTGGTGGCGACCTCAACGGCGGCCGGTAGCGGCGGCGCACCGAAGATAAGCGTCGGCACCCATACGGCAAACGTGCATGCAGCAAATGAGCTCCACAGCGTCCAAGATAGCGGGTGCCCGAACATCTAGGGACTATAAGGAGGCTACCTGAAGTTGAATGGGTGCTCAAGAAGCTTGGAGCTGCTCGACATCGACAATGTCCACGACGGCGGTGCAGTTCAACGAGGAGGAAGACCCTGAGCAAAACAAAGAGAAGTGGGTGGTCGGAGCGGCTTAAGGATCATATGAAGATGCTATAGGAGCAAGGAATCGACAAACTCATTACCGGACCAAGGTGGGAGACGAAGGGTCGGTTCTTCGGCTGAAATGGGCAAAACTTTGAATTTATGAAATCCTGTCATACATTGTCAACATTTGTTGAGGGGAACTTTTAATTATGCTCAAAGACACAAAGTGACGTGCAAGATTGACCAAAAACCTCACCGGAGACGAAGAAGGCACGGTGATGTCACTCGGGTGCACGCTGTGGAAACAGCTGAGAACACGAGGGTGGACTGGAATCTACAAGCCGATTCAAGCTTGCGCATTAGCAAAAATGGACATGGTAATGATCATAGAGCAGGGAGGAACCATCGGATTGAAGCTTACCCGAGAAGGCTGCACAGAAGAGAACCTTTTCTTCCTCAGCCACCGAGAGGAAGAATGGTGAAAAGAGATAGCAAGGAGGGGGTATTATGCCCGGGGAGATGACGGAGTGGAGGCGGCGTGAAGTGGAGAAGCTCTAGGAGTGGTCAACAGCCGCGGTGGATTAACGTCGTCACTGGCACATGGAAGGAATCGTCGGCCGCGTGGAGCTCGCCTTCTGCGCGTCGCAGCTGGAGGTGGGAGACGAAGCTGACGCGTGGGCCCAGCATGTTAGTCGCACACACACGCGTGCGCGCGCCGACGGTGGTTCGATCGGTACAACTAGGTGAAGCAATCAAATCGCTTGGTTCGGTCGAGGTTGGGTCTGAGTCAGTCCATCAGTACGTGGCTCGGGTCGGGGTTCAAGCCTAAGGAATAGTAGATGGTTTGACTGAATTTTAATGTTATTGATTCAAGTTTGACCGAGCTAAAAAATATAGCAAAAAAATCCTAAAAATCTGAAATAAAATAGAGGGGTTCCTGGGGTGACCTAGTTCTCAAATAAAATTTTAAACATCACTATTCATATTCAAATTCATATTTTAAATTCAAACCCAAAGTAGTTTATTGAATTAAGTTTGAATTTTAAGAGGGTTGAAAATATTCCCAAAAATTTGGGAAAAAATTATATTAATTCATGATAATTAATATTGTATTTGAATAAATTATTTCTAGAAGACGTTCATATGTGTTTATTACTAATTTCTTTTGGGAGTTTAGTTTGAAGTGTATGTTTAACAATTGTTTGAGATTTTTCAACTACAATACTTTATGCAAATATTTTAAAACATGATGCATGTTGATGAGATGCATACTAATTATCATTAATTAATTTGGAGATGTGACAGTCGTTATATTGGTGTTATCTCTACCACCATCATGAGAGCAATTGGTTATGAATATTCTCATCGGTAAAAGCATTATCAACTTCAATGAGGCTGTGACTTGTCTATTGGAGGCAGATTACTTGAAAAGTCATCCAATTCTTCATCCTCAAGTGATCAAACATTGGATGTCGTAGGTGCTACAGGCAAAAGCAAAAGTCATTGGAAGAAGAAGGGCAAGAGCAAGGGCACACGTGTATACTATCTATGTGATGAGAAAGATCATATGATAAAAGATTGTCTAACTTTAAAGCAAATAAGGGGTGCATGCTCAGTGGCGGTAGCGAAAGATGATCAGATGTACTAGTTTTCAGTCAATCGGGTATTTATCATGGATGGATATTAGATTCAGGTTGTTGCTTCCATACATGTTCGACAATGAAGAAGTTTGAAGAAAGATTACTACGTCCGACGCATGGAACTGTTCACATATCTAATTGCAAGAAGTATGCAATTACTGAGGTGGGAATGGTTATATTGGGGGTGTATGATAGAGCACATCTCACATTGATGGTAGTTCGGTATGTTCCCTGCTTAAAGAAGAATATAATATATGCGAGATTGCTTGAACTCGAAGATTGTGAGGTATCACTTCGAGGTGGAGTCATGTGAGTTATTTCCAAAGGGTGGGTAATCATGAAAAGTATCTGTAACACTAGAGGATACCGATGAAAGGGTAATCACAAGGGAAAAGCAAAATGGGATAAAAATTATGATCAAGAGAAGGAAACCGTGTCATCAACGATAAGTATTGAGATCTCATATGCAGTTATGTGCAGAGCTACAAAGATAGTTACAAAATCTAGTAGGCGCAGAGACGAATGTATGAGCTATTGGAAGAAGGAAGATGTGGTGTGACTAACCACACAGTATCGGCAAGCAGGTGGAGCTCAGAGGCGGTACAAACCTATGGCATAGAGGGTTGTAGGGACAGGAGATGTGGTTAACCAAAACTATACAACAAAGGATCTCTCAAGTGGAGTGTCTGCGCAGGCTAGCCCAGACACCTACACACACTGTAGTGATGTGCATGAACCCTTGTGGTGGGGGACTCCCAAAGGTGGGAGGAAAAAACAAAAAAGGTTGAGCCAACTTGGTGTGAGTTCTTAGAGGACACAGTGACTTCAATAGATACGAGTCTTAGCGAAGATTAGTGGAGATTGTTGAGTAAGGTGACTAATGCCCTAACTTACTAGGACGTAGAGATATGTGTTACAAAGATTCGTATATGAATCCAAATAGAATTAGGGTTCCTCTCTCTCTCTCTCTCAAAGAGAACTAGGATACACTATAAAAACCATTAGGGGTGGTTAGAGAGACTACAAGTTACAAACTAATTCATCCAAAACAAGAGACATATGAGATGATTAGAGACTAGTTATTCTTTAGCACTTGATTCTAGTAAAGGACAAGGATCCAAGGGTGCTAAAAGGTTGTATTCTTTTGAGGTTGTGTTTAAAAATTTGCGGTTGGCTTTGTGAAATTTTCTCTCCTGTCGTGATAATTTTGTTGCCGTTATTTCAATTTTGTCTACAAGATTCATTTACTTCGTTTTTTATACAGTGTACGCTAGTGTCGTATCTCGTAAACTCGGATTCACAACTCGACAGAAATGGAAATTAACCAAACTAACTAAAACCACTTCGATTAGACATATATAGAGCAGCAGCTTAGTGATCTCGACTCCACATAGTTTCGCAAATTACCAGCAAAAGAACAGCGAGAACTAAGCATCAAGAAGACAAGAACCCATTGATGATTGATCGATCTAAGAGCAGAAGCTAAAACCCCACGAGCCCTCGCGCGCAATCGAACTCGATCGATCTCTACAGCCTCAGTGACAGGTCCAGCGGTGCGGTGGTGGTGCAACCACCGCCGGACGACGAGGAGAAGGGCGTCGGGCCCATCGTCGCGAACTCGGCCTCGTCGGGGCCGACGCCGCCCGAGTGGTTTGTGCTCGTCGGGAAGAACTCGATCTCCCTCACCTCCTTCTCCGCCGCCTCCTTCTTCCTCTCCCGTGCCAAGAACCCTTCCCCCTTCTCCTGCATCCATTGCAACACCGTGGTGAGTTGCATACTTACATTTATCAAGCAGATGATTGCAAGTGCCAATGTTGTACGTACGTATGCATGTATGTACCTTACGAGCGGTGGCCATGGCGGCGGCGAGATCGTAGATGGAGTAGTCTGGCATTGTGGTGGTGGTGGCGGCGGCGGCGGCAGGGGTCCGTGCTCCTCTCTCCGTCAAGGCCCTCATCGTCTTTGGAGGCGTACGTCAAGAAGTGCATACGGGATCGCGCGCAAGAATGAAGACAAGATGGAATGAAGACAAGATGAGCACAACCGTATAGCACAAGGAAATTAAGGGGTCAAAGAGAATTCTAGAAGGTTCTAGAAGGTTGGTGGCCTACCCTGGAGCAAAGGTCGCAGCGGTGGCCTGTGTGGAGGCAGGAGGAGGAGGACGACGACACCGGACGCCAGATGGTTCTTTGGCTTGAAGGGTGCTCTGGTGCAAGCGGCGGCAGGTGGGGCTGGTGGCCGGCGCCGGCATTGCCCACCGGGGCAAAGCCCCCCATGCGGCCCCAGCGATCCATGAAGTACTGCTGCTCCGGCACCACGCTCTGGCCGCCGGACGAGGCCGATTGGACGTAGCAGACGGGAGCCGGCGGCGCCGGAGGGGCAGGGGACGGTTGGACTAACAGCGGCGAGATGTAGCGCGCGCCGGTGCCGGCGTCGAAGGCGGAGGCCGGCAGGTGGTGGTGGTGGTGGAGGACAGAGTGGCCCTGGACATTGGCGGCGTCCCCCATGGCGGCCGCGACCACAGCGGCGTTGTGGTCGTGCAGCGGGTCGCCGCCGCAGCGGAGGCGCTCGAGCTCCGCCACGCCGAGGCCGCGCTGCGGCGGCCTCTTGTTCCCGCCCGCCTGCTGCTTCCCGGACCCGGACGACTGCCGACGCAGCCGCGGCGGTGCCACCACCGCCGCGACCTCTGGTGAGGCAAGCGCCGTCTCCGTCGCCGCCGTCGCGGCCAGCGCCGTCTCCGTTTCCCGAGCGCCGAAGCCGGCGATGTCGGAGCCGGCGGCGGCAGACGACGCCTGCGGGGCCCAGAAGAAGTAGGGCGTGGTCGCCATGAGAGGAAGAAGCCAAGAGGTGGTGTGCTAGTAGCTAGCTCTGTTTGTGTGTGGCAATGGCAAGAGGGGTTGTCTGCTCCTGGGGTGCTGCTTTTATAGAGTTCAGTGAAGAAGGTGTGGGATAAGGAGAGCGCATCTCGCCGTGGCCTGTATTTTTGGCAGTATTGGCCGGTTTTGCAATCGGAATCGCGGAAATGACACTCGATGTAAGGTATTTACAACAAAATAACACTCCGTACCGTATACCAAGATGCCAAATTGCTATAAAGATGACACGCCAGAGTACTGCACACACGCCAAGCTCGCACGGCCATCGTGCGCATTCTCTCAGCTCGCGAATAACGATGTTATTAGGAATTTTTAAATATAATAAATAAGTTTTAAAAATTATAAAAATATTTAGGGAGCCTCCTGACACAATGTAATTGTGTAATTTTTCTATAGTTTTATTCATTTTGAAATTTCCTCGAATATCATTTAAGCATATTGTTGGTGAGAATTTATAAATATAGAAAATAAGCTCCAAAAATTATGAATTTTGTTTTGAAGGCTCCATACATAGTGGACTTTATTGTGCAATGTTTCTAAAATTTTATATGTGCTCTGAAATTATCTTAAAAATTTAGATTTTAGGTTTCAGGAATTAGGATTTTATGAATTCCGACACAAAGTACTCCTAACATAATAAGCTTAACCATATCCTAACACATCATTTCAAGACAATATGTGTCGATATTTTTAATGAAATTGTAATATTACTTTTTATACATAAAATTGACAACATTTCATGTGTTACAAGTATTACATAATCACTACTACAGAACATGCTATACTAGACACCCCATCACAGACGGTTCAAAAAGAACCGCTCAGTGATAAATTATCACGCACGGTTCTTCTGCAATCGCTCAGGATATATAGTATATCGCAGCGGTTCGCTTAACAAACCGTCAGGATATTACGCACACGTTCGTTAAACGAACCGCTCGTGATGATATACGACGGTTCGCTTAACGAACCGCTCGTGATAATATTTATCACGCGACGGTTTGTTTAACAAACCGCTCGCGATATTCCTGACGGTTCGTTAAACGAACCGCTCGTGATATAACATATCACGCACGGTTCTTTAAAAGAACCGCTCATGATATCCCCATATCACGACGGTTCTTTTAAAGAACCGTATGTGATATATCGAAGCTTATAAGTAGCGCCCGCGGTCCCCATTTCTATGAAATCCATTTGAACGCCGCCACCCTCCTGCTGCTGCGTCCATTGCCGACAGTCCCATTTCTATTAAATCCATTTGAACCGCCGCCACCCTCCTGCTGCTGCGCCCTCCCCATTTTGAGTCATTATCGTACCTCCTCCTCTCCCATTTTGAGTATTACCCCGCCTCCTCCTCCCCGCCCATTGCGGCACTGATCTGCCGCCTCCTCCCACATTGCGCCACTTTGGAGAGAAGGGTAACGATCGATCAGAACCCTTTATATTTGCTATAGAGTACTCACTAATGTGTTTGGTCATTATAAAGGGTACTTGCGGTTTATTAATATAGAGTACTCACTAATGTGTAGATGGACCAAACTGGATGTACATTGAGAACCGTGTGAGTGAAGAGTATATTAATGGCGTGTTTGCTTTTAGAAGAGCCGCCGAAGCGTGATATGTTGAAGAAGGGATAAAATATATGTACTTGTCCATGCATTGATTACGGTAATATGAAAATGTTTAACAACCCGCGCAGATCGAAGCTCACTTAATCTGAAGAGGTTTCAAAAAGGATATACATGTTGGAGCAATCACGGTGAAGAGCAGATTATACCTGGAAGTCGAGAATGACGACATCACCGAGGAAGTCAACGATATGCGTGGTATGGAATGTGCTTTTGATGAGGATAGATCGCATGATGACAATCGGATCGGATGCTACGCGATGCGAAGGGAACTACGGTGAGAGAGAGTTTTGTAAATTCGAGGGCTTAATGGAGGACTCGAAACCTTTGTTCCTGGCCGCAAGCCGGAATACACAAGGTTGTCAACCGTGCTTGAGCTCGCTGAAATTGAAGGCAAGCAATGGTTGGTCCGACAAGAGTTTTACTGGCGTTGTTAGGTCTCTTAGTGACATCCTTCCGAGGGAAACGTGTTGCCCAAAGACGACCTACCAAGCTAAGAAGGTTCTTTGTCCGTTGGGAATGGAAGTAGAAAGAATACATGCATGTCCGAACGATTGCATCCTCTACCGTAAAGAGTATGCAGACATGCATGCATGTCCGTGTGCGAGCATCCCGATACAAGCGGAAGAATACCGCTAAGGCGAAGCAAGGACCTCTGCTAAGATGTTGTGGTATCTGCCGTGATCCCACGCTTGAAGCGTTTATTTGCGAACCGAAAGGAGGCAAGATTGATGCGTTGGCACTCTGAGGAGCGTAAGAAAGATGGGAAGCTCGGACACCTGCTGATTACATCGGTGGAGAAACTTCGATCGGAGCTTCAAGAGTTCGGTGCGGAACCGAGGAACATAAGGTTAGGGTTGAGTACGGACGGAATGAATCCTTTCGGTAACATGAGCAATGACATAGCACTGCCCGTGAATCTATGTATGTACAACCTTCCTCCTTGGTCATGTATGAAGCGGAAATACATTTTGATGACACTACTTATCCAAGGGCCAAGCAACACGGGAATGATATTGATGTGTACCTAGCACCATTCTTTGGAAGATCTTGTGACTTTGTGGAGCGAAGGGTGCAGGTATGGGATGCGTATAAACGAGAGAACTTCACTTTACGCGCCATGTTGTTCTCGCACCATCAATGATTTTCCCGCCCTTGGTAACCTATCGGGCTTGAGACAAAAGGAGCCAAAGCCTCGTCTCAAGACCGCTTAGATGCTACGGAGAGTGTATGGGTGAACAACTCGCAAGAAATCGTATATATCGCCACCGTAGGTTCCTTCCGAGGAGTCACCCATACCGCAAGATGAAGAAACAATTCGACGGAAATAAGGAAGACGGTTCACTTCAAGGGCTTTTAGTGGGAAAGAGGTCTATGATATGGTTAAGGATATCGATGTTGTGCTTGGGAAGGGACGTAAATTAAGAACCCGTGAGAAGAACATCCGGAAGAAGCGGTCAATTTTTGGGACTTGCCTTATTGGGAGTACTTAGAAGTTCGCCATCGCATCGACGTTATGCACGAGAGAAGAATGTATGTGATAGCTTGATTGGTCTCTTCTGTGAACATTAGTGGCAAAACAAAGGATGGTGTTAACGCGGCGTGACTTGGTCGATATGAACATAAGGACCGAGTTAGCACCGAAAGAGACCGACACAGATTTAACGTACCTTCCCCGACTTGCTACACTGGCCCAAGGCCGAGAGAAATGAATCGTGCGGAGCTTGCACGTGTGAAAGTCCGTCTGGTTACTCCGCTAACATTAAGAAACTTGTTTCTATGCAAGATTTGAAATTAATTGGTATGAAGTCGCATGATTGTCGTGTCTCGATGACACAAATGCTTCTGTTGCAATTAGGAGTATCTTGCCGAACAAGGTCCGAGTGGCAATCTTGAGGTGTGTTATTTCTTCAACTCAATTGCTCGAAGGTCATCGATCCCCAAGGACTAGATGCTCTGCAGCCGAGGTAGTGACGACTACTGTGTCATCTTGAGATGTATTTCCCTCCGTCATTTTTCGATATCATGGTCCATCTCATTGTTCACCTTGTGAAAGAGATAAAGATATGCGACCTGTGTTTCTACGTCATATGTACCCGCTCGAGAGGTACATGGGAATTCTCAAGTCCTACGACGGAATCGATCTCGACCGAGGGCAAGATCATCGAAGGTTATGCAACGGAAGAGGTCATTGAGTTCTGCGTCGACTACATGGCTCAGGTGGATCCGATTGGTGTGCCTCTATCTCGTCATGAGGGGAGACTGGATGGTATCGGGACCATCGGAAGGAAATCAATCACTCCCGATCCGATACGCACGCTCAAGCCCATTTCACGGTCTTGCAACACATGACCCAAGTGTCCCCGTACATCGACGAGCACAAAGACATGGTACGCCAACAGAATCCAGACCGGTCGGAGGTTTGGATCACCAGAGAGCACAACCGTCGGTTCAACGAATGGTTAAAGGCGCGAATCACTCGGAGGTCATCAAGTGATGATACGCTATGGTTGGCAAGAGGGCCATTTACAATTGTCACATGGCAAGGATACGACATAAATGGGTACACATTTTATACGGCATTCAGATAGGAAGAGCACAAGGCGTAGCAAATGTGTCCGCATAGATGCATTCAAGATCAGATGGGCCGAGGAGCTCGTACTATGGGCAAATAGAGGAGATATGGGAGATCGACTACGTGCTTTTCAAGATCCCCTATTTGGTGCCGTTGGGTCCATCTCCACGGTGAAGGTCGACAAGCACGGCGTCACTACCGTGGACCTCGAACGTGTCGGATACAAAGACGAACCATTCGATCTTGGCTAACCAAGTTGTTCAAGTCTTCTATGTAACCGACCGGCAAATAAGAAGCGCCACGTAGTTCTTCATGGAAAAAGGAGGATTGTCGGAGTTGAGAATGTAGTGGAAGAGGAAGAATACAATCAATTTGACGAGTTGCCACCTTTCGGAGACTAAGATCGAGCTCGAGGAAGAACCCGGTGAGGAAGCTAGCTATATGCGTCGATCATCATGAAGGGCTATATTTTAATTAAGAATTTACTCCATTGTAATTAACTAATTTATTCCATTGTCATGTGTTAATGTGTTATGGACTTATGATCTTTAAATTGATGACAATTGTCAATTGTCGATACTGTGAGACCCCGGTTTATCGGGCTTGTAATGCTTAACCATCCACTTTACTAAGTATAGAAACATATGAGTATGCGAATTTGCGTAATTTTCATAGCGTAAAAACAAATTCTAGTGATTAAATAAATCCTTTAATACTAAATAACAAAACCGTAACTCTTCTAGGGTTTAATTTGCGGATTTCCATGTGTTAGAACAAAATGTGTTAATTCTAAGGTCTAATCTAAAAGATTTTTGGCCCCAAGGACACGAATGATATAAATTGAGGACCCTTTGTAATTTCACAAAACACGAGGGCTTATTTGCAAAATTCTAGTGTGCCTTAAGTGGAAACATCACGACGGCGGTTCTTGAGTGAACTGCTGCAGTGATGTTTACGCATCCTGCACAGTTTCTCAAGAACCGCTCAGGATAGCCAGATCCTGCGGTTCTTGAGGGAACCTGCTCGTGATAGTTCCACATCACTGCACGGTTCCTCGAGAACCGTGCTGTGATGCGTGTTGATTATATAAGGTTACGACACCGATAGGGTTTTGATCTAACCCTATCGGTGTCGTCCTCTGCGCCGCCTCCTCTCCGAACACCTCCCCCGACCCCGACGCCCCTCCTCCCTCGACTCCCGGCGCCTCGAGCGGCCGGCGCCTCCTCGAGCCCGGCGCCTCCCGACCCGGCGCCTCCTCCTCCTCGACCCGGCGCCTCCCCGACCAGCGCCTCCTCCTCTCGACTCCCGGCGCCTCCCAGACCCAGCGCCTCCCGAGCCCGGCCTCCTCTCCGAACGCCTCCCGAGCCCGGCCGCCTCAGTGAGTATTGTGCCTAAGCATACTTTTATGATCCAAACTTCTTTGTTCTTTCTAAGTCTTCTTCTTGCATATAAGAACGCAACTCTTGCAAAACCAGATTTGAGTAGTAAGCGGATCTAAAGTTTCTAGTACTGATACTTTGGTTATCGCTACACCCTCTCTAGACAAACGATTTGATTCAAGCCACTCTACTCATCGTACAAGAGCACCCCGCCTTCTTTGCTTTTCCTGTGTTTAGCCAAGGCTTAGCTCAGACCCCACTACTCGTCAGATTTGGTTTGGTATTGCTACCGCACATGATTTGAAAGTCATGATGATATTATCGAGGAACGCCTTTATCGTAACATTTTGCTTCTCACTTTGGGCGCTTAGCAATAATCTTTCTATGGACATCCGGAAATCTGTTTCATGTAGCTTGGCAAGGAAATTTTGAATCATGGATACAGGATCCTTTACACGTAAGGCCTATTGCTCATGCGATTTGGGATCCTCATTTTGGTCAACCATTGTGGAAGCCTTTACTTTCTATACATATTTGCGATGCTAGTTGATTCTCAATATGTGTTTTATTTCCGTATCTCAAGAAATTGCATTTTGAACGGTGGGCTTTCTTTGGTTTGCTCAATGATGATAATGGTCAAATACTGAGATTGAACTGATAATCATTTCATACTTGAGCTCTAGTGCGGGATGCGAGGTGTGCCAATAAGTTGCTGGTAGTTTGGTCGGCTTGATCATGGGTGTTTTTGTAGCATTTAAAATATTTGATGTGCCCCCAACCGATTGTGTTGTAACACCTATTTCTAGAAATATAGTGACATTTGTGAAACTTAAAAAAGTCATTGGTAGTAGTATTTTGCTGATTGCATGCTGTGGTTGTAGTGGTTCATTTTCAAGTGTTACATAGTCTCATCCATAGCATGTACTGGGGGGTTCATTATGTATACATTTCTTTGGTAGCTTCTGAGTTTTCAATACGATGCATTGGATATAGAATCTACTGGAGATAGTTCAGTTTGTTCTAACATGTTATTCTGGTGTGGGTTGCATGTTCCCTGGTTGTGTGTAACACATACATTATCTGTTTTAAATAAAAGTATAATTCTTTCTGTTATTATAAGAATTGGAGAATTGGAGTATTGTTCGTGATCAACTGTTGGAGAATTGGAGTATTGTTCGTGATCAAACTTGATCTCCTGGTTAATCATAATTTTATTGAGTGGTCTATTGGCTTTGCTATCTTTAGACAGAGTAGTTAAGCATTATTTAGAGCTCAAGTTGTGAATTTGTGTTGTTTAGTTCAATTTATGAAGATTATTGACAATGGGGTTGAGATGGCAAAGGCTAGTTCCTTTGCAACTCTCTCTCTGAGAGCACACTCCATAATCAATCATATGTACATTATGCTCCTTATGGTTGATCTCCTTCTGTTAATGTTGGGCATAACATTGTATTTATCATCAACGTTCTCTTATATGGTGTAGATCCACGTTGGATTTGCTAATTAGACTAAAAACGTAGTATATTATAACGTATTTTGGTTGCGATTTGTTAGGATTTGGTGCTATTTTGGATTTGCATTATCTAGATTTTTTTCATGGATGCCAAGAGCGTGTGTAGAACTTCGGTGCTATTGTGATTAATGCCTTTATGAAACAATTTTTGCATTGCTTGCCCACAAATGTCCTATGGTTCCCGAGATCCGAATGCTTTTGTGGACATTCAAATATTGACTACTATCTTTAATATCATCTAACGGAGTACACTGGCATGACTCACTTACAGATAGTCTGTACTCTGGTCTATGGATCAAAACGAGTTAATTTTTAATATTTGAAGTACAAACTCAATTTTATATACTATGTAATAATTGCGTACATAACTTATATAGATAGCAAGTAAGCGAGATGGCAGAGGCACCGTCTTCGCGCCGTCATCGACGCCGCCAAATCGTCTGGATCTCCGATCAAGGTGGTACGCAGCGAGAAGGCGAGGAATATCCAAATTGCCCTCGGCCGCATGACGATCACGGAGGTCGGTGACGTCGGGATCCCGCCGAGTCCCAAGAAAGCACCGCGAGATTCCGGACCGCTCACGGGTACTTGCAAGGAACGGGTCCCCATCACCACCCCAACACGAAGTCTCTAACGGATGTACTGAGAGACCGGTTGTGGTGAACTTTCGCCTCGCTCACTTTCCTCGGCGGACCGCAGCACGTGTGCGATGGCACGCCGCTTTGGCGATGTCCCACGCGTGGAGGACCTTCAAGAGCTCGCTTGTCACGCGAAGACGTGAACACGGGTCGGACGCCCTTCACGACGTATCAATTTTTGTCGCGGATACATGGGACGCGCCGTGCGAGATGAAGACGACGGCTGAATTTCAGGAGCAAAGTGCGCGCGCGAGCTATCCAGCACAAAACACTCACCCCACAGACTCGGCACGGCTGGGTACGCGGTAAAGCCACAGCGATGGCGGCGGAGGGCGACCGCCGCACGACCGTTTGCTATGATCTCGGACGGCGCCTCGATCTGGTTAAGAGCGAGGGCATCACCACGTCTTGGGCAACATCTCTCGACAAACCCGCAGACGAGGCGGTGTCTCAACGTCTCGTAAATTTTTCAACCACTTAATTGTTAATAAGTTCATAACTTCATGGTGTCTACAATAACATGATGTTCTCTTGCAGAAGAATTGACTTCGCATGTTCCCAAGGTTCCTTCAAGTAGACGGGGAGAATGATGTCTCGCTCTACGTACGGGAAACAAGGAGCACCCGGTCGCACGCGAGGAGTTGGGGTTTACGTACCTTGGAGGATGGATTCCACACAACTCCGACACGATAGGAGTAGGAAGAGATCCAAGGACCAAAGACGACGCTCGGTTGGAACATGTGATTATTTCACAATTTCAAGAACAAATAACAAACTTGCGTAACCAAGTAAATCAACTCATGCGGCAGCAAGCCGCCTCGTTAATTTGGGAGCAAGTCACGCCGACATCGAGTAGCGTCGCGTCCACACATAATTCGGACATGACGACGTGCAATTACCGATCGACGGCATCGAGGTAATGTACATCTCTCGAGTGCTCCAAAGATAGACCTATAGGACGCCTTAGCTAATTGTATACGCTTTTGTAGGAGCCGACGCCGCAAGCTCCAAGTGAGGATAGTAGGGTCGATTCCTATTGAGGTCGGGCGGGGTATGGTGTATCCATACCGGGAAGGGCAATCTGCAAAGACGGTGCCCGGTGGCGCAGGTTACGCCGGTGCGGTGGACATGGTCCATGACAATTTCATGGCCATCCTACCGAGATTCCCGAACGAAGAAATCGTAACACGGGGATGCCACGCACACTTTTATCCAAATGGCCCAAGAAGGACATCGACCGACCCTTGATGACGCTGATGGCGAGAGGACCTGCCTCTCCAATAGGACCCTCGTCGATGAGTCGCCTCAACCAAAGCTTCGAAGGCCGCCACATCGCTTCCGCCGAGAAGACGACAAAGGGACAAGAAAAGCGTGTCACCATATCGGTCCTCGAGGCGCCACACGGAAGACGCCCTCACCGCCTCGTTAAGGAGAAATCAAATCGAAGAACATTAAGGCACCTCCCAAACCCGTGAAATACTCCTCTAAGTCCGTTGGTCTCGCGCGAAATAAAGAGCTCGGAGTAGCTTGTCAAGCATTGCATGATTGGTACTTGCGCAAGACCGAGCGAAGGGGGTCATATGGAATCACCGCCGGACACGGGAGGAGCATTTTCTCCACGAGCACAGCCACGTCGTGGGCTTCAAGACTTATATGACTTATACAACCTAAGCGCCTCGACGCCTCACTTCTACGATGCCGACATCGTAAGTGTGTGCAATCAATTTCTACACTCACGTGATACCGATAAATATCATAACTCATCGCTATGTACAGATACATTATGAAACGTGCCGTCGAATCAAAGAACCGGTGGGTTTCCTCGACCCACACGTGGTCTCCGAGCAAACAATCAACCAAGACGCATCCTACGTCGAGAATTACATAAAATGGGATTGCTTGCTCGTAACGGCGGGGAGTACATAATGGTACCCTACAACGTAAGTAAGTGCTTCAATATTTGCTATACAAATTACGTTTCAACATAGGTTTATATGACTATAGCGACATACGAGTAGGTTCCATCGATTCTTCCGATTCTTGTGCCAAAGAGGAACATGGTATTGTACCTTGATTCTCTACTCAACAAAAATCACGACTTCACCATTCTTAAAGAAATACTCGACTGTATGTAGTCTTCCTCCGCATATAACTCTATTGTAGTCTTCCTTCGTTTTAAATGGACAAGGATAACTTTTTGAATCATGTAGGCGCTCATCGGCTATGTTGCCGAGGAGGTTTATACAAGGAACGACCGCCACACCGACTCACAGGATGCGATTTCCGACGCGCTACAACACAATAATCATATATCATACTCCGTAATATTGCGTCTCGAATTGTGCATATATATGTAATTCTATTTTTGCGGTCGCCAAAGAAAAACGAGATCACCTATGCGCATTCTACGATGCCATCATATGCGACTATTGATTGCTTCTAGGACTAACGATCCCGTGTTTGTCAATCTCGTAATAATTATCTCCTAATTATAAATTTAAATATATATGCTTACTACTTTACTACTGCTAGCTATGTGGCTTGAACATAGAGTTAAATGCACTCGAGATGGACCAGTCACGCACATTCGAGGGAGCTCGTGGCTTCATCAAGCGCATATAGTTAACACCAACGGAGAGTTTCACGCGTCGACACCGATGAACGACCTCAAACAGCTTGATTCAATATTGTAATTCACTTTGACCGTTGTAATTCAATTTGTAACTCTAGCGACAATATATACTTGAAACATTCTTTTGTAATTGATTTTGAGTTAAATGATCACTTTGAGTTGTCGCAATTTTACGTGACATGTTTCTACTTGCTAGTTTTCAGAGGGCATGGCTAGCAATTCCCGAGGCTAGGTGAAAATACGAAAAAATTCAATTAGGTTAAAGGACTTATCACGAGCGGTTCTAACAACGAACCGCTCGTGATATTTAACCATAGACGGTTTGTAGTTGAAAGCGATGCGTGATATTTCTTATCACGACGGTTCCAACTACTGAACCGTCTGTGATACTAATAATCACAGACGGTTTGTGTCCGGAACTGCTCGTGATTATGTAGTATCACGCGGTTCCAACAACGAACCGTCTATGATACTACATAATCACGCAGGCGGTTCCGACCACGCAACCGCTCAGTGATTATTATATCGCTGACGGTTTTCAACCGCTCGTGATAACCGCCGTTATCTCGGACATAACATTTGAGCGGTTCAAAACCGCTCGCGATGACCGCTATTACGAACCGTCTGTGATGACCTTTTCTGTAGTAGTGAATCCACGTATAGGTTTGTTACAATGGGAATGGAGGAGAGGGTATTATCACGTGAGCGGAGACGCGGGACCAGCCGCTGCCAAGTGGGCCCAACGTCCTGCTCTCCAAGGCCCCGTTTCTGTCGTCTAGCACTCCGCCCAATTCCATCTTAGCCGTTCATTTGCTCTCCACCGTACTACTAGTCTACGTACTACCGTATTCGAGCTCTCTGGAGTCTGGAACACTTGGTGATTAAATCTCACACTAAATTACTCCACTTTGGTTTGCAAAAGAGAAGCAAATCGACTGATAGGGACGACATATCATTATATGCCCAAATCCATAGCCTGCAATGCAAATGCAATACCTTTGACCTCAATGCTGAAGTGAGCAGGTGACGCTACATATTGTGCATCGATCGTGTGTAGATCACGAGAAAGGTGCAGGAAGCTCAGTGCCTTGTGCAGGTAGTACACACCATCAAATTTTGATCAGACATATCATGCACGGCATAGAATCACACATGCAATCTCACTTTGATGTGATGGGATTGCATTGCATCATGATCATATATAGTTTGAAGCTTTGTTTCTATATCATATACTGCCATGCGTGCATATTGGGGGTAGATTTGAGTTGTGTAGTTTTTTAAAAAAATATAGCAGACCATTGGCATCACTTATTTTTGGTCCAGAAAAGAAAGAAAGAAATGGATCAGGAAATTCATTACTTTGGCCTGTCAGAAAGAGTAGACCAACAATTCATTTAAGAGGGGAGGATTTGTTTCAGTGAGTGCTTGATGCTTTGTTCCTACATGGAGCCATGCACACATTGTACTTCATGGTCTGCCCATTTGGATCCTACCTTGCAGAGAATGATTGGCTCTATAAACATTTATGATAATACTACAGTGATATAATTGTGTGTGTGTGTGTGTGTGAGAGAGAGAGAGAGAGAGAGGCGTCTTGGCTCACACAACCTTGCAGCCTTCTTCTGTTCAGTACAAAGATGCCTCCAGCGCTTCCTTTTTGTGTGGGGGCATGGAGACAATAGTGAGACATCCAAGATATGCCTCATCTTCTTCAGATCAATGCTGCGGAATCAGGTTGTAATGCTATATACATATCAGATTTGCCTACTTCCTTTGTTGTTTAATTAGCTTATGCATCTTGCTTTCTACTTTCTAGTTCCATTTGTACACTGGTACGCATTTGATAGTACATGAAGAAGGCCATTTGAACTTTGAAGTCTTGGACAGTTGAGTCACAGATTCAGCTTGCCAAAAAATGCAGATGCACAAAGCATAGATTCAGAACGAGTAGTAGAACCATAAAACTTCCCCTCAAGTTTTAACACCTTTGCAAGATCAACAACAGCAGTAGCATTTCTGGAAGCCCTAGGTGGTGATGGGAGGAGGTCAAAAGGGATCAGCTCAAGCAACTTTTGCACTGGCCAGCTTCCTCTCTGAGCCCCTCCTGAGCCTGCATTTGTCCCAGCTAACAAAAGCAGACGGTAGGCGGCCCAGAAGAGGGTACAAGATGGTTAAAAGCACTGAATGCCATTGGCGAGAACTGGCACTGGCACTGCTTTGCATGCAGCCAGCACAGCCTGATCCACTGCCACAGATTTGCCAGCCTCTTTCTGCCGTGACCAGTGATCAGTTGCAGGTTTTGCAATCTCCCTCGAGGACCACAACAACATGCCTAGATAGAATTTGGAAGCTTACTCATTTGGAGTGATGAGCAACAGTGCAAGACTAGTAATGCATGCATTAGGTCAATAAAAAGAGCAGATTAATCAGGGTCAGAAATTTGATAAGGGCAAGCTAGGGATTAGGGAAGAGCCCAAAAGGAGCCCATGCACCTATGACCGTGCTGAAACGAGGAGGGAGCAGTGCAGGCTTTGGGTGGAGGCCACTCAGGTGCAAGAGGCCAGAGAGGAGAAATGCTGGTAGTACTTGTACTGAGCACAGTATCACACACACACACACACACACACACACACACATATCAGCGTAGATACGGAGACGGGTACTTGGGAAGATTGGATGTATCTGAACTGGGATTCGCATCCAGCCAGCCACCCACAAAATTATTTCCCCCTGCCGCTTGCCGCGCGCTGTAGCATTGATCATACGCGGCTCGCTCGCTCGGCATCTGCCCGCTTGGAGATGCTCCTCACCCCACGCGAACAGCAGGCTGGCTAGTACGCAGAGTTGTGCGCGCTTTAGCTTTGGTCCCCCTGCTACGGCAGCCGGCAGAGGGAGAGGCGGAAAAAAAGGAGAAAGAAAGAAATAAAGTTTGTCTTTGTCTCTCGAGAGGTGGAAAGGCTTTGTCAATGTAGTAAAACTGTATTGTACAAAGGATATATATATTAACCTATTGATTTTATATTAAATACAAACGCTATTCATAACATGATATCAAAGTAAGGTTATAGTTATGGTCTTACAGATGCCGCCGCCGGTTTTTCTGCCGTCCGCCGCCATCGCCCTTCTTGCGTCCTCTGCCGTCGCTTGTTGTTGCCGGTCGCCGCTGCGGATCCTCAGAAGCGCAGCCCCCCGCCGTTGCCGCCTGAAGCCGTCGAGCACAGGTCGCTGTCGCTGTGGTGCGCCTGTTTTGGCCCAACACGAACGACTTCGCCCGCCGAGACGCCGCCGCCCGCCATGATGTAGTAGTCGCCGCCGCCGCGCCAGCGCGGCGGCGCTCGCCGGGGGCGCTACCTCTTCGCCGGGGTCACCGTCACGGGGATCTCGACCGCTCTTTGCTCACGGGTCGCCACACAGGGGGCCACCGGGGCCGCCATCGATCTCGGGCGTCGCCGCGCCGCCGAGAGCGCCGCCACTCGGCGGGACCGTCGCCGCCGCTCCGCCGAGGCTGTCGCCGCCGCCAGGGGGAGCTAGGGTTCCCAACGTGCGGGGCGCTCCCTCGTGAGCTCGGGCCTTCGACCGAGTCGACAGGCCTTTGGCCTTTGGTCGAAGGCACCGGCCCGTTTAAAGTTTGAGCCGGTGGAAGAAAAAAAAATTCATTCTAATTGCCGCCCCGTCCAGCACCGCCTGTTAGATTTCGTTGCCTTGGTCGCCACGCTGTCCAACGCCGCCTACCCATGGGCACTGTTTCTGTTCCTCGCTACCCGGTGATATTCGATGGTCTCAATTATCGGGTCTGGTCTCAACATATGTGCCTTTACATGCGTGGCCAACGCCTTTGGGAGTTTCTTACCGGCGAGTTGCCTTGTCCACCTCGCCCTGCTTCAACTGCTAAGCCTGTGCTTCCGAAGACTACTTCCGCAGACGCTCGTAAGGAGGCAACTGATGCTTTTGAGGATGCTATGGAGACCTTTCAAACTCAGTATGATGCGTACAAGATATGGATTGATGAGGATACTCATACCTCTGCTATTCTGGTTGCCAGCATGGATGTGAAATTAACCGGGGATATGGTTGGTTTGGCTTCAGCACAGTTGATATGGAGGCATCTGTGCAACCGCTATGAGCCATCTGGTGATTTCTTATATCTTTCTGTTATGCGTCAAGAGCAGTCACTACAGCTCACTACAGCAAGGACATGCCACTGTTGATTAGTTCTATGCACAATTATTAGCGGTATGGCGTCAGCGTGACTTTTTGGGACCAGATGTTTGCCCGACTGGTCAGTGCTGTCAGCGTTAGCAGTCTCACCTGGAGCTTCGTCGGATCTATGACTTCTTGACACGTCTTTGGGCTGAGTATGAGTACACTCGTGCTCAGTTGCTGGTACGACACCTACGTGTGACTTTGTTAAAGGCTCTTGCTGTTGTTCATGCTGAGGAGATTCGCCTTCGTGTTGCGGGTCTGCTGCTGTTCCCGTCGTCTCTTTCGGTTCTGACAGCTCTTCCAGCTTCTACACCTGCTACAACTACTCCATCACCGGTTGTGTCTTCTCCAGTGACAGCTGTTGTTGGTAGGGGGTTACATTGCACTTACTGCAATAAGGATGGACATGTACACAGACCTACTACAAGAAGAAAAATGATTTACGTCGTAGTGATCGTCCTCCACAAGGAACTGGTGGTTCCTCTTTTCAGAGGAGCTCGGTGCTTCTGATTCTCAGGAGTTTCTCACACTGCTACATCGCATGGCTGCGTTTGCACCGTCCGGATCTGTTGGTTCTGCTACACAGTTTTCTAATGAGAGTCCACCTTCTACTTCTTTCTCAGGTATATTACCTTGGATTTTTGACTTTGGAACTTCGTTTTATATGACATCTGATTCCACCAGTCTTACTTTCATTCATCCTTTAGCTGCTCCTATCACTGTTTAGACAGCAGATGGTACCTCCCTTTCTGTCGCAGGAAGAGGCACACTTTCGAATTCCTCTTTTCATGTTCCTGTTGGTTTCCTTGTTCCTAAACTAACTATGCAGCTCATGTCTACCGGTCAGCTCATTGATCATGGTTGTCGTGTTATTATCGATTCTGATTCTTGTTATGTTCAGGATCGACACACGAGATTCCGTTGGTACTGGCCCTCGCCACGATGACTCACAGCGTCTTTGGGAGCTTGACTGACTTCATCTACCTTTCGCTGCCCCTGCCAGTCTTGTCGTCTGCACTGTTGCCATGGCCTCTGCTGCATCCTCCACTGCGTCTTTTGCTCAGTGGCATCATCGTTTGGGACATCTTTGCGGATCGCGTCTATCCTCCTTACATCGTCGCGGTCTTTTAGGGTATGTGTTTGGCGACGCTTCTCTAAATTATCAGGGTTGTAAGTTTGGTAAACAACTTCAACTTCCCTATCCTTCCAGTGAGTCAGTGTCACATTGTCCTTTTGATCTTGTTCATTCTGATGTATGGGGTCCGGCTTCTTTCATTTCAAAAGAAGGTCATCGATATTATATAATTTTTATTGATGATTTTTCTCGTCACACATAGATATACTTTATGTTATCTCTTGGTGAAGTTTTATCCATTTATAAGACTTTTGCTACCATGATCCGTACTCAGTTTGATTCTCCTATTCGTGTCTTTCGTGCTGACTCTATTGAGGAATACTTGTCAGGAGTCCTTTATGGTTTTCTTGCTGAGCAAGGCACTCTCGTATAGTTTTTTTTTGCCCTGGTGCTCATGCCCAGAATAGTGTGGCTGAACGAAAACATCGTCATCTTCTTGAGACCGTCTGTGCTCTTATGCTTGCCTCTGCTGTTCCACCATATTTCTGGGCTGAATCTGTTTCTACTGCCACTTTTCTGACTAATATTCAGCCATCTTCTGCTCTTCAGGGTGGGATCCCGGTTGAACGTCTATGTGGTAAAACTCCTGACTATTCTAGTCTTCGCCTTTTTGGATGTGTGTGCTATGTTCTTCTTACTCCTCGTGAGCGCACTAAGCTGACCGCTCAGTTTGTGAAGTGTGTTTTTCTAGGCTATAGTGCTGAACATAAGAGATATTGTTGTTGGGACCCTATTGGCCGACGGATGCGGGTTTCTCGGGACATCACTTTTGACAAGGCTTGCCCTTTCTACCATCGTCCTTCTTCTTCCACCACTCCAGCATCTCTTGTCAAGCCTCTTTCTTTTCTGACTTTTCCTACAACTCCCATCATCACCACACCTCCATCACAGCCTTTGATCTCTTCGGTACCTCCTTCACCATCTCATTTGCTTCTCTCATCCTCTCCAGAGGCTCCTCCTGCCTTGTTCCTTCTTATCCTCTCTACTACACTCGTCGTCCGCGAGCTGGGGATTTTCCTGATGCATCATCTTCTTCTGAAGGATCACCTTCCTCGATATGCTCTTCATGATCGTCAGTCTATTCAGCCTCCTATGTGCTTTTGTTTAGTAACTCTTGTCGAACCGACTTCTTATCGTGATGTTGCTATTCATCAGGAGTGTCAACATACGATGGCAGAGGAAATTACTGCCCTTGAACGTACTGGCATGTGGGATCTTGTACATCTTCCTGCCCGTGTTACTCCTATCACGTGCAAGTGAGTATACAAGGTTAAGACTCATTATGATGGTTCTATTGAGCGCTACAATGCTCGTCTCGTGGCACGTGGTTTTCAGCAGGAATATGGTCGTGATTATGATGAGGTTTTTGCTCATGTAGCTCACATGACCACTATTCGCACTCTTATTGCAGTGGCGTCTGTTCGGGCATGGTCCATCTCTAGCTTGATGTCAAGAATATATTTCTCAATAGTGAGCTACGTGAGGAGGTTTACATACAACCACCATTAGAGTATTCTGTTTCTGATGGTATGGTTTGTCGCATTCGCTGATCTCTTTGTGGCCTCAAACAAGCTCCTCGTGCTTGGTTTGATCGCTTCTCTTCTGTTGTCACTACAGCTGGTTTCACTGCCAGTACTCATGATCCCGCTCTTCTTATTCATACTTCACCTCGTGGTCGGACGCTTCTCCTTTTATACGTTGATGATATGATCATTACTTACTATGATCCTTAGTATATCACTTTTGTCAAGGAGCGACTTAATGAGCAGTGTCTCATGTCTAACCTGAGTCCTCTTCGCTATTTTTTGGGATTGAGATTATTTCTCAGCCCGAGGGTTTCTATCTGTTCCAATAAAAGTATATTCAGCACCTTCTTGATCGTGCTTTTCTTACGAATTAGCACACCGCTGAGACTCACATGGAGCTTAATGTTCATCTTCGGCCCACTGAAGGTAAGCCTCTTCCTGATCCTACTCGCTATCGTCACCTTGTTGGGAGTCTTGTTTATCTGGGTGTCACTCATACTGATATTTCATACCCTATGCATATCTTGAGTTAGTTTGTATCTGCTCCCACTCAGCTCCACTATAGTCATCTTCTTCGTGTTCTACGATATCTTTATGGAACCATCACTCGTCGTCTGTTTTTTCTTGTTCCAGCTCTTTACAACTCAAGGCATATTATGATTTTACATGGGCTAGTGATCACTCTGATCGCCAGTCTCTTTCTGCCTATTATGTTTTTCTTTGTGGTTCTCTCATTGATAGGAAGACTAAGAAACACACAATAGTTTCCCGTTCAAGTGCTGAGGCAGAGTTGCGAGCTATGGCTTTGTTGACTGCAGAGATTACTTGGCTCCATTGGTAACTTGAGGATTTTGGTGTTTCGCTTTAGTACCCACTCATCGCACCGACCAAGCGCTCATACTTGTACGCTTATATATATATATATATATATATATATATATATATATATATATATATTAATTCATTAGCCTCGTATTGAATACAAACGCTATTCATAATTGTACTAACGAACGGGAACGTGTGGCTGTTGTTAGGGGTGGAAACGAGCCGAGCTCGGCTCGGCTCGTTTTGGCTCGGATGAACTGTAAGCTCGTCTCGTTTCGGAAACGAGCCAGACGGGTGGCTCGTGATCAGGCTCGAGCCGGCTCGTTTGAGCTCGCGAGCCAAGCTCCAGAACAGTGGTACATCCAAAATGTATTACAAAATTTTCTATCATTGCTTCAATTCATCCAATAGTTACAAGACTCATTGCATAAGTTCATCCTAAACAAGCACATCCTATTCCTAACAAATGAAATCGTAAGAATAGCAAGCTCAACGACCGCCTTCACCCTCCACACTCGCTGGGCCAAGCCAAACTAAGCTCGCGAGCCGAGCTAAGCTTTGGCTCATTTGATTGGCGAGCTGGACAGGCGGCTCGGCTCGGCTCGAAAATTCACGAGCTTGAGTCGAGCCAAGTCAGATTTGCGAGCCTCGAGCTTTTTTTCCAGCCCTAGCTGTTGTGATGTTCATGTTCTTACGGTTCGTCAATCTGCGGTGTTTTTTTTTTCTTTTCGGTTTCTTTGAGAAGTGAGCATTGAGTAACATCGATCGATTACATGATTCAGAAAAGGGCATGCATATATTGATCAAGAAAAAGTTGGAAGGCTCGATTAATATTGGACCGAAATGTAGATGCAGCTAGCATGTAAGTAGGAGGTGAGCCGCTGAACCATACATATATGGTCGTTGATGTTTACATGCACGCATGCCTGCCGAAAGAGACAGAAGACACTACTCAAATAATGGCCCTGTTGCTGCTGGTGTGGTAGTTATTGGCCGAGTGAGAGAGACACCGAGGGGCGTGCAGCGCACTCGAGAGAGATGCGCAGAAAATCTTTCCCAAAAGGGGAAACCGCATCACCTTGATCAATTCTCGACCAGCTCCGGCAAGTCGCGCGACCGGTTGCAGGGAGCCAATATGGCAGCGCGGTGCAATGCAATGCGTGCATCACATCACCCTGGACGAGACGAGACGTGACGTGACGTGACGGAGATCACCGAAAATGTTACACCTGCCGGATCGTAATCTATATCATTCATGAGCCAAATTTCGTGGGTCGGACCTAGTCGTGGGCCTAATTCCGGGCTTGGTATTACTCGGCTGGGCTCTAATATGTCAGGCCTGATAACTCAAGGCAAATATACTCGGCCACACTGAAGCTACAAGTCTGTAACTTCTTTGATGAAAACAAGTCTGCAACTTCTTTGCTCTCGGCCACGCTCGATCTTGAGCTATGTAAGTTCGTCAGTAATTAAATTTGTGCCTCTCTTCAGTTCAGCATTACGCCTCCTAACAAAGCCGCTAACCGTTAAAGATCGATCGGTCAGTCACACCGCGCGAGTACGTCGTACGCGCGCGCGCAATGGCACAAAAACCGCGGTGCGGCCGTGCTTCTGAATTCTGACCATAGTGGCGCCGCCCCTCGTGGCGTCGGCCCTCGCGCAGGCAGCGGCCAGCGCAGGTCACCTGGGGACCCGGACGCGTAGCTGTGAGGGTGCGCTGCACCAAGGGGCACGTACGGCGTGGAGACCGGCGAGACGTGCGCCTCGGTGACGCGGGGTTCCTCGGCCTGAACCCGAACATCACCTGCGCCGCCGTCTTCCCGGGCCAGTGGGTCTGCGTCGGCGGCGCCATGTTGGTTGAGCTGCATTTCTTGGATCGGTTGATCGATCGATGCATGCATGCCATGCTACGAATAAGGACTAGGGTGAAGGTGATCAAATCAGGGGCTACATGTGTATGGTTTGTTTGTGCTCGTCTCTTCTATTTGCATCAAAATTTTCTTAGCTCCAAAAAACAAGGAAGAAAAAGCATTTTTTTTTTGTGAGAGTACAGTGGTTGGGGAAAGAGAAAGCGATTTTTTTTTTTGTGAGAGTACTGTGGCTGCAGAAGCCACGTTTGGCCGCATCGACCATCGATCCTCTAGGTCATGGTTGTCGAGGAGGCTACGTATGTATGTCAATGCGTCAGTGTGTGAAGACTATTGAAGCCGTGATCTCAATCAGAGATCAACCGAGTATATTTATAGCAAAATATTACAGATTATAAGTCGGTTACGGATGTATAGTGAATACAATTGTGTATCGGAGAAGCTAACAGAGATCAACTATGATGATCATATGAACTCTGAAGTTCTTGTTATATTGACAACACACTACTACAAAATAGGCTATAGAAGACACCTCATCACAGGAACAGTCTGTGATATAGACCGATCACAGACGATTTCTAAATACAACCGTCTGTGAGAACCGTCTGTGATAATCTAAGTCATCACAGACCGTCTGCGAAATGAACTGTTCTTAACAAGAATCGATTGTGGTGACTTAGATTGTTAGAATCGTCTGTGATACTTCACAGACGATTCGTATCATGAACCGTTTGTGATAAGCATCTCATCACAGACGGTTCTTACTTCACAGACGGTTCGTAACAAGAACTGTCTGTGATAATCTAAGTCATCACAGACCGTCTGCGAAATAAACTGTTCTGAACAAGAACCGTTTGTGGTGATTTAGATTGTTAGAATCGTCTGTGATACTTCATAGACGATTCGTATCATGAACCGTCTGTGATGAGCATCTCATCACAGATGGTTCAACCATCTGTGATGAGATGCTTATCACAGACGGTTTGTATTAAGAACCGTCTGTGATTTTAGATTTTACCATAGCTTGAGATATTTAGCACTCACGGTTCTTCTTAAGAACCGTCTGTAATGAGATGCTTATCACAGACGGTTTGTGATATGAACCGTCTGTGATTCGCAGCGCGGGAGTTTGAAATTTTTTTAACGCGTGCGCAGGAGGCAAAATATTTTGGTGCTGTACTTATAAATAATAGCCGAGTTGAGGCGGGATGTGCTGGGGAGGGTGTCGAACCTGCGTCTCCGTCGACGTGATGCTGGACTTCGTCTTCGTTGACGTGCTCCGGTCCAAGTTCGCCGCCACAGGCCTCGACGACAAGGAGCTCGTCCTCCTAAGTTGTAAGCAAACAGACTTCTTCTTCCTCGATAACTCAATCAATCATGGTAGCTAACCTATGGGTGCACATACATAAATAGTAAATGGGTACAGCGGCTCACATCCGCAATGGCTGCGCCGTCATCGGCTCCGACGTCGTGCTCTACAACGACACCTCCACCGTCGACGTCGTTGACTCCTACTCGGGCCTCTTCAGCAGCCTCTTCGCCGACGTCATGGTCAAGATGGGCAACATCGGGGTACTCACAGGCCGCAAGGGAGAGGTCAGGAAGGTTTTTGTATGTGTGAGAGTGATGTCTTTTTCATATATTTTCAAGAGTATCTGCAGATGGAAAGCTCACATAAACTATGATGGTACCAACTATGAAACATTCAAAATTCATTTTTTTACAATAGAAAAAACTATCACAGACGGTTCTGAACAAGAACCGTCTATGATACCTTTTTTCATAGACGGTTTGAAAACCGTCTATGATGACCGTTTATTATCACAGACACATAAATCCAGACGGTTCAAAAAACCCCCTGTGATGAGGTTTTGTGTAGTAGTGACAATAACCCAAAGATAATCCGAAAATGACTCAATCTTCGGAGATGATGGATCATGATTCTATCACATGATCAGATTGGATATTCCTACATGTATACAACTCATTTTAATACTCTCCCTCAATCTCAACTCGTATCCAGAAGATTGAGATTGCTTCTAAATCGCAAGAACAGAGGTTTCGCCAATGCTTTAGTGAAAATATCTGCTATCTGATCTTTTGTTGAAACAAACTGAATCTCTAGTGCTTTGCATGCAACACGTTTCTTGAACAAAATAAAAATAATCTTCAGTATGTTTTGTTTGTGCATGAAAGAATGGATTAGTTGTTAAGTAAACTGTCCTAAGATTGTCACACCATAAAATCGGTGCTCTTGTTTGAGAAAATACCAAAATTCTTGTAAAACTAACGGTAACCAAATTAATTCTACAATAGTATTTACCACCGCCTTATACTCTGGTTTAGTACTCAAGCGAGACACGGAGGTTGTTTTCTATATCTCCAAGAAATCAAGTTTGGCCCAACGTAGACAGCGTAACCCCTTGTCGACCGTCAATCATCAACACAGTCTGCTCAATCAGCATATGAAAAGGCGCAAAGCAACTGAGATTCGACTTCTTAATTCTCAAGCTAATATTCAGAGTTCCTTTAATGTATCGAAGTATCCTCTTTACTGCTCGCCAATGAACATCTATCGGAGATTGTAAAAACATACAAACACTACAATAGAGAGGGTCATCACATAGGGCTCCAAACCGTCACCACAGATAATTTTTGAACCGTCCGAATATATATATATATATATATATATATATATATATATATATATATATATGATAACATGTGGTTATCACAGATGGTTTGTGAACCGTCTGTGAAAAGTCACAACACAAATGATTTTTTTGGTTGAAAACGTCTGTGATGGTCTACTATCACATACGGTTTCTATAAAAAAATAGTATGTGATGGCCTACTATCACATACGATTTTCACCAAAAACCGTCTGTGATATGTAGGATATCACAGACGGTTATTTTTACTAACCGCTTGTGATTGGGCACATAACACATACAGCTACTATAAAAAAACCATCTGTAATATCATCAATATCACAGATGGTTTTTTAAATTAGCCGTTTGTGATATTCGATATATCACAAACGGTTGTTGGTCATAGCCGTCTGTGATTGGATACATATGAAAGACAGTTGTTAGTAGTAGCCGTCTGTGAGTATCATCCATAGACGGTTTATTCCACAAAATCGTCTGTGATAGTTCGTTCTATACATAAATATTTTAGTTTTTCGGCTAGCATCAGGTAATGCTAGCCATGCCCTCTGAAAACAAGCAAGCAGAAAATAAATATGTCACAATTGATTTGATATAGAACAACTGAAAGTGATTTAAAAACTCAATATCAATTACAAGGTCACTTTAATGATCTAATTACAAAGTGGTTTGATTACAACTCAAAGTGAATTATAATAAATCGGAGTTGCCGGGTGTAAGATCGAGGAGGCCGACTAGAGGGGGGATGAATAGGCGGTTTTAAAAACTCTTTGGCTAAAGCCAATTAGCTAATAACAATTTGGTTTTCCACAATTAAAACCTAAATCAATTAGGCTCCCGTAAGTACACCAACAATATGAATACAATTGAATGAGAGCAATAATACAAAGATATATAAGCAATTGAAGCAAGAATATAAATTGCTCAAGTAAAGCACAACAACAAACCAAGATGACACAATTATGTTTTACTATGGTGTTCGGAGACTTGCCGGTCTCCCCTAGTCCACGTTGAGGTAAGCCCAAACGAATTGGACCGGCTCCACGAATTAAGCCAACACCTCCGAGGTAAGTCCAACCACTTGGACCGGTTCCAACACGAACCAACACCTCGCTCCACTCGGGTTGCTCTTCCTCCACTCCGGAGATGGTGAGCACCAAACCACTCACAACCACGTCGGGCCTTCTCACAAGCTTCTTGAGAAGATCACCAGTCACGACGCCTCAACGCCGTCTAGGTGTCGGCAAACACTAAGAGTAACAAATCTTAACTCTCACTTGAACTAATCAAGTGTCAAAGCTCAAGTGGATACACAATCCACTACCTAAGGCAACACATGCACAAAAGAGATGAGAGGCTTGCCCTTAGCTCAAAATAGTGTCTAACAACACTAGAACACTTTATAATGGCAGCAACAACAACTTCCCAACCGGTCAAGGTGGGTATATATAGCCCACACACAAAAAACTAGTTGTTGGAGAAGAATCTGCTGAAAAATCAGCACATGCGGAACTACCGCCGTTCTACGGCCGGTACTACCGCACCTAAACGATAAGCACAGTAACGGCTATATCAGACGAGAAATTAGCCGTTGAAAAGTGAAATTCGTTACTACCGCCGTTCAACTTGCGGTCGTTTCGCACTCCGGTAGTTCCGTTTCTGATGGGCGGTACTACCGCTTCCACTCATGTCCAACACATGGCACCTTCTGGAAAAAAACGTACCACGCTAACTTCCAAAAATACTGAGCTGCGGTAGTTTCGCACCCAACACGCCGGTACTACCGCACTTCCAAGAGAACAAAAAATTCTCAAAAAGCGTCTCTCCGGGAAAAAAAAATGTACCGTCGGATTTTCGGACCAACCAGCCTGCGGTAGTTCCGCTCTCAACATGCCGTTACTACCGCACAACGGTAGTTCCGCAGTTATAACGCCGGAACTACCGATCTTCCTGATAGAAACATCAATGGCTTTCACAACAACTCCAATTGCAAAACACATTTGCCAATTGATAAGCCATGCCAACAAGGATCACAGGCAAGATTCCTAACAAGTTGCAAAACACATTTGCCAACTTTTAGAATCATACCACAAGGAATAAGATACATGGACTCAAATCATTTGCAAAACACATTTGCAAACTTAAGTCACATGCTACAAGAAATCAAGCATGAGCATTAACTATTTGCAAAACACATTCACAAATAATAGCATCATGCCACAAGGCTAAGGTGCATGGACTTCAGCTATTTGCAAAACACATTTGTAAATTATAGTACCATGCTACAAGGATTAAATGCATGAGTCTCGGCTATTTGCAAAACACATTCACAAATATTAGCTCTATGCATGGATGAGCTAGAGCAAGCATAATGAGCTATCAACACATGAATATATCACAATTGATTTGATATAGAACAACTCAAAGTGATTTAAAAACTCAATATCAATTACAAAGTTACTTTAATGATCTAATTATAAAGTGATTTGATTACAACTCAAACTAGATATAACAATAAAATGTTAGTCTCACAAATCGATTTGTCATTAATCACTAAAACACTCCATTAACTTATAATGGGGTCTAGATCCTTCACTAGGGTGAAACTCTCCACTCTTTTTAATGATTTCCCCCATGATGAAGGTGGCGAGTCATCCTCGAACTTCCACGAGTAAGTCCAAATGGAAGACACTTTCTGGTATTTTTATGCCCTGTCGCTAGCAAGAGTAAAGTAGTAAGTATATGTATTTAAATTCATAATTATAAAATATTTATTAAGGTATTGACTGACAAACATCTGGATCCTTCGTTTTAGCACTCGTGATTTTCAACATATCACGACAAACGTAGAATGCACATATGTTGCCCTGTTGTAGTTGCTGGTGGCACTGTAAAAATAGAAGTGTGATATTGGATTATTATGTTGTGAGATATAGGATTATTACGTCAGAATGATTCGTAAATTGCATATTGTGGGACGCCCGATTCATTGTGTGTCCCTCCCTCGGCAACAGACGGTTTTTAACAATAACCGTCTGTGACATATGTGATTACCATAGATGGTTATTCTTAAGAACCGTCTGTGAATTATCACAAACGATTCTATTTACAAACCGTCTGTGATAATTACGTATCACAGACGATTCCAAGGGAACCGTTTGTGATGAGTACAACACAGACGATTCATTTGGAACAATCTGTGATGAGGTGTCCAGGATAGCATGTTTTGTAATTGTGAAACCTTATTTACATAATAGGAAAGATCAGGTTTAGTAAGTGTCAGATACTGTAATGGCCCTTCTATGCTCCTGTAGCTAAAAATTCTACATCAGAGAAAATTGCACCATCTTCTTTGGACAGCTTTTCTAAAGGAGCTATAGGAGTTGAAATTGGTTTGCAATCCTGCATGTTAGCATCGGTACAACAAGTCCACCATATACTTATGTTTTGTAAGCACCAAATCTTTGTCACTGAAACAAGCCTCTATGCCAAGGAAATAATGTAGCTTATATAAATCCTTCAGAGCAAAATATGACCCTAATTTCAGTATGAGTTTGTCAACTGCTGCTCGAGATGACTCGACTATCACAATGTACATCCACATAGATTAACATATACACCACAACTCTTGACATATTAAATATGAAAAGTGATGTGTATGCCTTAGATGGATTGAAGCCAAGTTCTTGTAATCTTGTGCTCAATCATGAAAACCACGCCCTCGGCGCCTGTTTGAGACCATATAGAGCTTTGTCAAGTCTGCAAACATGATTTGGAAAATGAGAATATTCCTAACCTGGCGGTTGAGACATGAAAACTTCTTCCTCAATTACTCCATGTAAGAAAGCATTCTGAACATCTATTTGACGCAAATGCCAACCTTTGGAAAATGCAATGGACATTATTAGATGAATTGTTATCGGTTTCACAACAAGACTCAATGCATCATTGTAGTCTATGCCTTGACATTGTTTGAAACCTTTTGCCATAAGACTCGCCTTATACCTGTCAATGCTTCCATCTGGTTTCTCTTCGACTTTGAAAACCTATTTGCATCCAATAAAATTCTGATTATGTTGAGTTGGGACAAGGTGCCATGTGTTGTTTTTCATCAATGCCGAAAACTCAACATCCATAGCTTTCCTCCGGTTGGGATCTTCTAGGGTTTGAGAATGAGAAACCGCTCTGCTAGGAATGCTCTTATCTAGTTAAGGGATATCTGACAGTGCCATCGGTGTATTCCTTTGCATTACAAACATTATTCTGAAGACGTGTCCTCACCTGTTCCGCTGGAGGATGAGCAACAGTTAACTCTCTCTCGATTGAGACTCTGACTTTGTCCCCCTTGCGATTACGCCATGCTGAGCTTGATTACTGTCGCCAAAATCTTGTTGCACATTAGTTGCATTAGAAGGTAAATCATAATTTCCATGATAATCAACTACCATATCTGTCTTAGGAGTGGGAGGACTAGGATTTTGGTCAGAGATCAAAAGAGAATGAGGAACACTAGTACAAGGACAACCACCAACACTTAGAGAATTATGAATCTGAGATGCAAAAGGGACACTATCTCATTAAAAATGATATCACGAGAAACACTAGTAGAATGATACAAGCATTTGTAGCCCTTATGAAGACTTCTATATACCATAAAAACACACATATGCGATCAAAATTCAAGTTTTCATGCATTGTAGGGACAAAGATTGGGCCAACTAGCACATCCAAACACACGGAGAGAGTTATAATCGGGGAGGTTCCAAGTAGTCTTGGAGGCAAGTGGAATTTTGTAGAACATGACTTGGCATTCGGTTGATAAGAAGCATTGCTGTTAAAAATGTATTATACCAAAAACCTAATTGGCATGGATGATTGAACTAAAAGGGCAAGCCCAGTCTTGACAATGTGTTGATGTTTGCATTCATCTATGCCGTTTTGTTGATGAGTGTGAGGACAAAAGACTCTGAGAAATCCCTAGTTGATTGAAGAATCTATGCAGCTTTTGATATCCACGACCCCAGTCGGTTTGAACAGCAAGATTTTTTTTGATTAAGTAAGCGCTCAACATGACATTGAAACTGAACAAAGATTTGTTCCACATCAGACTTACATTTGAGTAGGTAGATCCATGTGAACTTACTATAATCATCCAAAAACTTACATAATATTTAAAGCCTCATACATAAGGTAAAGCTGGACCCCAAACATCTGAGTGGATGAGTTCTAAAGGAAAATTGGAAATGCAAAGGAATGACTGAAAGGTAGTTGATGTATTTTTGCTCATTGACAGGCGTCATAGACAACATCACCATGTTTATTTGACGAAAAGGAAACTTGATTGTTGTGAAGACTATGTTTAATAATCGAGGTTGCTGGATGGCCCAACCTTCTATGCCACAAATTTGGTGAAGGTTTGACCACGACAATGGGTGATGAGATGAAGAATCAATTGATGCAACTGCAATAGGGCAAAGTCCCCGTTTATTGCTACTGTGAAGAAGAACCTTCTTCGTGTCCTTGTCCTTAAGATAGAAACAATGCAGGTGAAACTCAAAATAAGCATTGTTATCTCTAGTGAGTTTATGAACCGACAAAAGGTGTTTGCTGATGTTAGGAACATGAAGAACATCACTACGGATCAAAGATTTGGTTGAGCCAGGAATTGTAGCTTGGCAAACATTAGAAATAGACAAACCTGATCCATTAGCAACTTGAACTTCATCCGTTCCTTTGTAGTGCTCTTTGATTGACAAATGATCAAGATCACTTGCTATGTGATCAGTTGCTTGTGTGTCTACATACCATTGTGTGTCTGAATATGGTGAGTGTTGGCAACTGTGACCTTCTCTTCGTCTTGGTATTGTATGATTGAACCTGTAATAACAACGAAGAGCATCATGTCCCATCTTATCACAGATTTGGCACATTTGGCGATTTCCTTTATGCCCAGATGAGCCTTGGTTATGGTAATTGTCCAAGATGATTGTTGAAATTGTTTTTGTTAGCACCACCACCGTTGTTGAAATTTCCACGGGTCACATTGTTTGCTGAGAAGCCAACTGAACCTCTGAATTGTTAATCTCTTTGCACAACTCATAAATGAGAAGATGAGCAAACAAATTATTAAGAGAAATAGGTTCAGAGCAAGTGGTGATCGAGGTAACAAGTGAATCAAAATCGTCACCAAGTCCTGGCCAGGATGTATGTAGCAATTTGTTCATCACGCAGAGGGTAGCCAATAGAAGCCATCGTGTCTACATGCTTCTTCATCTTCTGAAAATAATCCGTCACTGAACTATCCTTCTTCATGGTATTGGCAACTTGCAGTCGAATTTGCATAATTCGTGCTTTTCAATGTGAGACAAACATCTCTTCCAGAGCCGTACTAACCTGTGCAGCCGTGGAGAGAAACAAGACTTGCCATAAGATTTCATCGCTTAAGGAGGAGAGGATCGCACTTAGAACAAGTTGATCTTGTTGGTGCCATAAAGCATGCGCTGGATTCATCAATACTCTTTCATTGTTGTCTTCGATGGTCTCGGTGATAATAACCGGAGGACACCTTGTTGTTCCATCTACAAAGCCAATCAATTACTCGCTTCGTAAGTAGGGAACCAACTGAGCTTTCCACAGCAGATGATTTCCATGCACTACTATAGAAAAGGTCTTTACAGACGGTTTAAAAATATAATTACAAGCGGTTTCATGAGCCATCTGAGTTTATGGGTCAGTAATGACATGAGGTCATCACAGACGGTTTTGAACCGCTCGAAAAAGCTATCACAGATGGTTCGAACAGAGTTGAACCGTCACGATTCTAACAAGAACCGTATGTGATAGTTTTTCTATTGAAAAAAAATCGATTTTGAGCCAAACTAATAAATTGTTGGACAATAGTTTCCATATGCAACCTCTAGCAAGACAACTAAAATCCAATTAAAATTCGATGGCAAACACATTGCAGGAGAGACCTATATAGCAAAAGGGTAACCAAAAGGTTTCACAACGTCCCCTCCGAATGGGGAAAAAGAATAAAATTACAAAGTTAAACTAGCTAGAAACTATATGTTCCTCCAAGCACCTGAAAAACTCATCGACTTCTTGGATTGGTCTTGTGAGCTACTCTATGTACCTCACCAGCATATCGCAAATTGTTCTTGTTTGTCGTCCGAATTCGACTCAAGCTCGTCGGCAAGGAAAAGGAGAGTAGATCGAAAATCTCCGACAGCGCTCGGCATTAGGTAAAAATAAAATAAGAACCATCAAACAACCAACAAATTATGTATATTTTGGGGATATACACGTACCTTTGTAAGATCGAGGAGGCCGACTAGAGGTGGGTGAATAGACGGTTTTTATATTCTTTTTAGCTAAAACCGAGTTTTATGCGAAATTGTAAATCAATTCGGTTTTACTCAATTAAACTTAAATCAACTAGTTTTGACTAAGTGCACCAACAATATAAGACTATTAATAATGATAGCAAACATATAATGACTATAAGCAATTTAGTTCTAGGAATGTAAATTGCACAAAGTAAAATACGAGAGAAATAAACCACAATGAACACAATGATGTTTTACCATGGTGTTCGAAGACTTGCCGGTCTCCCCTAATTCACGTTGAGGTAAGCCCAAACTAATTAGACCGGCTCTACGAATTAAGCCAAACACCTCCGAGTTAAGTCCAACCACTTGGACCGGCTCCAACACGAACCAACACCTCGATCCACTCGGGGTTTCTCTTCCTCCACTCCGGAGATGGCGAGCACCAAGTCACTCACAACCGCTCGGGCCTTCTCACGATTTTCTTTGAGAAGATCACCGACGCAACTCCTCCAAGCCTTCTAGGTATCGACAAACACCAAGAGTAACAAGTCGAAGACGCTCACTTGAACAAATTGAGTGTCTAAGCTCAAGTGGACACACAATCCATTACCTAATGCAACACATACACTTAGGGTTTGCTCTCTAGGCTCACTAAGTGCAACATATGCACATAAGAGTGTAGATGGCTTGCCCTTTGCTAAAAGGAATGAATATGGCACCAGCTCCACTCCCCACAACCGGCCACAAGGGTATATATACCCACACAAGAAAAACTAGCCATTGGAGGAAAGATTATGAAAAAATCAGCAAGGGTGGTAGTACTGCTGTTCATCAGTCAATACTACCGCACTCCCACTGACGCATAGTAACGGCTATAACAAAGCCTCTGAAATAGCTGTTGAAAATGTGGCACGGTACAACCGCCATTGACCACGAGGTCGTTCGCTCATTGGTAGTAACGTTCACATAGGGTGGTACAACCGCTTCTCTTAGAGGTCCAAAACCGGTCCTCTTTGGAAAACACGTACCGCCAACTATTTTTTGGACTTACCAGGCTGCGGAAGTTCCGCTCAAGATTTGCGGTCATAATGCGATGCGGTAGTTCCGCCACAATAACTCCGGTACTACTACCTTCCAGGAGAGCAGAACAAGCTCAAAAGGTGTCTCTCTGGAAACACATACCGCGAACAAAGGTTCGGTCCGACCGGGTTGCGGTAGTACCGCACCAACTTCCCGGTCATGTCGTTGTGCGGTAGTACCGCCAACAGAATGTCGGTACTACCGACTTTTCTGAGAAAAGCTTAGTTGGCTTTCAAAACAAACTCAATTGCAAAGCACATTTATCAATTGATGAGCGATACAAACAAGGGTTAAAGGTAAGATTCTCAACAAGTTACAAAACACATTGGCTAACTTTTAGAATTAACGCCACAAGGAATAAAGTAAATGGACTTAAACCATTTGCAAAACACGTTCGCAAACTAAAGTCACATGCTACAAGGATTATGCATGAGCCCCAACTATTTGTAAAATATTCACGTAAACAATAGCATCATGCCACAAAGAGAAGATGCATGGACTTCAACCATTTGCAAATTATAGTCTCATGCTATAAACATTATGATACATGAGCCTCGACTATTTGCAAAATACATTCGTAAATAATAACACTATACATAGATAAGCTAGAGTAAGCACAATGAGCTATCAACACATGACTAACTCAAACTACTAGTCAAGATCTCTCTTAATAGTACGATAACCTATACTAACAAACCGGTCTTCAACTAAACACCAAGACCGGTTTGCTAGAGCAAACACTATGAGATATCAACACATGACTAATTCAAGCTACTAGTCAAGACCCCTCTTAATAGTACGTCAACCTATACTAGCAAATTGGTCTTCAACCAAACACATCCTTAACCCTAGCTAGTCATACCTTTGCCTTAAGCATCTTCTTGAAGCTTGATGACACACGTCTTTACTTCAAGTCTAGGTTCTTGACTTTGATAATCATCAACACATGATGATCTCCTTTACTTCAAGTTTTTGACTTGAATATGCATCAACACATGATGCATTCCTTTACTTGACCTCCATTAACACATGATGAGTCTTCTCTTGACTTAATGATCAACTCATGATCATCTCCTCTTCTTGAACATCATCAAAACATGATGATTTTCTTTTCTTCGAGATCTTATTCATCCAACTCATGAAAAATATTAGTTCCACAATGTGATTATCATTAATTACCACAACATACCATTAACTCATAATGGTGGGACAAGATACTTCAATCTTTCCCTCTTTGGTAATTGATGATAACCACTTCAATTGCAAATAATTGAATGTAGATAAATATGAGTATATATGAACTACACAAGTTTTATATACTCAAGGACATGTTTCCAGGTAGAGATCTTTAATATATGTGTAAAACAGAATATGGATCAATACTAAATAAACCACAAAATATAGAGTGAATTCCCCTTAAATGTGTGCATACACAAATGTGTAATAAAAACATATGCACGTATTTAAGTTAGACTTTTAGTGGACTTCAACCTATATTTTGGATCCGAGGAATGCGCCAAGATATAAGAATATGATGTCGAGTGCATACCTACATGATTTTCACCTTTTTATCCAACTAAGACTACACAAATATGTATATCAATAAAAGTGTTAGCCTCACATATAGATTTGTCATTAATCACCTAAATAATCCATTAACTCATAATGGCGGGTCTAGATTCTTCAACCTTCCGGCAGTCTACCTCCTGCGGCAAACATAGAGCTCCTGCGCGTCCCTCCTCGTCCTCCTCGTCGGTTGCGTCTCCTCGCCGAACCGCGCCGGGGAATCGAGGGCGGTTGTCGGAGCTCGGCGTGGGGAGGGAAGAGGGAGAGACTGATCTAAGACAAGGCGGGGGTGGGTATAATACATAAGGACAACACCAAAATATTTGACCTCCCACGCAAGCGTTCAAATTTTTTCGCTAATCACGCCTATAATGAGTTAGTAACAAAAATATTAAAAATAATGTGAAAAGTATCACATACGGTTCATATTAAAAATAGTATGTGATAAGTATCACTCTCGTATTTTACCATCTCTGGTAATGATGAGGACGATTTTTAATACAAGTCATGGTAAAATCAAGATATACTTATCACATACTATCTGATTTCAAGTCAAGGTAAAATTAGAGATACTTACCACGGACGGTTTTTAATCAAAACCGTCTGTGATGAGGACGGAAAGTCACAGACGGTTCTTGTTGAAAACCATCTGTGATATTACTTCTTTACATACGGTTTTTAGCACAACTAGTAACACGGGCGGTCGCTAAACCAAAACCATTTGTGATTGTTTTTAATACAGATGGTTTTGGTCAACCGTTTGTGATAAAGCGTCCAGTAGTAGCCTTTTTGTAGTAGTGACGGTTGAGTTTCAGGGATGGCGACGGAAGAAGTCTGGCGGAGTTTGATGAAGACATGGAGGAGTTCATGGTTGACGAGGTGGCGGAGGTCAGAGACGGCACAATCATGGTTGCGAATCGTAGCTTTGATACTATGTGAAAACTATTGAAGCCGTGATCTCAAACAGAGATCCACCGAGTATATTTATAGCAAAATATTATAAATTACACACTACTACAAAACAGGCCATAGAAGACGCTTCATCACAGACGGTTCTTTGAAACCGTCTGTGATAAAATAATCACAGACGGTTCCAAGGCGAAATGCTCGTGATATGTAGATATCCTGAGCGGTTCGTGGTTAGAACCGCTCGTGATATCGAGAATATCACAGATGGTTCATAGTTAGAACCAATGCGTGACATCGAAATATCACGCAGACGGTTTGTGGTTAGAACCGTCTGTGATTTTAGATTTACAATAACTTGGATTTGCCGTGGTTAGAACCGTTTGGGCAGCCAATGCTCTGCCGTGGTAGGGTTTGGGCAGCCAATGCTCTGCCGTAGTAGGGTTTGGGCGGCCAATCCTCTGCGTGGCGACCAATCCATTGCGCGGCGGACTAATCCCTTGCCACGCACACAATTGATGGGCGAGTATTGGCTACCACTACAGAGGATTGTATCTTGCGGCAGAGGATTGGTTGCCCAAACCGCACTCACTACAGAGGATTGCTTGCCCAAAGCATACCAGAGAGCATTGGTGCCCAAACCCTACCATGGCGAGTATTGGTTACCATGGTAAAAATCCAAACCATGGTAAAACCTAAAATCACTGAACAATTTTATACAAAAAAAATGCGAGGCGGTTCGTATTAAGAACAAATGCGTGATGAGATGCTTATCACAAACGGTTCGTGATACGAACCGTCTGTGATATATCATCACAGACGGTTTTTGTATAAAATCGTCTGCCGTCTGTGATACTTGGGTGAGAAAACGAAAATTTACACTTAATGGGCGGGCTGCCGAAAATCTCTCTATATTAACAGAGTCCTTCATCTCCTCCTTTGTCATCTCCATCTCCTCCTCTACCATCTCCGTCTCGCCCTGACCTTGCGCTCCGACCTCCCCCGAGCTCGTCGCCCGCGGCCTCCTCCACCTCGCGTCAGCCTCGTCGTCGCCGGCCTCCCACGACCTCGTCACCCCCGGCCTCCTCTACTTCGTCGCCCCGTCCTCCCCTGAGTTCGTTGTCCGCGGCCTCCTCCACCTCGCCCCGGCCTCATCGTCGCCGCCCTCCCATGATCTCGTCACCACAGCCTCCCACGACCTCACTCTCTCTACTCCCTCCTTTTGCTCTATGATGTGGATTACTACTGTGATGTGTTAGTGCTCTGTGAATGGATTGAGTTGATGCTACTGTGATATGAGTGATGCATGCCGTTTTGTTTTTAGTGCTCTGTGAATGGATTGAGTTGATGATACTGTGATGCTGCGGCTATTGTGGGAAAGCTAGAGAAAAGTTCAATCCGAAAATCCATATCAGATTCATTCGCGAGGCTCGGGAGGCTTCAGACGAAGTGAAAATCCGTTTTCATTTTTTTTTGCCATAGAAAAAACTATCACAGACGGTTCTAAATAAGAACCGTCGTCTGTGATAGTTACTATCACATACGATTCTTGTTTAGAACCGTATATGAAAATAGACTATCACAGACGGACTATCACAGACGGTTCAAAAACCGTCTGTGATGATCTCGTGTCATCACAGACACAAAAATTCAGACGGTTAAAAAACCGTCTGTGATGATGGTTTAGAATCGTATGTGATGAGCTTTTGTGTAGTAATGACAAGTCGGTTACGGATACGTCTGTGATGATAGTTTAGAACCGAATGTGATGAGTTTTTGTGTAGTAGTGACAAGTCGGTTACGGATGTACAGCAAATACAATTGTGTATCGGAGAAGCTAACAGAGAGGAACTCTAACTCTAAAGATCATACGGACTTTGAAGTCCTTGTCGTATCGATTACAGCAACCTGAAGATAATCCGAAAACGACTCAATTTTCGGAGACGATGATCATGATTCTATCACATACGTGTATACTACTCATTTTAACGGAGTGTACCGGGCACCACAGATCTATCTGATCTCATTCTTGCTTGGGGTGAGAAGAACACACATGCCGTACGTTACAACGATGTGATCGGACTTGATCAGTCTGAATCAATTATTATGTCGTTGTATTCTATCAAAAACGAACACCATGCTGCTGATCTATAGCTGATGCGTTGCATCCCATATCGATCGCGATGTGGCTCTACGCATAGAACAAAAAAGCACGCAAATCTGCTGCAATGCCGTATGGCACTCTTGTCGGCCCAAAAGTCGTGCATGCTTTCGATGAGGAGCCGGACGTGAGCGCGTGGGCACGAGTAAATGTGCTCGAGGTCACGGTAGCCTCCGCATCAATGCTAACAAGATGCACGAAGCTGCCTGGAAATTTCGTAGTTCCCTCCTACGGCAATATTATCATCAATAAATACACCAGTAACAGTCAGTAGTCACTACTAGCTAGATGTAGCTATCCATTGCTTCATTAACTTTTAATCTGAATTACAAAAGGGATTGTGTACTCAGTAACGCTCTCGTACAGTTAAATTAATTTCGACTAATTTATTGTCTACAATGTATGGTTTGTGTCGGTGATGTGTCGTAAAGTTAATCATAAAGATGATTGTATCACGTCTATATTTATGAGTTATATAATAAATGTTATTACATTTCTTGAATGAATTATCAGTTATAAATATTAACAAGTATATGACTTGTTGGTGAAACTTTTTAACTTATATGATGTCATTCTAACATAACAGGAGAAATATCTCTGGACCCGTCGATGTGGTCGGATAAATTAAGAAAGTGCATGGCCATGGCACTCGTGGTTGAAGAGTCGACCACGTGAAGTTATCTGTCACTTGATCGAGAAAGTATTGAACAGTCCATGGATGATAAAATATCTCACCTGGAGTTCAACCAGATATCGTGAGGCACAGGGAGAATACATAAGTAGGTTGTTCAGTTCGACCAGATACAGACTTATCGTATAGAGATACGAGTTGTTCATATACTGGTCAAACATAATCACTAACTAATCGTAAGGAGTCACGAACTGGCCATGACTAAATATGAACTAAGTTGTATAGAGATACGAGCTGGTCGTAAGTGATAAGGATCTAATCGTAGATCATATTGCATTAAGGTTCGTCTGATATAATTTATGTGTATTCGGGAATCGTTATGTCCTGCTAGAAATCACTAACGACTTGTGGTCGGAAAAGAGTTTTCGAGTCACAACCGATTTCTCATGAACCTACAGGGTCACACACTTAACGGATTGGAATAAACGAGCTCAGATATGATCCATCATGTACTCTTTATAGGGGGATGCATGAGCCTGTTGGGACAGACGACGTGAGTTGCATCACTGAAACCCTATCCGCTATCTTCTCGATGGTCATACTGTGCGGGTTGGTGCTAGCACACGGGTGTACGGTATTGCATTCCTGGATGTGTGGATACCGTAGAGGCGTTGCTGCGATTGCTGCTGTGCTAAATGGGAAAAATCTACGATCTTCACAAGGAACATGATTGGTTGCTGGAAAAGATGATCGGCATCGAGTACGTTGGACGATCGACTACGACCACTACATCGACGTGCTCGACGTTGGATCAGGCTGCTCCAACTCTTCTTCCGCTGCACTGTGTGTCTAGGGGTAACGATCTATAATCTCTTGCTTGCATGTCTTTCTGGTTTACGTGGTAGAATTTTTGAATTACTCGTTAGTGTAGCCTACCCGTATCCCTACAGTTTGGATATATGAAAACGATAGGGGTGGCTTTGTTATGAAAAATACTTTTATGATCTTCTTTTTTTGAATTTATAATAACAAATTGAGTGATCAAAGTAATATCATGTTGACTTTAAAAATGTAAAAAATGTCAATCTTTGTGACCGAAGCCAGTACTACGTAGCACTACACTACTACTAGCTCGTGCATGCAACTATGGATAACGCAGGTAGTGGCTAGGCTGTTCCACGCGGGGCGGTGGGGCGATTAAACAAGGGTCCATCTGGAAATACGATGTTTTTTTCCCGAGGGAAATTCTCTCTTACCAGCACAGAAGTAAAAGCCAAATGCCCATCTCCAGGTGCCATCACAAACACGTAGATCCGTACAAGCTCTCGTTTTTTTCTTCTGGGGGACATATACATCAAGCTAATGGTCCCATTTACTAGTAGTACTACCAATTTTTTTGTGTATGAATTTAATATTGTTTCCAGTAGTATATATCTTTTGATAATTTCTGGTAAGATCATCCAAGCATACGTCACTTTCCTGTGAGATTTTTAAAATGTGAGTTAGGCGCCATTTTTACAGGTTAACACATCTCCTAGTGCCACCTGAATCCAATCTTCTTCACCTAAAAGTGATAAAGGACGAGCTAGATAAGATTTCCATGCGATTTTGTTGAGTTGCGAGATGGTGTGACTACAGATCTAGAGACTATATACATTAGTATAAAAAAAAAAGTTGAACCACCATACATAGTCGGCAGATCTGATGCAAATTCGCACAATTTTTGTTGTTGTACAAAACTCATACTAGAATAAGACATGTATTTTCAGTAACTAAATTGCCTTGTTTTTTTTTTTTTTTGCGAGGAGAGATAGGCCCCGCTAGTTCAAGTAAATTTCAAATTTCACCTCTAGTTGTCACCCGGAAACAGGAAAAATATCGACCTCCTCACCGGTTAGTGGTGGGTTTTTTTTGTTTTAGATCGGTCAAATTTTATCAAACAAAATTAAAAATTTGAATTTGCTTAGTTTTTCGTTAGTTACCGTCCGAAATTACTGTTTATAAATTTAAATTTAGAAATCTGTCGGATTTTTTTATCCTTGGCTGTCACTCCCTTCGCGCATCCTTCGATTTCACCCATCTACCTTTAATAGTCGTCCTCTGTTCTCGCATAGTACTTGCACAAAAACCTGTAGCCTTGCTCCTCCAAATTTTACAACAAAATACATCTGACACCATGCGAAATTGTGAACAAAATTGCCAGCTAGTACTACTACTTTATTATTCCAGAAATATAAGTCTCTTTGGGATTTGTGCGGCCAAGTTACGATTGATATATGTTGAAGTATATAAATTAATTATATAAAACTAATGTTATTAAATTTGTCTTGCAAAATACTTTCATTATATATATAGAAAAATAATACTTATAGGAGTACTTACTCCGACTTCTCTGTATACCATTTAAATCGTGATATAGTTTCACAATAAAAATGTTACGTTAGTGACCTTAAAAAGTCAAAATAGACTTATCTTATGGGACAGAGGGAGTACTTTATTATTCTCCAGCACACTCGACATGCATTTGTAATCACCTCCCAAAAATGGGGAAAAAAAATTGCATGCATTTGTACTGTGATAAGCATCATATTTACAGCTCTGTTTTGTATCCCTCAATTTAAAATTTTATCGTGACTGGACCGTGCAACACCTACCAACGGGGCTATAAATTAATTAATTTCAGTTGTTTGAAAAAATTTCATAGACCAGTTTTTTCAATAGAAAAGAACACTAGCACAACTATGGCAATTAGCTACTCCTGTTTGCATCACCACTGCATTCATGACTCAATAACCGGCTAATCCCAAATGTTTAATGTACCGCTGCTGACTTCACCACAAGTTCCGATCGTTGTCGAGAAAGGAACCAAAAAAAAAAAGCTCCGATCGACGGCGTCAAAAAACCGCCACGTGGCTCAAGCCGCCGCCTCCAAAATGCAATCAATTTATGCATGACTCTGCTCGTCTTCATCGATCTTTCATTAATTCCTGCAGGTAAAGATCATTTTCACAAAGGGATCTCATACAATAGCTCAGTTCGTACAAGATCTTGAGTTATGATTACTGTACTTCGTAGACTTTTCTGAGTTGTGTGTGTTAGAGAGGGTTCAGTTAAAGAATCTCCTGAAGAGTATCACTGTATCAAGCTAGTCCTGAGAGAGAAGTGATCAATGTTGATGACCAAAACTCTAGATCGACGCGACAATCTCTGTCGAGAAGAGCATGTATTCAGGGAGAAGATGGACATGTGGAGTGTGATGGGGTGGCCGGCCCCGTTTTTTCATCAAAAATGGCATCGACACAGCACAATCATGTTTATTCGGCTCTTTGGTTTCCCCATGAGATGGGCAATACTTCAGAATAAAACCTTAAGTGTTTTGAAAAGCTACTTCAGGACAGGGAAATTAATTAATTTCGGTGATTTAGCCTCTCTCCCAAATATTTTCAATTCGTTCAAAAAATTTCGGAAATATTTGAATTTAGACAAATTACATTCTAATTTTGATTTTGGACCAAATTCGGTCAAATTTTGTCTAAATTTTAGTTAAATTTTGTCCAAATTTGAAGTCCAAATTTTATCCAGTTTAAAAACCCCCCAAAATTTTGAACCGAAATTTCGTTCAATTGGTTCCCCTCTGATTTTTTTTTCAAAACGAATTTGTTTTCCATGCTTCAGGTTCAGGATATACAAACTTGAGATGTACTAAGTAGTAACCCTTGTCACTAATCATTAGTTTCCTTTAATTTTAAAGGATCGTTCCTATGTTCATAAATTTATACTCTCTCCAATTGCAAATATAAACTGTTGCAACATTCATACGGTGTCTATGGTATCAAATTGACCGACGATTTCTATCCTAATAGCTAATTCGTGCTCAAAGTGAAGCAATATGCTCGGAGCAGAGAGGGCAATGTGGTCATTTCAGTACAGTACACTCGGAGCAACTCAGCCCACCGCTATCATATTGGTACGGATACGCGAGCCAGTTAGTAGTATAAGGCTATAAGCTATCCATCCACTACACACGAGCCTTTCGTTTCCACAGGCTCATGTCCTCTGCTGCGCGATCCATGGCCTCGCCGGCGCAGCTGCACGCTTTGTCAACTGAGCTCTCCACGCGCTCGTCGCCTTCCTCCTCCACCTCCCCTTCCGGCGAGGCGCGGAGGGACCGAGAAGAGACGCCGCCGCGGCGCGAGGCCGATGAGAGCAAGGCCAGCTACGGCCACGGCGCCAAGCGCCGGCGGCGGCGGCAGCGGCTGGGGGTGTGGAGCCTCGGCGCCACGTGGGCGCTGGACCCGCGCGCGAGGTGGGTCAGGGAGTGGAACCGCGCCTACCTCCTCGCCTGCGCGGCGGGGCTCATGGTGGACCCGCTCTTCCTGTACGCCGTGTCGTTGAGCAGCCCGCTCATGTGCGTCTTCCTCGACGGCTGGCTCGCGGCCGCGGTCACCGCGCTCCGCTGCATGGTGGACGCCATGCACGCCTGGAACGTCGTGACGCAGCTCCGCGGCGCGCGCGCGGCGCGGAAGAGGGGCAGCCCTGACGAGGAGCAGGCCGCGGCGGACGCCACGCGCAAGCTCCCGGCGTACGCGAGGTCCTGGAAAGGGATGCTGCTGGATTTTTTCGTCATCCTCCCCGTGATGCAGGTACGCAGCTAATCTACACGCACCGGTTTTACATTTTTTTTGTCGTTGCTGTTTTGGCATAATCATGGATAATATTGAACTGAGATTGTGCCCATTCTATTTGCGTTACCATGGCATCCATCTCATCCCTTCCTATATATTACAAGAGAGAGTTTTTGCTGGTTGATTAAAGAAAAATGATGCCTTGGACTTAATTCTGTTGCAAGTATCTAGTTTTAGTTTCCTTAATTACTTTGGTTTTGTTAGATAATTAACTTCATTTTGTTGAGACAAAATATGCATGTGTTCTATCACTTGTTCAAATTATTGTTATTATGTGTGCTGATGTTCACTACTACAAAACAAGATATAGAAAACGCCTGAGAACCGTCTGTTATAAAATAATTACATACGGTTCTAGACGGTTCTCTTGGAACCGTGTGTGATATGGACTTATCACAGACGTTTCATGATACGAACCGTCTGTGATAATCTCGGTCATCACAGATGGTTCTTGTTACAAACTGCCTGTGAAGTATCACAGACGGTTCTTAATACAAGCCGTCTGTGATGAGATACACAGTCCTCTGTCGTGGCAGACAATTGATGGGTAGAGGATTGTGTGTCACGACAGAGGATTGTGTGCCGCGGTAGAGAATTCTGTGCCATGACCGAGGATTGTGTGCCATGCCCAAATCCCACCGTGGCAGAGGATTGGCCGCGCAAATCCTACCACGGCAGAGGATTGGCTGCCATGGTAAAATCAGAGAATAAGGAAAAATTGCAAGCCAAGGTAAAATCTAAAATCACAGACGGTTCTTAATACAAACCGTATGTGATGAGATGTTTATCACAGACGGTTCATGATACGAACCGTCTGTAATACGTCATCACAGACAATTTTTCTATAAAATTGTCTATGATACTTTTGTTTTGTTGGACGAGAAAACAAAAGTTTGCACTTAATGGGCGGGCTGCCGAAAATCTCTTTATATTAACAGAGTCCTCCATCTCCTCCTTTGCCATCTTCATCTCCTCCTCTGCCATCTTCGTCTAGCCCTGACATTGCGCTCCGGCCTCCCCCGAGCTCGTCGCCCGCGGCCTCCTCCACCTCGCCCCAGCCTCGTCGTCGCCGTCCTCCCATGACCTCGTCACCCCCGGCCTCCTCCACTTCGTCTCCCCGTCCTCCCCTGAGTTCGTTGCCCGCGGCCTCCTCCACCTCGCCCCGGCCTTGTCGTCGCCAGCCTCCCACGACCTCGTCGCCCCAGCCTCCCACGACCTTACTCTCTTTACTCCCCCTTTTGCTTTGTGATGTGGATTACTACTGTGATGTGTTAGTGCTCTGTGAATGGATTGAGTTGATGCTACTGTGATGTGGGTGATGCTGTGTTGTTTTTAGTGCTCTGTGAATGGATTGAGTTGATGCTACTGTGATGCTGTGGCTATTTATTCAATCCGAAAATCCATATCAGATTCATTCGCGAGGCTTGGGAGGCTCCATACGAAGTGAAAACACATTTTTGTTTTGTTTTTTGCAATAGAAAAAGCTATCACAGACGGTTCTAAAACCGTATGTGATGATCTCATGTCATCACAGACACATAAAGTCAGACGGTTCATAAAACCGTCTGTGATGACGATTTTGAACCGTTTGTGATGTTATTTTCTGTATTAGTGGTTGGTTATTGGCTTAATTTTTTGGATCATATAAATATATGATGCATGATGAACCTGCTACTTCAAGGAGATTATTTGTTCTCCCTATAATAATAGGGTATGTTATAATAATAGGGTATGTCGTGTATACATCAGTGTTTGGTTCATAAACACATACTAGCTCTTGATTAAACATTTACATGCCACACCGTCCCCATCTTGATTAAACATTTACATGCCACACCGTCCCCAATCGATTCATTGTGCTATTCATTCATTCACTAAACCGTAGCTATATCCTTCTCGTTTCAATGATAACACTTTAAAAAATTATTCTGTACAAGTTAAAGGAATGTTTATTGCTTCTCGCAAAAAAAAGAAACATTTCTTGCACATTGATTTTAGAACTATTTTATTTCGTAACAGCACACTATAAAAATAATAAAAAACATATTTACAAAAAAAAATCAACAAAAACTAAGGATTTCACCCGAATTTTCTCACCATAGGATGTGCTTTAAGATTTGTGCGCCTCCATCCTCCTCTAGTTGCGCGGGTAGCAAAGCATATGGAATGTCACATCTGGCAAAAGTTGTCTTTGAACTTTTTATTATTATTTAATCCTTTTAAATATTTTTTAAAGTTAACCATTCACTAACTTTATTTTCAATTCTGACCCCTATAATCATATCATGACTCGCGCGCGTGGCCAAATCATGCTTTCATGCTACCTATCTCGGCGTGGACAAACCTGCCACACAAGCTCTCCCGCGCACGCCATGCCAGCGTGGAGGGCATGCGTGGTCATTGTCACGCTCGCATGAATAGCGTGACAAGCCTGCCTTGTCACGCCAACTGTTGTTGCGTGACAGTAGTGACTACTTTTTTGAAACGGTTCTCAGATGAAGAAATCTTACGATTATTGCAAAAGATACGTGGACCATTTAGGATGGAAAGATAATTTTCATGCACACATTCGCTGCAAATCAGTGACAGTGGTGGCTACTTTCACAACATTCAAAATATCGCGGTGTCTATCTGAGACGATGCAAATCTTTCGTCTGGGCCCAAGAAGGCGTAGACGAACTATATCCATGAACCATTACTAGCTTGCATTGTTCTCACCCTTAGTAAGTGCGAATGCTAGTGGAACCAACTGGTCCTCCGCATCGACCCCCACGGTGACAATCAAGGCACCGTAGTACTTTCCGGTTAGGAATGTGGCGTCAACTGATAAGATAGGTCTACAATACTTGAAGGCATCTTTGCATTGCCCAAAAGACTAATACACCCGTCCGAGAATATGTTTCATAACTCCTTCATCGGGCTCCGTTCGGTTCCCATACCAAGGATAAAACTCCATGCCCAGGTTCTTGGCTTGCATAGCGGTTAGGATTCGAGGAAGCAACCTGACCGTAAGCCTCCTTCCAATCACCCCACAATAACTACACCGCTCTCTGCTTTGCCTTCCATACATTCCGTACTTCACGTGGTACTTAATGAACCCAAATATAGCATCAATAAGGGTGGCGACTGTCACATCAGGGTCGACAACCATAGCCCCAGTTATGCGCCTTGCAATAAAATTAGCGGTCGTCTGAAGGTGCTCCTCAGACACTCGTACAGTCCCACAAGAGTGAGGCTGATCCACATTTGTTATTTTTCATTGCTTGTCCCTAATGTTCGTACCTCACGGTATACCTCTTGTTCATATCGAGTGTTGTACTACAAATGGACGATGGTGCCTTACTGAGCATTTTTGCAGCCAAATCTTCATATTCTTCATGCTTGCAAACAACATGTTCTTGCGTATGAGGTCATTCTCTAGGCCCGCAATGCTATCCCTGCCCTTCAACCCATTTGCACAGACCCGTTACTAACCATTCTAACATCCTCGAATGCATGCACCGACGGGATCTCACCCATTACACTTTTAAGAACCTGACCTTCCTTAGAGGAGAAAAGTGGAGTGGACACTTCATTTTCGGTCGAGCTCCAACCTTCGTCGGACTCAACGTCACAGACTGTTCCATCTCGGAACACCTCCTCGTCAAACTCGTTGTTCATTACACGTATGACAAATCAGTCAACGGGGGGACATCGTTGTTAAGACCGACACCAATGATCTCTTGGGACGGTTGCTCCTTGCCTTGCGAAAGTTCCACAGTGGATTCAAGTTCCTCTATGGTGTCGTTCACCACATCCGCGTTCTTTCGCATATCATCGCCAACGATTGTCCTCTCCACCACAACCTCCAACGACCGAACCTGAGATGCGAGCGCAACCTCCTTGTATGTGCCCCAATCATCATCACACAAGATTGACATCAAGAAAGCATATACCTTTGAACCTAGCTCAGCATCATACTGCCCCTCCATTCTGACAACGATCCTAGGTTCATCCCATCCAAAGGTCGACTTAATCCTCGCCAGAAAAGTTCGAAAGTCTGGTGGTTCTAGAAACATAACCACAGTCACTTCCATACCAACAAAGTCAGCAACACTCTCTGTTTGGCTAACCGGTCCACCAGTAAAAACCTATACAACATTATATATCCATCTACATCCAACAATGTGAACAAAATATTACAAAGTCAGCACTACATGCCATAGGTACCAACTACCACAAATACTACTAACGAACAACTCAGCTCCAAAGTAGTAATAACCATTCTATATACGACTAAATAGGCCTTTATAGAAGAAATGTTTCATTACTAATTCCCCGACAACTATATTTGCCAATTTGAACCTTTTTGCCACGCCGTCACCTGGGGCGTAGCAACCAAATTCCGTTCAAACATACAATTCAGCCAAAACCCTAAAATGAAACTACAACAATGAAACTACAATGATATATCCAAATTCCTCACAATCATAACAAAATTACAATTTAATAGCCACAATTCCATCACAACTACATGAAACTACAATGACATATCCTATTTCATCCACAAATCCTACCCAGAACATCAAATTTCATCCACAAATCGCATGAACACAACAAAATAGCTAAGCAAAATTAACCAACATGAGTGCATTTGACACATATAGAAATGTTTTGTCCCTAAATCATACAAATTCTTAGAAGAGAATGCAAAAGGTTACAACCAGGCTGTGCTCAACTACTCAAGACCAACTGGATTTTTCTAGAAGGTATAGTTTACATTCATACATGCAGCATAAAAGATTGTATGTTGAAATATTCCAAAGTTGTATTTGCCCTGGCAAATGGGTGAAAGTACAGCTCACTCATACTTGGCACCAAGCGAAATGATCCAAGAATCAAGTAGTGGCTGAGCAAAAGGTTCATTCATGTATGGGCATATTTATCAAGTAAGTTATAGCCATTGGCTAGGAAAAAAAATTACGTTCAATATTCTTAATCAACAGACATCCAAATGAAGTAAGAACATCTACAATGCATGATAACTTAAGGTATATCCATGTAAAAAGATTTATTCAAGCAAGCCCCCCCCCCCCACCCCAAATAAAGGAAAACAATCATGTGCATATAACCAACAAAGTATGCATACATTCAACTACCATTGCGTACTAATACTATCCAATTCACTCCAACGTGCAAAAGATTCAAACCAATTCCTCTCGAACATTCAATCATCCTAAACCCTAAATCCATAAATTTAACTGATTTTATCCCAAATAAATGGAGGGAATGAGTGAGATTACCTTGGGAGATGATCTCGACGGGTTTATGGACTTCGAATTGACTCCAAATCAACAGATTTGGGCAGGATGGGGACGGGGAGGAGAGAGGACGCGCTAGAGGAAAAGAGGGAGTTTGGGGGGGGGGGAATGAAGAACAGGGTGAGCCTGTAGCACCTAAGTCACCTATGTCACACCACGCACGTTGGCGTGATAAGACAGGTTTGTCGTGCCACGAGTACTGGCGTGACCGCGGCCACGCATGCCCTCCACGCTGACACGGCGTGCGCGCGAGGGCTTGCATGACAGATTTGGTCATGCCGAGGTAGGTGACGTGACAGCATAGTTGGACCACATCGCGAGTCACGGTGTGACTAAAAGAGTTAGAATTGAAAATAAAGTTAGCGAGGGGTTAACTCTAAAATATTACTTAAAAAAGGTTAAATAAAAAAGTCGCTGACTTCGGCTCTGCCTTTCGCCGAACCCCCTCCACCTTTCCTTAAATTAAGGTGGGGTCGTCGACTTGCTGAGGGCCACTATTGTCATTATTATGGCGCCGAAGAGGGTGATAGCGGTTGGGTAGGCACTAGACAGTAACACAAAAGGAAGTGGGGTGACCAACGCAGGAGGATAACGGTGGACGGGGAGGACACGGCAGAGGCTAGAGGGCCTCGTCGGCCGGCGCTGGGTTTGGGTTGAATGGAGGTGGGGTTTGTAAAGTAAATATTGGAGAGATTTGAGCCACAGGATTTTGATCAAAGTGTCCAAACAATCTACTGAAGTGCCCTCTATCAGCCAGCAAAGATCCATTGTCCGCGCACATCCAAATAGTTGGCACCATGGGCGGAGTCCACCATAGCTCTAACCTCGAACCGGACCGGTTGTTCTTGGACCAAACACAACGTTCATGCCTCGAGCTATTGTCCCATCAGCCTAAGGTTTTCCAAATTGTACTGTCTTGTCATTGGCCTGCCGTACTAAACGGGGCACGAGGCTACGATCTCATTCTGTCAGAATACAAACATGCTGCGCTGTCTTCCAACTTCCAATCACATACTGCCATTTTTCACGCTGCTGGTACGTGTAGCTAGGATGATCGAGCTCTGTGCACGGCAACGTGCTCGATCGATCGGTCTGTCTGTCTGGTTGAACAAGTAGGGCGTGCATGCCTATTTCTGCTTGTCCAAACGCACCTTATTCGGCTATATTCGCTACTGCATGCATGTGGCCTGCATGCTGCACTAGTTCATGGCTATATAATCTGCAGCCATTAGTACGTACGAGTCACCGTGTTCATCAATTCTTTCATGCATGCATCCCGTATAATTGCAGATCGTCGTGTCAATCGGCCGTGCCGATCGTGTGCTAATTTGGTCGCTGTAGTGATGGACGATGTATCATATGCAGTTGGTCGTTTGGGTGGCTGCACCGGCGATGATACGGGCGGGGTCGACGACGGCGGTGATGACGGTGCTGCTGGTGGCGTTCCTGTTCGAGTACCTGCCCAAGATCTACCACTCGGCCGTCTTCCTCCGGCGGATGCAGAACCAGTCCGGCTACATCTTCGGCACCATCTGGTGGGGCATTGCGCTCAACCTCATGGCCTACTTCGTCGCCGCTCATGTGAGTCGTCCTGCATGTCCTTGCTAGTTCTGCCCCATGATTTTAACCTAGCTAGCTCTTTCCGTAGTACATGCATGCAGCTAGCATTGGATGCCATTGATGATGCTAAGTAGGAACATGACAACGAGAGTACTACTATAGCTGAGCTGATGCGTGCGTGAATGATGCCATATGTGGACGAGTGGCTGTTGCCTAATGGAGCATGCTGATTTGTTATTAGCACTGTGTTTTCAGGCAGTGGGCGCGTGCTGGTACTTGCTCGGGGTCCAGAGGGCCACCAAGTGCCTGAAGGAGCAGTTCTTCCAGGCCGGGCCGCCGGGGTGCGCGTCCAGGGTGGTGGCCTGCGCCAAGCCGCTGTACTACGGCGCCGCCTCGGCGTCCATCGGCGGCGACAGGCTCGCCTGGGCCAAGAACGAGCAGGCCAGGAGCATGTGCCTCAGCAGCGGCGACAACTACCAGTATGGGGCGTACAAGTGGACCGTCATGCTCGTGGCCAACCCGAGCAGGCTGGAGAAGATGCTGCTCCCCATCTTCTGGGGCCTCATGACACTCAGGTAAGAAGAAAAATTGTTGGCCACGTTAGTAGGACACCGATAATTAGTGTGTCCATTATCGTTAATCGTTTCATTTCTCCATGTGAATTAATTTGTACATGCAGCACGTTTGGGAATCTGGAGAGCACGACGGAGTGGCTGGAGATCGTGTTCAACATCATCACCATCACCGGGGGGCTGGTACTTGTCACCATGCTCATAGGAAACATCAAGGTGTTCCTGAACGCGACGACGTCCAAGAAGCAGGCAATGCACACGCGGCTGCGGAGCGTGGAGTGGTGGATGAAGCGCAAGAACCTGCCGCTGAGCTTCCAGCACCGGGTACGGCAGTTCGAGCGGCAGCGGTGGGCGGCCACTCGCGGCGTCGACGAGTGCCAGATCATCCGCGACCTCCCCGAGGGACTCCGCCGGGACATCAAGTACCACCTCTGCCTCGACCTCGTCCGCCAGGTGCCGCTGTTCCAGCACATGGATGACCTCGTCCTGGAGAACATCTGCGACAGGGTGAAGTCGCTCATCTTCCCCAAAGGAGAAACCGTAAGTTAATTTCAGACACTAGCTAGCGAAAATAATTTCATTGCGAACGCATTGGTGTCAACCAAGAGTACTCCAATATCGATCTGAAGCTGTTGTTGTGTGGCGTTTGTTGGTTTCCGCAGATCGTGACAGAAGGGGGCCCGGTGCAGAGGATGATGTTCATCGTGCGTGGGCACCTGCAGTGTAGACAGGTGCTGCGGAACGGCGCGACAAGCTGCTGCATGCTGGGTCCGGGCAACTTCAGCGGCGACGAGCTGCTGTCGTGGTGCCTGCGGCGACCATTCATCGAGCGACTGCCGGCGTCGTCGTCGACGCTGGTGACGCTGGAGAGCACGGAGGCGTTCGGGCTGGAGGCGGCGGACGTCAAGTACGTGACGCAGCACTTCCGGTACACGTTCACCAACGAGAAGGTGCGGCGCAGCGCGCGCTACTACTCGCCCGGGTGGCGCACGTGGGCGGCCGTGGCCGTGCAACTCGCGTGGCGGCGGTACAAGCACCGAAAGACGCTCGCGTCGCTCTCCTTCATCCGCCCGCGCCGGCCGCTGTCGCGGTGCTCGTCGCTCGGCGAGGAGAAGCTCCGGCTGTACACCGCCATCCTCACCTCGCCCAAGCCCAACCAGGACGACGACTTCTAGACGTAAACTGTACATAAGGAGACCTCGATCACCAGGAGAAGTTTACACTTTACGAATGAATGCGGTACTGTTTTGTTTATGCTGAAGTGAGTTGCAGTCAGGAATGGAGAAAATGGTGGATTATGCATGCATGTGGGCCGTGGCCTACTTGAAGCACGAAAATTTGCAAATGCTGAGCACTGGAATACTGGATAGTCTTGCTTCACAGGGGGATTATAGCGTTGAGTTTCCCGCCTGTCACGCGGGCGACACGGGCTTCGATCCCCGGCAACGGCGAGCGTTTTTTTGCGTGCACTCCACGGCATGTGTTAGACTACGTGATCGGTGGCACAAACCGCGATCATGAACGCCGTGCGCGGACAAGATGTTGAGCTCGGCGGGCGTCCATCCGTGTGTGCGACGAAACTACTCCGCCGTGCCGGTAACGCACGCGGTGCCGCCGGCACTTGGCAACTGCACGGCTTTTCCAGCCGAGGTGCCGATCACGGCTTGATCCCCCGGCTCAAGGAGCGGATCGCTCAAGATGTCGGGAAGTTGTGGTCCAATGAGGAGCACAGCTCACCTATTCCCACTGCTGCTCCTTAAACATGCCTTTTTTTTCTTTCTTTCTTTCTAGTCAGTGTTTTTTAGAGAACTTTTCTAGTTAGTGCTAATAAGAGCCCTACAAAACTGAAAAACACTATGCTACTTGAAATGACTCATACATAACTGTTGGCACATAAATGGAATTGCTCTAAGGGTATAGAACCAGCTACTAACGATTAAAAAAATGAATTTGCTATTTATAAGTCATCCGAATTTTTTTTTAAATTTAAGTTAATTGTTGTGGTCTTTGAATTTGTGTAGAGATTGATAGGTCGTATAATTAGATGTTGATATAATGAATAAGAAATATGATTTATACTTAACAAAATTTCAGTCACCTAACAAGTAAAAAAAAGTGAAACGACAGTGGGTGAGAAAGTTGGGTCGAAAATGATGCGAATGGGTGGAGGAAGTATCATGTACATACAACAAAGGTGAATGCTCCATGTGGTCACACACACACTCTCTAAGAATGACGCGTGGAGGACTGGAGGCTAGCTGGTGGTGGGGGGCGGAGTTACGACACCTACTATCCAGTGTTACCCGTTCAGTAAAATTCATGCATGCATTGCTTGTTGTTCGTAATGTAGGAGGATCAAGTGATTTGTATGTGGGGTTACATTTTTCTCCTCAAAAAACATGGGATTCCATTTAAGCATCCGATGATCCGAACTGTACGGGCAAGTGCGCATGGGCGGTGCTGATCGAGTTGGCGCAGGCAAGTCGCAGTCCGCGTTGGGGACAGGCCACGCTCGCGTCCACCTCATTCGAATCTCGTGTTCCCTTGGGCCCATCCATCCATGATCCCTCCAGCCACCCAGCCACTATAAACCCTCCACTACACCCCAATCCTCTCGCTTTCTCTCTCCACCCAAAGCCAAAACCCCCCTCGAATCCCGTCTGAATCGCCGGCCACTCGCCCCGACCGCGACCGCCGGCCCCGCACTCCGCCGCAGCCGCCGGCTCCCCTCCCCGGTACTCCCTCCTCTCCACCTCAGCACCCGCCCTCGCCGATTCCTCGCAGATCCGCGCGGATCTTTGCATGCAAACGTTGCGCTAACAAGTAGAATAGCTTTCTTCCTTTCTGTGCGGTGATAAGTAGCATTTACCATCGAATTAGCTAGCGTCACTATTTGGTTGGTGAGATGTTCGTGTGCGTCGTTTGGGGAAGATCTAACCGAAGAATGGTTAGGCTCTGCTCTGTGGTGGCGGGCCAGTGTTGGATTGATGAGCTTTACGTGCAGATGCAGTTTGGTTTAAGCTTTATTGCCACTATTGGGATCTGACGACGCGGTCCGGAGTGTACTTATGGAGTTGTTAGCATTTATCAGCGTGTCCTTGTGCCTCGGGGCAGCAAGGGAAAGCTCAGGCTGTCTATGATACTATTCCATGTGGGGGTGAATGTTGTGGGAAATTTCTCTTTAGGTGCTACGGGTAATTGAGGTTTGGTTAGAGTTGTGCTTGCCCCGTGAATGATTTGTGACGCGGATATGCGGCATGCTGAGTTCTGAAATGGTGTACTAGCTAGGTGTCAGTCAGATGCATGGTGTTGCTGTGTTGGGCTAGTATAAACCTGTTGGGTTAGGTGTTTAAGTGTCATGAATAGCACTTTCCAGATTTCCTTACTGCCTTAGTTGAAGGGCATTTGTGGATGCTCTGGCATAACAGCTGACATCACTACTAGACTAATGTAAACCTGTCACTTAAGTGTGTTAGTCTCACAAATGTCACTTTCCAGATTTGCTTATTGTTGTCGTCGAAGGGCATTTGTAGATGGATCCTTAGCCATTTCAAATATCTGCACACATGGATACAAACATACATTGTTGATTTTTTTTTTTGGGGTACATGTTGGCGCTGGCAGATGTTCATAAAAAAGCAAAATGGGGATGCCACTCCGAACTACAAAATGGACAAGTGCTAATATATCTTATTATAGTTGTTGCTAGGTGAAGGTACCTTTGTGTCAATGCTGTCTTGGATTGAGAGTTTAGGGTACAGTGGTAGACTACGGTGTTTGTTCCAAATTTTTTTGCATAAGGCTAAGGCATGTCTCAGGCTTTTAATAGACCTGGTTTTCGTTATCTTGACTTATTTATTGTTATAGATTTGCATGAAGCAGCAAGAGATATGTGTACTTTTGAGTTAACTGGAAGGGTGCCCCGCGTATTTGCGCGGCTAGATTTATTTTGAAGTTTGTATAAATACTTGATAATATATTTACATATCTTATAGGCTATTTAGACTTTTAAGATATCCTAAATATTGAAAATGACAATAAAAACTTGAAATAAATTACAACCTAAAGAACGTAATTGAAGTATGTGCTTTGATAGAAGAAAATCATTGAACATAATGAGGTATTGGGGGTTCTTAGAAACCAACAACTCTTCATTATGCATAGATCATATAGTTCCCTGCCTCTATTCTTACTCTATTAGTTATTTCTTCCCAAATTGTAAGCATGCACATGCACTTCTATTTAATCTCAAGCAATACGTTGATTATGTGTGTGGTAATTTATCTTATTAGTTTACACGGTATAATGTATTAGAGTACATTGCTCATGTATATAACGATGCACCATGGACGACCTAACTTAAACTTATCTTCCCTCACACGCCAACTACCCCACCAAACTGTGTGGCTTCTATCTCTTCTCGTCGTCACAGTTTTTTTTGCTTCAACCTCCAACAGTATACTCAAATATTGATAGATCTCTCTCAGTTGCTACCACTTCCAATGCAATACTTTACCACATAGTTATCTTCTACTTCTTCCCATTATTGCTTAATGCTAACCATTGTGGCATCAACGCGCATACACATGCAACCGCCGTTGTTCCCAGCTTGGGACACGTGTCACACTCTCTGATGACCCTGAGCATATTCCCTACGACCGCGTCATCTCTACTCTATGCTTTTTGCTCATCTGTCTCTGTACACCCGCGCTTCTATTCGTATGTACGCATACATGCACATATGCATGCATGATGTTAGACATGTTCGACGTCCTCTTCTCTCGTGTCAGTCGCTCCTCTTCTTCGACGTTGGCCAACTCAACGCTGTAACTTCCTCACTAGCCGTGGCGACATCTCGTCTTCACTAATGTCAGTATGTCTTCTTTAGTCGTTGTCTAACGATATGAAGAATCTTTTCACCATCGCCGATGACAACGTGCCCCTCACCAGTGATGACACGCTCCTAGCTACCTGATGCCCCCATATTGTCCATAGTTCGTCTTCACTGCAAAGCTTCATCTCTCTGTCAGGGTTTCCCCATCATCGAGCTTCTTTGGCCACTAATTTCTTCAATAATGCCGACGCTCACCACTTGTCATCATGCGCTTAACTCCTTCAACACTAGACTTTCTGTTCAATAGTCTCGACGAGCAGCACGATATTGTTCTCATTTCCGTCACCACCGTCTCCGCCTCATGATGCGGATCAAACCTCTAGATGAGATTAAATCCGTAGGTTGCCCGATCTTTCACAATGGTATTTCGAACAAATATGTGGAGCACAAATTACAAGATGCAATTCACACTAGGATAGATAATTCCCACTACCCTGCGCACCACAACGCACGACCTAGGACAAGGGGACCTCAAGATCTAGCGAGCAAATACCTACACCACAGTAGGAACCCTCACGCCAAGACGAAATCCTAGATTGGAATTCACAAGAACACACATAGAACTAGGATGAACCCTAACGGCCGAAAGCCAACACATACACATGTTTTAATTCATAACTCAACTCCCCATACATAGGATGCATTAGGTTTTCTTGGGCCGCATCACATGTTAATTTAGTAGAGTGTACTTGGGCCGCATCATCCTCCCCTCCATCAAGCGAAACTGCCCCTGGTTTCGAGTTTGTCTTCTGACCATCTTCTGCAGCTTGCACGGGGACCGAAAAAATTTCAGCAGGGTCGATCTCCTTCTTCGTCTTCTTCCTCGTTGGCTTGCGTGGAGGCGGCGCAAATTGATATCGTGTCAACACCTTCATCTCCTCCTATGTGGTACACCATGGCTCTTATCTCCGATCACGATCTTGTTGCATGTTATCCCACCATCCGCGAACCTGATCAGCAAACGTTCTTTTGCAATTTTCATCTTCTTGATAGAAGAGAAATTATGATGCTTGAAGAATTGCTCCATTGCTTCCTCCCAGATGAAGTATTCTTTTGAAGTGGTTCTTGTTGCTAGCTTCGACATAGTCGGTGGTAGCATCTACAAGAACTTTGGATCGGCTAAGGTAGCCGGCATGAATCCACCATGAGCAACCATCGCTCTGGTACCAACTGATGAGGATCAAACCTCTAGATGAGATTAAATCCGTAGGTTGCCTGATCTTTCATGGTGGTATTTTCCGAACAGATATGTGGAGCATAAATTACAAGATGCAATTCACACTAGGATAGATAATGCCCAATACCGTGCGCACCACAACGCACGATCTAAGACAAGGGGACCTCAAGATCCTAGCAAGCAAATACCTACACCACAGTAGGAACCCTCACGCCAATATGAAATCCTAGATTTGAATTCACAAGAACACACATAGAACAAGGATGAACCCTAACGGCTGAAGGCCAACACACACACGTGTTTTAATTCATAACTCAACTCCCCATATGTAGGATGTATTATGTTTTCTTGGGTCGCATCACACGTTAATTTAGTAGAGTGTACTTGGGCCGCGTCACCTCGGCTCTTCGTTTCCCCGTAGATCAATGTCTTCTTGTAAGATAGATCGATGTCATTGCACTCTTTCGTGGTCTCCTCGGACACCATTCGTGCTATTCTCGTTATAACTTGTATTTTTTAATCAAAATTTCAGCTATTTTTATATTTATTCTGTAGGAAGCAATAATAGAAACACGTGACCTCGAGAGCGAACATGGTGACTTCTTTTGTGTCTCCTCCAACACTATTCGTGCCATACTTGTTATAACTTTTATTTTATTCAACATTTTAGTTATTTTTATTAGAGTTTATATACAAATCAAATTGCTAAATTTATTCAAAATTTTATTTATTTAGGGATTTTATGCTGGAATACGAATGGAAATCATTGCAAATTTTCTTTTCTTTTTATTCTGAATTTTAGTTATTTTTTCTTGGAATTTGTACCCGAGACGAATTGCTAATTTTTATTCCAAATTACAATTATTTAGGGATTTTACTTTGGAATTCGTATTGAAATCAAATTGCTAATTTTATTTTATTTGTATTTGGTATTTCAATTATTTTTGGTTATATTTTGTATACAAATCTAATTACCAATTATTGTTTAATTTTTATTCCGAATTATAATTATTGGAATTCATATTGAAATCGAATTGCTAATTTTATTTTATTTTTATTCAAAATTTAGTTATTTTTTGTTGGATTTCGTACACAAATCTAATTTCCAATTTTTTTTTTTTCTTCCCAATTATAATTATTTAGGGATTTTACTTAGAAATTCGTATGGAAATCAAATTGTTTATTTTATTTTATTTGTATTCCGAATTTCAGTTTTATTGTACTTAGCATTGACTCTTTTACTAAGGAATTCGTATGGAAATTCAAATTGCTGATTTTATTTTATTTTTATTCCGAATTTCAGTTTTATTTTACTTTGCGTGGACTTTTTCTTTTAATCTAGACACACCACAATCGACGATGTAGATCTTTCTCTTTTTCCACCGATTAATGTAGGAATTTCTAGTCCTTGAGAGCGAATGTAGGTGCTTCTTTTGACTCTGCTTTAATAAGATAATAGATAGATTGTGCAAGCCCGGAAGTGATATTACCTGATATTAGCATGCTTACGTTTGATCTCTATTAACTCTACAGCTATCATTTCTTCCATCACAGGTGGGGTTTAGATGGTCTCATTGATGCTGGGGATTTGAATTTAAGAAAGGGACAAGGTCACAAGGGTTCACATTTTAGTCGTACGTGATGAATGGTTCAATTACTTCCCAAGGGCATCATGTAAATGGAAAGCAAGTGCAAAGTATTGATCCTCCCGGTCCTTCCATTCTTAACAGACCAAGACACCGCCCATTGACCCCAATGAGACGATGCCGTGGTGTATTATGTTTGGTGATTATGCTGTTGACAGCATTTATGATGATGGTTTACCTATCCCCTGTAACTACTTTTCTTATACGGTTGTTCAGTGTGCATTACAGCAGAAAGTCGACGTGCTTTCTGTTTGGGACGTGGTTAGCCATGTGGCCTTTTTTGTTTGAAAAGATTAACAAGACCAGGTTTGTTTTCTCTGGCGAAAATGTGCCCCCAAAAGAGCGTGTCTTGTTATTTGCTAACCACAGAACTGAGGTCGACTGGATGTACTTGTGGGATCTTGCATTGAGGAAAGGCCGTTTGCAGTGTATCAAGTATATCCTCAAGAAAAGCTTGATGAAGTTGCCTGTTTTTAGCTGGGCATTTCACATTATTGAGTTTATCCCAGTAGAGCGGAAGTGGGAGATTGATGAACCATTAATCCGAAGCAGGCTTTCTGAATTGAAAAACCCCAAGCATCCCCTTTGGCTGGCAGTTTTTCCTGAAGGCACTGATTATACGTAAGGTCTCTTCCCATTCAGTTTATTGCTACATGTGCGTATAGCCCACCTGCATGATCTGGGTATGCATTCCAGTCTTCCGAAAGCACTGTTGAGCATTCACCTTCCATAAGTTAGATTTTTTTGGCAACAAATGGTGCAGACTCCGGAATTTTTACTTTTAAAAAGAGAAAATTGGGTATTCGGTGGTATATATCAAAACTGGGTACTCGGTGGTATGTATCAAAACTGGGTATTTGGTGGTTTATAACCAATTCTCTTTTTTAAAATGACTAGGCATACCGTACATACTTACTAATTGTATTGCTTGTACAAAAACATTCTGCATCTGGAAATATTTACTGTGCTTTACTTCTTCCTTTTTTTTCTTTATCTGGAATCTGGATGCTAATTGGTGCTAATATCTCAGCGAGAAGAAATGTATCAAAAGTCAAGAGTATGCGGCAGAGCATGGTTTGCCTATTCTGAAAAATGTCCTCCTTCCCAAGACAAAGGGTTTCAATTGCTGCCTGCAAGAGCTGAGGAGCTCCCTAGATGCTGGTAAGTCCCCCCTCCTATCATACTGTACTGCACTTTGTTATTGTGGGCTGTGGCATTTGTGGACAAGTATCTGCTTACGGTAGCATTTGCCAGAAAAAAAATGTGACAGCCATGCAGCCATGTTATGAATGTTAGGATTTGTGCATTCATCAGAAGTTAACACCTTACACTGAACTCTTTTAGCCGGTGCACCGCTTTGCCCAAAAATTCTGTTAGTACTATTTGTCAAACAACATTCCAAGTATGTTTAAGTAAAAACCCTTGCAGTATCCACTTTACTGTAGTAGATGAATCTAAAGTCACATGTGCAGTTGACTTTTGCTGAACTCCTCAAACATAGGCCTGATAACTTTTGGTCCATTGAAAGGTGTGATTTACTTGAAATATATATTTTATAACATTACACTTTGATGTGGTTGACTATGTATAATCTGAAATATTTTGCTATCAGGATTTGTTTTTTGTTGTTGCATGACCTGTAGCTTTCTGATTAATGCAGTTTATGATATCACGATCGCATATAAACATCGGCTACCAAGTTTTCTGGACAATGTTTATGGTATTGATCCTTCCGAAGTCCACATCCATACTGAAATCATTCGAGTCTCTGACATACCCACATCAGAAGATGAAGTAGCTGATTGGCTGATAAAGAGGTTTAGACTGAAGGACAAACTTCTGTCTGATTTCTCTACACTAGGCCACTTCCCAAATGAAGGAACTGAAAGGGATCTGTCCACACCTAAGTGCCTCGCAAATTTTGTCGCAGTAATTAGCACAACGAGCATCCTCATATACCTAACCCTGTTTTCGTCTGTATGGTTCAAGATTTTCGTAGCATATAGCTGTGTTTTCCTTACATTTGCTACCTACTACTCTATACATCTGCCCCAGCTAATATGTTCCCCAGAGGCTGGTACCCATGCCAAGAAATCTTGAACGGATTGGTGTAACTTGTAACTGAGAGCTGTATATCAGCAGAAAGATATTTACTGCCTGTACCCAACTTGTGCCATCACATCGAATTTATCATTGGAAACTTCATGTGGTTTTACAGTTCAGGAGGACACTTTTTATCTTGATTCTTGACTCTTGAGACTGCATGGCATTGCCGCGTTGCAATGTGCTACTGCTATGAGCCAGAGATTGTAATCCTTTTGGTTGGTTTGGTGCTTAGGAAGCTAAGTACTGCCTGCTGCTGATCTTGTATGCATAATGCATTAGGAAAAAAAAAATCCAATTTTAAACTCTAAACTCTGGACTCGGTTTGATTTTCAATTCTAAGTTTTTGGCCCCATCTGTCGTACATTTCCTTCTCTTCCTTTTTCTTCCTCCTGTCCTCTCTTCCTATATCTCCGTCCTCCATTGGCTCCTTCCGGTCGCCTCCAAGAAACGCCGTTGAGGCCAACCAGTCCCTCCCTGGGACGCCTTCGAGACCGTGGTGTGCGCCAAGACGAAGCTCAAGTGCCCCAGCGTCGTCTCCTACGCCGACCTCCTCGCCATCGCCGCACGCGTCCTCGTCACCATGACGGGGGCCTGTTCTACCCACCCTGCCTCGGCCGCGAGGACGGACTCTCCTCCTCCCCGACCGCGCTCGACGCCGAGCTCTTGCATGCCAACCTCACCGTCTCCCGCGGTCCCGCCTCATCTCGGTCGCAAGGATGGGCTCTCCTCCCCGACCGCGCCCGACGCTGAGATCCTGCATACCAACCTCACCGTCTCCCGCCTCATCCCGTCTCCTGCCGACCGCGCCGTAAATCCACCATTGCTACACTTGTCCCCAACTCCAGCAACCCAATGTCGGCGCTCCCCGGCCTCAGGCACGCGAGCGGTGGCGCACGAGTGACGACGACTTTGGCGGACGGCGGCCAACCACGGCCCACCGGAAGGAGAAAGGGGAAGGGAGGAGGACGTAGCTTACTGGCAGCAGCGGCAGTGGAGTTGGAAACTTCGCTAGTCATGAGGAAGAAGCGGCGCCGTTGAGTCCTGGGCCACCACCAGGACCTCCCACAACGCCACCGCCTCCACCCGTGCCAGACCCACTGTCCCCTCCTACCAGATCCGCGCACGCCAATTGTCGGTCCTCTACCGACTCCGATTGCCGACGAAGAGGCCGATGTCGCTGGTCGTCGGGTCGTCTACTCTACCCACCGGAGGCGCATGGTGGATCGTGGGGATGAAGGCGGCTTTGGAGCTCACGGTCAGCGGTGATGCTCTCTCAGAGCTAGGGCCTAGGGGGATGGGGTGTGGGGAAGGTTGCGATGGTCGGCCACGGTCAACGATTGGCTGGATGTGATGGAGAGAAGGGAACGAGAGTAGAGTAGGTAGAAGACAGGAGACAATGACATGTGGACCCTAGTGTATAGGAAATTTTTATATGTTTGATTTGCCGATTCATGGCTACGTCAATGTCCACACGTAAAAACTACTTACACGTGGCATCAAAACCAGACCGTACTGAGGGAGGTGGTCAAGTGAATGGTTTTAATACTTCAAGGCTATGTTCTAGACGGTTTTGTTTCAGAGTTCAAAATTGAAATTTGAAGCGACGTTAAAGTTCATGTCTGTAAACTGGACTGTCTCCAATGCATTATGAGCCGGTGCACTTTTGTGGCACTAGCGGTGCCGGCGGCAGAATACGTCGGAAGTCGTAGCACAGCGCGTGCGGGCAAAGAGGTGGGGTGGTATGCTACACTGATGCGGGGGAGAAGGCGAGGAAAATGCACTCGGCAATCGGCACGGTGGTGCGCGCGGTGTGGTGGGAGGTGACTTCTGGACAAGCGGGTATTGTGCAGTGCATGCATGTGGAATTTTTTTTTAAAAAAATAATATTTTTTAAAAAAATTACAAAAATAAATAATCAGCTCAAAAAATAACAAAAATAGATTTCTATCGCCGGTAGAACTGGCGGCACCTAATAAATAATCAGCTCAAAAAATAACAAAAAATAGATTTCTATCGCCGGTAGAACTGGCGACAGGTGCCGCCAGTTCAACTGGCGGCAGGTACCCTGGCCCCCTTCTGTCAACTGGCGACAGGAACTCCACACATATAAAAGTTCGATGAAACTCTAAAATTCGGCACAGGATTCATTTGTGTTCAGAAAAAACAGGAGGAGGGAAGGAAGAGGAGTAGAGGGTAGGAGAGAAGCTAGCGAAGCGCTGCTCATCCGGTTACCCACCTGTGAGGTAATTTTTTGAATTGAATGGATTACATAGTTTTGGATGTACGACTGCGTAGTGCAGTATGTTATACATAATTCTTTTCGGTGGGTAGTCTTGTTTTAGATATGTGGTTAATCGTGGAAATGTTCTTCATGGTGCAGTGTGTCAATTATGTCGAATGTCACCAATTTCAAAATTTACTACGGTCCGGGGACTATTCTCGAGGGTCCCGAGGGGATTGACCTATGTTATTTCCAATCGGCGATCGTGCCCCTGCCAAGAGCAGAGGGGAGTACATGGGGCGCTATAATGCAGTGGTTGTTTCACACATTCAAGTGGACCATGATGTGTATGATCTGAGATTGAGTTGTCTTGCCCCTCGAGCAACACAACCCACAATTTGGAGTTAGTGTAGCTGAAGGGAACAAAGTCATGACAGTCATATATATGTGTGGCGAGGGAGAGAGGATGAGATTTGGTTCTTCTGGCCTATGCATATGCCAAGCATATTTTTGCATCCGCGGCTGAACAAGAAGGGGTGGTGATACCGAAGAAGAAGTCAGTGTCTCCAACCACAACGCGACGCGCACAGTTATCGAAGCTTCCGAGTTGCTAATGCTGTCGAAAAAGACCATGAAGAAGTAGCTCCTTCAGTCAGGCAGGTCAGTGGGCTTGCTGACGAGGATAGAGAGCTCAAAGCCATTGTGCAAAGGATGAACCAGGAATCCCGGGACTACAATGTATTGTCAAAAGATGAAGGATCCAACGACGAGGATGATATGGACCAGCTTGCGGTTCCATCCGAGTGGAACACATACCAGTTCAAGAACCTCGTCATCGACGAAGGCTCCCATGTGACGTGGGAGTACGACCAAAGCGAGGCCAGCAGGAGCTATGTACAAATGCAAGGAGGCCGTGTAGGAGGCGGTCAAATTCTGGGCCTTGTCGGTGCAGCGCACATTCACAGTCGTCAAGTCCAACCCAACATACTACGATGTGAAGTGCGAAATAGAGGGATGCCCTTGGCGAGTGCACGTATTTCAGCCTAAGTGGGACACCTACTGGAAGTGCTCTATAGTAGTCCCCAGTGGCGGATCCATGATTGAAATTTAGGTTGGGCGGGAATAAATTAATACTATTATCCGATAACAAAGCAAGGCATATATAATACACATTGCAATCACTTTCAACAGAGTATATGACACTAAATGGATCTCAAAACTACAATCCGCATCATGTGGACATACAAAGATATGACAAATATAAAAAATGTACCTCATCAATGAAGTTTACAGAACAATTTGCCACCAAAATACCATATTATTGAATTACTAGTAACAACCTGTCAAAAGTAGATGGATGGTGAGTATTCAGATTAATCCATAATAAATCATTAAAAAATTATCGAAAATAACAGACAGAAAGACATACCATTAAAGTACTTATTATGTCTAGGAGGCCGAGGCAATTTCATTCTCCGAGATTTCATGGATTGAAATTGTTTCTTAATTTTATCATGATCAAGTCCTTTAAATATCTCCCGCTCGATGTAGCATACCATCAAGTCATTGAGTCACTCATCGGAAAGTCTATTGCGCAAATCGGTTTTAATAATATTCATAGCCGAAAAGACTATTTCAACCGATGCTGTTGCCATCGGTAGGAGCAATGCTAATTTAATGAGGCGGTAGACCAATGGAAAAACAATATGTCTTTCTGTTTCAACCATCTTGATGGCCAAACTTGCAAAATCATGACAAACAATGAAATCATCAATTCTTCGGACACGAAGAATGAAGGTTTCAAGTTGATCCCTTATAGTTGCACGATCAGCAATGGTGAAATCTGTATCATAGATCTCTGCAAGTCAAGCAATCTTATCCATATCAAACTTAGAGAATGAGTCTCTTGGATCAAGACAAGAAAAAGCAAACAAGCAACTTCGAAGATACCCCATTGAAGCGATGATCCATCTCTGTATTAATAGCATCAACAGCAGCAAAGAAAGTATCAATACGATAATGGTGATCTTGAGTGACCGTCACCCCATCTAGCCTTGATCGGCCCCATCTTGGTATCGCTTCATCCATATTCGGTACTGGAATCTTGTTTGCATCACAAAATATTTTGACTTCTGCAAATAGAGGCTTCCAACCATGGTTCCTTAAGCTGATCAAACGTGCTTTCACATCAACAAGCAATGACATGGCCTGAACAATATTTTGATCCTTCCTTTGCAATACAAGAGATAACTCATTTGTAATGCGAAATACTTTCAACATCATCTTCATAATGAACACAAAGTTAAAACTCTCCATATGCTGCATCAATCCTGTTGCTGGACCTGGCTGACGCCCATCTTCATGCATAAATTTCAGCACCTCCACCACTGCCTCCCACATTGACTCAATGCGAACTAAAGTTGTGTAATAAGAGCCCCATCTAGTATCTCCAGATCTAGCCAAGACAGTGTCTTGATGCTTCCCTCTTCCTGTAAAGATCTCACCACTCTCCAACCTATCCAAAATATTCTTACGATGCTTCTCGGTCAATACATCCCTTCTCTTACAAGACGTACTAGTTGTGGTCACAATCAAAGTCACATAGTTGAAAAAATCCCCAATAGATGAACAACAACTTGTGACAGCAACAACTACCAACTGCAGCTGGTGGGCAAAGCAATGGACATAGAAAGCACACAGGTTGATGTCACGAATCTGTCTTTGAAGGCCATTGAATTCACCTCTCATATTGGAAGCTCTATCGTATCCCTGCCCTCGTATTCCAGCAATAGGTAAATTATGCTTACCAAGCAAAGTAACCAAAGCTCCCTTCAATGCATCTGCAGTTGTATCATGTTTAAGACCCAAAAATCTTTCGATGACTTTCCCTTTGTTGTTCACAAACATGCAGGAATCATGATATAACTAGTTGAGATACATGATACAATTAGTTGAGAAAAAATTGAACACATAATTTATAACTAACCTTACAATCACGACCAGTTGCTCTTTGATTGATATATCACGAGATTCAACGATAAGAACGGAGAAAAGACAACCTCCAATCTCATCCAAAATCACCTTGGTAACCATATGTGCACAACATCTTACAAGATCTTTTTGAATCATTGGTGAACACATTACATCACTGCATCTCCTTGCATTGTTGTGAATACTATTAACCCCACCAACATGAAGAGGTAGTGATGCATACGCATTCTTCCAGTTGTTGTACCCTAGTTTAGTGAAGACATCATGACCAAAATTTTCATCTAAGGGTTGCTGCCTAAAAAGAAAGCAATAGAAGCAATAAACATCATCATTCTCTACACTATATTCCAACCAGTCGTGCCTCTTAAACCATGTTTCGCGAAAGCACCTAAAACCCTTTCCATATTGTTTGCGAGGAAAATTGTGACCAAAAGGTTGAGTCGGACCCTTCAACAAATAAGCTATTCTCACTTGATCTCTAATATCCGGATGGAATTCCTCAATTGGTATACGAAGTGCTGGATCGGCAACAATATGAACATCCGGGTTAAAATCCTTAATACCTTCAGTTTCTTCCTGCGGTTCTGGTTGTTGTGCTACTTGTGAATCTTCAATATTAAAAGTTTCAACCGGTAGTACAAGCTCTTCTGTAACTACCACAGTATTCCTGCTTGCACCGGTTCTTGGGGTCGACCCACTCGACGACGACGTAATGGTAAAATAGCTCTTCAAATCTAGCAAATCAAGTAATCAATCAAAAACAATCTAATTCACCATCAATTATACATCAGTGTGACAGTGTCACTAATTCTTACCTTTTTCTTTCGACTTAGGAGGAGCCATCTTGAATCTTGATTTCTATTTTCTACCCCTAGCATTCATAAAACACAAATATTAATTTTTTGGTCCGGCACTCTGACCAGGCAGCCACGCGGCCACCTCGGTCCCTTGCCCCTTTTGCTCACCCCCCCCGACGCCCCCCTCAGGCTCACCGACACCGTTCACTCCTCACTTCCTTAGTCCTCACGCCTCCCCTCACGGCTCACGCCTCAGCCCCCACGCCTCCCCTCACGGCCTCCCTCACCTCACGCTCATAGTTCCTCCTCCCTTCTGCAGTTTGCTCCTCGGTGCGGCTGTTCCCAACAAGAACATGGTGGAGCTCCTCCGGCACCGCCTCGCCCGGCCGGCGCGCAGGCTCTCGGCTCGGTGAGGCACAGAGCTCCTCCGGTCCTCCCGACGCCGCCACGGCCAGATCTCACGGCTCCTCCTCCCTTCTGCTCCCTGGTTCCCCGGCGAGGCCTGGTGGAGCTCCTACCGGCGCCGCTTCCAACCCGACGCCGCGCGCTCCTGGCTCTAGCTGGAGGCCTAGAGCTCCTCTGGTCCTCCCGATGCTGCCACAACCAGATCTCACGGCTCCTCCTCCCTTTTGCTCCCCGGTTCCCCGGTCGGCCTGGTGGAGCTCCTACCGGCAGCGCCTCTGGCCCGGCGCCGCGAGCTCCAGGCTCCGGCTAGAGCTCCTCCCAGCGCCGCCTTCGGCCCGGTGCCGCGAGCTCCTGGCTAGGGTACGAGGTTTGGATTTTTGCAATTTGGATTGTGGATTTGGGGAAGGGGAATCGGCCAACGGGGAAGAAGTGAACAGGGAGATGTAATGAGCTGCAGATGGGCTTAGCTGGGCTAGGCATGGGCCGTAGGCCTTCTTCGGCAGGTGGCCTCCGACTCCCGCCTACTCCTCACTCTGGATTCTGGAAGAATGGAAGAACCTAAGCCTGGCCATCTGAGTCACTGAGGGGGGGTCGCCGCCCAGCCTTGCTCGATTGCTGGAGCCACCCCTGGTAGTCCCGCACATATGCGTCGTCACTGAGTCTGTGCAGTCCCAAAGGAACCTGTCATCAAGCTTCATCATCTACCTCATGTACGACGAGATTGTGGATAATCTTGATTTTGAGCCACGATCCATCATTTGTGTGATTAAGGCAAGGTTCTAGTACACAATTAGTTATGCCGAGACTTGGAGGGCAAAACAAAAGGCAATGGAATCAAGGTTCGGCATGTTCGAGGATTCCTACCACAACCACCCTGAACTACTCCGAGTCATACAAGACAGGAATCCGGATACTCATGTCGACATTCAAGACACCACACATCCGAATTGGGCCTATAAGAGGGTACTGCAGCGAGCATTCTTCGCCTTTGGTCCATGCATTAATGCATTCCACTACATCCAATCCTATGCGCAGATGGCACATTCCTGACTGACCGCAATAGCGATGGACGGCAACAATCAAGTTCTTCCAGTGGCATTCGCTTTCGTTGAAAGCGAGAACACAGACAGCTGGTTATGGTTCCTGAAGAATGTGAGAATTTCTGTTGTACAGGGCCGTCCAAATGTATGCATCATTCATGATCAACAAAGAGATAACGAACTATTTGCATGGCCGAATCTGCAGAGCAGATGGTGCATGAGGCACTTGGGGGTAAACTTCTACAAGCAATTCCGCGACAAGGACCTAATGAACCTGTTCAAGCGGTTGTGTAGCCAGAATCAGCAGTGGAAGTTTGAAGCACTCTGGAATATTCTGGATGGATGGACCCGGACGCACAGAAGGGAGGCAGCGAAAAGAGCCACCCCAGGCACTAACCAGGCCCCCGAAGTATTGGGATGGATACCCACAGATGGTCCCAGTCTGACAAGGAGGATAGGGGCGTAGGTGAAATACTTCTGATACTGGATTGAGCATGAGCCTAAGGAGAAGCGGTCGTTGATGCATGACAGGGGAGCAGTGCCCGATATGGTGTCATGACAACCAATCTAACAGAGGTTTACAACTGAGTCATGCGCAACACAAGGTGCCTCCCTTTCGTTGGTATTGTAGAGGCAATTCTCCGCGGTACGACAAACTACTTCATTGATGAAGCAACAACGCATCACTCGGCATGAAAAATGACAGAGTTCCCTACTCCGCTATGATCACCAAGTACATGGAGGAGAAGAGCAAAAAGGGTGAGATGCATCGCACATTCAAGATGGGCACAAGGGAACTTCATTTCGAGGTAATGTGAAGGGATAAAGAACGTCGCGGGATGAACCGCGAGAGGATTACCGATGAGTGTACGCTACGCCGCTCTAGTTGCATATGCACTTGCAACAAGTCCCTTCTTTTGCATAGGCTCCGCTCTCATGTTATGGCCACATGTTCTACAGTTGCGCAGCATCCTGGACAGTACCTCTCTGATTACTTTATCAAGGAGGCGGTGATGCAAACATAGAGTGCGGAGATGTATGTTTACGCCGTGGTTGGTCATTTCACTGTCCATCCAAGATGGGAGCAACTAATCTGGGCTGCGGACATTGAAGTGTTGAAGGGAAAGGTCGGTCGACGACAGGTACCGCACATCAGGAACGATATGGACGAAGCAAAAGCCGGACGTTGTACGAAGAAGTGTTCCATTTGCAGGGAGTCTGGGCACACCTTCAAGAAAATGCCCGATAAGAAATCCTCAAGATGAATGAGACACCGACACTCCGGACGTCGCCGCGGGGACATCATCCGGCCGCCCGACTCGAGGCAGTCCACATAGGGGACTTTGAGGCCACTACCATGGAAAATCACGGAAAGTTGTAATATGTGATTGCCAATGTTTTGGAATATAATTTTCATTTGTAAAAAACTAAGTGTTATGACGTTTTGCTCAATGTTATGCAATATCAGTGTGACATGTTGTAGTTTTGAGTAATGACAAATTCACATGACTTAATCTTCCTTACCAACTTGTGGGAGGAACAAATAGTACTCACCGTGGGACCCCAAGAACATGATCCACCCAAACAGTCATAGCAGGTAGGCCTCGAAGTGCCTCCTCACCGTCTCGTCGGGTGCATCCTCTGCCGTACACTCGGGTTGCAAGAAGACATATACACGTCAGTAAGGTTCACAAATGAATTGATGCGAGAGGACAATAGTTACGAAAACTTACGTAGAACTGACAGATCCACCTCAGCGTCGGCTCGTGCGGGCTGCTGAACTCGTGGTAATCGTTGTCCGGCGGCAGCACATCCTAGAACCACACTAGGAACTCCAGCGCCATGTGGGTGAGATCTCATACGCCGCCATGGGGAAGCCTACGCAGGGCAACCCAGTCAGGAAGCTCGCAGCGTCGGCGTCATCTCCCTGCACGGGAGGTGAAACGTGTGTGTCTCCGGCCTTCAGTGGTCGACCAATGCCGTCAGTAGGGCCCAGTCGTATGGAAAACGCCTGGACGTACGACCAGGACCACGTCTCCTACGTCGCCTCCACCATCCGTACCAGCGGAAGGAGTCCTGCTGCTCTCAGGTTACGAACAAATGTTAGTCCACACGTAGTAGCCAGACCACAAATGAGTATACAAAGATCGCAATGGCATGTACCTTGACACCCAGCTGGGGTTGAAAGATCTAGACCCGCCATTATGAGTTAATGGATTGTTTTGGTGATTAATGACAAATCCAAATATGAGACTAACTCTTTTATCAAGTATTATCTTTGTGTAGTCTCATTTGGATATAAAGGTGAAACACAACGAGGTATGCAATCGACATCTCAATTTATATAATGTTGCATCTCTCGGATCCAAAATATAGGATTGAACTCAACCTTAAGTTAAACTTGAATATGTGCATATGACCTCATTACACATTTGTGTATGCACACATTTAGGGGGAGTTTTATCCTATACTTTGTGGTTTCATTAGTATTGATCCATGTTCCATTTTCCACATATATTGGGATCTTTACGTTGAAACAAAACCTTTGAGTATACAACACTTGTGTAGTTCAGATATACTCATGTAATAAGTATATAGAACTTGTGTAGTTCTTGTATACTCATGTTAGAGTATGTATAACTTGTGTAGTTTATATATACTCAATTGTTCTCTCATTTATCTTCATTAAATTTATGAGAATTTATGGTTATCATCAATTACCAAAGAGGGAAAGATTGAGGTATCTTGTCCCACCATTATGAGTTAATGGTATGATGTGGTAATTAATGATGATCACATTGTGGAACTAACACTTTCCATGAGTTGGATATATAGGTTATGTTCCAGATGATGAAGACTTGGGATGATCATGAGTTGATCATCAAGTCAAGAGCTTAGTGTAAATGATGCATCATGAGTTGATGCTTATCAAGAAGAGATGATCATGAGTTGATCATCAAGACAAGAGAAGACCCATCATGTGTTGATGGAGGTCAAGTGAAGGATTGCATCATGTGTTGATGCATGTGAAGACTCGGGATGGAGAAATCATCATGTGTTGATGATGTTCAAGACAAGATCCCAAGTGAAGAAATCATCATGAGTCGATGAGTGTCAAAGTTAAAGACCGGACTTGAAGTGTTGATGTGCGCCATCAAGCTTCAAGAAGATGCAAGGCAAAGGTATGACTAGCTAGGGCTAAGGATGTGTTCCTAGTCTTTACCGGTCTTGGTGTTTGGTTGGAAGACCGGATTGCTAGTATAGGTTGCCGTACTATTAAGAGGGGTCTTAACTAGTAGTTTGAGTTAGTCATGTGTTGATAGCTCACTATATTTGCTCTAGCTCATCTATGCATGGAGCTATTATTTGCGAATGTGTTTTGCAAATAGCCGATGCTCATGCATTCAACCCTTGTAGCATGTGACTTAAGTTTGCAAATGCGTTTTGCAAATGGTGTAAGTCCATGTACCTTTTTCCTTGTGGTATGATTCCAAAAGTTGGCAAATGTGTTTTGCAACTTGTTGGGAATCTTGCTTGTGACTCTTGTTGGCATAGCTTGTCAATTAGCAAATGTGTTTTGCAATTGAAGTTGTTGAAAAAGCCATTTCTGACTTCTGTCAGGAAAATCGGAAGTTCCGGTAGTTTAACGGCGGAAGTTCCGCACCCCGGACAGTCCGATTTTCCGCGGCTTGATTTTTCCAGAGAGCGGTCGGTTTAGGGACTTAGCCGATTTTCCAAGTGCGGAAGTTCCGGAGTGTATTGAGCGGAACTTCCGATATATCGGATGCTCCGAAATCCGGCGGTTGGTTTTTCGAGAAGCACCATTTGGGGACTTAGCCAAAATTCGAGGTGCGGTCGTTCCGCTATGTGTTGAGCGGAACTTCCGAAGAATCGGAACTTCCGATATTTAGTTGGCGGTAGTTCCGGACTAAAATCAAACGGCTAGTTTTCTCGTCTGACATAGCCGTTACGGTGCCTTTTCTCTCTCCTGCGGTAGTTCCGGCCTTTGTACGGCGGAACTTCCGATTGTCCTGATTTTTCAGGGATTTGTCTCCCAACGGCTAGTTCTTGTGTGTGGGCTATATATAGCCACCTTGGCCATTGTGGGAGGTTCTTTGAAGTTGCTTAGAACTATTGTGAACTCTTTGTGAGCCTCTTGAGCTAAGAGCAAACCTCTATTCTCTTTTGTGCATGTGTTGCACTTGGTGAGATTAGAGAGTAAACCCTAAGTGCATGTGTTGCCTTAGGTAGTGGATTGTGTATCCACGTGAGCGTTGACACTTGATTAGTTCAAGTGAAAGTTCGGATTTGTTACTCTTGGTGTTTGCCGACACCTAGACGGCGTGGAGGCGTCGTGCTCGGTGACCTTCTCAAGAAGCTTGTGAGAAGGCCCGACGGTTGTGAGTGGTTTGGTGCTCGCCATCTCCGGAGTGGAGGAAGAGCAACCATAGTTGAGCGAGGTGTTGGTTCGGTTTGGAACCGGTCCAAGTGTTGGACTTACCTCGGAGGTGTGTGCTCATTTGAGGAGCCGGTCCAACGCGGGTTGGGCTTACCTCAACGTGGATTAGGGGAGACCGGCAAGTCTCCGAACACCACGGTAAAACATAATCGTGTCATCCTGTGTTTACTTGTGCTTTACTTTGAGCAATTTACATTCTTGCTTTAATTGCTTATATATCTTGTATGATTGCTCATATTGTATTGTGTTCATATTGTCGGTGCACTTACTTGAGCCTAGTTGATTTAGGTTTTAATTGTGCAAAACCAATTCGCTATTAGCTTCCGCATTTATTTATTGGTTTAGCCCGATAAAGTTTTTAAAACCGCCTATTCACCCCCCTCTAGTCGGCCACCTCGATCTTACAAGGGTGCAACCTCCAGGCCCTAATGGGCGTGCGCAGCCGCAACACGTCAAGCTCAATCGGTGCCTTGCCCTCCTAGGGGAGGATGGTACTTTGGTGGCTACGATGATGTAGATCAATCACTGGGTCAAGCAACTCGTACGGTCACTAGGCAGCGTGGTATGGGTCCGCCATACCTGAAAATTCAGTGCATACATTGTAAATAAAAATTATATTTATGCGATAAGTCATAAAGTTGCGATTACGCTCTACCTAACCTACGGAGCTAAATAAAGCTGTGATTTTTTCGATTAGGCTCTACCTACCATAATTAGCTGCTTCAGATTTTCTTTGTAATTTTAAAACATGTCATGCTATTTTCGTGGTTATAAATTAATTCCAGACATTAACAATATAATTACCACACACAAATAGGGAGCTAAATAAAGCTACGATTAATTCGATTAGGCTCTACCTACCCTAATTAGCTGCTACATATTTTCTTTTGAATTTTAAAACGTGTTATGCTAATTTACTACTTTAAAAATAATTTCTGGTATTAATAATATAATTACCGTGCACAAATAGGAAGCTAAATACAACTGGTATTACTTACATTACCATCTACCTACCTGGCCACCTCGTACATAGCTCAAAAGATGTACTGCATAATTGAACTACATTTATCTAATCTACTAAATTCTATGTCGCTATTTTTGTTTGCTAACCGATAATGTTTTGACATAATGCACAAAATTCAAAAAAATGTATCCGCAAGATGGCCGATCGGATCCGATGCTCCATCTATCTCTCGTCCGCGACGAACTGGCAGAGTTTCGCTACCTTTTTCTCTCCATCTCCTCCTCTCTTTCTGTTTTTTTAATTAAAATGAGCTTAGGTTGATTTTTTTATGGTTTTTATAGCCGGATTCTTATCGCCACTGGCAGGTGATTGTTTATTTCCTATCGCCAGTTCAACTAGCGACAGGAACTCGGACTGACAACAGCATGGGGCCAGGTTACCTGTCGTCAGTTCAATCGCGATAAAAACTCATTTTTGCTATTTTTTTAATCTGACTATTTATTTTTATAATTTTTTTAAAAATATTATTTTTTAAAAAAATCCAGGCATGTGGACGGTACGTGTGGAGGTGTAGCCGTGGCTGGGCGGCGTGGGCGTAGGCGTGGGCGTGGACGAATCGGCAAGGGAGAGGCGAGGCCTCCGGCGAGGCGGGGATTCAGGTGTGAAGTAGGAATATTTGGTGCTGGTTACTGGATGGCTGCGTCCATTTAATGCAATACTTGTTTGTTAGTCGTTTAGAAATGTTAAAACAAAAGATGTGACATTAGCAACAAAGTCGTTGTAGTACAGTGGTGCGTATTCCCGCCTGTCGCGCGCGCGGCCGCGTCAACTAGCGGCGTTGCAAAACTTGGCCGCGAACGCGCGTGGTAACGTCGGTCGTGGCCACCTGAGTTCGCACCGGCGAGCCACGGACCACCAGCCACCGCTCACCGATAGAGGGCCGAGGCGAGCAAGGTATATGCACACATTTATTATTATTATAATTTTTAAAATAATAGTTGAACTAACAATAATATATATACTAGATATATTTAAAACTATGAACAGTAGCATAACCATCAACTCAAATATATCTATCTTATATATATATATATATATAGAGGGCCGAGGCGAGCAAGGTATATGCACACATTTATTATTATTATAATTTTTAAAATAATAGTTGAACTAACAGTAACATATATACTAGATATATTTAAAACTATGAACAGTAGCATAACCATCAACTCAAATATATCTATCTTTTATTTATTTATATATATATATATATATATATATATATATATATGCAAACAAGACAAATTAATTTTTAAAATAATAGTTGAATCAACAGTAACATATATACTAGATATATTTGAAACTACGAACAATAGCATAACTATCAACTCAAATATATATATATCTTATATATATGTGCAAACAAGACAAAGTCTAAAACAAGATCACTACTAACAGAAATAGACATCAATATTATCACATGATTTATTTCTAGGAAGTAAGACGTAGCTATATCAAATGATATCACCGTGACTTACAGATAATCGCTCTGGAGAAGGTTGCGGTAGGGTCTGTTGCGAAGAAGACGACGCGAAGCGGATGATGGAGGAAACCATGAGAAGTCGCGCAAACGCTTCCCAAAAACCTTATTTTCCTCAACTCGTGTAGGATCACGAGGGTCGCCGGCTTCGGAGACACCGCTCTACTTACGTCGGTGCACGCTAAGGAAGGGATAGAGTAGACGAGGTTATGTAGCACAGAGGAACATGACTATCTATTATGGTACTAATCTTTCTCTATATGTTGTTACAAGAGTAGATATTTCTCCCTTATATAGAACCAACAGTCAGCAAAAGAAACTGCCCATATTACTCTATTTTAAATGCAGTTAATGCGTGTCATAAAAGCCTAATTGAAGCAATGTAATTCAAACTTTCAGTTTCTAATTCATATACATGGTTTTGAGGTGCAAAAAGAAGCAGTAGCTCTAGGGCCAACCGACGCGAAATCACAGGATCATTCACGTGTACGTCGCTCGCTAGCGGGCGATGGCGTGGTGTAGCAAGGTGAGCGAGCGTGTGCGTGCGTATTATTCTTTTGCTTGCTTCAACTAGGTAAGATCAACTCCACCTTATATATTAGTCTCCTCCCACCTAGACTAGCAATATGGTACTCAATTTCCCACCTTCCACCATGTACGAGTGAGCCTTTGGGATTTTTTAGAATTTATATGTGGGCCAAACCTATAAACTCCAACAATCCTCCACCAGATCCCAAAAGCACCACGGAGTTGCCCATAATTTCAAAGTGTTGTTGATATACCAGTTTTTCGATGAAGACCAGTTAAGGTTGAATATCCACCTAGAACCTCAAGCTACACTCGCCCACAAATACATAATGGACTAAACCATGAATTGACAGTTTTGTGCGAACAAGTTTCACCTAAGACCTTTGCTGATACTTGGCCGCCAATATGCTACTCCTCGAGTGGAGTATATATGTCATACTCTTGTGTCTTTTCATGAGTTTCTTAGAGATCACCCACATCTCATAGACTGCGACCAACATGTGGGCTCATATAAGTGTATTATTACAAGAATACCATGTAGGATGGTATTTTGTTGTTAAACCTCAGAACACGTTAAGACAAAGTCATCATGCCTTACAGTAATTAGAGTACTGCATCTCCAATGGAGTGAGATATAAAGTAAGAATGTATTCTACTATTACCCAAACAATTTATTTTTCCCAAGTCCTATTTCACAGGATCTTCGATCACATAGGTTTGGGTTACCACTGTGTGTAACTCACGTGAACCTCATTCTCATCAAGTTCAATGCAATTTCAATCACATTCCGTGATAGTCCCTTTGTGAAGGGATATGCTAGATTTTTAGTTGTTTGGATATAATCTACAATTATCACTATGGAGTTTCTCAATTTTCTGACAAACTTCAACCGTCTTTTCACATGTCTTGAGGATTTCATATTATCATATGCACTTGTCACTTTTATGATAACTGTTTGGTTATCACAATATATAAGGATAGCTGGAATTGGTTTTTCAACTACTGGTAAATCTATCAAGAGTTTTTGCAGTCATTCTGCCTCAACAGTGGTTGTGTCTAATGATGTGAGTTCTGCCTACATGGTTGACCTCGTCAGTATAGTCTGTTTGCAAGACCTCTATGGGACATCATCACCGTCTAGCTAGAGTGAACACATATCCACTCGAAGTCTTTATCTCAACAGCATCAGAAATCAAATTGGAATCACTATATCCCTTAAGTACACTAGGATACCTAATATAGTGAATCTCGTAAAGCATTGTAATGTTCAAATAGTGCATAACTCACTCAAGTGCACGCCAATGATCATCTCTTGGATTAGCAGTAAACCTGCTCAATTTGCTTACAGCAAAAGAGATATCAGGACGAGTAGCACTAGCCAAATACACGAGTGAACCAATAATCTAAGAGTACCTCAATTGATCATGCTCTAGTCTTCAATTCTTTTGAAGTATTAGACTAGGATCATAGGGTGTTAGAGAGGACTTGCTTTCTATATAGCCAAAACGGCTCAAAACATTTTCCACATAACGAGATTGCAACAAAATAATCTCATTCTCTTCCTTGATCAACTTGATGTTTAAAATAACATCAGTCTCTCTGAGATCTTTCATGTCAAAACTTTGGAATAAAAATGACTTAACCTCGTGTTAATCACATTAATGTTTATCCCAAAGATAAGTATGTTGTCAACGTATAAACATAGAATTACTCATTTACCCTCACCATGGCGGTAGTGTACACATTTATCTGCCTCATCTACTTAAACCCCGCATATGTTAAAGTTCTATTGAACTTATCATGTCATTGCTTAGGTGCTTGTTTGAGACCGTATAAAGATTTCAATAACTTATAGACATTGTTCTCTTGTCCAGGTACTACAAATCCAAACCTTACCCTCTTGTCTAGGTACTATAAATCCATCAGCTGATCCATGTAAATTTCTCCATCCAACTCTTTATTGAGGAAAGTTGTTTTTACATCCATTTGATGGACAGTAAGACCATATGAGGCAGTCAAAGATAATAATACTCAAATAGTGGTTAATTTGGCAACAGGTAAGTAAGTATCAAAGAAATCACCACCTTCTTTTTTAGTATAACCTTTAGCCACAAGACGAGCCTTGTACTTTTGATTAGACCATCACGCCTAAGCTTCTCCTTGAACACACACTTGCATCCAACTAGTTTGCAACCAAATGGATGATCTGTGACTTCCCAAATTCCGTTAGCGATAATGGAATCCATTTCACTACGAACCGTTGTTCCCGAGGCCCACCATCGCTGTGGGACCCACGCACATCATCCTTTGTTCCTCTCTCTCATTCTCTCCCCGTCTCAAGCCCCCCCCCCCCAATCCAGCGGGCGAAGCGACCGACGAGAAGAGTGGCGGCGGCGATCGACGTGAGGGAAGACGCGGATCCAGATCTGGCGACCAGAGAGGTGCGCCGGGAAGATCCAGATCTGGAATTGCGATGGCTCATGACGAGGTCCACAACCCACTCGCCACTGTCCCCAAGGCCCACCGCCACTGTCTTCCTCTATTCAAGGCGCACCGCCCGCTTGGTCTCCTCCGCCAGCAACATCCATGTGCACAGCCCACGCGCCACCGTTCCCGACGTCCACGAGGCCGCCACCACCGACTCTGGCATTCACGAACCCACAAACGTCGCTCTCCTTCATCATCTCCGACGATGCACATCTCATCGTCATCGTCACCTGATCTGCATATCATTCTTCCTCGACTCCCCTCACCGGTACACAACCTTCGGTCGCCCATGTGCTCTAGCACCGCCGTCGGATCCGGTCGTCCCCAACCCCACGCTGATGTCCTCGAGGAACATCTCCCTGTCAAGTTGCTCCGCCCAGATGCTCCGTACACCTCTGCCATGCACTTGAGACACCGTGCACCTCCGCCATGCGCCCATTCTACCGGATCTAAGTCATCACCGACCAAGGTTCCTCTAGTTCCAACCATACCGACCCCTCCACGACATCGTCGTCGTTGGCATCGTTGAGGAGTACACCATCGCCAAAGTCATCCTCCTTCGATCCAGCAAGGAGTATTTTGTGCATTCATCCTTGTTGTCGTTGCTACGACATCATCCTAATCCCTAAGTATGTTGCACAGTAGTTCAGCGTCCTCACTCTCCAAATACAGCTCACAGTAGTTCATCGTCCTAACCTCTTACATACATATGTACAGTATGTGTGTTTTTTTAGATGTGTACAATGGACTGTACAAAAATACTCCTCACATGTATATGGATAGTAGAAAATACTCCCTCGTGTTTGTGTGCCTGTGTACAGTAGATTATGCGTATGAGTATAGATGTACAGTGAATTGTGTGCGTATGAATATAGGGTACAATATATGTACCATGCACTGTTGTAAAATGCTTCTCATATGTGTACCATATATGTACTATGCACTGTTGTATAACATGATGACACATATTTTTTTACAGTACATTAGTATGAGTAGAGTATGGAGTACATGGTTCAAAATTCAAATTCCAAACTAGGAGCATGAGAGAGAGAGAGCGCTGGTGGGTCCCACATGTAATTTAATCTCTTGTAATCAGTGCATAAATTCTCTCCCTTATTTCCTAAATGCAGCAACAAACATAAAAATCAATTTTACACGAATCTCAAGGTAGCAGTGGAGGGGAGAGATTGTTGGTGCAGGTGCGCGCGAGTGTAGATCGGCGTTTCCGGCGTTCCTATCTCCTAGAGTATGTGCAGTGAAGCGAGTTAAGCGCTACCAGTTTTTAAAGCCTTCGGAAAACTGGCCTTGAAGAGCAGCAAAACTGAAAGTGATGACACGAGAGAGACTTCTAAATACAGCCCTGAAGAAGTATCACTCGACGTCCCTGACTTCAGCCTCAATGTCTACAATTGTTCCAGAACCAGAAGGCGCCTTTCCTGCATGCAGCAGGGAACGGTGTGATTATACTGATTAGTTAACTAGATCCCATACAAAAACTAAATGACAGACAGGTGGTTATGAAAAAGTTGCTTCCCAGTCTAGTTTTACATTCAAATAACAAGTTAGCTCCAAATCATGTACGGCTATATTAGATGTTTTACATGAAAAGCACCACGAGAAACAGAGAAACAGTGTCTATGTATACAGCAGACAGAATATAATTGTACTCTATAACATACTGATACTATTTGAATTCATTCTCTGACGGTATGTGGTCCAAATCAGTTTTAGCAGTTATTGTCAGCATGTGACATGCTGTAAAACTTGTTTACATGACCGGTACCTCATTTAGTAGTTATTCAAATTTGATTGTGACTATGTGCCATTTATACCTGATTCTTCAAGATTCAACCCAACTTCACCTAGACATTCTTGTGTATGGCAAATGGGATCTCGTTGTTAAGATTAATTCATATGGTCTCCTATATTAAATGGGCAAAATCTATAAAGTAGAAAAAAAAACTCTAGCTTACCAATTAAGCTAACATTCATGGTGTTTTCCCATGATTAGCCAAGGAGGGAGTCTCTCAACAAATTACTGTTTGTTTTTACTACTGTATGTATAAATGTTTACTAAGCACATGAAATCACCTCTCACTTTAAATGGCGAAAATGAAAGTAAAGCAATATCAACAAGGAGAAAGCATGATTTGAGGACCTTTTGAACCACGGTTGAATAACTCATTGAAGACTTCTGCATTTGTAGCGCCCCTTCCAGATGAAAATCTAGCAGATTCTCTAACAAATTTGTTGCCCTTAACTGCATCATGTACAAGGATGCTTTAGCTCCAACAAAAGTTACCATTTAGACAAGCACAAGGAAGATGCCAAACTAAGGAGCGTGAAAAGCAAAAATGTTTAGATAAGTATGTCCTATAAAAACATTCAAGGCAAAGAGAAATTCCATGATTCTCCAGTCTCATTGATGGTAGCATAAATCCGTAGAGAACAAATAATTCATGCTATCACCAAAGATTATGATTTTCTTTTAATTGGAAATTTGCAATACATAGATAAGTAAATGCTTAAGAAGGTTTCAACAATAAATTCAAGATAACTCTAGTGTGAACTTATGATACTAGATGTATTAACAGATGTGCAAGCTTTGAACCATACCACTCAACATAAGCTCAGCTTTATAGTTATTACCAACACAAAGAAATCAGAAGCATGGAAGTACTTAAGGCAGTAAGGAATTAAGTGAACATATGTTGTAACATTAATCAAAAAATTAATTTAGTCGCACAGTTTTCTAGCAAAACAGCAGTGTATGCATATCATAACTGAAAGTACTAGCCCCATGCAAACATTATATAGCTACCAGCTAAATTTCCCAATATATGATTTTCTGGTAGCAGCATTTCTAATATGGTAAGACCAAAACCTGTGCAGCTAGGAAGTAGTTCTTTCTAAGACATGAAAAGCATGCAGAAAAATAGGAAAACGGCAATGTAAAGTTGTAAACTGGAAATAGAAAACGGCAATGTTCCTTACCAGAGAAAGGTTGAGTGCAGTAAGGACATAGTTGTGGACCGTCCTTCAAAGATGACCTATAAGGCAATCAAACAGATCAAAGTTCACCTTAATTACTACATATCTATGCAATAGTAAAAAATTCAGATAATTCTGCTTATGCTTACTTTAGTATCTGGAAGCTTTTTCCACAGTTGGGACACTGCCAACAAAAGAAACATGATTGAGAATAGAACAAGAATGTGAGAGTATTAGAAAAATTGTGTACACAGACAACAAAGTTTTGCTTTTAATTTTCGTAGGAATAAGATAGTGTAGTAACACCAACAGACATCTACCCTCATCATCTATCCTACAGTGACTTTAAGAAACAAATTATGGGGGAAACTTACATTGCTCTGAAGTATATCTTGTCCTGCAAAGAAGAAAAATGCACCCACACCCAAAATAGGCAGCAGTATTGTGAGGAGCTGTGGTCATAAGAAATGTAGAAAGCTACAGTTAAATTCTCAATTGAATTAATGTAAAATTATGAATGAGAGAAAAGACATGAAGATTGAATATCATTATTTCGTGGTATGTAAAATCCAAATCCTTAATCACATAAGCTTAACAATGTTATTAGCACCACAGAGTGAACTAAACCAAGGTTGTTATTTCCTGTTTCTAGTTATGGTGGAATCCAAATGTTCAACTTTTAAAACGAATTCAAATGCTCCTGTGCAAAAGCATACACAGATATTGCCAGTTTTTAGGTTATTGCGGAGTCTGAATTCTCAAAAAAATTTTAATGAATGCAAATGCTCATGTTGCAGAAGCATACACTAGTAAGTCAATTAAACAGTATGAATGGACTAGCAAGCAAATAGTAATGCAGCTTTAGTCCTACTAAGTAACAGTATTTGGTGAAAAATGCAAACTGTCCGGCAAATTGAGGTCAGCTAAGAAGCTAGAACAACACGAATTGCAAAATCATACTGAAATACATGGAGAGTAGATGATAGCTAACATCGATCAAACAACTAATACAGTTTAATCCCACTAATTCCAAATGTTTTTTTTTCTCCATCCAAACAAAATACTCAGAAACTACCCACTGCAATTAATTTTAGCATCAAGAAGCCTTGTACCCAGAGGGAGACGATGGCGTCAAGAATCCACCCGAGCTGGCCGGTCGCCGCAAGGTACGTCAATAGGGCGGCGAAGGCAAGGTTCCCCACAACACGGCTGGTTGTGCCCTGCGGCCCGCCGCCGCCAAAGAAGGGGCCTCTCCCGGCTCCGACCACTCCAAGGCGCCGCCTTCCCGCCATTCTCCAAGCCAAGGCCCCGCCTTTCCCCAAGAACTCGCCCTGGACCAGCGGTTTCCCCGTGGGAAAGGTCTCATTCGAGAATCTTGGACATATCTTCCTGGTTCTGGGGTCAAGAAGAGCGTACGAACAGCAGCACAGTGGGGAAGGAGTGAGGAGAGTAGGTTGGAGTGAGGCCATGGGCGGGGGGTTGAGGACTGGAGAAGATTCTTTCATGAAATCTTTGGGTTTCTTACTTTGTAGTTGTTCTTGTAAATTCGATACTTTTTGGATTTTTTCCCCCGTTGGATTTGATCTTTCCACATTTTTTGTGGTGGAAGTGCGGTGGTTTGGAGGGGCATGGATTAGTCCGGAACCAAGAAGCAACCAGAACGAGAAGTCTGCAGCCTGCAGTAATTTTCCACGTACGACCATCTTTCTTTCTTTTTTTGTTTCCTTTTTGAGAGAGACCAAACATGACAATCTACAAGATATAACTTGAACTGAACAGGTTTTTTTGTAAATGTGCAGTTAGCACTGTTATTTGGGTAACTAAATTATGAGTGTAATAAAAAAAAGAAATGCTAAGGAACACTAAACCTTTGGAACCCATCCCGACGGTATACTTTTCCACCGTCTGTCCAGAAAATTCTACTTATGTTATGATTCACTCATTTGAAAAAACCTTACCAGAAATCTCCAAAATCCTCCACAGCTCTCCCTCTCTTATATCCCTCCCTCTCCAACCAACTTAGCATCCCAGTACATCAATCCTTCCCCCATCCCACACACATCCAACTACAAAAGGCAGGAGCGATGGTTGTGAATGAGCTCAGCAGCGAGTGGTAGGCAGCCAAGCATGTGAGTTGGCGACGAGCAAGCAAGCACAATCACAAAGCAGTGGCGGCGAGCAAGCGCACGCGGTCCACGGAATGAGGCGTACGCGCTCGCACCGATCGTTCTCCTATGCTCCTCCAAATGACTAGCCCCTCCTCTCCCGTCCACCTCCACCCGTGCTAGGGTCTCCCACGCTGCTCCTATTCCGCCTCGGCTCGGGGGAGACGCAGCCTGTGGCGGCGCTCCCCCGAGTGCTCCGCCACCCAAGTGCATTCCGCCACGGAGCACCACTGTTGTGCTGGCGAAAGCGAATGACTCGAGCGAAGCGCCAGACGATCTTGGCGTGAGCGGTGGCGGTACCGCCACCGTATCTGCTAGCCCCTCGCGCAAGCGGTGCTCCCGCCGCGCGCTCTACATGAACTTCATTAGTGTAATGGCCAATTGCCGTTGTGCAGATGGACATGGGTGAGCCATTGCGAGCAAGCGGTAGGAGCAGGTGTGCCGAGGCAGCGCACATCCGTCATCTTGTTGCGAGCAGTGGCCATCGTGTTGTGCTCGAGTGGTCAGATCCAATGACATAGGTGTGTTTGAAACTTGAAATTTTGTAATTTTTTTCAATTTTTGTAATGAGTTTCATCGTATTTCATCAAGTTTCATATAGTTTTATTAAGTTTCATCACAAGTCTCATGAAGTTGTTTCATGGAGTTTCATTAAGTTTCATGAAGTTTTATCCCAAGTTTCACCGTGTTTCATGGAGTTTCATTAAGTTTCATGAAGTTTTATCCCAAGTTTCACCGTGTTTCATCAAGTTTCATAAAGTTTCATCTCAGGTCACATGAAGTTTCATCTCAAGTTTCATTAAGTTTCATGAAGTTTTATCCCAAGTCTCGTGAAGTTTCATCACAAATTTTATCGTGTTTCATCAAGTTTCATTAAGTTTCATCTCAAGTCTCATGAAGTTTCACCCCAAGTTTCATCGTGTTTCATCTCATTTCATATAGTTTCATCAAGTTCTAACCCCAAATAAATTGATGAAACTAATTCACATGTGTTTCATGATGTTTCATCCCAAGTCTCATAGAGTTTCATCTTTTTTTGTATAAAACAAGTTTTCATTTGAAATTCATTAAAACATGCTGAAACACTCTCATAATGCACTGAAACTTTCTTGAACTATTTGAAACTCTCTGAAACCTAGTGAAACTTCATAAAACAATGATGGAACTTTTGCTTGAATTTTTTTAACTTTCGCGAAAGATTTTTAGAAGTTCTTTAAATGTTTGCAGAATTTGATAAAATCTACTTGAAACTTTTGTTGAAACCTTCTTAAAACCTCAACTGTTTAAAACTAAAACTTCCATAAAACTTTGCATCGTTGAAACTCACATGAAAGTTGCTTCACTGTATTAAATCTTCACGTAACTTTGCTATACCGATGGAAGTGCTTCCAATGGAATAGCGTTACGTAGCAGCTCCCGATAAAAAATCCATGGGTGCTGAATTGTCGATCCCCTATATTTACTTCACAAATCCATATTTACTTCACAAATCCATCTAATGGATTTAATGACATCTCGAACAGTCTCCTGTTTTCTATAGATAAGATTGAGCCACATCACCCTCCTCCTACCTTCGTCCACCCCATGAAGATCCAATTCAGTTAGTTCTTTCAAGAATCATGTGCTCCTAGTTACTGAAAACACTAGATGCATTTGGCCACATAATAAGAGAGTAACAGAGAGAAGGGTTCAGAACTTCCGATTGAGTGTTCATATCATGTAGACCGAGGTATCCGAGTTTTCAGGATAATGTAGGTTGACATCCAACAACATTGGTGGAAATTGAGATGTTGATATTGGATATTGTTGTGGCTACATACTAAACTGTGAAAAGTGGGTCTAGGGACCACTACCCGCCGTGAGGAGGGTAGGGGTCATAAGGACATCGAAGTGTGGGAAATGGTACAGAGAGATGAATGATAATCTTTATTTGTATTTTTAATTCATCTTAAGAAAAAAAATCTCCCCTACTTGGTACACAAGATGACCTATTTATAGCATTACAAGCTAGTGGTAGAAGATTACAATAGTGCCCCTATAAAAATCCTACGACTATAGGGGCTTTGTGGTCTTTTCCTCCTTCGCTAGTAGCTTCCGTGTACAGTGGACTCCCATGAGCAGTGTCTACCACATCACCTTCCTTGACCCATAGCGAGGCACACACCTTCACCTTCGTCCTTCGCCTAAAGACCAATTTCAGGACGGGGACCCCTTTGGGAGAAGGCCGAGGCGTGGACTAATTGGCCAATGTGTCGAGGTGGCGTCATTCCCCCTTCGTGTATGTCGAACGGGCTAGTCTCTTTGGCTCATTGCCAGGCCGCTAGAGGCGAACACCGTGCGAGTATGGTATTATTATGGCAATCTGCTTTCCTTTACTGTGTGTACGTTGCGTTGATTCAACCTTCGTCGTTCTTTTCCTTGTGGAACTTGGTACGATCGTGTACCAAGACGACTTTGACGCAACTACAATGAGGTGCAGGGGTAGTGAATGTCAGGCAAACTGAGGTGGGCTCCCTTCGCCAAGAGTGCTCCACTTTAGAGGCGAAGGTACCGGAGCTGGAGTCTTCAAATGCCTCGCTAATAGCCTATCTGGAAGCCGAGCACGAAGGGAACAACCTCGTTGCACAAGCTACGTGGGGCACCATGCTCTCTCTTTAAGATGCCCTTCGGGGGATGAACGTTTGAAGAATATAGGCCCGTCATTATGTGTTAATGCAATATTTGGGTAATTAATGATGTAGGACCGGAAAGGCGACTAGAGGAGGGTGAATAGACGCTTTCTTGATTTTAGCTTTAATCAAATTCAACACGAACTTTTCTCCAATAGCTATGAAAGCTGAGAAGATTAGTAAATGCACTGAGGAAGCCTTGTGTTGAATCCGATTACCCCCTTAAACACAAGACTCAAAAATGGAGATTTGATCTCACTGGACCGGTCTGACCGACGGCCAACTGACGGTCTGAATAGCTGGCGGTCTGACCGACGTTGTGAAATCAGTCTGACCGATTTAGTCCAGAACCACTGCAGACCACCCGAAACCAAAACGAAAATTGGTCTAACTTTTGATTCAACAAATGAAACTTTACCAAATTTGGAACACACCTCCCTAAGGATATCTGGAACCTATTCCTAGCGGCGATCGTCCAGATCCACGTCAAAGATTTGATCTTTTAGGTTTTACCAAAGGAGTGTTCAAAACCTAGCAAAATAAAAAACTTGATCCAAATCTTGCTCGTGGGGGATTGATAATTTAGATAGTCCTAGGAGTATTCCCACATATCATAGCAATGTAAAAGAGGTCAAGATACCAACAAAAAACAACCGGATCAAGGAAGCACCAAAATCATCAAAAGAGAGAGGAAAACACATGAGACCTCATCTTTGAACAAACATCCATTGATTGATTCAAGATGTTGCTTGTTAAAGCCACTCCCTCAAGGAGGACAAGAGCTCAATCCAAGAGCACACACACAAATCTCCTCTCTAGAACCTAGCCTCTCCTCTCCTCTCCAAACCCTAACCCAAACTAGGGTTTTTACTAATGAAGTGCTTGGGGGCTGATTTACACCCACCCCCTCTATTTATAGTGAGGCCTAGAGTTTTAGAAGGGTTCACTTAATGGGCTCCCGTTAAGGCCCAAAACACACGGGACACAAACACACATATTACAGTTGAAGCAATCGCCTACTTCACCACGTGTAGGTTGATCAGCGGCTCTCATCATGTCGGCAAGTCTCTCCCGTCCGAATCCCATCGGAACCTCCAAGGCACTTGCACCGACCCCCGCGCCGCCTGCTCCAACCAGCTGCAACAAACTGCCCGTTCAAACCATCTTATCCATTCTGCGCCATGCTTGAGTCACACGATTTCACCCGGCATCCATGATCGTTCTGCACCTCATCTCTCCAAGCTTAGTCCCGATCCACCTCACCGTTAACCTGCAAGCCACCTGCACAACAATAGACAAAGAAATCGTCTCCGGGAACAAGTTCATCACAACTTGACCCACGTTAGCTCAAGCATGCAATATACAACATTAAAGCATTGAAACTCATGCACTAAGGTTAACCAAAACACAACGCCGCCAAGAAGGCCGACGAACAAGTGTAAACCGGTCTGACCGATATCAAACCGGTCTGATCGATTTTATAACGCCGGTCAGACCGCCCAAAATGACTTAACCATCTTGTCCATTCTGCGCCATGCTTGAGTCACACGACTTCACCCGGCATCCATGATCGTTCTGGACATCAGCTCTCCGAGCTTAGTCCCGATCCACCTCGCCGTTGACGTCGTTGACCTGCCAGCTACCTACACAATAAGAGACAAAGAAATCATCTCCGAGAACAAGTTCCTCACAACTTGACCCACGTTAGCTCAACCATGCAATATGCAACATTAAAGCATTAAAACTCATGCACTAAGGTTAACCAAAACACAACGCCGCCAAGAAGGCCGACGAACAAGTGTAAATCGGTCTGACCTCTATACCCTGTCGGTCTGACCGATATCAAACCGGTCTGACCGATTTTATAACGCCGGTTAGACCGCCCAAAATGACTTAACCAAAATTCCATCGTGGAAATCCGAAACTCTCTAGAATTTTCAACTGAATAGAACTTTTGACTAGAAGCTCCAAAAAATATGAGACCAAGTGTAGGAGACTCCCCTCTCTTGCCTATACACTGACCGCATACATAGCCAAAATCGGTCGGATCGCCACATAGCCGGACCTATTCAATTGAATATTATGATAATTCTTGGAAAGACCAGCGGGCAAGAACGAAAACTTGATCATGAGAGATTGATGATCAAGATGATGCTTGATTCACACATATCACCGATCGGACCGATACACGGCGGTCTAACGCCAATGCCTCCGATCGATCTAGCCTCCACCTCAACTCCCTAAAATCATTAGGGTTTTGCCGCCCCACCTCCTCCTTTGGTCCGAATAACAAAAGACAGAGCTTTTTGAAAATACGAGATTTGTCAAACCAACAACGCCATTGCCAATTGACTCATCATCCTAAGATCATGCACATATCCCCACGATATCCACAAATGACAATTGTCATGTGGACTAATATTGCCAAGAGTTGGTAAAATAGGTTGATTTACATGATGATGAAGACAAATTATGGCTCAATGTATGTGTTGACGCTCAAGTCAAGAACCCGATCTTGGAGAGAAGATGCGGATTATCATCCTAAAGCTCCAAGGAAATATGCAAGGCAAATGTATATCTAGCATAGGCTAAGTATTTGTTTCTTGGTTATTTTACCAGTCTCGGTGTTTGGTGTGGAGACCAGATTGCTGGTGTATGTTGTCGTACTATTAAGAGGAGTCTTGACTAGTAGCGTAAGTGTGTGATGTGTTGATAGCTCTTTGTGCTTGCTCTAACTCTCTGTTGCATGTTGTCGATATTTACGAATGTATTTCGTAAATAGTTGAAGCTCATGCATAATCCTGGTAGTACATGGCTTTAGTTTGCGAATTTGTTTTGCAAGCGGTTTAAGTCCATGTACATAATCCCATTTTGGCATGATTCTAAAAGTCGGCAAATGTGTTTCACAACTTGTTGAGAATCTTGTTGTCTTTCCTTGCTTGCATCGCGCATCAATCAGCAAATGTGTTTTGCAAATTGAGTTGAAGTGAAATGCAAAGTCTAATTTTCAGCCTTGTTGTCTTCTGGCAGCCTGACCACAACACTAGGGCAGTCTAACCGATTCTTGAGGGGTTTGACCGGGCTGAGTGCAGATCCAACCTTCCTGGCTGGCTGACTGCCCATGTTGGCCGGTCTGACCGGCCCTACAGTTAGTTGCCCCCGGTTTCCTTTGCTCCTCTGTGGAGCGGTCTGACCGGTTTGGTCCGGTCTAACCGTCCCTTGTGAGAGAGATCAGTCTGGTTGAGTGTCCAACAACTAATTTTTATAGCTGTTGGAGCTAGGGCGATTTGAACGGCCGTTGGTTGAGATCAGACCGGTTTTCCTCGATTTTCTGTAGATTCTTCTCAAACGGCTAGTTTTCTTGTGTGTGTGTGTGTGTGTGTGTGTGTGTGTGTGTGAATGCCCTTTGTGGCTAGTTGTGGGAGAGTGCTAGTGCCATTTTCATTCCCTTTGAGCAAAGAACAAGTCATCTCCTCTATTTTATGCATGTGTTGCACTTATGAGCTTAGAGAGAAAAATCCTAGTGCATGTGTTGCATCAGGTGTTGGATTTAGTATCCATTGAGCTTAGACACTTGATTCGTTCAAGTGAGTGTCTCCGACTTGTTACTTTTGGTGTTTGCCGACACCTGAATGGTTTGGAGGAGTTGTGCCGGTGATTTTCTCAAAGATGGTCGTGAGAAGACCCAGGTAGTTGTGAGTGGCTTGGTGCTCGCTATCTCCGGAGTGGAGGAAGAACAATTCCAAGTGGATTCAAGGTGTATGCTTAATTTGTAGAGTTGGTCTAATTTGCTTGGGCTTACCTCAACATGGACTAGAGAAAACCGGTAAGTTTCGATCACCACAGGAAAAAGATCAAGTGTTCTTGTGGTTTGCTTTCTTGAACTTTACTTTCTTGCAATTTACATTTGTAGAATTAAATTGTTTCATTATCTCTTTAGGATTGCTTTCCTTGTCCTAGACTTAGGGTATTGGTGCACACAGTGAGACTAGTTGATTTAGGTTTTAAATTATGCAAAAACCGAATTGATTTATAATTATGTATAAAACTCAGTTTTGGCCAAAAGAATTTTTTAAAATCGTCAATTTACCCCCTCTAATCGGCCTCCTTGACCTTACAACGTTGTCCCTTCGGAGAGACGGCAAGAGATTGCCTCCATTGAGGTGACCCTCCAGTGGATGTAGTGCGTCAGACCCATCATCGTGCGTGCTGCTCAGGTGTACAGGAACTACTGCACCAAGGTCACTTGGCCAGTGCGATCACTTGGATGCTATTACGAAGCGCACGGTCGCGGTGCCCGTGGCTAAGAAGCCCCAGAGCTTCTTCGCCACACTCGGAGGGCCAACAACGTCTTCTTGAGTGACTTCTGGAGCATGCGCGGTCGGGATGTCGCGCTAGCCTCTGTATGTGAAGGCCTAGAGGTGAAGAAGCAAGCAGGAGTGGGTGGCGAAGGACGCGCGGCTTGGGGACAACCGAGGGGCCTTCTGCTAACAAGGTGTGACTCTTAGGTCATCTTTGGTGGCTGCCTCGAAACCTCTTCTCTCTTTTTGTTGTGTGTGGCGTACGCCCCTCCGAAGCATTGTTTAGGTTTTTATGTTAGTGGTTTTGTGCTTCGGAGGGAGGAGGGTGTATGTACTTTTGGGTTTTCTTGTAAAGGCATCACTGGTGAAATAAAAGTTGTTTTGCATTATTCTTGCTCTTTCTTATTTTTATTGGGACTTGACCCTTAGCCTCTCACATGTTCCTTGTCGGGCACAAACGCGCGGCGGAACGGGGTCTTCTCCCCTCTTCGGGGTGGATGACGAAGGGGTGCACCTTGCAAATTGACCCAAAGTATGAGCGGCAACTCCGGTCCGTGTGGCCATTGCAGCTATGCTATAGTGGTGTTGCGTAGTTTGTAGCGTACCATCTAAGCAGGACGGCGCGCTAGCCAGTGGATTTGTTGCTCACCTGCATAGGATGGTTTGGTGGGTCTGGGTCAGTGGAGCTTTGCACGCCTGCCCACGATGCTCATGGAGAGTTTTTCACTTCGAGCTTGACATTCGAGGAGGGTGTTCGGCTCATCCATCTAATTGGACCAGGGACTGCTCGATTTTATGAGCACGGGCCCTTCAGGCGAGGAGGTTGTGTAATGGTTGTGTGGTAGGAATGGGTCTTCGCAGTGGATGATAGCTTATTTGTTTGGTCCCATGCGCCTAGAGCGCTTGTTGTAGTATTACGTGCTATTGTCGATAAATTGTGTATTATTGTTGCAACATTATGTATTGTTTTTATGGCATAATAAAGTGTGTTTTCTTGTTACGCTGTTCATTTTAGCGGAGGGGCTTATGGAGCCGAGTGTTGTCCCCCAACATTTTTCGATTGAGCCCTGGCGAGGGCGCTGATTCTAGCGAGGGGGAGGCAAAGCTGAGCACCGTTCCCAAATCTTTTTCGATAGAGCCCTAGCGAGGGCGCTGATTCTAGTGAGGAGGGAGGCAAAGCCTAGCGACGTCCCCTAACCTTTTTCGAGAGAGCCTTAGCAGGGGACTGATTCTAGCGAGGGGGAGGCAAAGCTAAGCACCACACCAACCTTTTTTGATATAACCCTAGCGAGGGCGCTGATTCAAGCGAGGGGGAAGCGAAGTCGAGTGCTGTCCCCCAGCCTTTTTCAATAAAGCCCTAGCGAGGGCGTTGATTCTAGTGAGGGGGAAAGATGAAGTCGAGCGATGTCCTCCAAATTTTTCGATAAGGACCTAGTAGGGGCGCTGGTTCTAGCGAGGGGGTGAAGCCAAACGCCGTCCTCCAAACTTTTTCGGTAAAGCCTTAGCGGGGGCGCTGATTTTAGTGAGGGGTCATAAGGACCTCGAAGTGCGGGAAGTGGCACTGGGGATGAATAATAATCTTTATTTGTGTTTTTAATTCATCTCAAGGAAAAAAATTCCTCCCACTTGGTACACAAGAGGACTTATTTATAACATTACAAATTAAAGGCATGAGATTATAACATTACTCCTATAAATACCCTACAACTGTAGAGGGTTTCGTGATCGTTTCCTCCTTTATTATTAGTTTTGGTGTACAGTAAACTTCTGTAAGCGATATCCATCACGTCACATTCCTTAGGCCATGGCGATAGGCTGATTGATCGAAGTATTGAGGTGGCGTCTTTCCCCGTTCGCGCATGTGCTAATTTATTTTGCTCTTCGCTGGGCGCTAGAGGTGGTGGCCATCCCTACGACACATACTAGTTGACCTCGCCGGATATGGATATCATTTGGCACCGAAAGTCGATGTCAAGTTAACCGGCGGGTACGGAGTTGTCGAGTACAACGGCCGTGGTGAATGGTGATTCCTCTAAATCAGCAACAAGGGAAGTAACTGCTCCTCCACTATTTCGCCGTTTCTAACTGACACCTTTATTTATTTTTATAGACTAATTCACATATGAGACTCGTATCATGTAGCATGTCTCTGTTTTTGCACTCGGCTACATGGAAATGAAAAGGGAAGATCTGGGCATGATTCAGAGAAACGACAGTGTTGGTGAAGGGGGAGGAAGAAGGCAGGAGAAGGGTGACGTGGCTTGATCCTATCGATAGAAAACGAGGGACGGTTCAGATTTTATAGAATCCATCGGGTGGGTTTGTAACCACCCCCTTAACTTTGTCTTTAGCACATTATTTGATAGTGAATAACTGCCAACTAACTAGTTTGTAGATTTGAATCTGTGCGATATAGGCACTAGCAGAATATTTTACATCCGCCTTTTAAACTAATTTTTTAAGTACGGGAACATTTTAAAGGAAAAATTAGCCCATGTTTCAAATTTGCGTATCCAGGAACAAGTTATCAACTCAAAAGCACTCAAAATTTAAGCATTTGGTAAAGATGCGGTAGAGCCCATAACTCCTATAGTCTCCTATATAATCCTTTTTCCTAATCTACCACCCAAGAGCCTAACCACCGCCACCCAGCCAGTGATCCCTGTGGCTTCCACCTCCACCTCCTAATCCATCCCTGTATCGTCTCATCACCATTTAGCGTAATGGCCGATGTCCATCGCCTTTCGGAGAGTTTTTGGTTTATTTTGCACTATTTTGCGTCACAATAGCAAATGTAACCCTCTCCGGAGTGAATTTGCAAAAACAACACCACAGACGTGTCGGCAGGCGACATGTGTGGCATGCCGCGCCCCCGTTGTGAGGCACAGGTTTGCCGCGCCTAGCGCCCTATAGGGCAGCGGAGGTGCAGCAAGCCGGACGACACATGTCGCATGCCGATATATCTGTGGTGCTATTTTTACAAATTCGCTCAGGAGAAGACTGTATTTGCTATTGCGTCGTGAAACAGTGTCAAATAAGTCAAAAAAAAAACTCCGCTTGGGGCTGGCGAACCTCAAAGCGCCGAGCCAGAACTCATCGCCGAAGATACCTATAAATCACAAGGCAAATCGTAGGGGTCAAAATTCCATGGCTTGAGTTGAGAAAACATCCGGTTGCTAGTTAACAATTCCCTTCAAATTTAAGCTTAGGGTTGTTTGTTTGGATTGTGAGGGATTAGAACTTATCTTTTCGGATTGAAAGTGATTTTAATTCAAATTCCGAGTCAGTCCCTTCGGTTTAACTTGGATCACAATGTATCTAAATAAGCTCTAAACGTACGTGATTGGCCTATTGCACGATCCTATACATTTAGGCTCAAAATGCCCAGAAGAGTACTTGGGTTGAACAAGTCTATGGAATCATTCTTGTTCAGCTGGAGTCCACCCAACTGCGCACCGCCCTGCACCCCAGGCTGATATTAGCCCAAGTCGACCTATCCCAATTTCCAAACCATTGGTCTCTTCAAACATCGCTGCTGCTAATCGGTGGGCAGCCAATGCACCGCGTGTCTGTATCCTCACCTGCCAATTCTACTCATCGCCATGCACCGCGTCTCTGCATCGGTAGGCAAACATTTCTCCATACATCGCTATCGAAACGAGCCAGCAACCATGCAGCTCACAGGTCCTGCCGACCAGCCGCAACCGAGCGCAACAACGTCGCCAAAATATGGAAAAGGAGGCAGTGCAAGGATGAGTTTGGAGCAATGGCATCGCCGTCAATCCATCACAGAATAGCAGTGGAGCCTGTTGATTCATGTGGCATTCATTGCGTACGTCACGCTATGGATAACCAGGTTAGTTTAGTTACACTTCGTGTGTTCAGCTCAAATGCACAAATTAAGTTTGCTTATTAACTCTGTTATCTTTTTTTTCTGAACATCTTTGATAGGCCGATTTTAGCGGCGCAGTGGGTGGGGTCTAAATCCATTGCTGGCCTTCAATCTCATGGTCCAATCGATTAATTGCTCCCCTAAATAATCCGCCCGTAGTGGCGTTCAGATGGTAGGTCGTGATCAATCATGCCCCAATAATTGTGACCGGTCAGGTGCGCACGTGCACAATAACAGATCCAATATTATAATACAAGTCGGAAATGGGTATCCTTAGTACCTTCAGTTTCTTGCTGTGGTTTTGGACCTTCTGGATGTTGTTGTTGTGCACTTTTAATATCAACTTGCGCTCCGGGGCCGCCGACTACCGTAGCAACACAGTTTGAACATCGTCAACTTGCACTTCTCCAACTACCGCAGCGTTTCCACTTGCGCCGGTACTTGGGGTCGAGAACGCTAAAATAACTCTTCAAATGTAGCAAATCCACCTATCACAAATCACAATCCATTCCATTTTCATATAATTTATTTAATTTCCCTTGCTTAATTAGTCAAGTTATCTTTGTTTTTGGACTTAGATTTGGTGATTTGAGGAGGAGCCATCTCGTGGGTCTTTGCTACGGTGGCCTGCACGATACGTTGGTGCACACCGTGCTTGTCCGCCTCGCCTTGCCGGCTATCATCGTGTCTTGCCGCCCACGGGGCTGCGTGCCATGGCCCAGCGCCTGCCACCCATGAACGCGAGTTGTCGCTACGCCACGCCGCGACGGCCTCTCAGCCGGCTTGCGGGCGCGCCCACGCGTGACACCCCTCGGCCCTTGCAGCCCCTCGCTGGCTCGCTGACGCCCTACGCCGCCTCCGATCTCCAAGTTGACACCACACGGAGGAGGAATTAGGGTTAAAAACTAAAAATTGAATGTGTGGGTTGAGAGTCTAATTGACTTGGTGGGTTGGACTAAGTCACCAATGGGCCTTTCTCATGCACTACGTGGATGCGATAGCCCAAGAAGCCCAGAATCTGAGCGCCCTATTCTTCTTTCTCCTTCGACATCGATAGGTAGAGGCACAGACCTCCTGGTGGTAGGCCATGGCGGAAGGGGAAGGGGGCCGGGGGGGAGGAGGGGTTAGGTCGGCGGGGGAGCTCGAGCGGCCGCCTAAGGGACGGTCCGCCCTACATGTGCGTGTTGCCGCTCTCTGCACTTGCATGGATAACCTTCTTTTCATGGATAGTATTCCTTTGTCTCGCAATATAAATTTATTCTATTGGGAAGTAGTGTCTCATAATATAAATATATTGAGATAATCGAAATGTAGTTATTGCAATATTTTGTAGTGTGTTCTTCAATAGGCACGTACGACTTAAAAATATTAATTCTTCTTAGATTTAGTTGTAGGATATGATTGGACTTATATCATGGTACAGAGGGAGTACCTCATAATAGTACACTGGAATTAATCTTTCTCAACCTCCTCTCATCATTGGTTAGATCGAGCTCTGGATTACACAATGTCCCGTCACGTCGGCTCATTGGTCAATGTTTGCGCACGTTGGTGCTGCTCTGGCCAAATTGGCAATGGCGAAAGCGGAAGTGTTGGTACTTGCTGGGTATTACCAGCAGAGAAGAAGGGACTCCTTTAATAATAAAAATTCTCCATGAGACTTTTGTGGACAGTGGATCGACGACAAATTACGAGAGGAAGAAAACAAATGATGAACTGGAGTCTGGGAGCTGCACGCATAAAGAGGGGAAAAGAAAAGAAACGGCTTGTTGCTGTAGTAAATGTGAACTCAGAGAGAGAGAGAGAGAGAGAGAGAGAGAGAGAGGAGCGCGCATCAGCGTCACCTTCCTCTCCTCCCCCTCTCTCCCCCTTCCATTGAAATAGATACAGAGCGAGAGTGCCGGACTTGCAGCATTACCTCGGCGGCTCGGCCGCGTTCCGGCTTCCCCAGATCCATCGAGTTTTGATCGTTTTTAGGCGATTTGGTGAGTGCGCATCCGATCCGTTTCTTGCGGAAAAGGAGCCGGCTTTGGGCTGCGCCTGCCTCGGCAAGTCGGCATCTCTCACATCACACCATTGTTGTTAAAAGGCGCCGCCTTAGCTTGTGCCCCTTGGAGACTGCTCTTGCCACGTCTCCGTGAGGAACCCAAACTCGTCCAGGTTCTCCCCCTGAAAGGCGCCGTCTTTGTTCACCTTTTGTCTCATCTACTATTGTTTTTTTTTGCCTGCCTGCGCTTATCATCTATCGGATCAATCTCTAGCCTCCTCTCGCTTTGACGTTTAAACCGATCTTGTTTCTTCTTGCTGTTGTTGTCCCGTCAGTTTGTACTTGGTTACGTTGGACTTGGGACTTGGGAGAGAGATGGCCGTGGAGAACGGAGCTGCCAGCGCGGCGCTGTTCAGCGAGGAGGAGCTGCGGGGCGTGAGTGGGGTGCGCTTGGGCGGCGACTTCGTGGAGGTGACCTGCGGCTGCACCAGCGCCCGCTACGGCGACGCCGTCGGCCGCCTCCTCGTCTTCGCGTCCGGCGAGCTCGAGGTCTGTTGCGAGTGCACGCCCGGATGCCGCGAAGGTACGCAGCATTCTCTCCCTTGTTCTGGCTTTGATTTCATGCCCATGCACGCACGCGTGATTGCGTGGTGTTTCATCAATCATCATGGCCTCTGACGGCAAAGCCTACTTGCATGCAATGCCGGCCCGGCAGTCCATTTGCCTGCTAGGGCTTCGAGAATCAGATTTTCTTTCGACATGAATCTTTCAAGAAGTACATGCCATTACCACTAGCATGTACTTTTCACGATTTCTTTGCAGACCATGTTTCTGTGTACTGCTCATTCTGTTCCATGTCTGTACTATACATCCTGTTTTAGATGTATGCCATTCATAATCATCCCCTGTACTTGCATTCACTTTTTATGACACTTTGTTTGTGATTGCATGGAAACATATCAACATTTTGAGAATCTTTCAGAAACAATCAGACTCCTCCGGTCCATTCCATTGTGTTAACCTTTGTCTCTGGCATTTAGTAATCGAGTGTTGAAATTTTCAGATAAGCTGAGCCCTGCTGCGTTTGAGAAGCACTCTGGACGGGAGACGGCAGGAAAATGGCAGAACACGGTGTGGGTTATAGTTAAAGGGGACAAGGTCGCACTGTCAAAGACCCATCTGCTCAAGTACTACAAGGCTCTCAAATCGACCAACGGTTCCGGCAAAGGCCGTAATGGACGTCCGTGCCACCGTGACGAGTTCATCCGGTGCACTGGTTGCAAAAATGAGAGGAGGTTTCGCCTCAGGACCAAGGAAGAGTGCCGTGTTTACCATGACGCCGCTGCGAAACACAACTGGACATGTGCAGATTTAGCTCTCGAGAGGTAAGTAACAGCAACGCGTCTGCTGCTGCTACTGTCGATTGCTAGTTTGCTATGCAGAGTGCACTGATCTTTGAACTTAATGCTGATAATTTGGAGTTTGGACAATATAACAGTCAGGTTGTTAGTTCAAATTCACATCAAATTTCAGAACAGCAGATCAGCTGCTTTATAGTTTATACTGCTATATAAACTATATCTGACTGTGCCGTGTTGTTTTGATGCTGCAGAGTCACCTGCGACGACGATGAGGAGCGGGCGAGTCGAAAGGCGGTGAGGGGGTGCTCCCGCGCCACATCGTGCAAGGGCTGCGAGAAATGCGTCTGCTTTGGGTGCGAGACCTGCCGTTTCGCCGGCTGCGGCTGCCAGACTTGCGTCGATTTCTACCGGAATTCAAAGGAGTAGGGGATCACCCTCATCCTAACACCATTCGTATTCCATTCATGTAGGCAACGTCGATACTCATTAACCGACCAAAAGCTTCCCATCATTGTCAACCTGTATGCTGAAATATGTCTCAAGGGTGGTTACTCCCGAAATTACAGGTCTAGCCAGCCGAATTTTGCTAGGTACTCTTATGTAATCCTCTGGTGAAGCATTGAATTGAATGTCTTTTGAGTACAAGTTTTAAGAGTCTCTCACTCAATAGTCAGTCAGTAAATGGTCGGTAGCAGGCATGACTAAGTCGAATGTAGTGAGTGTCCGTGGTAACTGTTGATCGACCGGACATGTCAGGTTGTGACGTGCACTGCGTTGCAGATGGAACACGGGGTTGGAACGTGCCTGTCGTCGTACAGCACGGTGCATTGCCCGTCGCCAGCGAAGCGTCGTCACGTACAGTGCTGAAATGCTCTTCCGTCTCCACTGGGCAGGTTACTTCCTTCGAGGAAGGAAAGAAAAAACGGAGGATAAGTAAGCTAGCGTGTTTTGTGGTGGTCACTGCTAGAGTTGTCGAGAAACAGATCAGAAACGCAGCAAATGCGCCCGAGGCTCTGTTGGCTTCATTCCATTAAAGGGGCTTCATCCGAGAGATTGCTTTGGTCGTGGAGACAGGAAAATAGGACTTGACTGGCACAGTGCACAGCAGAATTTTTTTAAAATAAATAATTCTTTTTTATTCCGATATACGGTAATATACATTCGTTTTTTATTTTATAAAAATAATTCTCTGTCGCTCCCGTTGGGCGCCCAATAGTTGAACGATTAGATCCAAGTCGCCCAACAGTTACGCGACAAGGAGATAAGGTCTTCGCGTGAAGGTAATAGTCTCATCCATTTCTGTTCTCATCCGAATGTAGGCAGCGTATCACTATTTACTGGTTTAGCATGTATTTCGTGAATGCATGTTGACAAATGGCTAGTTGCAATGTTCAAAATATTTTCAGTGAGAAATCAGCCATGTTGGAGCCCACAAGATTAAAAATACATTACGGTGTTGGTACGGTTCGTAAAGGTCCATACGGTGTTGCCATGAGTGGTTTCCCGCAAGTTAGTATAGTACACCCGGACGTAGAGAATGCTCGAGTCAGAGATGTCCTGCGCTGGCTTACCTGCAATTTCTCCTTGGACCCCGAGGTGTGCAGTGTCGTCCTACATGGGCTTTGGAGTTGGTCTGCCACGCACATTCGGTGGGAGTTAAGCAGACTGATGCGCACGGTTGTATGGAAAGGCTTTGTGAAAGGCTACCGGTGTCGTGGATACGACTGCGTGCTACTCGTGCAAGTATGTCCAAAGGGAGTCGCACGGAAGAGGTGGGACAGGGAGGATTGCATGCTACTCGTGCAAGTATGTCCAAAGGGAGTCGCACGAAAGAGGTGGGACATGGAGGACTGCGAGGGCTGCGAGGGCTGTGAAAGACGCCTTGAAGAGCTGCAGGCTGAGATGGATGAGAAGAATAGGCGTGCCAAGCGACGCGAGGCCGAGACAGCGCGGAAGAAGGGCCATCGCGGCGAAAGCTAAGGCACAAGGCGAGGAGTACAACGCCAAACTGGGACGTAAGGGCAAATGACCATGTTCCACACAGTAGTTCGATCATCTTTGTCTATATGTCCCATGTATTTCTAATTCCCTAAAGGCATGTGTGTACCGTACTTAGTTCGTTAGCCTGCGTGTCATGTAACCCCCTTGTTGGATCAACTGTCGTGTTGTTATCGTTGCACCATTTCTTCAAAGTTCTCTACCGTGTATGAATTCCCTGGTGCATCGCAATATCACTTATCTTCCTACTTACGAATCATTGCTACCTTAATCGTCCTCACAAAATTATTCAAAAATTTACCGCACTACAACAACATACGACGCTCGTAAAATGTTATTGTGAGTCTAATAGATTTCGTACCCTTGAGAATCTACAAAAATCATAAACAGACCAACCAACCTTGTCACTACCCTTTGTTCCCAAGATTTGCTAAATGTATTACCTACAAAAATTATCATTTATTCCCCACAATTATTTCCATCAGATTAATAAAATAATAATAATAATATTTTAAATCGCCCAACCGGTGTGCGACTTGTCGATGTGTTGCTCAACTGTTGAGCGACTAGTACAAGTCGCTCAACCGCTGAGCGAGTTGTACACTTAGTGCTCAACCGTTGGACGACTTCTACAGTTGTTCAACGGTGGAGCGACAGAGGATTATTTCTGTAAAATAAAAAACAGAGGTATATTACTGTATTTCAGAATAAAAAAGGATCATTTTTTAAAAAAAAATACAGAGTGTACAACTGTATACGCGAGGTGCGACGCGGATCCTCCGCCATAGCAAAGGAACACAGTAAAGGTGCATTAGCCTTTGTGCTACCGTGCTAAATAGTAAAATCGCTGAGACAGTAGACTTGGTACTATTTAGTATTTTCCTACGTTGTTACTGTAGAGTGCTACAGCACAAACTTATATTACTGTTATTGTAACACGTCTCTGTGGTACGGTAAAGGAGGTACGTCCCGCGAGGTGACCAACTCCCTCCAATGTTTGGAGGGGGGGATAGTGAGATACAATTGCTAGTTTGGCACCTCAATAGGCATGCGGTGGCACCTGGGCCGGAATTTTTAGCCGTTTTGGTATGTATTTACAGAAATGGTCGTGTTTCGAGTGTATTTGTAAAAATAGCATCATTGTTGCACGGCCGCCGCTGTGCGGCAACCCTCCCGCCCGCACGTCGCCGTTCTCGCTGTCAAGACGGCCACCGTGCGGCAACACCTCCACCACCGCCATGTGGCCTCCCCCAGCCAGCTCCGCCGCCACGTCGGTTTTTCATCTTCTTCTTTTTTGTTTAAATCATTTATGCATAATTTTTGTATGAATTTTTAAATATAACACATGAGCTCCTTTTTTATTTTTTAGAAAATTATTTATGCATAATTTTGTATGAATTTTTAAATATAGAAAATGAGCTCCAATGTACTTGCATGTGGAGCCTCTTGACCCAGTGTACTTACATGTGTAATTTTTTCAAAATTTAATTCAGAAAAATTTAATCTGTTCTGAATTTTTTCCAAAAAAGGGAAGAAAAAAAATACTACAATGTTGTTGTCGCTCGGTGGCCATGCGGTAACCACACTGTAGCAATATTTTTTCTTTTTTTAGAAAATTATTTATGCATAATTTTTGTAGGAATTTTTAAATACAGAAAATGGACTACAAAAATTATAAAATCTTTTGTGGAGCCTCCTAATATAGTGTACTTGCTTGTGTAGTTTTTTAAAAAAATTATACGTTTTAAATTTTTCTCAAAAATTCATTTAAATATATTGTTGGTAGGAATATTGTAATATAGAAAATGAGGTACAAACATTATGATTTTTTTTAAAGAATCCTTACATAGTGGACTTGATTGTGCAATATTTTCTAGAATTTCATATGTTCTAATAACGTCTCCAAAATTAAGGGTTTAGGTCTCAAAAATTAGGGTTTCATGATTTCATGTGACTTAGAATGTGTGAAGTTTAGTACCATATGGACCACTCTAGGTGCAGTAGGATTGCACTAGCAGTAGTAACATAATTTGAACTCCCATAGTAGTACTAATCATACTACTATTATTTAGATTTTCAGTACCATACTATTTTCTTTCCCTCAGAGTAATACTAATCATACTAGTATTATTGGCAGTATGATTAGTACTACTATGAGAGTTCAAATTCTACTCGGGGCAAAAAAAAAAATAGTATGCTACCAAAAATCTAAATAATAGTAGTATGTCAACATGGCTAAACCTTCATGGCAAACTTGTAGCTTTTATCAGGTGTGTACAAAATAATAGTATGGTACTGGCAATGTTTACATTGTGACTTTGATTAGGTGTGTACAAGATTACAATAAAAAATCAAGTGTATCCCATTGTGGCTTTTCAGCTACATTATCAGAAAACGAATTCACAAAGATGCTTCAGATTACAGTCAAATATAGTTTGCCATGAAGGTGCAACCTAATTTACAAAACCTAAAATCATAATTTTCGAGATCTAAACCCTTAATTTTTGAGAGGTTTTTAGAACACATAAAATTCTGGAAAACTTTACATTATCAAGTCCACTATGTAAGGAGCATTTCAAAAAAATCATAATGTTTGGACCTAATTTTCTATATTACAATATACGTACAAACATTATACTTAAATGAATTCTTGAAAAAAATTTAGAAGGTATAATTTTTTTTAAAAAAAAATTTAAACAAGCAAGTAAACTTTGTCAGGATGCTCCACAAAAAAAATCATAATTTTTAAAGCACATCTGCTATATTTAAAAATTACTACAAAAAAGAAAAAAAAATTGTTACGGTGTGGTTGCCGCACGGCCATCACACTGTAGCACATGGTTGCAGCATGGTCACCGTGCGTCCACCACAATATAGTAATTTTTTTTCCTTTTAGGTGAGAAGTGGCCCGTCGCATCCGCTGGATGAAGTGCAACGAGGGCCAGGCTCGGCGTTCGCGCGTCGTCTCCTGGTTGTGGGTCGTCGGGCTCAAATGGAACGCCTGGCCGCTGTTGCCATTTCGATGGAACGGCACAGGCACCCGCGTCGACGTCCACGCCCACACCGCCTGCCATGCGCCCCTGCTTGGCAACTACCGAGCGAGTTTCTAGTTTCCCCATGGAAAGCTGGAGCATAGCCTCTCGGCTCCGAACGCAATGGAATCGGTGAGGTAGCCAGACTAAAGCAGCAAGAACAGGATACCTCAATAGCTAACCATGGATGGAGGAAGCATTACAAGAAACATCTTGCGTATTACAAGAAACTGATCAGATCTCTCGTCCGGGAAATACATGGTACCACGCATACTGAATATAAGCAAGTTCATCCAGCACTAGTGTCAAAATTACAATGGGGGCAGAGCCATTACCTATTTGCGATGTCGGCCACCACCTCTCCCGGATGAATGCCGGCCTCCCCGTTGCTGCGGCCGTCTGCCACGGAAGGACGAGTTCCCCTGATTAAACTGCCCAGAATTGAATTGAATTGGAGGCTGTTCTTCATCTCCAGGAGGTGTTGGGAGGCGCCCAAATCCTTGCGTGTTGGGAAATCCAGGAGGCGGCCTTTGCTCGCCGGCCATATGCGGAGGATTGCCAAAGTTGCCTTGCCCCATAGGCAATGGAGGCGCTGAACCAAATGGAGGATTTACCAGAGGTCCACAGAACGGAATTGGATTTGCAGGCATTCCGCTCTGAGGCATAAACTGCGGTGGGGGCATAGGCATTTGGTTTGGGAAGACACCAAAATTCTGGTTCTGGAACTGCTGCTGGTATTGGTTGGCTCCGATAAGTATGTTCTGCATAATATTAGCTGCGAGAGCAGCTCCTTCGACCCCCATATTCGGGTGCAATGGAGGTGGAAGCCCGCCAGGCCAAACCACATTTGGGTGCTGGGTAGGAACTGCTGTGACGGATTGATGAAGCAACAGCCCATCTGATTTGCAAGTTGAACAGCTGATGGCATAGCAGGATTCATTGGGACTGGAGACAGCATTGTTGGTGCACTCATAGGGAAGTTTTGAGGCCCCAATGGACGTGTCCCATTGTCAGCAACCACAGGAGACATATCAGAAGGGTGAAAATGAGGTTGTGATTGGTGACCTGGTGTTGGTGCATCACGGATCCTAGGTGGCATGTCCTTTCAAATCCAGCACCCCTGGGCTGTGCCCTTTTCTTATCACCAGAAGGTTTCTTAGACTCAAGCTGCCTATCAGTCTGCCTTTTTGCCAGCCGCAATGATCTTTTGTACTCAGCCTCCTTCTCGTCATCAGAGAATTCTGGCTCATCACTTCGGTCCTCGTCATAGTTTCCTGATGCATCATAGCCTTTGGAGTATAGCTCCTTCATATTTAGGATGTGATTCGCAAACTCGGTAACAAAAGAGACAGCAGTGCCTGCACTGATCCCAGCAGGCACTTCTTCTGCAGAGTTGTACCGCACAAGATAGTACGGGTTTTTTACAGGTCCAAATAACTCATCAACAATACCAAGTGGTATCCTACTTTTGGTTATCCAGAGTATAGAACCCTCGTTCAGGGGATTGTGTTGCACTGACCCTTCAACAATCACTCTCTCACCCATGATCTGGATGGACAGCAAACAGGCAAACAGTCAGGATATGGGTCTCATAGGAAATATACTGTGTATTTCATCAGTCTAGGACTAAATGAGAAGCATCATTTATTTACAAAAATCTCAAACACTACACTCGAGAAGTATACTACAAAAAATGATAGCTGCAGTAAACGAAACATATAACCACTACCATCCAGACACTTATAAATTTCAGAATGCTCTTGGTTTAAAAAATAAATAAATTTCAGAATGCTCTACTAATACAGTACAAACATATCTCAGTGGATACAAGTTCAATAGATTTCTAGTTCTTCCATACAAATTATCTACTGCTTTTAACACCAACACATATAACAGGAAAGCGGTAACTGATTGAATCTATGTCAAATAAAAAAGAACTGGTACTTATAAAGTGCTGAAAACATCAATGAAAACAAAAGTTTAGAGGAAAAGTCCAAGTTAAATATAAGACTTACAGCTGAAATCGTTCCCACTGGGAGAGTCTTATGATGCGGTTCCAACTGTACCTCGATCTTTGGCACTTGAGGAAGGACCTGCAAGGTATATCTACTTTAGAATAGACAAACTAACAACAGAAGAACTTCTAAAAATTGAAAAATATCAGGCTACCCTTTGTATATTATTGTTGGAACTAGCAACTCTATATGTGGTTTTTAGCAATTGACTACATAAGTTGTAGCAACTGCATAGCAACACAGAACAGTCTGTCGCTATACAGCTACAGATAGTGCAGGATTTTCACAAGAACAAATCGACAATTGAGCATAAACTTCTATTTTGTATCAAGTATGGGCTACTATTCACAAATTAACCACGCCACAAATATTTATTACAAAGTCAATTGCACTAATTAGAAACCGAATTGTAACTCACTAGCAAATTATTAACACTCCACAACATGCAAGAAAAAGCATCTAATAAGCAATGAGAATTATTAACACTCCACAACATGCAAGAAAAAGCATCTAATAAGCAATTAGCAAAGATAAGCAGCACAAGATACAACTCGATACCTCTACTTTATGCTTGGACTTGATACAACCCTTCGGTGCTTCCTCCTCCTCATCATCATCGCTCCCAATCATCAATTCACCCTCTTCAAGGATGGCCTCCATGTCAACACCACCACCATGTTTCTTGGCCCTGGGCTCTTCCTCGTCACTGCTCGACGACGCTTCACTTGACTCCTCATCTTTCTTGGCCATCTGCCCTTGGCCCTCTTCCTCACTGCTCGACGAAGCCTCACTCGATTCCTCATATTCCTCCTCGTCCTCGCTACTCTTTGACTCCTCCGCGCTGCTCTCCTCTTTGCCGCCTCCACCTACCAATTCCTCTTTCACCGAGACCGCAGTATTCATCTCAGCATCATCAGCTGCAGTACGCATATCGGCATCCACCACTCCCTCCGAAATATCCTCTTTCGGAGCCAAATCACCAATCCTCGACACTGGAAGCTGATCCGGGCCAAGTTGCCCACCCAATCCACCGCTCATCATCTCAGACTCCTTGACATCAAATTCGCCACCGCAGGAAGTGCCAAACTGGCCAGGCAACCCGTCCTTCTCCTTCACGACCTCCTCCACACCAAATCCGCGGCTTTCGGACACCGAGCCATCCTCCGAGACCTTCCCACCCTCGCAGCTTGTCGGCTCCAGCGCGCCCGGGACCGCTGCCTCCTCGACAAGACCGGAGCTCTTGGCCAGCTCGTTCTCTATGGCCTGGTCGAAGCCGATGAGCCACTCCTCGATGGGGTCGAAGCCGGCGTCGGAGTCCGAGGGCGCGCGCGGCGGGGTGGGGGTGCGGGGCTTAGGATGCCGCGCCATGGGTGGGGGAGGGTGGGCTAGGGTTTTGGGGAGGAACGCTGTGCGCCGCCGCCATGCTTGCTTGCTTTATCTCTCGCTCGGGGGTTTAGGGTTTTAGGTTGCTTTCCGGCGGCGGCGGGCCGCGCGACGCGGGTATGGAGAGGAGTGGAGAGGGAGAGGGACAATGTGAAAGAGCTCGGTCTCGGTCTCGTCTCGGTCTCGGTCTCGGTCTCGGTCGGGGAAGTGTCATCATCCACGAATCACGAGGCTACACGTCGGCTGGTGCACCATGCACGAATCTCAGCGCACGGTACATGTCTGACTCTCTGTTGGGACTTGGCCACTGCCACTGGGAGTTGGGAGAAACATTTGCCGACCAGCCGCAGCCGGGGCACGGAGGCAGAGTGTGGCAGCCGACGAGCTCGACGGTCGCCGTCGAAGGCCTGGAGCTGCTAAAAATGGACTGCGGGTGTCAGGAAGAGGCGATTAGTGGTCGGCGACGGTGAGATCAGGGTGTGGACGCGGCGAGATTGGGCATGGGGGAGGCCTCGTCCGGCTAGGAAAGTGACGGGAACAAATGACTAAAAGCAGGGTTTTTAAAAAAACACTAAACTAAAAGCAGAGTTTGCACTGTACGAATACAGGCAATGGATGTACTAACATCTTGCACGGTTGAATCAAATAGATGGTAAGGCGTGAATAGATGATATTTGGGAGTTGTGACGCACAACTAGCGGTAGTAGTTTGTTAAGCTAATATGGTTAAGATCATTGTGCGTACAATTGTTTAATTCTTTTTAGCAATACCATGTTCTCCATAAAAAAATCATTAAAAAATATCCAACAGAATAAAATAAAATCAAAGATAGTGACTGGAATAAGCTACATTTGAAATTCTTGAGGAAAAACTTACTTCTCTAGTAGAAATCTTTTGTGGAGAATACACAGCCTGAGAGGCAACCTGTGTATAGTAAATATAATTTAAAATTTTAAAACATGAAATCAATGACATAATATTTCAATAAAATTGTTACAGCAAATTACTGCTATGACCTTCAAGCCCATAGAAAGGAATTCCATGTTTGGTCATTTCCTTTTTGTCCCAAAGGGAGGATTGATGACAACAGTATCAAAAAAAAGGTCTGCACCATATCTCTTATTAGGTAGCCAAAAGGTTATGTAAACTTTTTAATGTTGAAACATCTATATTTATGTATATGAATACATCAATATGATTCATTTTCAAGAACCACATTTCAGGAGTGTTTCATTTTGTTAGACATGACGCTATTTCATATACTTTCTTGACCTGAGTTGATCTGACTAACAATATTGTGCAAGCTATGAAGTACTACAGTGTAATTAGCCAGCCAGTAAAGCATGTTCAGACAGGATACCACATTAGTTGTAAAATGATTTTCTAGATATTATGGACCATTCTACTTATGTATATACATTAAAAAAGGACTTTGCAGTAGAGAAGAAGAATGTTGAAAAGAAAACTTGAAGAAAGATCAGAGACGATAGTGTATACTAACCAAAAGAGCACTAAAGGTTCATTTCAGCCTACCACTTAATAACAATACCTTTAAAATTTAAGTTATTTATGTTACATTGAATTAAGTCGATACTCAGCTGCACAATCAAACATTTAATGAAAAGAACCATATCATTTACATGTTTGAGAAAAATATAACCGATCCTAGAAATAGCTAGTTAATACATCAGGTCTCTCACATACTACTTTCAGCTCTATTTCACAAAAATACGCATAACCATGCCAAATTCGATCACATACAAAAAAATGCAAAAAAAACATGAAAGAACAAGACAAGAGCCAACAACACCAAGATTGTTACTGCTGACACAAAAGGCAGTGAACATGGAGGGACATAAAAGGATAACTTAGACACATCCATGAAACAATAAATACAACAAAACTATTGCTATGATCACCAACAACAATGGCTTGTTTGGATTTTTCCAGTTCCTACATATAAAAAAGGTATACATCAGTTTTACATTGTAAAGTTATCTTTCAAGGATTGCATTGTGAAGTTGTTGTATGAGATATGGTGCATAACTGCAGATAAGAATTCGTAATACTATATATACTACTATTCATCATATACAGACAGAGCAATAGATCATATAAAGTGAATATGTAGCACATGATTTATTGATGTCAACAGGAAAATGAGACTAGAGAGCTAGGTAAGTGGACTCACTTTTATATAGTTGCCAAAACATGGATCCCAATTATTATTTCTGTAATTCTGAAGTTGAAGATGGAAGAAAATAAAATTAGATATAACCGATAACAGTAAAACAGAAAGCAACATTACCTATGAAAAGGAAGATCGGTCTTACGGTCTACGTAAACCACGGCCAGAATTTGGGACATAAGCATTGACCAAGTAAAAAATCATCAAACTCCAAAGTAATAACACTGCCCTCTTGATCATGTTCTGGCAGTGGCGTAGCTAGCCCGTAGGACTCGGGCCGGCCCAGCTATGCCCCTGCTGAGGAGGGAGTAGTAGCGTAGCTACCACAAGAATCCAGTGATAAACATTGAACGCCACATAACATTTGACATTGGGCCAGGCACTGGATCTCGGGCCGTTGCCCGGGAGACCCGAGGCCCCAGCTCCGCCCCTGTGTTCTGGTATGCCAAGTCTGCACTGGACAGAGATTGGTTTTACCTATGAAGGCAATGGAAGCACAAACCAAAACCATGTTATAAAAGCCAAGCCTTGAGACACTGCATGACCAATAGCTGTTGTCGTGGTCTGCTACCAGGTTCTCAAAATCTTAAACATCCCTCTCCTGAAAACAGAATGAAAACGCAGTCATGATGTATACATCATACTGAAATACCACCAATCCACCATATCAGGTGATGGTTGTTTGGAATAACCCCGCCCCATGGTTGGGCGCATTGCAGCAACCCATGAGGCCATGACCCATGAAAAAATTGAGACATGGAGTATTGCAGATAAATAGTCTACTGGTGGAAACACCAAAACGTGCCTCCAAATGTGTCTCTTGAAGACATAATACATCAAAATTCTCTCGTTGTGCCAATTGTTGGAGTCGGGAGTAACACTCTCAAATTCTCTGTGTAATTATAAACTAGTTTTATGATCAGTAGCTAGTTCACACAGTAAACAAGTAAAATTAGATATAACCGATAACAGTAAAACAGAAAGCAACATTACCTATGAAAAGGAAGATCGGTCTTACCGGTCTACGTAAACCACGGCCAGAATTTGGGACATAAGCATTGACCAAGTAAAAAATCATCAAACTCCAAAGTAATAACACTGCCCTCCTGATCATGTTCTGGCAGTGGCGTAGCTAGCCCGTAGGACTCGGGCCGGCCCAGCTATGCCCCTGCTAAGGAGGGAGCAGTAGCGTAGCTACCACAAGAATCCAGTGATAAACATTGAACGCCACATAACATTTGACATTGGGCCAGACACTGGATCTCGGGCCGTTGCCTGGGAGACTCGAGGCCCTAGCTCCGCCCCTGTGTTCTGGTATGCCAAGTCTGCACTGGACAGAGATTGGTTTTACCTATGAAGGCAATGGAAGCACAAGCCAAAACCATGTTATAAACGCCAAGCCTTGAGACACTGCATGACCAATAGCTGTTGTCATGGTCTGCTACCAGGTTCTCAAAATCTTAAACATCCCTCTCCTGAAAACAGAATGAAAACGCAGTCATGATGTATACATCATACTGAAATACCACCAATCCACCATATCAGGTGATGGTTGTTTGGAATAACCCCGCCCCATGGTTGGGCGCATTGCAGCAACCCATGAGGCCATGACCCATGAAAAAATTGAGACATGGAGTATTGCAGATAAATAGTCTACTGGTGGAAACACCAAAACGTGCCTCCAAATGTGTCTCTTGAAGACATAATACATCAAAATTCTCTCGTTGTGCCAATTGTTGGAGCCGGAGTAACACTCTCAAATTCTCTGTGTAATTATAAACTAGTTTTATGATCAGTAGCTAGTTCACACAGTAAACAAATATGTTAACATCCATAATTCACACAACTTTATTAATAAATATTAGAGTTTATTACAAAAGAGGCTTACAAGCCAACAATAAAGAACACAGCGGAAGACGAAGAAGTAGTAGTAGAGCACAACTAATCTGTCACAGGCAATCGACTGGGGTAGCAGAGTCGTCGAGATCCACACCGGTAGCAAAGTTCTTCTCCTCTTAACAACATTTGAATTAAGCAAGGGTGAGCATAAACAACCGTGCTCCGCAAGTTACACCCATAATAGAGTTAATGCATGCATGGATATTATCAAAGGAAGCCTTATAGGGTTATTTATGCAAAAGCAATATTTGATATTTTAAATACAATAGCTAAGTTCAAAAGCTCAAGTTTTACAACATCTAAAATTTAGTTTTAACTGAATTAATAAAGCTAACGTAGGCACCAACCTAACGCTAACTTAAACACGGACACCAACCCGGGGTTTCAACCCACAATTTTTCTCATGGAAACCCATCCATGTCATAAACTATTTTATAAAACATTTTGAAAATAAAAACAAAGTCTAATCCACGAAAATCTTTGTTCAGCATGTTCATAACCATGAACACGACTATTCGAATAGTTTTACACTCTGCAGATGTTATACAACTTTACCCATAAGAGATAATCAACTTTCACAGTCGGCCATGACACGCTTCCGAAGGCGTGCGATGAAGTGATTATCACAAGCCTTTTTCGATATCACGCTCTAACATCAACCCACCCGATGAGCTTAACCCTGAGTTATGGACGTCAGTTACCATCGACCCGGAGCTCACCGTTGTGGGGGGAGGTTGCCCGGACATGGATGTATGTTACCATCGCCCGAAGCAAGCCTCTACAGACATAGACGTCAATTATCATAGTCTGCACAAACCAATAAACAACATGCGGGCATAATGCTAGAACGTTGTAAATTATTTAGCCTAGTTCATCCTACTCCAGACTTGTGGTAGTACGGTAGAGCTTTACAAGCCGCAGCTCGCGGACCGGTCCTTAACTGACTGGGTGACTTCTAAAACAATCCCTGGCCCTCGACCATTCGCTGAGACGAGCCCGTGTATAAACTTGCACTCTCCATCTATCAATTTCACCCAAGTTCAAACCAGTTTTATTTTATTTTATTTTCCAAAATTATTTATAAACTTTCATGACACACCAATGCTATGGATACAATTTAAGCAATATTTGATTTTTGGCTGAAAATTCCCAAATCAAATATTTCAGGTCTAAGCATCGCTAAGCATATTTTTTCCAAGGTGTTCTAGTCCATACTATCGCATAAACTATATTTTCATCTAAGGTGTCAAGGTATGTTTAATTCAATGTAAAGATTGGCGGTATAAAAGATTTAGGCATAACTATAATTTAAAATAGGAATTTAAATAACTGGATATAAACAAGCATGCAATAATAATTTAAATTAGAATTTAAATTATTTAAAATAACAAGCTCAAATATGATCAAAGATGTAACTTGCCTTGCTTAATTATTTGTTGTTCTGAAACAGCGTCAAAATTTAACTCTCCGAAGTCGTTGAAATCTATACGCGAAAATAAGCTAAATTCAAACATAATTTAAATAAAATTCAAATAAACTCTAGAATTTATAAAATCGGTACCAAAAGAAATTTTATGAATTAATATGAATTTAGGGACAAGAATCGACGGAATCGGAGTTCATATGAGGGAGAACAAACGTCCGAAAATTTTGATTCTTGCATGAAATGATGAAAAATCCAAAAATGAAGAATATACTAGAATATTCCATTTCAGAAATAAGAAATAAAATGAAATGGCTGACTTGGGGGCCCACTTGCTAGAGAAAGATAGAGAAAAGGAATGAAATAGTGTATGTCATGTGGGATCCATTTGCAAGTGACTCAAAACTAAACAAGAAGTTATGTAGCCGTATAGAGCAGACAACAGGAGCTTCGACTCAACGGCGGTGCTGGCATGGGAATGTGAGGAGCAGCCAGAGAACGGGCAAAATAGAACCTTGATGACAGGGCGGAGATGATGACACGAACGGATTTTGGAAAAAAAAACTCACCGAAGAAGTGGGGAATGCGAAGAAATGATTTCAACGTCGTGGCTCTACAAAGTCGGTGAGGACTTGGTGGTCTTCGAGCGATGGCGACGGAAGCACATCGTAGAACATTTCGAGACGAACTCAATAGTGTAGACGGCTCGGCCGGAGGATCACTGGGGAAGGAGATCGATGAGGAAGAGACGTCGCCAGACTTAGAGAATGGCGTCGGTGTTCTAAGCAAACGGAGCGAGTTAGACGTTGTGGCTTGGGGCGAAACGATGAGGGAAACCAGAAACACGCGGTGCTCCTTTTTATAGGGTGAAGATGGTGCCTGAATCGACGAGGAATGCTCAGGGAATTAAACACGCGGTGCTCCTTTTTATAGGGTGAAGATGGTGCCTGAATCGACGAGGAATGCTCAGGGAATTAATGGATAGTTTTAAGTGTAAATGGAGAAACGTAAAATTAAATGCAAGGAGTGGAGGAGGCAGCAATTAATGGTAACATGTCGTGGATGAGGTTAGAGGGAACGTTTTGCTTCAGACAGAACCGATTTTAATGGCTTGAGTGATGAGAAATAAGGAGAGAGGCGGCGAGCAGTCATGGACGCATGCTGGAGCTTGGGCTAGCTCAGACTGCACGGCTTGGGTGCAGGAAGCAAGGGAAGGGGCGACATGGTGGTGGCGATGTGGGCGGCGCTAGCCGCCGGAGGTGGTGAGGGCGACAGCGGCCATGGCGGCTGCTGGTTTCAAAGAAAAGAAAAACGACAGAGAACACACGTATAGAGGAGGAAGATGAAGGAGAGAGAGAAAAAAAAGAAAAAAGTCCAATAAATAAAATAAATTCCAAAAAAATGCTTGAACCTAAAAATATCAAATAAACTAATTTTGAATTTAATTAAAGTTTATGTTAATCATTTAAAATGATTTACATATTCTAAAATTTAAAATTAAGCTTTAAATTAATCCAATAAATAAAAAATGATTCCTTTTATTTTAAAGCTTCAAAACTAATTTGAAAATTGGGATTTTATTTTTGAACTTAATAAAATTATTTCCAACTTAAAGTTGGTTTTTATTTTTGCACATAAGTAATTTTTAATTCTTAGAAAATAGGAAAAACCTTTTTAAAATCTCAAAAATTTATAACATTAATTTAATTTCCCTTTTAAATTATATCCAAGAAAGACCCACAAAATTAAATAAATTTTATTTTTGACTTTTAAAATCTAGAAAATTCAAGAAAAGCAAGAAAACTCCTTTAAAACTTAGAAAATCCAATAAAATAATAACTTTGTTAATTTTATTTTTGGTAACAGAACTTTTAGATGTTACACCAATTCAAGCACAGAAAACCCTGCTGACTCTACAACAATTGTCAGCCCATTAACATTCGAGGACAAAATTTTCATACACTTGGTATCGCTGCTAAGTGGTGGAGGTCTCATGGTCCTTGGGTTGTATGTGAACCATCCTGGTAATCTGTCTCTGCAGGTAAGATTAGCCCAAGGCTCACGCCTATGGGCAGGAGAACCATGCTGAAAAACTCGTGTGCTCGCCATCATTGTCTTTGGCGATGCCACAATTCTTGTTTGGCTGATTCCAAGAATTATGTGGTGACCCCGAATTTAATTTCATATTAACCTATATCCTCCGGTCATACGAAATTAACTCCGAGTCTTCAAGATCTGAAATTCAATTTAATCCAAGTTAAGTATGAAAACTCGGTTGATATCAATTGGATAATCAGCCCGCATACCACTCGATGGCATATGCACCAAGCTGATTTTCAGCAGTCCGAGTCCATACTTAAATGGATCAAATAGCATTTCAAATCTTCGGATATTTGTCTCGTGTTAGCCCCCAAGATCAGCGGCCAACACACATATATCTTTATCAACGTTGATCACAGTCATACATAAGGCATACATTAATATTACAAAGTGCACCATAACTAGGACTTATGTCCATAGCTTACACGAGTGGCCGATCAGCCAAATTTAAATATCAACAGAAGTACATAGCGGAAAAACATGTATCATAACAAAAAAAATTCCAGCAAAGTGTGCCCAACTCCCAAAGGCAACTGAGTGGGGTTAGAAACAACGCTATTATTAGTGTCGCCAAAATCGGTGCTAACGAACTGCTCGAGAGGGTAATTATCCTCACCTGAACAAGTGGACAATCCGGTTAAGTACAAAAGGTACTCGCAAGTCTTACACAAAATTAAAAATAAATTATATGTTAGAGGATGTCCAAAGGAGTGGAGATTATACATGATAGAGGTTAATCAAAAGAGAGGATGTAGTGGTTTAGTTCGGCATAAAATACACCAATTTTCAGTCCTATACTTACTAGTTTGTAAATGCCATTTAGAAAACATAATTTTATCAAAAGAAGTGTAATTGACATAAACATAGACATAAATCAAACAATACCAAAGTAGCATCCCACTTTGGTAAACTAAAATGCATGACAATCAGTCATGCCAATACCAAGTTGTCGCCCATGTCAATTTTAATTATGAGTCAAATGATGATGTCATTCAAAACCAAGTGTTGTCCGTAACCGTGGACACGACTATTCGAAAAGATTATAACCCTACGGGGTACATCTTTACCCACAAGACTCGATTAGCCTGTAAGCCCCGGATAATGACACACTTCCTATGGTATGCCGGCTGGGGAAATCGAGACTTGGTATTTTTCAGCAAGACAATCTTATTGAGTTGAATCATCCTATGTGAGATAAACCCCGCTTAGTACAAGATATTTATAGAACTTGCTGACCGGACATGCAAGTTGTGTTGGAGATGCCGATTCGATGAACATAAAGAAAAATAGTGCTCCCATGCACATTATAAATTGCAATCGGATTCCTATGGAACATGGGATCGCACACCCATGTCCTCACACCACTTGTGCTTCAACTTAATAAAATCCTTCCCTTACTTGACTAAGCGGCGCCCATACACCGTATGTGGAAGTACGTATGGTACTTGGATTGACAGCCCAAAGTTCGGTCCTTAACTGCCTCGACAAGTCCTTCTACTGAACCCGATTCTAGTGCACGAAGGCATCTACACTACTAGCCACTTGTCCAGAATAAAATTAGTTTTAAATAAACAAATTTTAGACTCAAAAACCAGATTCGATGATCTGGACCAAAAACATAAAGGTAAAATATTCAGTGTTTCCCACGATTGACGAGATAAGCCCATTAATTGAACTAACGTATCTAATGACTTGCAGGGCTAAGCATTCATATAAAGAATAAATACCATCACATGATATCTAACTTAAGCATAATTATATGGAATGATTAAGGATAAACCACAAGGATTAGGACATAGCTAACTATACTCACAAATTATCGATATACCAAAAATAACATGCAAGCAAATATCATTGCATTTCAAAATACTAAATTAACCAAAACTGGGATCAAAATGATGCAAGAGGATGCTTGCCTTGCTAATAATCCACTTGTTCACTCTTAGATGGGTAGTCGTTCGTCTCGGTCAATGCAGAATTTAGAGAGAAAACACGATTTCGCATAAACACTAAGAAAACTAAGAAAACCAAAATGCTCAAAAATGCATGAAAACTACACAATATTGATATTACGATTTTATATGAATTTAGGTGAAAATTTTAGTTCACTTGGAGCTCATTTTGATTTTCTATGAATTTTTCAAGATTAAATGCATTAGTGTTCAAATATTTTGAATGTCAAAATTTTCTATAATAGTAACATGTTTAAAACCTATTCCAAATTAAATTATAGTAAAAATTAAAACTAAAAAAATTAATTTCACTCAATTTGGAGTTAAACTGAATTACTTGTGAATTTTTGAAGTTTAAACCATTTTTAGTGCAAAAGTAAACCATTTCGGAATTTCTAAAAGTCTTAAATACTTTTTATACCCAGATTAACCTAGCCTCTGTCATTTACAGATGGGGCCCAGGTATTTCCTTTTTCCTTTTTCAATTAATTCCCTGAGAAAATCCTACTGACATATGGGGTCCACCTGTCATAGGCTCGGTCCACATCATAGTGTATGGACCGAAGGTCCATGAGCTCAGTCTGTTGGTCCACAACCACATGCACTATGCACTTAATGCACTGAGCCCACTCGTCGGCGACTCAACGCAAAACCAGTTTTAATAACTCTCTCGTTTTCTATTCATGGGACACATGCGTCAACGGAATAATGCAATGATTAGCTAACAGTTAATGACTACTTATTACTAATTTGACATTGATTTGGGTTAATCATTAGGCTACAGTGTTTGTCGGAGCAGAGGGGCTTCTCAGCGCAATTTTGCCCGGCTTATCACCGCGCTGTGGTCCATGGCCGAGCGATCTAAAAGCATAAATGGAATCCTTGTGCCCTTGCGCATCTACCGGTGGCCGGAGCATGGCCGAAGATGGGCGGTAACGGCGGCACGACGGCGAGCGGCGGTGGTGAGCTACGGCCAAAAGTGGCTAGGGCAACTTGATAGCGCATTAAGCAAACCAACACGCGCATAAGTATCAAAGAGGTCCAGTGAACCTACCAATGCCAAGAAGATGGTCGGAGAGGCACGGTGGTGCTCTAGCGACGATGACCTAGCGGCGACAACAAAAGTTCCACATGGAGGGGGTGACCCGGTGAACAAGAAAGGTAATGAATGGTTGTGATAGTTCTAGTAGACCCAAGAGATGATATTACCGAGAGGAATTGAACAATGGCTCACCACACTAGAGATGAAGAAGAAAGAATAGTTTTTAGCCGAAGCTTGAGAAAATCCAAAATCTGATGATCTCTGTGAATGAAAGAACAAATTGATTGAGGGGATTTACTCTTTATACCCTAGAACATGAGGTGACACACAAGAGATAGGAAGGAACTCACCGGATGCAAAGATGGCACGGTGGTGGTGCTCGGTGCACGCTCTAGAGATGAAAAAGACAAGCCTACGTTCTCAATGCTTCACTACAAGGCATAGCTTCGGCTTGGCACGATTGAGATGGCATGAAACGTAGAGAAAAATGGCATAGGACCGAGAGACTCTACCTCAGAGAAGACGAAGAAATGTTGGGCTTGTCTACTCGGCCGAGAGGAGAAGAGTGGTGTTTTGATGGCCTTCCACAACGGAAAAAGCTACAGAGTTGCATCATGGTGACTCTAGATTGAATGGCATTGGCGGTGGCAATACGGTGTTGCCTTGCATGGACGGAAATGCTCAGCGCAAAGACACCTCGGCGCCACCTCGGGCTGGCGCTCGGAGCTTCGCAGCAGCACAGAGACGAAGGGACTGCCAGGTGGGCCCGAGACATCAATGACTGTGCGAAGTGGCACAGTCGGAGTGTGGCGCGTCGAGTGAAGCAGTGTGGTCCAATCAAGTCCAATGGTTTGAGTCGGAGAATTCTGCATATGACAAGGACTTCTCCCAATTTTTGATATACGACAACACACATGTTCGGAGAAGGTCTTCCAATACTTGGTTCACCCTCTCGGTTTGTCCTCCCGTCTGTGGGTGGTAAACGGTGATGAATGATAGGTTGGTCCCCATGGCTCGGTGTAGGCATCTCCAGAAATGAGGTAAACTGAGAGCCTCGGTCTGAAACAATGACCTTCGGTACACCGTGGAGACAAACACTTCTTACAATGTATAGCTCCACTAACTTTCTCCCCTTTAAGGTAGTTTTGATAGGAATGAAATAGGCAACCTTCGTCAGACGGTCCACAATCACCCAAATGGCGTCTGATCCGTTCTGAGTCTTTGGAAGACCGGTGACAGAGTCCATACCGACTTCCTCCCACTTCCACTTGGGGATGGGCAATGGTTGGAGCGTACCCGCGGGCTTCAAGTGTTCAGCTTTGACCCTTTGGCAAATGTCACACTCAGCAACATACTGTGCCATTTGCCACCTCATTTGATTCCACCAAAGTTTCTTCTTCAGATCTTGATACATTTTGGTATTTCCAGGGTGTATGGAGAACTGAGAGTTGTGAGCTTCCTTGAGGATTAGCTCTCTCAACCTGGGACCATGGCACCACCTAACGGTTCCTACAGCGTAGGATGCCTTGCGCGTCTTTAGTGAAGTCTTTGGCCTTACCTTACTTCATATCTTCTCGGATTTGAGCCACCTCCAAATCAGTTCTCTGGGCTTCTATAATTTGGTCTTCTAGTGTGGATTTCATCTCTAGGGCAGCAAGATATCATTCTTCAATAATTTCAAGGTTTAGTCGCTGAAATTCAGCGCACAAGCCTTTTGAAGTGGGTGTTACTGACAAGCAATTGCATTTATATTTTCTACTTTACGCGTTGGCCACTACATTGGCCTTCGCTGGGTGATAATGGAGTCCCATATCGCAGTCCTTGATCAGCTCAAGCCATCTTCTTTGCCTTAAGTTCAGGTCAGCTTGAGTGAAAATGTATTTAAGACTCTTATGACTAGTATAGATCTTGTAACGATTACCGATGAGGTAATATCGCCAAATCTTCAGAGCATGGACTACAGCCACCAACTCCAAGTCATGGGTGAGATAATTCATTTCGTGAAGTCTTAATTGTCTCGACGCATACACCACCACTCGGCCTTCTCGCATAATCACACAACCGAGTCTATGGCGAGAAGCATCACAATAAATATCGAAACTATTGTGAATATCCGCCAAAGTGAGCACATAAGCTTTGGTCAGACGTTCTTTTAGAATTTGAAAGCTTTCTTCACAATCCGCCGACCATTCAAACTTCTTATCCTTCTTTAATAGCTGAGTCATTGGTCTCGCGATTCTGGAGAAGTTTTCGACGAACCTGCGGTAGTAACCCGCAAGTCCGAGGAAACTTCTAATGTGAGTAACGCTTTTGGGCTGGCCCGAATTCAGTACATCTTGCACTTTACTTGGGTCAATAGCGACACCACCTTCAGATAACACATGCCCTAAAAGCTAACTTTCTTGAGCCCAAATTTACACTTGCTGAATTTTGCATAGAGTTTATGCTTGCACAATGTTTCCAACACAAGCCTCAAGTGCTTCTCATGATCTTCATTAGATTTGGAGTAGATGGGGATGTCGTTAATAAACACAATAGACTTGTCCAAGTATTTCATGAAAACCGAATTCATGAGATTCATGAAATAAGCTGGTGCATTCGTGAGGCCAAAGGACATGATGGTATACTCGTACAAACTGTAACAAGTAGAGAATGTTGTTTTCGAAATGTCCTATGTTTTGACCTTGGTCGATAGCCCAGTCGCAAATCAATCTGGGAGAAGCCATGGGATCCAGTCAGTTGATCAAACATGTCATCAATTCTAGGAAGAGGATATTTGTTTTTTACTGTGACTTCGTTTAACAAGCGGTAGTCAACACACATCCACAATGTCTTGTCCTTGTTCTTCACCAATATTACCGGGCATCCCCAAGGTGAGGAGGGAGAGGTGGCGTCAGGAAGGGGAGGTGGAGGCACAGGGATTATAGGCGACATGGCACGGAGGAAGAGAGTGGGAGAGGATCGAGTCGGGGCGTCGGCAATGGCGAGGGTGGCGCATGCGAGGGTGGAGGGGGGAGCGGGCGGATCCCTTTACGAGGGGAACGGGAGGAGCTAAGGCCACGTGCAGGTGGACGGCCGGATCAACACCCTCAACGGCATCGGATGGCCAGATGTGCGTAGGATCTCAACAGAATTTCGTAAAACAACAAGGGGCTTCATGCAAATAGGCGACCATAAAATTTTCCACCGCAGGTTCAGCTAGGACTTCAACACAATTTTGAAAACCACAAGAACTTTTTTGCAAAACTAGTGACGTGGATGCTCTCTAAGCTCACCATTCCTTGCAACTTTAGAAGGTAAGAGATCCACTAAGGTTGACAAAATATATCCAACTAGTATGATATTAGCGGACAAAAGGAGTCTAGAGTCTCTGGGTCTTGGGTCACTTGGTTAGTAGGTGGTGGGTAGTCAACCCGTGCTTAGTCCTATGCCAAAAAAAGTCCAATGAATGCAATATAAATAATAATAAATATATTTTTTAGTCTCAAAATGAATTAAATATTACTTTTTATTCCAAAAAAATTAAAATAGTATTTTTATCAAAAAATCATTTTTCAAAACAACCGGGCTAAGCTCGAACCTACCTATTCAAGGCCGGACTTGAAAAACCCAACCTATAGTTTCAATCAGCCTAACGTTTGAACAGGTCTCCGTGCTAGCCACGTCCGCTTAAATACATTATTATGTCAGAGAATTACTCTTATCCCTCCACACAAGTATTTCAAAAACAGATGACCTCTGCGCACTGTGGACCAAAAGTAAATCAGAAGTACTTCGATGGATATATTGGATACCATCGCAAAGGAAAAGTTAACGTCACACGAAGAACGGAGAACATCAACCATCCTGTATCATACAAGTTATCGTCTTAGCTGACAAGCACAGCAGGCTGCATCCATGTCGCGATAAAATAAACCCAAGTAATTTCACTCACACGCACGCATATGCAATTCTATTCCACCAAGAACATTCATCACTTCCCCCTATCAATCACATCTAAAATCTTGGTAAAAGACACCTTAAGGCAAGTACAAGAAGGCTTCTTATATTATAGAAGAGCAAAATGGTATTTAGCTGTATGCTTTCCATGATCCAAATCAGCACACTGCAGGGATGTACAAGACGCCATGCCCAATTGGCACATCCTGTTTCCTTCCACTCATCATCTAGCTATAACTTTGCAGCTCGTCTTTTCATCAGAACGCAGAACTCAGAGCACTACGTGCTGCCTCACGTTTCATCTCTGCGGCTTTTCCACTTCCACGGAAGTACACGTATACTTGCTGCAGTTTAAGTGAGAGTTCAGTGATCAAGAGATAGGAGAAACATGATAATTTTCCTTTCAAGGTAAAATACAAATAGATTGGGATATGGTTGCAAAGTAAAGATCTCTGGTCTAGGTAAAATATCTCTAATGCAAATATGACAACATTTCATCCCATGATATCTATGCCCATTGGCACCAATGCATTCCATATGAACAACTCACAAGTAACACGGGGATCAAAAGTCCATAGTCATAAATTCCTAACAGAAAGAGAACCAAAACATTTATGTGGCTTTTGGCTATGTTATCTTAACTAATAAAAGAAAGGGTTTACCTCTGCGCAGCGAAACGATATCATTTCTCCCGTGCGGGCGGTTGGCCTCTCTCGCCACTCCCAAATTCCTCATCGAGACGCACTAACATGTCGACCCAACCTAACAGGGATAAGGTCTCGCCCCGCCATCCCCTCGTGACTCGCGAACGTATCTATGCCCCCACTTCTTCCGCAACACTCAAACCGCCGCCGCCCCACTTCTTCACATACACACATCGAAATTCGTCGCCGTCCCACTCCTTCCTATCTCGCGCCGCGACTCGCCACTAGGGCACGTCCGGCATTCGCTTCATGCCTTAGAGATCCCGACCCCCTCCAGCACTCAGTCCGTGGGTTGCAATGGAGGCACATACAAAGATGAGGGGATCCGATAGTGTAGGAGGCAGTGACACGAGGAGGTAGCGCCGGCAACAGGAGGAGGTAGTGGGGAGGGGAGAAGGCACTGGGAGGTAGAGGCGGACTCAGGATTTATCGGATAGGTGTTCGGAGTTAATAAAATATTGTTCAATTTTAAAAAAATTAAAGGTTCACAATAGCCAATAACAAAGTAAAAAATTTAGAGAAATTACAAAATAATTAAGAAAAAAATTGTTGAATTGGGAATTTAGGATTTGGGATCGAGGAATAGAGATACATATGTGCTATTATCGACATGTGCGACCTACCTCGCCGGCCCCAGCGGCCCAGCTAGGTCTCACTCGATGCGTGTTTTCTTAGCGCTTACTACCTTGCTCTTACCTTCTATCCAACGCGCTCCGCCGAGGTCAAGCCGGAGCTCGCCCTCATCTTCTCGCTTGGCACCAAATCATATTGCCTCGTGGACTTGTGCGCTGGCGCTACCTAACGGCCTTAGAGTGAGAGGTTATGACTTTGTGAGAGGGGGTTCTCCGAATAGGCTGAAAATTATTGGGTTGGTACGTTGAGCTACACTAATCGAGACAAATTGGAGAGAGGTGTGGGAGTAAGCTGAAATCTATTAGGTATAAATGTAAAGTATTTGGTCTAATTATCAACATATATACATAATATATCTACTAAATACATTTTTTTTTAAAAAAAATAGGTGTTCAACTGAACACCAATGTCCCTTATTGGGCCCGCCCAAGGATAGAAAAACCGTTCCCGGCGCAATTCCCGGCCGGTACCGGTAACCGGTTTTCCCGAGAAAAACCCGGTCGAATTTCGTTTAAATTTACTTAAAAATCAACCAAAAATCAAATTTTGAAATTTGCAAACTCCGGAAAAACCGGCTGGGATTTCAAATCTCCCGCCACCAGTAAGGTGTCAGAATGTGCAGAATGGGATTTCTATCCCTAGGCCCGCCTTTGTTGGGAGGTAAGGGAGGAAAGGAGAAGGCGGTACCTTGGAGGAGAAACAACGGCGCTGGGAAGGGAGGGGAGGTAGTGATGGTGCATGAGGAAGAGGCAGAGACGAAGGTGTCCTTCCCTTGTCGCTCCATCGTCTTGACTTGAGTTCACCGCACTGTATCCTCTTCATCGTAATCCTCCCATGTGCCGTCACCGCCTCCTGTTCCGGCGTCGGCTGAGCAAGCATCGCCGTCGCCGCCTCGCTTACCACCACGATGCCGCCACCGCCTCCTCCCCTGGCCTCCCACCTCCTCACCGCAATGTGTCTGACGAGTGCTGCAGAGGCCAATGACCATGAGAACCGAGTCGTGGCTTAGGTTCAGGGTGGAAGAATGTGGCCATCGACGCGTAGCCCTCTTCCTTGTCAGCCGGCAATGGCTAAAATAGGCAACACACCGATGAGAGAAGTCGACATCAACTTCAACTTCCAAAAGTAAACAATTTATGATATCAAAATTTTAATTTCTAGGTAGTAGTTGTAGGTGATGCATTAGGCGGAGTTAATATTTCTGTTTATATATATGCGGAAGAAAATTGATATTTATTATGCAATTTAGGATCCCGTCTGCTGATATGTATCACTTTTTTAAGATTCTTGTTGCAACGCGCAGGCACCGTACTAGTTAGTCAAGTGGTAAACCCATAGTCATGATTGGAAAACAGAGAAAACACTTAGTAATACGTAATAGGCCATACGGAGGTTAAGGTTTTCAAATAGAAAAGGTTGAAGATCCAACAATCAAGAAAACGAGGGGAACAATACCCACCTGAATGACACCAATGCTCAGCAGTGATTCAAGGCAGAACATTCCAAATCCAACAAAGTAAAATATCTGCCAGATGAAAATGCAAAAAATGATGTACATCAGTAAGGAATTAAACAACATTTGCCAATCTAGTGTATGACTTTCAAAGGATGAGATGTAAACTTACCCCCACAATAGCACTCTTGCCTATTACATCAATGGCGGGCAAAATCCCACTACAGAAATAAAAACAGCAAATAAATTTAGTTAGAAATAGAAAACTTGAATGCATTCTAAACAAAGAGAAGATGCTACAATGGAAAGGTCTAAAATCTAAATATGATAGCATTTACAGTCTGAAGCAGAGTTATTTTTCCCCTGAGCAATTTAGAGGAAGATACCGAGACTTGGTAGATTGCGGTACCAAAATTTATCAACACCACTAGTAGTACCTTGTGAAACTGTGACAGCAGTTCAGCACTGGTGGGGTTATGGTTCTTCTAGACCAAGTGGTACATCAGTCAATGTCAGCAAACCTTTGAATGGCATGGTTTACAAGAAACATAACCATCTTAGCTTTTGTTAACATGTGCCTGCTTTTACATTTTTGTTCCTATACATCAAGTTCCAACATCACATATTATTTGCCTTCGATGTTTTGAAAAGAAATTTTAGGCCTATCATTGTTTCTGCAATAATTCCTTGCAAAGGTCAACATTGACCACAACTCTGGGAGAAGGCAACAACGGGTTAGGGAACTTGTTGCTTTGACCTCAAGTATGTACAAGCTTCAGACTAATCGTTCAATGAAATAACAGTTTGTTTTTTTATGGAATAATCTTTTAGGGAGGAAATACAAATTATAACCAAGGAAATGTAACTTACAATTTACTACTAACCTCATTTACAACTTATCTACATGACATCCCAGGCAGTAGGTACACAAGTAACAAGGATAGGAAACTTACGCCAAAGACTTCCCTTTGAAGGGGAATGGAGGAGCAACGGCTGACCACACACAGAAGATTATATGAATCTGGATGGGCAAAGATTGTCATTTGTCAGTACTCAGTAGGGCATGCAGTATGAATAATTGAAGTGGCTGTAGAGCCTTTAATCTAATGCTAAGATGTGGATGTGCAAAGCCTTTAATTTAGCGTATCTTACCAGGTAAAACAGAAAAAACCACCCAAACTTCAAAGCGCTCTCAGTTCTGCAACAGATGTTAAAATGAAACAATACATGGTCATGTCAAATAATTGGAAAGGGGAAAATTTTGTATTGCTAAGAAAGGATTAAAGCATATACTCAACCTCATCGCGTTATAAAGAGGGCGATACCATAACACATAAGCCCCAGGGACACCAGATATGAAGTAGATAATGGCAAGCAGCCAGATCATAACACCTGTCGAAGCAGGGAGGTCCAATCAGTTTCAAGTGCCAATGAGGTAATCAGTGTTGATAACAGATGATATATCAGGTGGAGACGATAAGGTACACTATAGCTATACCTTCCCCTTTAATCCATGCTGTTGTAGTTGCTATGATATTCCAAAAGAGGCAGGTTGCCAATCCTGCATGAGATCCCAGTTTTGCAAAATAAGTACCTCAGTTGAGCTATGTTATGCAAAATCCATAAATTAGCCCCCTATCTACCAAAGTTCTTTTCTGCAAAATGTCTCAGTCCACCAATCAAATGAAAATAATAGATACATCTGCAATACACCATGGAATCCAGACTTATCGCCTTTGCTTCCTGTTGATAATTATATTACTAGTGCAGAATATGAAAAAAAAAAATCAATGGAACGTACTCAAGCCAAAAGGCAAAGGCAGCACAGCACATACTCCTATTGAACAACACATTTCAAGCATTATTACAGCTTACCCAAAAACGATGAAAATGCAAGGTACTGCATTCTTTGTAGATGGATGGGTATCTCATTTGATATATTATGGTGAATGAGAGGGAAAATGGGTGGCCAGTTTTTCTCTTCTATGACAATACCAGCTGCAAAAGAAACAAATTGATGAAGTTAGGATAAATAAATATCAGTAAAAGTTCTTAAGAGCATTTATCCATGGACAGTCCAAACCCACTCTAACAGGCAATGCAAAATAATGTCCGAAATCAGATCCATGCAAATTACTAACTCCGAAGTTCGAAGAGATTGACAATAGCAAATCATCGATCTAAGAACAGGAATCATCAGCAAATATCACCAACAGCCATACGGGGAGTCCCATGCTCTAAAGAGTAAAATGTTTATTTATGTTGCTTTCTCTGTGAACAAAACCAACAACAAACTGCAAACTCCACTCAAGTTGACTAGGCAAACAGCTGTTTCTCGTTACATCCCCCTCATGAATCTGTCTTCGAATCTTATGCTAGTAAATGTACCCAAAATGAAACAATCAAAGGCTTAAAGCTATACAGAAAAAAGGAAAGAATATGAATTGTACCTCGGGATGCAGCCTCTTCCTTTCTTTTCAATTCCTAGGGCAGGGAGGCAAAAAAGGAATCAGATCAGCATTTAGAGAAGGAACAGCGCATACATTAAACACAGCACATGGGAACATGGATTCAAACACATGGAACACAGTGGAAAGAGACGATGTCCTTCTCTGATTTAAAATGCTCTCACATTAAACATATTAAATACCAAGCTCAAGCAACATGGTTCTCTCAAATGAACCATTTTGTCTGGAAACTTGGAAAGGAAAAATGATTTCACTACTTGGGTATACAACATTGTAACCTGCCAACTTATCAAAAAGTTAAGAGATAAGATTCCCTAGCTGGCTAACGAGACCAAATTCGCAAAAACACCCTTTACTTTGTAGCAGAACTTTTATGTGTCCAACCAGAATGCAAGCAGAACCTGTTTATGCTCCTATTACTATAGGACTGATATTGCATCACCAACATGTAGGCAGTTCTGGAAGTTCATAGATCTCCGATGACTTTCGTGAACATACACTACCTATACACTACCTGTTCAGTAGTTCCAATACTCATTATGGTCAACTACAGTTAGTTTTGGCAAGTTAAAGGCACACAACTTCTGTGGACTACATACCCCTAGTCCCCTACAAATTTACCACATTATTATGGCAAAATCACCAGATAATTAACAAGTAGCATCTAGGAAACTGTCAGGATTCTAGGGCTAGGACAGCTATTATATGCAGTAGAAATGCTCTGGAAATCCATACAAATCATGGTTTGATTGGATGTAATGCTGAATAAAACAATGCCTCAGGTAGCATAGAAAATGATACATCCTGAGAAAGTTGTAGCTTCTAGCTTTAAATTATGAAATATATTGTTTTTTAAGACAACTTATGAAACAACTTGTAGTTAGTTTATCAATATTACTGTAACCGACAATGAGCACAGGAAAAGTTGAATCACTCCGCACTTGTAAGGAAGTAAGGAACGTACTTTTTCTCTTTTGTTTAGCTCAGCTTCCATTGCCTGGAGTTCTTTCTCCTTTTTCTTCAGATCCTAAATGCAGATAAATGGATGCATGACATCAGGAATCATCCATAAACAAACTAACTGCATAATAACCAAAACTAACTCGGCGCACAAACAGTACAAAAAAGGAACAACATGATATGTTTTATGTACATGATAATGCATCAAATTGACCATGATGAAAAAACTCATGGTGAAGAGAGCATCTACGCAGTTACAGTAAGAAGCTAAGTTAACACTATTTTCATGAGTGGAGAAAAACTTCTCTAAACTAGAATTTGATACAATAGTTAACATTTGATGGAGTTGCAAGTACCTTAGTTGAATCCAGAGGAATGTCCACGTTATAAAAATCAGCTGGTTCATGGGACAGAGGTGAGAGCTGAGAATTGGAGGCAGGAGGAACACTTCCTCCCTGCAGAATAGGAGGCATTTGGAGGATAAATCAATCACATGGTTAGTTTGTTACGAAAAATAACTCCAACATTAGAAGCTTCTACGCAACAGCCACAAGTAATCACATGATTTTCTGTCACATGATTTTCTGTGAGGTACAACTAACCTGCTGCTCGGTAACAATGTTCCACATAAAATAGAAGTATCAACATTTCATAGCATAAAACGAACAGTACAAGCAAAAAAAATAACTGTACAAAAACACTAAAAGCTTTGATTGAAGATGGGTAAAAGAATTGTTGCACGCCTACATTATCGCTTGATTCTTAATATAAATTTTGGCTTGACTTACCCAAAATCAGTAAATATGCACGATAAAAACCTAAAATATGATATGTGGCTGAACATGGTATGTTACTGCATAGATGCATTCATGGGCATGTTCACAGGCATGTTTAGTTTTGCCTGTGATCACCCACACAATTGTCCACAATATGTGTGTTGCCACAGAGCAAGTGTTTTTAAGTTAATTACCATCGAACATGCTCTTATCTAAGTCAACTAGATGATGTCACCAACAAATAAACCCATCAAGTGGCACAGAAAACAAATAAGTTGCTACAAAAAAATTATGTGCCATGCACACTTCCATTTTAGTTTTTCATAGACAAAATTAAAACAACAGCCTATATTGAAGAAACCTCACACCTAAGGATTTTATCCATGACCTATAAATACATTGGGTGTCACATTAACTAAGTTCTAACATACAAGTAGCTTGTAGCACATCGATAGAGAATCTAGAAGGTTTCCTTCGAAAACCACTTGATTAATTGAAGACACGAGAGTGGGTATAAAATTAGTGCAGTCCTAAAATGCCACAGAACAAAGGTAAAGCAAACATCATCGTATTGAATTTCCCAAACCAGAAGAAAGTGGAACATCGTCTACTTGACAAACAATACCAACAAAAACAAACGCAACAAAGTTGGAGATCCTTCTCACATAATGTAACTCACTAAAAGATTCAATTATGTAGCATGGTAACAGAGCTCCGAGAATTGCAGTCAGAGTATACTCAATAACAAACAAACCTAGTCCAAACCAGGGAAGGTGCGAAATGTTCTTGCATCACACCAAGGGTACCGCATTGCGTTAGTATGCTACGACAACAAATCCCAATTTCCAGCAATTAAGCTAAATATTACTACCACGTATCTCACTTCCAATCACCCAGCACAAGCTACTAATCATCCACTTCGAGGCTTAGTTCCTCACACGAACACAGATCCAGAGTTAACCAACCGCTCGAAGAGCAATCAACCTACACTACCTACACAGCGAAATCGCCAACTCCAACCGCACAAATCCGCATCTCGCCATCGCATCCCCCTCCCACGCTCAGATCCAGCGCGCCAGGAACCAAGCAACGACGGATCCCAAATGCGAGCACAAATGACGCGGATCAGATGAGAGAAGGCAGCCCCGAGATCTACGCATATGGCGGAAAGCTTCCTGAAGGCTGGTGCCGACGGCGCGGGACAGTGTGGGTACGTAGCGCGAGGGGCACTCACCGCGAAGGGGTTGACGTTGTCGTCGTCGAAACCGTTGCGGCCGTGCCTCCCCGCCATGGCCGCCGCCTCCTCCTCCTCCTTCCCCGACGGCGGCGATGGACGTGGCGGTGGTGACCAACCGCTGCTGCTGACTGCTGTACTAGCGTGCTGCCTCTCCTCTGCTCGCGTGTTATGGGGAAAGGGAAACGAGGTGGCTCTGCGCGTGGTGGTGCACGACAGGTGGGGGTCAGTTGAGGCTGTGGGGTGGGCCCAAGAATGTAGAAGGCCAGACTGGCCGAACGTTACGGGGTGTGGTGTCCCTCTTCTTTTTTAGTTTTGTCCTAAAACGAATCGCACCAATGAATTGTCAAAATTATAATAGGTGCTGCGCTCCAAATTTACAGTAGGTGGCTTCATCTAGCACTGAGTACGGCAGGTCATTTTATCTAAATACTCCTTTTTTTTTAAGGGTACAAGGAAGACGCACATGTATAATTTGTTCCTAGTCTTTGACAGATAGAAGTATTTTCATTATCTCACTCGTGAGATTTGTTTTTATCTCCTCCAGTATTCTTCCAAAAAAGACTGAAAGTAGACTCAGAGAAAATCATAGAGATAGAAACAGTTAACACACCACGTGCTAATATGGATAGCACTGGATATGTTATCTTATAGTCACGCCACCATTTCAAAAATTTGAAGTTATCTACGTTGAAACCCACCGTATCGTTGTCCAAATAAACGGATAGTTCCCCACTCCTTGGGTGGGAGATTAATCATGCTTGAGAATGTGCCGTTGTAGAATCTAAATCCCTGGATCTGGAGGAAGAACATGCACCCCAGATCTTGCCCCCCCCCCCCTCCACACACACACACATTTGTCTTGTTACATGTGGTGGGTGGTCATGGAGATCGTTGCAAGCGAACTCACTGAAACTTATTTTCATACCTTTGAAGAACTAAAAAAAATTAGAACAAACATCTATAAAATAGTTGGAATAGTCTAGGCTTGTAGCATCACTAAGAAGTTCAATAACATTAGCAAATCATTGAATTTTAGCTCTAGAATCTAAAATAAATGCAAATGCATATAGGAATTGGATTTCTTTCCAATATTTCAAGTATTTTATTTTCATAGCAACGATAGCCTTTCGTAAGACTATTTCATCTTCATATGGCTTCAAGTGACTAACAATTTATAGAATACTATGTGCAATTATAGGAGATGTTGGATAATACACAGCAGATAAAGCAACAGTGGAGTCATAAAAAGTTCCAAATATTGAAGTTTCTTCTCAACAACAAACCAATGCTGCTTAGTCAATAGTACATTATCATCAGTGCTATGATAGTGTGTTTGAATAAAAATAGAAAAAATGATCTTATATGCACTACTAGAAATCCTCATTTTCCCTACAGTTTAAAACGCTCCCTAGTAGTGGAATTGTAATCCAAAGGAAAGTATCTATCCCTGGGCGAGGTAAAAAAACCTAAGGAATGAGGTCGCTACCTACTGTTGAAGAATCTAGATCTGCCATTACGAGTTAATGGAATATTTTGGTGATTAATGATAAATCTATATGTGAGACTAACACTTTTATTGATATATCTATTGCGTAGTCTTATTTGGATGAAAAGGTGAAAATTATGAAGGTATGCATTCGACATCATACTCTTATATACTGTTGCATTCCTTGGATCCAAAATATTGGTTAAACTCCACGAAAAGTCTAACTTGAATATGTGGATATGTTTTTATTACATATTTGTGTATGCACACATTTAGGGGGAGTTCACTCTATGTTTCGTGGTTTTATTGGTATTGATCTATATTCTTTTATCCACTTACATTAAAGATCTCTACTTTGAAACATATCCATTGAGTATATAAAACTTGTGTAGTTCATATACACTCATATGGCTTTATATTCAATTATTTACAATTGAGGTGGTTATCATCAATTACCAAAGAGGTAAAGATTGAAGCATCTAGACTCACCATTATGAGTTAATGGTATATCTTGGTAATTGATGACAATCACATTGTATAACTAACATTTTCCATAAGTTGGATAAATATGTTATGTTCCATGATGATGATTACTTGGGATAACTCATGAGTTGATCGACATCAAGTCAAAGTTCAAAAGATGATGCATCATGTGTTGATGCACATCAAGATCCCGAAGAGGAGATGATCATGAATTGATCATCAAGTCAAGAAAAGATACATCATGTGTTGACAGAGGGCACGTGAGGAAGATCATCATGTGTTGATGATATTCAAGTCAAGATTCAGGATGAAAGATATCATCATGTGTTGATGAGCATCAAGATAAGATCCCGAAGTGAAGAAGATCATCATGTGTTGATGATATTCAAGTCAAGAACCCGGACTTGAAGTGAAGATATGCGTCACCAAGCTTCAAGAGGGTGCTCAAGGTAAAGGTATGACTAGCCAGGGCTAAGGATGTGTTCCTAGTCTCTTACCGGTCTTGGTGTTTGGTTGGAGACTGGATTTCTAGCATAGGTTGCCGTACTATTAAGAGTGGTCTTAACTAGTAGCTTGAGTGTGTCACATGTTGATAGCTCGTCTTGCTTGCTCTAGTTCTTGTTAGCATGCTGTCAATATTTGTGAATGTGTTTTGTAAATAGTCGAGACTCATGCATAATCCTTGTAGCATGTGACTTTAGTTTGTAATGTGTTTTACAAATGGTTTAAGTCCATGTATCATATTCCTTGTGGCGTTGATTCTAAAAGTCGACAAATGTGTTTTTACATCTTGTTGAGAATCTTGCCTTTAAATTTTGTTTGCATCGTGCATCAATTGGTAAATGCGTTTTGCGAATTGAGTTGAAGCGAGGTGTGTAATCAGTTTTGAAAATCGGTATGACCGCAAGTGATAGACGGTACTAGAGCAAGTCGGTAGTACCGATATTTACATGGCGGTATGTATTTTCCAGAGAGCATATTTTTAAGTGTTTTTTATCCTCTCTGAAAATCAAACGACCGCATTTGAACTGCGGTACTACCGTAGGTCGAGTAGTACCAAAATATAGATGGCGGCACGTAAATTACAGAGAGTATGTTTTTGAGACTTTTGATCTCTCTTGAAAATCAGTTTGACCGCATGATCTGAGCGGTACTACTGGAGTGCGGTGGTACCGATATTTTCATGGTGGTACGTTTTTTCAAAGAAGATGGTTTTCTGACAATTCTTAAGCTATGAAAAGGGTAGTTCCATTCTAGCTGAGTGGTATTAGCACGTTGCATTAGTACCATTTTCTAGTTAGCGGTAGTACCACAACTTTATGAGTAACGACTAGTTTAGAGCATTAAATGCTACTGCTTTGACTATTGAGCGAAAAATCGGTAGTACCGGGTTTCAATAGCGGTACTACCGCAAATCCTGATTTTTCCAGGAAGTTTGATCCAACAGCTAGTTATTCTTGTGTGGGTATAAATGCACCCCTTTTGGCCGATTATGAGAGGGTTACTAGTGTCATATTCATTCCTTTGAGCAAAGGCAAGCTCTCTACTCTCTTTTGTGCATGTTTGCACTTAGTGAGCTTAGAGAGCAAACTATAAGTATATGTGTTGCATTAGGCAGTAGATTGTGTATCCATTGAGTTTAGACACTTGATTCGTTCAAGTGAGCGTCTCCGACTTGTTACTCTTGGTGTTTTTGACACCTAGACGGCTTGGAGGAGTTGCGCCGGTGATCTTCTCAAAAAGGTTGTGAGAAGACACGGACGGTTGTGAGTGGTTTGGTGCTCGCCATCTCCGGAGTGGAGAAAGAGCAACCCTGAGTGGATCGAGGTGTTGGTTCAAGTTGTGAATCAGTTTAAGTGGTTTGACTTACCTCGGAGGTGTTGGCTCAATTTGTGAAGCCGGTCCAACGTGGTTGTGCTTACCTCAACGTGGATTAGGGGAGACCAGCAAGTCTCCGAATACTACAGAAAAACATCCTTGTATCATTGTGGTTTGCCTTGTTGTCCTTTACTCTATTACAATTTACATTTATAGAATCAAATTTCTCACATGTATTTCCTTGTTTGATATCATTATCAATAGTCTTGGAATTGTTGGTGCACTTAGTAAAGACTAGTTGATTTTGGTTTAATTGTGCAAAATTGTATTGTTGTTAGCTTCTGCATTAGAAATCGGTTTTAGCCAAAAGAATTTTAAAACCGCCTATTCACCCCCTCTAGTCGGCCTCCTTGATCTTACCAGTGGTATCAGAGCTTGGTCTCTCATTTATTAGGCTTCACCGCCTAGAGAGTTAAAGAATGGCGACTAGTGATATAGTGCACCTCGGTGAGACACCTTTATTCGATGGCACAAATTATGATATTTGAAAAATCTGCATGTCTTGTTATTTTAAGGCAATGAGTGCTAAAATTTGGCGGATTATAGATGTAGATTTTTCTCCTCCAATAGATCCTCTCGCTCCAACAAGTGAGGAAGAGAAAAGCTTACATCTCGACGCTCAAGCAATTAACACTTTATTTAATGCTTTGAGTCTAGATGTGTTCAATGAAGTATGCAATATCAAGAACGCTCATGAAATATGGACCCATCTTCAATATCATTATGAAAGGTCTACTAAGGCCATGTTTGGCACAGCTGTGACTTTTCTGAAAAGCGGCTTCGGTTTGTCTTTGTAGGCTTTTCCGTTTTGAATTTGAATGGCTGGACTTTTCTGATTTGGTGTTTGGCTGTATGGCTTTTAGGTAGTCTGGCTGCAGCTTTCGAGATATAAAATGTCTAAAATGCCCCTGAGGACAGTAATGGCTTGTTTGATGTCGTTTAACGCAATTAACAACAATAAACGACATTTGACAACATGTAACGACATTTAAGAACATTTAACGGTATTTAACAATAAAATCCTTCAGAAAGCATGTCAAAATAATCTGGACTAGAAGATCAGTCCCTTGTAAAAGTCTTAAATTGGCAAGTACTACATACAAAATGTTGCATATATTTTCCATGTATCCTATCGTCACGCTACCAAAGCAATTGCAATAGCGTCACGGAGGTCGTTCATGTCAGCATCATCCACAACAATTGTATCATCATGTGCGCTGAGGTTAGTGGACATGTCTCCGTCTACATAATCCTCATTCCTGTCCGCACGAGCAAAATCATTATCAATCAAAGCACTATCTCGAATAAAATTATGCAAAGCCATTGTTGCAATGATAATTTTCTTTTACTTGTGCTCATGGTAACTTAGAATTTTCAGTAGAATACGCCACTTCATCTTCCAAATACCAAACGTACGCTCAATGACACATTTATAAGAGACCACCAATTAGCATAAAAAACTGGCATAACAAGTCATATAGTATGTTACATAACACCAAGTAGCATATATAACTAACATAACAAGTCTTAGGAATACAATTCAAACTATCTAACGCCTCTTCTTCTCCTCCCATGTCCTTGTAAGCCATGCTAGCCGCCCTTGAGGTGTCTTTAGTGTGTGAAATATATCTCGATACTCCTTCTTGATGAGGAGTTGTGTGGCATAGAAATGCTCATCGCTCTCTTCTTTGGCTCCAGCCTCAATAACCAAATCAATCATCTCAGATATCTCTAGCCTAACAGGATCAACCACTGGACCGGTGTCTTTGGTCACGAAATTCTTGCTACCATGAGACCTCTCTATAATATCTACCAAACGTTTCAGTTGCACGTCTTTGTATGCCTTCTTCAGCCTCTTTCCACTTGGAGAGCCATGGCTAGCTCTCTTCTTGCCTTTGTCCACATGGACTGACTTCCTTGGTGCGGTGTTCCCTATTGCATGAATAACACTAATTGTTCCACAAGCGTTGCCAACAGTTTGCTTTGTAAAGTATACCTTCTTGCTTGAATCCTGCACACCAAGTTCTTGGATTAAGAACATAAAGGGCATCTATATTCACCACACAGCAGTATTTTTGAAATAAAAAGATCCACATGTTATAACATATGCCCAGTTGAAAACCAATAAGCTAAATACAACATAGGCAGGGTACCATAAAAGGCTCCCAGTAACATGAAATATGATTGGTAGAATACAACATATTTTTGTTTGATTATGCATTCTCCTAAAGAGAGTTGTGGTGTGAAAAAATGGGGTACACTACACTCAGGCAACCAATATAATAATCATAAATTTATTTTTTAAAAAAAATCCACTATGCTTTGTGTTTATGAAAAGTTGGCCAGTTACCTACGATTCTGTAGACACAACACAGCTTTGACCCAAACAAAACAACATCCTAAGTTCCTAACGAGCTGTGGCATATCTAACTTGAGAAAGGCAAAATGTGGCTTCAAACTTAGCATCCACGTACATCAACAACAATTGCGAATCACTTGGATTACGGTGATTAAACTTATATAGCCAATATACAATATGAGACTTGGGCTGCAGATTCAGTATGGTAGCGACATCATGTAAAACGTCAACTATTTATAATCATTAAGTAATGAAAAATAAGCACCCAATTCCATCCATTCTAATCTCGAAGTACTACACCTATGCTTGATTGAGCACACATATTTACGTGTTATAAGCGTAACATAGGATGTTCCAAGTTCCAAGCAATAAATGAGAAAACATATATAAAAAAGAAGCAACATGTCCATTGATCATTTACATGTATCCTCATTTTAAGACATAATTTTATAACCATTTTTAGCCAGGATGTAATAGTTGTAACTATAAATGCTGCAAGAGAATCACTATAAAAGCTATTTCACACGAAAACTATAAAGGAAGATGATGTTTGCACCTAAAATCGTCATGCTTCCAGATAAAGTGTTTTATTTAGAATAGCACATGGATGTGACTTCTGGTGTAGAAGAGAACTCATTGACAACTATGATCAAGTGAAATGATAACTCCTCACTGATCATAGAAAAAAATGTATTGGAGTTCAAAAATAAAACTTAGCAATTCCAGATAACTACTGCACGCTATTCCACCATATCCGAGTTCACTTTATGGAGCAGAAAGCAAAAGGCATTCTTGCAACACATCATATGGTGATACTATGGAGGATCAACTTTCTGAATGTCTCATAAACTAACATGTTCATCACATGGTACTCTAGTAGATTCAACCAGTAAAAATTTGAATACAGTAACAACAGAATCCTGTGTTGATAGGGGGGGGGCTCGCCTCCGGTTGCGGGGCGGGGGAGCTACGATGTTACCTGGTCCGGCAGGTCGGGATCGCGTGGGAGCCGGCGCAGGACGGGGAGGGGGAACAGCGCCAAGTGTAAGATCGAGGTGGCCGACTAGAGGGGGGATGAATAGGCGATTTTAAAAAATTCTTTCGACTCTAAACCAATATATAATGCGGAAGCTAATAACAATTGGTTTTGCACAATTAAAACCTAAATCAACTAGGCTTTCCTAAGTCCACCAACAATACAAGAGAGCAATCATACAATGATATATAAGCAATTAAAGCATGTAATATAAATTGCTCAAAGTAAAGCACAAGCAAAAACAAGATGGACACAACTATATTTTACTGTGGTGTTCGGAGACTTGCCGGTCTCCCCTAATCCACGTTGAGGTAAGCCGAACCACGTTGGACCGGCTCCACTAATTAAGCCAACACCTCCGAAGTAAGTCTAACCACTTAGACCGGTTCCAAATTGAACCAACACCTCGCTCCACTATGGTTGCTCTTCCTCCACTCCGGAGATGGCGAGCACCAAACCACTCACAACCACGCCGGGTCTTCTCACAAGCTTCTTGAGAAGATCACCGCGCATGACTTCTCCACGCCGTCTAGGTGTCGGCAAACACCAAGAGTAACAAATCCAAACTTTCACTTGAACTAATCAAGTGTCAACGCTCACGTGGATACACAATCCACTACCTAAGACAACACATGCACTTAGGGTTTGCTCTCAATTCTCACTAAGTGCAACACATGAACAAAATAGAATGAGAGGCTTGCTCTTAGCTCAAGAATGAGTATAGCACTCAACAATAGCACCGGCAACCCCTCCCAACAGGCCAATGCTCATATATATAGCCTACAAACACAAAATAGCCGTTGGGAGAAGATTCCCACAAATCAGTATAGGGCCGGTCTGACCGCCAACCAATGGCCGGTCGAACCGCCCCATGCGCCAATGGCTAGAAAACTAGCCGTTGGGCCTTTGGCCAGTCGGACCGCCATGCAATGGCCTGTCGGACCACCGCCAAATAGGTCAGACCGCCGCAGCTGGCCGGTCCGACCGCCCGATGGAAATTTGGCTAAGTCCCAAAACGGTAGCTCTCGGGAATAAACGTTCCGCACCAACCCCGGAACTTCCTCACATCAGAAGTTCCGTTTTTACAACAGCGAAACTTCCAGACAGAGAATCCAAGTCAAAGGAAATCGGTCGGACCACCAACACATGGGCGGTTCGACCGATTGGCCACCGGTCAGACCGGTCCACACCGTCGGTCTGACCGGCAGACCACAGAAGCAAAACACATTTGCTTCACTTCAAATGGCGAAACACATTCGCCCATTTGAGTACAATTCTAACAAGGTTAAAAGATGATATTCTCAGCTAGTTGCAAAACATATTTGCCAACATTTTAGAATACTTTCACAAGGAATAAGGTACATGGACTTACGCCATTTGCAAAACACATTTGCAAACTTAAGTCACATGCTATAAGGATTACGCATGAGCCTCGACTATTTGCAAAACATATTCGCAAATAAATAGCATCATGCCTAGATGAGCTAGAGCAACCATATTGAGCTATCAACACATGAGTAACTCAAACTACTAGTTAAGACCCCTCTTAATAGTACGGCAATCCTATACTAGCAATCCGGTCTTCCAACCAAACACCAAGACCGGTAAAAGACTAGGAACGCATCCTTAGCCCTAGCTAGTCATACCTTTGCCTTGCAACTTCTTGAAGCTTGATGACACACATCAACACTTCAAGTTCGGGTCATTAACTTGACAATCATCAACGCATGATGATCCTTTGCTTGACATCCATCAACATATGATGGGTCTTCTCTTGTCTTGACGATCAACTCATGATCATCTCTTCTTGATAAGCATCAACTCATGATGCATCATTTACACCAAGCTCTTGACTTGATGTTCAACTTATGATCATCCCAAGTCTTCATCATCCTGGAACAAAACCTATTCATCCAACTCATGGAAAATGTTAATTCCACAATATGATTATCATTAATTACCACACCATACCATTAACTCATAATGGTGGGACAAGATACCTCAATCTTTCCCTCTTTGGTAATTGATGATAACCATTTTAAACACAAATAAATTTGATTTGATAAAAGTAACACAACATGAGTATATATGAACTACACAAGTTACATATACTCACGACATGAGTATGTAAGAACTACACAAGTTCTATTTTACTCAAACATGAGTATACACAAACTACACAAGTTCTATATACTCAAATGGATATGTTTCAAAGTAAAGATCCCAAATATATGTGGAAGACGGAATATGGATCAATACTAATGAAACCACAAAATATAGAACAAAGCTCCCCCTAAATGTGTGCATACACTAATGTGCAAGGAAAACATATGCACATATTCAAGATATTCTTATGGTGGAGTTCTTCCTATATTTTGGATCCGAGGAATGCAACATTATATAAGAGTGCAAGTTGAATGCATACCTTGTTTGAATTTCACCTTTATATCCAAATAAGACAACACAAAATAATACTAAACAAGAGAGTTAGTCTCACAATTAGATTTATCATTAATCACCCAAACACTCCATTAACTCATAATGGCGGGTCTAGATCTTTCACCAAGGGAGCGGGGATATGGGAGGGGAACGAGCTAGAGGTGGGAATTTCTGGCTTAAATACCTAGGTATGAGACGGGTAATTTTGGGAAGTTTGGGGCTACTTCGGACGCTAGGGGTGGGAAGTGGTGGAAAGCACCTCAGCACTGGCCTTTTGCTTCCGGCTTCCATGTGTATTAACGGCTTTGAGCTTTCGACGAAAGTCAGTAAAAAAAGCCAACCGTTTGTTTCGTCTTCTGGCTTTTCTCACCCAAAAGCCAAAGCAAAAGCTATGTCAAACAGGGCCTAATGATAATTGCATAAAAGAATGGACATCGGGAGAAGAATGCTCAACTTCTAGCTCCGGCAATGAGTCCTCGACCCCATCTACATCACCTCATTACTTTATGGCCAAAGATAATAAGAAGGTAAATAATGATGATGAGCCTAAATATGATGAGTTGATGGACATGTTAAAAGAGCTTAATGAATATCTTGGGAAAGAGAAGGCAAAATTTAAAGTTTTGAAGAAAAATATATCTTCCTTCAAAATAATTATGATGTGTTAAAAGGAGAGCATGAGTCTCTCATTCTCAAGGGTCTCATCAAGTCCAAAGTGTATATAGGCATTACATGTGATTTATTAGATGATTTGTCATGTATTGCTCATAACTCTTGCATTTTATCTAAAAGCAAAGTAGAAAACAATTAACTGCAGAGTGCATTGGGCACACAAATTCGCCTTAGTACGCCGCTTCACCCACGTATGATGGGCAATGAGCTGACTATTGCATTTGGAGGACATGTTGCGATCTTGTGTTCTATCTGGAAGGGTAGTTGGGAGGACCAGCACCACTTGCGAGTTTGCTTATAATAATAGTTACCATTCCAGATAGAGCCGCGCCTTTGAGGTTCTCTATGGGCGGTGCAGACGCCATCGTGTTGGGATGCGCTGGAGAGAAGGCAATTTGGGTCCTGACCGATTCAAGACCGTTGAGCGTGGTGGCCATGGTGAGGCGTAACTGCTAGCGTACCGTGAGCGCATGTAAAGTTATGCGGATTTGAGGAGGCGTGACTTGAGTCATGGTGGGTGACCAGTGCTCTTGAGAGTGTCTCCACTAAAGGCATTGTCCGATCTGCATCAAAGGGAAGCTTAGCCCGAGGTACGCTTGGACTGCCTCTGCATTATTGCAAGAATTGGGAAGTTAGCCTATCGCCTGACCCGCCTCGAGTCCATGCGTGGAGTTCATAATGTGTTTCACGCCTCGATGCCGAGAAAGTTTTGAGAGATCCAGAGCATAAGATTTCGCCAGAGTCCTGACTATCGAGCAAGACCTCACGCTTGAGTCGCTGGCCCCGCTGCCAAGATTCTCGAGAGAGGTTTGAGCGAGGCCGAGGCACAAGACGTTGGTATACGCCAAGGTGCCGTGGGACGATCACCCCAGAGAGAAGCGACTTGGGAGTTGGAGTCTCGCATGCGCGAGCTATATCCTGAGTTGTTCACGCCTGCATATGTGTTTTTGTTGTTTAATTTTGCAGCAGGTTGTTTTTATTTGAGTAGAACGCACAGTAGAATTCGGGTCGAATTCAAGCTAAGGGGGATAGAATGTAATACTCTAAAAATAATTTTAATATTAATAAAAGCGCCTTAAGGGCCTGGAGTGTAATTAAATTAATTAGTTAAAGAATTTAGGGCTTGTGCGTAATTAAAGAATTTAGTATACGTGGAAATAGGATAATTCAGTTTCTAGGAGCTATATAAATAGATTTTGGATTCTCTAGAAACCCTAGCTCTTTCTTTTCTCTCTGCTCTTTTTATGCCGCCGCCAGTATTTTTTTTGTTCACGACGCCGCAGCCGCCTTCTCCGCCGTGTTGTGTGCCATGGCCGCCGTCATTGCCGACGGTCATTGTTATGCTGTTCGCTCAAGGTGGACGTCAGCAGGTCGTTTGGTCGCTTGTCGCACGCGTCGTCGCCGAGGACTCATATTGCCGCCGATCGCTGGGCCGGCCGATCCTCGTAGCAACTGGTGGCACTCGATTGCCGCCGCACACACGGCCTACCATCGTCTGCAGGAAGCCGAGCCGAGCCAACCGACCGGTCGCTAACTACCGCCGGTGTCAGCTGGGTTTCTTGCCGAGCTTGTTGCCATGCGGAGGCGCCAAACGATGCATGTGTTTTAGGTGATCTTCGAGGATGCCAGAATCGAGAAGCGTAGTAGGGCACATGGGCAACACATGATCATTTACCTTCATAATCTTTTCATTCAGAATTGGATTACACTTGGACATGTTAGAGATTGAATAAAGTTTAGGACATCATTTGGACTAGACTTTTTGCTTTATTCATTTGGATTCATTGGTTGATGCTTCTTTGGATTATTTATCTGGTTATAATTTCCATTGATTATTTATTATCGTTTGATCCATAATAATACATGTTCTTTTGTGATCCATGAATATGTGTATTGATGTTTCCTTGTGCTAATTTTATAGTGTGTCGATAATTATTAGTTTAGAGAGTAGTGTGGTGGCATTCTAGGCTCAGTGTTGGGCTGGGGTGTTACAACATCCACCTCTTATGAGGACTTGCTAGATATGCTTTGTAGCTCTGGTGAAAATGTTTATATTTCTTCTTTGCTTGTTGAAACTAATCTTGTAGAGAAAAATAAAAAGATTAAGGCCCAATTCAAGAAATAGACTAATGACTAGGAAAGAAGCTTCAAAGGGAAGACCTCTCTTGATGATATTTTGAGCAAGCAATAAAGATTGAATAATAAGAGAGGAATTGGTTTCACGTCAAGAAAAAGGTGAAGAGCAACCCAAAGCAAAGTAGAAAACAATTAAAGACTATCAAGTGCTTGGATGCAATGAGAAAGACCACTATGCCTCGATGTACCCAAATCAAATGAATGTCAAGTCAAAAAATTCAAAAATGAGGTAAGCCAGCAATAAGCAAGACAGGAAGACAAATGATGGAATAAAATGTCAAACTTGCTACAATTGCTAAGAAAATGGACATTTTAGTAAGAATTATCCCAAAGGTATTTCTCATAAGCCTATTATCTATAATGATATATGAGAACCCGGACGATTTAACTTGTAATACTTAACCCTCCAATTGGTCATAGCATCACAAATTAAATTTTCCATTCTCGGTATATTATGTATCTCCAACGAGCGGCACACATAAACCATCACAAACATTAATATCAATCGATACACTAGTTCTTACAATATCGAAATTTCATAATTTACAACATATCGAACTTACAAGGTTCGGTTTCATACAATAGGGTCGACCGACCAAATAAAAAGATAAATATTAAGTACGCTGCAGAAAATAGTGAGTAAACTGAAATAAAAACATGAATTAATAATAAATAATGTCCCAACGGCTTGCCATAACCCGCAGGGCAACCAGCTGGGTTCAAACCAAAGCAAATCGACGTTCTGCGTAATCTTTCCTTACCCGATTCGATCTCACACCTGTTGTCTAGATTAGTAAATAAAAGTAAACAGTGAGTACACGAATGTACTCCGCAAAACTTTTCCAAGCCTATGCATAGCTACATGCAAGCTCTACTCAAAGGAGAAAGCTATAGGGTTCATTTTCAGTGCAAAGCAATATTTCAATTGAATACAAGTAGTAGATTCAAATTGTAAGTTAGCAAACATTTTTAATACTTCAAATAGCAGCAAGTAATTAACATTAGACATCAACAGGTGGCTGCCCTACAGCACACAAACATAGCATAAGAAACCATTCTCAATACCACCCATTAAGTTTTAAGTTTAAATTCCAAAATGTTAAGTCTAATTCTTACGGGGCATATCCAAGTGTGTTCATAACCTAGGATGAGGCTATTCAAATTGTTTAAACCCTACAGGAGTGTACAACTTTACCCACATGTCAGATCGCTTCTTTTCCAAGCTATTTAGCACGCTTCCTTAGGTGTGCCAACAGAGATAAGTCCTACGAGACGTTTTCTAATATAATGCATTAACTATGAGCGGCGTCGTATGAATGGAAACCCATACGTTGTGTCAGAGTCATCGGTAAAGACTAGGTCAACAATCCCTCGGGGTAAAGCCCAGGACAACTACAGATGCCCCTCGGTGTGGAGAACCTAGACAGGAATCCACTCCTGCACATCCAACATACATAGAACATTTTTAACACAACACACACAACCTCCTAAGACTCAGAGCTAACGCACGCCAAAGTACTAAGTCAAGAGGGATCTCATATGTCCCTCATGTGGATGTACACAATATGCTCGGTACGGTGGAGCAAGTAATTCAGTTCTTGTTGACTTAGGCACAAACCATTCACACCCGACAATGACACCATACATACCATTTGGCCATGTCCAAAACGTTTTACTTTATTTTTAGTTTTCCAAATATAATAGCACAGGGTGTTGGACATAACATAATAAAAAATGATTAGTGCGATAAAGGTCATCGACAATGTCGACAACCGCCCAATCTATTGAAAACTAAGCATTGCTAAGCATGACATCGTATAAGCATAATTAGACCATATAACATCCACCTAGCTCTAATTCACCAGTGGAATTATTAACTTAGGCTAGTGGCAGGGGATGAATAATTTTAGGGAGTTCATGCAAAAGGATTAACTACCTCTAATCGCAAACATAATTTGACAAATAAAGCATGCATACATACAGTTGCAAAATAAGATAATAATTTTAGAATGTAATAGGATCAACATGCATCAACAGAATGGGTGCTTGCCTTTTATTGCTAGTACTTTAGACATTCACATGATCATCTCCGTTGCACTCCTTAACCATCGTCATCTAACGACAAGTACGGTAAAGCGAAAACATCGAATAAACACCAAAATTCTCCTAAAATTATAAAATTAATACATAAGGTATATTATGATTTAATATGAATTTATAAAAAATCATTCAATTTGGAGTTCGAATGCGAAAGTTATATCATAAACTATTTCTAGTAGAAGAGAAAATCCAACAATTAGGTTTTGAGTACTATTCATTTTAAGTATTGCTGGCTTTGAGCTTTGCTGGCTTCGAGTACTGTTCATTACGAATACTCTTGTTTCGAGTACTGCTCATTCAACTTCACGCGACCGGAAGGAGGTTCGACTACATCCTAGTCGGAATGAGGTTTCAACTACCTGGTCGGAATGAGATTTCGACTACCTGGTCGGAAGGAGGTTTTGACTACAGGTGGTCGGAAGGAGGCTTCAACTACCTAGTCGGAAGAAGACTTTGACTACAGGTGGTCGGAAGGAGGTTTTGACTACCTGGATGGAAAGAGGTTTCGACTACAGGTGGTCAGAAGGAGGCTTCGACTATAGGTGGTCGGAAGGGGGTCAGGGAATAGCAAAATGAGACAAAGAGGTCAAGGGCTACCTTTCGGTGTTGGTCTCGTCGGCTGCGATGGTCGGAGGCTGAGGAGGCATGCACTGGTGCCGCTCGCGCTCGACGCAGAGACCTTCCTGGGGCAAGCTCGCACGGATTAGACCTCATGGGTTTCATGCGACGTGAGGTGGTCGGCGCGGGGACCAAGGGTCTTCTTCTTCAGCAACGGCGAGGTCCAAATGCAGCGGCGACGCAACATGCACGGCGACAGCATGCTGTAAGGTGAGGAGCTCAATAAGAAATGGTGGAAAACGTTCAAGGGACCTCCAGAAAACTCATTGTGCTCTTGTTGACGGTGGGGAGTGACCGAGGTGGTCGAAATTCCAATAACACAGAGGAGATTCGTACTCTGCCACGTTGTTAGTGGCCTAAAAGTTTAATTGAATATCATACTTTAAGGTCTCTTTGGTAGGAGATTCCAAGACCACCCCAGCCCCCGGGCCACTTATAATAAGTAACCCATCAAAGTACATCGTCCACTGATCGTGGGTATCGTACTGGGGATCCTAAACAGGTTCAGGTTTGTCCATTCAGTGACAAAGTCTGCCAAGATCTAGGATTTAATGGCCGTTCGGGATACGAAATGGAGGTCAAACTCTCCAAGTTCTACTAACTATTTTGTCATGTGTCCCGATGTTTCCCTGTTTTGGAGGACCACTCCTAAGGGAAACTCAGAAGACACAATTATCTTGTGCACATGGAAATAATGCGCGGTTTCCTCAAAGACATGAGGAGGGCATAAAGAAGTTTCTGGAGCTGAGGGTAACACTCCTTAGGCCCGTGTCAAACTTCACTTACGTAGTAAACTGGTCGTTGGACATTTTAACGCTCTATGGCCAGTGCTGCGCTCACTGCCTGTGGCGTGGCAGCTAGAAAAATTAAGAGCGTCTCTTCTGACTTCGGAGAAACCAAAATAGGAGCACTCGTAAGATACCTCTTGATATCCTCAAATGCAGCGTTTACCTCTTCTGATCACTCGAAACCCTCGTGCATCCTCAAAGGCAGCGTTTACCTCTTTTGATACTCGAAACCCTCGTGCTTCCTTAGAAGTTTGAAGAAAGGTAGTCATTTTCTCCGAGTTGTGCGATAAAACGACTTAAAGTCGCCATACATCCTGTGAGTTTCTGGACTTCTTTCTTCGTGGTCGGAGGGCGCATTTGCACGATGGGCTTTATCTTTTCGGGATTTGCTTTGATTCCTCGATCAGAGATAAGGAATCCAAGAAACTTTCCAAAAGAGACTCCGAACACACACTTCTTAGGATTGAGTTTTAGGCGGTATTTTTCTGAGGTTGTCGAACGTTTCTTGCAAGTCAAAAATATGATTAATCTTATTGATGCTTCTTACGAATTGATGGTCAACATAGGCTTCTAAATTTTGGCCTAACTGATGTGAAAAAGTCGATTGCATCAAGCGTTGAAAAGAAGCGCCAGCATTTTTTAGACCAAATAACATTTTGACATAGCAAAATATTCCAAATGGAGTAATAAATGCAGTCTTTTTTCATCTTCTAGATGCATATTAATATGATAGTAGCCAGAATATGCACGTAGAAATCTTAATGTTTCGCAAGCGACAGTAGAATTAACCAACTGACCAACACGAGGCAGAGAAAAATCATCTTTTGGACAATCTTTATTAAGATCAGTGAAGTCTACACACATCCGCCACTTGCCATTATACTTCCTAACCATTACAGGTTGGCCAACCACTTTGGGTGATTGACTTCTCTTATAAAATCTGCTTTAAGTAGCTTATTCAACTCTGATTTGATAGCATCTCGTCGATCATGGCTAAATCTCTGTAATTTTTGTTTTACAGAGTACTTTGTTAGGCCATAAAGCTAGCCTGTGCTCGATCACTTCCCTGTGGACTTTGGGCATGTCGGATGCTTGCCACGTGAAGACATCTGCGTTTGCTCGGGGGAAAATGATGATGGTGTCTTCCTATTTGGTGTCAGAAGTATTCCCGATGCGAACAGTCTTTGAGGGCTCCTCTGGATCCATAGGAAACTCTTTGACCTGGTCGTTCTGTTTCGGTGCAGCTTTCGACTTTGACCACTTGGTTGAAGACTGCTCCTTATTTTCTTCCCGAGTTAGTATCTTGCCAACCATCTCGAGGGATCGACGGTCGCACGCATGCGCCATCTTCTTATCACAGTGAATCGTGATTACTCCTTTAGGATCTGACATCTTAAGACACTGATATTCCGACTGTTACCCGTGCCTCAAGGGCTAATCATGCTGAACACGGCCCGACGTGCCTTATCGGGCCTAACGGCCTTAATCATGCCTCTTCGTGTCGTGCGGTGCTAGCTCAACTAGCACGCCATGCCTAGTCGAGTCGTGTCATGCCCCATGCCGGGCTGGGGTGTCGACCCAAGCATGACACGACCGGTCGTGCCGACCCGTCCCAACGATAGTGTCGTGCCTGGCAGGGCTAATAGTCCTATACTTTGAATCGACCTGACTGGCACGATCTATTTGGCCAACTCTACTCGTAGCCAACCGAATTATGCCTAGGCCACAAGAAAACCGTTTGTGGGCTAGAAGCCTCACTGGAACTTCTGTTCCCTCGGCCTGTGTTACTAATCCCCGTTCCATTGGATCTCAAATAAACCGTTCAGGACCCATTCGTTTGGAACGCATGACCTTTGTAAGAGCTTTATAGGAAATAGTTCAAATTTTACGTGATCCTAAAAATTATCGTGTTCTAAACATGGGCCGATGACATACATATATGGTTTTGAGATGTTTTGAATCTTTGACCAGATGATTAAACATCGCTCAAGCTTGATCTACGATGCTGAAAGAGGTAAACAACCAAACAGCTAATAAGTTTTGCTCCATCACACATAAGGCCTTTTCTAACCGAACAACCACGTTTGATGTTTGATTTTCGAAATTGCTCGACAGACTGCTGTCCGGTGGGTGAAAAGTGCTAACGTTCGGAGGAGTGCAGAACTGCCGATTAAAAGTTGATCGAAATTAAAAGTTGACTTTCGATCTGCAAGAGTGCAGCGCAGAAGGGCGGGAGCCCATCTACGATGCCGCTGTTTTGCGCAGTTTTGTAGAACTAGTAGTTGCAGTACTCAGCACATGACACTATTTTTTACACAGTGTTAAACAGCTCACGCACTACTCTTGCAGTGATCAAGAACTGGACCTGATTAGTATTTTAAGCTCACATCAGAGCACAAAACCTGTTCAGTGCACACCAGCTCAGCCCTTTTGACTCGCGGTCTCCCTCCACAACCGCTTCTCCTTCTCACGCAAATCAAAGCACAACGGAGGGAAACCCAGAGCCCACGCTCTCTGCTCTCCCACTCCCACAACGACTTCATTCCTATACTACCCTCCCACCTGCTCCTGCTCCTCCCCATCACCAACACACCGGCTCGCGCGCGCTCGCGGGAAATGGTCGCCTAGCTAAGCTCGGCAAGAAGCGAGGAGGAGGACAAAGGGAGGCATGGGCTGCTGCGTCAGCAAGAAGCGCGGTGAGACGCCGGCCGCGGCAGGGGAGGTTTCCCGGCAGCGGGCGGAGGCCCGCGACCCGCCGCCGCCGGAGGAGGAGAAGGTCAAGGAGGTGCTCTCGGAGACCCCTAATACCAAGCCGAGGCCCAAGCCTAGACGACTTGCTGGCGCTGTGTCGCCGTCGGTGGAGCGTGGAGGGGACAAGGCCAAGGCGAAGGGTGGCAATGCTAGGGTGAAGGATGGTGGTGGAAGGGTGCGTAGGGCAGTGGGGGTGGCGCATTCCGCCGACGACAAGTCGGAGGCGGCGTCGGAGTCGTCGGCTGCGACCACGGCGGAGGTGCCCGAGCGGTCCCCTGTGAAGCCGGTCAGGAAGCAGGTCGTGTCCGGCGAGCTCGGGCGCGCCAGGCGGGACCGAGGTCCTGCCGCCCCAGGCGCCGGGTGCCCTGGCCGGCGCGCGTCTCCCTCGCCGCCGCCGCCGCGGCGGCGTGACCCCGGTGAGCGGCCTGGTCGGAGGTCGCCATCGCCGGCGGCGAAGCGGCAGCAGGACCAGCGCCGAGCGGGCGGCGCCGCCGCCTCCTGCACACAGCGGAAGCCACCTGTCCCGACGAGGCCATGCGACCGCGCGTCGCCGCGGCGGGCACAGGAGGCGCCTCCCCAGCTCTCGCCTCCGCCAATGCAGCCGCACTGTCCTCCGCATTCTGCATCTCCATCGCCACCGCTGGCGGAGGAGCAGGAGGCTGCTGCTGCGGGCGGCGGTGACGTGTCCGGCGACGGCGAGGGGAAGGAGTCCTTGGAGAACCCCTTGGTGGCCATGGAATGCTTCATCTTTCTGTAGTTCTAATCCTACTTTCTCATCTAAATCACTCCATTTCATAGTTTGTTAGGAGTAACTAGGTTTAGGAGCTGTATCTTTCCGTGTAATAATACCCTAATCTCGCTGGTAATTTTCTTACTGGGTTGGATTTTATATCCCGGGAAGAAATCAATTCCAACTTAATTATATATGTTGGTAGGTTGTCTGATTTGAGATTGGATGACTTGGATGTGCTACTGTGGTCTTTGTTGTCGTCGATGTAATCTGCAGGGTAACTCTCTAATGAATTCTATGTCTAATATTTTATTTCTTCTTCATCATTGAAGTTTCTGCTTTGTGTTTTATCATCAGTGGCTCTACTGAAGATCACTAGTACTTCTTCGGTTCTTCCTCGATGGTCCATCACTCCATGCCTCCATTACGTACGATCTGTTCACTTGGGCATTCAAGGACGGAGACTCCTTGCATCGCCTAGTTCAATAACTCTACTTACTCAACGACGTCGCAGCACTCAAGTCCTCATGGCATGTGCAAGTGCAACTGAATTGCCAATCGAATGGGACAATTCGTGCCTGCTTATTCAATGACTTCTCTCAGCTTTGCAGTCGAACCGTCCCATTACATTCAATGCTTGTACTTGTAGAGTCGAGTAGCACTGCTACTAACAAGATAGGTGTGCATTTCTAATAAATAATCTCCAATCACTTTAATATTTAAATTTTATAATTTTTTCAAACGATTCTACATAAAAACTATATGTACTCTCTCCCTCTTCTCTTTCTCTTTTATAATTAAAATTTTAGAATTTTGTTAATATAATATAATTAAAAAACAACAATAAAGATATTATTAAAGATGACCTATGACTTACCGGAAGTGTACAGAAATCAGATGGTGCTGCATGCATCGCTGTTGGTTGGTTTTGGTTGATTTCGTCTGAACAGCTCGATCTCAAATTTGGGTAGCACATAAACATCATCACATATATAGTTCCATGCTGGAAAGGAGGTATTGTGTGTTGTTGTCGATTCGGCCATGCACCGGACGTAGCCGGTGTAACGGCGCTCTCGTTATAAATCGCGACGCCGCAGCAGCAGCTGGTGGGCGTGTAGATAGCGGCGCGAGTGGCAGGGGACGACACTTTCCGCGCCACGGCCGCGCTAGCCCACTGTTCAACTAGCCAGGACGCCACACCCGCCGCCTGTCGGCCGCTCGTCGTCCCGAGCGTTCTTTTCCCATAAAGAAATCTCGCCGCGGAGGCGTTGTCTCCACCTCCGCGGCTTCACCCCAACCGTATGTGCTGCTTTGCGGTGTACGGAGAGATCGCGCCGGATTGCGCGTCAAGCCCGATGCGAGCGCCTGCAGGGCCGCGCTTTCTGCCGCCACTGGCCCAGCTTTGCAGCGGCTGAGACGAGCCCATTCGCTCTGGTCCTCAGGTTCTCCCTCCCCCACGTAGGGGGAAAGGGGGCACTCGCAAGCCTTTTTGCCCCGTGTTGCAGCTTTCGTGTTTAGTAGTACTAGTACTACACTTTTCACTTTTGGGATACCGCAACTTTCATGTTCTACGCTTCGTCTATCCGTCATCTCTTCCGATGGGAGAAAGAAAACCAGGAACCACACAAGAACACAATGGGCTCTGAAGCAAAATCCCACGAAAGAACAGAGCAGGTCGGTGTTTCATGCAGACCCAGCCCGCCCACAAATCCAGAACTGAAAAGGTCCAATTGCCCAAATCACCGCAAAAGAATTGCGAGAGGCCAATTGCCAGCGTAGCCAGAATAAGGTTAAAAAAAACTAACTTGGGACAAATTTATTCTCAAATACTTCTTTTTTCAAGGGATTTATTCTCAAGTTAAACAGCGAAAGAAGTTCTCCTTCAAAGTAACACACGAAAATTTTGATTACTCGTCTCAACAGACACAAGGAACAAGTCCAAACCCGAGCCTTCATCCTCAGCTTGTCAACGAAATTGACAAATTCCCTCCTGCTTTTCTATTTTATATCTGGAGAGCCCTTGAACACGCCCAGATTGTCCCTTAGCCAAAATTGTGCTGGGACTTGTCCAACAAAAGAAATCCTTCACGCGGCTGATGCTGGCTCTCCCCACTTGTTCACCACCTCTTTCAATTTGTCAAATCCCTGAAGTACACAAAATAGATAAGATAATTAAGCAAAATGCAATTCTGAAATAAAAAAGCACTACAGCAAGCGACAAAAGAAAACCATCTTAGAAATAAAATTGTAATATGTAGGTACTTTGTTGGATTCTCTTTGCCCCAGTTTACCGAAAGAAGCTTGCAACATGCAAAGCAACATCTGTACTATTCAGATACTGCAATCCACTTTTTGTGAAAAAAAGTTCATATCTAGACTTGAGGTACCCTTACCCCCAGTAAATCAATTAACTATTTTATATAAAAACAATTATGATGTAGTAGTCCAGCTTCTTGATACAAATGTGTCAAGTAAGCCATACTGGCTATTGATGCAGTTGCCAACAGCACATAATATGTCTCTTGGCATGACTCCACTAGCACCTAGGGGCTATGTATTTTATGGCTGACAATATGCATCAACAAATCTGTTCCGACTCACCATTTTCTATATCAAACTGTCATGCGGGCAGTGGGGAACCATGTACAGGAGGATAACCAGCGAGTCAACATGCAGGTGCAATCAGGCAGTAAATTCTAAATTAGCAACCACGTTCATGTAGCCCTCTTGGTGAGAACTACATTAAAGGAAGACTGCAGTTCAGCAATATTGTTCGTTTTCTACTAACTAGTAAGTACTAAGTAGTGTCAGAAGAAGAGTGAACAGCAGGCAAGAACAGAATATTTGGAAACTTGTGAGTGGCCATTCTGTGTGGAAGTTCCAAATGATTTATCTCCCAAATCACTACTGCAATTTTATTTGCAGAAAGAATAGAATCCACTCACCATTCGGCGTGTGAAGCTTCCAAAAGATTCACCTTCCTGACGTGCGCTATTCCAATAGGAAAACAGTGGTTCCAAAACCTTCTCAATGTCTTGAAGCTTCACTTTATTCATGAATGATTCTGCTAGGGTACTCTGGTTCGGTGTTCCTCCAAGCCAGATCTATGGTCACAGCAAATAAAAGCTCAATGAAGATTTAAAAAAAAATCCAAACCCAACGAGGTAAAAGGAATAAACCGGAAGCCAAAATGAATGTAGTCCAAATGTGTACAAAATATTTCAATATCTCTTATACCTGGTAACTGTTTGGGCCATCACCAACAAAACCAACCTCCGCCATATATGGTCTAGCGCATCCATTAGGGCAGCCAGTTATCCTCACCACTACAGATTCGTGATCCTTGATGCCAACCTATCGAGCAGACAACATTATCTCAAATGAGAATACTCAAATTAGCACAATATTTCATCTGTTGAACTGATTTTTAACAAAGATGACAGATGAATACCTTATCAAAAACTGCTCTAATTCGTTCAAGAATTGGAAGAATCCCTCGTTCAGCTTCAGTTTGTGCAAGAGGACACAGTGGTAAGGCAGGGCATGCCATGGCAGTTAAGTTCAGAGCATCAACATTCTTTGGTTCCTACATACATGAATATCCAACTTCAGTCAAATATTCCACCAGGGTACCAAAATTTTAAGAAATCAGACTTTTATGAGGGGAAAAGAGCTCGCTGTCTGCTCGTAATTTTCAACGTGAGAGACCTCAGTACACAGGAAAGTAGCAATAAAAAGAACAACAAAATCACTAGGTGAAGGCGTGCAGCAGAAGCAGCAAGGAAAATTTCAAATGCAATGTCAACCAAGATAGTATATATACTACAGGCCAGGGATATGAAATGAACAAAAGAAATCTTACCAACAGGCCAGCTTGAGCAAGAGCTGCGGTGATGGGATCTCTCCATTCCTGATCAATCCCACATAAGATAAGATTTTGGTTTGGAGTTATACTAACATCCAAATTATACTTCTCAATTATCTCTCGTAGAATTTTCTTTGCCTGCCCTCCAACACGACCATTATCAACATGAACTCCATAGAATAATTTCCCATCACCCTGTAATAGGCAAACCAAATAAATATGTAATTTAGAGCTCAGGAAATAACTAATAAGTATAGATGTTGTGAATGAACAAGCATGTAAGTAATGTAGCAGATTTATCAAATGCTCTTTCTAGGCTACAGTATGAGAGCCAATAGTATTGCGGAGAGTAAACAAAACCTTAGATGCTGATCAAATTACAAACAAAGAAAAACATTTAATAAAATATTGGGGCATCCTTCCTAACAAGATGCAGTTACCTTTTTTAAGAATATAAATTACCATTACTAGATTAAGATAAAATAATGATGGAACTATACCTGTTCCTGCCAACCAAGGTAGCTGTTGAACTGCCATTCTGGCAACGAACGGAAATGTTCAAACTTCTTTCCATAATATTTTTCAACTTCAGCCCGGAACTTGTCAATTCCCCAGCGGTCAATCAGATACTTCATCCTGCTATACCTGCGGTCATCCCTTCTCCCATTTTCCCTCTGTGTGACGACTATTGCTTTAATAGCATATAATATATCTTCCTTCGGAACATAACCCAGTGGATCAGCCAGTCTAGGGAATGTGGTTTCCACTCGGTGTGTCTTTCCCATGCCACCTCCAACCTGAAAAATAGGGACAGAGAAACATTGAAGGATAATTTAAAAAGTACGAAAAGCTTTTGCTAAATGCAGAGATAAGATGCAGCAAGTTCTTAGTCCCTTACATAAATGTTAAAGCCAACAGGTTGTCCTGCACTATCTGAAACAACAACGACACCAATGTCATTGGTCAGAATATCAACAGAGTTGTCACCAGCCACAGTGACTGCAACCTTGAACTTCCTGGGCAGAAACTGGGTGCCGTAGATTGGTTCGGGGGAATCAGGGAAATTTGTTCCATGTGAGTTGTCATTGCGGGCTTTTGTGACCTCAGGAGGTTCTTCTGCCGACATTATCTTCTCTCCATCCACCCAGAGGTCATAATAAGCCCCAGATTGTGGTGTAAGAAGTGCCGCAATATTCTCCGCTGTTTCTTGAGCAAAGAGAATATCTTTTCTGACATATGGTGCTGCAGGTGCAAGCACATTCCTATTGAGATCTCCACAAGCACCCAATGTTGAGCCCATATTCTTTATCACAGTGCCGATGACAGTCTTCAAGTTCTTCTTAAGAACGCCATGCAGCTGAAACGTTTGTCTGGTTGTCAAACGGAGTGTTCCAATGCCAAACTCATCAGCTAGTGTATCCATAGCCAAGTAAAGCTGGTTTGGAACTTTTCCACAAGGGTTCTTTGTTCGGAGCATAAACGAGTAATTCTTCTGCCCGCGAACATCTCGGTCAGTCTGCTGATAGCTTCCATGAAACTTGATCAGCTGGACAGCACTCTCGTTGATATTTGGAGCCTCTGAGACCAGTTCCTCATTCAAAGGGTACCGAAGAAAATTGCTCTTTTCCTTGATTATCTCAACCTTGCTTCGCTTAACTTCAGATGCATCCTTCTTCAGAGGCTGCAGGCATGATACACAGGTTCAGAACTCCAGATATCGTAAGTGGTCTATCATTGCACATTATTTTCTGCTAAATGAAAATCGCTATATACTAATGCCAAGTTCTAACCAATATTCCAGGGGTTAGAGACAACAATGAGCCATTTTTGCAACTAAATGTCTGTTAGGGTCTAAAAATGGAATCTACGAGGGACCTTATTTGGTTTTCTTCGCATGACCAACCCAAAAATTTAAAATCAAAACTAAAAAGGGGAACTGATTTGAACAAATGTAGTCCCTTCTATAGTCTTTAACTGATTAACATATTACAGTTTCAGGTCAACGGTTCACAGTTGATCCTATACCACCACTTGGCAAATTCACGAGCATGTAAACAAGGGGTAAATTTTCCACAGGTTCATTTGGGTCACAAAGCAAACACGCCCTTAATAACAAATCACAGCGACATTTTGCCACATCATTTTCAACAAACCATGATGATCGCTTAAAGTTAAGCCCCCTAAAAAATGATTCCATTCCGGATGCTCGAACCCAAAAATCTGTCACAAAAGACAAAACCCTAGAAACAACCACCACCACCACCACAGAACTCACCGCGGACACGGCGCGTATGCTGGCCGTGGGCGGCCCCCCGCCGCCGCCACCCAGGGACGCCGCGGGCGGCGCCACCCTGAGCGGCCTCCCGAGCATCCGCGATCTGGGGAGCTGCGCCGCGCCCCGGAACCCGTGGAACTCGGCGCCTCCGACCGCCGCCGACATCGCCGGAGCTGGAACTGGTTGGAGCCTAGGGAGAGACGGAGATGCGAGCGAGCGAGAGATATTTGTTCCTGCGGGCGCTTCGCACGGTCGAGGGGCCGAGACGACGGGTCGGGGGCTTTATGGTGGACGGGACGAGCGCCGCCTGGCCCACCGGGATAGGTGAGGAGAATTTATTCGCATGCGCGTGGTCTACGGTACACCACCCAACTTCGTTATCGTGGGTCCGAAGCGCAGAGAGAGACCGGCAGGAGTGGCGGTCTATGCACGCGGCGCAGGTGTGTAGCGATGGATTGAGAGGGGAAGACGGGAACGGCAGTGGAGAGCATCACGCCTGACGACCGTGGCGTCCACACGTCCCGCGCCACCTTGTGACAAGTGGGTCTGGGGTAGATTGGCCCCACCCGGCAGTGAAACTGGGGGATGCACCCCGTGGCCGCCAAGCGTTCGCATTTGAGTATTGTAGCAGCCATGACCACCCCACGAGGTGGCCAAGATGCGTAGGGGCTCTCTGGAATGTATTGGCCAGGGTTTGTGTGGGTACATCGAACATGGACGTCTTTTTCGGGTCAATTTAGTGCAAAAAAACTTGATTTGCCCTTTCCACGCGCAGCGGCCGCGCCGCCTGAAGTGAGGTCAGAAATGAGATCATAGACAAATCCTTTGTCCGTGGTCCTTAATCTCATGGCTTCTCTTGTTTTTAGCGCTGCCTTATTACAGAGAATGACTGTTTAGTGATTCTAAGTTACGTGAACAGTACCTCACAGTAATATAAATAATACCGAAATATCTAGTATCTAGTCCATTCTTTTGAATTAGACGGCAGAGATAACGACCTAAAGTATGTTACTGTACTCAGTTGAATTAGTCAATCCGCTACGACTAGTATGGTTCTTGGTCGTGGATAAAGCCGTTCTGAGCGTTGATGTATCTAGCGGGTGTTGGCAAGAAAACATCATGCTAGTAGCAGCGGGACTTCTGGCAATAATCATGCTAGTAGCAATGGGACATGCATACACGTACTGCTGATTCGATGGGCAAAAGCTCCGTATCTATATCCTGTTTTTTCCTTTCTTTCTGAGATGCCCCGGTGCTGTCAAGCGTCGACGTCACAATCTTGGCAAAGAGATTTGTGCAAGCAGGCGGAAGCTCAATTTGCTGGCGCATCAAATTCACAGGGACAAGCAAACTGTTGAGGAAGACGAGTACAATTCGAACGATAATTTCGTAAATAAATATAAAATCAAATCAAACAATACAAGAATACAAAAAAATATAGTAGATTGAACACAAAGATGTAGTGGACTTCTTACTTATCTTTATTGCTCTTCATACGATCAATCATTTACAATGATTAGCACCCCCTATTTATAGTCTACAGCCCCTGCTAGGGTTTAAAATAGGGTGTCCATATATGGGCCGACTGCTAGGTAGAGCCCATAGTTTCCTAACACTCCCCCTTGGGCACTCATCCTCACATGTTCATGCATCGTCAAAACTCCGTAAAAACCCAGTGGAAAAAATTTAGAGAAAGAGTACATGATACACGTTCTGCTGCATTGCATGAATTGACTCGTTAAAAACCTTGGCCGAGAAACTTCAGGAAAACTCGTCAAGTGAAAAATAGTACAATCCACCCAATTTCATTTAATCTTCAAGATTTACTCTTTGGGTACTCGATCTTCATGATCAAGTTTCGATAATGAGTTCGTGAAGATCCCCCCCTGAATTATGCACTTCTCTAAGTCTTATCATTCAAGTTTCACGTACGCATCTTTCAAAGCATGTTGGAAGTGACTTGGTGAATAAATCTGCAAGATTTTCACGTGACTTAGTATGCAGTATTTTAATTTTATCAATCTTTTGCAATTCATGAGCATAGAAGAACTTGGAGTTGATATACTTAGTGAGAGGACTCTCCACATAACCCATTCGCATTTGTGCAACACAAACTGTATTATTTTCATAGATAGTAGTGGAGGTTTGCGCGGTATTCAATCCACATGATTGCTGGATGTGGTGAATCATCCGCCGAGCCAAACACTTTCTCGTGAGGCCTCGTGCAATGCTATGATTTCTAAGTGGTTCGTCGAAGTCGATACAAGACTTTGCTTAGACGATTTTTATGAAATGCAGTTCCACCACATAGGAATACGTAGGCTGTTTGCGACTTGGCTGTATGCGGGTTCTACAAGTATCCGGCATCTACATAGTCATTCATAGTTATGTCTTGGTTCTTTCTGTAGAACAGACCAAGTTCTTTGCTTCCTTGGAGGTATCGGAAGATGTCATTCATTCTCTGCCAATGCATTTGGTAGGTTTTGTACTATACCTTGCTAGTAGGTTCGCGGCAAATGCAATGTCCAGTCTAGTACAATTTGCTAAATACATGAGTGCTCCTACTGCTCTCAAGTATGGGAATTCCGGTCCCAGGACTTTCCCCCTCTTCTCTAGGTCTATACGGGTCCTTATTTTGTTGCAAAGACCTCCCGACCATCGGCACTTTCGAAGGATACGCCTTTCCAAAATCAAACCGTTCTAACACCTTCTGAGTGTAGCTTGACTGATGTACTAATATCCCTTCAAGGGCATGCTCAAGCTGCAAGTTTAGGTAGTATTTGGTTTTACCCAGATATTTCATTTCGAACTTTGCCTCTAGGTAAGAGCTTGTTTTCTTAATACCTTCTAGGGTTCCAATGATGTTCAGATCATCTTCATACACTGAGATTATACAAAATCCATCCTGGGATCGTTGTATAAATACACAAGGATAATTATCATTATTTGTGTAGTTTTTCTTACATAGAAAGTCGCTTCAAGCGATTATACCACATCCTGCCTGATTGCTTAACTTTGTATAGTGACTTTCTGAGTTTCACACTGTATAGATTTCTATATGCTCTGTCTTAGTTCTGCACAGGGATACATTCAGGTATCTTCATATAAATATTTGAATTCAATATTCTATAAAGGTATGCTGTTACCACATCCATCAATTTTACTTTTAACTTCAAGTTTACTGCTATTGAGATTAAATATCTAAAGAGTGGTTTCGCCCATGACCGGGGAATATGTTTCTTCATAAATAACTCCTGGATGTTAAGTGAAACCTTGTGCAACAAGCCTTGATTTACTTCACTATTTTTATTTCTCTTTCAAACAAATACCCACTTAGCCCTACAGGGTGCACATGGGGAGGCGAACGACATATTGGCCCCAAAATCTTTCTTTTATTTAGAGAAAATAATTCTATTTCTATTGCCTTCTTCCAATCTCCTCAATCTGATCTTTTCTTACATTGAGCATGCGATGCAGGCTCTGGAATAAGATCGATGATTGTGATAATTTTCTTTGCAAAGTAAATGTCGACATTGGCTGCTGCCTTATTCATAAATTCTCCCGAGATCACGAAGTTTATAGCTATTTCTTCAAGGGGCGATTCTTCTAATGTTTCTACTTGCTCACCACAGCTTTCAATTACGGGGGCAAGTCCCTTTAGTTTTCCAGCTCCGATGTGTGCGCACACATCCATGCTGGTATCTCCCTTCATAGGGATGTTTAATTCTAGTATGCCTTTTCTGAAGGTTCCATACTAGTGTCAGGTCTCAATTGGCCCCCCTTCTGATTTTTGAAAACTTTTGGTGATCGGCTGTGTTAAGTCCTTCTTATCCTTTTTCACCAAGCGTCTCCGGTTACTTCGGAATTGAGGGGCCGGGGTTCTCGTTCTTTTAGAGGCCTTAGGACGGGATTAGGGATACCTTCATTGGTATTTCAACCCTCTCCGGTGCAATGCGTGCAGGCACATGCGACTTGGTCACGCTCTTCAAATCACTAAATTGGTCAGGCAGATGATTTGCTAATGCTTGCAAATCAATTATCTTTTGGACTTCAATTGTCTTCTATACTTTAATTGTCTTCTAGACTTCTCTATTTCCCAACATTTTTCATCAAGGGGTTGATTTCCTCCCACTAATGACGGGAAACAATACTCATCAAATATACTATTAGCAAAGCGGGTGTATGCAAATTTCCAGTCATGGGAGTCCAAATACCTGATTATGGATGCTGTCTCATAACCAACGTATATCCTAGACTTTCGGAGAGGGTCCATTGCAGTTCGCTGCGGTGGTGGTATAGTTACATAAACCTTGCAACCAAACCTTTGTTAGATGAGAAATTTTCGATGCTGATCCTTGCGCTAGTTGCATAGGTGAATGGATGTTATATGCCAATGATCTAAGATTAATGAGAGTTGCTGCGTGCAGGACTGCGTGTCCCCAACATGTAGTTGGTAAATAACAATTCTTTAAAATCCTACTAATCCATTATGGGTGTGGACATGCGGTGTAGAATGCTCAACTTTAATTCCTATTTTCATTCAATAATCATCAAGTGTCTTCGAAGTAAATTATCCAGTGTTGTCCATTCTGGTGGACTTCACATGATGAATAGGGAAATTACTCTTAATGTTAATTATCTGCGAGATTAGCTTTGCAGAAGCGAGGTTTCTCGTAGACAATAAACGTACGTGCGACCATTTCGAGGAAGCATCGATGAAGACCATAAAATACCTAAATGGCCCTGATAGAGGCTATATAGAACCGCGAATGTCTCCTTGGATATGGTCTAGAAATGCAGGATTTCATCCTTCGCTTTAAGAGCAGAAGGTCTAGTAATTAATCTCCCGGTGGCACATGCGGGGCACACAAAATCTTCCTGATTCGGAAATTTCTTTACATCGATATTATGTCCCTGTGAATTGTTAATTATATTTATCATGATCCTAAGATCTAGATGGCATAATCTATCATGCTAGTGATAGAAAAGGTTCAGAGCTTCTAAATACAGTTTTCAGGGCATTATAGGCTGCAGATGCCTTAATATTAGTGTAGTATAGCCCAGTTTCAAATGAAGGAAGTTGTTCTAATGCCATTTTTCTACTTTCTTCATGCTTTGTAATGACCAGGTATTTCTTACCATACTCTTCTTCAGTCTCTATGTGGAAACCGTTAGCACGAATATCCTTGAGAGTTCTAGTCGATTCTGGTTACAACAAGGCTTTTTAATGACTAAAGTTGTGCCCATTGGTAGTATAATTATGGCATTTACTGAGCCAATTATACAAGTATCGTTGCCTGCGATTGTCGTAAGACTACCAGTATTCTTACTGATCGAAAAAAATCATCTCTCTCAAGGTGGTATCCATTGTGCCGCTACCTCCATAGGGTGCTACACGTGTTCTAATATATTGTACTTTATTAATATGTAGCAGAAAACAAGCAACATATAAATAAAATACTTCAGATATCAGAACATAACTTACTATTATAAATACAGGAATTAGTCTTGCATGACTCATCATAAGAATTTAATGCTTTGCTCTCCTAGAGCTTACAACCATTATTCATTGTTCCGTCACAATCATAAATGCAAGTGACTGTGAAAAGATCTAAGTGAAGTGCGTGCACTAGATCGAATCAGCGAAGTATGTAGTAACTTCTGTCTGAATCTGCTCCATGGTGATCCTCTCCTCTTGGGCAACTACGGTTGCGATCACTGTGATATCCAAATGAGGAGTGATGGGGGCTGCTACTGGGCTGTCCACATCCATTAGTGCAACTAATTGTTGTGGATCCTATGTGCCTGTAATGGCGAGGTGTGCCTTATGTTGTCATTTGCCTTTTTTTCTTAGACTGGAAAGCATCAATAACGTGCTTGCGACCCACGACCTTATCCTTCTTGCCCTTCTCCTTCGTGAGAGGCTTCCTCGCCTTGTAACTGCTAGCATTTGCTTCATGGCCAACATTGCTACTAGGCGGCTGCAGTTCATTTTTAGAACATCATCTTGAGCTTTCACAACTTTCATGATGTCAATTAATTAGGCATACTCCATGTAGTCATCTTAACAGTAGTTGTGTGCGGATTGCACCAGATTCGGGTGCAAGGTAGAGAGAATCTTCTCAGTCTTCTGCTCATCTGTGATTACATTATCACTGAGTTGAAGACTTGTACAAATTCTGGCCATGCTGGATCAGTTCTTCGAACTACTGGTTCGTGATGCCAGTCATCTTCTTATTCATGCAAAGTGTTCATAATATTACTGCTGATAATCTGCATAAAATAGTTGTAAAAATTCTCATAATGGTCTTCGAACTCCCGGTTCATGATCACGTATTTTTCTAGGCATTTTCATGATTTACTGCTATTTTTAGTGATTAAAAGTAATATAAACAATCATAAATAATCAAAACAGTAAATACAATACATAAATTGCATATTTTTTTTTGAAATAATAACAAAGTTAAACATGCTTCAAATGAAAAAATTGATTCAAAAATTGAATTAATGAGGACCTTTTCTGCTGGAATATGAATTTTAGTGAATTCTATAATTTTCAGGGGCTAAAATGTGAAATTTTTAGTTCTGAGAAAATTTTCGCGTAAGTTTTGAATTTTTGAGGGGGGTTTCACAAAATTTGCTTATTCCAGAAAAATTCTCATAATTTTCAGAGTTACGAGGGTTTATTTGCAAATTTTTCAATTATGAGAAAATTTTACGTAGTTTCATAAACTTCTGAGCGCTTTTTTTTTGTTGCAAAAATACCTTTTCTTTTCTTTTCTTTTCGTTTCGTTGAATTGGGCCGACCTTACGAGTGTCGTTTTTCGATAGTTACCTTTCGATACGAGGAGAGTCGATCGTGCTGATAACGTGTTGAGGAACCGTCGCTGGTGAATCTAGTCCGAACGATAACCTCGTAGACAAAAATAGAATCGCATCAAACAAAACAAGAACACAAGAAGAAAATAATAGATTGACTACAGAGATGTAGGGGGCTTCTTGTTTATCTTTATTGCTCTTTATACGATCAATCCTTTACAATGACTAGCACCTCCTATTTATAGTCTATAGCCCTTGCTAGTATTTGAGATAGAGTGCCTATCTATGAACCAGCTGCTGAGCCGAGCCTATAATTTCCCAATACAAACATCCCCCGTGCCGCGGACGTCGGCGAGAGCGTGCCTTTCCTGCCGTCGAATACGGCCCAATCCCTCGGCCATTGTCACCGCCGACGATTGGGCCGCATGATTTCGGTTCCCGCGAGACGGACGCGAGAATGCTCGCGCGTGGACGGGCCGACGGCTCTCCTCTCCGAGGCTTAGTCGTTTAGAACACGGGTCATTTTGGCGCAAGTCGTACTAATGAAGGCCCAACCTGCCTTGCATTTAGTCGGCCCGGCCCACCTAGTCATATCGGGTACATAGTTCGAACTAACACGTTAAATACAACTAATGCGGCCAAGACGACACACATGATACATATGCACGGTTCGGAAGCAAATTCCCTGGGGAGTGTTGGGATTGGTGGGAATTGGACACTCAAAGAAAGCAAGAATGAAGAAGAAGAAAGAATGGAACAGAGGAGTTTTCTCACTTAACTTGGTAGTTCATTCAACTTACTGATACATGTATTACAAAACAACATTCATGTCTATTTATAGACCGGATGAACCGACTCTAGCAACAAACGACTTAAGTACTAGTCAACTCATGGTTCAATACACATTTTTTAACATTACACCAGTTTCCTTGCTGTCATTTCCCAAGCTACTTGACAGCTAATAGAAGAGTTTGACACTCAACTTCACCGACTTTGACTCCAAGAAGGGTCCAGGCATGCAAAGCTTGCGGTGTCGGCCACTATATCGGTGATTTTCTTTTAGAAAATGAATTAGTGTCAAAACGGAGAGCCTCACCGTCGTTGGATGCAGGGGGAGGGTGGTGATGTGTGGTCGAGGGCGAGGGGCCTCAGCCAAGGCCCTCCCCACCCAATTTATTTTCACGGTTCTAACTATAAAAATGAGAGAATTTTTCTCCCGAAAAAATTGGCAGCGACTCTGACGCTCAGGTTCCTCACCGTGGCCGCGGCTGCCGTCGTCGTGGCATCGTCCCTGGTCGGCATGGCCTCTGCTGCCGATGGGCCTGCTCCTGGCCCCACGTCCGACGCGTCGATGGCGGCCCCGGCCATCGCCGCCGCATCCTTGACCGCACTTTTCTTTGGCTACTTCTTTTAAGGCCATGGGAGTGCATTGTGCCGTTTGTTATATCGTTTTAGTTCCTCTGATGTTAATGTATCAATATATATTACGTGTTTATTACACACACGGAACATATATAGTGCTAATAGGTAATTGAGTGCTAAGATGCTAATAACAATCTTGACCGTTGATCATGCAACGTGTTTAATGTAGAGCATTGGTGGTGAGAGTATACATGGTGTTTAATGCAGGCGCATTGAAGGCGGGAGTATGCAGAGTGATTAAATAGTTTGGAGGTGAGAACTCTATTAATCTTGTTTGTTCAATGATCAATCCAAGATTGTCATTAGATCTAATATATATATATATATATATATATATATATATATATATATATATATATATATATATATATATATATATATCTTGTAACTTCCTCTGGTCAGAAATACATATCGTTTTGGGATACATGTAATCAAACTTTTAAGTTTTTTTGCTATCGATTTCACCATCTAAATTATGTCAAAGTTTGCAGGATATATGATTCTTCATTGTTTTTTTGCTCCATAAGCTATTGTCTATTTGTCCATCTTATTCAGTTAATTGTACTGAAAAACAGGCGCATTTTGTCAGAATTGCTCGTATGTATCAATGTATGTACTTTAGCTATTCATCCACAAGTCATGAGAGAAAGGATCATGCGGAGTAGAACGATATAGTAGTATGTTAGTATTTCTTATAAAATCATTGCAGACAACTCTCTGGATTTGTTATCCGTGGTGTTTTGAATTTTGCTAACCCCGCGGGGTTACACCACGTTTCGCCAGCTGGTTGACTGGTTTTTCCACAAAAGATTAGATTAGGGACGTAATTAATTAATTCTAATCAGGGCCAAAGACTGTACGGTCACCAACATGACAAAGATTGAAGTCTCGTAATACTGTCACAATAATACATAAACAGTACAGAACTAAGAATAAGGCTAACATAATTCTTTTGATTTTATGGTCAGTAAGAACTTTTGTAAAGAATACAGAAGGGGCAATCCTATTGATGTCAACGAGTTGTTGGCTTTAAAGATTGAAGTAAAATGTCTTTTGGGTGGGGTTGTCTATTCCATGGATGTATATTGGATCCTCGTAGCAGAGTGTATTTAGTATGAAATCTGAATGTTGTGTTGAGTGTGGGGTATATATGTGAATGTTGTATTGTGAACTCGAACATTATGTCAATTTTGTTGGATCTATATATGTAATGATTTTGTGGCTAATTGGTGGTATTTTCTTGTTGTGGAATGTATGGTCTGTTTGATTGTTGAGTTTTCTAACAGCGTGGTTCAAAATGAAATGCGTTGTATGTACAAAATTTGTGCATATGTTGTTCGGGTATTTCTCAAGTGTCTTTGGTTGACACACACTCGGGAACAATTAACTATTTCCGAGTGTCCTTGGTTGACATACACTCGATAAATTATTCCGTTAGTTTCCCGAGTGTCCTTGGTTGATATACACTCAGGAAAAATGAACTGTTCCCGAGTGTCTTTGGTTGACATACACTCGGAAAATTATTTCGTTACGGTGGCTGAATCTGTTGTGCCAACTATTCTTCCAAGTGTTGGATGTTTCCCGAGTGTAAATTCGAACACACGACGAAGTTATTTTTCTCGATTGTAACTCTTGGGAATCCAATTTTTACCCGATTAAACGATCCCGAGTGTTTTTTTTCCCGACAGACGACCTTCGGTAATTAGTATCCCAAAGGTATTTGGTATTTTTCCGAGTGTTTAGGGCACTCGAGAAATTTCCAGTTTCTGATAGTGCTGGGGCTGTCGCGGGGGTGGCACCCGACGTTGGCGGCTGAGACGGTCCCGAGCAAGGACAACGCCACGACGGCAGTGGCCGTTGCCGCGGCGAGGATTCTTTGCCGGAGTGTTGCCGCCATTGGTACGTAGCTTGTCGAACGACCGCCGAAACGTGCGAAGGCGAGTGTGAAGAACAAGCGAGGGCGAGAAAGATGGTGTCTATTAATTGAAATGTGAGAGGACAGAAAATAGGGAAGGAAATATGTAGGTGTGGGGAGTCTGGCTTTTTTTTTTTTTTTGGGGCAAGCTGGGTTGGAAATTAAGAAGGGATTTATGGCTGGTGCTTAACTGTCTGCTTAAAAAAAAAAAATCAAATCTGGTTTGTCCCTATGAACTACTGGACTTCCCGGGTCACTGGACTTCCTTATCAACTGGAGTATTAGCAAGGGAACAGTTGTCCCTATGAATGTCGATTCCGCGATGATCTCCTGGTTGGCAAACACCACGGGTTTCCCCCAAACATACCATGGGCTACCACTCACATACACCAAGTTGAACTTGTCTGCGTTCACCCCACTCATCGCTGAGACCGACGAATACTCGCCAGGTGGCAAGCCTCGCTACTCTCCCTCGCCGGCCGCATCGTCGTTATCAATTCGGTCCTGATTCCTGAACAGCCTCCCGACCTACCACATAGCTGCTCTTCTTCTTCTTCTTCCGAAGGGGGTTGTTCAAACTTTAGACCGCCGACGCTGAGCTTTTCTTTGGACTAGAGATGACCGCTACAGCGGCGCGCGCTGCCTTATCGTTTGGGACTGCGTCTGCGACAGCAAGCGAGAAGGAGGCCTGGGGATCAAAATCCATTGGAATCCAAAATTCATGCCTCCTACCCAAGCTCGTTCACAAACTCCACCAAGCATCCATGTCCACCTGGGTGACATCCTGGATCCAGTTACCTTGACTGACGCTTTCGACCAAAGGAAGGTGTACTCTTGCCTCGCCAAACCCTCTCGCTTTTCAAACCGCCCGGCTTTACAAGCTCCGCCGCTCTAACACCGGCCATACCTGCCCTAACTGGGAGTTTATTTGGCATAACTTTGCCCTGCACTGGGTCAAATTCTTTGCTTGGTTACTTACCTCTGATCGGATGCATATATACAAAGGCAACCCTGGTGGACACTGAAGACTGCGAGGTATGCAATGAGGGCACAGAAGATGCTGACCATTTGTCCTTTCACTGCGCCTTCGCCAAATCCTTTTGGCAAGCTCTCGGTGTTTCATTCACTTCCCCCTGCGTCCGGAGCCTCCCTGGCTTCCCACGGCCCCTCCACCCCCCCTTCGTCACTACAACACGTTCCTTTTGCTTTGCCTTTGGCGCATTTGGAACCATCGGCACGGTGTCAGCATCTTCCGTGCTTATACTCCTCCTGCGTCACCTGCTACAGTACTGTATAGAAGACACAGGCAGTTAGTAAAACTTAACGTCATACACAGTAATCAAATTCCCTTTTTTTAGCACCGCCTTTTGCAATATCTTTTTTTAAGTAAAATTGTTAGTATCAGGATAGTAAACCCTGGTTATCTTATAAGGTAATTGCGTTGGGGATACCGAGTAGGTCCAATGAAGTAAACAGATATTTGTAGAACAATAAGCGGTTTCATCGTAGACAGTAAATGGTTTCTTTGTAGACGGTAAACACAAATTAAAAATGGATATATCGTGAAGATAGTAATATAAAATATGTCATACAGTAAATGGTTTCATCGTAAATAGTAAATACAAATTCAACTATATTTTTTTATTTATATATTGCTAAACAACATGGCCAGTCGCTTCTTACAAATATTTTAAAAAAGTAAAAACCTAAATAATAAAAGTTTTTATAGTGGCAGAGGTAGCCTAATATCTCTATTTTCAAAATTTTGTAGGCGACGTTGTCGGCATCGGACGATTCGGGATCAGCGAACGAAGCCCGAAATGCATCCACCTGCTGATGTGCCCGTTCGAGTGCCACCCAAAGATGCTCGGACTGAAGAATCAAGTCGAATTGTGCACATAGTATCTCTTTCCTTGCTCAAGGAGTCTCGACAAGGTAGACTCGATCGCCCGCAGCCTCGATGAAGCAGTCGAAGTGACGGTAATCCTCCAGGAGATGTGCACGTTGTTCCAGAGGACCACGTCGATGTCGAGGTTAGCTCCCCGGAAGTTGGAGACAACATAGAAGACGCGGCGGAGGAGAGTAGAGCGGTGTGATAATCCATCTTCCGGTAGCGGATGATCATTCTTATAAAACAATTATAAACATCGGCGCGTGAGACGAAGGGATGCATCGGAAGTCAAAGCGGCATTGATGCTCTTAAGGTATCATTTGGTCGACGCTTAATAGAAACTTCCGCTCACACGCAACGTTGACAGTAAAAACATACTCACAACTTAGTAAACCTAGTCAGCCATATAGTAATTAAGAAAACCATATACGTAATAATAACGTTACTAGCACCATATAGTAAACGCATTAAACCATTGCAATAAAAGTTTGAGGCAATAATATCAATGTAATATGCAGTAATTGATACCAACATTTATAGCGTATAACCGCTTAGTTTTTTTGTTTTTTTTAACAGGCGCAGAAGTCACATATATTATGTGCGCGGGGCCGCATCGTTTGGGTCGTTTCCCCCCACTAAAGCAAACCTTATTTTATCTTTCTTGCGGCGTGCTCAACCCTCAAAGGAACGAAAAAAAGCAAGGTCCCCGGCGAGCTACACCGGCCCCCATTCCATTCAAGAGCAGAGATGATCTTCATTTTCAGCACCCTTCGACACACCTGCACCCCGAAGGTTAGGGAATACAACTGTTTCTTTTGTTTTGGATTGCATCCTCTCTCGCTAAGTGGGGTTTCCTAGGGTTCCACACAGTAATTTACCCCTAAATTTTCATAATTTCTTGCTATGCGGGGGTGATTTCTTCCTCCCTATTTTTTTGGATTGCTTTTCATATCCAGATTTTAAGTAAAATAACTCTTCACATGCAGTAATTCGTATGATCCACTTTTTGTTTATGTTCTTCCATTTTTTTGTATCCCTGCTCCGGGCAATAAAATGAGTATAACCGATGATGCACACTCCAAGGTGAGGAAGATCACCATTGAGGGAAGCCAGTCGGCATTGGAGATTTACTGCGACCCCTCCCAACCCGAACCCATTGCCTCAAGAGATGCGGTCGCATCTGTCGCAGACAATCACGCGGGTGTTTCTATGAAGAAACAACATAGCAAGAAAAGGAAGGCATCAGTGCCCACGATAGAGGACGTCGTCGCGCTATTGCCTTGTGATGAGACCGCGCACAAGATTGCAATGGTACGTTTATGCACATATTGCAGTAAACACGCAACATTTGTTACAGTGATTCGATAATACTATAAATTGTTTTTTCCCCATCAATAGTAAACATGAGTCATGTTTGCATTAATTAGTAAATATATCGTCAGTAAAAATGATGTTACATCGAATGTAGGCTCCGCGCGATGGGAGGAAGGGACCTTTGACGACATGCATCAGGTGCGCTCCCGCACTCATCATTGCAACCATCAGCGAGCTGACGATAGAGCAAGGGAATGAGGTTAAGAGGATGGGGTTCGACGTTATGTTGAAGTTCAACCTTGAGGGTTTGGAGAGGATGGACCTGTTGTGTTTCCTAATGGACAGGATTGGCCCAGTCGAGATGGTCATCAGCACTGGCGGTGGAAGGAGCATCCCAATCACGCCTCACATCGTTAAGTGCATCCTTAGGATCCCTTGCCGCCGCGGCAATGCGCTGATGGTGACCCAGGTCATTGGGACTTGAGAGTTGGCCAAGCTAATGCGTCTGCTAGGGATACAACAGAACTCAAAAATCAAGGCGTCAACACTGATTGCATGGATTAAGATCAGAGACACAAACGCTCTCATGATGAGGTGTTTCTTCTTCATCGTCTTTAGCAAGCTCCTTTTCCCGATCACGAGCATTAACATAACCGGGAAGGATGCTGTGATGACGAAGGAAATAGCCAAATTAGCCAGTGTCAACTGGTGCAAGGCTGTTGTTCGTGACCTTTGGGAGTCTATCCGCAACTAGAACAAGAAGGACACCACCACCAAGTCTATCAGCGGATGCGCCACCTTCATGCTTGTAAGTTACCCAATAAACTTATTCATTGTATGTAGTATTTTACACATCAATAAACAGTAAAATGTGTAGAGAAGGATCACAATAATTATTAATATTAGATTCTAGTAAAACAAACCGCTCACATCAGAAATTTTTATCGCACACAAAATGTGGGCTACCACGCGTAGTAACAATATGTTTCAACTTTGGTAAAACGGACACTCACTAGTAATAGTGTCCTGCACATATCGCATACAGTAAACACATGAACAATGTTTAGTAATACACATTTTAACAAGCAGTAAATTTCACGTGACAGATACACTACGTCGACAACCTGAGGTGCGTCCACAGCATCGACGCCGTTGAGACTCCACGTGTCACATACTGAATGTTCACTCTCATGACAAGATAGTCGTGGCTGACAGGACGAAGGCACCGGATGGCGTCGACACGTTCGGCAAGCTCAGTGTGAGTTACCGATGTTTGTCCATAAGCAGTAAAATATGATGTTCATTCCAGTAATATGATTAATGTACAACAATAATTCATTCGTGTTGTTTGAATAGCCAGTTTAGGAGCAGGGAGGGGACCTGTTACTGGCATGGAGCGGCGGTAATGCCGCATCACCGAAGTTGCCCACACAGCCCGCCGCGGGGCATTTCTCGAGCCTATGCGCGCTTGTCAATGATGTTGTTGCATCGTTGGGCAATGGGAAGTGGCGCCTGGCGATGGAGGCGCTGGAGAAGTTCGACGACGAGGCCGAGAGGGCGATGAGGCAGGCGGAGAAGGCCATGGGGCAGATAGAGAGGGTGCAACAGAAAATTGAGATGGCACAGACGAAGGTAGTCAGCATCATCAGGAGCTACTCGGGGCGGCATATGCGTTCGGATCGGCGTCAAAAAACGTGAGGAACAGTAAGAAAGTGCAGGTGTTGGAGCGCACGAGCACAACCCCCACGACGACACACGCAGTGTTCCCTGACTCTTCGGCGCAACCGGCGCAGGAGGAGACCGCAATACCGTCCGCATCAGCGTCATCATCGTCGGTCGAGGACATGACAGCCCCACGCTCTCTGATAATGTCGTCCGGGCAGCAGCATTGCCGTTTGCCCTAGCTTTGGAGATGGGAACCCAAGCCCCAACGTGTACAGAATCGCCTGCAACCCAAACGCCAGTTGAGCCCGCTAGGCCATCCGCAACAGCGTTGGTACCAGCATCACCGCCTCCCCCAGTGCATCTGGGAGGTCCTGCCTATGTCCCAACATCGTCGCTGCTCCATCCGACCCAAGAAGAGGTGGAGGGTGATGAATCTCAAGGTATACACCGCATCACAGTAAAACATTGTAATATATGAAGTAAATAGACATATTACACATAATAAACAACAACAAACACAATAAACATACAAAGCGAACACAAGAGAACAAGTAAGGTGCATGCAGTAATTTTGTCTTCACAATACAGTTATCATTAAAGTAGCACACAATAATTTACTGATTAAGCGTATGTATTCTCACGCAGGCCAGGTGAGGAGGACACTTGAGCCCGCAACCTCGGCTGCAATGGCGCCGACACCATCTTCGCCGCCCCTGGTGCATCCAAGAGGTTTTGTCTACATCCCAGCATTGTCGATGTTCCATTCGACGCTAGAAGAGGGGGAGGGAGACAGACCTCAAGGTACGCACCACATCACAGTAAACCATTGTAACATGAGCAGTAAATAGATACATTATGCATAGTAAACACTAACATACATAGTAAACTGACAAAGCGAACGTAACAGAGCGAGCAAGGCGCACACAGTAATTGTATTTTCTCAACACAATAATCATTAAAGCAACATGCAGTAATTACTTGATTAAGTGTATTGTTCTCGGCTTCTCGCGCAGGCCAGGTGAGAGGCGGTGACGTCAAGTCAAGCATCAACCTTATAATGGACTCGATCAAAGCCGACGCGATCCCAAGGTTAGACCCAGCCGCATACACGACACAGGCCCCAATCGTACTGGCGGTTACAGCGGGTTACAAGTCATTGCACATTAGGAAAAAGCCGATGAAGTAATAGTTTTGGAACCTGTTCAAGGATAAGAACACAAGGACCATTATTGATTAAAAAAAAACAAATTGTCGATGCTGATTCACATTAAGTGTGGCATCCTCTCACCTTTTTACAAAACAACAGAAAAATGGTTTTCAAGTAAAAAACATTGACAGTGGGATGACGGGGGAATAGGATCTAGAGTCTCATTTTTCACATATTCAATTAATGTTAAAAATAATGAAAAATATTTTGATCTTCGAAGCATCAGCTAAAACATCGATTATAATACGCATTATGCAATAAAGATTCAAAAGACATGCATAGACCTTATATCCCATTTACACTCATCAACCTTACAGTGCAGGGAACTTTAGCAATCAACCTATCTAGATCAAGATACATTTTGTTTTAGAATATGACATAATTACATAAAACATCATGTATGTAGATTGTATACAATTATGTTAGTTACACAAATAACTTATAATTTACATGGCCCAATAAACTGAAAATTAACTAGTGCACTTCTGCATCTCCATGCCAGAAGCACCTGGCACTCCACAGATTGACTAGGAAAAAACAAAATAACCAAATGTACAGGTACCTTTCCATTGCGTCTTGCATCTGAATATGGAAGGTTGCGGACAACAACCACGCGCCACAGCCCAATTCTTTTACTATTATTAATAGTAGTGTTCTTTCTTGCAGCTTCTGTTTCTTCATCCAGAAACATGAAGAAGCAAACAGTGTCCTTTGAAAAATCACTGATGTTTTCTGGTTGTTGCATTATATCATAATTTCCTGAGAAAGCACAAATAAGCAAGTTTACACGAGACTTGTAATAAGAACTGACAAAGAAAGAGGATGTAGTTACCAAAAATAGCAGAAGCGACAACTGTCCCCTGGCACTGCCGCATCTCAGAAAGATCAGCTTCATCTATATCGAACCCAGTATTGAGACCAGATATCTTCCCTCTCACAAATCTGAAGATAAATAAAAGGTTAGTGCTACAGCATAAACAGTCATCATAGAGATGTACAAGAGCTAAAGCAGATGATCCATATGGACATACCCACAATGTATTGTCATCGAGTCTTTTATATCATAAGACTTATCTCTTTCCTCCAGGGATGGATAACCTCCAAACAAAGAACCACCATTGGACTCTTTGAAAATCAAATTCTCTTCAAACAAATAATTTAGGCTTCGAAGGACAGGTGATGTTGATGGAGGGCCTGGCACCAATACCAGGGCTTGCTCAACATGCACATAACAAACAGGACATGCTACACAAGTTCAAATCACTATAGTTAGATTCAAACTTTTGTAACGTTGAATTGAATTACTCAAAACTTACGTCGTGGTCCAGTGTGTTTCCTATTGATAGGTGGAGGAGGAAATGAGAAAATTTCACAAGGATGGTGCTCCAGAACAACAGCTGGTGGGAAACTCCGCAAGTGACCCCAAACTTTTTCTTGACCGTTGTCAGACTGTTTTTTCTGTCCGTGATGCTGTATTCAAACCATTTCCACTAAAAGAATCTCTCTGGGTCATTGATATACCCGAAGATGTCCAAACAGGATTCACAAAGCTCCGGACATGATCAGAAAATCCAAGCATGGTCTCAATACCAGGTGGTGCATCTTCATCTAAAATAGGCCAAAACAAGATTTTGAAGTTCACTATTGGAAGATACCTATTACACACGTTTAAAAGGGCAACCCCCATCCCCACCCACTAGGGAAATTATCAAACATTAAATGGGCAATTTGGCACCATATAGAACATGTCGGTAGTGAGGGCCTTGCCAAGAATTTGGCGGCTCGTGATGCGTTAGCACGAGGAGGGTTAAAGTCCTTCAAGCCTATCAAGTCCCAAGTAAGACACTCGGAGTGACTAACCAATCTATTGTTATTGTAACCATGGAAAATGTGCAAATTATTGCTAGATGAAGGACCAACTGCTTATAGTGAATTGTTAAGCGACAATAGATTAGTCTCGCAAAGTCAAACAAGATGCATATTGAAAATGTAAAGGAAAAAATGCAAACACAAGCATGCAGTTGACCAAATGATTGAAAAAATGACAAATTCTAGCAATACCAATCCAAAACCCTACCTTGCTGGTAGTCTGGTAGTCTGGTACCACAAACACACAAATTTTGACAGCATTTATCAGCACTAGGACCTTTCATACTTCAAGCTCATTGTAAGGTCTGAACTTTTAGGAATTCATAAGCCACATTAACTATATTAAACACCATACATCCCAACAAAGTCTGTATCTCAGTTCAAGAGAATTGACTAAAACATCTCTCATAACCAAAGATCAACCAAAGTACTCAAAACTTGGGACCGCATCTCAATATTACTCTTTAATCTCTCCATGCAAATTGCCTAGCTCAACTAAAACATTGACACTGCTACGTGTGATCTGAATTGCTAAAGAATAGTATACTAATCCCTTTGCATCATATCAGTCAACTAAAGTCAAAGGTGATGTAAATTAAAGAATGCACATAAACAAGAATACATGTGATCAAATGCTTACACAATAAACAATCCTGGCAATAAAAAAATCGGTTGCCAGTCAGCACCAGAGTACTGAAGAGTACATCCATCCATACAACCTTTTTCTTTTTCCATTACTCAAGATCTTCGTGACATTTTCACTTCACTAAAGTTTTTGCACTTCTCAAATTTACTGTAAGCGCAATTTTTTTCTGAGTACAGGCCGCGCACAATAACACTTGCAAACATCCTATATAACCCATGTAAAAAACTTAAAATATGTACAAAGTGCATTAAAGCCAGATGTTTTTCTACTCCTAGAAACGGGAAACATCTAGATGAATCTAGAAAATACAACTTACAAGTTGCGTTACGTCATTCCACTGAACTCATTGACCAAATGAATGCATAACGAAGAAAAAAACATTAACTGGTCAAAATATTTATGTAGTCACGACAACAGTCATAGGGATTAGGAACAAAACATAAGGCAAGATAACCACCACCTTTACTGACAAGTGATGAGAAGAGGAGGCGAAGACCACAAAGAACGGCGATAAGGAGGAGGAGGAGCATCCACGGCGACGGCCAATGAGCTTGCGATCCGGCGAAGAGGAGGCGCCACCTCACAGCGCCGGCCGCCGGCGCGGGGCCACCAAGGACATCTTCCGAGCTTTGGCGGCGGCGGCCGGCGATCGCCGTTGGATCGCTGCAAGGATCCATAGCTCCCGACGACTGAGCCCAGCCGACGCTCGCGCATCATGCCGCCGCCGCCTTCGAGGCCACGGCGCCAGCTCTCATCGTCCGCCAAGTTCGATTGGCGCAGCGCAGATCACAAACGCCCACCAACCTCTCTTCCAATGGCGTTCGATCCAATGCCGCAACGAACAAACAACGCTCAAATTGGAACCGCAATACTGTCTGAATCGTTGAGGTAGTTCAAATTTGTGGCAGGAAAAAAACACTTGAGATCTCCGATTCGGAGCAAAACAACAGCTCCGAAAAAACACCAAATGGCCAGAATTTTCGGGCCGATTGGGCAAGAGAACACCCGAGATCTAACGATTTGGAGAAGCGAGAACACGGGGGGCAAATTGGAGAATCGGGAGGAATCGCTGCGTGGGTGGATCGAGGCGCTTGCGACAGTTGGGGGCTTCGTGGGGATCGAGGTTTAAAGTTTTGAATTTTTTTCAGGGACAAAAATCGTGTGTGGAAATGAGCTCCGGAAATGGAAAGGGGGGAGAGAGCGGTGTGACGGCCTCACGGGGAGGTTTGTTGGTTGCATTATATACATACGATCGTGCGAGGGAAGAAGGGCTAGGGGAGATGGCAATATCAATATGGCATTAGCAGTTTAGCATAATTTGATTATCTGCGATAATTTTATTTTGAGAATACAAGGTAAACTTACATACGCACAAAACACACGAACGCACGAATTACGTCCCCCTAACACGTCTTGGCCCCATTTGAAACAAACGGAAAATGGAGGAATTTTGTAGGATTAGAATCCTATGGGGAAAAAAAAATCCTACAATCACTTTGGAACAAAGGCGGATCTTGGAATTCCTATGAAATTATCATGGAATGACTCAATCCATTTGAATTTTTGAAGTCCTTTGTGTCTATCTCTCCCCAAAATCATGTAATCTTTTCATGCGAGGCATCCAAGCGGCATAAGTGAACAACTCTTGCGTTTTAGAATTTTAAATAATTCAACTGGACATGTCACCTTAGCAGTTGTGGGGGAGGAATTGGGCATAGGGGGACAAGGTAAATATTTGCATAGCGAATGTCACGTACAATTGAATTAATGCGAGTAATTATACATGCATTTCTTGTGGACGGATATTCTCAAAAAAATATGAGATATGGGGAGGGATTATAATTCTATATCTCTTTGCACGATTTCAAGATAAAACTCAATCATATTTGCTATTTACAAAAAAAAAAGACATACAAAAATGATTGACTTTGATCTTGAAATTTTAGGAAGATATAAAATACCCTCATCTACATTTGGTAATTTGTTGAGAATTTTTAGAAACTCCTACGTTGGAATTCACATTTTTCGCATGACGTTTCGCTTTTCTTGATTAATATGTGCACCCATAACATAATATCATTAACATTACCAAGAATATAAAACTAAATTAATCATAAGTAAGTGCATTAATTACACCATTGAATTAGTGTCTATACATAGTAAAAGATATATTAACACCACATAGAATAAGAAAAAGAAAAAGAACACTAACAACATGTTTTACTAGGAGCATTACACATAGATCATTAAGAGGTTAATCTAATTACTAAGGGTATCGCCAATAGTATCTTTATTGTTGTTTCTTAACTATGTCACGTCAACAAAATTAAGAGGGGGGAGAGAGAGCACAGATCGTCTCTTCTTGAAGAGACTATTGTGCACGCGAAACAAGACATAATACATTAATCTACTCTAGTTGATATGTAAATCTATTTCAAAGAAAAATTATAAAATTTAAATGTTAGAGAGTGTGCTAGAAACTATCTATTGGAGATGTTGTGTCTAAATATAATGTAACATATGTGAGAGCACATACACCTAAGAAAACAAAATTCTCAACATAAAAAAAAGAGTGTGAAAGGAAGAAGTGTGTGCAAGGTTGCCAATTTTACTCCACTACTTTGAACATTTAGGTGCCAATTAATAGCCGGATGGCGCGCCATCTAAGCGGGTGGGTTGGGCATTGTGAGCCCGCGAAACTACGTTCGCAGCACCGCCGTGGCCGCCATGAGCCCGGATAAAGAAGTACGGCGACCAGTAAATCACGGTATCGAAGCACCAAGTGGAGAATGTTCAACGTTAACCTCCGGGAATCGCTCTGTTAATTCCAACTTTTGTGGGATATCCAGCAACAACTGATAATGTTGCTGATCTAAGAGAGATTGAATAAAGAAAAAGGAGTTGGTGATTGGAATGATTCTTCGTCAATATCAATGTAAATAAACTTGCACTTTCATAAAAGTAAGTTGACGTTAAACTCCGGGAGTCGCTCCGTTAATTCCAACTTTTGTGGGATATCCAGTAACAACTGATAATGTTGCTGAACTTAGAGAGATTGAATAAAGAGAAAGGAGTTGGTGATTGGAATGATACCTCGTTTTTCCAATATCGATCAATATATGTAAATAAACTTGCACTTTCATAAAAGTTGGTTGATGTTTGGTTTGCTTACTTCCAATGGTCGCTAATGCTTACCTCATCAAAATTTGGTAGTTTTGACCGAATTTGACAAATTTGGTTCACTATCAAATTTTGATAAGATTTCCAATTCTCCCTTGGCTCTCTAATTCATTTTCTTACTAATCTTAAGTCAAAACATTGCTAGCCAATTTGTGGTCTGTTTGGTTTACTACCTTTGCAAACCAAACCAAACCAAACGTTGATAATGCTAACAAAATAGGCTATTGTTTGGTTTGCTCCTAAAATTTTTTAACGCCCACAAAAATTTGGTAATACTAATGAAATCTAATATCGCACGCGGGCAACCCGATGGTGAGAAAATCGCTCACCAAAATTCTGGTAACGCAAAATTACGATAACACTAAAATTGATTTGATCACGATTCAAACAATGTTCTTTTTGTCAATATTTGGTTTTGCCCAGATTTTGGCTATACAGAATTTTATCTTGGCTCATTTGGGTTATCAACCAAACAACCGCTTGGTAACCAAAATTTGGAAATGCAAAGTTTTAATAAGGTTTGGTAGGATAAATTTATCTTCAAACAACCCTTGAGAGAATGCTATATTCGACTCGTTTTTTTCGTTCTTAAGAAAGGAGTGCACTTTTAGAATAGTAAAAGGTTGTACGTTTGGCTTCCGTTTCCCTCCTTTTTCTTCAAAAAGAAAAGAAGGTGTTATATATATATATATATATATATATATATGTCATATCTATAGCTCAATCGTACAACAGATCGCAATTTAACAAGCACCTCATTTATGCGACATCAGTCTTGACCCGATCGATCGATCGACTACCATGGTGCGGAGGATCTTGCACTTCGATGTAATCTTGTGTATATACTCTTGCCATGTCCGCCTAAGTCTGGTGTTTTCACAGTCACATTTGCTTTTGGGGTTGCGACTCCGAGCGCTTTTGGCATGTTGGCCCAAGTCGATAAGCTTGTTATTGTAGGTTGTTAAAATAGGCGGTATATCTGTTGCACATGATCTAGTTTATAAATATATGGACAAACTCGCTAGTGTCTATCCAATCCGAAATTGGCGGCTGAAATCACACACGAGCTCCCGCATCCCACTTACACCCTTTTGCGATTCGGCTCTGCGCACTCAACCATCACTTTGCGATAACCTCCTTGGTGCACTCGTCCTCCCTAGCCCGACGCCATCCTTTGCGCCTCCTTCCAGGTCACATAGCTCACCGACGCCATCATTTGTTCGGGTTTGACACCATGACGCCGTCACTGCCACATCCATGTCGAACGGCATAGCCTCTGGATTCGACCGCCCCCTCTCTCTACCAAAGGTCCGACAAGCATCAAGCGCGAGCGGGGCTCCGTAGTGACCATGGCGTGGTAGCGTGTCCTTGACCTTGTCCCTGGTCAGGTCTAGGCATCCCCAAGACCGTTGCCACTAGATCCCACGCCTCGGACCTCGACCCCGCTGGATCTCGCTGCCTTGACCTTGTCGGATCGCGTTGCCTCAACCCCCACCACCACCGTCCTGGCCGACCTCGACTACGAGACCCGCCTTGCCGTTTTCCTCACCACGTGTCGTCGTCCCCTCAACCGCGTTAGAGATCTACTCGCAAAGAAAAATTGTTCTCGCCTCTTTTTTGTTCTTCTTCTGTTCTTTTTCCTTTTTCAACTTTTTCTCCTTGTAGTTCATAATGCTTTGTCCCGTGTATGACTGACTACCATGGTTTGGAAGATACTGCACGCTTAGTGTACTGTGTACATACTCTTGCCATGTCCGCCCAAGTCTGGTGTTTTTACGATCACATTTGCTTTTGGGGTTGCGACTCTGAATGCTCTTGCCATGTTGGTCCAAATAGTTGTAGGCTGTCAAAATAGGCGGCATATCTGGTGCATATGATCTAATCTATAAATATATAGACAAACTCGCTAGTGTCCATCCAATCGGAAATCGGCGGCTGAAATCGCACATGAGCTCCCGCATTCCACTTACGCCCTTTTGCGATTTGGCCCCGCGCACTCAAGCATCACTTTGTGAAAACCTCCTTGGCGCACTCGTCCTCCCTAGCCTGACGCCATCCCTTGTGCCTCCTCCCATTTCACATAGCTCACTGACGCCATCATTTGTTAGGGTTTGACACCACAACACCATCACTGCCGCATCCGTGCCGAATGGCGTAGCCTCCGGTTCGAGCAGTCCCTTTCTCTACCAAAGGTCCGATAGGCATCGGCGCGGCGGGCTCCATGATGACCATGGCGCGATGGCGTGTCCTTGACCTTGTCCTCGTCGGGTCTAGGTGTCCCCGAGGCCGTTGCCACTAGATCCCACGCCTCGGACCTCGAACCCGCTGGATCTCGCTGCCTTGACCTCGTCGGATCTCGCTGCCTCGACCCCCACCACCACCATCCCGGCCGACCTCGACTACGAGACCCGCCTCACCGCGTGTCATCGTCCCTTCATCCATGCCACCCCCGCCTGGCCGCCACGACCCCTCAACCGCGTTAGAGATCCACTTGCAAAGAAAAATTGTTCTTGGCTCTTTTTTTGTTCTTCTTTTGTTCCTTTTCCTTTTCAATTTTTTCTCCTTGTAGTTCATAATGCTTTGCCCCGTGTATGATTGCGATGCTGTAATTTTGGTTTCAAGAAATCTTGTGTGATACCTCGTGTGCACAAGGTTAAATGCAATCATACTCTTGTAATTTTGCTTGTACAAATGGAACCATAGTCTAGAATTTTCTCTCTCTCTTCTTCTGTAGTGGTTGATGTCTTTAGTTAGATATGCTACCATGATTGTTGAAACTGGATGTGAATGCTATCTGGTTGTGATCATATTTCATTGCAATGTGTGTGGTTGATCTGTTAGCTGAAAATGTCATGTTCAGATCAAAGAATTCTGAGAGTTGTGAAAGCAACATTGCATGATATAAAGATAGAATTGCCGTGTTTTTTTTTCTTATTGAAGTACAATTTCCTATGTTGATAGCAACACTTAGTATCATGTTCAATTTCCTATGTTGAGCCAAGTCCATATGAGGAATTCTGGATGCTTTCTGGTGAAACTAAGGATACATATCAGATGGAAGGATTATTCAAGTAACTGTTCGTAATATACAAGAGAACCTACTGTTGCAGGGCATCACTACAATGGCAGGGGCTGCTAGGGTTGCTGCCCACCCCCTCCTTGCCCTCTAAAAGACAACCCACTAATGGGTCTTGGGCTAAAAGTCGGATTCCCCACTTGGGCCACGGTAACATGGGCCGAAAGGCCCAATTTCTAATCCATCTAAAAAATTCTGAATTTATATATCCTAAATCACAATATATTTCTTTCCTTAATTCTCTTTGATGCTCAAAAATTAAACGGAATATTACAATACGCGACTTACACGCCCTTTCAAAAAAAAAAACTAAGTGGTTATACGCAGTAAACGCTGGTATCAATTACGACATATTACATTGATATTACTACCTCATACTTTTACTGCAATGGTTTAATGTGTTTACTATATGGTGCTAGTAATGTTACTATTATGCATATGGTTTTCTTAATTACTATATGGCCGACTAGGTTTACTAAGTTATGAGTACATTTTTATAGCCAACGTTGTGTGTGAACAGAAGGTTCTATTAAGCGTTGACTAAACAATACCTTAAGCGCATCAATGCCGCTTTGGCTCCCGATGCGTCTCTTCGTCTCGTGCGCCGATATTACTCCTTGTTTTATAATAATGATCATCTGTCACCGGAAGATGAATTATCACATCGCTCTACTCTCTTTTGCACCCTCCATCAACAACTAGTAGAGTTAAAAAAAATGGCTCCCCACTCTTCTCCGTGGGACTTTGCATTGATGGCCTACAGCCGCCATTCGAAGACGAGCACCGATCGTCGTATTTGGCGGATCTTCGCGGAGGGCATTTACTAACAATGGCCTACCTTCTCCGCTGGACGTTATGCCGAGGCACGTGTCGACGACGTTCTGCCGTATGGAAGTCCACAAAGGTGTCCAGGCCAAGAGATGAAGAAGGCACCAGCAATCAACAAGGTACAGATGATGTTCCTGAAGAAACCCAAGCAAGGAAAAGGGCAGATGGGATAAAAAAGGCAAAAGAAAATCTTAGGCGAGGAGGTGGGGAAGCTTGCTTGGCTGCGTTGGACATGATGTGGGCAAAGAAGGAGGTTTCTGACAAGGAAAAAGAGAAAGCAAAACAGGAGAGGTTCATGGCGTCAATTGAGCTAGACAAGGAAGCACTGGAGCTAGAGAAGAAGCGCGCAGCAACTGAAGATAAAAAAATTGAAGTGGAAGACAAAAGAGCTCAAGCGGAGTTGATCAAACAGGAGAAATAAATTATGTTTGCGGACACGACCTCCCTCAACCCGCTGCAGCGTGAATGGCTTGAGACGATGCAGAAGGAGATTGTTACTAGGCGTGTTGCAAAATAAATTTAGTTGGTGTCAAATCATGGTTCAAGTACCTTTAGTTTGTTTTTAGTTCATCAGAACCTTTATTTATTCATCGAGATACCTCGGTTTTTATTGACCAAACCATTGTCCAAGTACAATGGTATGTGTCGGATAATTTGGTTTCAAGTAATGTTTATTCATCCAAACCTTTATATAATCTCATGTTTAGCTAATATTGTTTTGTCCATCACTATAAAATATAAATGACATAAAATTATTATGTAGCTAATATAAATCTGGATGATGGTTCCATAGGTGTTCGATGAGGTCTTCTTTCAATTGCACGTGTGTTTCCTTGTTTCTGATCATTCTTTGCGCCTCAATATATTCATCAAGTGTACGAGTACCTCGCCACGAGCGGGTTGGACATTCTCACCACCATAATCAAAACGCTCGTTAGGGTCGACCACGAATCCTTCATCTTCCACAATCATGTTGTGCATGATCACACAAGCCCTCATGATCAATGCTAACGTCTCAATGTCCCAAAAAGAGCTGGTCCTCGAACAATGGCAAACCTAGATTGAAGAACCCCAAAAGCTCTCTCGACCATCTTCCTCGTTGCTTCTTGCGCTTTGGCAAAATATTGCCTCTTGTTCCCCATAGGAAGAGTGATGGACTTGACTAAAGTAGCCCATGACGGATATATACCATCTGCAAGATAAAAACCCATATTGTAGTCATGGCCATTAACGGAATAGTTCACTTCTGGAGCTCTACCTTCCGCCAGGTTATCAAACAAAGGAGATCTATGAAGAACATTGATGTCATTATGAGACCCGGGCATTCCAAAGAAGGCATGCCATATCCAAAGGTCGTTCGAAGCAACAGCCTCCAAAATTATAGTGGGCTTGTTCACATGCCCCTTGTACTGACCCTGTTTATCATATGGACAGTTCTTCCACGCCCAATGCATACAATCGATGGACCCTAACATTCCTGGAAATCCTTGTTGCTCACCCAATGCAAGTAAGCGTGCTGTGTCCGCCTCATTGGGATATCTGAGGTATTCATCTCCAAAAATTTCAACAACTGCAGCAACAAACCTACATAGGCTCTCAAGTGCAGTACTTTCGCCAATGCGAACGTACTCATCTGTCGCATCAGCTGGAACCCCATAAGTGAGCATACGCATTGCGGCAGTGACTTTTTGGAAGCAACTCAATCCAAGAACGTTGGCCGCATTCCTTTTCTGCACAAAGTACTCATCGTGTGCTTCAACAGCATTCATTATGCGTAAGAAAAGTTCCCTAAACATCCTGTACCCGAAGAAAACAAAACTAAAGTTTGACAACTCTAATAATATTTGAGCACATAAAACAAATTAATCCGAAGTTGAAGAACAACAACCTTCGACGGAATATTTCGGGGCCGTATGTTGGATTGTCCGCCAAATAATCTCGAAACATCCTGTCATGGCCGCCTTCTCTATCCCGGTAAAGAACTCTATGACCTTCGACTGAGCCACCGTGTCTTCCTTTGTCATTGGAAAAGGTTTGCACAATTGACGTAGATAATATCAGGGAGTCATCGTCATCGGATGATGAATCATCCAATTGTCTTCGCGCACGAGACCTCTTCCTAGGCATGATTCCTAGGGCCGGCTGGTGGAGGAGATGGGCGGCACACAGGGAGGAAAAGATGCCGGCACAGGGAGGAGGAGATGGCCGGCTTCTGTTGGTGTAGGCCGGCAACGGGAGAGGAGAAGGATCGGCGTTTTGCGTGGCGGCGTGGAAGAGGAGATCGCGACCTCTCCTTCGCGGCGGCCTCCTGCGCGCGACGAAGAAACCCAGGCGCTCGACCTCCCCACGTACCGGTCAACAGAAAAATATTGGTGGGCCCTTCTTTTTTTAGTTTTGCCAAGTCAAAAATAGGGAACTCTTGGAGAAGATCTATTTTTTCACTTGGCATATATTTTAGCAAGTTGCCAAATCACAAGATTTGCCAAGATTTGCCAAATCACTTGGCAGAACTATTTACCTGGTAGTGTCGCTCTCTTCCTCTACCGCGAGATCTTCCTCTTCGCTCTCTTCCTCTTCGCGAGATCTACCGCGAGATCTCTCTCCGGCTGCGGCGTGGCCATGGCGGGTAGGCACTACCAGGGGCGCGGCGGCGGGGGCGGCTCGTCCATGGATGTGGTGAGCACGCCGAGCCAGGAGCTGGCACTCACCAACTGCGCGTACGTCTCCCCTGCCGACCTCCGCCGCTTCCCCAACGCCCTCGCCCTCGTCGGCGACACCCTGGTCTTCACCTTGCGATATCCTTCCCGTGATCTCGTAATCGATTGTTTGCTCGCTCGCCCTTGTCCTGTCCTGAGATGAGATCTCTCTTACATGAGCCGGTCTGGCGCGTTGATCTGGTCCGGTAGTAGTTTCCTTCTGAATCCTAGAGTCTTGAGAATCCCGCGTCTCTGTATTGGTTTCGGGAGCGTTTTGGTTCTGTTTTTGTGGTGATCCCGCGGGGACGGGTTCGCAATCTGAGTATGTTGAAACGTTTGACGTCGTGGAATTTATCTCTGGTAGGAATGATGCCCGTTTGGATTGCTTTAGCTGATAGTTGACTCCATTATTCTATTTGCTTTGTAAAATTGTGCGCGCTAATCCACGAGGCATCTGCTAAGGCAAATAAGTTGGGTAGATGATTATGGACCCTTACGAGTTCGAGATCGGTGACCATTCGCAACCCTTGATGCGTAGAATGACATTGGGTGTTTGGAGAAGCCTTGATGAGTGATGAATCGACTTGGAAATAACATTTCGATTTTCATTATAGGCATGCAATTATAATTTGTCTTAGTGCAAACACGTTAGTGTTATATTATTCTAGTGTTGATGTTTAATTTTCTTTATTCAGCATCTTTGGGTTCATCGTAATGTGACTTTTGGATATTGTTGTCCCGAAATCTACCTGGTTAAAATCACATCATGTTGTCTCTAAGAAGCTTTGATGTGGAATCGAATGAAGCTTTGATGATGCGCGTCTTGACCTTCTGGCTCGGCGTGCTCACCACATTCATTGTTTTTATGTATTTGTCACTGTGCGAGTCTTTGTTGCGTAGATTCGGATCACTCGCAATCTCTCCTTTGGATGGAGTTCTTGATTTTACGAACTCTAAAAGATGATGTGGTAGTGCGTTAGATCTAATTGACGACGAAGATAGTGATGTTGATGAAGGAATTGATCAACAAACAAGAGGTAACTTGGGGCTTGGTTTGCTGGATCCATGGCAAATCGTGGAAGACCCATAGCTTCGGACAAAATGTGTGAAATTTGCTCCAACGGGAAGATCTTTTCAAAGCAACCACCGATGGTGTTACGTTGTACTCGATTGATGAATCCTTTATTTTGATCCAACAGATCTTGACATGGATGTTACTCACGAGGTCTTTACTTCATGTTCTTTCTTATTTGAGTATTGTTGTCTCATAACTATCTTGATCAATCTGCAACAAATTTACGTACTTTTATGTTTCTATCGAAAGTGGAGGAGGCTCTTGCGAGAAAACCAACAACAGAGAGCCCTTCTACTCGACCTCGGTTAAGCGAAGACTCCTTGATTAAGAGATGCATTTTTCTTTGTGGACCCATCAATGTGCGAGCAATTTGTTCATCAATACCTTTTAAGTATCTTGAGAGATTGATCGATCGTTCTTGACCTTTTGGAAAGTTGTCCCCATCTTGAATTTATCCTCCTCTGGTCTCGGTATCATTCTCTTTTTCCTTCTTATTGAAAGCGATGATTTGGTGAAAATACGATTTATCTAATTCCAACATTTTTGTTACAGGAGCTATGTAAGGTTCATGGAAACTATATTGTGAGAACTCCGAACCTTGCTTCTGCGCTCTCCAAGTCCTATGAAGTCTATAACAAGGCTACACGAGATTTGGCGGACACTTGTTCTTCCAACGAGTACTTGTTGAAATATCGTGCTCTTTGGGACAAAGAATTAGGTTATATGGTTTATAAATCTTGACATATGTGAGTACTCCTTTACCGATCTTTATAATCGCAATTTTCTCAAAAGATGCTATGAATGTATTTTCCAAGTCGAAAAAGGGTACTAACACATATCTCTCTCTCGTTCTTGCGGTATGGATGCTATCGCAAGAACGTGATCATTGAAACACATCGGTAATTTGAGATTCATCCGTCAACCCTTTTGCGCGGATCGCATTCTCGCTTTATTACATGGGCGATTCTTGTATCACTCCGTATTGCCTATCGTGCTAATGCTCGGCAACACGATTGATTCTCGAGCAAAAGTCCAATTGAGGCTTTTGTCCGTAACACGATTGATTCTCAGGCAAAAGTCCAGCTGAGGCTTTTGTCCGGCGGGAGTTTGGCCTTTTTGTTCTTGAGGATGAGTTGGCTACTGTCTTACGGTGTAGCCTTCCTTGTTGAACGATGCGTGTGTATCACTGAGTAAAATTTTGTGACCCAATTTTGTTACAAACGATATCTTAAAAAAGAAGAGTTCCAAACACTAATATCTGTACCAAGAAAAGAAGAGTTCCAAACACTAATTTTTTTATATGTACCAAGAATGCTCGTGGAGTTGATGCCATCTATTAAAAGTGGAGATTGCTCAGTCTTGTCACCATGTACTCGAAGGAGCGCTACCACATGGATGGCTAATTAATTGGCTATGGTAAAAAATTTCTACTCCTTCTGGATAAACTAGAATTAGGCCTGGCCAGGGCGGCCCATTTACTCCATGGCGTGTAGCCACGAGGGTCAGAAGCCACTACCTTCATATCAAAGGGACAGATCGCAAAAAAAAACAGATCGCAAAAAAGTCGGTACCCATCGAAGTCTTCTCTTCTTGTAGATCACCATGTAGAAAAGCATTCTTCACATCCAAGCGATGTAGAGGCCATCAAAATTAGTTGCACGAGGAGATCAACGTTCTTCACCAGTACTCATTTTTGCCACCGGTGCAAAGGTCTCATCATAGTCTATCCCGCGAGTCTCACCCGCGATCTACCGAATCGAAGTCTCACCGCACGATCTACCGAATCGAAGTCTCATCCTCTTCTCCGGCTGCGGCGTGGCCATGGCGGGTGGGCACTACCAGGGGCGCGGCGGCGGGGGCGGCTCGTCCATGGATGTGGTGAGCACGCCGAGCCAGGAGCTGGCACTCACCAACTGCGCGTACGTCTCCCCTGCCGACCTCCGCCGCTTCCCCAACGCCCTCGCCCTCGTCGGCGACACCCTGGTCTTCACCTTGCGATATCCTTCCCGTGATTTCGTAATCGATTGTTTGCTCGCTCGCCCCTGTCTTCTCATGTGTGATCCTTAATGAGTATCCACTGCCCATGATGCTGTTGCTATTGGATGCATCGCGTTGAATGCTGTTCAGCGTCGGCAGACAAAGGTTTCAGCTGGGGATTCCATTAGTGTTAGCAGGTAGGGAGTTCACTGTCCACTGAAATCAATATTTTCTATGATTCTATATTGCCTTATTGTTTGCCGTGAAAATATTTATGTCCAGTTTTGCCCCCCCTGATGATTTCAAGTTGGCATTGGTCACATTAGAGCTAGAGTATGCCAAGGCAAGAGCCAACCGAAATGAGGAGGTAAGTTCATTGGTCTGTTTATGATGGGAGTTTCATTAATGCTCGATCAGTGTGGTCTCATATGCATGACCTTGGTTTCACAGCTGGATGCTGTTGTGCTTGCCCAACAACTCCGGAAGAGATTTCTGGATCAGGTATGGCATAATCAGTTAGCACTGTTTTGCTGAGTATGGCTTATTTCTTTCGTCGGGATAACTTTAGTGTTTATGCTATTTATGAGATGTCACTTGTGTGATGAGATTGAGGATACATGTAATTTAATAATACTAATTCCACTTGTGTGCCCAAAATGGTGATCCGTGGGGTTGTTTACAGGTCATGACAAATGGGCAAAGAGTGCCATTTGAATTTTGTGGAACGAACTATATATTTACCGTCAATCAAGCTTTGCTAGAGGGCCAAGAGAGCTCCACACCGTTGGACAGAGGATTCATGTCAAGTGATACATACATCATATTTGAGGCTGCTCCTAATTCAGGAATTAAGGTTTCTTTGAATACCTTCTATACTGTTGTCAGCACTTCTATTAATAGTGAATGTGACTAGCATTATTTATAGCTTGTGAAAATACCACAATAAGGCCTGTTATTGTACTGCAGGTTATCAACCAAAAGGAAGCTGCTAGCAGCAAGCTTTTCAAACATAAAGAGTTTAACCTGGAAAAGTTGGGCATAGGTGGGTTAAGTGCTGAATTCACAGACATATTTCGTAGGGCATTTGCTTCGAGAGTGTTTCCTCCCCACGTTGTTAATAGGTAAGTACGGTACCCGCTTCTTTATTTTTCTGCCAATAGTAATAGATGATGTTTTACTAACAAACTGAATACTGTAGATTGGGCATCAAACATGTAAAGGGTATATTGCTGTATGGGCCCCCTGGTACTGGCAAGACCCTTATGGCCCGTCAAATTGGAAAACTGTTGAATGGAAAGGATCCCAAAGTATGTATTTTCTTATTGAGCATGGAGTATAGTTTTGCTACTTGTCTAAATATTCGTGTAATGCCTGTCACGAACGGGAATAACTGTGGAGGGATTGGATCGGAGGGGATAACTGTGTTGAGTCGTGGGGTGCGGCCCTGGTCCTCGACGACGCGTCAATGGCGCCGTGGTGTCGGCTGCTGCGCAGCAAAGGCCAGGGAGAGAGCACCCGAGAGAGAGAGAGAGAGAGAGAGAGACAGGGGAGTTGGGTTTTCTGTTTTTTCTTAATGCAAAGCAATTCACCTCCTCTCTTTAAATAGAGAAAGGTGCTAACAAGTTTGGCTAATAAGCAACTGGAATCCGAACTAATCTCTAGGGAATTTCAGATTTAAAACAAGAGTCCTAAACGGAAACTAAAAGAATCCTAATCGGAAACAGCAAGAGTCCTAAACGGACTCAGTCTAGAGATGAATTCCTAATCTAAAGCCGGCAGCGGCAATGCTGATTGCTTGTCGTCGTTGGTTTCCTTCTTGCGGCGTGAATAATGTAAGCCCCACATGACATGCCTGTTGTCTCGTTCATTCTGATATGTATTAGTAGGACACTTTACTCTACACGAATGTTACATTTAAACTTGGGTTTGAAAAAGTTTTGTTATCACCAGCAGTGATAATAGACATGAACTTACTTTTTTAAGACTGAAATTGTTGGGTGCTCAGTTCTCGTTTTGAATACTAATATTTCAATAAGTAAGTTGTGTAACATATTCCATTTTATGCTGAGAACTTGTCATATATTATAATACATTTTTACATAGCACAGGTACCCAGTTGTCAGTACTCAGTACTATATGATTTGTTAAAACTAACACTATAATGCCAGATGTTTGTCCATTAATGTCTTAATGCCTAATTCCTTTTTCTAACCTCAGATTGTGAATGGACCTGAAGTGTTGAGCAAGTTTGTTGGAGAAACAGAGAAAAACGTGAGAGATTTGTTTGCCGATGCTGAAAATGACCAGAGGACACAAGGTACGATACCTCATCAGCAACAGCCTTCCCATATTTCTGTGTGGAATGAACCCTTTTGAACACTTATTTTTATACCACCTTTTCAACACAGGTGATCAGAGTGACCTCCACGTTATCATTTTTGATGAAATTGATGCTATCTGCAAGGTGAAGTTCTGTTGGCTTTAATTCACATCATCATGCATATTCTCACTTGCCTAGAGCTTTCTCAAGATGCAAAGAACGAAGATTTTCTTTCAACTATAACTAGATAGTGCAGGGTTTTTCTTATCAATTAGTCTCAGAGAGTACTGGTGTTTTTCGGCCCTGATCATTGGAAAATGAATAGCTCTAAAGTTTGCCGCGACAGTGGGTGATCGTGTATTATATGAAAGGCCTTGGCAAACGAGTATCTCATAAGTTTTGTATGGCATGTTTTCTTCTGGATACCATTTGTTTTACATGAAACATGCGATATGCTTATATCCCTTCATATTTTTCTTCAATTATACCTAAAACTCCACATAAAACACTTTTATCTTTTCTAGAACTTCTGTAACTAGCAATTTTGTCCAGTGTATGCGCCGTTGTACTGTAATATTAGAGCATGTGCTGCATCGCTTCAGTTTTATTTAAAATACCTAAATGAATGAAACTCTGATTGTGCAGTCAAGAGGATCTACCAGAGATGGTACAGGCGTACATGATAGCATTGTAAACCAGCTCCTTACAAAGGTATGTTTCCTTAGAATTTGAAGTTTAGAATTGTTTATGTTCTTTGCGTGTATTACTGAGTTCTGACTGAACTCTCTACTTTTTAGATAGATGGTGTTGAGGCATTGAATAATGTCTTGCTTATTGGAATGACCAACCGTAAGGATTTGCTTGATGAGGCTTTGTTGAGGTATGTTGCGACCCTCCTAGGATCATCTTGCCATTTATTCGGTGAAGCCATCAGTTTAATAGCCCCAAATGTGTCATACTGAAACAAATGAGTTGCCTGATGAGACAAAGTGATCTAGCAAATCTGTCTATATAAATGCATTCAAGCTGTATCCTCAAAAATATATTAGTCCTTTGAATACTGGCATTATCACATTTTCCATGCATTTAGTGCCTTTTCATCACTCCCTGGTGTGGTGCATGTTACAGGGCAATTCACAAAGAGAAGCTTTTTGTTGATTATTTTTGGGACTGCACCTAGACCTTATTTTCTTTTGGTAGTTTTGATTTATTATTTGCATGTGCTCATTGCCATTTGATACATCTGTTGCAGACCTGGACGATTGGAAGTTCACATTGAAATAAATCTGCCTGACGAGAATGGTCGTTTGCAAATTCTTCAAATTCATACAAATAAGATGAAAGAGAACTCTTTCCTTTCTCCAGATGTTAATCTTCAAGAGCTAGGTATGTTCTTTGTGAATTATTACTTTGTCAGGCATTGCATTCATTACAGCAAAGGGTTCCTAAATTTTTCATAGCATGGACTGATTAGTTGGCTAAGTCATGCTAGTGCTATTTTTCAAACTTCAGAGATTTCGATTTTTTCTTTTAAAAAATTGATTATTTACTTCCGTACTTTTACACTCAATGTCATTATTTTTTCGTAGTCCTACTTTTTAGTATGACTAAGTAGGGGTTTGTGGGAAGTTCTTGTTCAATATGATAAAGATTTGTACTGTATGGGATTGATAATTGTAAAAATCACATCCAAATGACACCTGATCTTCTGAATGAAGCTGCACGGACAAAGAACTACAGTGGAGCAGAGTTGGAAGGTGTTGTTAAAAGTGCCGTCTCATTTGCTTTGAACCGGCAGATAAGCATGGATGACCTCACAAAACATTTGGATGAGGAAAGCATTAAGGTTACTATGGATGATTTTGTGAATGCGCTTCAAGAAATTACTCCTGCATTTGGTGCTTCCACTGATGACCTTGAAAGATGCAGGTGTGTGCTATGATATGAACATTAATTTAGCAAAATGGTAACTATCTGCACAAATTTGAAATGTGAGATGATCAGTTTCTTCTTAGGACATTGCTTGGTTCATATCTTGTTACATATTACTTCTCCCCATGTGCCCCATTGAACTTTTTTCTATAGAGATTTATTATTTGTAGTTGTACAGTCTTTAACACAGTGTGCTTTCACAAACTTTTGCGCCTGGCTGATGCTATGCTTCTACAAATAACTTATGCAATTCCCATTCCTAATGCATAGTCAACATTGCCTATGGGCATGTCACTCTCCTCCCTTGTTTTCTTTACAATCAGAAAGCACTTCAGGCGCTAGTGTGCGAAGGACTAGAATATGCAGCAATTCATGGATTGTTCGGTGATATATCCATTAGTTAGCTTAGTAGGAAAATCTATTTTTTCTTTGTGTGAATACATTCAATGTTGATGTCATACCCAATTTAATTTTTGACTAAATAAAAAAAACATGCTTGTAGCTTTGTCAGCCATATAAGAATTTCTTATTTCCAGGATGAACTAAAGGCTTTCTAAATTCATTAATTTCCTGTGTCTCTTATTTAATCTTTAGTGTTGGCCTCGGTATTTAATAGAATTTAAATGTTGTTTCATGTGATCTTTGACAACTTTGAATCTTTGTGCAAAATATACAGGTTACGTGGTATTGTTGACTGTGGCAAGGCACATAAGCACATTTATCAAAGAGCTATGCTTCTTGTGGAGCAAGTTAAAATAAGCAAAGGTAGCCCACTTGTTACCTGCCTCTTGGAAGGTTCAGCTGGAAGGTACCGTCTCTAAAACACATATTTGTTAGTTTGTTGTCTTTGAAAACATTGCTGGAACCTCACTTCATATTAATTGCTTGTCAGTGGTAAATCGGCAATGGCAGCTACTGTTGGCATTGACAGTGATTTTGCTTATATCAAAATTGTAAGTTCCTTTATTTCCGGTTTTCTTCATCCTCTATCGCAAGGTATAGGACTGAATATCTCTAATTATGGTTCACTATAGATATCGGCAGAAACAATGATTGGTTTCAGTGAAAGCAGCAAGTGTGCACAGATTTGCAAGGTCAGAGATGTTCTTGATACAATGCATTTTATACCCTTTTGTAGTCAGTTAATATATGGAAGAATCTATTTGAAAGGTGTATCCTGTGTTCTTTTACATTTTTTTTAATACAAAAAATGCACTTGCTTTTTCTAGTTATGTTGTTTGCTTTCCATATGCTTTCACAGAATTATATTGAGGTGGTGTGTTTTGTCGTGGCAATACAGGTTTTCGAGGATGCATACAAATCTCAGTTTAGCGTCATAATTCTTGATGACATTGAAAGGTACTAGACCCTCAAATCTACAAAAAGTTTGCTGTCACGCATCCTGTCTTTGTTCCATTTTGCTTAAAGTGTGTTTTGGTACTCTTGTATAATCTTATAGGTTACTGGAGTATGTTGCTATCGGACCACGCTTTTCAAACTTGATATCACAAACCCTTCTGGTCCTCCTCAAGAGGGTCCCTCCTAAGGTTTGCACAATCACACTTTTTCTTTAGTATTATCCTGAGCACAATACTTGGTTGCTGTTTCACTACTTGGATGTCAAACTTGGGCATTGATGCCACATAATTACACGTTTATTCTTTAAAAAAAATGTAACCCAGCTTTGTCTTTAACTTTTTTGCCCTTTGACTTGCGTATCTCTTTATCTTTTGCAGGGCAAGAACTTGCTTGTTATTGGAACCACAAGTGAGGTAGGATTTCTAGAATCCATTGGTATGTGTGATGTGTTCTCCGTGACGTACCATGTCCCCAAACTGAAAAAGGAGGATGCCACAAAGGTGAGAGAATTACTTTAATGCATTTGTTGAGTGCTGTCATGCTATGGTTAAAATGCAAGATGCTAGAGTCGTTTCACTTGGTAGATTGTGGTAGTGCGGCAGGGAACTCTGTTCACATTGCCTATTTCTGGAACACTAAAGGTTTGCATTTTTTTTTTGTTTATCATCCTTATCTGGCTTCTCTGCAGGTGTTGCGGAATCTTGATGTGTTCTATGAAGGAGATATTGATGCAGCAGCAGAAGCACTGGATGATGTAATCTTTTTTCTAGTATTCTCGTTAGCCCTTAAAACAAAAACTTTTGCATGAACAAATTCTTACAATCCTTCCATTGGTGCAGATGCCAATCAAGAAGTTGTATACACTTGTTGAGATGGCTGCACAGGGGCCATCAGGAAGAAGCGCAGAAGCAATTTATGCTGGAGAGGAAAAAATCGATATCAACCATTTCTTTAGCATCTTGAGTGATATTATCCGCTATTGAGTACACTTACAGCTGAAATGGACCCTAGGTTTCACTATAGGAATTTGTTTGCACCTTTCTTCACTTAATCTCCCCAGTTTGTTATCTTCACCGGGTACAGTGGTTTGATCTTGAGTTGTATTTCTTTGATATGCCCATCAGAGCTTTTGCTGTAACGTTGTCATGAATCGGCCAGAGGTTACTACTATACACGATGTACCATTTTTTTTAATTGTATGGCGAGTTTTTTTACAATTCATATGGACCCGTTTCTACATATCCAGAACAGGAAATTGATTTGGTGGCTACTGGTTTCTGTATCGTTGTGTTGTCTAACATCTCTATGCTGCTGTTGATACGAACAGCCCGTTATGCTGAAAGGCTGAAATACAATATACAGTGTAAGGGCATATGGTAGCGTACTGAATTTTCGTCTGCAAACTGAAGTTAGCATGAAGGTTATACGAAGAGTCGCACTCGCCGGGGCGGAATGGGTGTGGCGCACGGTATGCATCATTGGGATGATGACAACCGTGCCGGGCACACTGCCGGGATGGGGGAGGGGCGTAGGGCGCCAAATAGCCGGTCCCGCTTTTCGGCCGGTATTTCCAGCGGCTCCCTTAGCCAAACTGTCGATTCCTATTTTCGGGGGAAGAAAAAACTGCCTCCGATAGCTGAATTCGCGGTCGCCTCGCGCCGCCGACGATGGCAGGACGCCCCGGACGGTTGGACTCCCGCCCGTTGCGCTCCACGGACGGCCCCGTTCCCGCTATTCCGCAAACGCCTCACGGCGTGCCGAGCGTCCTCGACAGATGGACGGAGACGGACGTTCGCCCAGCCCGGCGCGGCGCACGAGGACAACCGACGGAGCGACTTCACATGACTGCAGCCACCCACCCCCGCACGGCCGGTGGATCTCAGGACCCGTGCCCCGCCGACCCGCAAACACACCGCCTGCCGCTGATTGCGGCCGCCGATGGCCACCTAAGCTAAGAAGTTCCCATGTTAGTTTCATCGATGCTCTTGCATGCATGCGTTCTACCTTCAAGTAGGCCTTGAAATAGTCTCGGATGGGATGGATCGAAGAATATAAGTCGTTTGAGGCGCTCAGGCTTCAGCCCGACCCCCTCCTGCCACGCCCACTTCACGTACTGCCTCTCCCCCGCCGAAAGCCTCCAGGTTGTTCGTCGGGTTCAGCACCAGCCTGATGCCATGCCGTCTCGCCTCCACGATCACGCAATCCAACGCCTGCACCATGTGCGCCACGCATCTTATCACCCAATCCGGTGCATAGCTCACTGAAAATTTGGAGTTTTTTTGTTGTTACCTTGAACACCCTCTCGTCGAAGCTGCCGGGGGGGAGCTGGAGCGCGTTGTGGCTAGTCGCTCGCCCCCGCCGTCGTTGAAGGTCCAGGCGCGGCAGGCGATGAGGCCCATCCGCGCGGGGGTTTCGAGCACGCGGAGACGCGCGGGCGTGTGGCCGCGTCCACGGCCTGGAGTTCCACTCGTTCACGTACAGAGCGCCTCGCCGTCCAGGAACAGCCGCGCGCCGCGCGTCTCGACGAAGGACGTCGCCAACCTCCCTCCAGCTGACGGCGACGGCGCGGAGAGGGTGCCGGCGAGGTGCAGGTGCAGGTCGGCGTCGCCGAAGGAGACGTAGACCAGCGCCACGCAGGAGACGAGGCCAGGGTGTGGTACAGGAAGAGGTCGTCGCCGATCGCCGTTGTGACAAATCGATGCTACCGTGCGTGACGAGCAGAAGCTGAAGGCTTCTTCGCTGCTCCGAAGAGCTCTTGCTTGATGAATGATGAAGCAATTTCAGCTTGGTCAGATCAGACAGGAATGCACGTTTCAACTAAGAATTTTTAGGCACCTCAATATAACCATATAGCTCACCAAACGCCCAAAAGGGTACAATCAGATGTCGCACACTGAATACAGTTCACACCTCACTCTTGATCAATCTTCTCTACAGCATTGGGCGATTAGTAAGCCACTCAGAATCTGAGTGCCGCATTTGAACTTCCTGAACATACGGGAAAACGAGGCACACTGCTTGTTTCATGACCGACAAAAACTCGACGGAACTTGAACAAAAATGATCGGGGTTCACCGTTTCACAATACATGTAACAACATATATAATTTTTAAGTAATATTGTACTAAATAGTAATATATACAGTAAATATTGGTAAAATGCATCATCCGACCTCAATGACCTATAAAAAGAGAACAAAATGACTTCAAATTATGAAGTAAAAAAATAGTATTATTTCAAAAACTTTTCTATAGAAGATTGAAATCAAGTTGTGTGCAACGGTTAAAAAACAATATATACGTCCAGAACCAGGAGCACACTTACTTGGCATTATAGTAAAAAAACTCTAAGTCAAATTCAAAGCATGATCCAATATGAGCACATCGATAATGGATATCACTTGCAATTTTGTCTCCGATTTGCAACAAACTAAGGCGGTATTCCAAAAATCCAAATTGAAACCCGAAGTATTAATCCTACATTTCGACAAAAATCAACCAACAATCATCATATTGAAACCATAACTCATAAATTCAGTCTCTTTGTTTGAAAGAAATCGGAAAAACTGAAGATGTGAAGCATACCCCACGTCGATTACGTGATTCGTTACTTAGTCCTTTCGACGGGTGACTGGGCGAGGGATGCTGCGACCAGTGGGTTGCAGACGAGGCCTCCCTTTGGGCTCCGCCACTAGCGGCTACGACCACTGTCCACCAACCAGGCGAGCCGAGACCAATTGTGAACCGCAGGAGTCGAGAGGGAGAAGAACAAACGCGAACTCCACAACCACGTGACATGACGAACTCACACGAGACGCGATTGGGAGCGACTTGTGCAGCTGCTGCTTTGATGTGCGCAAGCATGCAGCTGCTATTGGGTTGTGCTAACAACTAGTGTCAACTGGGCCGCACTATTGCGTCGCTCATTCATCTTGAGCCCAACTGCGGTCAATGGAAGCGGAGCAGCGAGACTACAAGAGACTCGAGATTGGGCTAGACCAGGATTTACAGCTTTTAAGCTAAAAAGTGCAAACATAGTATATATACACTACACTAATCCATAATATATATTTTTTAACCCGGTGTCTGTGACATCGGATTGCCCTATTGGGCTCCACTCTACAGCTATGGATCTGGCTACATTGAGTCAAGATGATAGTGCAACAAGCCAACAACCCAGCAAGAACACTAGAATAGTGATTCACTGGCTCGAATTAGAGTCAATTTATAATGCAATCCGGATAGACACAAGGAGTGAAGGAGATGGATGTGTAGTGTAGGTGCTATTGAGCTTTCTCACTTCTCAACTCAGAACCGAGGTTTCACCAAACCCCTCCACAAACCAATGTGGAGATACTGAAACAAGCCTTTGATAGCAACTGGCCTTCTAATTTCTGAACTTAAAAGTTAGCTCGATGTCAACCAGAAATACATGAACTCGTACGGAACTATCATTTGCAACCCCATTCCAGACTTAACTCACTAATTAAAAAATATATTGAATTGAACCAGCCGCTAGTTGAATCCACCTTTATTCTAAAATGTTTATCTACAACAAAAAAAATGTAATCTGCTATCAACAATTCCTGACAAAATTTTCGGGCCTTTGGGAGGGGAACATGAATAAAAGTCAAATAATAAAACCATGTCGGAATGTTGTTACTGTCAGATCCGCAATTGTATGGGAGCAAAATTGCCAGGAGATTTACAGCTGAATGAATTCCTTCCCACCAGTGACTTTAGTTCGATGGGGCCGTTTTGAGCTTGATTTCCTATCCCGCGTACGCTTCCCTGTTAACTTCTTGGTTGCAGAAGCTTTCCCAAGTTCCTTTCTTTGCATTGTCCGGAAGCATCTTTCTAGGTTGTTCACGCACCACGGAGGCGGTGGAGGCCGACTTCTTAAGGCAGCCAGCCTTTGCTCCAACAATTCTCTGTGGTATGCCTGTAAAGTAAGAATGGTATACACGAAAAATAAGTGGTCAACAACAAACAACAATGACATTCTGTGCATTATCATCAATCATGTTTTGTTTTCCCTTTTCATTTATATTTGAGACAATCCCAGTACCATATGCAATCGGTACTATATATCATAACAACAGGGTGTGCAGAACAATAGTAAATGCACAGCACAAAACATTAACTCAAAGGTACCTGAACAACAAATTCACGCCTTTCACAATCCAGGAACATGTCTGCAGTCCAATTAAATCTTGACCTTATTTTGTCCCTCACTGTGCTAAAGCTTAGCTGATCTCTGGCGGTGAAGCGATCAACTTCATTAAACCAAAGGCATGTGAAGAGGTTTGGATGGGGATGTGCTCCCTTATTATTACACAGCCCTCAGGGACATCTGTTAATCATAATATATTATCAGGAAGACCGAAGACGTATGTATTGGGTGCAGTGGCTGACAATTTAGTTGTGCACGCAGTTTAATGGAATAGCAATGTTCCATCTCAAATAAAAAAAGACATATGTCGGAAATATTACTAGGTCAGAAATTAGGGGGAAGAAGCAATTACCACTCGTAATAGGAAGCTTAGCTGATGAATAATGAGTTAAACCCTCTCTCTTATAGAACTCTATTTGGTAATCAATTGAAGCATTATCATACTTTCCACCAGCCTTGTTAGCCTCAGCTTCTTCAAAGACATCAAAGCGTCTGTAATGCCTGGAAATAGCGAAGCTAACATTTTTCCTCCACAAGAATCTGTAGCATAACAGTGTATTTAGAAATCAGAAACCAAGATGTCAGAGTTCAGATGAGAGTAGACTTCGACAAATCAAACAAATTAGAATAAGAATGCGATGCAACTTAGATCTTGATACAGTACATGGGGCTTCTGTGGCACTGGAAACAAGCAAACTTACTTTGTGACAGCATACCTAAATGTTCCTTGAGTTATATGCAGAGTGCAGTTAAAACAAGTAGCAGATGGAACTCAATGAGAGAATTTGATGTTTACCTCTCTAATAGCTGGTAAGGATCCTTCACTAGTTTAAGTTTCCCATCAATCCAAAGTGAATATTGCACATTAGGAAAAAGCCGATGAAGTAATAGTTTTGGAACCTGTTCAAGGATAAGAACACAAGGACCATTATTGATTAAAAAAAACAAATTGTCGATGCTGATTCACATTAAGTGTGGCATCCTCTCACCTTTTTACAAAACAACAGAAAAATGGTTTTCAAGTAAAAAACATTGACAGTGGGATGACGGGGGAATAGGATCTAGAGTCTCATTTTTCACATATTCAATTAATGGAAAAAATAATGAAAAATATTTTGATCTTCGAAGCATCAGCTACAACATCGATTATAATACGCATTATGCAATAAAGATTCAAAAGACATGCATAGACCTTATATCCCATTTACACTCATCAACCTTACAGTGCAGGGAACTTTAGCAATCAACCTATCTAGATCAAGATACATTTTGTTTTAGAATATGACATAATTACATAAAACATCATGTATGTAGATTGTATATAATTATGTTAGTTACACAAATAACTTATAATTTACATGGCCCAATAAACTGAAAATTAACTAGTGCACTTCTGCATCTCCATGCCAGAAGCACCTGGCACTCCACAAATTGACTAGGAAAAAACAAAATAACCAAATGTACGGTACCTTTCCATTCGTCTTGCATCCGAATATGGAAGGTTGCGGACAACAACCACGCATACACACCCAATTCTTTTACTATTATTAATAGTAGTGTTCTTTCTTGCAGCTTCTGTTTCTTCATCCAGAAACATGAAGAAGCAAACAGTGTCCTTTGAAAAATCACTTATGTTTTCTGGTTGTTGCATTATATCATAATTTCCTGAGAAAGCACAAATAAGCAAGTTTACACGAGACTTGTAATAAGAACTGACAAAGAAAGAGGATGTAGTTACCAAAAATAGCGAGCGACAAGCTGTCCCCTCGCGCGCCGCATCTCGGAAAGATCAGCTTCATCTATATCGAACCCAGTATTGAGACCAGGTATCTTCCCTCTCACAAATCTGAAGATAAATAAAAGGTTAGTGCTACAGCATAAACAGTCATCATAGAGATGTACAAGAGCTAAAGCAGATGATCCATATGGACATACCCACAATGTATTGTCATCGAGTCTTTTATATCATAAGACTTATCTCTTTCCTCCAGGGATGGATAACCTCCAAACAAAGAACCACCATTGGACTCTTTGAAAATCAAATTCTCTTCAAACAAATAATTTAGGCTTCGAAGGACAGGTGATGTTGATGGAGTGCCTGGCATCAATACCAGGGCTTGCTCAACATGCACATAACAAACAGGACATGCTACACAAGTTCAAATCACTATAGTTAGATTCAAACTTTTGTAACGTTGAATTGAATTACTCAAAACTTACGTCGTGGTCCAGTGTGTTTCCTATTGATAGGTGGAGGAGGAAATGAGAAAATTTCACAAGGATGGTGCTCCAGAACAACAGCTGGTGGGAAACTCCGCAAGTGACCCCAAACTTTTTCTTGACCGTTGTCAGACTGTTTTTCTGTCCGTGATGCTGTATTCAAACCATTTCCACTAAAAGAATCTCTCTGGGTCATTGATATACCCGAAGATGTCCAAACATGATTCACAAAGCTCCGGACATGATCAGAAAATCCAAGCATGGTCTCAATACCAGGTGGTGCATCTTCATCTAAAATAGGCCAAAACAAGATTTTGAAGTTCACTATTGGAAGATACCTATTACACACGTTTAAAAGGGCAACCCCCATCCCCACCCACTAGGGAAATTATCAAACATTAAATGGGCAATTTGGCACCATATAGAACATGTCAGCCGTGAGGGCCTTGCCAAGAATTTGGCAGCTCGTGATGCGTTAGCACGAGGAGGGGGTTAAAGTCCTTCAAGCCTATCAAGTCCCAAGTAAGACACTTGGAGTGACTAACCAATCTATTGTTATTGTAACCATGGAAAATGTGCAAATTGATTGCTAGATGAAGGACCAACTGTTTATAGTGAATTGTTAAGCGACAATAGATTAGTCTCGCAAAGTCAAACAAGATGCATATTGAAAATGTAAAGGAAAAAATGCAAACACAAGCATGCGATTGACCAAATGATTGAAAAAATGACAAATTCTAGCAATACCAATCCAAAACCCTACCTTCTTTGGTAGTCCGTAGTCCAGTACCACAAACACACAAATTTTGTGAAAGATTTATCAAGACTAGGACCTTTCATACTTCAAGCTCATTGTAAGGTCCGAACTTTTAGGAATTCATAAGCCACATTAACTATATTAAACACCATACATCCCAACAAAGTCGTATCTCGGTTCAAGAGAATTGACTAAAACATCTCTCATAACCAAAGATCAACCAAAGTACTCAAAACTTGGGACCGCATCTCAATATTACTCTTTAATCTCTCCATGCAAATTGCCTAGCTCAACTAAAACATTGACACTGCTACGTGTGATCTGAATTGCTAAAGAATAGTATACTAATCCCTTTGCATCATATCAGTCAACTAAAGTCAAAGGTGATGTAAATTAAAGAATGCACATAAACAAGAATACATGTGATCAAATGCTTACACAATAAACAATCCTGGCAATAAAAAAATCGGTTGCCAGTCAGCACCAGAGTACTGAAGAGTACATCCATCCATACAACCTTTTTCTTTTTCCATTACTCAAGATCTTCGTGACATTTTCACTTCACTAAAGTTTTTGCACTTCTCAAATTTACTGTAAGCGCAATTTTTTTCTGAGTACAGGCCGCGCACAATAACACTTGCAAACATCCTATATAACCCATGTAAAAAACTTAAAATATGTACAAGGTGCATTAAAGCCAGATGTTTTTCTACTCCTAGAAACGGGAAACATCTAGATGAATCTAGAAAATACAACTTACAAGTTGCGTTACGTCATTCCACTGAACTCATTGACCAAATGAATGCATAACGAAGAAAAAAACATTAACTGGTCAAAATATTTATGTAGTCACGACAACGATCCACGAGGATTAGGAACAAAACATAAGGCAAGATAACCACCACCTTTATCGACAAGTGATGAGAAGAGGAGGCGAAGACCACAAAGAACGGCGACAAGGAGGAGGAGGAGCATCCACGGCGGCGGCCAATGAGCTTGCAGATCCGGCGAAGAGGAGGCGCTCACCTCGCGGCCGCCGGGCGCCGGCCGGCGCCACCAAGGACATCTTCCGAGCGGCGGCGGCGGCGGCGCGCGCGATCGCCGTTGGACTGCTGCAAGGATCCATAGCTCCCCGACGACCTGAGCCCCAGCGACGCTCCGCCGCTCATGCCGCCGCCGCCTTCGAGGCCACGGCGCCAGCTCTCATCGTCCGCCAAGTTCGATTGGCGCAGCGCAGATCACAAACGCCCACCAACCTCTCTTCCAATGGCGTTCGATCCAATGCCGCAACGAACAAACAACGCTCAAATTGGAACCGCAATACTGTCTGAATCGTTGAGGTAGTTCAAATTTGTGGCAGGAAAAAAACACTTGAGATCTCCGATTCGGAGCAAAACAACAGCTCCGAAAAAACACCAAATGGCCAGAATTTTCGGGCCGATTAGGCAAGAGAACACCCGAGATCTAACGATTTGGAGAAGCGCGAGAACACGGGGGGCAAATTGGAGAATGCGGGAGGAATCGCTGCGTGGGTGGATCGAGGCGTGCGCGACAGATTGGGGGCTTCGTGGGGATCGAGGTTAAAGTTTTGAATTTTTTTCAGGGACAAAAATCGTGTGTGGAAATGAGCTCCGGAAATGGAAAGGGGGGAGAGAGCGGTGTGACGGCCTCACGGGGAGGTTTGTTGGTTGCATTATATACATACGATCGTGCACGAGGGGAAGAAGGGCTAGGGGAGATGGCAATATCAATATGGCATTAGCAGTTTAGCATAATTTGATTATCCGCGATAATTTTATTTTGAGAATACAAGGTAAACTTACATACGCACAAAACACACGAACGCACGAATTACGTCCCCCTAACACGTCTTGGCCCCATTTGAAACAAACGGAAAATGGAGGAATTTTGTAGGATTAGAATCCTATGGGGAAAAAAATCCTACAATCACTTTGGAACAAAGGAACGGACTGCTGGAATTCCTATGAAATTATCATGGAATGACTCAATCCATTTGAATTTTTGAAGTCCTTTGTGTCTATCTCTCCCCAAAATCATGTAATCTTTTCATGTGAGGCATCCAAGCGGCATAAGTGAACAACTCTTGCGTTTTAGAATTTTAAATAATTCAACTGGACATGTCACCTTAGCAGTTGTGGGGGCAGGAATTGGGCATAGGGGGACAAGGTAAATATTTGCATAGCGAATGTCACGTACAATTGAATTAATGCGAGTAATTATACATGCATTTCTTGTGGACGGATATTCTCAAAAAAATATGAGATATGGGGAGGGATTATAATTCTATATCTCTTTGCACGATTTCAAGATAAAACTCAATCATATTTGCTATTTACAAAAAAAAAGACATACAAAAATGATTGACTTTGATCTTGAAATTTTAGGAAGATATAAAATACCCTCATCTACATTTGGTAATTTGTTGAGAATTTTTAGAAACTCCTACGTTGGAATTCACATTTTTCGCATGACGTTTCGCTTTTCTTGATTAATATGTGCACCCATAACATAATATCATTAACATTACCAAGAATATAAAACTAAATTAATCATAAGTAAGTGCATTAATTACACCATTGAATTAGTGTCTATACATAGTAAAAGATATATTAACACCACATAGAATAAGAAAAAGAAAAAGAACACTAACAACATGTTTTACTAGGAGCATTACACATAGATCATTAAGAGGTTAATCTAATTACTAAGGGTATCGCCAATAGTATCTTTATTGTTGTTTCTTAGCTATGTCACGTCAACAAAATTAAGAGGGGGGAGAGAGAGCACAGATCGTCTCTTCTTGAAGAGACTATTGTGCACGCGAAACAAGACATAATACATTAATCTACTCTAGTTGATATGTATATCTGTTTCAAAGAAAAAATTATAAAATTTAAATGTTAGAGAGTGTGCTAAAAACTATCTATTGGAGATGTTGTGTCTAAATATAATGTAACATATGTGAGAGCACATACACCTAAGAAAACAAAATTCTCAACATAAAAAAAAGAGTGTGAAAGGAAGAAGTGTGTGCAAGGTTGCCAATTTTACTCCACTACTTTGAACATTTAGGTGCCAATTAATAGCCGGATGGCGCGCCATCTAAGCGGGTGGGTTGGGCATTGTGAGCCCGCGAAACTACGTTCGCAGCACCGCCGTGGCCGCCATGAGCCCGGATAAAGAAGTACGGCGACCAGTAAATCACGGTATCGAAGCACCAAGTGGAGAATGTTCAACGTTAACCTCCGGGAATCGCTCTGTTAATTCCAACTTTTGTGGGATATCCAAAGAACAAGCGATAATGTTCCGATCTAAGAGAGATTGAATAAAGAAAAAGGAGTTGGTGATTGGAATGATTCTTCGTCAATATCAATGTAAATAAACTTGCACTTTCATAAAAGTAAGTTGACGTTAAACTCCGGGAGTCGCTCCGTTAATTCCAACTTTTGTGGGATATCCAGTAACAACTGATAATGTTGCTGAACTTAGAGAGATTGAATAAAGAGAAAGGAGTTGGTGATTGGAATGATACCTCGTTTTTTCCAATATCGATCAATATATGTAAATAAACTTGCACTTTCATAAAAGTTGGTTGATGTTTGGTTTGCTTACTTCCAATGGTCGCTAATGCTTACCTCATCAAAATTTGGTAGTTTTGACCGAATTTGACAAATTTGGTTCACTATCAAATTTTGATAAGATTTCCAATTCTCCCTTGGCTCTCTAATTCATTTTCTTACTAATCTTAAGTCAAAACATTGCTAGCCAATTTGTGGTCTGTTTGGTTTACTACCTTTGCAAACCAAACCAAACCAAACGTTGATAATGCTAACAAAATAGGCTATTGTTTGGTTTGCTCCTAAAATTTTTTAACGCCCACAAAAATTTGGTAATACTAATGAAATCTAATATCGCACGCGGGCAACCCGATGGTGAGAAAATCGCTCACCAAAATTCTGGTAACGCAAAATTACGATAACACTAAAAATTGATTTGATCACGATTCAAACAATGTTCTTTTTGTCAATATTTGGTTTTGCCCAGATTTTGGCTATACAGAATTTTATCTTGGCTCATTTGGGTTATCAACCAAACAACCGCTTGGTAACCAAAATTTGGAAATGCAAAGTTTTAATAAGGTTTGGTAGGATAAATTTATCTTCAAACAACCCTTGAGAGAATGCTATATTCGACTCGTTTTTTTTTCGTTCTTAAGAAAGGAGTGCACTTTTAGAATAGTAAAAGGTTGTACGTTTGGCTTCCGTTTCCCTCCTTTTTCTTCAAAAAGAAAAGGTGTATATATATATATATATATATATATATATATATATATATATATATAGTCATATCTATAGCTTTCTGAATCGTGCCAACAGACTGCAATTTAACAAGCACCTCATTGTGCGACAGCAGTCTTGACCGACCGACCGATCGACTACCATGGTGCGGAGGATCTTTGCACTTCGATGTCTTGTGTATATACTCTTGCCATGTCCGCCTAAGTCTGGTGTTTTCACAGTCACATTTGCTTTTGGGGTTGCGACTCCGAGCGCTTTTGGCATGTTGGCCCAAGTCGATAAGCTTGTTATTGTAGGTTGTTAAAATAGGCGGTATATCTGTTGCACATGATCTAGTTTATAAATATATGGACAAACTCGCTAGTGTCTATCCAATCCGAAATTGGCGGCTGAAATCACACACGAGCTCCCGCATCCCACTTACACCCTTTTGCGATTCGGCTCTGCGCACTCAACCATCACTTTGCGATAACCTCCTTGGTGCACTCGTCCTCCCTAGCCCGACGCCATCCTTTGCGCCTCCTTCCAGGTCACATAGCTCACCGACGCCATCATTTGTTCGGGTTTAACACCATGACGCAGTCACTGCCACATCCATGTCGAACGGCATAGCCTCTGGATTCGACCGCCCCCTCTCTCTACCAAAGGTCCGACAAGCATCAAGCGCGAGCGGGGCTCCGTAGTGACCATGGCGTGGTAGCGTGTCCTTGACCTTGTCCCTGGTCAGGTCTAGGCATCCCCAAGACCGTTGCCACTAGATCCCACGCCTCGGACCTCGACCCCGCTGGATCTCGCTGCCTTGACCTTGTCGGATCGCGTTGCCTCAACCCCCACCACCTCCGTCCTGGCCGACCTCGACTACGAGACCCGCCTTGCCGTTTTCCTCACCACGTGTCGTCGTCCCTTCATCCATGCCACCCTCGCCTGGCCACCACGACCCCTCAACCGCGTTAGAGATCTACTCGCAAAGAAAAATTGTTCTCGCCTCTTTTTTGTTCTTGTTCTGTTCTTTTTCCTTTTTCAATTTTTTCTGCTTGTAGTTCATAATGCTTTGTCCCGTGTATGACTGACTACCATGGTTTGGAAGATACTGCACGCTTAGTGTACTGTGTACATACTCTTGCCATGTCCGCCCAAGTCTGGTGTTTTTACGATCACATTTGCTTTTGGGGTTGCGACTCTGAATGCTCTTGCCATGTTGGTCCAAATAGTTGTAGGCTGTCAAAATAGGCGGCATATCTGGTGCATATGATCTAATCTATAAATATATAGACAAACTCGCTAGTGTCCATCCAATCGGAAATCGGTGGCTGAAATCGCACATGAGCTCCCGCATTCCACTTACGCCCTTTTGCGATTTGGCCCCGCGCACTCAAGCATCACTTTGTGAAAACCTCCTTGGCGCACTCGTCCTCCCTAGCCTGACGCCATCCCTTGTGCCTCCTCCCATTTCACATAGCTCACTGACGCCATCATTTGTTAGGGTTTGACACCACAACACCATCACTGCCGCATCCGTGCCGAATGGCGTAGCCTCCGGATTCGACAGTCCCCTTTCTCTACCAAAGGTCCGATAGGCATCGAGCGCGAGCGGGGCTCCGCAGTGACCATGGCGCGGTAGCGTGTCCTTGACCTTGTCCCTCGTCGGGTCTAGGTGTCCCCGAGGCCGTTGCCACTAGATCCCACGCCTCGGACCTCGAACCCGCTGGATCTCGCTGCCTTGACCTCGTCGGATCTCGCTGCCTCGACCCCCACCACCACCACCCCGGCCGACCTCGACTACGAGACCCGCCTCACCGCGTGTCATCGTCCCTTCATCCATGCCACCCCCGCCTGGCCGCCACGACCCCTCAACCGCGTTAGAGATCCACTTGCAAAGAAAAATTGTTCTTGGCTCTTTTTTTGTTCTTCTTCTGTTCCTTTTCCTTTTCCAATTTTTTCTCCTTGTAGTTCATAATGCTTTGCCCCGTGTATGATCGCGATGCTGTAATTTTGGTTTCAAGAAATCTTGTGTGATACCTCGTGTGCACAAGGTTAAATGCAATCATACTCTTGTAATTTTGCTTGTACAAATGGAACCATAGTCTAGAATTTTCTCTCTCTCTTCTTCTGTAGTGGTTGATGTCTTTAGTTAGATATGCTACCATGATTGTTGAAACTGGATGTGAATGCTATCTGGTTGTGATCATATTTCATTGCAATGTGTGTGGTTGATCTGTTAGCTGAAAATGTCATGTTCAGATCAAAGAATTCTGAGAGTTGTGAAAGCAACATTGCATGATATAAAGATAGAATTGCCGTGTTTTTTTTTTCTTATTGAAGTACAATTTCCTATGTTGATAGCAACACTTAGTATCATGTTCAATTTCCTATGTTGAGCCAAGTCCATATGAGGAATTCTGGATGCTTTCTGGTGAAACTAAGGATACATATCAGATGGAAGGATTATTCAAGTAACTGTTCGTAATATACAAGAGAACCTACTGTTGCAGGGCATCACTACAATGGCAGGGGCTGCTAGGGTTGCTGCCCACCCCCTCCTTGCCCTCTAAAAGACAACCCACTAATGGGTCTTGGGCTAAAAGTCGGATTCCCCACTTGGGCCACGGTAACATGGGCCGAAAGGCCCAATTTCTAATCCATCTAAAAAATTCTGAATTTATATATCCTAAATCACAATATATTTCTTTCCTTAATTCTCTTTGATGCTCAAAAATTAAACGGAATATTACAATACGCGACTTACACGCCCTTTCAAAAAAAAAACTAAGTGGTTATACGCAGTAAACGCTGGTATCAATTACGACATATTACATTGATATTACTACCTCATACTTTTACTGCAATGGTTTAATGTGTTTACTATATGGTGCTAGTAATGTTACTATTATGCATATGGTTTTCTTAATTACTATATGGCCGACTAGGTTTACTAAGTTATGAGTACATTTTTATAGCCAACGTTGTGTGTGAACAGAAGGTTCTATTAAGCGTTGACTAAACAATACCTTAAGCGCATCAATGCCGCTTTGGCTCCCGATGCGTCTCTTCGTCTCGTGCGCCGATATTACTCCTTGTTTTATAATAATGATCATCTGTCACCGGAAGATGAATTATCACATCGCTCTACTCTCTTTTGCACCCTCCATCAACAACTAGTAGAGTTAAAAAAATGGCTCCCCACTCTTCTCCCGTGACGCCTGCATTGATGGCCTACCTGGCCATTCTGTACGAGCACCTTTTCAGTCGTGCGCTGGCGGATGCTGCGGAGGGGCACTGTACTAACAATGGCCTACCTTCTCCGCTGGACGTTATGCCGAGGCACGTGTCGACGACGTTCTGCCGTATGGAAGTCCACAAAGGTGTCCAGGCCAAGAGATGAAGAAGGCACCAGCAATCAACAAGGTACAGATGATGTTCCTGAAGAAACCCAAGCAAGGAAAAGGGCAGATGGGATAAAAAAGGCAAAAGAAAATCTTAGGCGAGGAGGTGGGGAAGCTTGCTTGGCTGCGTTGGACATGATGTGGGCAAAGAAGGAGGTTTCTGACAAGGAAAAAGAGAAAGCAAAACAGGAGAGGTTCATGGCGTCAATTGAGCTAGACAAGGAAGCACTGGAGCTAGAGAAGAAGCGCAAAGAGCGAAGATAAAAAATTGAAGCGGAAGACAAAAGAGCTCAAGCGGAGTTGATCAAACAGGAGAAAGAAATTATGTTTGCGGACACGACCTCCCTCAACCCGCTGCAGCGTGAATGGCTTGAGACGATGCAGAAGGAGATTGTTGCTATGCGTGTTGCAAAATAAATTTAGTTGGTGTCAAATCATGGTTCAAGTACCTTTAGTTTGTTTTTTAGTTCATCCGAACCTTTATTTATTCATCAGATACCTCAGTTTTTTTATTCAGCCAAACCATTGTCCAAGTACAATGGTATGTGTCGGATTAATTTGGTTTCAAGTAATGTTTATTCATCCAAACCTTTATATAATCTCATGTTTAGCTAATATTGTTTTGTCCATCACTATAAAATATAAATGACATAAAATTATTATGTAGCTAATATAAATCTGGATGATGGTTCCATAGGTGTTCGATGAGGTCTTCTTTCAATTGCACGTGTGTTTCCTTGTTTCTGATCATTCTTTGCGCCCCAATATATTCATCAAGTGTACGAGTACCTCGGCCACGAGCAGGTTGGACATTCTCACCACCATAATCAAAACGCTCGTTAGGGTCGACCACGAATCCTTCATCTTCCACAATCATGTTGTGCATGATCACACAAGCCCTCATGATCAATGCTAACGTCTCAATGTCCCAAAAAAGAGCTGGTCCTCGAACAATGGCAAACCTAGATTGAAGAACCCCAAAAGCTCTCTCGACCATCTTCCTCGTTGCTTCTTGCGCTTTGGCAAAATATTGCCTCTTGTTCCCCATAGGAAGAGTGATGGACTTGACTAAAGTAGCCCATGACGGATATATACCATCTGCAAGATAAAAACCCATATTGTAGTCATGGCCATTAACGGAATAGTTCACTTCTGGAGCTCTACCTTCCGCCAGGTTATCAAACAAAGGAGATCTATGAAGAACATTGATGTCATTATGAGACCCGGGCATTCCAAAGAAGGCATGCCATATCCAAAGGTCGTTCGAAGCAACAGCCTCCAAAATTATAGTGGGCTTGTTCACATGCCCCTTGTACTGACCCTGTTTATCATATGGACAGTTCTTCCACGCCCAATGCATACAATCGATGGACCCTAACATTCCTGGAAATCCTTGTTGCTCACCCAATGCAAGTAAGCGTGCTGTGTCCGCCTCATTGGGATATCTGAGGTATTCATCTCCAAAATTTCAACAAGCGCAAACAACAAACCTACATAGGCTCTCAAGTGCAGTACTTTCGCCAATGCGAACGTACTCATCTGTCGCATCAGCTGGAACCCCATAAGTGAGCATACGCATTGCGGCAGTGACTTTTTGGAAGCAACTCAATCCAAGAACGTTGGCCGCATTCCTTTTCTGCACAAAGTACTCATCGTGTGCTTCAACAACATTCATTATGCGTAATAAAAGTTCCCTAAACATCCTGTACCCGAAGAAAACAAAACTAAAGTTTGACAACTCTAATAATATTTGAGCACATAAAACAAATTAATCAAAGTTGAAGAACAACAACCTTCGACGGAATATTTCGGGCCGTATGTTGGATTGTCCGCCAAATAATCTCAAACATCTGTCATGGCCGCCTTCTCTATCCGGTAAAGAACTCTATGACCTTCGACAGAGCCACCGTGTCTTCCTTTGTCATTGGAAAAGGTTTGCACAATTGACGGTAGATAATATCGAGTGGAGTCATCGTCATCGGATGATGAATCATCCAATTGTCTTCGCAAGACGAGACCTCTTCCTAGGCATGATTCCTAGGGCGGTGGTGGAGGAGATGGGCGGCACACGAGGAGGAAAAGATCTTGGCACGGGGAGGAGGAGATGGCGGCTTCATTGGTGTAGGCCAAGCAGCGGAGAGGAGAAGGATCGGCAACGGGAGAGGAGAAGGATCGGCGTTTTGCGTGGCGGCGTGGAAGAGGAGATCGCGACCTCTCCTTCGCGGCGGCCTCCTGCGCGCGACGAAGAAACCCAGGCGCTCGACCTCCCCACGTACCGGTCAACAGAAAAATATTGGTGGGCCCTTCTTTTTTTAGTTTTGCCAAGTCAAAAATAGGGAACTCTTGGAGAAGATCTATTTTTTCACTTGGCATATATTTTAGCAAGTTGCCAAATCACAAGATTTGCCAAGATTTGCCAAATCACTTGGCAGAACTATTTACCTGGTAGTGTCGCTCTCTTCCTCTTCGCTCTCTTCCTCTACCGCGAGATCTTCCTCTTCGCTCTCTTCCTCTTCGCGAGATCTACCGCGAGATCTCTCTCCGGCTGCGGCGTGGCCATGGCGGGTAGGCACTACCAGGGGCGCGGCGGCGGGGGCGGCTCGTCCATGGATGTGGTGAGCACGCCGAGCCGAGGCCGGCACTCACCAATCGCGCGTACGTCTCCCTGCCGACCTCCGCCGCTTCCCCAACGCCCTCGCCCTCGTCGGCGACACCCTGGTCTTCACCTTGCGATATCCTTCCCGTGATCTCGTAATCGATTGTTTGCTCGCTCGCCCCTGTCCTGTCCTGAGATGAGATCTCTCTTACATGAGCCGGTCTGGCGCGTTGATCTGGTCCGGTAGTAGTTTCCTTCTGAATCCTAGAGTCTTGAGAATCCCGCGTCTCTGTATTGGTTTCGGGAGCGTTTTGGTTCTGTTTTTGTGGTGATCCCGCGGGGACGGGTTCGCAATCTGAGTATGTTGAAACGTTTGACGTCGTGGAATTTATCTCTGGTAGGAATGATGCCCGTTTGGATTGCTTTAGCTGATAGTTGACTCCATTATTCTATTTGCTTTGTAAAATTGTGCGCGCTAATCCACGAGGCATCTGCTAAGGCAAATAAGTTGGGTAGATGATTATGGACCCTTCTGAGTTCAGCATCGGTGACCATTACTGCAACCCTTGATCTGTAGAATGACATTCGGGTGGGCTGGAGAAGCCTTGATGAGTGATGAATCGACTTGGAAATAACATTTCGATTTTCATTATAGGCATGCAATTATAATTTGTCTTAGTGCAAACACGTTAGTGTTATATTATTCTAGTGTTGATGTTTAATTTCTTTGCTTACATCTTTGGGTTCATCGTAATGTGACTTTTGGATATTGTTGTCCTGAAATCTACCCTGGTTAAAATCACATCATGTTGTCTCTAAGAAGCTTTGATGTGGAATCGAATGAAGCTTTGATGATATCGCGTGCTGACCTTCCTGGCTCGGCGTGCTCACCACATTCATTGTTTTTATGTATTTGTCACTGTGCGAGTCTTTGTTGCGTAGATTCGGATCACTCGCAATCTCTCCTTTGGATGGAGTTCTTGATTTTACGAACTCTAAAAGATGATGAAGTAGTGCGTTAGATCTAATTGACGACGAAGATAGTGATGTTGATGAAGGAATTGATCAACAAACAAGAGGTGACTTGGGGCTTGGTTTGCCTGGATCCATGGCAAATCGTGGAAGACCCATAGCTCGGACAAAATGTGTGAAATTTGCTCCAACAGAAGATCTTTTGTTGCAAAGCAACCACCGATGGTGTTTCGTTGTACTCGGTTGATGAATCCTTTATTTTTGATCCAACAGATCTTGACATGGATGTTACTCCGAGGTCTTTACTTCATGTTCTTTCTTATTTGAGTATTGTTGTCTCATAACTATCTTGATCAATCTGCAACAAATTTATGTACTTTTATGTTTCTATAGAAAGTGGAGGAAGCTCTTGCAGAAAACCAACAACGAGAGAGCCCTTCTACTCGACCTCCGGTTAAGCGAAGACTCCTTGATTAAGAGATGCATTTTCTTTGTGGACCCATCAATGTGCGAGCAATTTGTTCATCAATACCTTTTAAGTATCTTGAGAGATTGATCGATCGTTTCTTGACCTTTTGGAAAGTTGTCCCCATCTTGAATTTATCCTCCTCTGGTCTCGGTATCATTCTCTTTTTCCTTCTTATTGAAACCGATGATTTGGTGAAAATACAGATTTATCTAATTCCAACATTTTTGTTACAGGAGCTATGTAAGGTTCATGGAAACTATATTTGAGAACTCGAACCTTGCTTCCGCTCTGAAGTCCCTGAAGTCTATAACAAGGCTACACGAGATTTGGCGGACACTTGTTCTTCCAACGAGTACTTGTTGAAATATCGTGCTCTCTTTGGGACAAAGAATTAGGTTATATGGTTTATAAATGCTGACATATGTGAGTACTCCTTTACCGATCTTTATAATCGCAATTTTCTCAAAAGATGCTATGAATGTATTTTCCAAGTCTGAAAAAAGGGTACTAACACATATCTCTCTCTCTCGTTCTTGCAGCGCGGATGCTATCGCAAGAACGTGATCGCTGAGCACATCAGCAGCTGAGATTCATCCGTCAACCCTTTTGCGCCGGATGCGCATTCTCGCTTTATTACATGGGCAGTTGCTGTATCACTCCCCGTATTGCCTATGCGTGCTAATGCTCGGCAACACGATTGATTCTCAGGCAAAAGTCCAGCTGAGGCTTTTGTCCGGCGGGAGTTTGGCCTTTTTGTTCTTGAGGATGAGTTGGCTACTGTCTTACGGTGTAGCCTTCCTTGTTGAACGATGCGTGTGTATCACTGAGTAAAATTTTGTGACCCAATTTTGTTACAAACGATATCTTAAAAAAGAAGAGTTCCAAACACTAATTTTTTTTATATGTACCAAGAATGCTCGTGGAGTTGATGCCATCTATTAAAAGTGGAGATTGCTCAGTCTTGTCACCATGTACTCGAAGGAGCGCTACCACATGGATGGCTAATTAATTGGCTATGGTAAAAATTTACTACTCCTTCTGGATAAACTAGAATTAGGCCTGGCCAGGGCGGCCCATTTACTCCATGGCGTGTAGCCACGAGGGTCAGAAGCCACTACCTTCATATCAAAGCAAGCAAAGGGACAGATCGCAAAAAAAAAAACACTTCCTCTCTCCTTCCTACGGGCTTGGGAGTCGGTACCCATCGAAGTCTTCCTCTTCGCGAGTCTCACCCGCGATCTACCGAATCGAAGTCTCACCGCACGATCTACCGAATCGAAGTCTCATCCTCTTCTCCGGCTGCGGCGTGGCCATGGCGGGTGGGCACTACCAGGGGCGCGGCGGCGGGGGCGGCTCGTCCATGGATGTGGTGAGCACGCCGACCCAGGAGCTGGCACTCACCAACTGCGCGTACGTCTCCCCTGCCGACCTCCGCCGCTTCCCCAACGCCCTCGCCCTCGTCGGCGACACCCTGGTCTTCACCTTGCGATATCCTTCCCGTGATTTCGTAATCGATTGTTTGCTCGCTCGCCCCTGTCTTCTCATGTGTGATCCTTAATGAGTATCCACTGCCCATGATGCTGTTGCTATTGGATGCATCGCGTTGAATGCTGTTCAGCGTCGGCAGACAAAGGTTTCAGCTGGGGATTCCATTAGTGTTAGCAGGTAGGGAGTTCACTGTCCACTGAAATCAATATTTTCTATGATTCTATATTGCCTTATTGTTTGCCGTGAAAATATTTATGTCCAGTTTTGCCCCCCCTGATGATTTCAAGTTGGCATTGGTCACATTAGAGCTAGAGTATGCCAAGGCAAGAGCCAACCGAAATGAGGAGGTAAGTTCATTGGTCTGTTTATGATGGGAGTTTCATTAATGCTCGATCAGTGTGGTCTCATATGCATGACCTTGGTTTCACAGCTGGATGCTGTTGTGCTTGCCCAACAACTCCGGAAGAGATTTCTGGATCAGGTATGGCATAATCAGTTAGCACTGTTTTGCTGAGTATGGCTTATTTCTTTCGTCGGGATAACTTTAGTGTTTATGCTATTTATGAGATGTCACTTGTGTGATGAGATTGAGGATACATGTAATTTAATAATACTAATTCCACTTGTGTGCCCAAAATGGTGATCCGTGGGGTTGTTTACAGGTCATGACAAATGGGCAAAGAGTGCCATTTGAATTTTGTGGAACGAACTATATATTTACCGTCAATCAAGCTTTGCTAGAGGGCCAAGAGAGCTCCACACCGTTGGACAGAGGATTCATGTCAAGTGATACATACATCATATTTGAGGCTGCTCCTAATTCAGGAATTAAGGTTTCTTTGAATACCTTCTATACTGTTGTCAGCACTTCTATTAATAGTGAATGTGACTAGCATTATTTATAGCTTGTGAAAATACCACAATAAGGCCTGTTATTGTACTGCAGGTTATCAACCAAAGGAAGCTGCTAGCAGCAAGCTTTTCAAACATAAAGAGTTTAACCTGGAAAAGTTGGGCATAGGTGGGTTAAGTGCTGAATTCACAGACATATTTCGTAGGGCATTTGCTTCGAGAGTGTTTCCTCCCCACGTTGTTAATAGGTAAGTACGGTACCCGCTTCTTTATTTTTCTGCCAATAGTAATAGATGATGTTTTACTAACAAACTGAATACTGTAGATTGGGCATCAAACATGTAAAGGGTATATTGCTGTATGGGCCCCCTGGTACTGGCAAGACCCTTATGGCCCGTCAAATTGGAAAACTGTTGAATGGAAAGGATCCCAAAGTATGTATTTTCTTATTGAGCATGGAGTATAGTTTTGCTACTTGTCTAAATATTCGTGTAATGCCTGTCATGAACGGGAATATCTGTGGAGGGATTGGATCGGAGGGGATAACTGTGTTGAGTCGTGGGGTGCGGCCCTGGTCCTCGACGACGCGTCAATGGCGCCGTGGTGTCGGCTGCTGCGCAGCAAAGGCCAGGGAGAGAGCACCCGAGAGAGAGAGAGAGAGAGAGAGACAGGGGAGTTGGGTTTTCTGTTTTTTCTTAATGCAAAGCAATTCACCTCCTCTCTTTAAATAGAGAAAGGTGCTAACAAGTTTGGCTAATAAGCAACTGGAATCCGAACTAATCTCTAGGGAATTTCAGATTTAAAACAAGAGTCCTAAACGGAAACTAAAAGAATCCTAATCGGAAACAGCAAGAGTCCTAAACGGACTCAGTCTAGAGATGAATTCCTAATCTAAAGCCGGCAGCGGCAATGCTGATTGCTTGTCGTCGTTGGTTTCCTTCTTGCGGCGTGAATAATGTAAGCCCCACATGACATGCCTGTTGTCTCGTTCGTTCTGATATGTATTAGTAGGACACTTTACTCTACACGAATGTTACATTTAAACTTGGGTTTGAAAAAGTTTTGTTATCACCAGCAGTGATAATAGACATGAACTTACTTTTTTAAGACTGAAATTGTTGGGTGCTCAGTTCTCGTTTTGAATACTAATAATTCAATAAGTAAGTTGTGTAACATATTCCATTTTATGCTGAGAACTTGTCATATATTATAATACATTTTTACATAGCACAGGTACCCAGTTGTCAGTACTCAGTACTATATGATTTGTTAAAACTAACACTATAATGCCAGATGTTTGTCCATTAATGTCTTAATGCCTAATTCCTTTTTCTAACCTCAGATTGTGAATGGACCTGAAGTGTTGAGCAAGTTTGTTGGAGAAACAGAGAAAAACGTGAGAGATTTGTTTGCCGATGCTGAAAATGACCAGAGGACACAAGGTACGATACCTCATCAGCAACAGCCTTCCCATATTTCTGTGTGGAATGAACCCTTTTGAACACTTATTTTTATACCACCTTTTCAACACAGGTGATCAGAGTGACCTCCACGTTATCATTTTTGATGAAATTGATGCTATCTGCAAGGTGAAGTTCTGTTGGCTTTAATTCACATCATCATGCATATTCTCACTTGCCTAGAGCTTTCTCAAGATGCAAAGAACGAAGATTTTCTTTCAACTATAACTAGATAGTGCAGGGTTTTTCTTATCAATTAGTCTCAGAGAGTACTGGTGTTTTTCGCCCTGATCATTGGAAAATGAATAGCTCTAAAGTTTGCCGCGACAGTGGGTGATCGTGTATTATATGAAAGGCCTTGGCAAACGAGTATCTCATAAGTTTTGTATGGCATGTTTTCTTCTGGATACCATTTGTTTTACATGAAACATGCGATATGCTTATATCCCTTCATATTTTTCTTCAATTATACCTAAAACTCCACATAAAACACTTTTATCTTTTCTAGAACTTCTGTAACTAGCAATTTTGTCCAGTGTATGCGCGTTGTACTGTAATATTAGAGCATGTGCTGCATCGCTTCAGTTTTATTTAAAATACCTAAATGAATGAAACTCTGATTGTGCAGTCAAGAGGATCTACCAGAGATGGTACAGGCGTACATGATAGCATTGTAAACCAGCTCCTTACAAAGGTATGTTTCCTTAGAATTTGAAGTTTAGAATTGTTTATGTTCTTTGCGTGTATTACTGAGTTCTGACTGAACTCTCTACTTTTTAGATAGATGGTGTTGAGGCATTGAATAATGTCTTGCTTATTGGAATGACCAACCGTAAGGATTTGCTTGATGAGGCTTTGTTGAGGTATGTTGCGACCCTCCTAGGATCATCTTGCCATTTATTCGGTGAAGCCATCAGTTTAATAGCCCCAAATGTGTCATACTGAAACAAATGAGTTGCCTGATGAGACAAAGTGATCTAGCAAATCTGTCTATATAAATGCATTCAAGCTGTATCCTCAAAAATATATTAGTCCTTTGAATACTGGCATTATCACATTTTCCATGCATTTAGTGCCTTTTCATCACTCCCTGGTGTGGTGCATGTTACAGGGCAATTCACAAAGAGAAGCTTTTTGTTGATTATTTTTGGGACTGCACCTAGACCTTATTTTCTTTTGGTAGTTTTGATTTATTATTTGCATGTGCTCATTGCCATTTGATACATCTGTTGCAGACCTGGACGATTGGAAGTTCACATTGAAATAAATCTGCCTGACGAGAATGGTCGTTTGCAAATTCTTCAAATTCATACAAATAAGATGAAAGAGAACTCTTTCCTTTCTCCAGATGTTAATCTTCAAGAGCTAGGTATGTTCTTTGTGAATTATTACTTTGTCAGGCATTGCATTCATTACAGCAAAGGGTTCCTAAATTTTTCATAGCATGGACTGATTAGTTGGCTAAGTCATGCTAGTGCTATTTTTCAAACTTCAGAGATTTCGATTTTTTCTTTTAAAAAATTGATTATTTACTTCCGTACTTTTACACTCAATGTCATTATTTTTTCGTAGTCCTACTTTTAGTATGACTAAGTAGGGGTTTGTGGGAAGTTCTTGTTCAATATGATAAAGATTTGTACTGTATGGGATTGATAATTGTAAAAATCACATCCAAATGACACCTGATCTTCTGAATGAAGCTGCACGGACAAAGAACTACAGTGGAGCAGAGTTGGAAGGTGTTGTTAAAAGTGCCGTCTCATTTGCTTTGAACCGGCAGATAAGCATGGATGACCTCACAAAACATTTGGATGAGGAAAGCATTAAGGTTACTATGGATGATTTTGTGAATGCGCTTCAAGAAATTACTCCTGCATTTGGTGCTTCCACTGATGACCTTGAAAGATGCAGGTGTGTGCTATGATATGAACATTAATTTAGCAAAATGGTAACTATCTGCACAAATTTGAAATGTGAGATGATCAGTTTCTTCTTAGGACATTGCTTGGTTCATATCTTGTTACATATTACTTCTCCCCATGTGTCCCATTGAACTTTTTTCTATAGAGATTTATTATTTGTAGTTGTACAGTCTTTAACACAGTGTGCTTTCACAAACTTTTGCGCCTGGCTGATGCTATGCTTCTACAAATAACTTATGCAATTCCCATTCCTAATGCATAGTCAACATTGCCTATGGGCATGTCACTCTCCTCCCTTGTTTTCTTTACAATCAGAAAGCACTTCAGGCGCTAGTGTGCGAAGGACTAGAATATGCAGCAATTCATGGATTGTTCGGTGATATATCCATTAGTTAGCTTAGTAGGAAAATCTATTTTTTCTTTGTGTGAATACATTCAATGTTGATGTCATACCCAATTTAATTTTTGACTAAATAAAAAAAACATGCTTGTAGCTTTGTCAGCCATATAAGAATTTCTTATTTCCAGGATGAACTAAAGGCTTTCTAAATTCATTAATTTCCTGTGTCTCTTATTTAATCTTTAGTGTTGGCCTCGGTATTTAATAGAATTTAAATGTTGTTTCATGTGATCTTTGACAACTTTGAATCTTTGTGCAAAATATACAGGTTACGTGGTATTGTTGACTGTGGCAAGGCACATAAGCACATTTATCAAAGAGCTATGCTTCTTGTGGAGCAAGTTAAAATAAGCAAAGGTAGCCCACTTGTTACCTGCCTCTTGGAAGGTTCAGCTGGAAGGTACCGTCTCTAAAACACATATTTGTTAGTTTGTTGTCTTTGAAAACATTGCTGGAACCTCACTTCATATTAATTGCTTGTCAGTGGTAAATCGGCAATGGCAGCTACTGTTGGCATTGACAGTGATTTTGCTTATATCAAAATTGTAAGTTCCTTTATTTCCGGTTTTTCTTCATCCTCTATCGCAAGGTATAGGACTGAATATCTCTAATTATGGTTCACTATAGATATCGGCAGAAACAATGATTGGTTTCAGTGAAAGCAGCAAGTGTGCACAGATTTGCAAGGTCAGAGATGTTCTTGATACAATGCATTTTATACCCTTTTGTAGTCAGTTAATATATGGAAGAATCTATTTGAAAGGTGTATCCTGTGTTCTTTTACATTTTTTTTAATACAAAAAATGCACTTGCTTTTTCTAGTTATGTTGTTTGCTTTCCATATGCTTTCACAGAATTATATTGAGGTGGTGTGTTTTGTCGTGGCAATACAGGTTTTCGAGGATGCATACAAATCTCAGTTTAGCGTCATAATTCTTGATGACATTGAAAGGTACTAGACCCTCAAATCTACAAAAATTTTGCTGTCACGCATCCTGTCTTTGTTCCATTTTGCTTAAAGTGTGTTTTGGTACTCTTGTATAATCTTATAGGTTACTGGAGTATGTTGCTATCGGACCACGCTTTTCAAACTTGATATCACAAACCCTTCTGGTCCTCCTCAAGAGGGTCCCTCCTAAGGTTTGCACAATCACACTTTTTCTTTAGTATTATCCTGAGCACAATACTTGGTTGCTGTTTCACTACTTGGATGTCAAACTTGGGCATTGATGCCACATAATTACACGTTTATTCTTTAAAAAAAATGTAACCCAGCTTTGTCTTTAACTTTTTTGCCCTTTGACTTGCGTATCTCTTTATCTTTTGCAGGGCAAGAACTTGCTTGTTATTGGAACCACAAGTGAGGTAGGATTTCTAGAATCCATTGGTATGTGTGATGTGTTCTCCGTGACGTACCATGTCCCCAAACTGAAAAGGAGGATGCCACAAAGGTGAGAGAATTACTTTAATGCATTTGTTGAGTGCTGTCATGCTATGGTTAAAATGCAAGATGCTAGAGTCGTTTCACTTGGTAGATTGTGGTAGTGCGGCAGGGAACTCTGTTCACATTGCCTATTTCTGGAACACTAAAGGTTTGCATTTTTTTTTTTGTTTATCATCCTTATCTGGCTTCTCTGCAGGTGTTGCGGAATCTTGATGTGTTCTATGAAGGAGATATTGATGCAGCAGCAGAAGCACTGGATGATGTAATCTTTTTTCTAGTATTCTCGTTAGCCCTTAAAACAAAAACTTTTGCATGAACAAATTCTTACAATCCTTCCATTGGTGCAGATGCCAATCAAGAAGTTGTATACACTTGTTGAGATGGCTGCACAGGGGGCATCAGGAAGAAGCGCAGAAGCAATTTATGCTGGAGAGGAAAAAATCGATATCAACCATTTCTTTAGCATCTTGAGTGATATTATCCGCTATTGAGTACACTTACAGCTGAAATGGACCCTAGGTTTCACTATAGGAATTTATTTGCACCTTTCTTCACTTAATCTCCCCAGTTTGTTATCTTCACCGGGTACAGTGGTTTGATCTTGAGTTGTATTTCTTTGATATGCCCATCAGAGCTTTTGCTGTAACGTTGTCATGAATCGGCCAGAGGTTACTACTATACACGATGTACCATTTTTTTTAATTGTATGGCGAGTTTTTTTACAATTCATATGGACCCGTTTCTACATATCCAGAACAGGAAATTGATTTGGTGGCTACTGGTTTCTGTATCGTTGTGTTGTCTAACATCTCTATGCTGCTGTTGATACGAACAGCCCGTTATGCTGAAAGGCTGAAATACAATATACAGTGTAAGGGCATATGGTAGCGTACTGAATTTTCGTCTGCAAACTGAAGTTAGCATGAAGGTTATACGAAGAGTCGCACTCGCCGGGGCGGAATGGGTGTGGCGCACGGTATGCATCATTGGGATGATGACAACCGTGCCGGGCACACTGCCGGGATGGGGGAGGGGCGTAGGGCGCCAAATAGCCGGTCCCGCTTTTCGGCCGGTATTTCCAGCGGCTCCCTTAGCCAAGCTGTCGATTCCTATTTTCGGGGGAAGAAAAAACTGCCTCCGATAGCTGAATTCGCGGTCGCCTCGCGCCGCCGACGATGGCAGGACGCCCCGGACGGTTGGACTCCCGCCCGTTGCGCTCCACGGACGGCCCCGTTCCCGCTATTCCACAAACGCCTCACGGCGTGCCGAGCGTCCTCGACAGATGGACGGAGACGGACGTTCGCCCAGCCCGGCGCGGCGCACGAGGACAACCGACGGAGCGACTTCACATGACTGCAGCCACCCACCCCCGCACGGCCGGTGGATCTCAGGACCCGTGCCCCGCCGACCCGCAAACACACCGCCTGCCGCTGATTGCGGCCGCCGATGGCCACCTAAGCTAAGAAGTTCCCATGTTAGTTTCATCGATGCTCTTGCATGCATGCGTTCTACCTTCAAGTAGGCCTTGAAATAGTCTCGGATGGGATGGATCGAAGAATATAAGTCGTTTGAGGCGCTCAGGCTCAGCCCGACCGGCCCCTCCTGCCACGCCCACTTCACGTACTGCCTCTCCCCCGCCGAAAGCCTCCAGGTTGTTCGTCGGGTTCAGCACCAGCTTGATGCCATGCCGTCTCGCCTCCACGATCACGCAATCCAACGCCTGCACCATGTGCGCCACGCATCTTATCACCCAATCCGGTGCATAGCTCACTGAAAATTTGGAGTTTTTTTGTTGTTACCTTGAACACCCTCTCGTCGAAGCTGCCGGGGGGGAGCTGGAGCGCGTTGTGGCTAGTCGCTCGCCCCCGCCGTCGTTGAAGGTCCAGGCGCGGCAGGCGATGAGGCCCATCCGCGCGGGGGTTTCGAGCACGCGGGAGACGTGCGGGCGTGTGGCCGCGTCCACGGCCTGGAGTTCCACTCGTTCACGTACAGAGCGCCTCGCTGATGCGGACATCCTTAGCTACGTTGTTTCATATAATGTTTTCAATTCATTAAATACCTCAGAACAACATGAGCTTACTAAGAGAGTTGAAAAACAAGAGAAGCTTATCCAACAGGTGAATCTGTTCACTGAATTTACTTTTAAATTAGTTGAGAATTTCATACTACCTAAAACTAGTGTTTTGCTTGTGCTCAGATTGGAAGATTTAATAATGAACGGAGATGAAGGATATGAGGTTGTTCTTGAAGAAAGGTCATCACAATGGAGGAGAAGCTCGTGGGAGACAAGCAAGGGAAGAGAAGTCCAAGAATCCAAGTCAAATTCGAAACTTCCACAAGCCCAACCAAATTCAAATTCGGAATCAACTCATAATTCAATTCGGATTCGGAATCAGCCTCAAATTCGGATTCGGAATCAGCAGGACAGTCCGGATTAAAACGGCCATAACTTTTACAAACGGAGTCCGATTCGAGTGTTCTTGGGCTTGTTGGAAAGATAACTTCAAGCCCGATCCAACGCATCCTCCCTCACTCCGAAATTCCTTCTGGATCAAAAGATATGATCGAATCAATGTGACGGTTGTAAAATCAGAGTTTCCTTTTCTGTTTTGGAATGTGTCGAATTGGAGTAGGACTCAAATCTGAATTAGAATAGGAGTAGGGCCTCTTGGCCAGCCATGAGGAGGAGTAGGAGCACTATATATAGAGGGGTAGACCCCCATTGTAACCTCAGACCACGTTTAATATAATTTCAAAGCTTTTGCTTGATTCTCCTGTTGTGCTTAAAGCCAAAACAGAGGAATTGGGCATTGAGAATAAGGGTCGTTCTTGCTTTTCCATTTGGGAATTGAGGGTTCGACGATCTTCGCTTGTGGTCAGCGAGGATCCAATCAAGTGTGTGTTTGGGCGAATTTCCATAGAGTTGCAAGTCCGTGCATTGGCGCGGGGGATCAGCTGGTGGTTCGTCAGGATACACAAGTTATCAAGAGGTCCTACGTCGAGAAGATCGGGCACCCCGCATCAGGTGGTATCAGAGCTCCGTTGACTCGGTAGGATCTTTATCCAGTTATCTTTTTTTTCCCATACACGAAAAAGCCATACAAAAAAAAATTTAGCCGTAGTATTTAATTTGTTATTCTAGTGAGTTTTGTTAAGTTTTTGTCCATTAGAATCAAGTTTAGTTTGCTGATCTTGAATTCTTTTGCGTTGCTTTTTATTTAAGCCTAGTTTGATTTTTTTGGTCGTGTTTATAAAAAAAATATACAAAAAAAGAAGTGAGACATCAATTTATCCATTGTGAACCTTTCAATCATTTGCGAATACTTTGAACCTTTTTAAGACTAGCTAAATCGTTGCTTAGGGCTGCATATTAATATTTGTGTTCTTGCAATTGTTCAAAGATCAAAAGGTGGGAAAGAATTTTTGCTCATTTTTGGTAGAACAAGAATTTTGGCAATAGTTCAAAAAAGGAAGGAAAAGAGAAGAGAAAAAAGGAAGAGAAAAAGAAAAAAGGAAAGAGAAAAGGACAAAGAAAACGCATAACCGAACCATAAACTTGAGCGAAAATCTCCACTCATTCTTGATTCAATTGTTAGAATATCAATATTTTGTGCAATCTTGTGCCCTAGTTTCATTATTTGCAACTAGCTAGTGTCTTTCTATAACTTGTGCAATACGAGCTATTTTGTTCTTCACTTATATCTTACATAGCTCATTCCTTGATTGCACTAAGTTCCAATATCTTTTATGCGTGAGTTGTTTTGATTTTCACTTATATCTTTGTGATCGCAACTAGGCATTGGATTCTAGTTTGGATATTTACTTAGCCTTACAATACCTAGAATTTTCAAATTAAGTAGGTATCCATACCAAGCTCCACAAAACACCCGTTGTCGTGCTTTGACTTGCTCTTGAAATTCGCTCACACATCACCTTGTGGTTCTGCTACCTCAAGTGTAAGTATTGTTGATCTTAATTCCTTTCTCGAACAGTAAAGAAACTTCACCTTGTTATGATTGTGAGTTGAGTAACCTCTACATATACGCATACGCATACACATACATACATACTCTTTGCTTTGCTGCTAACAATGGCAGATCGCGAGTATACGTATCTTCCCTTCTATGGTAGTAATGATCCGGAGGAGTATCTTGAGTGGGTACAAGACATGGAGTTCGAGCTTGAATCCCATAAGTTCAATCGAAGCCAAGGAAGTGAGAGTGGCCACTTTGTTTTTACGGACTATGCCTCTAGTTGGTGGCAACAACTAGGTGGAAAACGATTCATTACATCTTGGTACTTGTTTAAAAGCGCCATGAGAAGAGAATTTGTTCCATCCTATTATGAGCGGAACTACTACGACACGTGGAGAGCATTAAACAAGGATGCAAAGTTGTCAAAGATTACTATATTGAGTTGAATCATGCAATGCGCCGTACAATATCACTAATCCATATCAAGAAAAGACATACTTCAAAGCGAGCTTGAATTATCGGATCGTTCGCACTTCAAGATGAATATTTTCGTAGTCCGCAAGATCTTGTGAAATTTGCTATGAAGGCGTAAAAGAGACTTAAACACATTCAAGCACATCAATTAAATCTGCTTGGCTCTTTAGTTCTAATTCATCCTTTGGCGTGTCACGTGAGAAGAAGATCGAGCATCGAATTTTTCTTCGACCGAGGTGATGAGTAGTCTTGCCCGTCACAACCCGCAACACGTGAGGAGGTCGTGGTTGGTGGTAGTTGTGCCCTTGCCGCCTACGGTCTTACAAGGATGAGATGTATCAAAACCCATGTGAGAATGAGAGCCACATAGCCAAATTGAGTGAGAGTGATAAAAGAGTGAGTGTGTGAGTCCACCATACGCGAGGTTGAGAGCATCCCAATTGAGAGTGTGAGAGATACACCAAAAGAAAAGGGAGAGATAGATGATAGGATAAATAAGATTATTTTTGAACCTAACAACTTACCCTCTATTTCTAGTGTTGTATCCCACATTCTGCAGGTGGACCAAGCAAATAAGGAGTTGGAGATTCAAGAGCCCTCACCATTGGAAGAGAAAGATAAAGAGCTAACCATGGATGGAGAGGAATACACGAAGATCAAGGTAACACTATTTGTCTTGAATTGGTCGTTTATGAAAACAAGGTGCGTAAAGCGAGAACTCCATTATTCATTTGATGATTCCACGTTCTAAATTTGATATGCTTAATTTGCATAATGTGAAATTGATTACTCAAAAGAAGTTCTTAGTAGAATACACATTAATAATTCTTTGTGTTATATCATATTCGATAGTCCTAAACATGTATCTAGTGTGATTAAGAAGGTTCTTGAAATTTCACACTTAAGATCACTAGTAAATAGCTACATACACACATATAAATTCAATTTGATTGGTGATGTTGGTGTAGACAACATGTTTCAAGTTTATCAAATATACATTACCTATGATAATCTTGTTGATTTACAATCACATGTTTTGCGCAAACCATTTATTGAGCAATGTCATGATATCTTTAAGATGGGTTTAAAAACAAGTGTCTATTGTTTAGAATGCAACATGATGCCTACTTGTTTATCTCTTAAATGTATAACTAATCGAGTAACGCAGATTAAATCATGGAATGGTATCAATTGGTTTTCACCGACTTTAGTTGATTTTGATGTTGTGAAGGTTAAATTTTATCATATTAGTCAGTTGGGCAATTTGAAATATGATTTTGAGCTATCGAATGTGCAGAACAACAAGAAGAATACTGACGAGGATCTAATAATCCTCATTTTATCTTTTATCTATAATTCTTATTATGGGTAAATATGATGTCACATAGTCCCTGTAGTACCCCTTATATCTATAAGGAGAGGCCTAACAAGTGATTGTAAGTTCTTCTACAATCACCCCCATAGTCGTAAGCCTTGCTACGACTATATCATGGTCGTAAGTCCTTTCTACGACCACTACATAGTCGTAAGTCCTTCTCGACCACTACATAGTCGTAAGTTCTTCTCACGATCGCACCGGTCGTAAGTCCTCTCGACCGGAAAACTACGACCACCTTATAATCAAACCTCTGCACGAGTAGGTCCAATTGATTAAGGAATCGAACGGTCTACACGCACTATTATTCCGCGTATTAATGGTGTGTAAATACCCCATTATCTCTCGGAAGATAATTGCGGATGGCGTGAAGAAGTCAAGGCGCGGTAATTCACGCCATCATGCGCCGTTACTACATTAATTAGGCACATCTCCGAGAGGCAAAGCGGCTACTTCTTCACGACTATATAAGGGCATCAAGCGAGAGACAAGGGGACAGAGAGAAGAACAACGGCAAACAAGGGCTAGTCAAGTAGAAACACAAGCACTATTCTCGTAATAGTTTTAGTCCTTTGCTAGATCATCAACAATACCATACACACAGGATTAGGGTTATTATTCTCTCCGGAGAAGGCTGAACTGTCTAAACATCCGTGTCAATCCACTCTGCGTGATCTCATCCTTAGGAGACCCCAATCAAATAATCTTTACGTAAGATCGGTTCTAATACACCAAGCGGTTGGCGCCGACCGTGGGGATCTTAGGTAATCTCTTGTCAACATACTCTCTTTTTCCAATCTCATGCAAGCATGGCAGAGAATGGAGCGAGGAGAACTGGTTCGACTTGGCGGTCTGCAGACGTCGACATGGATGCCGGTTTCGACTACGAGCCGAGTGATGCATCCGCCGATGGTGATGTTGCCTCCGAGATTATTCTCCGAAACCATCCCATCAATGGAGTTAAGGAGGATCCTTATCCCCACAACGATACGTCCAACAGAGGAGCCAATTCCTCCAAGGACAAGGGTCAATCCGACTGAACCGCACCGGGAGGACTCACGACACAATGAGAGTTTTTCCTCTAAGTGTCCAAGTTCCCTTAAGGCGGTCCGACTGGTGAGACAAGTCACGAAGCCACCATTCCAGGACTCCACCAAAGATCTTGTGATCCTATCTCTCGTGGTAACTCCGGAGATAGTGGGATCAAGCATGCTTTTCCCACGAATCGACCGTCTCCGCAGATCTCATTTGCGGATGGAGACGATTATAACCGGAGTTCCCTACGGAGGGGATTACTCCAAGTCGCCAGATGGTGTCTCTCGAGCACTCCTCAAGCGGGAGGCCTCAAGCGCAGTGAGAATCATCAGCGGAGGTCTTCGTCCTTCCCTCAAATCGAGTCAACCTCATGGAGGACGAAATGAGAACCCTCCCGAAGATCACGACGCTGCGCCTCCTCGTAGTAATGGCAAGGGAACCACCGCGATGAGAGAACCAACACTGATGAACGCGAGAGAAATCCTCGACATTCTCGCACTCCACCGAGAAGGCCTCAAAGATCGGCGGGGAGGATTTTGAGGTCATCCAAGAAAGAAAATTGCAGCCCGAAGAACCCGCTGGCGCATTCAATATCGATCCACAGGAGGTACAAGAACTCCGGGACATCAACGACTTGCTTGAGAATCCCAATCAAGAGCTTGCTCGAGCGCCAGATCGATCTCTTTCTTTGAGGAGATTGCGCAAAGGCTTGAATGTGATGACAAGATGGAAGTACCTCGTCAACAACATTCGGTAGTCGTAGCAATGCGACTTCTTGACCACCGATCAATCGAATATTTCTCTGCGAGGAATCGACACGGTCATAAGTCACATCGATCTCCTATTCGAGAAATACTTTTCGATCGGTGATGATCAAGTAGCCCCGAGGAGGTGATCAATCACTACTCGGCAAAGAAATTCACAACGGTGGATTACGAAGAGTATTCCTCAAGAATCGAGACCTACAACGAGCAGTCACTGTTGCGGGTATCGTCGATATCGATCACTGGCGACATTAACCCTTCTTTCCTACAAAGAAGGCGTCAAGAAGTAATTACGGATGCCGCATTTTCGCCGACCTTGAGCGATTCGCCAGCCACCTCATTTCGACCGGTGAACATGGAGAAATTTGATGGATCTCAAAATCCCATCGAGTTTCTTGAGATCTATACAACATTGTCCGAGCGGCAGGAGGAGGAGAGCACGTAATGGCGAATTACCTTCCAAGCGTGCTCGAAGGATCCGCTCGATCGTGGTTATTAAACCAACCACTCGAGTCGATCTACTCTTGGCAACACCTCTGTGATCTTCTACGAGCAAATTTCCAAGGCACATACAACCGCCCGAAAGGAAGGCGACTTGCCGGATCAAGCAGAACAACAACGAGACTTTGCGTCAATTCATCAAGCGCTTTAGTCGGGTTCGTAACTCAATTCGGAAATTTCGACTCCTCGTGATCGGGGCTTTTAAGCAAGGAGTCCGTAGTAGAAGAATAACAGAGGATATTGCTTTAAATCCTCCCAACACCGTTCTTAGAACTCTTTGAGATGGCCGATCGATATGCAAGCGCTTCGAGGCAATCGAGTGGAATAACACTATCGATCGAGAAACACACGCTCTTCGAGAGCCGGTGAGGTTGGTAAGGACAAAAAGCAAAAAGTCCAAGAAGAAAATAAAAGTCAAAAGCCACAAACTAGTAGTTTCAAGGAGGTTTTGGTAGAAAAGATAGAGAGCCCCAAACCACCAAGTCGAACCCCGATCAAGGCAAAGGTAAGCGCCACGATCGTAGGAACGACAAACCAAGATGGTGTCCTTTTCATAAAAGGAAGGACATGACCTCCATAGCCGAAGTTTTCCAAAGAAAGCTCGAGGACTACTACAACGACAAAGCACCGCTCCTACTCTCGGCGGGTGGGACATACGAGTGGTCAAGTCGTCGATGATGAGGAGATGCCATTCCAAGATCCGCACCATACCGTTGAGCATATCTATGGAGGATCATCGACATACGACTCCAAACGACAACTTAAAGTCACGGACGAGAGGTAAATTCCATACATACTCCTCTTGTCAATAAATTACCAAGTGGTCGGAAGTTACCATCTCTTTTGAGAAGGACGACTGCCCGATCACTATGAGTCGATCAGGTCGATTTCGATTGTGGTCGAACCCACCATCAACAACCGTCGAGATAAATCGAGTGTTGGTTGATGGTGGCGATTCTTTGAACATATTATTTACCAAAGCCCGGATGAGATGCAAGTACCCAGGACAAAGGTAAGGCCGGTACGATATTCCTTCCATGGAATCGTACCGGGGTCTTCGGCCAAACCCATTGGCCAAGTTTCTCTTCCTTTAACATTTGGCTCGCCAAGTAATTTCAGGACAGAGAAAGTCTCCTTTGATGTGGTCGATTTCGATACGGCATATAACGCCATACTCGGACGACCAACTTTGGCAAAATTCTTAATGGCTACTCATTATGGGTATCAATGTCTTAAGATGCCAGGTCCCAAAGGAGTGATCACAATTCAATGTGACAAAAAGATGGCGTATAGCTGCGACCGCCGATCCCTCGAGATGGTTGGTCAAATACCAACTCGAGATGAAAGTCGACCTTCGACTAGCAAGTCGGCCTCAAAGTCGCACCAAAGCCGAACGACCAAGTCAAAGAGGTTCCTCCGACGCGAGAGAAACCCTCAAGACCTGCTCGCATGGGGAGACTTCCGATCCCAAATAGGAAGGCGCCTCATTACCTTCCTCCGAGCTAACGCAGATGTCTTGGCGTGGCAAGCATCCGACATGCCCGAGTCCCTGTGGAGGTGATCGAGCACGAGGCTAGCTTTACTACCGATAAAGTACCGTAAAACAAAAATTACGGAGATTTGCCTCGATCGACGAGATGCTATTAAATCGAATTGGATAAGCTACTTAAGGCGGGCTTTATAAGAGAAGTCAATCACCCAGTGGTTGGCTAACCTGTAATGGTCAAAAAGTCAAGCGGCAAATGGCGTATGTGCGTAGACTTTCTCGATCTTAATAAAGCTTGTCCAAAAGATGATTTCCTTTACCTCGTATTGATCATTTGGTTGATTCTCTGCGGGTTGTGAAATATTAAGTTTTTAGATGCATATTCGGATATCACCGGATCAATATGTGTCTAAGCGATGAAGAAAAGACCGCATTCATTACTCCATTTGGTACCTTTTGTTATATCAAAATGCCATTTGGTCTAAAGAATGCCGGTGCTTCTTTTCAACGCTTAATGCAATCGACTTTTCATCTCAATTAGGCCGAATTTGGAAGCCTATGTTGATGACCTAGTCGTAAAAAGCATTAAGAGACTTAATCATATCAGCGACCTACAAGAAACATTCGACAACCTCGTAAAGCACCATTTAAAACTTAATCCGAGAGAAGTGTGTGTTTGGAATTTCTTCAGAAAATTGCTTGGATTCCTAGTATCGAGCGAGGAATCAAGCAAATCTGAAAAAATAAAGGCCATCCTCGGATCGACCTCCAAACACAAAAAGGAAGTCCGAAACTCTTTGGGTGCATGGCGGCTTTAAGTCGTTTCATCGCACGACTAGGAGAAAAGGACTACCTTTCTTTAAACTTCTCGGGAGACATGAAGGTTTTGAGTGGTCGAACGAGGCAAACATTGCCTTTGAGGATGTCAAGAGGTATCTTCGAGTGCTCTGCTCGGTTTCTCCAAAGCCGGAAGAGACGCTCTTAATTTACCTAGCCGCCACGCCACAGCAAAGAAAGCGCGATCTTGGTCGTAGAACGTGAAAGCGATATAACGACCGGTTTACTCGTAGCGAAGTTTTACGGGCCTAAGGGCGTTACCCTCGGTCCAAAACTTCGTATGCCCTCCTCATGTCTTCGAGGCTGCGGCATTATTTTCAGCGCACAAAATAGGCTGTGCGTCGAGTTTCCTTTGGGAGCAATCCTCCATAATAAGGAAACAATGGGACGCATGGCAAAATGGTCGGTCGAACTTGGGAGTTCGACCTCCATTTCGTGTCCCGAACGCCATAAAATCCCGGATCTTGGCGGACTTTGTCGCCGAATGGACAAATCTGAACTGCTCGGGATCCCCAAGACGATTCCCAAGACCGGTGGATGATGTACTTTGACGGTCACTCACTTTAAGTGGCTCGGGTGGGGTGGTCTGGTATCTCCTCTGGGAGAAACCTTAAAGTATGCCATACAATTAAACTTTCGGGCCACTAACAATGTGGCGAGAATCTGAAGGTTTGCTAGGCGGCATACGAGTGCGAAGCACTCTCGATTAAATCGACTACTCGTAAGAGGAGACTCTCAACTAGTCGTGAATCAAATTGGGAAAGAGTACGGTGCTCTAACTCAACAATGGCTCGGTACTTATCGAGTACGTAAGCTAGAAAAACATTTTTAGGTTTCGAGGTACAATTTATCCCTCGAAAGGATAATTTCTCATGAGACCAACTTGCTCGGATGGCTTCTTCCCGATCCATAGTACCAAAAGGAGTTTTCTTGGAGCAACTCCAAAACCGTCTCGGTCGAAGAACCGAGGCACCTCCTCTTGAGATGGCCTCATTAGATTACGAGGATACGGATGACTCCCATCTACGAGTATCTTTGCAAGGGTTCGTGCAGAAGATGATCTTGAGGCGCGGTCGATTATCGAAAAGCCAAAATGTATACTTTGGTTGAAGGAGTCCTCTATAAACGAGGAACCCAAGGGATACTCATGCGATGCATTCCGCAAAATGAAGGAATAACACTCCTTCACGATATACGGTGGCATCTGTGGGACGATGCTTCCTCTGAACATTAGTTGGTAAAGCCTTTCGACAAGGTTTTCTTGGCCTCTGACCACATGCGATGCTAAAGAGGTGGTTAAAAGTGTGTCAGTGCCAATTTCATGGTAGACAGATACACCAACCAGCTCAAGCATTACAAACAATACCTCTTTCTTGGCCTTTTGCGACCTTGGGGCTTGATATCCTAGGACCGTTTCCCAAAGCTCCAGGAGGTTTCGAATTCCTTTTTGTGGCTATTGACACGTTCACAAAATGGATCAAGTGAACTCAGAATGGGATAACAACAGGCGACAAAAGGTTCATGATGAGAAGCATAATTAGTCGATTTGGAGTACCAAGTCGGATAATTACAGACAATGGTAAACAATTCGCAAGTGCAAAATTTCAGGAATTTTGCGACGAGTTGGGTACCAAGTTATGCTATGCTTCTATTGCACATCCCCAAAGTAATGGGGCGGTTGAGCGTGCAAGCGGCCAAATAATGCGAGGAATTAAAACTCGAGTCTTCGACCCGACTTGTTAAGCGCTCGGGGCTTGGGTACAAGAATTACCTTCCATATTATGGGCGATCAGTACAACCACCAATCGAGCAACAGGAGAAACACCATTTTTCTAGTGTTCGAGCGAAGCCATGCTTCCTCGGAGCTAAAATTGCGGTCGACACGAGTTGAAACCTTCAACAACTCGGACCAGAACAACTTCGAGCAGATGACATTAACCTACTCAAGAGAGGAGAAACCTAGCCTTAATTGTTCGGCGGTCTACCAACAAGCCTGCGCAGATACTATGATCGTAAGGTCCAACCTCGCACCTTCTTTGTAGATGACTTGGTATTGAGGCTCGCCAATCCAAGTCTAACGGAATAAACTTTCCCTAAATGGGAAGGTCCTACACGATGGTCGAAGTAACTCGGCGAGTCGGTCACGACTAGCAATGGAAGATGGACGAGTTCTCTCAAACTCTTGGAACATCGACCGATTCGCAAATTCTATGTGTGACCGATTTCTCAAGCAATAAAAGTCCGAGTTCTTTCTACCTCTTTTTGCCTTATTTTGAGTAGTGCTTTTTAATCTTTCGACTATGATATGAGAACACCCGCTTTTCTTTACACCGGTAAAAGCTTAGAAACGTCATCCGACGAAACTTCTCCTCTCTGCATGTGGTTACGCCCACTAGAAGGAATTTCCAAGCATTGACTCGTTACTCATTTTCTTTGCCCGATTACAAAGAGCCGGGTTCTATCCAATCGAAATGTTCTCAAAGCCAACTCTCTCAATCTTAGTCTATTTTTTCATCAATTCAAAAATATTCTAAGTAGAGTACACTTTCTTACATTTGTTCGACCACCTTTGATGTACTCGATTTGTTTTAAGCTGGTGAAGGAAGAGACACACCTAGTCGAAGTCTTTCCTCTCTGCATGTGGTCTCGCCCACTAGAAGGAAACTTCCTAGCGTTGCTCGATCTCCTACTTTTGCTCTTTGGAAAAGACTTATCAAGTCCACCAAAAAGGACGAGCAATTACTAAAGTCCTCTAAGGCGTCTGTTTAACTCAAGTTCTTTGTTCTTGGTTCAATTAAACTAGTCGGAAATGAAAACATCACCTAGTCGAAGCCTTTCCTTTCTGCACGTGGTCCTGCCCACTAGAAGGAACTTCCTAGTGACGAGTCGTTTTTAACTCTTTCGACCAGTGCTTGACACCCGTAACAAAAGCTATAAGTTAAATAAACCTCTCTTTGTTTTCAAAAACCCGTTTCAAACACTATTTATTTAGATTGTCTAAACAATCTAAACAAATAATCGGGGCTAGGATAAAGTTATTAATTTGACTTCAATTCTTAGTCTTTCATTCGTCTTTCATTCGTTTATTATCTTTTGAGTTACTAACTACTCGACAAGATGATTTTCAGAAATAAAGCGGATCATATATTACTCATCAACAAAATTATGCGCCTTACAAAGTAGTTACAAGATTACTCAAGGGGAGAGCCTAGTTGCATTTCCTCGCCACCTTTTGCCAATCGATTGCATTTCCACAATCAGACGACTTGCCTCGATTCGAGACGATCGAAGTCGGCTTCGATTGGTTTAACATTAAAGCGGGGATCTTGAGCTTTAAGTTTCGCCAAAGCGTAACTTACTGCAGACTTCGATTGCCTCCCTTATTGATTGAATTTTGATTAGCCTTGAGTGGTCACCATTTCTTGCAATTTTCCGACTTGTTCTCCAATAGTACTTGTGTGAGCGGCTATAGTATCTTCTCGAGGAGTTTTCCCTCGAATGTAGCTCATTAAGCACATTGTTCAGAGAGTGATGTTGCCTTGAAGACTAGTCTTCATCGACTCCATCTCTGTTGGGTACAAGTCGAAGCCTCATGAAGCTTCTTGTTTTCGACCACTTGTTACGAAAAGAATAATATCGGTCAAACAAAGATATACTTCTAGAGGAAGATAACACAAAGATAATTATAGGTAAAAGCTTTTCTTACCTACTAATTGAGAATCCAATTTCTTGACCTCTTCTCGATGGGAAGCAATAGTTTGACATGCTTTTGCTCCCATGCTCGATGTCCTCTGCATTCATCTTAGCAATGCGGACGGACTCATTGCGATTAAGGTCTTTGCTTGGATTTGACCTCGAGGCTTCTCAATTGGGCACAATTTACGAACAAGAAATTGGCATTAGAAAAGGAAGATACTCAAAAAGAATAACAGTAAAGATTTACTTACACGTTAATCGAGTTCTAAAACTCTCGAGTTCTTGATCCTTATTCGCGGTAATGCGGAAAACTCTGAATAACCAAAGATTTTTCTTGAACTTGATCCGAGCTTCGCATCTCTTTTCTTTATCCGGAGAAGAAAGGAGGGTCGAGTAAAGGTTAAAGACCAAAAGCGTCTTAAGTTCGAACTTATCGTTTATTTTTCCTCGCAATCTTTTAGATGCAGAGTCTCTCGAAGTCTATCCGAGAGAACTAATACTTCATTCCTTAGCCTCCTCGACTCCTCTTTTTCACAGTCGAGTGAGTCAGCTAAGGTCTTCGTATCACTGTTTAACCTACAAAAAACAGGAACGAAGATAAACATCAGCTGAATGGTTGTGAATACTTCTACAACCACTGACCTAGTCGTAAGTTTTTCTGCGACTAAGATATGGTTGTAAGTCTTTCTACGACCACTACCTGGTCGTAAATAGTCGTAAGTTCTTTTCGACTGATACTTCGTCATGAGTTTCTTCCATGACTATTCTCGTGAAACTTTTTACGAGTATTTAAGTCAAAAACAACTATGAATTATAAGTGACTTACCACCTCTCTGCCTCTGCGCAGAGTAGTTCTTTCTCTTGTCTTAGCTCTAAAAGTTGTCGATGATACTCACCGACAACAGCAATTTGCTCCAGAGCTTTCTGCAAAAAGAAAACAGTGAGAAGGGAAGGAAAGCCACATATATAAGTATTCTGAAGATACTTACATTCATAGTCGTTCTAGCAAAAATCGAATATACAAGGTCCGGTCTTTGCGACTTATCTATCCTCGCGACTTTGTCCCACCACACCTTCTCGAGGCGCTCGTTGTCAAAAGTATTATCCGTATTGGGAATATCTTTGGGATGGGGACTCGGTCACGAGATTTGTGGTAAGACCCTACGATGGAGGCGGGCCCAAAGAAGTCACCACGAAGTTGAAATTTTCTCCTTCGGTTACGTGATTTCTCTTTGGGTAGGGAAGGAACGCCTCCTCGATTTCCTTCCCAGGCGGTCGCAGGTGGTCACCACCTTGACAGAGGCTTCCACAGTTGCCTCTGTTGTTTCTACGACTTGATGAGTCGTGGCGGCCACCTCAACGAAGAATACCGCTACCTCAAGAGTCGTGAGTTACGACTTGGCAGATGTGGGAGACACTGGGAGTCTCGACTTCATCGCCACAGGCCAAGGTGATGCCGACCACCTCCGTTGCTACCTCTCCGATGGTGAAGGGATAGCAATGGACTTCTCGTGAAGCATTCCGAAATTTGAAGGAGTCTGATGAAATAAAGAAAAGCAAATCGGGTTGTGAAAAGAAAAGGTAAATGTCCTTCTTACACTTCAATACATTTCACATACCTCGCACCTGGTCTTAACCAGAATTTTGGAGCAATCCTCCCAGCGGAGGACCTCTTCTTCTCCACGACCACGCCGGTCGAGGTTCAACATTTGGCTCGGCTACGACCACGTCAGGTCGTAGAGTTTGAACAGAACGAGCTCGGTTTCACGATCTTGGATGGACGAGAGGTGTCTCGACCATTCCGAAGCGACCACGCCCTCGATTGCGAGTTGTCTTGATGCAAAGCATCGTCCTTCATAAAGACATAAAATCCTTCCAGTTCTCCCTTTCCGGTTGTTTAATAAAACTAGGAGTGGCACCAAGCTGCGAAAGATTCCGTGTCATAATAGAAGGGTACCTTAGCCTTGCGAGGTTTGCGCTGAGAGGTTCAAGCTGCTTCAACCTCCTCGGCCCGGCAGCTGCGGCCTCGGCAGAGATACAACTACGGTGCCGCGGCCTTGTAGAGGTTTGGTCGAAAGACCGAACTCGAACTTGCTCCCCTTGTCGGCAGATTTTACAAGTCGGCGTCTCTTCGAGGAGGAGCCGAGTCTTTGTCTTCGACAACCCGGCGCCAATAGTCATCGAGCGACTTCTTCGTCGTCTGGCGATTTTCCATGCCTACTTTACGTAAAGCAAAGCAGTAAAAGAAGAATCACTAATTAGTCGTAAGTTTTTTCTCGACTAGTACCAAGTCGTAAGTTTTTCTCGACTTTTTCTTGATTGTAAGATATTCTCGATCACCATTAGTCGTAAGTATCTTCTACGACTATAAAGTCCTAAAGAGAGGATCAGATTACGATTACCTTTAGGCGCTCTATCCTTTCATCTGCGGACAAAACCGCAATGACTTGAGGAACCACCCCTCGGAGTGGCGGGGACTTCTCACGAGATGAGTCGACTGAGTCAACCTCGGCTGTGAAAGATGCGTAAAGCAGATAAGAATATTAGACAAAGTTGAGAAAGACCAAGCGGAGAGTTAAGTCAACAATTGCTTACCCTCCTCGTAGTCTCGGTGGGGTCTCCTCTTCCCGAGTACCTCCACATAGGAGATGCTCGTTTCTTGAGAGGACTAATTCGGCGTGTGATGAAATCTTTCACCACATGCCATCCGTCAACCCTTCTTCCTTCAAGTCCTTAATGGCTTGAATATAAGGGCTAATCCGCTAATATCTTCGAGGTTGAATCCCATGAAGATTTCTTTTCAGCAGACTTTCCCCACGAAAGAAAGGTGTCTTGAGGTGACCTTCGGTAGAACCACCTCTTCCTCCGGCCGACCACGAAGACCGGGTAAAGCTCGAATGTACTCCTTCGACTTGAGTCGTGGAGCTTGAACCAGACTTCCGGCAATTCGGTTTGTCGAGCCATCCCATAATAATATTGGAACAGCTCGAGATCCGCGGAATCCCTGTGTATGCCTCGCATGATACACGAACACACTCAACATGGTAATGGAATTGGGACCTAAGTTCACGGTTCCACCCCAAAGTGTTCGAGTACTCTGTAAGAAAGGGGTGGGCGGTGTCGAAGGCCGCACTCACAATACGCTTGGAAGGCGGGATTTGCCCATTTTCCCCGATGGCGATCTTTGCCCGATGGCGGAATCCACTTCACGAGCCTTCTCAGGATCTTCCGACATCGACCAAGATTTTGATCTTAGCGCATCCATCTCCGATTCCTCCCATTCGAAACTCTCTTGGCCATTTCGCCGAAGCAAAGTTTTTTTGATTGGGTTGGCGGCGGAGAAGATGAAACCTAGTCGAGGACGAAGAAAGCAAGAGCTCGAAGAACGGTGGAGTGATTTGGGGAAAAGTAAAACCCAAGTCTACCTCTGGTAAGTTTTTATAACAGACGATCTCCGCCGCCGAAACCGTCTCGTCTATAGGTGCAGTAGGAGTTGGTTGTACCGCCGGAACCGCTTCATCGGACAAGTGCGTGAGAGCGGTTACAATTCCCAGATAGTGCATTCGAGAAAAATTAGGTGCGTATTGTCACCCCAAGCGAAATTACATTCTTGACCAAGTATTTACGGTGAAGGAAATATCAATCGGAAGGCTTTTCTCCGATTCCCTACTACGACCACAGGACGGTCGTAGGGGTTTTCTGACTTTTGATAGTCGTAAGCAATCTTCACGATTGCAATCGCCGAACCGTCTCATCAACAGATCTGTAGAGATTGTTTGCAATTCCCAGATGGCTGTTCGGAAAGTTAGGTTCGTTTCATCACCTCCAAGTAAAATTACTTTCTTGACCAAATCTTTACGGTCAAAGGAAGTATCAATCGGAAGAGTTTTTCCTTCGACTATCTTTCTACGACATGGTCATGGTCGTAAGTCCATTCTGAAACCTTTACCAAGTAAGTTACTTTCACTTAAAGTGGGGGCTAGATGGCGAGGATCTAATAATCCTCATTTTATCTTTTATCTATAATTCTTATTATGGGTAAATATGATGTCACATAGTCCCCGAAGTACCCCTTATATCTATAAGGAGAGGCCTAACAAGTGATTGTAAGTTCTTCTACAATCACCCCATAGTCGTAAGCCTTGCTACGACTATATCATGGTCGTAAGTCCTTTCTACGACCACTACATAGTCGTAAGTCCTTCTCGACCACTACATAGTCGTAAGTTCTTCTACGATCGCTACCGGTCGTAAGTCCTCTACGACCGGAAAACTACGACCACCTTATAATCAAACCTACTGACGAGTAGGTCCAATTGATTAAGGAATCGAGCGGTCTACACGCACTATTATTCCGCGTATTAATGGTGTGTAAATACCCCATTATCTCGGAAGATAATTGCGGATGGCGTGAAGAAGTCAAGGCGCGGTAATTTCGCCATCATGCGCCGTTACTACATTAATTAGGCACATCTCCGCAGGCAAAGCGGCTACTTCTTCACGACTATATAAGGGCATCAAGCGAGAGAGACAAGGGGGGAGAGAGAAGAACAACGGCAAACAAGGGCTAGTCAAGTAGAAACACAAGCACTATTCTCGTAATAGTTTTAGTCCTTTGCTAGATCATCAACAATACCATACACACAGGATTAGGGTTATTATTCTCTCCGGAGAAGGCTGAACTGTCTAAACATCCGTGTCAATCCACTCTGCGTGATCTCATCCTTAGGAGACCCCGAATCAAATAATCTTTACGTAAGATCGGTTCTAATACACCGACAAATACAATAATTGATTCATACATATACCATGCATATACGTTGTTTTCTTCGTCTAGCACATTTCAGGGCTATCAAAAGCGAGGGCGGCTTTTTGAAGAAAGGGAGGATGATGCGGACATCCTTAGCTACGTTGTTTCATATAATGTTTTCAATTCATTAAATACCTCGAACAACATGAGCTTACTAAGAGAGTTGAAAAACAAGAGAAGCTTATCCAACGGTGAATCATTCACTGAATTTACTTTTAAATTAGTTGAGAATTTCATACTACCTAAAACTAGTGTTTTGCTTGTGCTCAGATTGGAAGATTTAATAATGAACGGAGATGAAGGATATGAGGTTGTTCTTGAAGAAAGGTCATCACAATGGAGGAGAAGCTCGTGGGAGACAAGCAAGGGAAGAGAAGTCCAAGAATCCAAGTCAAATTCGAAACTTCCACAAGCCCAACCAAATTCAAATTCGGAATCAACTCATAATTCAATTCGGATTCGGAATCAGCCTCAAATTCGGATTCGGAATCAGCAGGACAGTCCGGATTAAAACGGCCATAACTTTTACAAACGGAGTCCGATTCGAGTGTTCTTGGGCTTGTTGGAAAGATAACTTCAAGCCCGATCCAACGCATCCTCCCTCACTCCGAAATTCCTTCTGGATCAAAAGATATGATCGAATCAATGTGACGGTTGTAAAATCAGAGTTTCCTTTTCTGTTTTGGAATGTGTCGGAATTGGAGTAGGACTCCAAATCTGAATTAGAATAGGAGTAGGGCCTCTTGGCCAGCCATGAGGAGGAGTAGGAGCACTATATATAGAGGGGTAGACCCCCATTGTAACCTCAGACCACGTTTAATATAATTTCAAAGCTTTTGCTTGATTCTCCTGTTGTGCTTAAAGCCAAAACAGAGGGAATTGGGCATTGAGAATAAGGGGTCGTTCTTGCTTTTCCGCTGGGAATTGAGGGTTCGACGATCTTCGCTTGTGGTCAGCGAGGATCCAATCAAGTGTGTGTTTGGGCGAATTTCCATAGAGTTGCAAGTCCGTGCATTGGCGCGGGGGATCAGCTGGTGGTTCGTCAGGATACACAAGTTATCAAGAGGTCCTACGTCGAGAAGATCGGGCACCCCGCATCAGGTGGTATCAGAGCTCCGTTGACTCGGTAGGATCTTTATCCAGTTATCTTTTTTCCCATACACGAAAAAGCCATACAAAAAAATTCAGCCGTAGTATTTAATTTGTTATTCTAGTGAGTTTTGTTAAGTTTTTGTCCATTAGAATCAAGTTTAGTTTGTCGATCTTGAATTCTTTTATGTTGCTTTTATTTAAGCCTAGTTTGATTTTTTTGGTCGTGTTTATAAAAAAAATATACAAAAAAAGAAGTGAGACATCAATTTATCCATTGTGAACCTTTCAATCATTTGCGAATACTTTGAACCTTTTTAAGACTAGCTAAATCGTTGCTTAGGGCTGCATATTAATATTTGTGTTCTTGCAATTGTTCAAAGATCAAAAGGTGGGAAAGAATTTTTGCTCATTTTTGGTAGAACAAGAATTTTGGCAATAGTTCAAAAAAAAGGAAGGAAAAAGAGAAGAGAAAAAAAAGGAAGAGAAAAAGAAAAAAGAAAAGAGAAAAGGACAAAGAAAACGCATAACCGAACCATAAACTTGAGCGAAAATCTCCACTCATTCTTGATTCAATTGTTAGAATATCAATATTTTGTGCAATCTTGTGCCCTAGTTTCATTATTTGCAACTAGCTAGTGTCTTTCTATAACTTGTGCAATACGAGCTATTTTGTTCTTCACTTATATCTTACATAGCTCATTCCTTGATTGCACTAAGTTCCAATATCTTTCTTGGCGTGAGTTGTTTTGATTTTCACTTATATCTTTGTGATCGCAACTAGGCATTGGATTCTAGTTTGGATATTTACTTAGCCTTACAATACCTAGAATTTTCAAATTAAGTAGGTATCCATACCAAGCTCCACAAAACACCGTTGTCGTGCTTTGACTTGCTCTTGAAATTCGCCACACATCACCTTGTGGTTCCTGCTACCCTGAAGTGTAAGTATTGTTGATCTTAATTCCTTTCGGAACGGTAAAGAAACTTCACCTTGTTATGATTGTGAGTTGAGTAACCTCTACATATACGCATACGCATACACATACATACATACTCTTTGCTTTGCTGCTAACAATGGCAGATCGCGAGTATACGTATCTTCCCTTCTATGGTAGTAATGATCCAGAGGAGTATCTTGAGTGGGTACAAGACATGGAGTTCGAGCTTGAATCCCATAAGTTCGAATCAGAAGCCAAGGAAGTGAGAGTGGCCACTTTGTTTTTTACGGACTATGCCTCTAGTTGGTGGCAACAACTAGGTGGAAAACGATTCATTACATCTTGGTACTGTTTAAAAAGCGTCATGAGAAGAGAATTTGTTCCATCCTATTATGAGCGGGAACTACTACGACACGTGGAGAGCATTAAACAAGGATGCAAAGTTGTCAAAGATTACTATATTGAGTTGAATCATGCAATGCGCCGTGCCAATATCACTAATCCATATCAAGAAAAGACATACTTCAAAGCAGGCTTGAATTATCAGATCGTTGCTGCACTTCAAGATGAATATTTTCGTAGTCTGCAAGATCTTGTGAAATTTGCTATGAAGGCAGAAAAGAGACTTAAACACATTCAAGCACATCAATTAAATCTGCTTGGCTCTTTAGTTCTAATTCATCCTTTGGCGTGTCACGTGAGAAGAAGATCGAGCATCGAATTTTTCTTCGACCGAGGTGATGAGTAGTCTTTGCCCGTCACAACCCGCAACACGTGAGGAGGTCGTGGTTGGTGGTAGTTGTGCCCTTGCTGGCCTACGGTCTTACAAGGATGAGATGTATCAAAACCCATGTGAGAATGAGAGCCACATAGCCAAATTGAGTGAGAGTGATAAAAAGAGTGAGCTGTGTGAGTCCACCATCTGCGAGGTTGAGAGCATCCCAATTGAGAGTGTGAGAGATACACCAAAGAAAAGGGAGAGATAGATGATAGGATAAATAAGATTATTTTTGAACCTAACAACTTACCCTCTATTTCTAGTGTTGTATCCCACATTCTGCAGGTGGACCAAGCAAATAAGGAGTTGGAGATTCAAGAGCCCTCACCATTGGAAGAGAAAGATAAAGAGCTAACCATGGATGGAGAGGGAATACCTGAAGATCAAGGTAACACTATTTGTACTGAATTGGTCGTTTATGAAAACAAGGTGCGTAAACTGAGAACTCCATTATTCATTTGATGATTCCACGTTCTAAATTTGATATGCTTAATTTGCATAATGTGAAATTGATTACTCAAAAAGAAGTTCTTAGTAGAATACACATTAATAATTCTTTGTGTTATATCATATTCGATAGTCCTAAACATGTATCTAGTGTGATTAAGAAGGTTCTTGAAATTTCACACTTAAGATCACTAGTAAATAGCTACATACACACATATAAATTCAATTTGATTGGTGATGTTGGTGTAGACAACATGTTTCAAGTTTATCAAATATACATTACCTATGATAATCTTGTTGATTTACAATCACATGTTTTTGCAAACCATTTATTGAGCAATGTCATGATATCTTTAAGATGGGTTTAAAAACAAGTGTCTATTGTTTAGAATGCAACATGATGCCTACTTGTTTATCTCTTAAATGTATAACTAATCGAGTAACGCAGCTTAAATCATGGAATGGTATCAATTGGTTTTCACCGACTTTAGTTGATTTTGATGTTGTGAAGGTTAAATTTTATCATATTAGTCGGTTGGGCAATTTGAAATATGATTTTGAGCTATCGAATGTGCGAGAACAACAAGAAGAATACAATAATTGATTCATACATATACCATGCATATACGTTGTTTTCTTCGTCTAGCACATTTTCAGGCTATCAAAAGCGAGGGCGGCTTTTTGAAGAAAGGAGGATGATGCGGACATCCTTAGCTACGTTGTTTCATATAATGTTTTCAATTCATTAAATACCTCGAACAACATGAGCTTACTAAGAGAGTTGAAAAACAAGAGAAGCTTATCCAACAGGTGAATCATTCATGAATTTACTTTTAAATTAGTTGAGAATTTCATACTACCTAAAACTAGTGTTTTGCTTGTGCTCAGTTGGAAGATTTAATAATGAGCGGAGATGAAGGATATGAGGTTGTTCTTGAAGAAAGGTCATCACAATGGAGGAGAAGCTCGTGGGAGACAAGCAAGGAAGAGAAGTCAGAATCCAAGTCAAATTCGAAACTTCCACAAGCCCAACCAAATTCAAATTCGGAATCAACTCATAATTCAATTCGGATTCGGAATCAGCCTCAAATTCGGATTCGGAATCAGCAGGACAGTCCAGATTAAAACGGCCATAACTTTTACAAGCGGAGTCCGATTCAGTGTTCTTGGGCTTGTTGGAAAGATAACTTCAAGCCCGATCCAACGCATCCTCCCTCACTCCGAAATTCCTTCTGGATCAAAAGATATGATCGAATCAATGTGACGGTTGTAAAATCAGAGTTTCCTTTTCTGTTTTGGAATGTGTGGAATTGGAGTAGGACTCAAATCTGAATTAGAATAGGAGTAGGGCCTCTTGGCCAGCCATGAGGAGGAGTAGGAGCACTATATATAGAGGGTAGACCCCATTGTAACCTCAGACCACGTTTAATATAATTTCAAAGCTTTTGCTTGATTCTCTGTTGTGCTTAAAGCCAAAGCAGAGGAATTGGGCATTGAGAATAAAGGTCGTTCTTGCTTTTCATTTGGGAATTGAGGTTCGGCGATCTTCGCTTGTGGTCGCGAGGATCCAATCAAGTGTGTTTGGCGAATTTCCATAGAGTTGCAAGTCCGTGCATTGCGCGGGGATCGGTGGTGGTTCGTCGGGATACACAAGTTATCAAGAGGTCCCACGTCGAGAAGATCGGTGATGCGGGGTGCCCGATCTTCTCGGCGTGGGACCTCTTGATAACTTGTGTATCCCGACGAACCACCACCGATCCCCGCCAATGCACGGACTTGCAACTCTATGGAAATTCGCCAAACACACTTGATTGGATCCTCGCCGACCACAAGCGAAGATCGTCGAACCTCAATTCCTAGCGGAAAAGCAAGAACGACTTTTATTCTCAATGCCCAATTCTCTGCTTTGGCTTTAAGCACAACAGAGAATCAAGCAAAGCTTTGAAATTATATTAAACGTGGTCTGAGGTTACAATGGGGGTCTACCCCTCTATATATAGTGCTCCTACTCCTCCTCATGGCTGGCCAAGAGGCCCTACTCCTATTCTAATTCAGATTTGGAGTCCTACTCCAATTCGACACATTCCAAAAAACAAAAGGAAACTCTGATTTTACAACCGTCACATTGATTTGATCATATCTTTTGATCCAGAAGGAATTTCGGAGTGAGGGAGGATGCGTTGGATCGGGCTTGAAGTTATCTTTCCAACAAGCCCAAGAACACTCGAATCGGACTCCGTTTGTAAAAGTTATGGCCGTTTTAACGGACTGTCCTGCTGATTCCGAATCCGAATTTGAGGCTGATTCCGAATCCGAATTGAATTATGAGTTGATTCCGAATTTGAATTTGGTTGGGCTTGTGGAAGTTTCGAATTTGACTTGGATTCTTGACTTCTTCCTTGCTTGTCTCCCACGAGCTTCTCCTCCATTGTGATGACCTTTCTTCAAGAACAACCTCATATCCTTCATCTCCGTTCATTATTAAATCTTCCAATCTGAGCACAAGCAAAACACTAGTTTTAGGTAGTATGAAATTCTCAACTAATTTAAAAGTAAATTCAGTGAATGATTCACCGTTGGATAAGCTTCTCTTGTTTTTCAACTCTCTTAGTAAGCTCATGTTGTTCGAGGTATTTAATGAATTGAAAACATTATATGAAACAACGAGCTAAGGATGTCCGACTCGCCGCCCAGAATACCGTAGCGAGCTGGCGCGCGTCTCGACGAAGGACGTCGCCAACCTCCCTCCAGCTGACGGCGACGGCGCGGAGAGGGTGCCGGCGAGGTGCAGGTGCAGGTCGGCGTCGCCGAAGGAGACGTAGACCAGCGCCACGCAGGAGACGAGGCGGTGGTGTGGTACAGAAGAGGTCGTCGCCGATCGCCGTTGTAGACAAATCGATGTTACTGCGGCGTGACGCGCGTGAAGGAAGGCTTCTTCACGCTTCAAGAGCTCTTGCTTGATGAATGATGAAGCAATTTCAGCTTGGTCAGATCAGACAGGAATGCACGTTTCAACTAAGAATTTTTAGGCACCTAGCTCACCAAACGCCTAAAAGGGTACAATCGATGATGTCGACATCGAATACGCTTCACACCTCACTCTTGATCAATCTTCTACAAAGATTGGGCGATTAGTAAGCCACTCGAACTGAAAGCCGCATTTGAACTTCCCGAACATACAGAAAACGAGGCACACCGCTTGTTTCATGACCGACAAAACTCGACTGAACTTGAACAAAAATGATCGGGTTCACTGTTTCACAATACATGTAACAACATATATAATTTTTAAGTAATATTGTACTAAATAGTAATATATACAATAAATATTGGTAAAATGCATCATCCGACCTCAATGACCTATAAAAAGAGAACAAAATGACTTCAAATAATGAAGTAAAAAAATAGTATTATTTCAAAAACTTTTCTATAGAAGATTGAAATCAAGTTGTGTGCAACGGTTAAAAAACAATATATACGTCCAGAACCAGGAGCACACTTACTTGGCATTATAGTAAAAAAACTCTAAGTCAAATTCAAAGCATGATCCAATATGAGCACATCAATAATGGATATCACTTGCAATTTTTGTCTCCGATTTGCAACAAACTAAGGCGGTATTCCAAAAATCCAAATTGAAACCCGAAGTATTAATCCTACATTTCGACAAAAATCAACCAACAATCATCATATTGAAACCATAACTCATAAATTCAGTCTCTTTGTTTGAAAGAAATCGGAAAAACTGAAGATGTGAAGCATACCCCACGTCGATTCCGTGATTCGTTACTTAGTCCTTTCGACGGGTGACTGGGCGAGGGATGCTGCGACCAGTGGGTTGCAGACGAGGCCTCCCTTCGGGCTCCGCCACTAGCGGCTACGACCACTGTCCACCAACCAGGCGAGCCGAGACCAATTGTGAACCGCAGGAGTCGAGAGGGAGAAGAACAAACGCGAACTCCACAACCACGTGACATGACGAACTCACACGAGACGCGATTGGGAGCGACTTGTGCAGCAGCTGCTTTGATGTGCGCAAGCATGCAGCTGCTATTGGGTTGTGCTAACAACTCGTGTCAACTGGGCCGCACTATTGCGTCGCTCATTCATCTTGAGCCCAACTGCGGTCAATGGAAGCGGAGCAGCGAGACTACAAGAGACTCGAGATTGGGCTAGACCAGATTTCTGGCTTTTAAGCTAAAAAGTGCAAACATAGTATATATACACTACACTAATCCATAATATATATTTTTTAACCCGGTGTCTGTGACATCGGATTACCCTATTGGGCTCCACTCTACAGCTATGGATCTGGCTACATTGAGTCAAGATGATAGTGCAACAAGCCAACAACCCAGCAAGAACACTAGAACAGTGATTCACTGGCTCGAATTAGAGTCAATTTATAATGCAATCCGGATAGACACAAGGAGTGAAGGAGATGGATGTGTAGTGTAGGTGCTATTGAGCTTTCTCACTTCTCAACTCAGAACCGAGGTTTCACCAAACCCCTCCACAAACCAATGTGGAGATACTGAAACAAGCCTTTGATAGCAACTGGCCTTCTAATTTCTGAACTTAAAAGTTAGCTCGATGTCAACCAGAAATACATGAACTCGTACGGAACTATCATTTGCAACCCCATTCCAGACTTAACTCACTAATTAAAAAATATATTGAATTGAACCAGCCGCTAGTTGAATCCACCTTTATTCTAAAATGTTTATCTACAACAAAAAAATGTAATCTGCTATCAACAATTCCTGACAAAATTTTCGGGCCTTTGGGAGGGGAACATGAATAAAAGTCAAATAATAAAACCATGTCGGAATGTTGTTACTGTCAGATCCGCAATTGTATGGGAGCAAAATTGCCAGGAGATTTACAGCTGAATGAATTCCTTCCCACCAGTGACTTTAGTTCGATGGGGCCGTTTTGAGCTTGATTTCCTATCCCGTGACGCTTCGTTAACTTCTTGGTTGCGTAAGCTGCAAGTTCCTTTGCTGCATTGTCTGGAAGCATCTTTCTAGGTTGTTCACGCACCACAAGAGGCGGCGGTGGAGGCCGACTTCTTAAGGCAGCCAGCCTTTGCTCCAACAATTCTCTGTGGTATGCCTGTAAAGTAAGAATGGTATACACGAAAAATAAGTGGTCAACAACAAACAACAATGACATTCTGTGCATTATCATCAATCATGTTTTGTTTTCCCTTTTCATTTATATTTGAGACAATCCCAGTACCATATGCAATCGGTACTATATATCATAACAACAGGGTGTGCAGAACAATAGTAAATGCACAGCACAAAACATTAACTCAAAGGTACCTGAACAACAAATTCACGCCTTTCAAAATCCAGGAACATGTCTGCAGTCCAATTAACTCTTGACCTTATTTTGTCCCTCACTGTGCTAAAGCTTAGCTGATCTCTGGCGGTGAAGCGATCAACTTCATTAAACCAAAGGCATGTGAAGAGGTTTGGATGGGGATGTGCTCCCTTATTATTACACAGCCCTCAGGGACATCTGTTAATCATAATATATTATCAGGAAGACCGAAGACGTATGTATTGGGTGCAGTGGCTGACAATTTAGTTGTGCACGCAGTTTAATGGAATAGCAATGTTCCATCTCAAATAAAAAAAGACATATGTCGGAAATATTACTAGGTCAGAAATTAGGGGGAAGAAGCAATTACCACTCGTAATAGGAAGCTTAGGCGATGAATAATGAGTTAAACCCTCTCTCTTATAGAACTCTATTTGGTAATCAATTGAAGCATTATCATACTTTCCACCAGCCTTGTTAGCCTCAGCTTCTTCAAAGACATCAAAGCGTCTGTAATGCCTGGAAATAGCGAAGCTAACATTTTTCCTCCACAAGAATCTGTAGCATAACAGTGTATTTAGAAATCAGAAACCAAGATGTCAGAGTTCAGATGAGAGTAGACTTCGACAAATCAAACAAATTAGAATAAGAATGCGATGCAACTTAGATCTTGATACAGTACATGGGGCTTCTGTGGCACTGGAAACAAGCAAACTTACTTTGTGACAGCATACCTAAATGTTCCTTGAGTTATATGCAGAGTGCAGTTAAAACAAGTAGCAGATGGAACTCAATGAGAGAATTTGATGTTTACCTCTCTAATAGCTGGTAAGGATCCTTCACTAGTTTAAGTTTCCCATCAATCCAAAGTGAATATTGCACATTAGGAAAAAGCCGATGAAGTAATAGTTTTGGAACCTGTTCAAGGATAAGAACACAAGGACCATTATTGATTAAAAAAAAAACAAATTGTCGATGCTGATTCACATTAAGTGTGGCATCCTCTCACCTTTTTACAAAACAACAGAAAAATGGTTTTCAAGTAAAAAACATTGACAGTGGGATGACGGGGGAATAGGATCTAGAGTCTCATTTTTCACATATTCAATTAATGTTAAAAATAATGAAAAATATTTTGATCTTCGAAGCATCAGCTACAACATCGATTATAATACGCATTATGCAATAAAGATTCAAAAGACATGCATAGACCTTATATCCCATTTACACTCATCAACCTTACAGAGGCAGGAACTTTAGCAATCAACCTATCTAGATCAAGATACATTTTGTTTTAGAATATGACATAATTACATAAAACATCATGTATGTAGATTGTATATAATTATGTTAGTTACACAAATAACTTATAATTTACATGGCCCAATAAACTGAAAATTAACTAGTGCACTTCTGCATCTCCATGCCGAAGCACTGCACTCCATGGATTGACTAGGAAAAAACAAAATAACCAAATGTACAGGTACCTTTCCATTGCGTCTTGCATCTGAATATGGAAGGTTGCGGACAACAACCACGCGCCACAGCCCAATTCTTTTACTATTATTAATAGTAGTGTTCTTTCTTAAACTTGCAGCTTCTGTTTCTTCATCCAGAAACATGAAGAAGCAAACAGTGTCCTTTGAAAAATCACTGATGTTTTCTGGTTGTTGCATTATATCATAATTTCCTGAGAAAGCACAAATAAGCAAGTTTACACGAGACTTGTAATAAGAACTGACAAAGAAAGAGGATGTAGTTACCAAAAATAGCGTGTTTACAATCGCCCCTCGCACTCGCCGCATCTCGTAAAGATCACTTCATCTATATCGAACCCAAGATTGAGACCTGTATCTTCCTCTCACAAATCAAGATAAATAAAAGGTTAGTGCTACAAGATAAACAATATCATAGAGATGTACAAGAGCTAAAGCAGATGATCCATATGGACATACCCACAATGTATTGTCATCGAGTCTTTTATATCATAAGACTTATCTCTTTCCTCCAGGGATGGATAACCTCCAAACAAAGAACCACCATTGGACTCTTTGAAAATCAAATTCTCTTCAAACAAATAATTTAGGCTTCGAAGGACAGGTGATGTTGATGGAGTGCCTCGCATCAATACCAGGGCTTGCTCAACATGCACATAACAACAGACATGCTACACAAGTTCAAATCACTATAGTTAGATTCAAACTTTTGTAACGTTGAATTGAATTACTCAAAACTTACGTCGTGGTCCAAAGGTGTTTCCTATTGATAGGTGGAGGAGGAAATGAGAAAATTTCACAAGGATGGTGCTCCAGAACAACAGCTGGTGGGAAACTCCGCAAGTGACCCCAAACTTTTTCTTGACCGTTGTCGATCGTTTTTCCGTCCGTGATGTCAGATTCAAACCATTTCCACTAAAAGAATCTCTGGGTCATTGATATACCCGAAGATGTCCAAACATGATTCACAAAGCTCCGGACATGATCAGAAAATCCAAGCATGGTCTCAATACCATGTGGTGCATCTTCATCTAAAATAGGCCAAAACAAGATTTTGAAGTTCACTATTGGAAGATACCTATTACACACGCTTAAAAGGGCAACCCCATCCCCACCCACTAGGGAAATTATCAAACATTAAATGGGCAATTTGGCACCATATAGAACATGTCACCTGTGAGGGCCTTGCCAAGAATTTGGCAGCTCGTGATGCGTTAGCACGAGGAGGGGGTTAAAGTCCTTCAAGCCTATCAAGTCCCAAGTAAGACACTGGAGTGACTAACCAATCTATTGTTATTGTAACCATGGAAAATGTGCAAATTGACTGCTAGATGAAGGACCAACTGTTTATAGTGAATTGTTAAACGACAATAGATTAGTCTGCAAAGTCAAACAAGATGCATATTGAAAAATGTAAAGGAAAAAATGCAAACACAAGCATGCAGTTGACCAAATGATTGAAAAAATGACAAATTCTAGCAATACCAATCCAAAACCCTACCTTCTTTGGTAGTCCGTAGTCCGTACCACAAACACACAAATTTTGACAGCATTTATCAGCACTAGGACCTTTCATACTTCAAGCTCATTGTAAGGTCTGAACTTTTAGGAATTCATAAGCCACATTAACTATATTAAACACCATACATCCCAACAAAGTCTGTATCTCAGTTCAAGAGAATTGACTAAAACATCTCTCATAACCAAAGATCAACCAAAGTACTCAAAACTTGGGACCGCATCTCAATATTACTCTTTAATCTCTCCATGCAAATTGCCTAGCTCAACTAAAACATTGACATCGCTACGTGTGATCTGAATTGCTAAAGAATAGTATACTAATCCCTTTGCATCATATCATCAACTAAAGTCAAAGGTGATGTAAATTAAAGAATGCACATAAACAAGAATACATGTGATCAAATGCTTACACAATAAACAATCCCGCAATAAAAAATCGGTTGCGATCAAGACTGTAGTAATCAAGAGTACATCCATCCATACAACCTTTTTCTTTTTCCATTACTCAAGATCTTCGTGACATTTTCACTTCACTAAAGTTTTTGCACTTCTCAAATTTACTGTAAGCGCAATTTTTTTCTGAGTACAGGCCGCGCACAATAACACTTGCAAACATCCTATATAACCCATGTAAAAAACTTAAAATATGTACAAGGTGCATTAAAGCCAGATGTTTTTCTACTCCTAGAAACGGGAAACATCTAGATGAATCTAGAAAATACAACTTACAAGTTGCGTTACGTCATTCCACTGAACTCATTGACCAAATGAATGCATAACGAAGAAAAAAACATTAACTGGTCAAAATATTTATGTAGTCACGACAACAGTCACAGGGATTAGGAACAAAACATAAGGCAAGATAACCACCACCTTTACTGACAAGTGATGAGAAGAGGAGGCAGAAGACCACAGCAACGGCGACAAGGAGGAGGAGGAGCATCCGCCGGCGACGGCCAGCGAGCTTGCAGATCCGGGCGAAGAGGAGGCGCTCACCTCCGCGGCCGCGGCGCCACTAAGGGACATCTTCCCGAGCTGGCGGCGAAGCGCGCGGCGACGGCCGTTGGATCGCTGCAGGATCCATAGCTCTCGACGACTGAGCCCTGGGCCGACGCTCCGCGCCATGCCGCCGCCGCCGAGGCCACGGCGCCAGCTCTCATCGTCCGCCAAGTTCGATTGGCGCAGCGCAGATCACAAACGCCCACCAACCTCTCTTCCAATGGCGTTCGATCCAATGCCGCAACGAACAAACAACACTCAAATTGGAACCGCAATACTGTCTGAATCGTTGAGGTAGTTCAAATTTGTGGCAGGAAAAAAACACTTGAGATCTCCGATTCGGAGCAAAACAACAGCTCCGAAAAAACACCAAATGGCCAGAATTTTCGGGCCGATTGGGCAAGAGAACACCCGAGATCTAACGATTTGGAGAAGCGCGAGAACACGGGGGGCAAATTGGAGAATGCGGGAGGAATCGCTGCGTGGGTGGATCGAGGCGCGCGCGATGATTGGGGGCTTCGTGGGGATCGAGGTTTAAAGTTTTGAATTTTTTTCAGGGACAAAAATCGTGTGTGGAAATGAGCTCCGGAAATGGAAAGGGGGGAGAGAGCGGTGTGACGGCCTCACGGGGAGGTTTGTTGGTTGCATTATATACATACGATCGTGCACGAGGGGAAGAAGGGCTAGGGGAGATGGCAATATCAATATGGCATTAGCAGTTTAGCATAATTTGATTATCCGCGATAATTTTATTTTGAGAATACAAGGTAAACTTACATACGCACAAAACACACGAACGCACGAATTACGTCCCCCTAACACGTCTTGGCCCCATTTGAAACAAACGGAAAATGGAGGAATTTTGTAGGATTAGAATCCTATGGGGAAAAAAATCCTACAATCACTTTGGAACAAAGGAACGGACTGCTGGAATTCCTATGAAATTATCATGGAATGACTCAATCCATTTGAATTTTTGAAGTCCTTTGTGTCTATCTCTCCCCAAAATCATGTAATCTTTTCATGTGAGGCATCCAAGCGGCATAAGTGAACAACTCTTGCGTTTTAGAATTTTAAATAATTCAACTGGACATGTCACCTTAGCAGTTGTAAAGGTGAATTGGGCATAGGGGGACAAGGTAAATATTTGCATAGCGAATGTCACGTACAATTGAATTAATGCGAGTAATTATACATGCATTTCTTGTGGACGGATATTCTCAAAAAAATATGAGATATGGGGAGGGATTATAATTCTATATCTCTTTGCACGATTTCAAGATAAAACTCAATCATATTTGCTATTTACAAAAAAAAAAGACATACAAAAATGATTGACTTTGATCTTGAAATTTTAGGAAGATATAAAATACCCTCATCTACATTTGGTAATTTGTTGAGAATTTTTAGAAACTCCTACGTTGGAATTCACATTTTTCGCATGACGTTTCGCTTTTCTTGATTAATATGTGCACCCATAACATAATATCATTAACATTACCAAGAATATAAAACTAAATTAATCATAAGTAAGTGCATTAATTACACCATTGAATTAGTGTCCATACATAGTAAAAGATATATTAACACCACATAGAATAAGAAAAAGAAAAAGAACACTAACAACATGTTTTACTAGGAGCATTACACATAGATCATTAAGAGGTTAATCTAATTACTAAAGCACGTGTCGAAGCCTTTACTTCATCTAGTCCTGCCCTTGTACTAGCCCAGCAAATGGATACCCTCACATTGCCTAGGTACACAACCATCAAGTGAGGCATTCGTAGTTGTGTCGACAGGCTTTGTGCCCGACGCCTCAGTGAAGGGAGCCCCTTCAGACATAGTTACATCGGGTCATGCCGACACTTCTACGGCCTACCAGTGTGCAAGGCTAGTTTTTAATGACTTATTTAGATAATACCGCCCCATACCAGTATATGTGGTTGTACACTTACGCTTAGGTTGGATATACCAGCGATCAATCCTTAATTGACCTGGGCGAGAATCGCCCCCTATCTATTAGTGAGGTACACCCCTAACTCTTCTCAGAATATAATATAACTCGTCCGCTTCGAACACTAGGTTTTGTATTTTTATTTTTATACAAAATAACAGAGATACACATCTCTGGACATTTTTTATAACTCTCCTAGATCATATTTATCATATTATCCTTTTATAGCTTTTAAGGAAAAACTACCACTCTATTAAACATTTATACGATAATCACACTTAAAACTCCCAATTTGACATTATCTATTGCCTAACTATATCCTAATGACTCCCAATTAAATATTCAATATTTCAAGTGAATTCATGCATCAATTAGGATTACAACTACCGTTATCCCAAACATAGCAATTTTCATAACAAATATACATGCATGCATAATATATTTGGCAAAAACAAGTACAATAATTAAAATAGTAGGATCAACGTGACCAAAGGGGTTGCTTGTCTCGCTCTAGTTGTTCTGAATAGGAGGATGGTGTGAGAACCCAAACGATTTAACTTGTAATGCTTAATCCTTCAATTGGTCCTACCGTCACAAATTAAATTTTCCGTTCTCGGTGCTACCTCATAGGAGAGGTACACATACACCATCACAAACATCAATATCGATCTATACACAAGTTCTTACAATACCAAAACTTTATATTTTACAACATGTTGAACTTACAAGGTTCAATTTCATACAAAGGGGCAAACCGGCCAAATAACAAGATAAAAATCAAGTACGCAGCGGAAAAAAGGGGATAAACTGAAATAAAAATACGAATTGATAATTAATAAAATCCCAATGGTTTGCTGTGATGATAAGATCGTTGTTCTATGCTAACCAAGTTGTTTCAAAATTGTTTAGCCACCATTCAAACATAAGACTTACATGACCACGTGCACTGTGTTGTGCAATCAACTCTTTCTTAGCAGCTCCACTAAAAAAAATACAAAGCACGTTGGGATATGTCCACATATAATGGTCCATCACTAAGCGTCTATAAGACATGCCACCTATGACTTAAGGTGGACGAGAGAAGGATGAGATAGAAACCGCGGCCGGTTGTTTATCGTGCGGTAGTCGTCGATTGTAATACGAGGAACAAGCCATGTTATATATAGATGAATTGTCTATAGATATATATAAAAGGATAAACTACTGCAGGAGTTGTTTTTAATGTTATCTAAAAATAATATGGAGGTGTACTATATACAACAGTTGTATATACGTAGCCAAATTAACAACACGGGCAACATTTACTCAGATCAGGCTCACGCTTCGGCAACCCACTCATCTTTCGTCACCTTGGACGTGCACGGCGACGGGGAAACGTTGCTAGATTTGCTCAGCTTGGCGTTCTGGCAGCTGCTCGTCGCGGCGTTCTTATCGCCTCCTGACCCCTTCAGCTTAAGCTCAATGTCTTGCAGGACGATGCCGCGGCACGGGAAGGCGCTGCTGCAGTGCAGCTTGATGGCGTCCTTGGTGGCGGTCGTGCCCCTGATGTTCCTAAACATCACGTTGCTGAACTGCACCGCGGAGCTCTGCTGCTCGCACGGCTTCGGCTTGGAGGGGTCGGCCATGGTGCAGTAGTTCTGATCGACGATGATCGGGTTCTTCACATTGTCCATGACCATGTTCAGGAACTTGATATCCTTGGCGTACCCCGGCCTCCTGCCAGCTCTTGATCCGAGCACCGAACACCGTACCAGACAGGTGCGCCGTGTCGACGGTGATGTTCGACACCTGCGCCTCCGAGTTGTTGTCCCCGAGGCTCCCGATGCTGATGCCATGGCCCGGGCCGCACTCGATGCTCGAAGCGTGTACATTCTTAGTACCCGTCTCGATCGATATGCAGTCGTCGCCGGTCTTGATCGCGGCCTTGATGATCCGTACGCCGTCGCTCCGGGAGATGTGGATGCCGTCGGTCTCCGGGCTGTCGCCGGGCGCTGTGATCGTCAGGTGGGATAATGTCACGTCATGGCAGTTCTCAACCCACAGGTGGATCTGCGGGCTGTTCACCAGCTTAATATCCTCTACTTTGAGATGGTTGCAAGACGAGAAGGTTAAAGCCGTCGGCGCCACCGTGCACGGAAGCGTCGGGTTTATCCGGCACGATTTCTTCCACCACGCTTTGCCATTTCCGTCCATGATGCCCTCGCCGGTTACAGTAAGGCTATCAACATTGCTGAACCTGACCCAGTGGCTCAACGTCTGCTTGCTCCAATCCGACTTGCTTGGAGAAGCCACTAATAAGCCCTCCAGCTTGAACGTGACGGGGGATTTGCACGGACCGGACACTGCGATTTCCTTGACGAGGTATTTCTTCCCGGTGGGGACGAGCAGCACGGCCGGCTGCGGCGAGGAGCAAGCTTTGGCCCACGCCTTCTGGAACGCCTTGGTGTCGTCGCGGTGCCCGTCGCCGACAGCCCCGTAGCCGTCGATGTTGAACTCGGCACTGCTCTCCGCCGGTTCCTTCTTCGAGGTCGAGACCTTGCTTCCCGGTGCAATCTTACGGTGCGCGGGCGCATGCGCTGCACCCGTGGACGCGTCCGCGAGAGCGGCGCCGAGTGCCAAGAGCAGCAGCACGAGTAGACATGCGGCCGTCATCAGCGCACGCGACGCCATTTACTTGAGCTTGTGGACTTGAACTGGTGGCTGATTCGGTAGGTTGGTGCAGGCCATAGCATTGACTTTATATACAGCCGGACCCCTATCCGAAATTTCGGATTCCGAATAGCTCTTCAGGTCGGCAGCACGTGATCCGAGTCCGATCGGCGACCTGTTCCCATTGTGCACAGGCTTCGGTCTAGCTGGAAAGAAATTGGCCGGCCGTTGGATTGGCTCACGGTGAGGTCCTCCTCCATCACATTTTTTTCCGGTCTAACTTGCGAGTGATTCGGCCATGTATGTTAGTCTTAGTACGTGCATACATTAATTGTTTCGATTATACTGATGAATCGGTCACTGTCGCCTAAGGGTTCTGTAACTTCTGTTCGAAATCTTTCTGAAACGGGGAAGAAACAATGATAAACAAGCATTGCCAAACTTCAGAGAGAAGAAAAGAACAGAAAAGGAACTCATATGAGTATATCATACACGACAACATCTAAACAAGCAGTAACAAACATGGTCGACGATTGAAGAAAAAACGTTGCACCATGTGCTATCCATTTTTCCGGGCTTCAGAGAAACCATGTGCAATAATCTATATATCTTTTTTTAATAGCTTGGGTATTGACAAGATAAATAGCCGGTCGTTCGGTTGGTGCAAAACTAAAGTCAAGTCTGAGCTAGATTCCAAGCCATTGATCTGTGTACATGTGGCTAGTCGAACCATCCATAAAATAAAACCAGCGTCTCCGTATAAGAAACCAACATTCCCGCCCAAATTAACTCGATCACCTTTCTTACTTGCCAGTGGGAGAGTGCAGATGAGGGGGCGATTGTACCATTCCCGTTTTCGGATGTAATAGTAATTACTATTTAGTTTTCGGTTTTCAAATGTATTTCAAATTAGCTTATGTTCTCAAAATATTCTATTTTCTGGCTAAGTTCGAATTTGTGTTTCAAACACCCTTGCGATTCCTGAATTTGAATCCATCTTTTCAAAATTCGGGCCTATACTCAAATTTTGGCTCCCCTTTCCCTTCTAGGCTCAGTCCATTCCTTCTTGGGCCGGCCCACTCCCCTCCTCCATTCGCCCGCTCGCTGCTCCTTCCCCTTTGCTCCCCTTATTCTCCACCCTAGCGCCGCCACCTACTCCTGCCTACCTCCTCTGCCAACCGCGAACCCAGCGCCCTCCCCTCATCTTGTCGCATCCAGCCGCCGTGACCATGATGCCATGCCGCCCTCGCTCGACGGAGAAGCCCGGTCCGAGCTGCACCCGCCGCCGGCCGCCCTTGCTGCGAAATCATCGCCGGTCTGCCTGCGGCCTGTCTTTGGCGACACGCCCGCTACCGCCCTTCAAGTCGCCGCCCCCTCGTCATCTCCCTGCTACGTCCACATGGCTCCCGTCCCGTCGCTTCGTCCACAGTTGGTATGATACATATTTTTCAAGAAATATTAACCAACAAATAGAAAATAGCTAGCAAAAATCTAACAATCAGCATTCTAAAATGCAAAATAAAGTATCATTAGCATTAGAGCAAGGAGAACGCACTTTCCTTGCGTCATCTAGGAGGTAGCTACAACAAAGGAGTATCAGGAACAACTAGCAGGCACTATTTATGTGATTAAAACACATTTTCTACCAAAGAATGCTAGACATGTGTTCGTATGTATGATATTTTATGAACTTGTTTAGTAGAACAGGAATTAAGGAGCTCACTCTTCGAAAAAAAGCAATCACAGTACCACAGTTGATGTAGCGAGCAGGTAACAAAAGATTTTCTTTATCTGAAAAACACAAAACGAATACGTTAATCTTATCATATAATCTGATAACAATGTAGGCAAATGGAAATCTAGGAACCGAACCGAAGAGGAAATTATAGAATCGGGAAAAAAAGTCGATTTACACTAAGCCTAAAAGTACATAAAGATGGAAATCTAGGAACCGAAGAGGAAATTATAGAATCAGGGAAAAAAAAGTCGATTTACACTAAGCCTAAAAGTACATGAAGATGGAAATCTAGGAACCGAAGAGGAAATTATAGAATCAGGAAAAAAAAAGTCGATTTACACTAAGCCTAAAAGTACATGAAGATGGAAATCTAGGAACCGAAGAGGAAATTATAGAATCAGGAAAAAAAAAAGTCGATTTACACTAAGCCTAAAAGTATATGAAGAGAATAACCTATAAGCTCACCCTTGCCAGCTGGCGCGGGCGTACGAAGCGAGGCTAGGACGTAGAGCGGCGCTGGAGGCCGCGCTTTCTTCCGGGAATTAAGGGTTAATGTTAGTAATTCGACTATCACCCAATGTGCAAACTTTGCCATATTCATGCCACTTGAAAAGACACAAATAATGTATATTTTATTCATGTTTTCTTCTCTTGTAGCAATGGTTTGGCCTCACATGATCATTTTTTATCCGCATATGATCAATTTTCACTCAATTGATTCAAACATACGCTGCCCAATCTGAACAGTCGCATATGATCAATTTTTCTATTTAAGGGACATGGCATCCGGCCATAAGTCTAGTTTTTTAAGAATCCATAAATTTGATTAGTTTACTATGAAAAAATAATTATGCAATTATGTTGAATTATAAATAATTAATTATGAATTTGTGATACATTTAAAAATTACAGCAAACATCTGTTGATATGTATGTTCTCAGTCCATCTTCAGTGTAGCAAAAGGCATCTAAATACCCAATAAAAAACCACCATAACGTGACTTACTGACAATACCAAAGGCCGTCAATCACCTGTATGCTGCCAAACCAACACAACTCAACGAATTATCAGATTGGGTTCTGAAACCTACACCAATCCGGTTAAACTAAGAAAAACATGCAATAAACTAGTGAATAATCCTAATTTTCTTTTAGTTGACTGCGTACTAAATTCCATATTCAACTCCTTCGTAATATTTTGGCCCTTGCCTGCTCAAAATCACAGTGAAGTTTCTACTTCCTACCACTACTTGGATTTTTCTTATGAGCCTGTGCAAATGTAGTTCAGTATGCGCTACCAGCTCGACAATGAGGTATGCATTACTCCTACATCTTTGGCTCGTCCAAAATCCAGCAAACAAGAAAAATAACACCTGAATATACTAAGCTCACGGAAGTTTGTACTAAAAGGATACCAAATTTGGAGCTACTACAACAAAACCTATCTACTCGTGTTAGAATAGGACTCTAGAATAGATTTTGGTTTTTATCCAGTAACCCTTTGTAATCCCTATTTATATTGCCTATTGGGCCCTATTGAATCTATACGTATTATTCATAGCATGGTATCAGAGCTTATGGTGCTAACCTAGCTCTCCTTCCGCTGCCATCCGACCGCCGCTGCCACCCGTGGCAGCCGCCACATCCGGCCGTGGCGCCCAAGGCTATCATCATTGGGCACCGGCCACCGTCGCCGCCTCATCGCGAAAGTAGCGCCGCCGTCGTTGCCGCCCGAGCCCGACACCGCGTCTTCGCTCGTCGTTGCCGCCCCGAGCCCGACGCGCGTCTTCTGCCGTTGGCGACTCTCCCGCCGAGCTCGATGCCGCCATCGCACCACCTGCCGTTGTCGCCCGAGCCCGTCGTGGTCGCCACCGCCTTGCCGAGCATCCAACGCCTCTCTGCGCGCCCATCGCTGCCGCCCCGAGCCCAACGCAAACGTCGCCTCTCCGCTCGAGCCGGCGGCCATCGCCGCCGACCGCGTGGGTGTCGCGGGGAATGACCTCGCCGCCGCCGTCGCGTGCGAGGGCTCCGGCTTCGGGGCGCCGCTTACACGCCGCCGCTAGGCGAGCATCGGCGGGGAACCCTAGTTGCCCCGCGACACGGTTCCGCTGCCGCGCCTGAATGTGGCGCGCGCCCACCGGGTAAAAAAGAAAAGAGAGAGAGTACGTCACTTTAACCACCGCGCCGTCCAGCGCCACTTGTTAGACTTCGTTGCCTTGGTCGCCGCGCCGTCCAGCGCCGCCTACCGATGGCTTCCGTTCCATCCACTGCGATTCCGTTCTCAAGAACAAAGCTTAATGGAACGAACTACAGATTGTGATCTTCACTCATGTAGATCACGCTAGATAGTCTCCGCCTCCGGGGACATGTTACGGTACCCGACCTTTGTCCGCCGTCGCCGATGCAGCCTCCTCCCAAACAGCCCACTTCTACATCTCCTACAGATGATGAGGCCGCCAAGAAGGAGGTAGGCATCGCTGCTGCTTCTAATGCTACTGAAGAGGCTTATCAGTATGACATAGATGCTTTTGAGAGCTGGTGGGCTGATGAGGCTCGTGTTCGAGCCATCCTGGTGGTCAGCGTCGACGACTCCATCTAACCAGACATTGTTGGTCTACATGCCACTCGTCAGATCTGGGAGTACTTGCGCGAGCGGTACTAGCAAAGCAGCGATGCTCAGTTCTTTTCGCTTCAGCGTGAGCTGGAGATGCTTCGCCAGGAGGACTCCCTTGTCAACGATTTCTTTCGAGCCCTGACCAGTCTCTGGCGCCAACTGGATGAATTGGCTTATCCGCTCCGCCAGGCGTGTCATAAACTACAGAAGGTGGATCATGATCGCCTTCGTCTTTATGATTTCGTCTACCGTCTTCGCCCAGAGTTTGATCCTATCCGGGCTCAACTACTGAGTCGTTCACCACGACCGACAGTCACTGAGGCTCTTTCGACACTTCGTGGTGAGGAGCTTCACCGCGGGTTAGCAGCATAGTTTGTTCCGGCTGTGCTTGCTACCCATCCTTCGTCGACCACACTAACGGTTTCTGCCTCGACTACAGTTCCTCCCCAAGTGTCTGTTTCTGCTCCAGTTTTTGCACAAACTGAGGTTCAGTGCAATTATTGCAAGAACTTCGGGCATGACTATCAGCGTTGCGCGGTGCGAAAAAAGCAGAAGAAGTGAAAGCATCTAGGCCCCTAAAAATATGTTTTGGTAATTAATGACAATATGTGAATATGAGACTAACATGTGTGTTAAGTGATTACAAGGTTTAGTCCTAATGACAATATCGACAACATAGAGATATATGCTAAAGGATGTCATGAGGATGGATTTATTTCAAAGGCAAGGTATAAAATAGTCTATGACCCATTTTGAATTTTACCAGTCTTAAGAGAATGTTGGAAGACCGAGTTTTAGGATATATACCGTATTATTAAGAAGGATCACGACTAGTAGCTTGAAAGCATTTCTTTGTGCCTTTGGATCAATCTAGGATCATGCATGCACTCAAAACATATTTTTTAAAAAAATCAAACATGCTCTCTGTGCAAAATCGGTAGTACCGGCGTGTTAACTGCGGAACTACCGCATTTCGGTTGTGCCGAAAATGTGGCGGTACGTTTTTTTTTTCCAGAGAGACACCCTTTTGGATTTCCCTGATTTTCTGGCAGTGCGGTAGTACCGGCACTGTCAATGCGGAACTACCGCACATCGGAAGTACTGTTTTTGGGCGGAACGTTTTTTCCAGAACGATGCATTTTTGAGTCATTTTTGCCCATTTGCAAGAGCAGAACTACCGCCATTGTTTTCGCGGAACTACCGCTCTGCGGTACCTCTAAAAAATAGCGTGGTACGTTTTTTTTTCCGGAAGTGGTGCATTTGTGCTTCAACGAAGAACGGTAGTATCGCAAGTTATTTGCGGAACTAACGATAATCGGAACTACCGCATGATAGTTGGTGGTAGTACCGCACCAAATTCTCAACGGCTATGTCGGACACATTTAATACCTCTGTTATAGCCGTTATTGTGCTGTCACTGGAGGTGTAGTAGTACCGGCCACTACATGACAGTACTACCGATTATCCTGAAAAACTCTGATTTTTTTCCTCCAACAGTCGTATTTGGTTGTGGGGGGGGGGGTATAAATACACCCCCACCAGCTCTAGGACGGGTTGTTGAGCACTCATTGAACACTCTTGAGTCTAGAGCATTCATTTCACAACTCATTCTCTCTTGTTGCATCTATTGTGAGGTTGTTGAGAAAAATCAAGTGCAATCATTCTAATTGATCCATAGCACTTGATTCCCAACAAGCGAAGGTCAAGGTCCATTATTCTTGGTGTTTGTCGACACCTAGACGGCTTGGTGAGAGTTTGCGTGGTGATCTCTTCAAGAAGATTGTGAAGAGGTCCGACGCCGATTGTGATTGATTCGGTGTTCACCAACTCCAGAGGGGAGGAAGAACAATCACAAGTGAAATCGATGGAAGGCTTAATTCATAGAGCCAGCTTGATTGGGTCAAGCTTTCTCAACGTGGACTAGTGAAGATCGACAAATCTTTGATACCACGGGAAAAACTCCCTTGTCTTCATTGTGGTTATTTCTTGTCTTTACTAATTGCATTTAAATTTGTAGTATATATCTTGTGATATGTTGTCGTGTTATAGTTTATCTTGCCTAGTTGTATAAATTGGTTAAAATTTTTAAAACCTCCTGTTCACCCCCTCTAGTTGGTTATCCTTGATCCTACAACAAGGCACGTAGAGGTCAATGCTCCAAGGGAGGGCAGGGAGGCCCTCCCTCCACTAGAGGATAGACCAGCACGTCAGAACCTTCTCAACGAGGTGACTTTGTTCATGATGCATCGGGCTCTACTTCAAGCAGACTCTCTCACATTTCGGCGAGTTCTCGCATCTAGCTCAGACGTCTCCTCCAGATACCTCTTGGGTTCTAGATTCTGGTGCCTCTTTTAACATGACACCGGATTCCACATCTCTCACTTTAGTAGGACCTCATGTTTTCCCATCTCTGTTTATACATCTGACGGTACTCCTTTGTCTGTCAGCTGCCAGGGCACTCTTTTGTCCACTGACTTTTCTGTTTCAGCTGTTTCACATGTTCCCCAGCTTACCATGCAGCTTCTCTTTGTGGGTTAGTTCACCGATCTCGGCTGTAGGGTTGGTTTTGACTCTCACACCTGTTTCATTCAGAATCGACATACAGGGATGGTACTTGGAACTAGTCGGCGTCGTAGGGATCGTCAAGGTCTCTACATCCTTGATCGCCTCTATCTTCCATCCACTTCAGTTGCTCCTGTCACCTCTACGTCTACGTCTACTTCCTCCGTCACTGCTGCCACCATCTCTGGCGTCTTTGCGCAGTGGCATCACCGTTTAGGTCACTTGTGTGGTTCCCGCCTTTTTTTATTAGTTCGTCAGGGTGTTCTTGGACGTGTTGTTGTTGACACGGCAATGTTTTATCAGGGTTGTAAGCTGGGTAAGTAGCTACAACTTCCTTATCATTCTAGTGAGTCATTGTCTTCTCGTCCTTTTGACTTAGTTCATTCCGATGTATGGGGACCTACACCTATTGTCTCTAAAGGCGGGCATAAATCTTATGTTATCTTTATTGATAATTATTCCCATGTTACATGGATTTTCTCTATCTCTAATCGTGGTCAGTTTCTTGCGATCTGTCGTAGTTTTGCAACGATGGTTCGTACTCAGTTTGATTTTGTCATTCGTATTTTTCGTTGTGATTCTACTCGCGAGTACTGTTCTGGCGCTTTTCGACATTTTCTTTCTGAACAGGGCACTCTTTACCAGTCTTCTTGTCCTGATGCTCATGCTCAGAATGGGGTTGCTGAGCGCAAACATTGTCATCGGATTGAGACTGCCCACACTCTTCTTCTTGCCTGTCATGTTCCACCACAGTTCTGGGCTAAGGCTGTTTTTACAACTGCATATCTCATCAATATGCAGCCTTCTGCTGCTCTTAAGGGTGTTAGCCATATAGAGCGTATCTACTCTCGAGCCTCCCAGTATACTCACCTTCGTGTTTTTGGTTGTACTTGTTTTGTTCTGCTGCAGCCTCGTGAAAGCACTAAACTATCGGCCCAGTCAGTTGAGTGTGTGTTTCTGGTTATAGTTCTGAGCATAAGGGTTATCGCTGCTGGGATACTTCTGCTCGACGGATCAGGATTTCACAAGACGCTGTTTTTGACGAATCTTGACCTTTCTTCTATCGAGATTCGATATTCTCTCCTGTTTTCACTGTTGACTCGATTTCATGGTTGTCTCTTTCGGACTCTTCACCCATTTCTCTGCTATCACAGTCTTCCTCTGGTCTGCCTCCAGTGGTTCCTTCTGTAACTTCGCCTTCGGTGGTGTCTCCTACAGTACCGCCTCTAGTTCCCACAGTACCATCATCTCGTTTCTCTGGTATTCACTACTCCTGATGTCCTTGTCCTTCACCAGTCTCTTCTTCTGGTATCTTGCCGACACCCACATCTGATCCTCCTGATGATGCTCCTCCTTGCATCCTTCGTGACCGGGCATCCCTTCGACCTCCTGATTGTCTTAGATTTGCTCCAATAGCTCATACTCTCTCTGTCGCTGAGCCTAGTTCTTATCATGAGGCTGCTCCTTATTCTGAGTGGCAGCTCGTTATGGCAGAAGAACTAGATGTTCTTCGACGTGCGGAGACTTGGGATATTGCACAGCTCGTTATGGCAGAAGAACTAGATGTTCTTCGACGTGCGGAGACTTGGGATATTGTACCGACTCCTGTGTATGCTCGTCCGATCATGTGCAAGTGGGTGTACAAGATTAAGACCCGGTCTGATGGTACTATTGAGTGCTACAAGACTCGCCTTGTGGCCCACGGTTTTCAGTAGGAGTATGGTCGGGACTACGACGAGACTTTTGCCCATGTTGCCCATATGACCAGTGTTTGCACTCTTGTTGCGGTTGCTTCTGTTCGCCGGTGGTCTATTTCTCAGCTGGATGTTAAGAATGCTTTTCTTAATGGTGTTTTGCATGAGGAGGTCTACATGCGACCACCACCTGGGTATTCTGTTCCTAATGGGTATGTCTGTCATCTTCGTCGTGCTCTTTATGGCCTCAAACAGGCTCCTCGTTCCTGGTTTGCACGTTTTACCTCAGTGATTACTGCTATTGGTTTCACTGTTAGTTCCCACGATCCTGCTCTTTTTGTCCATATCTCATCTCGAGGTAGGACACTGCTTCTTCTATATGTTGATGACATGCTTTATCACTGGTGATGATTCCTCATTTGTCATATATGTGAAGAAGCATCTCAGTGAGCAATTTTTGATGACTGGTCTTGGTTCCCTTACATACTTCCTTGGGATTGAGGTCTCTTTCATGCCTGAGGGCTACTATCTCTTCCAGCAGAAGTATGTCCAGGATCTTCTTGACTGGTCTGGTCCGACTGATACTCGCGCTGCTGAGACTCCCATGGAGCTATCCCTCCAGCTTCGTACCACCGATGGCGATCTTCTTGAGGATCCTACTCGATATCGTCATATTGTTGAGAATTTGGTGTACCTTGTGTGCACTCGTCCTGATATTGCTTATGCTGTTCATATCTTGAGTTAGTTCATGGCCCGTCCTACCCATATTCACTATAATCATTTTCTTCGTGTTCTCCGCTACTTGCGTGGGACTATCTCTCGTCGTTTGTTTTTTCCTAGCTCCACCTCACTACAACTTCAGGCGCACTCCGATGCGACCTGGGCTAGTGATCCTTCTGAACGTTATTATATTTCTGCTTACTGTGTTTTTCTTGACTCTTCCCTGATTGTTAGGAAGACTAAGAAACAGACTGCAGTTTCCCGTTCGAGTGCAGAGGCTGAGTTGAGAGCTATGACAGTAGTGACAACAGATGTTACTTGGTTGAGGTGGCTACTTGCAAATTTTGTAGTACGTGTGGTGAGACCTACGACTCTTTTGTCTGACAGTACAGGTGCTATCAGTATTGCCTAAGACCCAGTGAAGCATGAGCTTACCAAGCATATTAGTGTGGATGCTTCATACACTCGCTTACATGTGCAGGAGAGAGTACTTATTTTACAGTTTGTGCCATCAGAAGTACAGGTTGGTGATTTCTTTATGAAGCCACAGACAAGGGTATAATTTTTGTATTTTCTCTCCAAACTCAGTGTGTGTGATCCACGATGAGTTTGAGGGGGTTAGAATAGGACTCTAGAATAGATTTTGGTTTTCTTATCTGTAACCCCTTTGTAATCCCTATTTATATTGCTATTGTATCCTATTGAATCTATGCACATTATTCATGACACTCCGAACTAAACTAATTCTAGACAAACTTACAAACTGAACTAAATGATACGAGTGACTATAACAAACCAACATCGGAGCACATGTTACAAAGCTGTATGAAAATTTTTGCAAGAAAATGACATGAATGATCTGATTACCAGGATTAGGGCCCTTGGGGCCGGTGGCACAAATCTGCTGGTTGGGGCATCCGGCATAGGCCTACGCCTTCCCCGTCTCCTCAGTCTGCGTCCCATGGAAATCTGAGCCACGCAACAAAATCAAACTGAGAAACACCAACATCCTTAAACCAAGACACTAACTCTGAAAAGACTAAAAGCGAAACAAACAATAGTTCTTGCAAAAAAAAAACTGAATAAAGCAAAACAGTAGAACCAACTGCAAAAGGCCTTAATTTTTTCATGCATATCAGCTAATTTTTCACCAGTAATAAGCCAATGAAACAAGAAGGATATCCCCTTTTTCTATCGCAAGATGGTCTAGATAATAGAAAACGTGGCTGCATACATAAACCCCAAACCCAACGAAAAATGGGAACAATTAATAATTGAGACCCATAGGAGGCAGCGATTTCTTACGCTCGTTCGTGTCGTTGGGGACGTCGTCTTTGCTACCGCCGTTCTTGATTTCTTCCGCTCCCTCTTTGCCGCTCCTCTCAAAGTTCTGGACCTATCGCCGTCATCAAGGACCATGGAAATGGGGGCGAAAAGGCTGTGTTGAAATTCGACCAATGAGGATACGAAGCGTTCAAATTTAGTCGAAAAAGGGAGGAGGAGTGGACGGGAGTTTGCTCTAGCTAGCCTCCGAGAGAGACGGCGAGGGAGAGGGGAGCAGTTCTTTCTTCTAGCGAAACCGCAGGAACAGCCGAACCAAAAGAAACATGTGCATCACTTATGCATCAGTAGGACCAAACGCAGGAAATCGAGAGGAAGCATCCTAAGAACAAGTGAAACCGAGGGGAAGAAAATGCAGGAAAGGCCATCAGCGGTAATCGAAACGAAGAAGACATACGACCAGATCTATAGAGAAAAAAAAAACCAGACCAACATAGAACCATCCGAAAGAATAGGCAAAACTGACGAAAAGAAAAGCGCAGGAAAAGAGAAGGACAAGGGTGAACGGCGGCAACCGAGACGAAGAAGGGTGACAGAAGTAAGAAGGAACCGATGGAGGCGAGACGGACGAGGAGGTAGAAACGAGATGCGCGGCGGAGAATAAGGCCAGACAAGGTGCACAGAAAACAATAAACCACGCACACGCGGTGAGACAGGGCGGGGGCGTGCGAACTGAATGCCAAATCCAATCGGACAACAGAGACAATACCAATAGCATCTGTCGGACCATGAAAAAAAGGCTGCGTGGCCAGTCTCCCCGCACACCAGCTTTCAACCACATACATGATCAATGCGAAGCTTTCACAGGGAACTAATTTGATGTGGAAGGCATGTATAGCTTCTACCGTACCTTCTGTTAGAATAAGGTATTTGAATAGGAACTCTTTTGTATTATTTATCTGCTTTTTGTATTGCTTTATCTATATATGGTATACACCCTTTGTACACACTATATATATTGACTATTGAACCTCTGAATACATACACATAGTATTCATAATATCGTATCAGAGCTAAGGTTAGGACTAGAGTCGTTGTACCGCCGTCGCCTCCTAGCCTCCGCTATCGCAGCCCCTGGGAGGATCAATCTTCGCTCCCGGGGGTGGCCTTCTTCTGAGCAGCAATCTTGGCGTCAACAGTAGGACTCGAACCGACGCAGCCAGAGCCCATCTTCATCATCGAGCTCGCCCCAAGTCAAGCTCGACTCCTCCACCAGATGGGCGACGCTGCTCCAGATCGCCTCGAGCTACACCGCCTGGATCCGCGCCGACTCCGGGGTCGTGGCACACCGTGCAATCGCCTTTGTCTGGGGTCGTCACCTCCGCGCCGCCGGCCTGCACCCCCCCGGCGCCGTCGGCTCTGCACTTCCGCATTTTTCACATTACGCCTCTATTGCGCTTCTTATGTATTACATCACGCTTCTTTTACACTTTGTCTTTGTTGCACTTGTTATGCACTCCCCCCCCCCCCCCCTGTCTTGGGCGATGATCTGCGTCGTCATGCTTCTATCTATTCCTCTTCGTCTTGATTTGACAGCTTTCTCTATATTCGTCAGTTTCATCACCTTCTTCATCGTGTTTGTCGTGGTCAACTTTACTCTCACACCTTGTGCTTTATGGGCTATCGCACGACACAGAATGGGAGGAGATCTTTTGTCGATATATTTTCTAAGAGCTGCATGTACGACGACATTATTAAGACTTGGATTTTGGATTTTTCATAGTCTAGTGTCAACCCTTTCCAAATCCCTTTCCAAATGCAATGTTATTGCATACGCCTTGCATTTGAGGGGGTTAGAATAAGGTATTATAATAGGGATTCTTTTATATTCCTTATCTTCCTTTTCTATTACCTTATCTGTATATAGCATACACCCCTTGTACACCATATATATATATATATATATATATATATATATATATATATATATATATATATCCTATTGGGCCTCTGTCGACGATCAAATCACCGAACTTATGAGTATATAAAAAGAAAGAGAAAAAGTGGCACGTATCTCCTGGTAAGGAATGTGCCTGCTCTTTATTGATATGAACTGGATGTTACAAAGTGTATCTGTAATCTAGACCAAAGACTAACTCCCCTAACACTGCAGCACAATGTTTGCTACGACCTAGCGATCTAATCGACTGACTATCTTCTGAGAGTGATTCCAGTCGATGATTCTCTTCGGTCTCTCCTCTTCTCCTTCCACGGTCCTCCTTATGTAGTTGATGAAATGTTGGTAGTTGTCCCTTGGAGAGACGCCTGTTTAGAAGTGGCGTGTCTGGTCGGAGAGAGGCGTCAGTTGTCGTAACGTCGCGTGCTATGGAATATATAGCACATGTTCCATTAAATCTGCAGTAAAGCATATGTCCAGTCGTAGATCCAGAGATCAGTTCAAAGCCTTATGAGCACTTGACTGGTCGGAGACTTAGTTTGGAACCATGTTCGACCAGATTGGGTACTATGTAACCTCTGGAATTCTTACGACCAGTGAGATTGTTAGCTTTAGGGTTTACGACCATGAAGACGTATGGTCTCTATATACTAAATAATAAATATAGGTTTTAATCCTCGTCAGCTAGCCCCCGAACTTTTTAAATGAATTGGTCGTATAGACGCTTACTCCCGATGCAATCGTATATCTTTTCTAGGGAAGGTAAGTTCTAGTAAGAATCCGACCAGTATATCTTTTCTGGTCAAATGCTCTTATAATCCTAAGACCTCTCTTTTTGTTACAGCTTTGTCTTCTGATGAAATCAGAAGCCCGATCAGAATGATCTGTGCTAGAGAGCCTAATGAGAAGGCTGGTTTCCCTTTGATCTTAGCAGTGGCTACTGCTGAAGAGAGGGCTGAGAGACTTCGGGTAAGCATGATAATTATTTTTCATCTTTACAATCTTTTCTGATTGGTGTTTACATAAAAAATCCTCTTTGATATGTAGTCGGTTGGTCTAAGAATTAATGAGGCCACGGAGACCTGTGAGCCAATTGATCGTTCATTGAAGGATGTAGAGGGTACAGCCAACGCTTCCAGTTCGAGACTGGAAAAATTGGTTGAAAAGAAAAGAAAAGCTAGCGCTACAGACTTTAAGCCAGCGCGCTTCAGAGTCAAGATAAAAAAGATAACTAGGTATGTTGTAAACGAAATTATCACATAAACACATACCTTTTATACATTTCAACTTCTGAAAGGTACCCCTCCCAGACTAACAAGTTCCCTTTCTCTCCTCGATTCATCGAGGATAAGGAGCTTGATGATACTTGGAGGAGAGTATCAGGTCGTCTTGCAAAGGCGAATCCTGATAAGATTTTTGCCGATTATAATGATGTGGCAATTCAAGTAAGTGTCCTCAACCATCCTTATAGTTTTCTTGAAGTTCATAAGAAACTGATCGTGATAATACTAGGAAACCTGTTTTGGTCGGAACCAGTGTTAGGTTTCGACTAGTTGTAAATCTATTTTTCGTGATCAAAGTACTTACTAAGACAACATATGGTCGGAAGAAAAAAAAATGATTTTCCTTGATAAGAGGAAGTTACATGCAAAGACATATATAATAAATGAGAAGTGGTTTTATTTCTATGCAGTGCTCAACGCTGGTCGGAATGAACTTGCTGAGAAATGAAGATATAGATTGTATTTCGCAATACGTGTTCATGCTCTAGCCCGACTGGCAGCGAGGATCGTAAGAAAAGGGCCGTCGCTAGGAAGCTCCTTCCAGTGGGCGGAACCACATGCGAAAAAGAAGAGACTTCGACTAGGAGGTTTTCCATATCCCGACCAGTAGCCAAACCAGAGTAGAACAGAATTTTGAAAATAAAACATATAATCTCCATTGTCCTAAGCATATGAACCGTAATCGACCAGAGCCAAGTTCTGTCATATAAATAACATCACTTGCTTTTTGAATTGATTCATTATTTATTAAACTGAATGAAAATGAAATAAAAATTAAACAAAAAACTTACGCAATTGGTCAATATTCCAAGAATTAGACAAAACCATACCGTTTGACATGGCTAATCGTACTGAGCCTGGTCGGGTGACTTCAACCACAGTGTAAGGACCTTCCCACTTGGGAGAAAGTTTGTTGCGATTTTCTTGGTTCTGAATTTTTCTAAGAACCAAATCACCTAAAGCTAAGCTGCGAGGTTGCACCTTACGACTGTGGTACCTTCGCATGGCTTATTGATATATTGCCGAACGCAACAAGGCTTGGTTTCGTCATTCCTCAAGGAAATTGACATCGTCGAGTCGTCTTTCTTCCTAATCATTTTCATTAAAACGATCAGTGCGAGCAGAACCAATTTTTAATTCTGGAGGAAGCATGGCTTCGGCCCTATAAACTAAAAAGAATGGTGTTTCACTGGTCGCACGACTGGTCGTCGTACGAACAACCCATAAAACAGAAGAAAGTTCTTGAACCCAAGCTCCTGACCGTTTTATCAACTGGTCGAATACTCGACGTTTGACCCCCTGCATTATGATACCATTGGCCCGCTCAACTGCTCCGTTACTCTGCGGATGAGCAACCGAAGCGAAATGGATTTTGATACCCAGGTCGTCGCAGAATTCCTAAAAATTACCGCTGGAAAATTGGGTACCATTATCCGTGATTATACGACTGGGTACACCAAATCGTGTAATTACGTTTTTTGCAAGGAACCTCTTAGCAGCCTCAGTTGTAGTTTTAACAACTGGTTCGGCTTCAATCCACTTTGCAAATGTGTCAATCATGACGAAGAGGAATTCGAAGCCCCCGGGTGCTCTTGGGAAAGGTCCCAGAATGTCTAGTCCCCAGGTTGCAAAAGGCCAAGAAAAAGGAATTATTTGCAGAGCTTGTGATGGTTGATGTACTTGTCGGCTATGAAACTGACATTGTACGCACTTCGTCACGAGCTCTTTTGCATCATGAAGGGCAGTTGGCCAATAGTATCCTTGCCTGAAGGCTTTACCGATCAATGTTCTGTAGGAATGATGTGCTCCACAGACTCCTCTATTAATTTTTGTTAGCAACTTAATGCCATCCGAGTGAGATATGCATCTCATCAACACTCCATGAGATCCTCGTTTGTACAAGGTACATTCGATTAGAGTGTATGATTTGACATTTCATGCTATACGATCAGCCTCTACATTATCTTCTGGAATTATGTCATACTGAAGATAATTGTAGATCGATGTCATCTAATCTCTACCATGATCGTTACCGATCTGTGGAGCATCCATGTGATCAGAATCAATTAGATTGACCTGATGTGAACCATTGATGTTCTCAGAAAGCTCGACCACCGAGGGTGAATCGAGTTGCTCAAGAAAAACTCCCAGCGGGATGGTGGACCTTGTGGAGGCCATCCATGTCAACTGATCTGCTAGAAAGTTTTTCTTCCTAGGAATATGTTGGATCTGAAAACCGAAGAAGTGCTTTTCGAGTTTTCGTACTTCCGCCAGATAAGACGACATCTTGGTACTTGAGCATTGATACTCTTTCCCTACTTGATTCGCTACTAGTTAAGAATCGCCTTTTACTAGCTGAACAAGAAGGGGTGGTGATGCCGAAGAAGAAGTCGAGGACTATAGCCACAACGCGGCACACACAATGGCCGAAGGTCCGGGAGTTGTTGATCCTGTTGATGAAGACCCTGTGAAGGAGCTGCTTCAGTCAGGCAAGCCAGTGGGCTTACTGACGAGGGTGAGGAGCTAGAAGACCTAGTGCAAATGATGGATCTCAAAGACCAGGACTACATGACATTGTCAGAAGATGAAGGATCCAGCGACGAGGATGCTGTTGACTAGCAGGCGGTTCCATCTAAGTGGAACACACAACAGTTCGATAATCTCATCGATAATGAAGGCTCATGTATGCCATGTGAGTACGACCAGAGTTAGGTCAGGTAGGGCGCTATGTACAAATGCAAGAAGGCAATGCACAAGACGATCAAATTCCGGGCCATGTCGGTGCGACGTACATTCACAGTCATTAAGTCTTACCAAAGATGATACGACGTGAAGTGAGACATAGAGGGATGCCTTTGGCGAGTGCACACATTTAAGCCTAAGTAGGACACCTACTAGAAATACTCTATAGTGGTCCCTCACACATGTGTCATCGCTGAGTTAGTGCAGTCTGACAAGAACCTATTATCAGGCTTCATCGCCAACATCATGTACGGTGAGATCGTAGATAATCTAGATTTTAAGCCACGATCCATCATTCAGGAGATGAGGTAAGATTCTAATACACAATCAGCTATGTCATGGCATGGAGGGCAACATAGAAGACATTAGAATCGAGGTTCGGTACGTTTGAGGACTCCTACCACAGCCTCCCGGGGCTACTATGAGTCATATAAGATAGGAATCCCGACACTTGTATCAACATTTAAGATTTCACGCATCTGAAGTAAGGCAATAAGAGGGCACTGAAACGAGCATTATTTGTCTTCGGTCCATAAATCAATGCATTTCAGCACTATCGTCCAATCTTGTGCGTGGATGGCATATTCCTAACTAGAAAGTACAAGAGCCATATACTAACTGTAATAGCGACGGACGAGAACAATCAAGTTCTTCTCGTGGCATTTGCTTATGTTAAAAGCAAGAACACAGACAACTGGTTGTGATTCCTATGGAATTTGAGGATTTCTGTTGTACAGGGTCGTACTAACGTATGTGTCATACATGATCGGCATGCGGGCCTGCTGACTGTAGTAACTTAGCTACAACAAGAAGAGAACAAACCACTTCCATAGGCGGATCTACAGAGCAGGTGGTGAATAAGGCACTTGAATGCAAACTTCTATAAGCAGTTCCGCAACTAAAACTTGATGAACCTGTTCAAGCGGCTATGTAACCAGAACCAGCAGCGAAAGTTTGAAACACTCATGGAATATTCTAGATGAGCGGGCCAAGACGCACAGAAGGGAGGCAGCAAGAAAGGCTGCTACAAGCACTGACCAGGCACTCGAAGCATTGCCACAGCTACCCACAGATGGTCCAAGAGTGGCAAGGATGATGGGGGCACAGGTGAAATACTTCTCGAACTGGATTGAGTACGAGCATAAGAAGAAGTGGTCGCTGCTACATGACAAGGGTGGTGTTTGACATGGTGTACAATTGGGTCATGCATGTCGCAATGTGCCTCCCTTTGGTTGGTATTGTGAAGGTAATTATCCACGATACCATAAATTACTTTGTTGACAGAAGTAACAACGCATCGCTCATCATGGCAAATGACATAGTACTATACTCTGCCATGATCACCAAGTACATGGAGGAGAAGAACAAGAATAGTGAGATGCACCGGCCATTCAAGATGGACACAAGGGAGCTTCGCTTTGAGATACTATGTAGGGATAAAGGACGCTGCAGGATGAACCGTGAGAGGATGACCCACGAGTGCACACTACGTCGCGCTAGTTGCGTATGCACATGCAATAAGCCTCTTCTTATGCGTTGGCCCTACTCCCGTGTCATGGTTGCATGTTCGACTGTGGCACAACATCCCGACTAGTACCTCTCTGATTATTTCAACGAGGAGGTGATACAAACCTGGAGTGCAGAGCTGTATGGTTACGGCGTGGTCGGCCATTTCCCTGGCCATCCGACCTGAGACCAACTTACCTGGGCCGCAGACATTGATAGGCTGAAGGAAAAGGTTGGCCGACGACAGGTACAATGCATCAGGAATTGCATAGATAAAGCAGAAGCCGGACGTCGTATGAAGAAGTGCTCCATTTGCAAGGAGTCTATGCATACCTTTAAGAAATACCTTATGAGAAATACACAGGACGAAGGAGATATCGGCAGTTCGGACGTCGCCGTTGAGACCTCATCCGACCGCCCCACTCGAGGCTGTCCACATGGCAGACGTTGAGGTCGTGGCCACGAGAAAGGTTTGTCCTGTTGAAATATGTGGTGCCCAATGCTTTGTAATATCACTTTGATTTGTCCAAAAACTAGGTGATGACGTTGTGGTGAATGATTTGTAATGTCAATGTTGTTTGTTAACAAAATATGTGATGATGTTGCGTTGAATGTTCTGTAATATTATTGTGATTTATCGATAAAAGATGTTATGACGTTGTGCTGAATGTTCTGTAGTCTCATTGTAATTTGTCCATAAAATATATGCTCGAAAATAGTCTGTAAAAAGGCAGTGCAGAGAGGTCAATATCACCATTTCAACTGGTGACAGGGACCTCTCTGTACTGTTTAGGCCCATGTCGCCACTCCGAATGGCAACAGTAACCTAGTTTTGTAAAAAAAATTGACTATTTATTTTTGTAATTTTTTAAAACAATATTATTTCAAAAAAAATTCTCCAAAGAGTGACCCAGTGAGTCTTCCTCTACTGCCTCTATGTAGTTTCCTGCTACTTTTTTTTGATAAAGAGAATCAGAAAGGAAAGCAGTTCGCTGCATGCTAAGTGCCCCGCGGCCGTGGCCAGGTGTGGGCTTGCTCGAGCCGGCTCGTTTATAGCCATACGGCCAGTGGCCCTTGTCTAGTCTACCCGCGTGCTCCCATCGTTTGGGCTTTGTAAAGCCCATTTTTTGACTTTCTCCCATGTGTGCGTGTAACAAACTAAGCTAAAACTATCGTGCCACTCTTAGGGTGGGCAAGTGTGTCGTTTACCCGTGTACCCATGGGTAAATACCCTAATGGAGCCAGGCATGTGGACCTTTCTTTGTATATGGGCATGGAAATAGTGGCAATTCTTTGCCCATCAGGCAAACTGGTGCGGACATGAGTGAGCTCCACTCGTGCCCATCGCGTCTGTTTACCCGCTAACCACACTGACAGGTGGGCCCAAAGAGGAAACTGTAGAGTCCTAACATACCCAGCCAACTCTCCACTCGACCACCCCATTCGGCCATTCCCCATCACCATTAGCCTCGCCAGCATCTCGTGTCTCCTGCATCTCTCACATTCGCTCTTGCTCTCGTGCTCCCACCCCAATCCACAGGCTGCTACCACAGGCTCACCCCCCATTTGCCCGCCCGACCGCACCCTCCTCCAGATCTCCACCTCCCATCCTCGACGACTCCACCTCCCGCTCCCTCCCCAATCCAACCGACCGTGCGCACCGTGCCTGAAGAAGTTGCTGCCGTCACCCCGCCGCCAAACAAGTTGTTCGCCTGCTCGGCCGCTTCCTCCTCTGGATCTCCCTCCTCCCATCCTCCTCATCTTCCACAACCACTAACAATGGAAGGGGTTCGTTTTTCATCCTTCCCTCTCCTAACTCCCGATCTATTGCTTGTGATTTGTGTTTGAACTATCAAATTTGTGAGCTGCTAAAATAAATGAGGTGTGACGGGCACACATGCATGCCTGCGGGCGACCGGTACCCATTGAGGATCTTTGATGTCTCTATAGTATAGTTTGGATGAGCTTCATGCGTGCGACTGGTCGGCAGTAGGTCATTGAATGCTGTTTCAGTTCATGGAAATTCGGAAGTCTAGGTCTTGCTGTGATGATAAGATCGTTGTTCTATGCTAACCAAGTTGTTTCAAAATTGTTTAGCCACCATTCAAACATAAGACTTACATGACCACGTGCACTGTGTTGTGCAATCAACTCTTTCTTAGCAGCTCCACTAAAAAAAAATACAAAGCACGTTGGGATATGTCCACATATAATGGTCCATCACTAAGCGTCTATAAGACATGCCACCTATGACTTAAGGTGGACGAGAGAAGGATGAGATAGAAACCGCGGCCGGTTGTTTATCGTATGGTATAAATCGATTGTAATACGAGGAACAAGCCATGTTATATATAGATGAATTGTCTATAGATATATATAAAAGGATAAACTACTGCAGGAGTTGTTTTTAATGTTATCTAAAAATAATATGGAGGTGTACTATATACAACAGTTGTATATACGTAGCCAAATTAACAACACGGGCAACATTTACTCAGATCAGGCTCACGCTTCGGCAACCCACTCATCTTTCGTCACCTTGGACGTGCACGGCGACGGGGAAACGTTGCTAGATTTGCTCAGCTTGGCGTTCTGGCAGCTGCTCGTCGCGGCGTTCTTATCGCCTCCTGACCCCTTCAGCTTAAGCTCAATGTCTTGCAGGACGATGCCGCGGCACGGGAAGGCGCTGCTGCAGTGCAGCTTGATGGCGTCCTTGGTGGCGGTCGTGCCCCTGATGTTCCTAAACATCACGTTGCTGAACTGCACCGCGGAGCTCTGCTGCTCGCACGGCTTCGGCTTGGAGGGGTCGGCCATGGTGCAGTAGTTCTGATCGACGATGATCGGGTTCTTCACATTGTCCATGACCATGTTCAGGAACTTGATATCCTTGGCGTACCCCCGGCCTCCCTGCCAGCTCTTGATCCGAGCACCGAACACCGTACCAGACAGGTGCGCCGTGTCGACGGTGATGTTCGACACCTGCGCCTCCGAGTTGTTGTCCCCGAGGCTCCCGATGCTGATGCCATGGCCCGGGCCGCACTCGATGCTCGAAGCGTGTACATTCTTAGTACCCGTCTCGATCGATATGCAGTCGTCGCCGGTCTTGATCGCGGCCTTGATGATCCGTACGCCGTCGCTCCGGGAGATGTGGATGCCGTCGGTCTCCGGGCTGTCGCCGGGCGCTGTGATCGTCAGGTGGGATAATGTCACGTCATGGCAGTTCTCAACCCACAGGTGGATCTGCGGGCTGTTCACCAGCTTAATATCCTCTACTTTGAGATGGTTGCAAGACGAGAAGGTTAAAGCCGTCGGCGCCACCGTGCACGGAAGCGTCGGGTTTATCCGGCACGATTTCTTCCACCACGCTTTGCCATTTCCGTCCATGATGCCCTCGCCGGTTACAGTAAGGCTATCAACATTGCTGAACCTGACCCAGTGGCTCAACGTCTGCTTGCTCCAATCCGACTTGCTTGGAGAAGCCACTAATAAGCCCTCCAGCTTGAACGTGACGGGGGATTTGCACGGACCGGACACTGCGATTTCCTTGACGAGGTATTTCTTCCCGGTGGGGACGAGCAGCACGGCCGGCTGCGGCGAGGAGCAAGCTTTGGCCCACGCCTTCTGGAACGCCTTGGTGTCGTCGCGGTGCCCGTCGCCGACAGCCCCGTAGCCGTCGATGTTGAACTCGGCACTGCTCTCCGCCGGTTCCTTCTTCGAGGTCGAGACCTTGCTTCCCGGTGCAATCTTACGGTGCGCGGGCGCATGCGCTGCACCCGTGGACGCGTCCGCGAGCGGCGCCGAGTGCCAAGAGCAGCAGCACGAGTAGACATGCGGCCGTCATCAGCGCACGCGACGCCATTTACTTGAGCTTGTGGACTTGAACTGGTGGCTGATTCGGTAGGTTGGTGCAGGCCATAGCATTGACTTTATATACAGCCGGACCCCTATCCGAAATTTCGGATTCCGAATAGCTCTTCAGGTCGGCAGCACGTGATCCGAGTCCGATCGGCGACCTGTTCCCATTGTGCACAGGCTTCGGTCTAGCTGGAAAGAAATTGGCCGGCCGTTGGATTGGCTCACGGTGAGGTCCTCCTCCATCACATTTTTTTCCGGTCTAACTTGCGAGTGATTCGGCCATGTATGTTAGTCTTAGTACGTGCATACATTAATTGTTTCGATTATACTGATGAATCGGTCACTGTCGCCTAAGGGTTCTGTAACTTCTGTTCGAAATCTTTCTGAAACGGGGAAGAAACAATGATAAACAAGCATTGCCAAACTTCAGAGAGAAGAAAAGAACAGAAAAGGAACTCATATGAGTATATCATACACGACAACATCTAAACAAGCAGTAACAAACATGGTCGACGATTGAAGAAAAAACGTTGCACCATGTGCTATCCATTTTTCCGGGCTTCAGAGAAACCATGAGCAATAATCTATATATCTTTTTTTAATAGCTTGGGTATTGACAAGATAAATAGCCGGTCGTTCGGTTGGTGCAAAACTAAAGTCAAGTCTGAGCTAGATTCCAAGCCATTGATCTGTGTACATGTGGCTAGTCGAACCATCCATAAAATAAAACCAGCGTCTCCGTATAAGAAACCAACATTCCCGCCCAAATTAACTCGATCACCTTTAATTCTTACTTGCCAGTGGGAGAGTGCAGATGAGGGGGGCGATTGTACCATTCCCGTTTTCGGATGTAATAGTAATTACTATTTAGTTTTCGGTTTTCAAATGTATTTCAAATTAGCTTATGTTCTCAAAATATTCTATTTTCTGGCTAAGTTCGAATTTGTGTTTCAAACACCCTTGCGATTCCTGAATTTGAATCCATCTTTTCAAAATTCGGGCCTATACTCAAATTTTGGCTCCCCTTTCCCTTCTGGGCTCAGTCCATTCCTTCTTGGGCCGGCCCACTCCCCTCCTCCATTCGGCCCGTTCGCCTGCTCCTTCCCCTTTGCTCCCCTTATTCTCCACCCTAGCGCCGCCACCTACTCCTGCCTACCTCCTCTGCCAACCGCGAACCCAGCGCCCTCCCCTCATCTTGTCGCATCCAGCCGCCGTGACCATGATGCCATGCCGCCCTCGCTCGCCGGAGAAGCCCGGTCCGAGCCGTGCACCCGTCGCCGTGCCGTCCTTGCTGCGAAATCATCGCCCGGTCTGCGCTCGGCGCTGTGCTGGCGCACACGCCCGCGTCAGCTGGCCCTTCAAGTCGCCGCCCCCTCGTCATCTCCCTGCTACGTCCACATGGCTCCCGTCCCGTCGCTTCGTCCACAGTTGGTATGATACATATTTTTCAAGAAATATTAACCAACAAATAGAAAATAGCTAGCAAAAATCTAACAATCAGCATTCTAAAATGCAAAATAAAGTATCATTAGCATTAGAGCAAGGAGAACGCACTTTCCTTGCGTCATCTAGGAGGTAGCTACAACAAAGGAGTATCAGGAACAACTAGCAGGCACTATTTATGTGATTAAAACACATTTTCTACCAAAGAATGCTAGACATGTGTTCGTATGTATGATATTTTATGAACTTGTTTAGTAGAACAGGAATTAAGGAGCTCACTCTTCGAAAAAAAGCAATCACAGTACCACAGTTGATGTAGCGAGCAGGTAACAAAAGATTTTCTTTATCTGAAAAACACAAAACGAATACGTTAATCTTATCATATAATCTGATAACAATGTAGGCAAATGGAAATCTAGGAACCGAACCGAAGAGGAAATTATAGAATCGGGAAAAAAAGTCGATTTACACTAAGCCTAAAAGTACATAAAGATGGAAATCTAGGAACCGAAGAGGAAATTATAGAATCAGGGAAAAAAAAGTCGATTTACACTAAGCCTAAAAGTACATGAAGATGGAAATCTAGGAACCGAAGAGGAAATTATAGAATCAGGAAAAAAAAAGTCGATTTACACTAAGCCTAAAAGTACATGAAGATGGAAATCTAGGAACCGAAGAGGAAATTATAGAATCAGGAAAAAAAAAAGTCGATTTACACTAAGCCTAAAAGTATATGAAGAGAATAACCTATAAGCTCACCCTTGCCAGCTGGCGCGGGCGTACGAAGCGAGGCTAGGACGTAGAGCGGCGCTGGAGGCCGCGCTTTCTTCCGGGAATTAAGGGTTAATGTTAGTAATTCGACTATCACCCAATGTGCAAACTTTGCCATATTCATGCCACTTGAAAAGACACAAATAATGTATATTTTATTCATGTTTTCTTCTCTTGTAGCAATGGTTTGGCCTCACATGATCATTTTTTATCCGCATATGATCAATTTTCACTCAATTGATTCAAACATACGCTGCCCAATCTGAACAGTCGCATATGATCAATTTTTCTATTTAAGGGACATGGCATCCGGCCATAAGTCTAGTTTTTTAAGAATCCATAAATTTGATTAGTTTACTATGAAAAAATAATTATGCAATTATGTTGAATTATAAATAATTAATTATGAATTTGTGATACATTTAAAAATTACAGCAAACATCTGTTGATATGTATGTTCTCAGTCCATCTTCAGTGTAGCAAAAGGCATCTAAATACCCAATAAAAAACCACCATAACGTGACTTACTGACAATACCAAAGGCCGTCAATCACCTGTATGCTGCCAAACCAACACAACTCAACGAATTATCAGATTGGGTTCTGAAACCTACACCAATCCGGTTAAACTAAGAAAAACATGCAATAAACTAGTGAATAATCCTAATTTTCTTTTAGTTGACTGCGTACTAAATTCCATATTCAACTCCCTTCGTAATATTTTGGCCCTTGCCTGCTCAAAATCACAGTGAAGTTTCTACTTCCTACCACTACTTGGATTTTTCTTATGAGCCTGTGCAAATGTAGTTCAGTATGCGCTACCAGCTCGACAATGAGGTATGCATTACTCCTACATCTTTGGCTCGTCCAAAATCCAGCAAACAAGAAAAATAACACCTGAATATACTAAGCTCACGGGAAGTTTGTACTAAAAGGATACCAAATTTGGAGCTACTACAACAAAACCTATCTACTCTGTGTTAGAATAGGACTCTAGAATAGATTTTGGTTTTTATCTGTAACCCTTTGTAATCCCTATTTATATTGCCTATTGGGCCCTATTGAATCTATACGTATTATTCATAGCATGGTATCAGAGCTTATGGTGCTAACCTAGCTCTCCTTCCGCTGCCATCCGACCGCCGCTGCCACCCCCGGCAGTCGCTGCCACATCCGGCTTCGTGGCCGCCCAAGGCTATCATCGCTGGCAGCCCGGCGTCACCGTCGCTGCCTCATCGCCGAAGGTAGCGCCGCCCGTCGTTGCCGCCCGAGCCCGACACGCGTCTTCGCCGTCGTTGCCGCCCCGAGCCCGACGCGTCTTCTGCCGTTGGCGACTCTCCGCCCGAGCGATGCCGCCATCGCACCACCTGCCGTTGTTGCCTCGAGCCCGTCGTGGCGCCACCGCCTTGCCGAGCATCCAACGCCTCTCTGCGCGCCCATCGTTGCCGCCCCGAGCCCAACGCAAGCGTCGCCTCTCCGCCTCGAGCTCGCGCCATCGTCGCCGGCCGCGTGGGTGTCGCGGGGATCGACCTCGCCGCCGCCGTCGCGGCGAGGGCTCCGGCTCCGGCGGCCGCTCTACTCGCTGCCGCCGCTAGGCGAGCATCAGCGGGGGGAACCCTAGTTGCCCCCGCGACACGGTTCCTCGCGCCGTCGCTCAGAATAGCGGTGCGCGGCCCGGTGGGTAAAAAAAAAAAAGAGAGAGTACGTCACTTTAACCACCGCGCCGTCCAGCGCCACTTGTTAGACTTCGTTGCCTTGGTCGCCGCGCCGTCCAGCGTCGCCTACCGATGGCTTCCGTTCCATCCACTGCGATTCCGTTCTCAAGAACAAAGCTTAATGGAACGAACTACAGATTGTGATCTTCACTCATGTAGATCACGCTAGATAGTCTCCGCCTCCGGGGACATGTTCTGGTACCCGACCTTTGTCCGCCGTCGCCGATGCAGCCTCCTCCCAAACAGCCCACTTCTACATCTCCTACAGATGATGAGGCCGCCAAGAAGGAGGTAGGCATCGCTGCTGCTTCTAATGCTACTGAAGAGGCTTATCAGTATGACATAGATGCTTTTGAGAGCTGGTGGGCTGATGAGGCTCGTGTTCGAGCCATCCTGGTGGTCAGCGTCGACGACTCCATCTAACCAGACATTGTTGGTCTACATGTCACTCGTCAGATCTGGGAGTACTTGCGCGAGCGGTACCAGCAGAGCAGCGATGCTCAGTTCTTTTCGCTTCACCGTGAGCTGGAGATGCTTCGCCAGGAGGACTCCTTGTCAACGATTTCTTTCGAGCCCTGACTAGTCTCTGGCGCCAACTGGATGAGTTGGCTTCTCCGCTCTGCCAGGCGTGTCATAAACTACAGAAGGCGGATCATGATCGCCTTCGTCTTTATGATTTCGTCTACCATCTTCGCCCAGAGTTTGAGCCTATCCGGGCTCAACTACTAGTCGTTCACCACGACCGACAGTCACTGAGGCTCTTTCGACACTTCGTGGTGAGGAGCTTCGCCGCGGGTTAGCAGCATAGTTTGTTCCGGCTGTGCTTGCTACCCCTCCTTCTTCGACCACACCAACGGTTTCTGCCTCAACTACAGTCCCTTCCCAAGTGTCTGTTTCTGCTCCAGTTTTTGCACCAACTGAGGTTCAGTGCAATTATTGCAAGAACTTCGGGCATGACTATCAGCGTTGTGCGGTGCAAAAAAAAGCAAAACAAGTGAAAGCATCTAGGCCCCTAAAAATATGTTTAGGTAATTAATGACAATATGTGAATATGGGACTAACATTTGTGTTAAGTGATTACAAGGTTTACTCCTAATGACAATATCAACAACATAGAGATATATGCTAAAGGATATCATGAGGATGGATTTGTTTCAAAGGCAAGGTATAAAGTAGTCTATGACCCATTTTGAATTTTACTAGTCTTAAGAGAATGTTGGAAGACCGAGTTTTAGGATATATACCGTATTATTAAGAAGGATCACGACTAGTAGCTTGAAAGCATTTCTTTGTGCCTTTGGATCAATCTAGGATCATGCATGCACTCAAAACATATTTTTTTAAAAAATCAAACATGCTCTCTGTGCAAAATGGTAGTACCGGCGTGTTAACTGCGGAACTACCGCATTCCGGTTGTGCCGAAAATGTGGCGGTACGTTTTTTTTCCAGAGAGACACCCTTTTGGATTTCCCGATTTTACGGGCAAGGCGGTAGTACCAGATCGTCAATGCGAACTACCGCACATCGAAATCTTTTTTTGGGCGGACGCTTTTTCCGAGCGATGCATTTTGAGTCATTTTTGCCCATTTGCAAGAGCAGAACTACCGCCATTGTTTTCGCTGAACTACCGCTCTGCGGTACCTCTAAAAAATAGCGTGGTACGTTTTTTTTAGAAGTAGTGCATTTGTGCTTCAACGAAGAACGGTAGTATCGCAAGTTATTTGCGGAACTAACGATAATCGGAACTACCGCATGATAGTTGGCGGTAGTACCGCACCAAATTCTCAACGGCTATGTCAGACGCATTTAATACCTCTGTTATAGCTGTTATTGTGCTGTCACTGGAGGTGCAGTAGTACCGGCCACTACATGACAGTACTACCGATTATCTTGAAAAACTCTGATTTTTTCCTCCAACAGTCGTATTTGGTTGTGGGGGGGGGGGGGTATAAATACACCCCCACCAGCTCTAGGACGGGTTGTTAAGCACTCATTGAACACTCTTGAGTCTAGAGCATTCATTTCACAACTCATTCTCTCTTGTTGCATCTATTGTGAGGTTGTTGAGAAAAATCAAGTGCATTCATTCTAGTTGATCCATAGCACTTGATTCCCATCAAGCGAAGGTCAAGGTCAATTATTCTTGGTGTGCCGGTGACCAAATTCGACCAATGAGGATACGAAGCGTTCAAATTTGGTCCAAAAGGAGGAGTGGACGGAAGTTTGCTCTAGCTAGCCTCCGAGAGAGGCGGCGAGGGAGAGGGGAGCAGTTCTTCTAGCAAAACCGCAGGAACAGCCGAACCAAAAGAAACATATGCATCACTTATGCATCAGTAGGACCAAACGCAGGAAATCGAGAGGAAGCATCCCCAAGAACAAGTGAAACCGAGGGGAAGAAAATCGCCGGAAAGGCCATCGGTGGCAATCGAAACGAAGAAGACATACGACCAGATCTATGGAGAGAAAAAAACCAGACCAACATAAAATCATCCGAAAGAACAGGCAAAACCGACGAAAAGAAAAGCGCAGGAAAAGAGGACAAGGGTGAACGGCGGCAACCGAGACAAAGAAGGGTGACAGAAGTAAGAAGGAACCGATGGAGGCGAGACGACCGAGGAGGTAGTAACGAGATGCGCGGCGGAGAACAAGGCCAGACAAGGTGCACAGAAAACAATAAAGCACGCACACGCGGTGAGACAGGGCGGGGGCGTGCGAACTGAATGCCAAATCCAATCGGACAAAAGAGACAAGACCAATAGCATCTGTCGGACCATGAAAAAAAAAAAAAAAAAGGCTGCGTGGCCAGTCTCCCCGCACGCCCTTTCCGCCTCCTTTACCCGGTTACCGGATTGTACTAAAGTCCGACTCACTCCATTTGGCTACTCCATCTGTCGCTCTTAGCTAGTTGCTAGCTAGCTATTTACTTTTTGTCTCGTGCCATTATTTTGGTTTAACATGCAACGAAATCTCTTTCCCGCGCTTAATTACGGTTTCTAATTGTTTGATTAGCTGTTGAAGCAGCTGTTGCAGAATTTTTTTTGAAGAGAGTGCAACGGTCAGATACTTTCCTTTTCTTGCCTACTTGTCACCGAGACTCTGTTCTGCCGAGTGTCCTTGCATCCTAACAGCCACATGTAGGCCTGTTTGGTACAGCTTCTGCTTTGGCTTTTGGGTGAGAAAAGTCAGAAGCTGTGCCAAACGGTTGGCTTTTTTTCTGACTTTCACAGGAAGCTCAAAGCTGTTAATACATATGGAAGCCAAAAGCCAAAAGCCAGTGTTGAGGTGCTTTCCACCGCTTCCCACCTCCAGCGTTCCAAGAATACCCCTAGACTTCGCAGAAATTACACACATCATACCTAGTATTTAAAGCAATCTTGCATGTTCGCCTTCCCACTGGCTCCTCCCGACTCCCCCTGGCGTTCCTCCCCCGTGCGGCACTCCTCCCCGGTTCCTGCCGCTCGTGCAGACAGGAATGATGATTATGTAGACGGGGACATGTCCACTAACCTCAGCGCACATGATGATACAGCTGTTATGGATGATGTTGATATGAACGGCCTCCGTGACGCTATTGCAATGGCTTTAGTAGCATGACGACATCAAATAAGTTATTACTGTCCTCATGGGCATTTCAGACATTTCATATCTCGGAAGCTGCAGCCAGCCTACCTAAAAGCCAGACAGCCAAACACCAAATCGAAAAGACTGACCATTCAAACCTGGTAGGAAAAGCCTACAAAGACAAATAGGAAGCCACTTTTTAGGAAAGCCACAGCTGTGCCAAACAGGGCCGTAGTGCAAGAAAAAAAAATCATCCGGACGGCCCAATGGCCCTCACCCTCTCAGCATACCGCAATTTGTTCCCGCCGTTTGGCAATTTGTTCCCAATGTTCGGGCTTCAAAGCCCAGTTGTTTTCCCAGACGTGTAACAACTAACTCCTATCATTAATCATTAAAAAAAAACCCAAGCACGTCAAGCCGTAGCCACCGTACCGTACGTACCGCTATACAGTGGAAGAAAAATGTGATGGTAAGCGAGAAAAATAACGTTATCTTTAATTGTTGAAAATAGAGTACATGATTTACACATATATAGATTGCAATAATTATGTGAACGCGTGATCTCTCGAAAGAGAAGACGTTATGCATGTAGAAAGCTGAAACACAATCTTGTCTAACACGTCCCCGTAGTAGGAATGTCGCCAAGGCAGACATTCAGACTGGACCAAAATTCGGTGAAGACAGAAGTCTTGCGGACGACGGTCCGGCGATGATGATTCGGCGTGATGATGACGGTAGACGGGGCACTCTGAAGGCCGTGGAGGGAGGGCTGTGTCGACGAGCGCGCCGCGTCACGTCACGACGTCATCGGAAGAGAGGAGACGCCGGAGAGGTCGAAGCCAAGGCGGTGAAGTTCGGAGCCGAGGAACGTCGACAGGTCGGCAGGGCGACGCAAATCGATCTATGATCGGAAAAAAATAGAGAAAACCCGATTTGAAGATGGCCCGGGAAAACTCTAATTGATAGCTGATCGGATGATCGGTGACACAACTTAAACTATGAGTTACGCAGCCCTTGGGAGAGATAATGGAGATGAGATCATCTCGGTATGTGTGCGAAGTCGTGGAGTCGGCTCTCAGAGCCGCACCACACGATACCATGTAAGCGAGGAAAGTAACGTTATCTTTGATTGTTGAAAACAGAGTACATGAGTTACATATATAGATTATAGCTACTATGTGAACGCGTACAATTATTATATGAACGTGTGATCCCTCGGAAGAGAAAATAAAATATTGTGCATGTAAAAAGTCAAGTCACTATTCTGTATAACAGTGATGAATCGTTCATCGAGGAGAAATCAACAGCGGACGAGGAAGATCCTATTCTGCGAGCAAATTTCCTTTCCTATTCAGTTGGCTCCAATAATAAATTGCACCGTGTGCCATGTACTATATGTCAGCTAGCTCTTATGATGCATAGGCTACTCACGGGATAAACAACAGGCCGGTCAATCGGTGAGACATTGAACCCTGAGGCACTAAGCTGTTGATCTGTGTCCTTTGCTGGTAGATGGTTTGGCTTCTCCATGTAAATCAACATGCCGACCCACGGTGAAACCTAGCTCGAATCTTTTAGTTGCCGATGGAATAATTTGAGAATTGGGGAAAGCGCTTGCGATGAGGATAGATGCATGATGAGTGGCGTCAAGAATTTGGGTTGAAGAGACATCGTACTCGACTACAACGTGCATGTGAATGTGAGCGCAAAGCTTGCCTCCTCCTCACTTTCAGCAGCCAAGGCGCGTGCCGATCTCAGTTTCATTTGTTCATTGAGTGACCATTGCACATGAGAACCAAAAGTTTTAGCTTGTCAAGGCACCGGAGGCATTATAGCATTTGCGCTCGACCAATTTACGGTTGCTTGTGGCGGAATGTGTCTCGGAATTATCGTTCACCAACCGTTCCCAAATAAAACTTGTATGGACACATGTTTGTGCAATCAACTTTTATATATGCATACAAAATACATCGAATTAATGCTCGATCGATACCCGCAGTCCTGAAATAGCAACCATGTACAAACTGCATAATATGTCTGTTCTTATTAGTCTGCAACTCAAGTTAGTCCTCCGGCTAGCCTTATTTGGCAGGGCACTCCGTCTCCGCCGACTATCGTACCAATGGAAGGGGCATGAGAAACAACACCCCATCTTTTTCTCAACTGTGTCTACACAAAAAGGGTTTTGAACTCGGTAGCAACATGAACACAACACAATAGCATACTACCGGCACAATGGGAAACACATGAGATAGTCCTGGATTGGTGGCTGTCAATATCGCAAAGAGAAGTGGCCATGAGTAGGAAGGGTCAAAACTCACTAGTCATTCTTACATTGTGGCAAATCTGGAAAGAAAGAAATAGAAGGATTTTTTTAGCATCAGCGGAATGAGGCAATCAGGACTGTAGCAATCATCAAAGAAGAAGCCAGGGCCTAGATAACAAGCGGAGCAAAAAAATTGACAGTCTACTTACCGGCGGGAGACGGGGCGATTTCCTGAAGATCGGCTTAGCAAGGGGGCGACAGGGCTAGGGTGAGTTTCCAACGCATATCGGTCAGTGAAGGGGAGCGTATACTATGTTTTTTCTCTCTCACGATACGCTCATGAGGAAGCAGATCGTGGACTGTACATGTAGCATGTCTGGGAGTTTTATTTGTTTTATTTCGTTTAGCTATTTTTCTATTTTGTTTGGATATGTACGTTGTGAACAACTCCTATCTTTAATGCAATAACGACAATTCTCTTACCATTTCACTAAAAAATATAGTGCAAACAAGATAATTACTCCGGCAGATTGGTTGGTGAATTACATCGAGTAAAGTCAAAGTAACTCTTTTTTACAGCTACACGTACGGGTAAATTAAAGCTCTTCTTGCCCATAAATAGCTGCTCCTCCATATGATATGCATGTAGCCGAATTAGCACTAAAAAAAATGTATAGTAGCAAATTAAAAGCTAGCTCCATCATCTCCTTTAGTTGCTAGCGACGAGACGGATGCCGACGTCGAGTGGCGAAAGCGGACTGAGGGCTGTGGGTGATATATCCGCCTGGGACTGGGACGCATTAGGAACGTCATCTGAAGGCGAATGCTGTGATCATGCTCGCAGTGTTGGTCTTCATCGCGTGGTTGTGTGCCGGTGGCACGGCCCGTCGATGCGGGCCACCGCATCTTCCGCTGCTATTGCTAGCTGCTGGTTCCCGACTCAGCGAGGATTCTGGCCGATTAGTTCGTTGGTATCGTTGTCCGACCCGTAGACTTGATAAAGTAACTATGCATGCAAAAGGAACAATAATCTAGTAAACTGGTCTTTGTCGAGACTCAAATATATAAATCTAAATTTTTTATGTATAATACACTAATTTAAAATCACGATAATACACACAGTATCAATATAAATGAATATCATTCATATGAACTTATGATCGAGTTTACATTTATTAAATTACGCAGAGCTGACACTAAATAAAGATACGGCAGCGGAACGAAAGCAACGCCAGCAGATACCTATCGATTTGCCATAGACAACCAACTAGGATCAAAACCTAACGATAACCATCCTCTATAGCTTATACTCAAAAGTAGGCAAAGATTACTCCACATCAGCTGAATGATTGAAGTAAGAATGAGTACTCCGAGTTCTCAATAAGTTCTACCACAAAATGCAATTATAAATGATGGTTTATTCGAAAGGAAATAATTTCTATGGTTCTTTTATGTAAAAGCAACGGTTGCAGTTGAATATAAATAATAAATTGAAAGCGTAAATTAAAATAAATAACAATAATAAGTTAATAAGTATTTTCACAAAGCTCACATAAGCTAATCAATTTCTTTCACACAGCTGTATAAGTTTTCCCACACAGCTGCCCTTTTAATTGTTTTTTTAAAAATCTACCTCTCGTGTGAAATCTATGAGCATGTCTATGACCGCAGACGCAGCCATTCGAATAGATTGATTAACACTCTGTAGAGGTTGTACACTTTACCCACACGATATAACCAGTGTAGCTAGCACAAATCATAACAAAACCTTTCAGAAATTTTATCTCAACAATTGACTCTCCCGATGTGTATACAGTTGAACCCAACCCCACTCGCTGGTCTGACGCACACCGTTGGACCTGGAAGCGGCGAATCATCCATCGATGTGACTTTCAGAGTAGTCCACACCTCCATCCATCACTAACCTACTATCTGAGTAGTCAATATCAAAACTCCACAACTAACTAAGTTAAGCCCGTTCCATCCAGCATGTAGTTGTACAATTGTGGGTTAGTTCAATGACGCACAAAGTTAAATCCTTAATTGGCCAAGACGAGACTACCAAAATTCTTATTTAATCACCACAATTCGCATTCTCCAATCACACATCCACCATATCATCAATCCTTTCCACTCGCCTCAGTCTAAATTATTTTTCCACCCTGTTGGTTAAGTGCATCGTATGCCATCAATGAGTAACAACATAGATCACATAGTCTTTTCATAACATGTTCCATAATTAATTAGTCAAGTTTATATCTTGCAACTCAAAATGATATTAATAACTCGTTGCTTGGCTAAGCAGATTATTTGTGTCTAACCAAACCGCGTTGCTGCTATGATAATACCAACTAATAATTAACCAAGCTATGGTGACAAACGATCACGATAATACAATGAGCAAATTGGATATAATCAAATATGTGTATAGTTAATCCCAAAATATTTAAATAAATACTTAAAGTAAAATGTAATAATTTGAATCAAGATAGTTTTACAAAACTGGGTTCCACATGGTCAAAGGTACAACTTGCCATGAAACAAGACTTGATATTGGTCTTGAACTTGATCAACTCATCTTTCCTCAAAATCTCCCGAAGTATCAACGTCTACTCGAAAATAAAAGTAAAAAAATAATATATATACAAAACAGAGCAATAAATGAACTCCAAAAATTAAATAACAATATCAGAAAGGTAGATCTGGAATTCAAAACTTAAATGTGTTCAATTGGAGTTCGTATGATGAAGAACGGGCTCTCGAAAGATTTAAATATAAGAAAAAAAGGAAAAACACTATTATCATTTTTTAAGAATTTTCTTTCTAAAGGAAATCCTAAAATTTTGTATCAACCTGACGTCAACAATGATTTCAGAATTAAAAAATTCAAAAATTAGGAAATAGAGGCTTACAGTTGGGTCCCTTGCTCTATGGACCAAGTCCATAGCTCTAGCTCACGGGTCTATGGCTCATTGGTATATGGAATAATGGATGAACAGGTGGCTTCACATGTCAAAGACACGGCTCACGGTGGAGTAGACCCACCTAGGGTTAGGTTTAGGGTTTTGGTACGGGTGGTGCTGACGCGACGCACATGTGGCACGCACATGGCAGTGACAAGGCTTACACACAAGCAACCACGTCGAGTGAAATCGACAACTGCCACATCTTGACAGCGGCGATGGCGACCGACGGCGAAAGGTGGTCATCGTCGGCATGCTGAAGCTCCGGCGATCTCATCTAACGACTATGATGTAGCAGCGAGGGTCATCAAGGGCTTCAACGGCGATGATGACAACTGCGGCGGCTCTGGTTGATGGCTAACCGGTGGCGAAGGGTTCTGGCGGGGTTTGGGTGCACGCAAAAGAATCGCAAGGACGAGGAGATGTGATTGAGCCATGGGCAAGATCCAATGGTCTTTGGTGGCAACGAAGACGCGACGGTGATGGTGAAGCAATGTGGCAACGTGGGCTTTGACGGTGCGATTGTGCTATGGCAATTCTCCGGCGATGAGAAGGTGTGCACGGTAGAACACGTCGAGGCGAACTCGACGGTGTAGACGACGACGAATAGGAGCTCACCGATGGCGACGGAATCGATGAAACACCGAGGCATCAGAGCTAGGGATCAAGCTTCGATTCCAGTAATGCGATGATAATCTAGGGCTTTAGGGGATTTGCGGCGGGGTTAGAGGCGATCGGTTTCACACACACGCTGAGGGCTTTTATAGCCTGTAGCGGCGGGGCTAAGGGAGAGTCCGAACGCGGCATGGCGGTGGAGTCCAACTCGTGCACGAGGTGGAGACGATGAAAACTACACAGTTGGGCCCACTTGTTAGTGACAAAGGCTAGGGTGAAACTGCGTTGCACACGACATGCGTGCGACTAACGTGTAGGTCCAAGTGCGGGAGAGGAGAAGCGGGATGCGGCTCGGAATGGGCTGGGCTACGAAATAGGGTTGGGCCGAGGGAATAGGATTCAGCCCAAAGGATTAACTGAGATTTTAAATTGCTTTTCTAATTTAGAAATACCAGCAAATCCAAGTGGAAATTTAAAAATAGCAAATGAATTAAAAAAATTCCAGAAAAATCTGAAAAATATTTCCAAGTACAAAGAACTCAAATAAAATAGTTTCGAAATTAATTGATGTTCAGATTAGTCACATTAAATTATTTTAACATTTGAAAGTCTCATTTAAGCCTGATTGAATTCAAATAAAATTTGGTAATTTTTTCTAAACGACTAAACTACTCGAAAGGTTTTAAAACTTAGAAAATATGATGTTACAGTCTTTAACAGATAGTAGCTGGTACCAACATATTTAACCAATACACAACTCATAAGAGATCAATATACATACACCCTTGAAGCTAGAAGTAGTACTCCCTTTAACAGATAGTTAGCTGCCCGGCTGGTGAAGCACTAAAGTCCAAGCCGCTACACCCCGTCCTTAAATAGAGATAATTGCAGTGTAGTTCCCTAAACTTATGAGGTCATACCAATTTACTCCATGAACTTGTATTTTACTTTCTCGAACCCCTAAACTTGTCTCCATTTGCATCACAGGTCCTTTCCTCCGCTAGTTGACGGAATAGGCTGACTTGCCAAGTAAATTACAAGTAGCTCTCTAAACTTGTGAGGTTGTACCACTTTACTCCCTGAAGTTGTATTTTATTTTCTCAACCCTGTAAACTTGTCCCCGTTTGCACCGCAGATCCTTTCCTCCGTTTGCTAACAGAAAACGCTGAGCTGGCACACATCATTGTAGAGGTGGCATCTGTGGCTTCCCTTCCATTAAACCTCGATGGCACACATGACCACCCCGCCATTCGTGTCAGCCCTGCCACCCCGCCACGCGGTCATCTGTGGAGGCGCCTGTGTTGGTGTGTGAACGGCCTACTTCCACTCCACCCATGCCACCTCTCCCACTGTCCCCGCCCTCGTCATGAAGTCCTACCCCGCCTGCGCTGCCTCCGGCAAGGCTGACGACTTCCCCAACCTTCTCTATGACCCCGGGAGAAGATGCACAGTGGTGTTGCGGGCGAAGATGCATAGCGGCGGCGCTGGGCGACGGCGAGGCGGAGGCAGACGATAGTCTGACGAAGTTCTAGTGAGGGCAAAGGGAGCACGGGGTAGAAAGCGACAGTGTGAAGTTAGAGAGGGGGATAAAGAGGGAAGAGGATCACCTGTGGCGATGAATTTGGACGATGAAGTCTTAAGGCCGGTGTGGAGGAACACACACACGATCTGCACGGTGACTGTGGTTCGGCTTCGATTGAATATGGAAGAACGCATGCGAGGTCTGGGAATACAGTGTGACGTGGTCAATCTTGGCAGAGACCCGTCAGAATGGTGGGAATGGAAGGTATCCTTTGGCGGCCATGACAGAGCGTGATCGCAGGAATAGTGAGGAAAAAGATCGTTTTTTGCCATGTCATCGTCCATGTCGGCTACAAAGGACCCAAGTCAACCTATTCCGTCAACTAACTGAGAATATGACCAAGAAAATAAAATGCAAGTTCAGTAAGTAAAGTAGTACAACCTTACAAGTTTAAGGAGCTATAGTACAATTATTAGCCTACCCCGTTAACTAACGGAGGAAAGGACCTGCGGTGCAAACGGAGACAAGTTTAGGGTGGCGATAAAATAAAATACAAATACAGAGAGTAAAGTGGTACAACCTCAGAAGTTTAGGAAGCTATAGTGCAATTTTCTCGATAGCTAAATACATGCCCTGGCTCTATATAGCTTCTCCATGTTCCAAAGCTTGCTCATCTCTCCTTCATTTGCTACAGGGAGAACGAGAGGGAGTGATGAGGACAACGAATTGCAACGAGTGGTTCAATAGTAAGATTTACTAGTTATGGGATGCATTTGGAATTTGCGTTGGCTGACACCAAACGCATGCAAGCCCATTTGATACAATTGCGCTAGCAGACAATGTATGTAGGTTGGTTTTAAACTGGTTGGTGGGGTCTGGGGACATCCAAACTGGATTTCAGTAGCTTCTTAGATGAAAGAGATGACCCATTTGAGTACTTGATGTAAGATTGCTCTATAAAACCAAGTTTTGGTTTGTCTTGAACTGATGATATGCATAAACATTTTTGCAAGAACATTTTCGATTTGTGATTGCTTGTAGAAGAACATGTCTCGAATTCGTGGGAAAAAAATTAGTGGAAAAAAATAACTTATGTGAACTCATCATTGTGGAGTCAACTCGTTAGCCCAAAAAACACACCACATCTTGTTTCGAAAATTGTTTAACGATGCATGAAATTGCTGCCGTTGTTTCAAAGACAAACAAGGCAAGCATGACTGCATGGAATCACAATTTTAGTGATGAAACCTTGGTTTGTCACTATTAACCTTATTTGTAGTAACTAAAAATATTTTCCTCACTGATTTATTGTTTATTAGTGAAAAAATATAGGTAATTCTCAATACAAACGATGCCAAATCCTAGGCCAGTCGTTTCTTATATATAAATTGGTTCACCAAATTTTGTTAGAGCAAAAGTTGAATTTGGCCACATTCCAAACAGATTGAGTATTCACATGATAAACGTCTACCTTGCTGAAGCATTGAAGTCTGAGAAACAACGACGCATTTGGATTCACATCCTTTATCTTGCTTTAATAAAGGCAGAGGTGCACAATACTGTTTTCCTGGTGTAATGGCAACCATTTTAGTGCAGCAAAGCACTGTTGGGTACTGTAGTAGTGATCCTATTGTTGTGATGTTTACCACAGAGTTGTTCGCTTTTGAATTGAATGGTCCAAAAGCATCTTAATGCAAGTACTGTGCGTCTCTACCTTAAAGTCTTTTTATTATCATTTAATCTATTTTAAAAAATATTTTTAAGATTATTTCTTCTTAACTTTATTCCCAATTCTTACATCTTTGTCCACGCCATAACGCGTGCCGTGATAAAAACACGTTGTCACGCAATGGACATCGACGTGGCAAACGAGTGTTGTCACCCCACTCCTCTTGACGTGACAGGACTTATCCTAAAAACGGATGTGTGTTGGCTTGGAGGGCTATCGTGGCAGGTTTGGCCACACCGCGGTTGATGGCGTGACAACACAGTTTGGCCACGCCACGGGTCATGGTGTGACCAAAGGGGTCAGAATTGAAAATAAAGTTAGGAAGATATTACTTTTGAAATATTTTTAGAAAATCGATTAAAAAAATAAAAAAAAGCTCACCTTTAAAGCATAGGTGATGAGAGTGATGATGGCACCAGGTTGGGGGTTCATCGTGGGATTTGCTAGCTAGAATCCGGATCCTCTACAGTAAATGCGGAGGACACTGTAAGCAGTGTTTCGCGTTATATGAATCGTGCTCTGCCGCAGACTGTAGGAAACAATGCAGCAACGCCACTGTAGCAAACCATTGTAGCAATTGATATCGGCCTTCACCTTTCGATCGGGCAGTTGAGATCGCACCTAATTCATGTGCACTGTAGCACCTCTGCTTTAAGAGCAGTAATGTAGACGATCCCTCTCGGATAGGATGCGCTGGGAATTTGTATCGAAGAAAGAAGCCAAAGGATCTTTCAAAAAGAAGAAGAAGAAGAAAGAAGCCAAAGACGCACAGAGTGCGTGTGTAGGTTGGTTTGATGCTGGCTGGTGTGGGAAATGTACTAGAGGAACTCGAATTCAGGGTTGGCGCTTATGGAATTTTTGGTTGTATTGTCCACTTTTGGACATGTATTTACAGGAATGATCATCTCTATTTTTTTTTGCAAATCTAGCCACATGTTGCACGGCCACTGTGCGGCAGCACCTCCCTGGACACCACGTTGCCCCTCGCCGCATGGCTGCCATGCGGTGGCGCCTGCAGTCTGCCACGTGTCACATGCCCTGTTAGGGTTAGGGTTAGGGTTCGACCGAAATTAGGGTTTAAACTTTGATGTTGTTTGTAGGAATTTTTAAATATAGCAAACGAGTTCTAAAAATTATAAAATTTTATGTAAAGCCTCCTGATACTGTGTACTTGCTTGTATGAATTTTCCATAATTTTATTACTCTATAATTTTTCTCGCCACTGGTCCAGAATCTGTTTAGAATTTTTCTCTCGAGAAGCAAAAAACGGGAAAATACCACCTGCTATCATTGGGAGATACTTCGAAGCCCAGACCCCTCCCCTAATCCAATCGCCTGTCCTCCCTCGTCCGCATTTCTGCCACTTCATCCAGAATTTTAGACACCAATGCTTCCAGAATTTTCGGCATTAACACCGCGGCTCTTCCTACGCGCGGCTATAAATATCGGACTCTCACTGACGCTCTTCGCTCATCTCAATTGCATTTTGATTCTCGTTCTGGTGCTCATCGCTGAGAACTTAGAGAATGAAACATAATTAATTTTGCTTGCTTCTCGTCGCTCGTCACTCGACCTTTTTGATTGCTTTCCCCCGATGGGCAGGTAATTTGTTGGATGCTTTTGTCGTTATTGAACTCAGAGAATGAAACATAATTAATTTTGCTTGCTTCTCGTCGCTCGTCACTCGACCTTTTTGATTGCTTTCCCTCGATGGGCAGGTAATTTGTTGGATGCTTTTGTCGTTATTACCGTAGTCGTAATTAGTTAGTTTAGTAGTAATTAATTAGTTATAATTAGTTAGTTTAGTGGTAATAAATTAGTCTTAGTTAGTTAGTTTACTGGCAATTAATTAGCCCTAATTAGTTAGTTTACTGGTAATTAATTAGTTTAGCGGTAATTAATTAGTTGTAATTAGTTTAGTACTCATCATTAGGGCATATTAAATTAGTGGAAATGAAGTACTAATAATTCATTTAGTGGTAATTAATCCGTCGTAATTAGTTAATTTAAAGGTAATTAATCAGTCATAATTAGTAAGTTTAGTGGTAATTACTTAGTTTGCTAGTGATAAATTAGTTGCATGCAATTTGTCATATTTATTTACACATATGTACCGCATATATGATTGTTGTGGCTTTAGGTAATTTTGAACATGCAGGACTTATATGTGTTTTATGGCGATGGTCTCGTACGGGCCAGACCTAATGGGTTAGACCTGTCGAGATGCCAGTGCAAGGTGGTCCGGGCAGAGGGGCTCGACGCGATGACTATTCATGATCTTCGAAGCTGCATTCGGAGGGAGTTTGGCACTGAGGCAACGACGAAGAAAGTTGTGATCGAGGGGATTACATGCACGAATACTATGTGGGAGCTCGTTAAGGTGAATGGAAACATAGCATGGAGGCAGTACATGTAGATTGCCTCCTGGCTCGAGACAATCATTCACGGGAAGCCGATTGTGTATGTGAATTTGTACGCAGGGCGCCAGGGAACCTTGATGATGTCAGGTCCTCTACAAGCGGGCGAGCGCAGCCCAAGTCTGAAGACGGTAGCACAGAATGTGTTGCCTTAGAGGGAAGACTCGCACATAATTTTTTGTGAAATGAGGGGGTGGAATCGTGGCGGTCGACCCGCATTGACTGCCATGAGTATCTAGCAGACCAGGCTCTTGGGTTGGAGTCTGATGAGGACGCTAACCCAGGCTGGAACGATAGCGATGAGGACACACACCAGTCCGGTGGTCCAGCAGGGGGAATTATGTCATCAGAGGTGCCTTACGTAGCATCGAGATTTGATGATATCATGGTGCGCTCGCTTGTACTCCCGCAAGAAGGCTCTCACTAGGTGTTTGGTACCGACACCCTCTTAGTTGGTCAGCACTTCCCTAGCAAGGAGGTTGTGCAACAAGCTATAGCACGGTACGCCATGTTCATCAGCCGTGAGTACCGAGTGCACTGGTCCAACCCACAAAAGTACGCAGTGAAGTGCGTAGTGGAAGGCTACCTAGGCAAGGTTAGCGCTCACCGAGCAAAGATCTTTGGCTTGGTCTTCACGGTCAAGGCGCTGATCGACCACACTTGCGATCTTAGAGAGTCGTTGTGGTAACATCGGAACGTGACTTTCGCATATGTTGCAAGCCTCATCGGGCATCTAGTTGAGACGGATGTGTCCGTCTCCCCCAAGTTTCTGATGTCGGAAGTCGCCAACCAGGTTGGCTATCCAGTCAGCTACAACAAGGTCCAACGAGCCAAGCAGAAGGTTATTGAGTCCATGTACGGGACATATGAATAGGCGTATAACCTTGTGCCGAGATTGCTTCACCAGATTGCCGAATCAAACACTAACACGTACATAAGCAAGATCGACCGTAAAGATGCTCACAGAGGGCCTAACCGCTTCATACTGGACTGGGTGTTCTAGGCTTTCGCTCGGACCATTCGGGGCTTCCAGTCTGTGTTCCCGTGCTAACAATGGATGGTAGTTTCCTCGCGGGGAGGTACAAGGGCACCATCCTCGCCACGGTGGCGGCCGCCCTGAATGACCAGCTTCTCCCGGCGGCATTTGCCAGTGTGGAGAGCGAGAACACATCCAGCCAAGGTAATTAGAATCGTGATCCTACTCTTAGTCTTACAATTCTACGAACCCACGACAGCATGTCGATCCAAATCGCACTGTCGATCCTACTCGTAGAGACTTAGGGAAAAAATATTGTAATTTTTTTAGAGGCCAAGCTTTGCTGATATTTTGTTTTAGAGCAAAATTTGTTGATATTAATTTTTGAGAATGAAACTATAAATAAACAAGGAGCATGCAAAATATTATATCAGTGTGGTAATGTTGTTCTCTTGTCGTTCAGAACTATGTCACCCATCATGTCAGACCATTATGCTTTTCTGTTGTGTGATAAGAAGTGCTTTGCCCCTTTTTTGGTAATAAGTCATTGGTAAACCTTATAAGAGACATACAAACTTATAATATAGATGTTAAATATGTGTATTTTTACAAATCCGTAGAATCGCCGATTCTACGATTTGATCCTACCGGAGGCAAATCGATCCGACTCGGGATCTCGACTCTGACTACCTTGCATCCAGCTGGCTGTGGTTCCTGGTGAATGTGAAGCAGGCGGTTGTGGAAGACTGGCGCAACGTATGCTTTATAACAGACTGCAATGCTGGGTTGTTGGCGGCCATTAACACCATGCAGCACAAGACGGAACCCCCGAACCGGTGGAACGACGTGCAGTTTCAGGTGGTGCATGAGGCATCTTGCATCTAACTTGTTCACACGGCTCCGCAGTCAGGAGGTTATGGATACGTTCAAGGTATTGTGTCTGCAGAACCAGAGGCGGAAGTTTGAGGCCATCTAGAGAAACCTTGAACACCAGACTACAAGGCATACAAGGGAGTCCATTCCGGAGATACTGTAGGGAGAGCAACCCAACCGCAGCAGTGCCATAAGTTTCTCAGAGTGTATTAATGATCACTCTCCTGAATTGAAGAAATAGTCCCTTCTCTATGATGCAGACGGTGCGAGGTACGAGATTATGACGACTAACATGTCCGAGATGTACAACATCATCCTCAAAGGTGTGCGGTGCCTCCCTATCACCGCAATCATCCAGGAGACATGGACTCGCACTGTAGGTTATTTCGTCAATAGAGCCACCGCAGCCAAGCGACAAATGGAGGAAGGCAAGCAGTGATCTGAGAAAATGCAGATGCACATGGACCAGAAGATGGAGAAGTTCCAGATGCACGACATCTATGTGATCGATGGCCTTAGAAGGAAGTATGAGATCAGTCTTCGACAGAAATATATCAACAATAATGTTAGGGGGGAAAGGAAACAGGCATGCATCCTGGGTGATGTGGTGACATGCACCTACAACAAGCCGAAACTCTTACACAAACCATGCTCGCATGTGTACAAGGTGTGTGCACAAATGCGGAACATGTGTGCGCGTTACATATCCGAGTACTACGACATGCAGCACCTTTTCGGTACATAGAGTGCGAAGTTTCACTAGTACAAGTTGGAAATGAACTACAAGGATCTTTGGGCTGACATGGTGCAATGGGGACCGAATAAGGACTCAAAGACAATAGGGAAGGAGCGACGGTAGACGCGGTGCTTCCAGAATGTCATGGATGCCAGCCAACGTACTAGTATTAGCCGCACAATCAAGTGCAGGATATGCAAGACTCCTGGGCACTCAATGAAGGATTGCCTCTACAGACCCAGCTCGGCCGGTTGTCATTTAGTTTCGTAATGTAATGTTTTGTCCACCTTATTTTGTTATGTACAACGAAACTTGTACGATAGCAGAATGTCGTAATGTAATGTAATTTACTCTTCCTTTGAAACATCAACAAATGTCAAATAACTATTGACTGCATATTGCATAATTGTGCATGTTTTATAGGAGGGTAAACATGCTAATGAATGATACAAACATAACATGACTATGCTGCGTCATATTGCTAGTAATAAATTAGTTTAGTGGTAATAAATTAGTTGCATGCAATTTGTCGTATTTATTTGCACATATGTACCGCAAATGGGGTTGTTGTGGCTTTAGGTAATTTCGAACATGCAAGACTTGCATGTTACGTTCTTGTTGCCTTTTTTTACTGTATGGTGCACTTACATTATGGAATCACAGGACATGGGTGACTTCTACTTACGACACCGACGTGGGGAGTCCTGTGGTAAGGGGAAGGCAACCGAGACCGGCTCATTGCGTAGATGATAGATAGAATATTATTTAATACTATATTGTACCACATGCTAGATAGGCTTGTACAAGAACTAACGGAGGGAAATATGTGGCATACAAATAATATAACGATGTACTGTAGCCTTCGAACGCACACGAGTCGGAGGTTACGATACATCGTTATAAGATCTGCATGCTACATATTTCTCTCGGTTGGTTCATGTACAATCTTATCTAGCCTGTGGTACAACATAATATTAAAGAATACCATCCACATTAAACTAATAAATTAACAAAGAGTATCTATTTGATTGGGTTACATGTGATAATACCCCCTCCTCCTTCATCCCGATTGCAATAAACTCACGTGTGTATCATGTAATGCTTGTAAAGCTTCAAAATTTATGTATGAAAATGTCTTAGATTGGTTCATGTAATGATTGCAATAAATGGTTGGTAGAGCTTAATGAAAATAATGTTTGCTTAATTGAACCTCTTAAATTGGGGGAAAAATCCCAACGATGCTAACTTTTCAGAACGACAAGATAAGACACTGTGACGCTAACTTTTCAGAACAACAAGACCACACATTTCAAAGGGAAATGACAACTCTACCTCCCTAGCTTTTCAGGACGACGTGACCCGACGAGGCAGCTTTCCTGCAAACACATGACACAACCCTGTGACACGATCCCTCCTAGGGTCCGCTGCCACGCGAACGCGAATTTCCTTCAACTAAAATACAATTCAGCTGCGTACGCAGGGCCGGCTCGGCATATAAGTACTACCACTTTCACGCCAGGTTCTCTTGCATCAAGACTCCAACACAATCTAGCTCAGATAGAGAAGTAATGGGAGGAGATCCGCGAACTCGCAAGGGCTGTTGTGGCCCTGGACGAACAAAGGGAGCATGCCAAGAGGGCACCTCCCCGCAATGACGCCGCCCCCCGTAGAAGCAACCCCTACCAGAATATCTCAACTGAGCGTTCGCCGCAACACCCGCCCAAGGGGGAGATGCCACTTCTCTGTTGGTGCAGGGACACATGCAAGTTATTCATGTCCAAGCAACGACTCAGCCTGGGCATGCGTTACTGGGGCTGCGCCAGCTACTCTTGTGACTATCCCGACTGCCGTTGGGACACGACCCGTTATCGGCAGCCAGTAAGGGCCGGTTACAGTATGTTCCCCTATTATTTCTCTTTCACATTAGGCACTAGCAATCTCTTCCGTCTACCCGTAGTCCCTGTATCTGTTATGTGGCTACCACATGTGGATCGACCGAGTGATCCACTCACAGGACCAGTGGTGTCTCGACTGCGAAGAGTGTATTGCCAAGAGGGGCCGCAAGAGGCGGGAGGAGGAGCGCCGCAACGAAGAGTAGAACGAGCGTATCTGGCGGAAGATGCAAGCTCATCTTGAGGCGTGTAGGCGCAGGGAGCATGAGGATCGCGAGAGGGAGCACGAGAAAAAGAGGGAAATAGCGGCTGAGGCCAAGGCGACTGATGAGGAGTACAATGCCGAGCTCAGAAGGAATGGTAAATGGCTCTGGTCCACGTAGTAGTCCCTGGTCCTATCCGCCATAGTTTTTACTATCCCCTGAAGGCACAATACTTGAATGGTCTGGATGCTTGTATCATATTGTACCATAGTAGTAGCGAGGATGACTAAAGCAATTAGCTGAACCATCATGCCATGTGACCACGTGTAACTTGCTTCTATCTGCGGAATCTAATGTAGTTCTGGTTTTATGCCTCGCACATTACCTTCGGTTGATTAGTAGTCAACTGACCTTTGGGTTTCTTGAGACCCATTATATGTCGCCATCAAAATCACTATTAGCATATTTGGAATATCCCACAACCTCCTCTAGACTGCTAATATACCATGCTGTCAAGACATGTATGTCACAAAAATATAACCCAAAATGTTTATATACAAGCATGTCTCCAGAAAGCTATCCATTGTTGTTATTTAATAGGAGATATAGTAAGTAATAAACAGTAAGGCCTCCTTTGAAACATCATCAAATCTCAAATAACTATTGACTGCATATTGCATATTGGTGCATGTTTTATAGGAGGCTAAGACATGATAATGAATGATCTGAACATAACATGACTACACTATGCCATATTGTATATCAACATCTCCAATGGAGTTGCAATGCAGTTTTTTCCATACATTCCAAGTCACATGAAATCATGAAATCCTAATTTTCAAAACCTAAAATCCAAATTTTCGCGACCTAAATCCTTGATTTTCGAGACAATTACAGAACACATATAAAATTGTTGAAATATTACACAATCAAGTCCAGCGCACGACGAGCCTTCAAAAAAAATCATATTTTTCAGAGGTTAATTTCTACAATTACAATTTTGTACAAATATTACACTTTTATGAAATTGCGAGAAAAATTATTTATGAATAAAACTATGACAAATTTACACAAGCAAGTACACTATGTCGGAGGCTCCACATAAAATTTCCTAATTTTTAGAACTCGTTTGCTATATTTAAAAATTCCTACAAATAGTACCAAAGTTTAAACCCTAATTTCGATCGAACCCTAACCCTAACTGGGCGCGGGACACGTGGCAGCCATGCGGTGAGGGGCGACATGGCGGCTAGGGAGGTGCTGCCGCACGGTGGCTGTGCGGCATGTGACTAGATTTGCAACAAAAAAAAACTCAGAGACAGTCACTTCTGTAAATACGAGTCTAAAAGTGGTCAATATGTCCAAAAATTTGGCGCTTATGTTTACTATATTTGTACGTTCTCTACTCATTCCGTCCGAAGTGTATTGCTCATGTTGCTCTTGTGAACATACAAGAAAGATCATGCTCCACGTAACCCACAGGTCAGTCGTCTCCGTGTGATGACAAGATACGCAGAAATACTTTTTTTGTGTCCATGGTCCATTTTTTATTCTTTGTGCAAGAATGTGTTTGGAAATAAAACATATTTTTATCAGTTATATGAACACACTGTTGTACAATCAACTCTTCTAAGCCCAAAAAGACTCCACACATCTCAGTTAAAAATTTATTTGACCAACCATGAGATTAATTGTGTTGTCTCGGAGGAATTAACAAAGTATGATTCGCAAAAAGAAACACCAAGTGTGTGCAAGTGAGATGCTTTATAGTTTCTATTACTATGTTTTAGAATTATTGTGCTCTGTTAATTCATGGTTGCTTGCTTGTAGCAGAATGTGTGTCAGAATTATACATCGTTCAACACTCATTCTCAAATAAAACTTGTGCGATCATATGTTTGTGTAATATTTTTTTTGGAATAAGTCTAGTTTACTCCCTCGAGTTCAATGTGAAGGCGCCAAGGTGGGTTTCATGGAGCGATGCGAACCCAGGACGCCTGTATTACACGTGCGAAAGAGTTCGAGTACACATTATTTTTCCCATTTGAGATGATTTTTGGGAGTTCGATTTTGATTGTGTTTTCGGTTGGATTTGCAAATAGGTTGGGGGTTGTCGATTTTAGGCTTGGCACGATCCAGAAAATCCCCCATTTGTTAAGCAGTTGTTGTTGGATTTGTGCGATACCGTTCAGGGATTGAAGAAGGACAATATTGAGTTGAAGATAGGAATAGAAGATTCAAGGATAGAGGACAAAGAGTTGAGAGATGCGCCAAATCTGAAGTGGCTGCTTTGGAGAGGAGGTTGAAATAGAAAGATGCTCGTATTGAAGAATTTTTCGGCGTTGTGAAGAAGCGAGATTTAAGTACCTAGTTTTTGCAATTGTGACATTCTTTATTGTTATAAATGATGTGTGCGTCTGGTTTTAACGACTTATGAGACATGTTTTCCTTTAATGTAGTGCTTTATGAACCATTCCATGAATCAATGATGTATGTATGCAGTTCTATCACAATGATGTCAGACATGTTTCCTATAATGTAATGCTTTATTAATGAATGATGTATGTATGCAGTTCTATCACAATGTTGTCAAACATGTTTCCTTGAATGTAATGCTTTATCAATGAATGATGTATGTATGCAATTCTATCACAATGATGTTAGACATGTTTCCTTGAATGTAATGCTTGATTTTGAGATGTCAATCCTGGTTCCCTGATGTCTAAGTATGTAAACTAACAGATCAATAAGCAGACATGTGTTCCAGTTAATAGATGTTCCAGTGGAACATGATAGACAGAGTAGCATACAAGTTTTGTTCTCATTTCATCTAGGATGTAAATAGAGTACCATACAAGTTTGGTCTGATGTCATTCACAGATTACATGTAGTAGAAGTTTTGGTCTCGTTTCATTCAAGATCTAAACATAGTACCAAGCAAAATAAGTCATCCCACATGCTTCATTTAGGATCAGAAGAGCCCTTGTCTCTTGTTAGGAGCAGCTTTTTTCATAACAGTAGAAGATGTGCTCTGCTAGGTATTGGGAATCTTAGTCTGCAGTACTTCATGCTCAGCTCCAGTATTTGGCTTGCAGTTATGACAAGTTACAAAAATATGTAATACTGTAATGTGCATATTCATGGGCACGGTTTCCTAGTTTCAACTACTTACATTGCCTTTTACTGGCTTCTTCCTTATGGCTACATTGTTTTCCTTCCTAGCATTATTCGGATTTAATGGCAGCTCTTGGTGTTGTTCCCAGTGTGTTTCTGCAAAGCTTGCATCTGATGATAATGCCTACCTTATACATTTTTTATGGTTTCCTTGGCTCTGAGCCATCTCTCCTTCTTTCTTTCCTTGGTCTTCCAGGCATCTTCACATAATGTGGTAGTGCAAGTTTTGGATTAGGTGAGATGGGCCAGCTTTCTATTCCCTCAACAGGCATAAGACAATTTTCATATGTCTTCTGGAACTCCTCTATGGAATAGCAGTTGGAAATGAATCCTTCTAGCCGCAGACTAGTGTTGTACTAGAAGAAATTGCATGGTAGCATGGAAGCCTTGCTAGTTGCCAATATTCACAGGAGCAAGTTCTTTTGGCCAAATCAACTATGTACCTTCTCTTCTCCTTTTCTTTCACTTCATACTGTTCTGCTCCATTACATATAACATGGTACCATCCAGATTGTTTGATGCTTATCTTGAGCTTCTTGAAACTATTAGGACAGATAGTACCTTGCCATGCAGCACACTTGTTTCTGTTCACTTGTATCCTTTCCATCACCTTCCTCCTGATGCCTTCAAGCATAGTTATGACTGGATGAAACCTTGAGTCAATAATCCAAGCGTTGCATGACTCACACATATTGTTGTCAACACTGTCACAGTTGGAGCCAGTACTAAACCATGCCCTGCTCTAGTGAATGGGATCAGTGCTCATCAAGTCCCTTGCACCTCGGGGTGTCATCTGGGCCAACTTAGCTTTGTTGTAGTTGAAAAGAGTCCTACAAGATGCCTTCGCACACCTCCATAATATTTTATGGTACTTCTGATCTTTATGTTTCTTCCTCTCTTTAGCATATATGTATCGAGCACACATCCTATGATCTACCCTAGGGATCAGTGTGGAAACATCATTGAGCAATCCCTGCACAATAAACATTGCAACATGTTATTATGAAGGAATCAATGTAATCACAACAATATCATTTTAGGGTTTACCTTTTGCTAATATGATATAATAACCTAATATTTTCCATTGGTGATGCCAAGATCGTTGCACAGAAGACCCAAAAACCACTCCCAAGAGTCCATAGTTTCTTTCTCAACCACTTCCCATGCAATTGGATACATTTGATTGTTTTCATCCCTCCCAATAGCACAAACAAGCTCACCATTGCAAGCAACCTTGAAAAAACATCCATCTATGCCAATCACCTTCCTACAGCCAGCTAGAAATCCCTTCTTGCAAGCATCAAAACAAATGTAGAATCTCTTGAATGCTGCCACCTCACCACTGAAATCAAAAATTATAGAACAAGTGGTCCCAGGATTGCTCCTCATCAACTCAAGTTGGTAATCAAATACCTAAGAATACTCTCCAGTGGTTGCCTTCAGTGGCCTCTCCATGTCTATTGCATTTGCCCTTTTGCACTTAGATACACTGACATCCGCAGACATCTCCTCTAGAATCGCCTACTTGAGACTGTTATTTTTCCAGGTCAGGTGTGCTTTCATGAACCTCTCAAACCGGTCAGCAATCCTCCTTGCAGTCACAAACCTGTTATCCCTTCTTTCTGGACATATGTGCACATCGTTGAACGTAATAACTTGGAACCAATCACTTGTACTGTTATTACAACCATATATCATCCATGCGCAGTTCCTCCATGAACACTTTGCCCTAATCCTATCCCTCTCATCCTTGAGGAATAAGAGATGTCTATGTGTTGTCAACTCGTACTTTATAAGAGTTTTCTTGAATTGATCTCTTCCTCTAAATGTCATGCCTAGGGTAAACAGAGGAACAACACCTTTGCCATCATACCTAGGGAATCTACTCTTCCTCCTCTCTACATTACTGCCATCAAGCTCATCATATGATGCTTCCTCACTCGAGTCCATATAGGGAGTTTCATTGCCATCTTTGCCTTCATCCATAGGCAAGTCATGCTCCATGCCATTCAGCTCTGTTGTACATATTAGGATCTTCATTTTATTTTTGAAGGCCCTGCACTACCTTCTGATCTCTTGCACTTCCTCATCCTCAATTGAGCTATTATCATCTCCAAGTAAGTACTCACTATCAGACACATCACCATCTAGAGCAATAATAGCCAGAGAATTGTATTTGCTTGTGCCCGAACCATGGCCTCTAGAAGGGGACTTGTAAAAAGCTCTAAATGCACTCAAATCTTTGTCGACTTGTTGGGGGTGATAAAGTCAATATAATCCTTTCATTCCGCTTGCCTGAAACTTGGGATTTCACAAGTTCATCATCTATATACTCTTCTTCCTCATCTGCATGCTCCTCTTCCTCATCTGTTTGGTCTTCTTCCTCATCTTCATAACTGGACCCAACTATTGTGATGGCCTCCACATACACATCAGCTACACCACCTTCAGTAATACAATCTGACATGAAACTGCATGCTTTGTCATCCACCAAAACTCTAAGACCCTGGTTCAATTCCTTCCTAGGAAAAAGCCAATTGAGATTAGCTTCATCTGTTTCTCCAATATGATATCTCAAATGTCCTTTTAACTCAGGAAGAGACACTTTATCACGCTCAATGTATGACATCGTCTCATCTCCCCCCAAGTAATGCACATTTCACCCATAATTGATGAGCTCCCCGTTAATGTGAAATCTCATAGTGAGCATATCAAGATTGTCCATACTGGAACACCTACAACACACGAAGAATCAAACCAAAACCCGACTCATATTTTGATCCAGCATAGTGTGTCTAAAATTGTGTAAAAAGCATCTCGATCATCATATTTCGATCAATTTTTCAATTGACAAAAAACCTATCGAACACTGAAAGCATTGCACACCCAAATATTCAAAAAAAAGAATCTCGGCCCTAAAGAAAACTACAGATCTAGCATCGCGCATCCAAAATTGAAGTGAAAAGCCTCTCGATCATCAAATTTTGATCAATTTTTCAACTGGGACGAAAACCCTATCGAACACCCAAAGCATTGAATACTCAAAGAATCAAACCAAAAAATGAATCTCGGTTCTAAGGAAAACTAATGATCCAGCATAATGCGTCTTAAATTGAAGTTAAAATGTCCCTTCATCACCACACATTACCATCAAATGTTCAACTTCACGAAAACCCTAACAAACACCCAAGTCGTCCGTGGAATTGACGTATTAGAAGACACTACACTAAGAGAGCAAGGGGCCAACTAACCTCAAACACGACGTGGATCATCGAATTCCTCTCGTAACCATCGCCTCGCACACACCGGGTCATCAGAGTCATCACCGCCTATTCCGCGATGTGTCCAAGCAGAGGCCACGGGAAGAGGACTGAAGTGTTGGGGGTTCAATTTCCATTTATTTCACTCGGATGAACCAGGTGTGCCACGTCCACCACTCAGTATGACACATCCGTGTTGACTTCGCCAAATACCACCACGTGTGTAAAACCACCCATTAAAACCGGCATGAGGGGTTTTGTGACCGAATTGCGCAAATTTAGGGGGTTAAATAACCGGTCTTGAAGTTTAGGGGGAAACCAGACTTTTCTGATAGTTCAAGGGAATGAAATGGACTTATTCCAATTTTTTTAGTAAATTTCACTTTGCACCGCCCTTTCTTACAAAAGTTTTAGTACTTTTGTTTTACTTTACACCAGGGGAACGCCCTATGAGTGAGAGGGAAATATAAGAGCCGCATAGACTCCACTGTGAAGCTCGTCGGCAGCTAGGCACGGTCGGCGAGGTGGTAGTGACCCAAAAATGGAGAGAGGAAACAAAGCGGAGGATATGAGTGGTGGTAGCGTCAATGGAGACTCACGGTCGCGCCTTCGCGGCAGCGGGCGGAAGATAGGACAGGGCAAAGGTGACGGTGACGGCTTGCCAGCGAGGAATCAAGGAACATTGAGTTGCATGCATCAATCAATTCATCCAAAAGCTTAAGCTGATGAGGAAAGACAGACAATTCACTTATACTTCAACACTCCCCCTCACGTGTAAATTCCCTCGGACCGAACCAAAGACGTGGAATAAAAATAAGCTGTAATTATTTTCTTAATTGCACTAACTGGGTCTTGAAGTCAAGACCTCTTGGCTCTAATACAATATTGAGTTTCATGCACCAACCAGTTCACCCAAAATGTTAAGCTAATGATGAAAGACGAGTAATTCACTTATACTTCAATATGTGGAGCAGTCAATTCAGAGGAAGATGTCACCACGGCGCGGACTCAACATCTCAATCAGTGCAAGTGAAACCAAAAGTAAGAAATGGTGGTGTTAAGTGAGAAGAATTGCAAAGAATGGTGCAAAGTAAAACTTTAGTAAGAAATGGTGGTATGAAGTGAAATTTACTTTTTAAAAAAATACTTCAAATTAGTGCTTGATCGACCCTTTTGAAACAACCATGTACAAACTACATAATGCACGTCTGATCTTAATGGTTAATTTGCAACTTTGCACAGACTACAGTACTCACAAGATAAATACTACCCTGATAGATGGTGAATTCACTAAGGTCCAAGTGGATCACTTATACCTGTACCTATAGCCCGTCCATAAACAACCAACTTCTGTTAGCAGAACCGACAATATTTAAAGTGTACTAGTTGCTACTAGCTAGTAGGATAGCTAGCTAGCAATGATGACGTCGAGTGGCACCGGCAGTTCCACGGGAAGACACGCACGCTGATGATAGGATGCATTGGGAATTTGAGTTGCAGCGCAATATCTTCGATAACATGCATGGAAAACTTCTCTATTACTGTTATGATATCTTCGATAATGCATTTATAGTTGTCAATCCCATGCGGAGGAAATATGGAAAAGAGATACTACATATCGTTTCTTTCTGAAGAGATTATCGTACACGAAAAATAAAATATGATTTATTAATCTACTTTAGTTGATATATATACTCGTTTCAAAGAAAAGTTATAAAACATAAATATTAAAAAGTGGCCTAGAGTCTATTATAGATGTTGTTGCTAAAGATAAAACATCATATGTTAGAGATAGGATTATCTCTGACTACCGCTTATGCGGCCCCGCCAATTCCTTTGAGTTTCATTCTTGCGAACGTACTCCCCAGGCGGGATACTTAACGCGTTAGCTACAGCACTGCACGGGTCGAGTCGCACAGCACCTAGTATCCATCGTTTACGGCTAGGACTACTGGGGTCTCTAATCCCATTTGCTCCCCTAGCTTTCGTCTCTCAGTGTCAGTGTCGGCCCAGCAGAGTGCTTTCGCCGTTGGTGTTCTTTCCGATCTCAATGCATTTCACCGCTCCACCGGAAATTCCCTCTGCCCCTACCGTACTCCAGCTTGGTAGTTTCCACCGCCTGTCCAGGGTTGAGCCCTGGGATTTGACGGCGGACTTGAAAAGCCACCTACAGACGCTTTACGCCCAATCATTCCGGATAACGCTTGCATCCTCTGTCTTACCGCGGCTGCTGGCACAGAGTTAGCCGATGCTTATTCCTCAGATACCGTCATTGTTTCTTCTCCGAGAAAAGAAGTTGACGACCCGTAGGCCTTCCACCTCCACGCGGCATTGCTCCGTCAGGCTTTCGCCCATTGCGGAAAATTCCCCACTGCTGCCTCCCGTAGGAGTCTGGGCCGTGTCTCAGTCCCAGTGTGGCTGATCATCCTCTCGGACCAGCTACTGATCATCGCCTTGGTAAGCTATTGCCTCACCAACTAGCTAATCAGACGCGAGCCCCTCCTTGGGCGGATTTCTCCTTTTGCTCCTCAGCCTACGGGGTATTAGCGACCTTGCGTACTTCATTAGAGATGGCCTTACGTACTTCATTCATATATGCATAGCGAAACACTGGACACATTAATTGGTCTTTAGAGATTAGCTAGCTGGGTTTGTTTGGTTTGCCAATATTGATAACGAGTTGTTTGCACGTCCACTTGCCGAGCCAGCGAATCTTGCCACTTAATTGGAGCAGATGACGACTTATTGTACATGTAGGTCCTACGACCCTGGCAAAAGCGTATAAGTTGTACCATGCACGCATGTGCCATTCCGTAGGCCAATTCAAGCTACTAGAATGTGACCCGCGCCATTGGCGCGGATATAGTCGATGGTAGTAAATGGGAAAACAGTTAGTTGACTGTAGTTTTTTTTAGCGAAGGATGATTTATATGAATTAATAGTGGTTATCGTGTTTTAGGAATCCGGTTAAATACGTTGTAGGTCTCAAATTGTAAGCATCAGGAAGAAGGAAAAAGGAAAAAAAAGGAAAAAGGCATCAAGCTGTTACATTCAAATCAGGTATTCTAGAAGAAAGGTGCAAAGACAAAAAACAATTTAGATCTATAGCATAAATTTATGCTGAACATGGCAGGCGAGAGGCTATTAAATAATATGTCTCAAAGGGAGAGAAAATCATTGCGTAAGCACACGTGGACGTTACTAACAAAAAATTAATGAAACTAATTACTTTAAACTGTCCTTGTCATTTTCGAATAAAGGAAGTCTCGTATTTTTTGTCTTGGTTCATAACCACAAAAAGGATTTTCATACTCAATTAGAAAGGTTTAAAAAAAACTGAGATCCACAGCATGAATGTCTGCTAAATATGACATGCGAGAGCAAGACCTTAGTAGGCTAAAATCAGAAATATGATCGCCAAAGATGATTGCCCAGTTGTACCTGTCATGCAAGATCAATAAGGCGTTATTCTAAACAGGACATAATTTAGTAGCTGGCATCAAGGAGAAATAAAAGGTGTTTTTAAAATTAAATATGTAATGTAAAAGAGCGTGTGTTCAAGCAATTTCTTTCCACAGGAAAGGAAAGTCTTAGGTAATAAGTTTTGAATTCTACATGAGCAAGGAGAAATAACATGAAAAAACTAACGAAACTAATTACTTTAAACATGTCCTTGTCAATTACCGAACGAAGGAATCTTGTATCTTTTTCTTGGCTCATAACCACACAAGGATTTTAAACATCAATCAGAAAGTCGCTTAAAAAAACAAATGAGATGTACAGTATGAATGGTGCAGATGTGGTTGTTGTATGCGGGTGGCAAAGGTCTAGACGAACATACTTATTTTCTATGAAAATTAGGAGCTGACACGTTATAGCACATAAGGAAAATATGCGCAATAAAAAAGATGAATATACAAAAAAAAAAACAGTCCACATTTGTGTGAGAACTCATCATCCTTCGTTCTAACTTGATATAAAGAAAAGCTATAAACAGTGGACCGGTGTGAGAACTCAGCATCCTCCACTATTTCTAGGCAAATTAAGTAGGGAAAAAATATAGATCCTTTGCTTATACAAAGATAGAAATAGTGAAAACGTTGTCTTGACAACTGGATCAATCGTATCTTTGTTTGACAACATTTTTAGATAGAGTCCTCCTTCAAAGATCCACTGTAGGTGGTGCATAAATATTTATAACCAACTTTTAAAAACACAACGCTAGTGGAGGATAATCCTCTTCAGCGACGCGTCAAAAAATGTTAAGCCTCGCAAGCCTAGGTATGGCCAATGAAGCGTTGTTCGAATTTAAAGATACTCTAAAAGGATGGATGATGCCTACATACTTGAGTAAACGTAGAGATGGAAGGCATATGTAAAGGAGTAGTTAAAAAGGAAAGCATGAATAGGTCATTATATATAGCGGAAGGACCAAGCTATAAAAGTGTACATATTAATTAGGTAGCAGGATCGCTTATATTTCAACGCGCTATAGTTGAGCTACTGATGCTTGAGATGAGACAATCTTCCTATCAATGTGGCCAGGCTCTAGGAGTGTTTGATCCAATATATCTATCCTATTTGTCGCCATAAGAAATGTAATTTTGTTTGATGCTTCAAAACCACAAAGTTGGTTAAGAAGCTCAAGCATTGTCTGTTGAACCTCACTATCACCATTGCAAGTTCCTTACTCCATTGTAGCAGATACAATGGAGTCTATTTCATCCATAAATATAACGGATGGTGCATGATCCCTGTCGAAATTCAAACAAAATACATTAGATTCTCGAACTATATAAAGTCCGCAAGAATCCTTTCCACGTATGAATTGAGAATCCCGTAGTCGGTGTGATGAGCAAGCGCACGAGCAGGAGCAAGTATTTTTTTTACCCATACCTGGAGGGCCATAGAGGAGGACACCCTGAAAAAAGGACGGGTAAATATGATCCACTGAAAAACGATTCAATAGATGTCAAACAAAATGCACACTGGTAAACAAATTCTAACCTTTGGTCGTGCAATTCCAATCCACTGAACCACGGTATTGAGTAAATGCATTGCAAAAATAACGACCCAAAGGGCTAAAGACGGACAGCTACTACATCTATACTTACTACTCGAAGCAAGTTTTGAGGTAATGATATTTAACTACATGGATTAAAATGGCTCTTGGACTCGGACTTCACACACACTATGGACATTTTTTTGTACTATCGCTTATAGAAGATGGCTGCTTGAGTTTACTATGTATTGTGCAATTCAGGTTTTTTTTTCAGCCTGTCAAGATAAACATTTTAGAAATTGAAATATTGGCTTATAAGTGGCACCTATACAAACCTTTAGCTCTGCTGTTGATGCTTCGTTCATCTTCTCAACAAGCTTTTCCAGATCAATGATGCGCATCAAGTTCATTTTTCTTGAGTGAATCTTAAAGATAACAAAGCGGTACTGAAAAGGGGGGAAAATAGGTAAGTAATGCAAAATTAGCACTGTTCTAATCGAGAAGTATGACATTGACCTGTTGTTCAAAATTTACACTACCATGGTGAGTACTGCATCGCTTACATCTTCATTAGGGTTTGGGAGTTTAATCTTCCTATCAATGTGGCCAGGCTCTAGGAGTGTTTGATCCAATATATCTATCCTATTTGTCGCCATAAGAAATGTAATTTTGTTTGATGCTTCAAAACCACAAAGTTGGTTAAGAAGCTCAAGCATTGTCTGTTGAACCTCACTATCACCATTGCAAGTTCCTTACTCCATTGTAGCAGATACAATGGAGTCTATTTCATCCATAAATATAACGGATGGTGCATGATCCCTGTCGAAATTCAAACAAAATACATTAGATTCTCGAACTATATAAAGTCTGCAAGAATCCTTTCCACAGAAGGAATTCAGAATCCCGTAGTCGGTGTGATGAGCAACTGCACGAGCAGGAGCAAGTATTTTTTTTACCCATACCTGGAGGGCCATAGAGGAGGACACCCTGAAAAAAGGACGGGTAAATATGATCCACTGAAAAACGATTCAATAGATGTCAAACAAAATGCACACTGGTAAACAAATTCTAACCTTTGGTCGTGCAATTCCAAGACACTCAAAACAGGGCAGGATGACTAATTGGAAGCTGATTAATCAGCGGAAAATCGAATTGTTAAGACAGAGCTAATAATACAAAAAATGTAATGTGCATTAAGTTGTTTACAAACCTCTTTGATCTATTTAATTTGCTGATCAAGACCGACAATCATATCATAAGCACAATCAGGAACCTTCTCAACCTTCATAAGATTAACCAACGGATCGACTTTGCTAGGCAGGATAAGATGAAACAAAAAAGTAGGAGCTGGAAGGAGGTCCGACCTGAGATCATCGGCTGGCGGCGCTGGCGGCCACCACCTCCCCACCCTACGACTCTGCTGCAGCCGCTCCATCCCCGGACAACGCAGGAGGCGGGGTGAACCGGCGGCAGTAGGGACGTGCCAAACCGGTGGCAGGATGCGCGCATGAGCGCGCAGGCAGAGGGGCGGGGGAGGGGAGCTGGTGGCGCTGCGTCGGGCCGAGCCAGCGGGTGGCGCCACACAGTAGCGATCTGCCGACGCCGGGCCGAGCCATGCGGGTGGTGGCGCGGGCTTGCAGTGGCGGCGTCGGGGTCGAGCAGGGGCCAAGCTGGCGGTGAGCAGCTGTGGGGAGGCGGCGCCCGGGGGGGAGGCCGGGGAGGAGGCGCCATGGAGCTCTATTCGGCCATAGCAAAGCACCAAGAGGGAGATGAATGGAGGAGTCGGGAAAGGAACAAGAGGAATGTGGAAGAGAATGACCGAGGGGTGGGGAGGGGGGAGGAAGAGGGAGGGAGCAGCAGCGGTGGGGAAGGGAAATCGAGTGGGCAACAGGGGAGAAAGAGCGAGGGACGACTCCGACGCAGCGACTGGGTCGGGAGCCCGAGGGGGCGGGACGGAGGAAGAGGGAGGGCGTTGCGGTGGTGGGTGAGAGAGACCAGGGACGGCATGGGAGGAAGAGGAAAGGGCCCCAAAAAAAATATCAGTTATGCCTACTATTAATAGGTGTGGTACTAAAGAGCCCTCTCTGTATTAACTCAACTGCATGCTCAACGACTTCCTAACCACTGCATTTGTGCAAAAATGCATATCCTTTTTTGGTAATCTAGTAGTAATAAAGTGGTAATCTAAGGTCAACTAAGGCAGTGTAAGGAGACATGGAAAAGCCATATCCCTTCTCTATATCTGCATAAACATGTCATAGTTGACATAAAAGACATCATTCATCATATTATTCGTCGGTGGACACATTTATGGTAGCGAGCGATTGTAAATAATGTGGTTGGTTAGCATATAGGGGTTAATAAGAGCACATTAACGATATCCTCTTAAATATGTAGATTAAAGAACACGGGCAAGAACTACAATCGAATGAAGATTGAAGGGATCAAAGTTAGAAGAACAATATTTTTGAGAAATAATGTATCAATGCCATTAGCGACATTGAAATATCATATTACTGATTTCATCTTCAGCCCAACCGCCAACATATAAAAAGACACAAATATGTATTTAAAATCTTTGGGGCATATCATCTCACTAGAAGGTTACAGTGCGTAAGTAAGCATTTTCTCAAGCCCCTTGGTCGATGGAAGGCGATCTGTGTAAATAACACGGTACCGTCAGTGCTTTTAATTATCGAGGACCTACTATTAATAGGTTAACCGACCATATCCATGTGGCCTCATTAGTTGGTTACTGATGGTATCTCAGAACCAACTTAGGTAATCAGAAACCTACGCCCATTGGCGCATGGCCCGATGGTTCCGATTCTAAGTAAATTCAAGCCCACTTGTAATTTCACTCCAAACAATTTGGGTTATTAACTCTTAGTCCCATACCTGAGCGGCAATATAAATGGAAATGACTGATTCTAATGAAAACAGATATTCATGGGTTGTAAGGAAAACTGACAAAAGTGAAAAACATGTTGATACCTAACAGAGCATAACTGATAGAGTAATTTTAGATATACTGTTATGCTGGAGAAGCACACATGCTTCCTATTTTAGGGGCACAAAATCTACATTTAACAAAAGAAGATAACTAACATATAAAATTTAGATGTAGGGACATACTGGACCATCATATACACCTCTCATTTTAGGGATACAAAGCTAGCACAGAAATAACTCTCTCAATAGGTATATTATACAATTATTATCATAGACAATAGTTCCTTTTGTACCTGTTTTGCTATCCTTATATGTAGATAATTCTTTGTGATTTTGAGTCTTTCGATAGCAAGGATGAAAGATGTATTTGCATAGTCAAAGCATTCAGTATAAAATTAAGCAATCACCGATATGTTGTTCTTAGTGATTCAATGAAAAGCCAAAACCTACCAAACAAACAGGCTCAGTTCTATCATCACCAGTCTGGTAATACATGCCACAAAGCTATCACAGAAATAACTTTCTCGATAGGTATATTCTACAACAATTATTATCATAGACAATGCGGGTGGTGGCGCAGGCTTGCAGTGGCGGCGTGGGTGTAGAATATACCCATGTCCTACTATTAATAGGTTAACCATGGCTAAGCATGAGGATGCCGCATGCTTATTATCATAGACAATGGCTGTTACAATTATTATCATAGACAATGGCTGTTACATATTTTGAGTAAACGAAAGTATTCTCAGGTAAGCGAATAATATAAAAATGTTACAGCACACAGAATTAGGAGCACACCTATTAATATAACAACTCAAGAGTAATTAACTCTGCAACTATGACGACTTATAGGAAACAATCATGTAAGCATGTAAATTTAGCGCGTCAGACGAATAGGAACTTATTCTTCACTCGAGGAAGCCTTATCTGTAGATCATTCTTTGTGATGGCGATCCGAGGGCACACGGATGGCCTCCTCACCCCGCGCGATCTAGGGAGCCCAGCGAAAATCCGAGGTGTCAAAGTGAAGCATGAACATATTCATTGTAATGTTAAATGGACCGAAAAGGAAAATAACGTTCCTGAAATACAAAGATGATAATAAGCTCAAATTAAAGTCCATGGAATAAGTATTAATGCTAATAAAAGGAAGCATCAATACACATCTAATTCGGAAATAGTAATACATTACTGAATATATTTCTTTTTTGTCAGGTAACGCGGTTTTGTTGGATCTAATCTTAGTTGCATGTCCGCTGTTGCAAAGCACGGAAAGTACCAATTTGACATTGCTTTCCATTGTACTTTACAGCAAAGACTCCAACACCTGCAAATCCTTGGGTAGTACATTGTACAGAGATACAAAACCGGCTAATATTCGGTATGTGCTCGCATTTCTCTTTTATCGTATCTCGGGATCTTGAGTTACATACTTTGAACGCACAATGGATATTTTTCTTTGTTTCATACATCGACAAAATATTGTAATTATGTCTGACTAGATAAAGATCTCCAATCCACATCTAGCGATTTTACCGCCATGTATCGAAGGATACTAAATGTGTTTCATTGAAAATGGATATCATCTGCAAGCCTACTTGTGGTGCAGTATAAAAGAATATGATTGGGACGTTAATCTACTTGGCACCGATTTTTGAGAAAGGACTTACATATAGAAAAATCAGATGTATATAGCTTTGCAATATTTATTAAGTAAGATATGTCTCTTTTGGAACTGTCGATCAGTGGCAAGAAGACATTGGTAGACGCATACGCAGAACACGAGAAGACGGAGGACGCATTTTTAGTCCGAAGTAGGAAAGGTGTACACAGAGCGAAGCGCACCGCAAGCGCAAAACGCGACAGATCATCCACCGATGACGGATCGGCCTTAGAAGCGGTGTACATCGATGTATTGAACAACCGTACATCCACGCACACATACGCAGGATTAGCCGAACCATATTTTTCGGACGGAGAGCGGAGCAATACAAGCGAGAGAGGAGGCAGGAACCACCGGATTCCATGGCATGGACCTTAGAGCGAGCCTAACGGATGCGCGCGGAAGAGCCGGCGGCGGCGGTGCAAGGGATCTAGGGAAGGAAGGGGTCCGCAAGACGCAGCGCAGGGCGCTCACCAAATCGAGTGGCGGCGAAAGGGATTCGGGAGGAAGCGAATGGCGTGCACGAGCGCGGAATCGAGGTATGTGCGAGAAGAAGGCGGACGGAACGAAGCCGGCGACGGCGTCACAAGGATTCCGGGGGAGAAAGCGAGGAACGCGAGCGGGCTCCGTAAGGCGCAGCGCAAGCAGCGCACCCAACCGAGCGGCGGCACCGAAAAGGATCTGAGGGAGGAAGCAAGCGGAGCTAGGATCGCGAAACCGAGGTACGCGGGGGAAAAAGGCCGACGGCACGAAGCCGGCGACAATGGCGCAAGGATTACGGGGAGGAAGCAAAGGACGCCTTGGCGGCTCGCGCAAGCGCAGGCCCAACCAACCGGCGCGGCGCCAAAAGGATCGGGGGGGGCGACGACGCGGCGACCCTAGGGCTCGGGTAGGCGTTGCGGCGCGGCGCGCGCCGATCGCACGGTCCGAGAGCGCCAGGCGCCCGACGGCCGAGAAGCTGCGCGCGAGCGGGGCTCGATCGGACGGGCCGGAGACACCTGGGATGCGATCCGACGGCTGGTATTTTGTTGGTGACGTAGAGGGCACGAGATGCGGCCCTTTCTTCCCTCCTTTAACTATGGGAATATAGCAACCATGTACTACAAACACTAAGGTGTACGTACACGTACAACCTATATGTATAACACCCGAATAAGTACTAACTAATTAAGCCAGAGTCACTCTTCTTCCACCAACACGTACGGCTAAAGTAAAGCTTCTTGCCCATAAATAAATAGCTGCGCCTTCTTCGTATGCATGCGTGTAGCCGAATTAGTACTCAAAATTGTAGTAGCGAAAAGCTAGCTCCCTCATCTCCTTCAGCTAGTTGCTGTGGGGTTGGATAGGAGATCGATCGGGTGGGTGAGGGATAGAAGAGGAGAGGAGCCGAATAAATTATATATGTAGTGAAATTGTATTAGATAAAATAGTTAAATAATAAAAATATAAATAAAATTCTACGGGACAGAATTTAGATTACAGAGGAGTTATGTCCACTTCCGGTGAGGGCGCGCGAGACATCCCGCTGGGACTGGGATGCCTTAGGAACATGAGCTCAAGGCGAAAGCTGTGACTTGTGATCATGCTCATTCATGAGCACTGCAGGTTCGATCGGTCTTCTGGTTGTGTGCTGGTGGCCCGGCCGGTCGACGTGGGCCACGCCACCGTGACCATCTCCAGTTGAGCGCAAAGGCTACGCCCAATTCACCTGTGAGTGTGACGTACGGCCTGCGTGCCGCCGGTCGAAAGGGTTGCAGCCTTGCAGCGCGGTTGCGCGCGGTGGAGACTCGATCAACGTCTACCTCCTGCGTAGATGGAAAAAAAAAAGCGAGTCTTGCGTGCGTATTTTTTAAGACCGCGATCTGAAACCAGTCCAATTGAGAGTTTTGGTATATGTTAATAACAGATTTGGCATCCACGTGGCCGTAATGTCAAAAATAGAACCACGAAACTGTCGACAATAGACAATTAATTAATTTAGTATTAATTAATCTAGAGGTGCATAAATCGACCGCGGAGTTAGTATATAAGTTGTGTCTCTAGGCTATAAACTATTTGTAGAGAGGGTTATTTTTTGAAAAAAATTACAGTACATTCTACTAATAGTATATAGTGGTAGTATAAATCAAATATGATCCTTGATTGTTAAGGGTATAATCAATTTTTATTTGTATTTATGATTTTCTCGTGAGGGTATTGTGGAATTTTTGTTTCAACTATAGTTGAAAATATTACTATTGTGCTATGTGATCCCCACATGTGCAATTATAATTCTACCCTCCTGAGATTATACTACTCATACCTAATCTGAACTATTGAATAAAAAGAATGAACAACCTGTATTAAATTGAGTGTATTGTAAAAGAGCTCTATGAAACTACCCGTGTTTTTAAGTATGTCTTAAGTAGCAATTTGGTGCTAGCACAAACAGTAAATAGAAAGGGGATAAGAAGAGAGAGCGCAATAGCAGATGCACTTCCCATTCCCATTTTCCCCATCGTTTCACACCACATCCATTGCACACCACAGCCAAGTCAAAACAAAATCCAAAAAACCCTTCTCAATCTAATCTCCATCCATCGAATCCTAATCTACCAAGTTGTGGATCATCAACCACAAGATCAATTAGGGAGCAGTGGAGGAGAAGAGAGGGACAGGGGAGCTCGAGAGGCGTGGCAGCCTTGTGACGCTGCCATGGAGTCAGGTGGCAACCGGTGGTTGGGGCGGCGGCGGAGGCCCAGGAGGCGAGCCGAGGCGCCCGAGCGGCGTGGCGCGCGACGATGGCCGAGAAGGCGACAACGGCACGGGCGCGGCCGGTGATGGCGGTTGCGGATGATTGGCCTAGAAAATGACATCTGGTGGAGTTTCGCACACCGAGTGTTCGCAGAAACAAGAAGAGTATCTAAAAATAGCAACCGACGTCAAACTAAACCTTGTGCACTCAGGCAAGCCGTCCTTGATAATTTCGGCAGTCGTAATTTCCTAGAAATTATTTTCACCTAGGATATTATCTTCCTGCATAAATTGTTTTATAATAAAATAAGTTGTGTGGGGGTTGATTGTGATACGTATGTCCGGTGACCAGTTGATGGAACAATGACCACGAAAGGTTAGTAGGTGGGTAGAAGGTGCCCTGGTTGTGTTCCATGGTGGGTGCGGGGCCCTCTATATGCAGATAGTATTTAAGGACGAAACCACTCTCACTAGAGTTAGTGAGCCATAATACCCGTGTCGACCATAGACTCGTTAAGACGGGATGGGCCTAGTATCCCTGTCAAGTAACAATACCTCCACATGGGAACGTACTATTGTATTTTTTTGTTTTAGCGCAGAGGGATTCCGACCTAGGGAGTTGGGTGTTGTGTATTGCCTAGTAGCGCTATATTGCCCTTGTGGAGTAGCGGTTGCAACCCAATTACAATAGTTTAGGGAAACCCAACTGGGTGGAGGTATTAGGTACAGACATTAGGGGAAAGCTCTGGACTCTGACCTAGCACCGTGTTAAAAGAAACACAGAAGTATGAAGGCATTTACGGTCATGGGTTATTGTGGGTAAAGCGATAAAACCTCTGCAGAGTTAAAATGTGATCACGCATGTCTCCTGAATTGGAGTCTACGAGAGCCTTTTCAGGGGCTCGAACCCACGATATGAGTGACTAGTAGATTTTAAAATTGGACTTATTTTCCTCACATAAAACTGTATTCTTTTTTTTTTAAAAAAAAACTATTGTGATTCTAGTTAGGGCCTGAAGATGGATGAGTTTAATTATTCATAGCATCAACTTTGCTTATAAGTACTTGATGAGTATAATCGTACTCACTCTTGCTACTAATCCCCCTTGTTTAGAAGCGACAAACCGGATACATTAAAGCAATGCTAATTGACAACTATGGTGTGGTTACTAATTGGAGGACTTCATACTACTTCAACTAGGCCAAAATCCCAGCCTTAAAGCTGGAGTGAGAATTGAAGGTGGTCCTAACTATTTTTGTGCTGCAACACTCTGATTATAGTCATTACTCGAGAAAGTGTAGATTTGTCAAGTAATAATCCTTAAGCTGGTGCGATGACACAGGGTGTCACACTCCATTTTTTACCAGCCTACATGCGAAGCCAGAAAGTTTTCATGGGAGGTCCATCTAGAAAGGAGGAATGTTCTGTGAATGAAAAAAAAAATCTGACCGCGTATAGACATCCATTACCAAAATGCATGGTTTGTCGACTAATGGCTGTATTAGCCTTTCGTGATTGCAGAAGGACGGGATTGGCAAATAATTAAACCCTAAATGAGACAAGTAATCAAACACACACATCACTTCTTATGATGTATCAAATTAAGTCAGAGAGGATGACTAGGCAGACCAAATTGCCAATTTAAAACGAAAGTTAGGATGGAGATAGCATTGTTAGGTCGTGATCTAGCATGTTTAGGGTTTGGGCCTTTGGGGCCTGTATATTCTCTCATACAAATTAAGTTGCCCTCTGATGACATGCATGAGGCTTATGATACTCGTATATATTACCTTTTTCCTAGTGTTGCTGACCATGCATGGATCCTTGGCACTTGGCTCTTGTGCTGCCTGTATTGCAGGAACCGCATGCTTTTGTTCAGAGTGCTGACAAATTGCTGTGCTATGATCATACAAGGATACGACAGTGACCCATCCATCGGTTTCTGTAAATAGTGCTGAAAAAAAAGAGTTTTGGATTGAACACCGCCAAAAGATCTGTGGAGCGAAAAACTAGAGTAAAACCCAGAGTGTGAAAAACCATTAATTGGCCATATACTCGATCGTATATCTGCTCCCAGTCAATTCGTTCAATTGTACTGATCAGCAGTCAGCAACTATACCGTGGAGGCACGGCAGTGATGACGTGGTGGCGCGTCCAGCGTGGGAAGAACGGTACGGCAACATGGTGATTTCTCCGAGCGCAAGAGGAACGGCGCAGCTATGTGAGGCGTGTCCGGGTGTTGGAGGCACGACAGCGGTGACTTAGTGGCACGGGCCGTCTGGGCGTCTGGCCCCTGGGGAGTGCTAGAGAAAGCGTCAGGGGAGGGGTGATTTGGACGCGTGTCGGCCACTAACATGTCTGTCGTGCTATTTTTGGTATTTCGGTGTGTCAACAGCCAATTTTGTTAATAACGACGTCAATAGTGACATTTAGACCAAAAACTCCAAAGTATTTGTTTGCAATGATATGCAGAAACATTGGTGTACCTACACGCTCAATTTAAGACGGTAACTTGTGCAAGGTGGTCCTCTACCGCGGCGTTTTCACGCGACAGAGGTGTTATTTTATTTTTGGGGCTATTATTGATACTTTGCTTCAAAAACGTGCTAAGTGAGCAAAAAAAAATCAAGCAGAAGCCATCGTGCTGCTTTCATGAAGTGTGCAGTACTGTTAAAAATAAGTTGCACAGCAGGTTCAACAATGAATTACACCCTGTGCCATGTATTTGTCAGCTAACTCTTATGATGGGTAGGCTACTCACAAGAAAAGTAACAGGTCGGTCAATTGGTGGAACAAGCATGTACAATACAGATAATGTCCGGTCTCCTTTCAAAAAAAAAAAGGAAAAGAGAGAGAATATAATGCCCGGTCTTAATAGTTAGCCGATAGATTGTCTAGTGAGCCCAATAAGTTCCAAGTCACATATCCATGTACATGTAGCCCGTCTATAAATAGCACCGGCTGCTTCTACATATAGCAGAAGCTGCAGAACCAACACTCAAAGTGTACTATTTGGTAGGGAGAGAATGTGCAGGGAGGAGAGCGAACAACGAGAACCTAAAGCGGCATATATCGATAATTCAATCCATGGCAAAATATACTAGGAACAGGATGCATCAGTAATTTGAGTTGCACTGCCTCTGAAATCGAAAGCCATGCGAGCTCACGGACTGCTCTATGTAAGTCGGTGTTGCGAGATCAGCTTTGAGGGGCTAGATGGTACTCTCAGAGGGTACGCAACCGCAAGCGATGGATCTGATGGCTAAACTCCGAGATGAAGGAACCTCCGCGACCGGCACGGAGATGAAGCTCTTGGGAGCGTCGTGATGCAGTGTGACATGCTAGGCAACTGAAGAAAACGGTAAACTGGATGGAGGATGTAATAAGGTGTAGTGATGTGGCTGGAAAAAGGTGGTGCCGGTTCTTTTAGAGATGGAATGTTAGGGTACGTACTGGTGTGCCGGATCGTGAACAGCTCTTATGATGAGTTTTTGTCCCATCTATGTATATTAAACAAGTAATCCCCACAAACTACGATCAATATTATTTCTCTCTTTTCCCATGCAACCACGTCACCTTCACAAACTTTTGATGAAAATTAAGGATTATAGATGTGCTCTCATTTACATTGTCTTTGTTGACATGTGTGATTCAAATTTCTAATATGGTCCAATTCAAACTTGTCATATTAACATATTAGTTTTCTTACTTGACTCTAAGTCATGGTACTCCTTTATATACCTCTTGTAAAATGCATGGGAAGGAAACGCCTCATTGTAATTCCCATACGATTTGTAAACACTCATCAAATAGTGATCATCGCCGATTGGCGCTTGTGGTTTTTTTCCCGCAAGGGTTTTTCATGTAAAAATTTGTATCTCCTCTTGTCCCTATTTTATCTAACAAGTGGTATCAAAGCACAGGAGATTAGGGTTTGAGATATCCGAGAGAGAAAAAAAAGGTACGATCCGATCTGGCGGGGCCGTCACACGTAGCGCATCTGTTCATGCGCAGCACCTCCCTTCCTGCGCCTTCGCTTCGATCGGCGTTGTCACGAGGCTTCGTCGTGCAAGCAGATCGAATTCTGAAGCGATCGCCCTTCGTTCAGAACCGTCTATGATAGTAATTATCACACTCCACTGATTATAATAAGTGGATAACTGCTATGCATGATGAGATGGAGTCACTTGAAAATAATGACACTTTGGAACTAGTGAAATTGCTAAAGGAGAAGAAACATGTTCATTGCAAGTGGATTTTCAAAAGAAATGAACGTATTTCTCCAACTAAACCAACAAGGTTTAGCAATGTTGGTTGCTAAAGCATATAGTCAGATTCCAGGTATTGACTTTAATGATGTCTTTTCTCCAGTTGTGAAGCATAGTTCTATTCACACTTTACTCAATATTGCTGCTATGCATGATTATGAACTTGAGCAATTAGATGTTAAAACTGCATTCTTACATGGGGAGTTGGAAGAAGATATTTATATAGACCAACCTGAGGATTTTTATTCCTAGAAAAGAACACCTTGTTTGTAGATTAAAGAAATCTCTTTATGGTTTGAAGCAATCTCCTAGTCAATGGTACATGAGATTTGACTCTTTTATACTCTCTCATGATTTTAAGCGGTCTGATTATGATAGCTGTGTTTATTTAAAGATTGTTAATGGTTCAGCTATTTATTTGCTTCTCTATGTTGATGATATGTTGATTGTTGCAAAAGATAAGTCAGAAATAACAAAAATTGAAAGCACAATTAAGTAATGAATTTGAGGTGAAAGACCTAGGTGCAACAAAGAAAATTCTTGACATGGAGATTATCAAAGAGAGAAGATCTGACAAGTTATACCTTAGTCAACAAGTTTATATTGAGAAGGTCCTTCATCGTTTTAATATGCATGATGCAAAACCAATTAGTACTCCATTAGCTTCGCAGTTCAGATTATCTTCAGCCTTATGTCCTGAGTCAGATTATGATATTGAGTACATGTATAGAGTTCTATATTCTAGTGCAGTTGGTTCTCTTATGTATACCATGGTTTGCTCTCGTTTTGATTTATCTCATGCACTGAGTGTTGTTATTAGATACATGGCTAATCCTGGAAAAGAGCATTGGAAAATAGTTAAGTGGATTTTCAGATATTTTGCGTGGCACTTCTAATACTCGTTTACAGTTTAGGAATTCTAGAGATGAACTTGTTGGTTATGTTGACTCTGATTATGCTAGTAATTTGGACAAGAAAAAGTCCTTCACATGTTATATTTTCACCATTAGTGGTTGTGTTGTTAGTTGAAAGACAAGTTTGCAAGCTACTGTTGCGTTATCTACCACTGAAGCAGAATATATGGCTATTTATGAAGCTTGTAAAGAAGTTATTTGGTTTAGAGGTTTGTACACTGAGCTTTGTGGAGATAATTTTTGCACTACTATATTTTGTGATAGTCAAAGTGTTAATGTCTTACAAAGGATCAAATGTTTCATAAGAGAATAAAGCACATTGATGTGAGATATCACTTTATTCAAGGTGTTATTGCTCAAGGTGATGTCAAGGTGTGCAAGATAAGTACTCATGATAATCCAGTTGATATGATGACAAAGCCAGTTCCTGTTACTAAGTTTGAGTTTTGTTCAAGCTTAGGTGTTACAGTTTAGTCCTAGAGACTAGTTGGCACACTATAATTTTTATATTATTGTGGAGTTATTTGGTGATTGATGATTTTTCATTTTGCTACAAGAGGAAATTCGTCTCAAAGTGGAGATTGTTGAGATATGTGATCCGAATTCCTAATATGATCGAATTCAAACTTGCCATATTAGCATATTAGTTTTCTTACTTGGATTCCAAGTCATATTACCCCTTTATACACTTGTAAACCGCACGGGAAGGAGACGTCTTATTGTAATTCCCCTACGATTTGTAAACACTCCTCGTACAGTAATCATCGCCGATTGACGTCCATGATTTTTTTTTCCTAGAAAGGTTTTCCCCGTAAAAATTTGTGCTAGCTAGGCTTTACTACGTTTTACCTTGATTTGTTCAAACATTACCATTAACAAATTTATTTCTACAAATTTCTGTTGCAACGCACGAGTATCATTCTAGTTAATTAAATGGATGGGAGAAGCAGTGAAAGCTCTCTGTTTCTGAAAAGATCTTTCTGGTGGCCGTCGTGAAACACTATTGCTAGATCAACGATACTAATTTAAATCTCAAACGCTCGACACCTCGTTATTTCAAAGATTATTGTATGTCAATCATCCACGCATGATATGTTACTTATTTATGTGTCCGTCGTTCACTCGTTACGGCTGGCCCAGCCTCCTCGCTCGCGTCGCGTCGCGCGCGTGCGACAACACTAGAAGCAACGGTGATGTAGCGGTCGGCCTTTTCAGCAGCGTCGTTTGGGCTCTGTAGCCCGGCCTCGTCCGACGCGTACAACAACACCACCCTGCCACTGGATTGAGTTCGTGTCAGAGAAAGAGAGAGCAGATGACTGCTCCGAACAACCATGTAAAACTTGGACGCCAGAGCTCAATTACTGCTCCACTATTAGCCTACACACAAGATAAAATATCTGGTGCAATAGTTGTTGAAGCACTGAAGTCAAGTCCGAGTCACTGTGCACATATACACGGCATCCATAAATAGCAGCGCATTGGCTTCTTGGCCATGCAGTTAGCAAGACCTAAAACTGCAGCAAAAACTTGCTCACGTCTTCCATTGGTAGGGGAGAGGGCGACGAGGACCTTAAATATATGGCACCGGCCGCCGGTCCGCTAGCTCGGGATGTCTGCTTGGATTGGAATGGGATGCATGGAGAATTTGAGCTTCAGTTTGTCGCGGGCGTCCCGCTCATTTAGCGTGTCTACGCTCACATGGTGACAAGCAAGGTTTATTCTTTGCAGGTTGGTGTGGCCAGCCAGACCACCTTGCTATCCAGAGTTTGAGATGTCTTCTCCTCGTTTTTGCTATAGATGTAGTTCATTGTGCGCGGCTCCATCTCAGCTCAACTCTTGTGGTTCGACGATACAAGGAAGATCAAGGTGTTCTAAGGAACCCAACCTCTCGATCGTTTGCTTGTTTCTTATTAACGCTAAAACGTTAGTTCTGATACTTCATGGGAAAACGTGTTGCACAATTGTTTAGATACCGACGGCAAAAGTATCAGGATATTTCGTAGTATTTTAATTTATATGATATTTCATTTTTTAAGCTCCAAGGCCAGCTCAAAGAAGTAATTTGTCGTGCAGTACTAGTAAGTCTGATACGGTACAATATGCAAATTAATGCATCACAGGGTTTTCAATAACATAATTCTCTACTACACAAAACACTGAACTTCCAGACATAATTATCTACTGCACACAAAACACAAAACACTTTCCTATCAACTTCTTCCAGACATCCTCGGGAAGTTATTTACCAATCATCAGTAGTATAACTCTATCATCAGTGCAGTACCCAAAGCAACAAAGAAGCAACGAGAGCTCTCACAGTTGAGTAGCCCGCACCAGGGGCAGAGCTAGGTAGGGTGCCTGATGATACTAGGGATCATGCATGTATTTGGCCGAAGATCGCATCTAGAAATCCCATAGCACCTCCTTTCTGCGGAGAAGAAAGTTGATGTATTTTCCGTGGCTAGAAGACGACAAGGTACCGCTAGTCTTGCGAGACCGTGCATGGCAATTGTTTCTTGTTTTCAGCCGAAGAATACGAGTATAATGGTATGACTTAGGTTGTACACATGCATGGAAACCGATTGGTTATTTCCTATAAATCAGATTTCCCAAGTTCAACTCATGAAAACCAATGTGGCCCTATTTATGCAAACAGATATCATATTTGTTGTGTTTTTCATTTTTCAAGTTTGGTTCTTCTCCTTTCTACCATTGTAATTCAAGAGATGAATATAGATTTGTTTAATTCTCTTGTATTTTGGTTCTCTTTATTATAGTTATTGGAAGAACGGATCCTTACATTCTCTGTCTACAGGGTTCATGTTTCATATTTAAATTAAAATTTAATTTAAAGTTATCTCATACCGTTGGATTTTAATTTACCGGTATGGCCAGGAACTTGCCAGTTCCCAACAGGAATCCTTCTTATATGTGATGTTAGTTGTGTCCTATATCCACCCTCAATGATAAATCTTTAGCTCCGCCACTGGCCTACAGGAACACACTGGGAGGAAAAAAGCCATGCCATGTTCGACAGCCGCTATCCTCGTCGTGCCCAACCTGCACGAACTCTGCAACGCTCCACTCGTCGTGCCCAACCTGCACGCATCGCTTGAGCGCTATCCTTATCACACGAACTCCGCTTGCCGCGCTGCGTGTTGTCTGCTCGCCGTGCCGCACGAGCTCCTTGCACGCACCGACCGCGCTTCGCTCGTCACGATGCTTGTACGCTTGATGTGATGCTGGCGCTCTGCCTTTTCCCATGCCCTCCCTCCCCTCCCCCGGTCGAGAAACACACTAAAACGTCGCCTCTGTTGCTCCACGAGTGTGCACTCTTAAAACCGTTCTTAGGGGTGAAGTAATCCGGAGCTTTAGGGGGGTTAAATGGACTAAATGAAACCTCGTAGGATTAACCAAACAAACTCGAAACTTTGGGAGAGTAAAGTGAGCAAAATCTCTCTACGTACATGTAGCTCCTGTTGGTTTAGAGAAGGAAGAGAACTACGTGCAGTCGTACACCAAAGAAATTAATGTAACAGAAACTAAAAATTAAAATTTTCTTTTTTTAACTCCAATACAAAACTGAGATATCGTTGTTTGTCTATAACCTCAGATAACTCGTAATTATTAAGATATAAATGGAATGCTAACAAAAAAAATAGATATCAAGAAAAGTGGCTGTTAACTCGAAGAGGGGAGAATTAAACTAGCCACCGGTTTTACAAAACAGCTCTCTTCTGACTTCACAAAGAGTGATTCATCTTTGCTCACCGACTTCCATACGCCGTGCGCCTGCACCTTGCCCATAAAATAGAACGATCAACGTTAGAAAATTGTGACGTTTGCTAGCGTCCTTTTGTTGCTAAGAGGAGTGTCATAAAACGCAAGTTTGCTAGTGTTCTTTTGTTGCTAAGAGGAGTGTTATAAAATGCAAGACAAAATAGAAGATAATCGAAAGATTAGGAGGCACAGATTTAACGTAGAAAACCTTTTCGTGAAAATATCGATGCACGAAGGCGAATTCAGAGGAGAGATTACAGCATAGCGCTATTTAGCGCATATTAACCGTGCGACTACGATTACATATAGAGGTTAGGGAACAAGAGTCATATAAGAATATGAAACCGAATCAGAGTTGTGTTGCGTCCGGCACAGACATAATGACGAATTTGTATCATACTTTAACAATCTACACCTTATGACGAACTCACTTCTGTAGCCGAAATATCAAAATCTCCTCTAAATAAGTCTTCATCAACAGGCCTTGTGCCTTAAAAGTCAATCGGACTAATCTCAATAATTAAAACCGGAACAATCTTCTCCAAACGCTTCTCATGAAGCCAAATTATTCGAGTAGACTAGAACAGTCTTCTCCAACCGCTTCTCACGAAGCCAAATTGAGCAAACCACCAGCGGGGCCAAACACACAACTATCAACAAAGCAGACAAATAAATATGGGTCTTCAACAATCCATAACCACAACAAAGTCTGAGTTTGTGCAACTTACCTCCTGAAACAAATGCCCAATCATCAAACAACATAAGCCAAAAACATCACCTGCGACGTTGGATAAATAGCGAAGAACCCATCTCATGTATATTTAGAATGCTCCACTTAGAATACAAAAATTGACAAACAATGCTCGCTAAAAGAGCAACTTGCACGTGTAGTCATCACACGAATCAAACTGCCGATTTCAAAAGTAACTGAAATCCATGATATGGTCAAAATGCTCCTATAAAATTGTATGGATAAAAGGAACTTTGGTGCTATCAATGGAGTAAAAACTGCATTAGACCCCCTCATATCGAGCTATGACAACCGGATAAACGTTGTAGTATCCATGCAAAAGACAAACTCCTTGCACCTGATCCTTTATCTCAAACTGAAATTGGAGCAAAACCACCACTTTCAAACAACAAATATACGGAGGGTATTATACTAGCTAGCATCGGGGTGTTATCAAACAGTGGTGAATGAAACACCAAATCAATTGTTCCCTAAATTGAATTAAAATATGCATGAACTGCGTAACTTCCAAATTTGAAAAGTTTTTTTTGTCTTTTTTTTTTCTTACCTACAAATCTCCTTGATCAAAGATTGTTCCTGATCTCCTTTTTTTTTTTTAAGTATGCACCGAGTGTTTGGCCTCCTGACGGGAGTTGACTCGACTTCCGAATCGCTGGTTGTGTGCTCCCAGCAAATATTCTTCAAAGACTGGTACACATCTTCTTGTACTCTTAGCAAAGCTGGATAATTGCACTTTGCAGCCTTAGTTAGGTCTCGTAATCGGTTGGGTTGAAATGAGCGAAATGGATTGGGTTTTACTAAACTTTGGGTGGTTCGAAAATGGGTTGAGGCTAGGAATAGGTTAGTTTGATTTGGGATCGTAGAGAAAATAGGTTGATTTGGTTTGGTCGGTCGGGATCAACAAATTTTCGGTTCGTATGGTTTCCATCCATAGATTTAGCCTCGGTGGCTAGTCACCGTATGAGAGGGTGAGCTGCCGAGTTGCAGCACCCGAGGGTGTATAAATAGCTGGCTTCACCATGTACATACACCTCACGCGAGATTGTACTCGTAGCCTAGCTGGTATAGACGCTTGCCCACCCCCGTTTTGGTTAATTTCCATGGAGAGTTGGAGACAGAGAACGGCGGGGTTACGAGCAGGGCGTTCAACGAAGTTAGAGTGGCATCGACGGTCGAATCTGCTGGGAGTGGGATGCACGGGGGATTTGGACCCAAGTCACATGACATGATTTTTTTTAAAAAAAAAAAACGGCTCATTCAGTCCTGGCAATGTAGCTAGCTGATGGTCCCCCACCACCCGAGCTAAACGCATGCTCGAGTCAAGGAACTCGATTTCATGTCGCTCTCTTCAAGTTCATTCAATTTCATTGCAGGTGACTGCGGCCCCAAAAAAGGGGGAAAAGATCTTTTGTGAATGTAACAAGCAAAATGCATGAATACAAGTGTAAACACCTAACCATGAGTGCTAGAGAAAACGCCTGAAGAAATTAAGGGCATGTTTGCTTTGTTACCGATATGAATCGAACTAAATTACAGTAACACCAATGAAAATTGTCAATCGTTTGGTTTACTCTTAATATTTGGTAATGCCATCAAAAAAATTAGTAACGCCAACGAAATCCGAGGGTTGGAAAATCGGTCACCAAAATTTTGGTAATGCAAAAAATTGACTTAGTTGCAATCCAAACAGCGTTCATTTACCAATTTTAGTTTTACTTAAGTTTTAGCTATACCAAATTTTAACTTATTTCATTATAGTCATGAACCAAACACCCCTGAGCTTTTGTTTGAAGACCTGCAGTGAAACACCACCCAACAACGAGTGCTTCCATACACAGTACCCGGATAGTTTCAACTTTCAAGCATGTCATGTGCGATATTCTTCGGTGGTATGCCCAGCCCATGACCTTCGTCCTGTCACCATAAGCCAACTTTGTTTCAACTTTCACACACCAGGCGGGCGATCCAGAACTCGGGCGACCGGCGGTGGCGCTCACGGCGACTGGCCGAGCGCGCCCCGTAGTCGGCGAAGCGGCGTCCACGCGAAGCGAGCCGCAGTTTGCGAGGCCGCCGCGCGCGGCTGCAGCACGAGGCGGCGGTACCGTTCAATGGGCTAGAGAACAAGCCCAAATATCGATGGGCCTATTGCTTTTCTCGTCACGTAGTGACTGGGCCTAGCCTCACCCCCGCACCCAATGAGCTGAGCCGAGGCTACCCAGCTAACCCCAGCCCAACGAACAAGCCGCAGGATAACCGAAAACAAAACTGCTCAAAAAAAGAAAAGAAAAATACCCCGAAAACCATCCCATTCTCAACGGCACGTCCGTTCCCAACTAACAGCGACACGAGGCATCGAGGCTGCATGCAGTTGGTGCGTGCATATCTCGTTTTTCTTTTGCTCGGGTAATACTCTCAATCTTTTTGAACTGTTTGATTGTTGAGTTGCGGTTATGTGGCGCTTCATGTTATTACCTAAAGGGTAATTATATTTAAGCATATAGATTACTATTCGTCTGTCTGTTAGAACACTGCTTCGACGAACAGTGAAGCTATTACAAGAGTTGACGCAAGAAGAACAATAAGATATAAATTGTCCATCTTTATTACAGTAGTAACCACGCAAGGCTATGGTCTTTATTACAAGTAGTAATTTACAGTTGCAAAATGGGACTAAGTCCCCTCGCATTGCCTACTCTGCTCCACCAGACGCCTACTCATCCCAGTCGTCGAACAAGTTGTCCATCTCGTCTTGGTCCTCGTAGTCAACGCACTCGCCTCTACGGCCTCTTCGGTATCGCGTGTCCTTCGTCCCACTCGGGATAGTTCCCGGCAAGACTAGGACCTAACAAAGGAGAATAATAGCAAGTTTAAGTACTAATATACTCAACAAGAATTAATAGCAAAAGATGTACTGTATAACTCATCTCTGTTTGTTATTACAGTTTCTAGATCATTTCGATTCTAAAAAATAATTCATCAAAACATAAGTATCAAATTTTAATACTAAAAAGACTACTAGTCACTCGAAGAGATGATAGACCCCTAGCGGTTCCCGCAGACTCCAATCCAGGAGATAGACATGAATTTATGATTTATTAAGCATTGCGCATGTTTGTACCACTTCACACATAGCTACTCTAAACTCTAAATGAGTCAGATCCCTAGTATTTCCTTTAATGCGGGTTCGAGTTCAGATTACAGAACGTTTTTCAAGTTACGTGATTAAGTCTCCACCCATTACTTTCAGTCAATGCTAACCTCGTCACCCACCGAGTTCCAGTAATATTGGTTGGGTCGGCTCTCCCTCTAGACCCAACACTCCACCTGACGATACTATAGCGCCCTGGATGGGCTGGTTCTCCCTCCAGATCCATCCCTCCGACATATTACTTACTCGATATGGAGAGGATAGCCACGTAACAAGGTAGCATTTTGTCTACTGAAACGGAAAAATGGTTAGCATTTAATTTACAGCCCCTGATCCGGGTGAGAGTTTTGTTGGTTCTTATATTTTAACCGTATGTAAAGGGTCTCATCTCTTGTCTCATCTTTCCCTGCCCCGGGCCCCCTTTACCAGCCATAATAATTCTCTTTCATCTTCTTATTTTTTATTTTCATCTTTAATCCGATTTGATTTTGAGACATAGTTTTGATGCACGTACATATATGATACAACAATATACAGTTTACATTTAATATAACTATATTTATGTTCAAGAGATAAGCTTGCCTTCAGAATTGCAGAAAAGATCACCGTCTGCCTTCAGAATTGCAGAAAAGATCACCGTCGACGTAATCGGTATCAGCTACTCCTGCCTGCGTTAGTTCGTCTGCTGCAATTTATACGACAGTGCGAATGATAAATAAGTAAGTAAATACTTAGTGGCAATTGGGTGCTACTAGGTGTACAATAGTCAGATGATTCTTTTCATTAGAGGATTTTAATTTTATTAACATTTTTTGAACCTTCCGTTAAGTTAGCACTCTCTAACTACGGTCGTTCTACAGTCTACTGGCTTTAGGATTGCTAGTTGTCTATCTTTAGGTTTTATCGTACGACAAATGAAATTACTACACGTTCGCACTTGGAACTAGATTTATTTAATTTTTACGCGTGCAAATATACCTAATCGGTTTTATTCGAATGCGTACGAATTTATTTAATTTTCTAAATAGACTCGGGGTAAATTTATTTAATTATTTTAACCTAATTAAATTATTTCTAACGCATCAGGCTATCTATTTATTTTAGCGGTTCATACTTGTGAGTAATTTGTTTTAAAAGTCTCATATTAATTTTTACACATTTTCCTATTTTTATTTTAGACATGTCTATCCCTTGTTGTTTACATGTACGGAGTTTATAAATCCGTTGTTAGGGCGATTCGTCTGAAATTCGTAGGTAATGCATCAAATTATTTCTCTAGCGCAATGATGATTTTATTGGATTTATTTTACCTCTTTTTCTATACCTTTTTTGTCAATCAGTCTACACGCTCTCTTTCTATTTATATATAATTTTCTTTTTATTTCTCTTTTTCTCTCTCCACCTTATCTTTTTACTTTACCCTATTTCTCTCTCCTTATCTACTCAATCAGCCGAGAGAAGCTCCCAGTCCCTTTCCTTCTTCCTTTCTTCATGTCCTCTGTTTCTTTCTCACTTAATCCCCTCTCTCTCTCTCTCTCTCTCTCTCTCTCTCTCTCTCTGTGTACCCCTTATCTCTTCCAACCGAAAGCAGCAGGCTCCATTTCCTTGCTCCTCTTCTTCCCAGTTCTTGCTCCTTCACTCTTCATTTTTCCCATGGTGATTTTGCTTCGGATGGTTTGGTTTTACGCATGGGGCTTCTTGGCCAAATCCGGCTCGGCTTGCTCCCATGCGTTCGGCCCATACGCACCCAGGCTCGCCCGTGCCCGCGGCCCGAGCATGGCTTGGCTCCGGCTGCCGGTGCCGCTCGGCCAGCGCCGCACCTGGCCCGCACCTCACCTCCACCCTCTTGGCTCACCCCGGACCGCTCGGCTTTGCCGCGCCTCTGCCTGACCTGGCTCCTACGCCCTGCTCCCAGCCGGCTCGGCCTCCGGCCGCCGGCCGCCTTAGGCTCGGTCCCCCATCTTCTACTGATTTTCGGATTTTTGCTAGTACTTACGCATGATGAGGATTAAAATCTCTATATATTACTTTAATATAAATTAAAAATAATATATTTTTGTGGTCGTAATCTCTGAGACTAATGACTTCTGTAGTAGTTGTAAGGATTCTAGAGATTACTTATAGGTTATAGGTACCATTGTCAAACGAGGTTATGTATCTGCTCCCCGACCAGATGACTGCTTGTATAATTCTTGAACTGGTATCTAGATCTAACTCTAAGCATATTCTTATCGTGTGACGAATAGAAACACATGTCATATTTGCTCCATACCATACGACGGTTCATGGTCCTAAAACACTGACAACAACTACCATATGGTTGAGTGTCTCACAGACGCTAACCAACGATCAGTTACTATTTCACTAACAACAAGTGTCTCTCCGATCAAACGTGTCACCTCGAGCAGACGTTTTCTCTAGGAGTAACTACCACCTCTTCGTTGATTATTTAAAGACGGAGCAAGGAGGAATAAGAGCATCGGATTGAAGCATCGCATTCAACACTAGATTCATGTTTTAACTCTGATTCAATAGCATAGCAAGCATTACGTTCAGTGTAATTAGGATTATTCCACCACCTTGTTGAAGGCACCCCCTGTAAAGGATCCAGTACATAGCAATAAAGAGCAACACCATTATCTCCCAAGAATTTTTTGCTATTTTCCTATGTTTTATATCGTAAGATCGGCGACTCGATCGTCGAGAGCTAGCACCGTCCGTGGGGAAAAAGCGTTGGGTTCTTGAATATCGCTTTGCTCAAGCATTCTTTATTCACTTCTTTCGCTCTGTCATCGCTCATGCAGACTTGGGATGAAAAAATGGGTTCGACTTGGCGGACTACTCCGACCTCGACATGGACGTGTCCATCCGCGCCATGGAAGAAAATAGTATGTCCTCACCATCCTCCTCCACTGGCTCGCCACTCGCTGAGACCAACGAGATCGACTGAATGGAAGAAGATTCACCACCGCCATCTGTGGTGCTTCCTGAGGAATCGGTCGTTCCGACTAGATCTGAACATCTGAATGCCTCTACAAGCCCGGTCAATCCGACCAGCAGGAACGGCGGCGGTAGCCCAGCATCAGAGAATCAACGTACTCTCGATGTTATCATGGGCGACCGGTATTCTCCAAAGTGTCCTACATATTTCGGGAGCCAACCGACACTTGGTGAGAGTGTGAATGAAATTAAAATTGCCACTGGTCGAAGGCCAAGTAGGAATGATGAAGTTCAACGTATGATCGGCAATTCGCCGGATCAGGCTGAATCCACCACAAAGCCAACTAATGTGAGACCCGTCATTCCAATGTGGGCAACGTTGACCACCATTCCAATGTGGCAACTTCGGACACCCGTATGAAACGTTCTTCATACGGTGATTGGGTCCCCGTACTTTGTTAAGTACGGGCTTAAGTGAACACCGACGGGTGTATCACTCGTTATACTGGTATACGCAGTTGAGATGTCCATTTTCATTCCATGTATGCATTCATACTATGCCTTTTCACAAATTCGTGGGAGATATGTTCTACTGTCTTGATTATTGCTCTATTCCTTTGTACTCTGTGAGTTTGATGTTGTGCTTGCTGAGTTTCGACTCACCATTGTTTTCCTGTGTTTATATTTTTTAGGTGATCCATGATGATATTGTTGCTAGCGGGAGGGCGTAGTCCAAACACATTTCACACATCTCAATAATTCACTTATTCATTAAGATAGTTTGCTAAGTTATTTGGTTAAAGAGATGAACTGTAATAAGTATCACCTCAAGTTTACAACAGATCTTCCATGTTTAATTCATTGGTTACATTCTGTGGTTGAACGGTTAATTACTCTTCGTTACTTTGTCTTGACTATTTAATTTTAGTGCAAATTGATTAATAGTTCCGCAAATGAATTGTATGATGAGTCTTTAGGTAGCATCTTGACTTAGAATAGCTGTGGTGTTCTGACTGCGTCGCCGTCGAGGCGCCGGCCTCCTCTACGACTCTACGAGACCGTGTTGCCGCCCCTAGCCCAGCGCCTTCTCTGCGTATGCTCTCTCGATTCATCCCGGTGAGTAATCAGTAATGAGATATTGAGATGAGTTCGAAATTCGAATGCAATGTTAGATCACAGTATGACTCATTGACTTATGTGATGTCTGCGTGTCTGGAATTCAATTGTTGTGATTTGTGAATTGTGAGTATGACTGCAATTCAATTATTATGAGTATGAGTGTATGACTATTGACTGCCTTGAGACCGGAGAGTGGAGACAAACAGATTATGATTTACTGATTTGTGAAACCATGTCAACTAGTTTTTCTAATTGATGTATTTCATTATTTGTATCATTGTATGAGTAATTGATTATGACTATTAACTTTCTATTTGAATTTTTGAGAAACCATGTCCATGTCAACTAGTTTTGTAATTGAGTATTTGTATCCAGCCACGACCCCACCGCCGTAGGAAAGCAATGGAGCGAGTCGGCAGCGGCGAGACGCGGCTTGAGGACTGCTCCGTCTCCAAGTCAGTCAGTCCCTCCCCTTCCCTATGTCAACCTTTTCGATTCTTGCACAGAATTGGGGAGCCCTCTGGACTCTGGTTGCTTGCCTCCTGGTAGTTGTAGGGTCCAGATTTCTTTCTGATTATCCTGAATCGCATTACTCGAGGTTACATTCCGGTGGGGCTAAACACCATCTGGCGAAAGAAAAATTAATTTGTAAAGGAATGGATGGTAGGCTTGTTTAATCGGCCATTCTTTGAATGAGAAATGAAGCCGTAAGGCCGTAAATGTGATGTTGATTAGGAGTTTTTAATTTATAGGCTACGATAGAGTTGCAATGATCTGTAAGTTGTTCAATGAAACAAAACGCTAATATGCTATAATTATGTGGCTTTCCTCTAGTATAATGTGATGGAATGGGAGTATGAATGACATTGCATTCCCTCTTTTTTTTATTATTTTGGTGAATTTGTTAAGTGTTATCCCTATTCTTTGACCTAAAGGTCGCTGCTTGAGTATAGATTCATGATAGTTAACATAGTTCACATCGTTCTGGTTTCTAGAATTTTACCTTGTTTATTGGTACAAATGTCTATTAAGAGAGTTATCCAGAAGATATGATAGGCTCAAATAAACCAAATCTTTGTTAATTAAGCAAAAATTACCTCGTTCTAGTTGTATGTTACATTCTCTCTCTTTTTGCTATGTTTTATCTATTTTGTCGTATCGTTAAACATGGAATTCAAATTTTATTTCGATTGTGCATTTGTGTTGCACTATGCCTCAGTGTTGATAGTATTTGACGTTAGTTATAGACTTATAGCACTTTTGTTTTGGGCCCGAAGCTCTATGAAATCTTGGCTCCGCCACTGTATATATATTGAAGAGTATCGTATTTTATATTTTTAATATATATATATATATATATATATATATATATATATATATATATATATATATATATATATATATATATAGAAGAAATAAGATATCGTCGTACCAGTATCATGTATCGTATCGATGCATCGTAGCTCATGCCAGATCAGCGTTCCGGAGTTCACGTCCAGTCAGACGACGGCGAAACCGCCGTGCATCATTGCGTCGTATATTCGTGCATGGCTCCATCGGCCGGTGCATACAAATCATGCATATACACGATACCTCGACGAGCACACAAGCACTACTACACTATTCTTACAAACATTTTCATTTACTAGTCTTTCAGAATTAAAAAATCTTCAGGAAATTTTAGTACAGTGTGTTGAATCTTTCCCGGCCTTAATAACCTGACATTGCGATGGTTTTTGGCACGTGTCACGGCTTTACTTACTGGACTTGCCAGTGTGTGTGTGAGCTAGGAGCTAGCTGTGTGTCGTCATGTACTACGAGCCAAGCTAGCTTCTTCAAACTCACACGGGAACATGTTTCTTTTCTTTTCCTACTCCTCGATTGCTTCAAAAAAATATACAGCTGCAACAAAAGAAGTAAAAGGGGAAGCGCCACTCACAAGCACAAGCCGACGTGTCAATGCTAGCTTTAGTCTCTCTCTCTCTCATCACCTCTCTCCTTTGCTTTCCCGAATCTGTTGAGAAGATTCAAGATTGTCTCATGCCATGCCATGCCAATGTAATATATAGATGTTTTGTATTTTTTTTTGATGCACAGCTATTGCAATTTCGCAAACAATAACGCATGATTTACATACAGCGAGTTGCATATACATCATCAACTTGTCAGAGCACACTGATCTACTGACAACTTAGCTTAACAGAGCAAGCTGCACACAGGAGAAGCGATTACAACAGGAGAAAAGCTCTGGGCATGGCAAAGACGGCCAATTCGGCGTCTTTGGTTGATACAAAAACACACACACAATGAACAAAAAAAAATCACCACAGATTCAAATCAATCTTGGAAGAATATGCGAAAGGTGCGTAGGTTAATCAACCTCAGTCACCGTCTTGGTCCAAAAAAAATGACAGATTTCTTGTGAGGGAAGATTGCAACTTTGTACATACCCCCACTACCAAAATTCCCAGTAAAGGAGAGCTAGTTCGCTACCTCTTTGCACAAAGCCAAGGATCTCATCTTCTGCACGGCTAGCTACCTAAGCTAGCTACTGCATATCATCATATAACTCCCTCCTTCCCATCCAAAACGCTCGCTGGAAGAAGCCAAGAAGTTGCACCGGTGGATGCATGCTTCAGCCGTCGCCGGCGGGCTCCAGCTAGTCTCTCCGCCGCGGCGCGACCGTCGTCTTCCCGGCGCGCCTGAAAACACATTTCTGTCAGACATGGAGCTATCATCCTAGAAGAAGGTGAGTGCTAAGTGTTCATGTGAAGCTAATGTGATATATCTGATTAGTTATTGGACTACTTGGTTTTGTTTAGAACTATGGCCCTCCTATGTACTCATCCCTGAGACCCACTGACATATGCAATTCTTTTCTTATGAGGTAACAATTGTACGTACTACCTTGTCAATCATTTGGCTGTGACACTTATCTTAGTTGGCCTAGCTAAATCAACAAAAGCAGGGAGGGTAAGGTTCCAGTAATGGAAGCTAAGGTGTCCCGGATGGGCATTAGTTAAACTGTGCTGCTTTTCTTGTCAGTAAAGCGGCTTCTGAAATGCTTTGCTTAGCTCAGAAGTACACTTGCTTTGTTCCTTTTTTTCTTGCAAAATGCTAAAATGTACCTAAGAATCAAGAACTCTTGAATGCAACAAACTAGGAATTTATCAGGTGTCATGTGGGCCTGTGAGGTAGGAATTTCTCTGCTTCCACAAAGAAAAAAGGAAAGGAAAAAATACATTTACTAAGGATTATGTGCAAATCAATTGTTATTTACTTCGAAATATATGCAGCCTTTTGCCGGGTGAAAGCATAGGAGCACTTCTCATGTTGTTCATCGCATGACTTCTCAACTGCCAATGAGCAGAGTTCTTGTGCGTCAAAATGAACAGAACAGCAGAGCAACAATGGGCAGGGTATTTTACGTCGTGCCATTTCTTCAGTTTAGTCCATTCGCTCCATGTTACCACTATATGCACTGGATGGAATATTTATCGATGCTTTAATTTGTTGATGTAAATGTTTTTTTCTTGAGAAATGGCCCAGCAGATGCTATATAGTTTGCAAAAAAAAACGACAGTATAGGTAGAGAGAGAGAGAGAGAGAGAGCGAAATGCATGCTAAGTAAAACTGCAAATGCATGCATGCGTTAAGGTACCTGTTGTGAATAGGGTCAGGCCCCTTGGGGATCCTCCTCTCGCTGCTTCGGAACGCGTCTGCACCGTCCGGTCTGCCGCCTGAATGTCGCACCGGAGAGCTCATTGGCAAGTCGGCCCGCCTCCCGGCGACTCCACCGCCGGCTGGACCTGCCGCATTTGGCACTAAGTTCGCAACATCTGTCGCCACCATCAGCACCAGAAGACAAACGCAGACGAAGAAGACAACCGCTAGCCTGCAACACACCAATGCCCCTAGCGACCTATCCGGTCGTCTTCCCATATAGAGATCTTCCTTTGCCTTAGCTTACTTCCTCTTCTCTCTGCACTAAGACCCTAATATATATTTTTTGTTCACAGAGGAGAGAATGAAGCTAGCAATGATGTTTTTGAGCTATAGGAGAAGCAGAGGCACGAGGCCTACCACCAGCCGCTATATGAAGCCGATAGTACAGAAAAGCAAACGAGGGAGCCAAGGATGCGTAGGAGAGGAGAAGAGGAGAGAAGAGAAGGACAGTGCTGTATGACGACAATGACAATGCCAATGTGTTGACCGCGGATTTGCATCCAACTCTTCTGGTATACTTAGCTGGTCTTATCGTCAATAGCTAGTTCATACAGTATAATTATCTACAAATATCACATTCATACATGGTTATAAGTAAATTAGTACTTAATATTACATGAAGAAGAGTGTAAATAAGCCTTAGAGCTAAGTTCTTACATAATAGGCCGATGGGCCTACGAGTTCAGAAAGTAAATAGCAGCGAAAGATAAGTAAACCAAAAGGACCTCCATGAGTTGCCACAGACACTCAATTGAGGCTACAAACTAGTTATCGCCGTCATCTTCATTTCTATAGCCGGATGCATAGAAGTATCCATACTTCGGGTCTTTGACCTCGTAATCTGAATCCACATGTTTGAGTAATAATGAGTACAAAAGTACTCAGCAAACACTAAGAGCAAATGCAAGTATATAGGTGTATATATGGCTTGCTAAAGGAGAAATTTTATGGTTATTTTAGCACAAAGCAAGTTTAGCTCAAATACTATAATTATTTTTTCAAACCTACGACTTAGCTTTTCTAACTCAAAAACCAAAGTTTCATTTGTGTAATAAAATCTTATCTTGTAGTAAGTTTCATCCACTTGTTATTATTCATGAGGTTCCATCCACCTACGTTTGTTTTCTCATTAGGTTCCATCCACCTTCGTTTTCTCATTAGGTTCTATTCACCTTCATTTACGTTAATATGATCACATCCCACAGTTTTAATCTACTATACAAGTGTGGCTTTCTGGACTATGCCCTAGACCGGGGCATAGCTATTCGAATAGATTATACACTCTAGCGAGGTTGTACAATTTTACCCATAAGATATGATCAACTCATAATGCCGGTCATGACACGCTACCATAGGCGTGCGACGGATACGGTCATAACAAGGCATTTACACTAACTCGTCATAAATACTACACCATCTAATGGATCGAACTTCGTGTTTGAACACATTGACTCTGAAGAAATCACCATCGGAAGAGTAGACGTGTCCCGACTTAGTACCACCGCAATATTCAATGGGCGCATACACAGAGATACACCCTCTTATAGCTCAGGTCCAACAACCCAACCCTAACTACCCACAATATGGCAATAGCACTACGACTCGGTAAATTTTTCAGTCGGGTCTATCACATACTAAACTTGTGGTTGCACGATTATTAGTTCAGAAGGTGCGACACATGATTCGGTCTTTAGTCAACTTAGGCGATACAATCCACAAACCATACCTTGCGCAATCAATGCACCCACCACATACGATCCACTCGCCCAAGTCTCTACATCATATAATTATTATTTTCCTATTTCCAGTGGTAACCCATGCTATCGCAATTTGATTCACATTATGTTCCAAGTTCTTGTAATGACAATGTTAACTAAGGACAATTTATTAATGTAATAATTTACCTAGGGTGACAAAGTATAAGGGGCATCAACAATCAAGAAAGGGAATAGTAATAACAACATTTGGTATAGCTAGATACCAACTTTTAACATAGCATTTCATAAATGAGATTAAGTGTGCAAGTAATACTTTGGTGGGAAAATACATTTGAAAAGTAGGTTTAACATGATCAATTGTCAAGACTTACCCTGCTTAACAGTGGATATTATTGGGTCTTGGTCTTGTCCTGAAGTAGTAGCGAAGTCTTCTGCAATATTGGAAACTATTTACGAGCAAAATGACGACTTCGAATAAATGCACATGAGCTCAAATAAATTCAAATAAACTCCAAAAATTATTATTATTATACTTATCAAAATATCTTGAATTTATATGAATTTTGAAATAAAAATCAAAGCATTTGAATTTAAAACGAGTGAGAACAAGCTCTCCAAAATTTGACCTGAAGAAATTCCAGAAATTCTAAAATTTCTAACAGATAGGTCCAATTGGATTTTCATTTTCTTCTATTTTTCTTAAGAAAATCCTCTGTGGTTGTCAAGTGGGCTCCAACTGGGTTTTAATTTACTTTCTATTATTTTTCTTAAGAAAATGGCTCTCTGGCTAATAGGTGGGCTCCAAATGGGTTTTTTAATTTCTTTTATATTTATTTTTATTCAGGAAACCCCTAGAGACTGACACGTAGGACTGTGGCCCACATGGACTTGGTCCACCCGACGGTGCAAAGGGCTAGGGGGCCACACATCAGTGCTTGGTCTACGGATAGTGTCTATACAACGAGTTTTAAGTGGTGGAGCCCGCATGTCATAGATTCAAACTTTAATCTATGGTTTAATTAGTTTTTCCAAATTACCAACGGCCCACATGTCATAAAGACATTATCTCCTAATTAAACTCTAACTAACTACCGGTTAAACTAATCCTAACTTACTGGGTGGGGTCCACACGTTAGCGTCTCTCTCAGTCGTCTTCTCCGTCCAGAACAGGGGAATAGCGTAGAGCAGCCATGGGCTTCTCGACAGAGCTCGGTGCCAGCAGAAAGGGCTCCGGCAGCCACCAGTGACCCCCAAAATGGATTGCGGGGTCCACGGTGATCCTTATGGTTGTGGCGGCACAATAGGACATGGACTGAGGAGACAACAATATGGTGAAGACGACGGCAGTGGTATTGTGCCAAATGACAACTATGCAACAAGGCTTACAACTACAAAATGGAGCTCGGCTTAGCATCTATGGGCTAATGCAAAGCTACCAATGCTCTCGGTGCTCACGATGAGGCGGCGCACCGAGCTCTCCACGGTGTCTTGAGGTGGCACGATGAGGTTGGCGGTGTGGCTACGCTACGACCAGCTAGGCTCTTCATTGACTAACTGACCAGTTTTGCGAGATGAAGAAATCTAGAGGAACGATAGATCTCACCTGGAAGCCAAGCGAGGAAGGAGATCGAGTGCAACGACAAGGGTACGACAGGGACGAAGGGTGTTCCGACGACTCTAGTGCACAACAATGAAGAATAGTGTGTGCATTAGAGATAGGAGGTCGAGACGAACAAAATGCGTGAGACAACGAAGACAGAAGCTCACCAGACAAGGTGGAAGGAGGCGGTGGCGGCTCGGCATTCTCTGGCTAGCTCCATGAATAGCGATGTCATTCCTTCCTCTTTGTGGCAAAACAAGCACAGAGGATGCGAGCATGAGGAAGAGGAAGTCAAGGCGGTCACATCGCACAAGAAGATGCAGATGAAGACTGTAGATGTTTTAATATCGATCTTATGAAATGAATGCTGAGAGTTTCTTTAATCGAGACTATGCAAGAGGAGACACATGGATTTTTATATAGGTTCAGGCCTTCTCCTAAGATAATAACAACCCTACTTCTATGTTCTTGTATTGATTGTGTTTACAATAAGAAAAAAATCACCGAAAGCTAAGGCTAATGACTCATGTCTTGTTCTCTATTCTGTCCCTCTGTCCACCGGCGTTATCCCTTATATAGCGTCTGAGTGGGTGGCAGTTGTCCCATGCCAGGAGGCTCCTCAACGGTTGGTGAATTGAGCACATTTGATGTCCGTTATTGCCAGAGAGACATCTCCTCACGTCTGCCTTGCAATTATGCTAGAGACAGAGATTAATATGTACAGTTATATCAGAGGATAGCGACACATATTTAACAACTGCGTATAAATAAACACAACACATAAGGTTCTTAGTTGATTGGGTCCACATGTTTGTAGGGTGATCGTGGTTGACTTGGTTGTAGTAAAGATTACGAGCATGGGGTGATCGTAGTAAAGGTTATAATCATAAGGTGGTCGTTGAAGATCTTACGATCATATGGTAGCCGTAGAATAGCTTACGACTATATAGGGTGATCATAGAATAACTTACTACCACTAGTTAATTGTGATCTTCCCTTATCATTAATGATAAGAGGTACCTTTGAAGGTTGTATAAAGATATTACTATTTATAATAATCATTATAGATAAATAATTTAATTAATTGGGGATTATTAGATCATCGTCAAAGACTCACTCTAGCGGTCGGGAATCAATAGCGAAGCCGGCGGCCGGAATTGGGGGAAGAGGACCTACGCGGACGAATTCTTCTCCACCTGAGGCGAATAAGAAGGGGAAGATAGGGAAAAACATAGAGGAGAGGTTGACGAAACTTTTGACACACTTGACTTGGCCTTAAATAGGGAGGAGATGGAGATAATGAGAGAGGCGGTCGACGCGGCTCGGGCATCGCGTGGCAACTGAGTGTAGTGGCACTCAAGTGCCTCATGCACATGGGCGTGACGCGGAGAGAGAAAGCGAGCGCGAGAGAGCGAGCTCACGAGCTGGTGTGCGGGGGGAACAGTGCTCTCTCCGGGGGGGCCTGACAGGTGGGGCTAAAGCCCACATGTCAGCGAGAGCGGGTGCTAGAGAGAGAGAGTGAAGTGGTCTTTGCTGCTGTGCGAGGTGGGCACAGCTTATTTGGGTCACAAAGGGAAGGAAGTGGGGCGGTATTTGGGCCGAAGCGCGTTGGCGGGCCGTGGGGAAGAGGGAAGGGGATCGGCCATCAGGGAGAGGTAGCCTGAGGAAGAGAAGAGGGAAAGAATGATTTGAAATTTTAGTTTGGATTTTAGGAATAGATTTGAATTTGAATTTCAAATCTCGAGGACGATTAGCACACAATTTAACTTATATATTTTTATAATTTCAATTTGGTGCAAGGCAATTGATTTTACTTTTTGAATTGCAAGACAAAGCTTTTGAAAATACTCAAAATGCAACAAAAAAATTTGAAACCAAAGAAATTCATGCAAATTTTAAATGATTCAAAAATTGGGTGGTTACACAAGGCAGGGGAGATTAGGGATGGCAATCGGGCGCGGCAGGTACGGGTAGTGCTCGCCCATACCCATGCCCGCGACCTCGAATTTCCCCCACGGGCATACCCGCGAAGGACGATAGGCGAAAAACCTCGCCCATGCCCGTCGCCCGCGGGTACCCGTCGCTTGCAAGCATCCGTTTACCCGCAAATAATGCATCACCGCCCGTGGGTACCCGTCGCCAGCGGGTATGCTCGTTACCCGCGAGCAATGCATATATCAAGTTCATCATAATTCATACATCAATGGTGCATCACACATTCAACAACTAATAAAGTTCATCATAATTCACATATCATGTTCGACAAGACAACAAATCAAGTTTAACAAATAAAATACAGATACAAACTGACATAGTTCCTTACACATACGGGTTGGTTATGGGTAATCGGGCGAAGCGGGTACGGGTGGAGCTTACCTATGCCCACACTCATTTACCCGATGTGCAAGGAATTGTATCCGTTTTCATACCCGTAAGCAAAGAAAGACGCCTATACCCATCTCTATTAGAGTATTCACTCGCGAGCACATAAATAATCGGGCACTATTGTCATCCCTGAACGAGATGAATAATTTTGGGGAAAGACAGCCGTTAGCAGTACAGCACAAGTGCATGCACGGCTAATGCGCATTTATATGGCGGAAATGCGCCTTTTTTTGCGTGATGGGAATCTGTGATCCTGCTGGGTTTATACTCGCCAAACATTCTTATCCCCTTCTCTTCTCTTCTTTTCTTTTCTTTGCTTCTTCTTTGATGCTCTTGGCGCTTTGCTTTGCTTGCTTGGTTGCTTTCTTTCTTTCTTTCTCTATTGCTGCCTCGTCCTAGCAGCTAGCTTTGCTCTTTGTTTTTGTTTTTGTTTTTTTGTCTTTGCGAGTTCAAAGCAAATCTGCCGCGCTTTTGTAGGACCATGCATGGGGAGCAGAGCTGAGCTGGTTCGGAACGTGGAGTTGTTTGATTTCGAGCTCCTTTCTTTGGAAGTTGATGGGCCCCCAGTTACACAGTTACTCTCTCTCTCTCTCTCTCTCTCTCTCTGCTATCCTTCTTGAGTTCGTTCGTTCTCTCTTTCTTGCCCGTTCGAGATGTCTGTGTGTGCCCACGTACACATACATGGCGTAATGCATGGTGGCATCTGTCAGATGTGCCTTGAGATTCGTACTAGAGTTTCAGATGAGATCCAGAGCACTTGATTTAACTTGCATCGTCGCATGCTTCTTTCGTTCGCAAGGCATTATGAAGTGGGAATAGGAACTAGGCATGTTTGGTTTAATGTCAAATTTACTTCACCAATCCTTGCCAGAATACCAAGTGTAGCGAGAAAATGAACAGAGGGCCAAGAAACCAACATGGATCATACATTCCATGGTGCCATGGTGGGATCTCCGGAATAGATCGTTATGAAATTTCAAAGCAAAAATGGCATATGCGTCTCGAAAGAATTTTTTTAAAAAAAAAAGCAAACAGATGACAGGTAGGTCCAAGTACATGAGTTCAATACAGGGTTACGAAATTTTGAAGGAATATTTGTACTTGCTCATGCATGCACACAATCATTTCACTTCTTCAGCTTACTTTCTCTTTTTTGGATATTCACCTCTTTAGCTTACTGACAAGGAAATTAGGGGAGAGGTTATGCCAAATACAGAACAAAGACCTTTTACTCCGAACCAGGTAGAAAAGAGCAAGATTTGCCACTTCATTTGCATGTCTCCTGGAATGGATCAACTCAACTCTTATAGATACAAGACAACAGCCAACAATGCATGGACATATTTTGAAAGGTTGTACGAACTTCTATCATCTTAAGCTATCCATTTTGTTATAATGTCATATTTTCAAATCGGTAGAAATTATTCAATATGACTAGTGTTGAAATATTAGTATATCACGCGCCTATATTACCCTAACAGCTTAACCTTTTGAACAAATTGGTTGGTGTATAAAACTATTCACTAACAACTTAACCTTTTAGGTGAATTAATTGGCGTATAAAACTCGATATTTCAACAACTAAACCAGACCAATGACATAGAGTAGCACGGGCAAGGGCCCTAAACTGCCGTAATTATTATTTCGCGTACACGAATTAGCCAGGTCTTAAACTCATAAGCTCAGCATCTTTCTCGTCTCTATAAACATACATCTAATATCATATAATGACCCGAGTAAACATGATCAATCTATCCGTGCTTTCATATTCACTACACCGATCTTTTCATATTCACTACACCGATCTGCATAAATCCCCTGCGCTCTCTGCCATCCGTGGATCGCTTCTTTACAAGGCCAGGCCACGGGGAGCTGAAACCGCATAATGCAACCACGAGAGAAAGGGTTGGGCTCGCTTTAGACATGGATGGATCACGCATTCATGGATGGCGCTTAAACCTGCAAGGCAGCAGCGAATCTTTTTTTTTTTGGTTTAGTCTATTTTTAAAAATATTTTGAAGATAACATTTCCCTAACTTTGGTTTCAATTCTAACTCATTTAGCCACACCACGCATTCAATTCTAACCCATTCAATTCTAACCTATTTAGCCACACCACGCATTGTTTCAATTCTAACCCATTTAGCCAGTGGTGTGGCAAAAGCATATTGTCACACCAGACCTCGTCGTGGCCAACGAATGTTGTCACGCCGCCTCTCTTGGTGTGACAAGACTTATCTCAAAAACGGACGTGTGCCCGGCTCGGATGGAGCTTTGATCACACCTTGGTACGTGGCGTGACAATGTTTTTTGTCACATCGCGCGTTGTGACGTGATCAAATAGGTCAGAATTAAAAATAAAGTTAGGGAGAAGTTACCTTTAAAATATTTTTTCAAAAATGGATTAAGTCGTAGAAAAATTCGGTAGCAGCAGAGGCTTTTCCCCCTTGTTCCGACAGATTTTTCGAAAGAGCCCCTACACTTTCCATCTTTTCCAGACGGAAAGCCTCAGTCAAATACGGCCGTCTTTGATTCGTCCGTGTAATCTACTCATTGCTCATGCATGTAGATCCTTTAAAAAGCGCGTATATCCTGGCAGATGCATGTGATCCATCTACGAATCTGGTGTCTTTTTTTTTCCCCTCTCTTCCCTCTACGCACTTTGAGATGATGATGATGATGAAGGTTATTCCAATCTTTTGTTAAAAGAGCGGGTAGCCGTATATACCCTCTGCAGTACATGTCCCACGGTGGCGTAGATGCCGTGGAAACATCGTCTTTTCTTGATGTGAAGTTTAGAAAATACTATAGACTTGAAATTGTTTTCGGATGCATTAACAATGTATCTTTGATCTCCAAGGTACCGATTTGACTAGAGCTGAATCCGTTTCGTGTACGGATAATGAGCACCTTCGTACCCGCTTAGCACTTAGGTCTCGTATGGAATGCATGATTCCTGTAGGAACTTTGTATAAAACTCCACGTCTAACATGAGTGCAATGCTTTTTTACTTCAAAATTCACATGAAATTTCTATGAGCCCTTACAGAGAGCATCGCGTTGAGCAATGGACAGCTTAGATGGTACAAACAAAAATTTGCTAAACAACATTTTGACTATTCTTTTTTTGTCAAAAATAATAGGATTTTCGTCCGTCGATATGTTTTGAAAATTGTATTTTCTCTTGTCTGATGAATTGGATCTAAATTTATTATATTTTTTTTTAACATAACGAGTTCACCACATTGCTGTATTTTGTTAGTATGGAATTTTATTTTATTTTATCTTTGTTTTTACTCAATCTCTTGAAGTACATGTTAGATTTGGAATCATGTGATGAAAATATTAGTTATTAAGACTTTCGAGAATAGTTACATTACATAAATAAATTATTATAATTTATATATAATAAAATTCTAAATAAACTAAAATTTAACTGTTTTAGACTGAAAAAGTAGTTTAATCTAGTGTAGACAGACCCAATTTGTATTGTCTAGTATGTCCGGTACCGCAACGCTCATGTGCCGTTGAAACAACGAGGTAACGACGACAAATCACCGTGATTTGGCACAATTTCTTTTCGCAAAGCATTGAGCTATGCGTATGATTGGTTGCATATGAATTTTGTAACTTGTCTCAAAGTGAAGAAAAAAAAAATCACCTCAGTGGCCACCTTGGTGTCTTCGTTGTCAGTGAATCTTTGGACCCAATCTCTGTCTCTGCAATTGATTACTCCAGGTGACCTTCACGGCTTCACTCAGTAGTGGAGTTGCAGTATTAACTCCCCTCTTTTTTTAACCGAATATTATATTTGCATTTGAGAACAGATCATCGAGCCTTTAGAGCAAAAGCCGAGCTTTACTTTATTCGAGAACAAGAGTTACAACTTACAACCGTCCTGGATACTGTTAGTAGTAATTTCGCGACGGCTTTTTGTTTGATATACATTGCCCTTCCTTGAAGGGTAACACACTACTACAAAAAGAATTATACTGGACGTCTCATCACAGACGGTTCTCTTGAACCGTTAATACTAACTACAATCACATATGGTTTTGATTTAGTACACATCTGTGTTACTGACTGCGGACTGGCTACGGTAAAAACCGTCTATGAAGATATAATATCACAGACGATTCATGTTGAAAACCGTCTATGATCATATACGGTTTTTAACAATAACCGTCTGTGATATTTATTAAATATAACTACTACAATTATGAGTTTACCCCTCCCACCCACGGCAAACCGCCACTCGCATGGAAAAAGAACCACTGCCTCACTTGTCTTCCCCCCTCCCACCCCACGCCAAACCGCCGCTCGCATAGAAAAAGAACCGTCGCCTCGCTTCTCTTCCCCTCCTCCCACCCCACACCAAACCGCCGCCCCTCTCATCGCCCCGCGCCTCCCTCGCGCTCGCCCTGAATCCTCGCGTCGCTCTTGCCCCACCCGCGTCGCCCAACTCCTCCCCAACGCAGGCTCACTCCACTCCCTTGACCCTCGCCCACCTCCCTAGCCACCTCCGCCACCAGCCACGACGTCCTCTCTCCCTCTTCCCTGCGGACGACGCCGCCGTCCTCCCTCTTTCCTGTGCCTCACGCCGCCGGTGGTGGTGGAGTTCGAGAGCGAGGAGGTCACGGCAAGGTAGGGGCGCCATGAGAGAAGCAACGCGGCCTCGGCGTGCACATCAGCTTCGTCTGCTCCGTCACCCTAGACTCGTGGACCGAGGTGCAGCTCCACAAGATGGAGACCAGGGGCAACGACCGCCTCAACGCCTTCCTCACCGCGCAGGGTGTACCCATGGAGACACCCCACGTCGCCAAGTACAGCTCCAACACCGCCGCCGCATACCGCCACCGCATCGCCACGCTCGTCGAAGGCAGGTCGTGACCGACCCGCCCGTCATTAAGGAGACGCCCGGATCTAGCGCGCCTACGCCTACCAGGAAACCACCCCTTCCCGCCTCCGGTATGGGCAGCGGTAGCGGCGGCGGAGGATGGGATGACTGGGACAACGACTTCCGGCTAGACATGAGGAGGAACCCATCGGCGGGGTCGTTCGGCGCCACGGGAGCTGAGTCAGGGAGTCAGCTGCTGATGCAGCTCCTGGTCGCATCAACGGCCGGCGACGTGGACGACCGGCGGTGTGGGTCGAGGCGACGGCTCTCGGTGGCGGCAATGGCTAATACTACTGCACATGGCGATGGCACATAGGATCCGCTCATTAGGGCATCTTGCCAGATCCCCCACTCATGTGACATGTCCACGCTGAAAGATATATCTCCTCTAATTGTTCTTTCTCTTTCTCTCGTGTTAAGATAGCAAGCCGTAATTGCAACTTATGTTTCCCCCTTTTGAGCTCGGTTGTGGTTGAAAGTTTTATAAATTCCCACTTAAAATCTCTCCCAATTGCAAGTTTTCATTCCCAATTTTAATGTTTTTTAATCCAATTTTCGCACATTTTTTGGGCTCGAGTTGAAAGCTTCAGAGTCCTAATTGAAAGTATATAAGAATTATTGGAAAGCTTTTTAATCCAGTTTGAAAGCTTTGAATTCGACCTGTAGTTGTCAAAATCAAAGTTGAAATTAGTCAAATTTTTCGAGTTGAAAGTTTCTTCGTTAATGGAAAGTTGAATTTGTGGAGTACAAAGTTGAATGGAATCACTGGCTACTCATGTTTTAGCATTTCTTTGTCCTAAACAGCAGGAGGCTTAGGTGTCATCAACATTCTATCTCAGGATTAAGCCCTACTGCTCAAACATCTTAGTAAGTTCTTTGATAGGCATAAATCTTATTTGGATCCATCTTACTTAACAAGCCTTAATACTCGGTCATTTATTTCAGTTCAGTATCATCTCCTCGATCTAACTCAACTGAAGAAAATGGGTATACAAATTTTTATTTTATTTGTAGAATTGGCACATAGTATGGCTCTATTATGCACTGAGACGTATGCATAGTTAGATTCTACATGTTTTACTAGCTATTCTTGATTTGCAAAATATGATAATCTTTCTAGGTTTATGGTGCATAGCATGTTGGCGCCATTCACAGCTGGCAGGTAGAGCAATGATTTGCATCCGCTGGTTATTGAAAGATCTGAGGTTGTGACTCTCAATACTGGCATTATATCGTTTTACTTCTCATGAAATGTAGCATTGGATTTTATTTATTGGACAAATCTAGCACTCTGTAGTTCAAAAGCCTCTTCCTTGGTGTGCTTGTGATCTGAAATTGCTAATGGATTGGTAGTTTGTTGAGACTTAATTCATTTTTCGCATGTTGGGATTATATTTCTTTGTTTTCTTTTGGTGGATAATTGTCCTAGTAGTATAGGACTAAAGCTGAGATTGAAACATATAACATGAAATCAAGTAGCTGGAATGTTATGCGTCTGAAGCTAGATACCATGTTAAGAGTTTTGCTTAAGTAGCTTTGTTTAGAAACACATGATCTATTTTGTTGAGTGACCTGGTTTATACACATACATATTAGGTCTCTGAGAGTGGTAAAGGAATCATTGCTCTAATTTTTTAATGGGGAAACTATTGGCCCTTAATGTGAAGTAAATGGTTAAATACGATTTTCTTCCTTTTATTGTTACAGAAGTAAATTCGTGAATAATCATTATCTATCATGAGCTGAAAGTTACCCAGAATAAACGGGAATGCTTATCTGGATTTTAATTTTGAACATTTTACACTATTTTGAAGATAATCTTCTCAGTGATACAGAGTTTGGTTTAGGATAATGTCATCTCATGTTGTATCTTGCTAAATTAGGCCATGCCACTTAATTTATAGAATTCTCATTTTATTAGTGTGACCTGTTGTATGAGCTAATTTTTCACTACTAATTGCAGCCATGGTTCCACTAAAAAAATTGCATCCACGGTCTCAAATTAGTTTATACGTTAGATCCTAGATGGATTGGTTTGCCGACATGGGAAAGAGTTAGTATAACCTTGTTAGGCTCGGTTAGCTATCTATTATTGTTTCAAAATGCTTACTTTGCTAACCAAGATAATCACCATGATGTACAAAATTCCTGCATTGTGCAGAGAACTCCCCCACATGAACTCAGTCACTAGAAGCATGGAACGGTAACAATTTGAGGGATTATGGCCACCTCTTTCTCATCTCTCTATGGTTCCTCACGATACGAATGATTGAATCCTCCTAGGTCCCCCATCACTTTTCACCTTCATGACTTCATCCATATCTTTTATTTACCTAATCTTTGTGTTTCATTCGAAAGAGTTAGTTTGTTTTGCAAAATCGTAAGTACTACATAACTCTTTTTTTCCTTGTGAGAGGTTTGTTCATTGAAGAAAATTTTATTGCTTGAGTAAAAATTTTGGTGATCATGTTGATGCCTAAGCCTGGGTCAAAGAGGGGAGAATATGGGTTGTTTTGAAACTTTTAGTATCCTGTATAAAATATGAAGTTCAATTTTTTATAGCCAAGGTGTGCAACACATACTAGAACTTCATCATCTTGGTGCTTATTGTCAGTTTATATGCAAAATGACTGTTCGTTTATTTTGGGTAGCAGTAGTATCAGGTGTTGTAATAGTTGGAGTTAATGTTTTTATTTATTCGTGTGTGAAAGAAAATTGATATTTATTATTCGGTTTAGGACACCGTATGTTGATATGTATCACTGTCGTTTGGGGTTCCGTTGCAATGCACGAGCATCCTACTAGTATTTATTAATATCACAGACGGGTTGTAAATATAACCGTCTGTGATAATTCACAGACGATTCTTAACAAGAACGGTATGTGATAATTTTGTATCACAGACGGTTTGTTGTTGGAACTATTTGTGATATGAACAAAGTCTATTTTGCATACAACTACAGGAAACCAGGGGTCCCCCTCTCTTACTGTCTAGCCTTCTTTTGCTACGACAAATATTTTTTTACCTTCCTTCTTCTTAATAAGCACCTTGTTCTACTCAAAGAGATTGTGGTTTTCCTCAGATTGCATGCCCAGGATCTCCTGCTATTTTTCATTCCTTTGAGTTAAGGAGTGGATCTCTTCGGCTTTTTCTGCCATGACTACCACATTCCTCTCAAATCCTTTCTCCGCTTCAGACAGTTTCAATCTAAGAGCGTGAAGCACAGATTCAGCATCTTCTTTTCTAGCTTTCGCCAGCAAGTACTCCCTATAGTGTGATCAAAAGCATAAGTTAATTATTTAGTACAATCTTATGATTGAATAATAACTTTACACACTTCTCCAATGTTAACCTTCCAACATTTTTTCCTTGTTTTCTACTAACTATGGCTTGGTTAACTTGGTTGATTCTCCAGAACCTAGTAGTTGATAGGGACATATACTTGTGATTTATTTCCTTGTTTTCTACTAACTATGGCAGGTTCACATGATAATTACAAGATATATCCGCATCTTCTTCGAACCGTTGGAGGGGAGTGCAAGAAAGTGAACGAGGAAGATGCACGCTTGAGACAATTTTCTCCACCACGGGAGGTATATGATTGTGATAGTATGTCTCGTAAAATTAAACTTACTGTGCCTTCTTTTGCTGGGAATTATGATCCTGATGCTTATCTCACATAGGAATTAGCTGTACAATAATTATTTGCATGCTATGAATTTCCTGATCATCTAAAAGTTAGGGCTGTTACTTGTGCATTTTATGATTTTGCATCTATTTGGTGGAGTGAATATTGCCGTACTAATCAGAACATACCGTCAAACCCGGATTATCTAATCCCGAATCCTCTGTAAAAGCACTGTGCTATTCCCTGGATTAGTAGATAGCACTCACAGATACATCACTGAATCATTTCATACATGGTGTAAAATCATACCATTCATTAATTTAACACATCAGAGTTTACATAGACCACATCGGGTTAAATTTTACAATAAAGGCCGAACAGGCCAAATGATTACATCACAAAGGTAGCGGAAGCAACAACGGAAGCAAAAAGGGGTGAGCGCACATCTCTCCACAGGCAAGCGACTGGGAAAACCTGTGTACATCCGATATTACCCGAAAACTCAGATAATATAGGATGCACCTAGGTACCAGCGGAGTCAGCCATACTGGGGCGAGACTAAACTATGCTTCATGAACTCCTGGGTCTTCAAACATCTGGTTCCTCGTAGTAGTCATAATCTCCAATATTTTCTGCTTCTGAGGGTTTGGGGAAAGAGCGAGAATGAGCACAACTACCGTGCTCGCGAGCCAACACACAGAATGCAATAGTATATATGCAAGGCTTAACAAGGATGGCTCAGGTTCTTTTATTTGCTAAAGCAACATTTTCAATTATCATAATTACAAAGTCCTATGACTTAGCATTTTGAACAAATTGCATTTTTATTAAAGAGAGTATTTGTGAAATAATAAATAACAGTAGAGGTTACCTCCACCTCATGCTAAATTTTGATAGCGGTTACTTCCACCGATTATCAACACTGGGTAAGGCCACCCAGGGAAAATCCAAAACAAGAGCTAGATGAGCCCACCACACTTTCAAACCACCCACAAAGGCTTTTGAAATAGAACTAACTCAGGTTAAGTTCCCATGTCAGCCTTTGACCGTAGGCGCGGCTGTTTAAACAGTTTAGACTCTGCAGAGGTTGTACACTTTACCCACAAGAGACAATCATACTCGTTACCCCACATGATTCTGTAGTCATGTAGTTGAGCGATCGTCATAATAACTTTTCAACGTATCTTGCCTCTTTCGTCATCTCACTCGTATGGGCTGCCCCCACTTGCGGTGGGTCCCATAAGTTGTGCGGGATGTCTGCCACCACGACTTGCGTAGCTGGCGACTTCACCCTCCCTTGGTGTCCCATTCAAGCTGGATCGAATCCACTACTTGCACCACCTTGCTCGACAACCGATGAGATGACTTCCAAGATTTAATACATTTACTAAGCCAAGTTGCACTTTGCAGACTTGCGGTTGTACTTGTTTTACACAGGAGGTCATGACAAGATTAAGTCCTTAAGGTTATCTGGGCGGTTCATTCCAATGTTAACCACGTTCCCTATGCTACATTAGCACCCATCAACATCCCATTCATCATACCATCCGCCAGACGATATGACAATTTATTAGGGTTTTGAGGAGGGAAACCAATTAACACAACACACCAGTCATTTACATCCAATGACTGCCCAAAACCATTTTCATGATTTAAAGATGATGAGCGGGATATTTATTGTCCCGGTACTTAAGCAAGACTGGCATGTCGCTTAAGTACAACATATACTAGTACCATATAATTACTAGGGTGACAAAGAATACTGGATTCAATTATCAAAGGATGGATAATACTTAATAAATCATCAAATGAGTGTTTAACTACCTTAAGCTTTAACATACATTTGATTACAGAATTAAAGCATGCAACTTTGATATTTTTAAATAAATATAATTTGCATAAAATGTAGGCTCAAAATGATCAAAGCATTGACTCGCCTTGGTTAAAAGCAGCGGGGTCTTGGTATTCTTGAGCTTGATCGAAGTTGAGGTCTCTCGCGTCTTCAAACCCTAATCGGACGAAAGTACCGGAAAAAGACACAACAGCAAAGAGAGCAAATAAATACCAAACTCAATGATAAATGAACTCCAAAATGAACAAGATCAATGTCATTAGCAAGATCTTGATTTTAGAAAATTTTGGAAACTGGTTTCATAATTTTTGGAGTTATAAAGAAAAAAAATATAAATTTTGAAGCTTTTCAATGATTTTTCAAATAAAAACTAAATCGAGAAAATCCTCGAGCCGACACGTGGCAAAGATTGCTTGTGGTCCATGGCATCATGTGATGGACCGAGTCCATGCGCACGCCGGTCCATGGGTGCCTGAAGCGATCTTTGGTGGGGCCCTTTGTCGGCGACATCTTGTCTGGAGTGGGGCCCGATGCCGATCGATGGCGGCGGCGGTCGCGTCGGCGTCGTGCGAGGCGCACGACGCCTCGCGTTCTCCGCGGAGGGGGAAAGGGGAGGGAGAGGAGGCGGGGGCACGGCGGCGGAGGTGGAGGAGGTGGCGCGAGGAGCGAGGCCAGGAGAGATGGGGCAGCGGCGGCTGGGCGAGGCGGCGGAGGGGAGGCGCCGAGGCGGACCGAGCCGAGACGAGGGAGGAAGCCGGGGTGGCAGATTGAGCGCGAGGAGGAGGCGAGGCGCGGCCGAGGCTTGGGAGGCGGTGGAGTGGAAGGGGAGGAAGGGAGGGCGGCTCGGCTTCTTATAGCCGTCGGGCGAGGAGGAGGGCGAGAGGGAGCAGGCGCGCGGTTCCGAGGCGGCCGGAGGTGACCGGGCGAAGGCAGGGGTGGCAGAGGGGGGAAGGAAGCTGGTTGGCGCGGAGGGATGGTGACGCGACCGGGCGGGCGATGTGACGGGACGACGCCATCGAGTGGAGAGGAGAGGAGAGCAGGCGTGGGCGGAGGCGTGCGCGCGGGAGAAGGGACGGGTCTTCGGCCGGCGGTAGAAGGGGAAGGAACAAGCGCTCGGATTGGGGAAGAGAGGGCGGCGGCACGCGAACCAAGGCAAGCAAATCCACTGAGATTGCTTTTGAAATTTTTGCAAACTTTTGATTTTTAAATTTTTGCAAAAACAGGATGTTACACATACCTAGAACTTGGGATGCTATGAAGAGAGCTATGAGAGCTAGATTTGTGCATTCATATTATTCTCGTGATTTGCTGAATAAATTACAACATTTATGCCAAGGTAGTAACACTGTAGAAGAGTACTGTAAAGAATTGCAAACTGTCTGGTCTCGTTGTGGCTTAGAAGAAACTGAAGATGCTAAAATGACTAGATTTTTAGGATGATTAAACCGTCACATTCAGGATAAACTTGTTTATAAACCTCCAACTGTCACTCGCTTGTTTCATCTTGCTTGCACTGTTGAAAAGGAAGTACAGGGACGACAATCTTAGACTAGTCATGCACTTTCATCGAATTTCACTACACCTTCACGTGTACATGACACAAACAAGCGCATGATACACACCTAGGCTTTAAGATCATCTTCGGTTGCTGCTTCTACTGCTGCTCCTACTTTGATTGCCGCCCCTGCTGCTGTGAGTGTCACTATATCTCATATCCTTACATCATTGGCTCGCTCATTGGCAATTGAAGCTCGCTCATTGGTAATTGAGCTAGAGCAAGAAGAAGGGAAAGCTTGTGACAATTCACCGCCTCCAGTACCAACATCATCTGAGTCGAGCCTACAAGGTAAAACCAAAGGTACTAATTTGAACACTCACTCTGATATTAATGTCCATTATTTTATTCCTAGTATCATTGAACAAAGGGAAAATCAGATTGTAGTCGAAACCATTGAATCACATGAGGTGAAGGAACCTAGTGTTGAGAAGGCAGATATTAATTCTCTAGCTACAGAATCTAATATTATTAATAATCTGCATGAATCATGTGATAATTTGATTGATTTGTCTGCTGACTTGAGTGCACCATGTGATAACATTGTTGATTTACCTGTTGACTTGAGTACACCATGTGATGAAATAATTGAATTGCCTGCTGTTGTGAGTACTTCATGTGATGAGTTAATCGCATACAATGATCATGTGGAATTGGTTAGACATAAAGAAGTTTTGACTAGAATTTCTCCTGCTGACTCTTTATGTTATATTATGTTAGATCCACCTATGAAATTGTCACATGCTATGGAGAAAGTTTCTATAATTGCATATTCGAAATCCTTATTTAGTGCCTACATCCCTGTATATAAGTTTAATTTGATTGGAGATTATGGTGTAGACAATCAATTTCTGGTATAACAAATATGCATAACTTGTTATCACATGGATGAATTAAAGATTACTGTTTTGGATAACAATTATTGTGCGCTTAATCTTGTTCAATATGAGAGGAAAATAAAATTTATTGCTCATGCAATACATATGTGTTCATCCCTTATTGCACCATCTCGTATTGACAATCCGAATATTGATGCTGAAGTATGGAAGAACTTACAATTCTTTTCACCATTGCTAGATGAATTTGCTATTGCTCGATTGAAATCTGATTATATGGATAAATGTTGTTTGATTCCAAAAGTTGTAGATTTGACCATATGTGCTACCAATGCAAGTTTACAACTTCAGATATTTGAATTGCATAAACGCTTCACTTACATTTGCAAAACTAGTTGCAATAATTGTTGTGTGAGAAATTTTGTTTTGATCATTCGCATATATGATTACTCTTGGGTTAAAAATACAATGATCTTTTATGATCGCTACTGTCTTCTAACATTAATTGTGCAACAACGAAGAACCATTAAAACAGTTGACATATACATATATCATGCATACACCTTGGCTTCTTTGTTACCCTATTTTCAGCTTATCAAAAGCCGAGGACGGCTTTGTTTTCAAGAAAGGGAGGATGATGAGGATATGACCCCTATGGATACAACCATATTTGCTATGCTTGCTGTTCCAAGTACAAGAGCCTGTATGCTTCACTTAAATTATCAGGTGAGTTTGTTTTTAAGAGAGTCTTTATATTATATGAACTATATGATGCTACCTAATGATTAAATATATATATGTGCAGCACCATATCACATTTGGTCCAAGACAAGCAATCGATTGAATGGACCCGTTTGAAATCGATTCGACCTCGGAATCAACCTGACAGCACCAACTTAAAACAGGCATAACTTTCACATATGGAGTCCGTTGGAGGTCCACGAGTATTTGATGGAAAGCTTATTTCGTCCTCTTTCCAACGGATCCGGCCTTAACTTCAAATTCCTTCTAAACTGACCACAATTATCAAAAGAAGATATTATATCTCCTTTTTATGCTAAATTAGGCTTTGTAATTATACTCAACTTGGCCAATATGCTGGCGGCCCACCCAGGGTGTGGTTACTGTTTACATGAATAGTAACTCACGAGTTTAGTCCCACCCTGCTATTTATTTTAGACTTGTGGCTCCTCATCCCCTATTTAAGGAGGACGCACCCCTCTAGTTTCCTTAGAATTTATTTATGTTTAGTTTACCTTCATTGCAACTTGTATCTTTTGCGTGTGTCGACTAGACCACCTAATTAAGATCTTTATTCAAAATCTCAATTCAATTCAATATTTCAATTCCTATTTGTAATTTCAGATTGCTTTATCTTGTCCTTGCGTGCTTCTTCGGTGTATGCATGAATCGACATTCGTGGTCAGGTCATCCGGGTATTCGTGCATGGTTGATAATAACTTGTCAATCAGTTCAGCGATTGCGTGGTTTCGAGCCTTACGTGTTTGTAGCCAGGATCGTGAGAGTTGAGCGACGACTATCGAACTTATCGTTCTCATCGAAAGATCGGGCCAACAAACAAGGACCTTCGGGTTCATCAGGTATCATCAAATAACTTACTAGATCTCAAACCCTCTCTCATTTAAGAACGCCATGAAATCTTCATTTACGATAAAAGTAGGTTGTCCCGCTTGCTCCGATGAAGAGGGGACCAAGGCTACGGAGGTCCGTGACCTTGGAACCCGCTCAAGAGGAATCTCCTCTTCAAACTCCTCTAATGATCCTTCACCCTGGGTCACCCCAGCCACGAAAGTTGATATAGAAGGCATTGGTCGAGGGTTAGAGACATATCGAGAAGTTGGAGTCTTGACTTTGGTTTCCAATACCTCGTGGGTAGAAGGCTTCGAAGGAGCTAAGACCGGAGTCGAAGTCCTCTTTAGGGCACAGGTGTAATTAAATAAAAAGAATTGGTGAAAAAATAGTATTTTCGGATTTTTTGTGGGCTGTATAAATAGTGGTGGACTTTTTGGTTAGAAACCCTAATCCTATATTTTTCAATGACGGTGCTTGACTTTTCATTTTTTCTTGCGCCACGGCCACCGCTTTTCTTGCTCTGCGCTGCGTTCTCCTTTTTCTTCCAGCATTGGCCTTTGATGGATTTCGGTGTGGAAAAGCCGGTAGCGTCTTCTTTGTTGATCTGTCTGCATGAGTCCTTTTCTGTATTTGGTGCGGCGCTGCGGCTTCTGCTGCGTTCTTGAAACCAATTGGGCCTTGAATGCCATTGTGTGCGTCTTTGTCTTATTGTACACTTTCCAAATTGCGAAGCCGCGGGCCTTTTACGATTCTTTGTCGTGCGTCGGATTCTTCTTGAACTCATCGCCTTGCCGAGAGCTCTTGAATCATTGCCGATTGCCGCTTGCCGTGAAGCGAAATCTGCTTGCCGTGCTTGACGTCTACTCGTGCGCGTGAAATTTATTCTTGTGGGTAACTATTTTAGTTTTGTATTCTCTCCGTTTTTCTAGATTAATTAGAGATTATGATCTAGAGTAATTAGTGAGATTTTATAATTTTCTATTAGAGAAGCCGAGTAATGAGTTTGTTTATTATGCTGTTTTGTTGTACGATTTATTCGGTCACCTTAATGACAAATTTTGGAAATACCATCTACTAGTTAATTGTAGATAATTTTGATATCTTTCTATAGCATATTTTATTACGTCAATCGGACAAGTAGAATTTGAGTTATGATTTCGAGAAGGCCGCTGTTTTTAGGGTTACCGTCGTTCGGCGCTGTTTTGATAGATCAGTTGTTAAAAATAGTAAATGACTTAATTAGAGTTTTTGATCTACATGAAAGTTGTAGATAATTGTCCAATGGTTCTGTAGGATCTGAGAACGCGCATTTTGGTTGAGTAAAACAAAAGTTATGAATTTATTAAGTCTGCTGTTCCGAAGCGGACAGACCGACTTTCTGGGCTAAATACGGAGGGTTAGATGATTTAATTAGAAGTCTTCGTAATCTAAGAAAATGTGGATAATTCTATGAAGTTTCCAGAATGGGGTGGTTTGTGGTGATCGGACTTTCGAGTCAAAAGTTACGCTCTTTTTAGTAACCGGACAGCTATAGGTAACTATTCGGTACCGGAGTAACGTGGTATATTTGGGGACGTGTAGGAGCGATGTATATTTATTGTTATTCCTATGATGCTGTAGCTTGTATTGAGATGTGTGTATTTAATGTAGGAGAAGCGTCGTGCTTGTTGCCATCTGCTAGTCAAATCGTGCGTCGCAACTAGTAAAGGCAAGTGCATGGTAGACAGCGATCAATGATCGATCACTGTTTTCTTTATCTTTTATTACCATTATTGTTGTGCTTTTATTTGGTTTAATTGCAAACAATGAATTGGTATGTTTATATCTTTGTTGATGAGCATGATGAAAAGTTGGATATGATGTTTATGATGGAGTTTGCATGTTTGCATTCATAAGCATCTTTGCATAAGAGAAGGTGATCATGATTGATCACAACTCCACGGGAGTGGAGGAGGTCCCCGATCCTTGAGGAGGAACGGGCTTGAGAGTGAATGTTGTCGCGAGCATTCACTCACGCTATACCGGTATACGCGAAAAGAAGTGCATGTGGACATATAGAATAGAGTTGCATTGATATTTGAGATTAATGAATGAGAATGTGAATGGAAGTGCATGTGATGATAATGAAGTTATTGAATCCTTGTTGATATATTATTGCTCGTTGTATATGATGTGTTTGCGAGTCGTGGACTCACCCTTGCTCTATTGTTGTTTTTAGGTGATCTTCGAGGATGCCGTAATTGAGAGCGAGTAGAGCACATGGGCATCACATGATCATTCGCCATGATAATCATTCATTCAATATTGATTTACACTTGGACATGTTAATTATTGAATAATGTTTAGGATATCATTTGGACTAGACTATTTGCTTTATTAATTTGGATTCATTGGTTGATGCTGCTTTGGATTATTTACCTGGTTAACATTCCCATTGTTTATTTTATTGTCGCTTGATCCATAATTACATGTTCGTTTGTGGTCCATTGGTTTGATTATCATTGTTTCATTGAAGTAATTTTATAGTGTGTCGATAATTATTAGTTTAAAGTGTAGTTGTTACAAGTCGGAGTCAAAGTAGGAGGTTTTGGTGGAACTAAGACCAAAGCTGGTGTTGTTTTCATCTTCTTTGGCACAACAGGAGGTCTGGAGGTTATCCTTGCACTCTTTGACAGAGGAAGGGCAGAACTCGCACTGACATCTGAGATGGGATGTTTTTTCTATGTCGTCTGCTCAGAAATGCACAAATCAGACATCAGCAAATTTACTTCTTACATCTAGTTATTCTTACGAATACTTACCGCAGTGTGATCTCACCTAATTGATAGGGCAGCTCCAATCAAGCTTGGGGGTTGCGCTATTAAATCAATCGGTTCCTTTTATAGGATCCGATCCTTCAACAAAACTGAGGCCCAAGCTAGGCACTCATCATCCGGAAAAGCTGCGATATGATGAAAGATTGTTTTACTTCAACTACGAAATTCAGTTTAAGTAAAAAAAAACCAATTATTACCGTTTTCTGGGATGTCATAATCATAAGATAGCTTTTCCCTCTTCTGAAGGGGGCAGATCCTGTTCTTGAGGAAGTCAAGGATGATCTTTCGTCCAGTTAGACCTCCCCCTCACTAGGTCGTTGATAACTAGGACCACGTTCTTTTCATCATTGGTGAGCTCGATCTCTTTGTCAGCGACCTGGTTGACAAAGAGATCCTACTTTGGTGGTGCATTACGACTGTAAGTAATCCTACTCTCTCTCTCGAAACAGCAAAGTAAAACCATTCTCTGCTTCATGTTTGGCTAGCATCCGTGGTGGCCAAAAAGGGGAAAACCCTCTTGCTGGAATCCTAAAGCTTAAAGTAAAAGGAGCCCAAAGCACCAACAGCCTTCTTGTTGCGAATAATTTGGTAGTAAAACCTAAACAGATGCAAACTAGTGGTTATTCCCAAAAATACCTCAAACATGTGGGTAAATACACTAAGTACCAGAATCGAGTTTTGTACAAGATGAACTAGTTCTATTCTATAATGGTTAAGAACTCCTATCAAGAAATCGCTCTCAAATAACTGAAAGCCTACCCGGAGATAAGGCATGAAGACAACCATGAAGCCGGCTGGAGGGCATGGTTCAATCTCCCTCTCTGACGCATGCCATTTGAGGAATGTTTTCTTTGGCAAATACCTGTCTTGTTCCAACCCCTCGAGCTCCTTCGCAGACAGCATCGATGACTTCCATCCTACCATTGCCTTGTTTTGGTGATGGTTTTGAGGAAGGATGGGGGATTCTTCTCTCCGAAGGTCTGTGAAAGACGAAGGGTTCTTGGTGAATGAGGAAAGTGAAAACGACTGAAGTAAAATGTGCCTAAGAAAAGGTAAAAAAAATCCTTATATAGCGCATTTAAAACCCACTACCTTGAGGACGTGACAACTGCACCTCGACTACTGGTGATATGACAACTTACACTTGGTCAAGGAAGTTTGTACGTGCGTCAGAGATGTGCAGGATAAAACGGTTGAAAACTCTCTTTTCCCAAAGTTATCTTTATACCGTAACCATTACGAGTAAAAAAGTACAAGATCTTTAAAAAACAGAAATTACCCCAATATGTGCTTTGAGAAGTGCTCACCTGATCATCGGGATTCTCTTCTATTAATTTCTTGAAGATTTCAATACATAGACTAAATTGACTTCTCAATCACCTTGAAGTCATAATCCATGGATTCTATTTCTTCCACGGTGATTGAAAGGTGCTCAAAAGGCCAATTTGATCTGTGAAATGAATTTTTCCATGATCTTACCCATAGTACTCTAAAGATTGATTATTTCTTCTAAAGAAATCTATTCAAACTTGAGAGGTTTGGAGATGATTAAGAACTTTGGGAAAATGTGAAAGATAGAAAGTTTTTGAAGGAATTTATCTTATCTCTGCCCTTCTGGTGGTTATTTATAAACCAACAACTTGCGGCAAAATTGAAGACAGAAGTTCAAAGAATAAGATTTTATTAGAATCTATTCCTAATAAATCGTTGGATGCTAAAGCATAATTGTCTCTTCGGAAATTGTTCTCATAAATGAAGACGGTTGACGCTCCCCTTCCTATCTTCATAGAAAAAGTAGTTATGTATTTACAACTCAAGTGAAATTACCTTCTTGACCAAGTCTATTTTTGGTCAAATAGAATATCAGTTGGAAAGGCTTTACTTCCAACCATGATTTCATAACCTCCCTCTCAAGTAGGTCCTTTTTACTTGAAGTTGAGGGACTAGCTGACGAGGATTGTTGACCAGTCAATAATTCGGATATACCTTTATTCATAAATAACTGGGCCCAAGATAGCTTGTTGGACCCAGAATAAATCAAACAGTCAGAAGATAGGCCCAAGAGTTTTCTCTCAGACCATCTTCAAATCTCTTTTGGACATCCTATTCGACCTCCCCTGGAGGTTTCTTCATACCACTCCAGGACTTCTCTTTCATAGAAAAGGTCCTCAAAAGACGGTTGCTCATGTGCGGTTAATAACAACCTATGTGGAGAGTAGGTTTTAGCTATTACATCCAGAGACATGACAATCACCATGAAGAGACGCAACTATCAGTTTAAAGGGGCGTGACTATTGACGTGAAAAGACACCACTGCAAGCAACTGCCGTTGTAGACTATAAAAAAACCCGGCCTATGTGCCTTTGTAATATCCCCTATCCATAGACCGATCCTAATCGACATTCATTCATAGTAATTATCCTTGTAATCAGAGCATACTCTTTGCAATATATATCATCATTTGAGTCTTTAGGTGAATAAACAACAATCTCCATTTCCTTTATATTTTTTTGTTTGACCGTTCTGTGACGAGCGTCCCATATGTCATACACATCTAGATTTGTTTTAGAAATTTTTCGTATTGATTTGGTAGCCAAACAGAAAAGTGATTGCATAAGCTGCCTTCTTGGAGTGTGGTTGCCTTGCTCACGTAAACCACTTACCAGCTTTTGTTCGCTCCATTTTGGTCATCTTGTATAACATTTGTGTTGTACTTTGACTCTTAATTCATTCTCATTGTTACAATCCAATCTTTGGATTCTATTGGTTATTGGTAAATTTTTTTGGGATGTTTGGTTTCAGGCGGATTCAAAGAAGATTGAGTGGGGGCAGACTTCACTTAAATTTTAGTTTTAAATATAGTAGTCCAATGTCTAATTACTTATGCCTCCGCTCAATCCAGCAAAGGTTCCCCCCAACAACCTACCTGTGACCCTACTCATTTTTTGACCTGGTTTGCACCTGTTTGGTTTGAAGGATCACCTCATCCGAGGTTGGGTTGATCCATTCATGGGATCATCCTTAATTTTGGTGGGATGGCACATCTACTGGATTTTACCTATAAGAGATGAGGTGGCGATGAACCAACCCATTTTATTTCTTAAATAAAACATGTGGACCGTTAAGAAAAAGAAAAATACGACACTGCTTTCGGACACGGCTTATAATACAAAAATTTTTGCATTCTCGCGTACCAAACTGATCTTTACTCACTATTTTTTTCCCACTTGATCTAGTGTTTATTTTTCCATCAGACGATGCGCTCAAGTCAAACACGGTGACTCGCGTTTTAACGCGCCCTGGGTTTTTTTACTGGAAAAAAAACCGGGTAAGTTTTTTTTACTACTGTGCAAGGAAGGCAGTTAACGAAAGGCATGCATCTAGAGGACGCAGCCAATCCAAGCTCGATCAACTTGATGTGTTCAAAGCTCACAACTCACGCCACTTCTCTGATTCTCTCTGAAGGCGCCGCGGGCACGTCATTGCGCCCGCGCAAGATCCTGACACGTGCCGCGCTCCAGCTCGCTGGATCAGAGCCGGAGGCCCCATCCAACCTCCGCTCTGGAACCCGGACGCCTTCCCGTCCGGATTCACGCCACCCCCCTCTTCATCTTCCCCCGCCGCCTTCCTTCCCACACCCAGATCCCGCAATCCGGCGCCGAGTCTCTTGTTAAGGATTCAGCCATTCAGGTTCTGTCCAACCATGTCTTCTTCTAAGAGGAGCGGTCGAGGAGGAGGGGAGAAGAAAGATCTGTTTCATGTCGTCCACAAGGTGCCCGCCGGCGACAGCCCGTACGTCAGAGCCAAGAACCTCCAGGTTGCAGTTCTTTTCTGTTCTTGCAAATTTGCTCTCTCTCTCTCTCTCTCTCTCTCCCTTTTCTTGAGTACGTAGATTGCGGTAACATTGAATTGTCATCAGCTAGCTTAGTAATGTAGAAGTGTTGTTACAGTACTAGCATCGAAGCAAGCACTTTCCGTATGTTTCCGGGTGCCTCTTGGATGTTTTCTATGTCAATTCGCCTTTTGCCCTTGACAGTTCTGAAAGAAATCCCCTCGTGTATTACCAGGTCTTTTTCTTGATTCAAGAACAGTAAATATCTTCCGTTCGAGCGGCGAAGCCATGATAAAATGGATGGTAGGTTCAAAATTTCAAATGATTAAGTTAATTTAAAATAATTATAATTTTGTATTCTTATGTAATTAAATTTATATACAAATAAAAGGAAAAGGGAAATAAATACAATAAAAATACCTTACTAATGGAAAGCACATCCTAAAGATATATAAATATAGTTTCAGTGAATAAATGATCATGAACATTCAAAATAAACAAAACATGACACTAAGACTCTAACTTGAATCACGATTTTTACAAGATAAATTCATTCAGCAAGATTTTCCGCAAATGTTGACCAAACAAAGGTAAAAAAACAGAGCTAACCAGTAGGCTCACCCAAAGACAAAAATAATGGTTGCAATCAAATGGAGTGATATAATACGCTCGCCGTATCAGTCTATGAGTTCTGCTCCTTTTTTATTCCCAGTAATCTGAAGCAGATGCATCAACCCAACTACACCTACCTATCCAACAACTCAAAATTAGTTCATCTTTCCTGTTTGTTTTCTTGTCAAAATTCACAATTACTTGCGTTAAATCGCGACGCACAGATCACCAAGCACAACAAGGCTACTAAATCAGATCAAGAACGCGTAGAAGGGAAGAATCCCCAAACCCGTCTACCCTCTATGGATCCGATCCCACCAACCAACTACCTCCGGATCTAGTTAGTAAACGCACCTGCGGAGAGCTTCTCCACGCGCGGCGCCGCCATGGGCGGATCCAGCTCTGGGTAAGACCTCCCACCCTGCCGATCGGTGCCGGCGCCACCACCATACGCGGCCGCTGACGACGAGGAGCCTCCATACTCAGCACCCCCCTTGGGGTTCAGCTGCTCGTCCGCGGGGGAGTCGAAGCACGAGAAGCAGCCCATCTCCAGCGGCGCCCGAACACCCCAGCCAAGAAACCGTCGCATCAATCAGAGGGCCAACATTTCCTCTCCTCCTCCTTCCTCCACCGGGCGCCAAGAGATTCTCGCCGGGCTAGAGCGCGTGCGCCAAGCAAAGGGGGTTCGGACGCCAGCGTGGAGGGTAGGTTGAAGCCTGATGAAGCTCCCTGCTGGATTCGCCCCTGTTCCTGTCCATTAAATTACAGCGAATTTTTGGTGCTAGTGGTTTATATCCTTTGTCGATGACAATTAACTATTGTATCCTTGTTGGAAAGATTGAATTTAGCTTGATACTGAAAGATTGTTCTTAATATTGTAATTGGTTCTGTACTCTGAGCAATACTGCTCACTACTGAATCATTCACTGTACTTTAAAGTTGCCCATATTAGGGCACATGGTTACCAGAAATGGGTAGTGATCCAACGGGGAATGAGTGAATCAATGATGCAATCAATAACGTGCTTCACGGTTGATTAATTTTTAAATACTTAAAATTAAGCACTCAATTACACACTAAAATTCTGGATTAATAGTTCAACAAGATTTTCTGAAGTTCTCTCTGCAACCTTAATTGCTGACTTGGATCAAACTACTTCATTGGATGAATCAGCTTGTCGAGAAGGACGCGGAGATGGCGATTGTGTGGTTCTGGAAGGCGATTAATTCCGGGGACAGGGTGGACAGTGCACTGAAGGACATGGCTGTGATGATGAAGCAGCAGGACCGCGCCGAGGAGGCGATAGAATCCATCAGATCATTCAGGCACCTGTGCTCCAGGCAGGCTCAGGAGTCCCTCGACAATCTCCTCATGGACCTGTACAAGGTGCATTATTTGTTGTATGACTTGTATCACATCTTGCAAAACCATGGTTATTAAAGCGGTAAGGCAAAGCGAGGCGACTCACCCCCTCACACCTTTTAAGCGGTAATGCGCGAGGGGAGGCGACGCCTTATAAATCCTAAGGCGACAGTGCGGAGCAGCAGACTGGAAGGCCGCAAATATCCCAACAGCAGTTGGAAGCCACAGAAGATCCCGGCCTGCCCCACCTGCCCGCTGACCGGCGCACTGCCCCTCCTGCCCGTTGCCCTCGCCTCCTCTTAACCTCCTCGCATGCCCCGCCTGCTTCATCTCCGCTGCGCCGCCTCTCCCTTCACTCGGCTCTCTCTCTCTCTCTGCCTCTTTGCTGCTCGACCCGACGACCCGGCCTTCTCCCCGCATCCCAGCCTCCTCCTCCCTCCCGGTCTCCCTTCCATATGTTCGAGGGGGAGGCCGGGTCGCCGCCGGGAGAAAGGAGGGAGGGGAGAAGGGAGGGGGAGGCCGGCAGGGAGGTGGAGGTGGAGGTGGAGGTGGAGGTGGAGACCGGGAGGAGGGGGAGCCGGGAGGGCGGGGAGGAGGTGGAGACCCTGCTCCCCCGACGCGCCGCCGGGCCTCCCCTGCTCTTTCATGCGTTGTCGGGCCTCCCCTGCTCCCCCCTCCTGTTCGGCTCTGGCTCCTCGACGTCGCCCCAAGCTCTCTCCCACCCGGATCCGGCGCACGGGGCCTCCTCTGCTCCCCCTCCCACCCGAACCTGGCTCTCCAACGCCGCACAGGCGACGGCAAGGCGTCGAACGACGGCAAGGCGGGGGCGACACCTTGACTCCTCACAGCACCTTACCACTTAGGCGACGCTTCGCCTAAGCGATGCCTTAATAAGCATGTGCAAAACTACTAGAAATGATTCCTGGATTGTAACATGATTTGATTTTTCATGTTCAGAAATGCGGAAAAGTCGAGGAGCAGATAGAGCTACTGAAACAGAAGCTGAGAATGATATACCTCGGTGAGGCCTTCAATGGGAAGGCGACCAAGACAGCACGCTCCCATGGCAAGAAGTTCCAGGTCTCGATCCAGAAGGAGACGTCTCGCATTCTGGTACAGATTACTGCTCCCGTGTTACTCCTTCCGATTGGTAAATTTGCATGTCAATGCAGTATTCTGTTACACTCGAGTTACAGAAACTTTTAGATGTACATTACAGGGCAATCTTGGCTGGGCTTACATGCAGCAGAGCAACTATGAAGCCGCTGAATTGGTGTATCGCAAGGCGCAAACTATTGAGCCCGATGCCAACAGGGCGTGCAACCTTGGGCTCTGCCTAATTAAGCAGGGTAGGCATGAGGAGGCAAGGCAAGTACTTGAGGGTGTCCTACTACGCAGAATCTCCGGATCGGATGATGACAAGGTGGTTGACCGAGCTGAGCAGCTGCTCCATGAGCTCGGCCCGATGATGCATGATTCATCACCGTTAGATGTTGGCTTGTGTGTCAGCGAAGAGATCATGGAGAGACTAGACCTTGTGATGAATGAGTGGACCCCATTCAGGTCGAGGAGGCTGCCTGTATTTGAGGAGATAGCCACCTTCAGGGACCAAATAGCTTGTTGATTCCTTTCATTGTGCGGCTTTTGATATTTTAGCGTGCATATGTTTGTGTTACCTTAGAAGTTTATGTGCATATATAGGAGGTGTTGCGGATGTTACAGTGTGAATGGGATATCTGATTGGCCATAGATATCATATAGCTGGGGTTGATGCAAAGCGTTCCCTAAAGGAATAGTGTGGTTTTTCTTCATGTTCTGTGATGCAGATGTTCTTCTCTCGAAGTGTGTTGTGAACTTGTTCAGGGTATAAACTTCCAAGTGACTGTTCACTTCCTGGCTGGTTGGAATGAAATATTAAATGATTTACTTCAAATTAAGTTCCAACACATAGTAATATACCTAATGCCACGCGCAGGAATCACTGTCCACAAGCGCGAATAGCACCTATGGTACTGTAGCAATACAACACATACTGTTTATTACGTGCAACAAGCCTTAGGATGAAGACTAGATTAATTCATCTATAGTCTCCATCATAAAGTTCTATCATTCTAAATGTAGTCTAATCTCTTATTCTATCAAGCCGACGCCGTCCAGCCATCTTCCGGCGGTGTTTACCCTGTTACAAACTAAAGTTCGTAATATTTGGTATCAAAGCAGTCGATTCCTTCCCACAACTTCTGCTATTATGGTGATAGCGACATATTAGACCATAAGACCATCAGGGCTACCACCGAGTTGTTGGCTATGATAAAACCTAACGCCAACAAGATGGGTATGAGTATCAACGACAACGACAAGAAGATGGCAACCATCTTCCTCTGTATGCATGCTACTTTAGTTAAGATGATTGTGGATCAGAATGAAAAGAAGGCACAACAAGAAGATGCGACAAGCGTTTTCCAGTAACCATTGTGACGCTGTCGGAATTTGACATGGTACCGCCGCATCCTATCATGGCAACCATAGCCCTACCGAAGTCCGTCGTGGTCATCGTGGCGTTGCCGGGGTCTACCGTGTTAGGGACAAAACCAGTCGTGGCTGTTGTAGCCTATTGAGGTGCAGCTAAAACTTGACAATGCGCTGCCATGGCCGCTCCCATGCTTGTCACAGCGATCGGTGAGTTTGTCGCAACCGCGCAAGGAGGCGATGGTCTCCAAGGAATTATGTTGGCATAATAACCTCTCGTCAAAACGGGGGCTTCTAAGGGTTGCAATCGTGGCCACCACCACAGCTTAAGAACGAGCTGTCGCGAAGGGAGGGAGAAGTTGTTACACGTAGAATTTACTGTTCATGTGCATGAATAATACCCATGGTGTTGTAGCAATCATGCCCTGTTCATGTCGGGCCCGCGGGTACATTAGTAGTCGAGAAATAAATATAAGAATAGTTAATTTCCTTGTTTGTTGGATTTACCTACTTAAAGATATATTCCAGCTATTAGAGATATATTTTCTTAAAAATAATGATCGTTTCTTATAGCTCAAGTCAAGTCATCCATATAAAAAGGGAAGCATGTATGCATTATCAAGCAAGCAAGAAAAATGAATTAATTTAGTCTTCTTTCTAAGGTTCTATCATCCCAATCTATAATTCAATCTCTCATCTCACCAAGCCAACGCTGCCCAGCCTTCTTCTGGCGGTGTTTACCCCGTTATGAACTAAGGTTCGTGACATCTAACAACTAAAATTTCATCTAAGGCAAAGCCGGTCAGTCAAGATCAACATCAACAAGCACAACCAAAGTAGGAGCTTGAAGCCTTGAGGCAACTAGCAGAAACAAATGATACCTACAAGAAAAGGAGACCAGTATACAACAAACATCATCTACACTAGCTTTTTTCGGATAATGGAAGATAAAATCTCTCCCAGCCTCTGCGTCCAAGGGTATACACAACCCAAAGTTTATTACAAATACCAAAGCATTCTTAACCAGACGAAACAGTAACCCTATAAACCATGATGAAGAGGCAAAACAACGCTGCAAAAACATAAACCAACTACAAAACAAAAGGCGTAAAAACAATAAACAACCTTCTGAAGAAAAAAAAAACAATGACATAAAAATATTTCAAACATCTCTAAGCCTATTATATAGTTTTCACTTATTTTTGTTGAAGATCCCCCTTGTAATGGCCTCCAATACTTTGCTACCAGCTACCAAAGCATCCCTCCTTCCTTAGCGTTGCAAAGCTGACTAAGAGTAAATCCAATGGATACATTTGAATATAACATGTAGAGAATGGTCAATAACTTTCTTGTCGAAAATGACATCCTTACGACATAACTAGATAGACCAGCATAGTGCAACCACCCCACCAAAATAATTACTTTTAAATCCGAATTAAGACCTAATAACAAGTTCCTAAAGATATTTCAAATAGTATTAGGTCTGTTAAGATTAAAAAATTTGGATTATGCGTCAAACAAAACGGTCAAAGCGACAATCAAAAAACAAATGATGTATGGTTTCCTTTTGATCACAGAAATAACAATTTGTGTCCCCTCTCCAGTTCTATTTTAATAAATTATCCTTAGTCAAAGTAACTCCTCTACAAAGGTACCACAAGAAAAATTTTATCTTAAGGGTTACTTTCACTTTCCATAACTTTTGACATCGAAAACGACAATTGGTACCATCCAAAACAGTATACAAAGATTTGACAGAAAATTATCCATTCCTATGCAAATTCCATCGGACCGTATCCTTATCCATGGTAAGGAGAGCATTGGCTATTCTCACCATAAGATTATTGAAAACAATCAAAATTCACCCAATAATCGCTCTCCTAAAACTCAATATTAAAGGCGTAGTTCCTAAAACATCTGGACCAAAATATGTTTCTTCCGGACTACCTCAAACAAAGTTGGATAAAGTTCATAAAGAGGTCGATATCCTTCCAAAATCTGATTTGTTTCCCGTCATCAAGATTAAAAGAACAGTGTTGAATAAAGTCATGTTTTACCTTCATCAATCCCTTCTAAAAATAGGAATCCCCAGGTTTACTCTCAACTTGAGAGACACACTTATCATTCAAATACTTATTCTTAAGCAACTGCTACCAAACTCCTTCCTCAATTAAAAGTTTAAACAACTATTTAGCCAAAAGACTCTTATTTGTTATCTCGAGGTTTTGAATTCACAGGCCACCTTGGTCTTTGAGCCTACAAAGAATATTCTATTTAGCCAATCTATACTATTTTTTATGATTGTCACCCTGCCAATAAAATCTGGACCTAAAAAAAAATCAGTCTTTTAAGGACCCCTTTAGATACATCAAATAAAGAAAGCATAAACATAAAAAGCCACTCAAAACCGAATTTATAAGTACCAGTCTACCACCAGAAGATAAAATTTTCCCTTTTCAATTGCTCAACCTTTTTTCAAAGCGATTTTCCAAACCCTTTTATTCATTATTCCTCGGCTTTCTAAAATGAATAGGAATACCAAAATATTTAAGGGGCAAAGAAGCTATCTCACAACCAAATAACTCTAAGTATTGATATTCAATTTATTTATTTTTTTGCTTCTCCAAAGCAAATGAGCTCACTTTTATTAAAATTAATCTTTAAACCAGAAAGTTGCTCAAACGCATAAAGAATACTTGATTAAAATTGTGATCCATGAAAATAATAGTATCATCAGCATATTAAAGGATAGAAAGACCATCCTCAAGCAAATGTGGTATGATTCCACTGACATGACCCTCATTCTTAGCCCTTTCAATCAAAATGGCTAACATGTCTGCAACAATATTAAAAAGAATTGAAGACAGATGATCACATTGTCTAAGTCCTTTCTTGGTTTGAAAATAAGGCCTAATACTATCGTTAATCTTAATCCCCACACTGCCCCTGCAACGAATTTGTCAATCCAATCACACTAACTTGGAGAAAAGCACTTCATTCTAAGAGTTTACTACAGAAAAGTCAATTTGACCTTATCATAAGTTTTTTCAAGATCAATCTTAAAAACGATTTCATCTAATTTCTTTTTATGAAGTTCATGGATTGTTTTGTGTAAAACAACTATACTAATAGAACAAAGAAAACTCCCTACAGTTAGATGACCGAAAGAAGCTCCAATATTATTCATAAATCAACATCAATCTTCCCCAAAATTGCGTATACCTTTCTGAAATTTCTGTCTATATCTACCAGTGTTTTTTTTCCCAACCTAGCTACGTGTCTATTGTCCAGGACTAGAGAACAAAGCAAAAGTAAGCTCCATCCTAGTTACGTGAAATTTTACAGCAGACACAAGAATGTTCAGTTCTATGCACATTTCTAAAGAATAGACACTACAAAGAGCATATCGCAGCACTGAATATACTCCACTAATTCTTCCTAAATTGATGCTTGCTACGTCCGTATGGCCATTGAAGACCATTTGCCGCTGCAAACGCAGAAGTACAACAACATTAGTAAACTGTTCCACAAATGCCAGGAATATAAATTGACAAGGAAATTATCAGCAGCCGCATGAACAGAAAAGTTCAGAAGCTAAACAATAACAGAAAATTAGCAGCCTGGAAAGCAGAGAGACCCATTGTCACCTTTAGAGGACACCAAGACCAGGACGAACTCCATGTCATTGTTACCGGGTGGCAGGTCCAGAACGACGGGGAACAGCCTCGGCACGGCCCCGCTCCGGCGGCAGATGTTGAAGTCCTCGCGCTGGGTCTCCTCTACCAGCCTGTGGCGCAGCGCGGCGAGGCTCTGCTCGTTGAACGTGAAGTACGCAGCGCGGCGAGGCTCTGCTTGTTGAACGTGAAGTACTTCCAGGTTCCACCGTCGAAGTCGTCCACGCTGCCGTCCTCCGTGGCGGTGTTGTAGAAGATTGTGCGTGACACCGACATGTACAGGGCCTCCTCGGTAATTGGTGGCTACTCAAGCTTCTTTTCCGGTTCCTAGTAAGCATTATGAATCATATAGTATCAGATGTTAGAAACAATCAAGATTGTTAGTGTTGTTAGTGAGTGTGTGGGTGTTAGTGCGTGTGTGAGTTAGTGCATGGTACATTAGTGTTTTGCATTAGTTCTATGTTAGTGGGTTAGTGCGTAATAATTATGGTGCATGTTTGTATGTAGCTACCACTAGCTATTTAGCCTACTATAATCGTTGTCTTCATTTGAGAAGAATAACAGAGACAAGAAAAGTAGCGCTAAATACTACGTAAAAACTTTTGTGTGTTCTTCCTCCCCGTGAGTCATCTCCCTTGCTCGTGTGTATGCGTTCTGCGAGTGTTACCTTCTCTGATTGAGCCAACAATTGATATCAAAGTCTGAGTTCTTGATCTATGTATGTCCAAGATCATGTCACGCTATTTGGAAAGTTGTGTCACCGGTGACGAGGTGACGTCAAGCCTTACCATCGTTATCGGCGGTGGTCCATCAAGGGTACCGGGAAGAGAAAGCAATGTCTCTCTTCAATACCCTATGCTGAGCAAGAGTAACTACGACGCGCGGGAAATCAAGATGAAGGTATTCACGAAGGCCCAATGTGTTTGGGAAGCTGTGGTGGGCGATGACGTTGATGAGCACCAAGATCAGATGGCCCTTGTGGCCATCTTCCAAGGAGTCCCGGACAAGAAACCCCTCCTACTCGCCGAAAAAGAGACAACGAAAGCTGCGTAAGACATACTCGAGACAATGTACGTCGGCACCGACCGCATCAAGTAGGCGCGCGTGCAGACCCTCGCGAGCGAGTTCGAGGGTTTGCACATGAAGGAAATGGAGTCGGTTGATGACTTCGCCGTGAGATTGACGACTCTCGTCAGCCAGATTCGCGGTCTTGGTGATAAGATGGAGAAGAGCTACGTCGTGAAGAAGCTTCTCTGTGTCGTTCCGAGCAAGTACCTGCAGATTGTGTCAACCATTGATCAATTTGGGGGACTTGAAGACAATGATAGTGGAAGAAGCGATTGGCCGTCTCAAGGCATATGAGGAGCGTTTTCGCGGTATGAGAGGCAACAACAACGACCAACATCTTCTCCTAACGTGCCTCGAGTGGGAGGCTCAATCGACAAAGAATAGAGATGCCGAGTCCGACGACTCTAACGACAATGGTATCCGAAGCTGCGAGTATCATAAATTTGACAAGACTAAAGTAAGATGTTACAACTGCAATAAATATGAGTATTTGGCTTCCAAATGCCGCAAGAAGAAGGAGGAACATGCGCATCTCGTGGAGGTGGATGTCGACAAAGAACTGACGCTACTGTGAAACAATCTTAATTAGGGAAAAATATTAGGAATAATCAAGATTGTTAGTGTGTGCATGGGTTAGTACGTGCGTGAGTTAGTACATGGTACATTAGTGTTGTGCATGATGCATTAGTGTTTTGTATTAGTCCTGTGTTAGTGGATTACTAGGTAATAATTATAGTGCATGTTTGCATGTGGCTTTCTGCATGCACTAGCTATTTAGCCTCTTGTAATCATTGTCTTCAGTTGAGAGAGCATAACAGAGAGAGAAAGTAGTGTTAAAAAGTTACAGTGCTACACAAAAATTTATGTATGTTTTTTGCCCGTGAGTTCGTCTCCCTCTCAGCTTGTGTGTATGCAGAAGTTCTGCAAGTGCTACTCCCGTTGAGCCAACATTGGATAACAAAACAATTAACAAGTATTAATCGGGCCGGCCCTGTAGTCTGATGCAATCAAAATAAATGGACGAATCCAAGAAAATTCCTTCCTTCACAAGAACACCCGCTCATCAGACTGCAACTCATTCAGGATCAAACGAACACCAACATATTTTTTTCCCAAGAAACAACGACAATTCAGAATCAACCAAATTAGCTTTATTTTTTACCATAAGAAACTAACGAGCAGAACTAGCTTGCAGTCACGCAAGAATCAGCAGTATCAACTCAAAAAAGGCGCATTCTTTTTTTTCTTCAGGAAATTAACAAATCGAACACGCTTGGGATTACGCAAGAACGGGACGCTTCAGCTCGAGGAAGAACAAACCAAGCAATCAGGATCAGTGTTCCGTTCGAGTACCTTGGCGGAATAGAACCTGACGAAAGCGCTGGACGCCGAGTCCGACGTTGTCGTCGCCTCCAGCCGGGCGTCGCAGGACTGGGCACGGCAGGGTGGCGGCCGCGACCACCCAGGAGCTCTCCTCTGGAGCGGCCTCGAACTCGACGGTGACCGCGTTGTCCTGCGGCGTCTGCCCGAACCTGGCGCGGAGGAGGCGGCCGTAGGGTCAGGAGAGCGTGAGGTGCTCCCCCTCGCGCTGCAGCGTCCAGAGGAAGTCGTTGTCGTTGGAGGTGGCCGGCGCGCCCTGGATGACCCTCGAGGGCGGCGGGGAGATCGGTGGCGCCGAGGTAGAGCCCCCGCTGGCCCTGGAGGCGGACGTAATAGTTGTCGGAGATCTACCCGGCCCAGACGGTGCCGCGGCAGTTGCGGCGGTAGCCGTGGGAGACGGCCTCCCCGCCGTCGTCGTCCACGGTGCAGAGCTACGTGCCCAGGTGGCTCTTGAGCCGCACGGAACGCGCGTTCTCGAAGTGCTTCATTGTTGCGCACTTAGAGGGATCGGGAAGAGGGATCAAGAATCAAGAACCGGTTGGTGTTTCTTGATTTGGAGGACGAAGGGAAGGGGAATTGGAGAGGTTTGTTTAGGCGGGAGGACGAAAGGAGGTTGGGGCTTTTGTAGTTTCAAGCGCAATCACCATTGCTTATGTTCTCGTAGGTGTGGGAACTGCTTCAGCCGACTACATGCGCTTCTGCGTGGCGTTGGATCAAAAGATCAACGGCTCAGATTCCCGTGAGAAAATTTGCTTCCCCTTCATACACGCAGGCGTGCTTAAGCGCATGTCTCTGCGTTATCTGTCACTATTATCTGAGACTGTTTCTCCAATCCCGGGCTGCAACCCGGAGTTTTGTGACTAGTTTAGCAAGCCCTTCAATAAATACTTGCAAATCTAAGGCTAGTTGGAACACAAAAAAATTCCGATTCCTATAGTAATTAAATTGTTTCCTATAAATCATATGGTACTCAACTTGCTCTTCCTAACACAATCTTTTATATATGGCATGTCCTCCCCTTCTAGCATTATTTCCATTTTTTATCCCACTACCCCACCACACAATTGCTCTCTCTCCTCATTCCTCCCCCCTCTTTCTTGTCCCCCACCATGAGCTACCTCAATCTTTCCTAGTAATGGTCACATGCCAATCGGATCGGACCGAAGCACGATACTGTTGGCCCCGCCATGGGCTAGACCAACATGAGCACTTGTGATGTGCTTGGGTCCGCACCCCGGCCCAGCGGGCTAGCACAGTAAGACACGCATAGTGTCGTGCCCGGTGCGGCACAATCGCGCGGAGGACGCCAGTGCAGAGGAGAGGAGGAGGAGGCCAAGCACGACCGACGGAGGAGGACGCCGGCATGGAGCCACAGAGGAGAGGAGGACGAGGTCTCCTTGGGTGTAGCGCAACTGTGGCTGAACGCAGGGAGGTCGGTGGTGGGGAGGGCGGGCGTTGGGCGGTGCGCACGGTTGGGAACCTATGAGTCTTGGTTTTAATGAGCCGACACTGAAGCGGCCCAGCCTGTCACGACTACAGGTGAAAACAGGTGATAGTTTCCGACCGATTCGGATGGAAACGGATTTGGATTTTCTTGGATCGGATTTTTCTCGAATAATTCTCGGATCGGAAACGAATACGTTTTTTTTTGTCATAAACATATACAGATACAATAGCCCTGTTATCCGTCGAATACGGATACGAATACAGATTATTCGGATAACACGAAGGCCAGATATCCGAATTTTGGCTCAAAAGAGAAAATGATATTTCAAATGATTTTCAAATTTCAGAAAATGCAACAAATCAAATAGTATTTTAGAAAATAACAAATAGAGTAGAAAATTCTAGAAAAAATCACATAAATTCCTTGAATTATTTTAAACTTAATAAAATTAATTCCAATTTAAAGTTGGTTTTTATTCTTGCACATGAATTATTTTTAATTTCTGAAAATAGGAAAAACTTTTTAAAATTCAAGAAATTAATTAAAATCTTCATTTTCACTTTAAATCGATAAAATCCCAGAAAACTCAATAAATTTTATTTTTAACATTAAAAACTAGGAAATTAAATAATTGGCTTTATTTTATTATTATTCCTTTTTAACCAAGAAAACTATTTTAAATCTCAGAAAATCCAATAAAATAATAGATTTATTAATTTTATTTTTGGTAACATACTTTGGGATGTTACAATCATTTGCGTATATATTAACCATCCAGCCTGATCGATGTTAGTGTGAACTAAGTTTTATGTATGTGATGAACTAAGTATGAATGTGTGATAACTTGTGACTTTGTGAGTTATGACTTATGAGCTAAATATGATAAACTAAGTCTTATGTTTGTGATGAACTAGTTAATGCAGCCTGCTAGTTCCAATGTTATATGTGGTTACTAAAAATATGAACAATTCATGAATGTTTGCACCAAATAAACTAGTTATATATTTTTATTAATTTTAGGCATACAATTTAAGGGGTTTTCATATTCTGAAAAATATCCGCGACCGTATTCGTTTCGATTTGTATTCGCTCCGTATTTGTATTCGTATTCGGATCCGAAAAAAAATGAAAATAAATATAGCAAAATCATTATCTGTCCGTATCCGATCCGTTTCACCTCTAGTCACAGCCCAAGGCGCCGGTGTACCGTGCCTGGTCGGCACCCGGGGCCACACTTCCGTGCCTAATCGGTTTGTGCTTAATTAGATCGTGTCACGCCGATCTAGCCACCACTAATCTCCCCCAAATCTTCGTGCCTCCATTCACACTTTGCCTCCCCGTTCCCCCTCTCTTTGTCGTCGGTGGCCCAATAGAGCCATTGGCGGCTAAATTTGGTCCGTGGCAACCATTATGGTCAGATCCCACATGGTAGTCGTGGGAGCTACGACTATGGCCATATCTGAGCTCCGGTGGGCAGATCTTGTGCCGTAGCCGAATCCTACACATACATGCGCTAGTCGCGGTCACGATATCTACTACTCCATCCGATTCTCTCGATTTCTAGCTGCTTCTATCCTACCCCTATTGCAGGGACGTCTTTCGCTTCAACACCAGGCCGGTATGTTATCTCCTGGGTTGCCCCTCTCGTCTTGGCTCTCGTGTGACTCAGGGGGTGCCCCTAGTGACGGCTTGTGCTATCTCTCAGGCTCTCTCCCCTTCGCCTCAACCTTAATCCCACCCGGTACCGACGAGCATTGGAGATGCTCTAAAAGATCACACGCCCTTTGAATATGGCGGGTGGGAAACAACAGTAGCGTCAACTATGATAGAATTACAAAAAAAAAATTCTTATTATGGCAATGAAGTTTCCTTCGATTGTTTCTAAATAAGAGCTTAATTGCAATCCGTTTAGAGGACTGATAAACGAATGCCGATCAATCCATTTTGTTTGCTATACAGAGTCGGTAAAATCCGCTGCGAGATTTCCTGAAGAAAAGTCCCGCGAAATTCCCACGTTCCAATCGGATCTTAAATTTGTAGTCCACAGTCCAATATTTGGTTGTGGAGAAGTATTTTTTTCCTCTCGAGAGGATGGTGGTGGAGCATTTTTTTTAGAGGATGGTTGTGGAGCAGTTGGACTATGCAATACAAACCCAACATTGATTCGTGTTTACAGTGCACCTATGGCCCATTAAATTTTTTAGCTCCGGTTATGGGCTCTCTGGGCAGACTCTGGCTGGCCAACTGATTAGGCCCAAGTCACTCGCCCTGACGTTACCGACAAATCTCACTCATGACGCTGCGGCCTGCACCGCTACGGGTGCTATTGCCGACGGAGTGAATAATTTTCGACTGTTAGCGATTACGAGATAGTAAAAGGAGAGATAAAATACTAAATATAATACATGATAAACAATATTTGTTCGTTTGTCAGATGGTACGAGAAATGCCCATTGTGATTTAACCTAAAAGCAAGATAACCAATAGATAGGTTGCCCCATCTAAATAGACATGTGACACTGAGTATTTTTTATTCGATATCATCTGACCAAACGAAAACTCGAGGAGTGAACATGATAAAAAAAGATATCAACAATATATAATCGACTCCAACATCCATCCGTCTCTTTCGGATTGCACCCATGTACACCACTCACTGGCCGCGGCACCCACAAGCTTCCCCACAGCACAATTACAGATCATTAGAGGGGGGCATCTGGAAATGACCACGCCCCGGAAACGGAAGGTGGGCAGGCCTGGGCTAAAAGGGAAAGGGAAATAAATTCGGTGGGGCAGGGCCTCAACATCCGCCGTCCATCCGGGACGATGCGAGGAGATCAACGGCAATGGGAGGGGCACCGGCGCCGCGGGGCCATCGTCCTCCTCCGCCAGCAAATTTCCTTCCGGCTAAAAGCCCTCCTCCTCGAGCAGGTCGCAAAACTTCCCCTTCCTCCTCCCCGTTCTCCACTCTCCTCCCTACTCGCTCGCCTGCTCCCTTCATCCCCATGGCGGCGAAGGGGAAGGGCAAGCAGGTGGCCTCCGATCCCCCACGCGCCTCCGATGCCTCCGGCTCCGGCAAGCGGCGGAGGGGCACCGGCGCCGCAGGGCCATCGTCCTCCTCCGCCGCCACGAAGCGCCGCCGCCGCTCCGGCGTGCCCCAGTTCTTCGACGACGACGCATGCGTCGCCGATGAGTACGACGAGGAGGAGCCAGAGTCCGAGGACGACCTCGACGACGGTACGGATCGCTTCGATTCCCTGTCTCCCCCGTTCGGTGGCCTCGCGCTCGGATCGGTTGGTTGGTGTGGTTGGGGTTTGGGTTCTGAGCAATGCGGCCCGTTTGGGTCTCTTATTTGTTTTTTTACGTTGTTGTCTTGGTTGGATTCGTGTTGCTTGGGGTTTTTGTTTTTGACCCTTTCGGTAGGAACCCTTAGGTAGCAGTCTCGAAATTTCGTCTATCCCCCAAAAGTTGGACTTGGAAGTTGTAGAATCCATGATCCTAATGAATAGAAGTCCGAAAGTTAATTTTGCGTTGTTACGATGCAGATAGAAGTGTTTGGATGAGGAACTGACCAACCAGTAGCAGGAATAACTCCATTTTAGGCTTTCTTTGAATGGAAAATAGAGTTTACATGTTTCTAGTAATTGATCCGGCATGCTGATTTATTTGTCCTTTTGAAGTGGAACTTTGGAAGCAGGAGGACTGCTGCCATTCTAATAAGAGGAAGAAGGTCCATAGCTTACAATGGCCAAATACCGACCTCACCTACACCACAGCTGATGATTGATTTGACAGGATCGTTTACCGCCATGTGCTTTGTTTGTGCATGCGTATAAACGGTTATGGTATATGTAGTGGCAAAGTAGGACTTGAGAGGATTGTGCTTTGTTGCTGTCCCTTTTGTTTAAACCACCTGTTAGGACAGCAACTTGTGAATTGTAATATGGTCCCGTCCAAGTATGTACATAAGTTCGCCTGCTTCTACGCAGCATTGAGTCGGTGATCATTGCATTTGGGATAAAGCCTGTCTTGTGTGCTGGTGAACTGATGATTTGCATAGTAGTTCGAATTTTACATGAACTGGTAGGCTGCAGTGGGAATGTTGGGCGTTGCGTTTTTCTAGATATTATTTACACTGGTTGTAAAGTTAGATATAATCATTTAGCTTGCAGCACTGCAGCCATAATGGGTCCTAATTGAATTGTTCTATGAATTTTTATGGGAGTTACTAGGTAAAACATGGTTAGTCAATCATTGGAGCTTTTTTTTACATTGATGAAATGCATTTAGGGGTACACATCAACATTCAGAACATTTGGCAACTTTTTACCAGGACACGAATCGGGCAAAAATAATTTATTCCTGTATGTGATCTTGTCATTATTTTACTGTAACAGAAAAGTTTTTTTAACAATAAGGATTAAATAAACAAGGAATATGTAATGTCCAGAATTAGCTTCATCTGCTGGCTTTTGTGGTGTATACTGTATTGTGAGGACTTAAGTTGACACTTCCTTTTGCCAATTCCTTTCTTATGTTAGTTTGCTGTTGCATTTTTCTAGGTATGATTCCAATCTACAGAATTTCTACCTTTGGATCTTCTGTCTACACTGTCTATTGATTATACTTGCTATCAAATTGTTGTTGTATTTTAACAATTATCAGTACCTTGTGGGTTCTTGTGCTTTCTAGGCACTAATGATAAATTTATCTCGCACCATTTGGACATAAGCTTGTTGTACCTGATGATTATTTGAATCTTCTGATAACGTAATCTTGCTGATGAACACTGCAGGTTTCTTTACTGAGGAAAAGACAGAAACTTCCAATCTCAAAAGAACTGAAAGGTCACACCCTCTTCCATTTCTTGGAAAGGTAAAGGAAGAGGAGCTGAGTGGTGACGAACTTGAGGAATTCGTCAAGAACCGTTATGCTAATTGTGTTAAATTTGCCGCTTATGGTGGCTCTACCAAAGAATATGATGACGAGTTTACCATGGATGGTGCATTGAAAGAGCCTACTATTTGGAGGGTCAAATGCATGGTTTGTGATTGACAAACGTTTGACTCTACAATGTTGATCTAGCATTTGATAGCTAGACTATGATGCTGATTTGTTTAACTGCATTTCAGGTTGGGCGTGAGCGCCAAATGGCTTTCTGCTTCATGCAAAAGTTTGTTGATCTGCAAAAATTCGGTACCAAAGTGCCAATTATCTCAGCATTTGCACTTGATCATGTAAGAGGATTTGTTTTTGTTGAAGCTGAGAAGGCCTGTGATGTTACAGAGGTATATAATATGATCCTTTCATTGTAAAAAAAAAACATATGCGTGCTGGGAAGAACAAGTCAAATACCATGAGATGCAGTATGTCCATTTATCCATTATATTATGTGGTTTCAGATAATATCGGGCAATGCTTTAACATCGTGGTCTGTTAAAGGATGAAAACCTGTTCTTTTATCTGTATCATAAATTAGCAATGATTTTTGCCATTTCTCACACACTTCAATTTAATTCACTCTTCTGTGTAACTCAATAACTTGGAAGTTTGGAAAGAAGAGGGGTTCTTCGATGGTTATTAAAAAAAAAACAGAATTTGTCCAGTCGACAAAATTTTCTACCTTTTCAAGATTTCTCCACAGATATGCTGTACTTTGTATCTGGGTTGTAAAATGACCTACTGACCATATGGGCATCTCTTGCTGCAGGCATGCAAAGGATTTTGCAGCGTTTATGCAAGCAGGGTTAGTTCTGTTCCTGCATCTGAAGTTCCTAGCTTGCTATCCAGTCGTGCAAAACCATTTGAAATCTCTCCAGGTACATGGGTGCGCATGAAGAGTGGAAATTATAAAGGAGATCTAGCACAGGTATGGTAAACTGGGTTTATTATTTCTCTTTTGGAGGGGCATCTACCATCTTCATATTTTCTTAATTTCTTTGTTCTTACATCACAATGCCCCTGTGAGTTTGTAGGTTGTTAGTGCAGATGATGGACGGAAAAGAGTGATGATAAAGCTTATACCAAGAGTTGATCTCCAAGCTATTTCGAAAAAATTCGTAATGATCTTGTACCTTTTCCCCCTGTATTTTCTTTTACTTTTTTGGCAGTAAAAGCTGCCTTACATTTTTGGTTGGCTTGAGTTCAATTTGCACTTGCTTTGCTGATAACCTCTGAAGCTATTACAATATGTAAAGTTGCTTCATACTGGTCTTGTGGAACTCTATTGCCTGTCAGTCATGAAATTAGATCATAACTAAGCTGATTTTCTCTTTGTATTTTTCTGTACTTTCCAAAATTCTTCCATTGCCATTTGTCAACAATGGTCAATGAATAACCAGGGATTACATCTAAGTTAGTATTTTTGGGGGATTTTGCGTCAAGCTTGGAGCTCCATCTTTGTCATAGAAACGTTATATGCCATTATTGTTGTGTGCTACAGTGGAAAATTATGACATGCGTGAAACCCTGTGGTGCCTATTGCCTATTTTCATTCTGTTCAAGTGTAATATAACTGGGTGACTAATTATGTCACACTGTTGGTTTACCTAGACTGTACTATTGTTTGGCTCATAGTTACCAGAAACGTGGTTCGTCCGAGTCGTTGTATGGGATTCAGGTTCGTAGTTTGCCACTTTTTCTTCCAATTTCCACTGTGAACACAAACCCCGTACCCTAAACTGGTTTGGGTTCGACGAATCCGGTTCACGATTCGCGGGGTTTTATAGCGAATCTGGTAACTATGGTTTGGCTCATCTATGTGCTTGTTAACAACTATTTTTTTCACTTCTCCCCCTTGTTAACAGTTTGAATTGCCACCACATAACTTATGTTACGGATTGGCCTTTGCAGGGTGGTGCAATTTCACTAAAGGAAGCTGCAGTTCCTGCTCCGCGGCTAATCAGCTCACAAGAACTAGAGTTAAATACTTTCGTTCTATTTCCAGTGTTTCCTTTTCCTGCACCCAATAGCCTTCTGCTATCATTCGTTTCTGACCAGGCTTTGACACTGTTTCCATAATCTCATTGATCATATTAGGTTCTTCAGACCTCATATTGAAATGAGGCGTGATCGTCAGACTGGTGATGTTTTTGAAATGCTCGATGGTTTGATGTTCAAAGATGGTTTCCTGTATAAAAGGGTTGCTCTTAGTTCTTTGATTTACTGGGGGATACAACCAACAGAGACTGAGCTTCTTAAGTTCTCTTCTAGTCCAAGCAATAGAAGTTCTGCTGATGACTTGGATTGGGTCTCCAGCATCTATGGTCCTAAGAAAAGGAACCTGCCCAGAGAACGGGGTATGAAGGCATCATCTTCTAAAGAGAAATGCTCCAACTCCAAGGCATCAAATCTTAAAGCCTCCACTTCTACTGAAAAATATGATGATGACGATGAATTCAAACTCCATGATCTCGTACTTTTTGGGTGAGTATCTGTTATATGGTCTTTAGTCACTGTCAACTAATTACCAGATGCCATCCTTATTTTTTATTTCCTAATGAGCAGGCGTAAAGATTTTGGTGTGGTCATTGCTGTTGAGAAAGATGGCTTTAAGGTAACATTGTTTCAATGCACACTTCATTTTCCCATTCTTGTTTTGGTCTAATAAGAGGTGATTTCTCGTAGATATTAAAGGGTGGTCCTGAAGGATCTGCAGTGACGGTTAGAAAGCAGGATATTAAGAAAGGCTGTGTAGACAAAATGTTTACAGCTGTTGATCATCAGAAGAAGATAATATCCATTAATGACACTGTTAAAGTTCTGGAAGGACCATTTCAGGTAAAATTTAATTTTCCATTTACCAGGAGTCTGCTATTGTAAAGTCTTTCTTATTTTTCTGCAGTGTGGGAAAGTATGCTAATGTGTTTCATTGTTATTGTAGTTACATGCTTTATAGCTGTAACCTGTGTTTTTGCATGTTCTATAATTACCTGATAATTTGATTCCTTCCATTTGGCACCCTTGCTGATCTGTTTAATATATTTTCAGGGTAAGCAAGGAGTTGTTAAACACTTGTACATGGGAATACTGTTTATCTATAATGAAAGTGATAGTGAGAACAATGGATTTTTCTGTGCCCAATGCGGGTCATGTGAAAATATCAAGAAACGGAAGGAACTGGCAAGTTCCACTGCTGAAAATTTGGTATGTAGATACTAGATACAGTATTTTCACTTATCAATGAATTGGAGATGTTCTTTGTGTCACTTTGTTTTTTTATCATTTTATGTATCAGGAGAACAATCCAATTCCCATGTTTTCAGAGTCACCTGTCATATCATATGGGCAAAATGAGCAACGAGACAGTAGGTGCTTCTTGATTTTTTTTCCGCACTGTTGTTTGAAAACTGACCTGGACTGACAACTTCGTCAGCAGAAAATAAGCTTTTTTGTTCATTTCCTTGATCATACAGCTGAAAGGCCTTACAGGAGCACCAGAGAACAACTTTTCTCAATTGGTCAGATGCTGCGTATTCGAAAGGGTCCTTTGAAGGGCTACCTCTGTCGAGTAGTTCGAATATTTCGAAATGATGTAACTGTTAAGCTAGATTCTCTGCTGAAAATTTTTACAGGTTGGTTAGCTCAGTATCCTTGGAGCTGTTCTTTGGACAATGCCTGACTTCTCTGTGTTATGTTTGCAGTGCAAGCTGAGTTGCTCTCAGTGCCAACTAAAAGGGGGTAAGCAGCTATGCATGTTTCAAGTTTCTCATTTCTTTTGTTGGCTGTTTTAGTACTGTGCGACCGCATAAATCATCATATTGCTGCATAATGTCACTTCCATTTTTGCTCCTCATTGTGTTATATGGCATACCAGGGATAACTCATCTGGTGCTCCATCTGGTCCTTTTGGAAATCAAGGTACATCATTGTTTGGTAAGTGTGTGTTTCATATGTACAGCAGTTGTTGCTACTAGCTAAATTGGTCTCTACAGTGTGTATAAGGGGAAAAAAGTTACACATCTCCCCCAAAATTATTTGCTGCTGACCTGATGCCTATTATGCTGCCCATTCGGCAGAGTTGTTTAGATGTGAGAAATAGAATTTTACGCTGTTTATATAGCGTATAAGACTCAAATTATTTGTTATTATCTTTTCTCAGTTTGGTCTTGTAGATCATGGGATTTGTTACTTACATTGATTCTAAATTTAGGTTCAGAAGCAGACAAAACCTCATGGGACAATGGATTGCCATTTGCCAGGTTTATTTCATGTTTTTTTAGTTTCCTTTTGTGATTTTGCATTACTTTGCTGGTTATCTGTAAACCGGCCTACACCCTGACTTCAGATTTTATGAATTTATCCATCCCTACCCACCCATCAAAACGAACCTGTGTGGCTGACCTGCCACTGCACAGTTACCAACCATGAAAAACCAAAAGGTCCAAATTCAATTTACCAGTTCAATGGTACCAGACGACTTACTGTTGATGATTGGCTGGAGAAGGATGGCAAATTGGCAATCATCAAGCTTTAGTTAACCCAGTTTTAAAAAACCAAACTGTGCTTTATGCTATTTTCCGTTTTGCTATCATTTCATTTATATACAATTAATTCTTCATGTATTTGTCACAAAGAGTTGCAAATTTTGTTAAATGAGGGGCCCTATGGCCTATAGCATCTTATATGTTCTTGAATATTTCTTTTGGATGCCCCAATTTTATATTTTATCATTTTTTATCATTTGGACACGTGTGTAAAGTACAACAAGGTGAGATTGGAAGCCCTTGCTTCACTTTTTGAGCTGCAAAATTTTCACAAGAAAGAAGAAAAGGAAGTTTAATAACCCTTAGGGCTTGTTTGGGAAGCCCAAAATCCCGGCCCATCCAAGCACGATTAAACATAAGTACAGAGGAAGAAATCTGGGAAAAAAAGAAATCTGATTCACCATATTCCTGGTCTCAAAATAAGGCCTTGTTTGGGAGCCAGGAATATGGTGAATCAGATTTCTTCCTCTGTACTTATATTTAATCGTGCTTGTATTTCTTTCTTCTGTACTTATTTAATCCTCCTTCGTAGTTGAAAAGGAATAGATCAAGTCTGTATCACTACAAAAGAGAGATTAGTAGGCATGCATTTCCTACTAACAAATTTTCCTGTTTTGTTTGCTCTTTAACTATCCTTGTAAATGCCTAATTAAAAACTGTCACTTTGATTTACTTTTATTAGGAAACTACATAATATGTGTTCCATTTCCGCATGCAACAAATTGAACATTTGAACATATGACAAATTGAATTTTTAATAAAAATGATGCATTTCAAATTTCTTACTTCGCTAGACTGCTCAAATTAGTGTCCTTTTAACTATTTCTACATAGTCTAGAACTTCAGATTGTCTTTACTTTGCAAGTATGTAAGAATGATTTAAGATCCATGTTCTTATGCTCTTCTGTGATGTCACATATATATCTGCTATTTTGCTTTTGCACTGCTTGCTCAGTTGCCTGTAATCTTGCTTCTTGCATTTATCTGGTTCTAATTTCTCAACTTCTTAGAGAACAACGTGATGGATCATTAAATTTTTTCTGGTTGGGCTCCTTCCACTTATAGACGTGGTGTATAGCATCACTTAGAGGAATAAATTTCCTGAATTATTGCTATTTGCATTTATACTAGTTATTCACTGAATTGTTTGATTCGCTGCAGTGATTCTTGGCAACCTTTTTCAAGTTCCTCAGTACCAGTCCAGAATGCGGGTAATATCTAGTTTTAGGCCTTTCTATTTGGTACTGTAGTTAGGAGCCTTTCTATGTGATAGCGTGTTTTGGAGCTTCATTGATTTTTTGTTATTGTTTGATCCAGTGATTAAAAAACCGGCTGGTAACCGCCGGTTACCGGTCGGAACCGTAAAAAAAACCGGCCGAAATTTTTAAAATTTCAATTTGAATTTTTGACTCCATAATGTCCTTCTCTAGTTGGTTTAGGCATTCTTACGCTAGATTATGTATTGAAACATTAGTTTTTAGTATATTTAGCACTATTAAAACATAAAGGAGGATTTTTTATGTACAACTTGAAACACTTTCTCATTAATTGGATTGCATGCAACCATGAGAGAATTGGATTGCATCATTATTTGCTCAAGATTGGATTGATTATTTAATCCTATACTTTCAAATCATTTAGTGACGCGATATGATTATTAAGAGATACGAAAAAGTATTTGCTAATAGTTTGTTCAGCGACACATGTTTCATATGTATGATTACTAGTATCAATATACTGGCATTTGTTTGGCCAGGACTGGCCGACCAAGTCCAACTTTCATATTTCTGCTAAAAATACTAGCTCCTAAGGGTAGCTCATGTAACTAGAAAGCTATCCTTTTAGGAGGTGGAGTCGAAGCAAGAAAACAATTAATATACGGCCTTTGGAAAATATAAGATAGTTAAGAATTCAAATGGACCTAATATTTTCAACTAGAGTAAATTTGCATTGGAACTCCCTAAACTTGTGCAGTTGTCTCACTCAACACCCTGAACTTGCATTGTACTTTGCCGCCGCCCTAAACTTGATCATGTTTGCACCATTGATCAATCAAACATTTAGATAATTTCACAACCATTGCACCAATGCAATTTACTCTTTCAATTGTGTCTATGCAAGAGCATACTACTCATCCTTTTGAAAAATCATGTATGCCTGTGTATTTAGAATATATGCAGCGTTTTATTTGGTCTATTGTCATTCCATTAGGCAGCCTTTCAATTCATCAGGGACAGACAATAGTTGCTTTGGGAACGTTTGGATCTATACTTAATTTTTCCATCCTAGGAGAGGGCAATCTAGCCTAGTTAAGCTCTTGCTTGGAAAATCAAGCTTTTTTATGTACAACTTGAAACACTTTCTCATTAATATTTGCATTATTCCAAATTTAAATTTGCTAATTACCATTTTCACCATTTTCCGGTTTTCCGGTTTTTATTGGTTTTTCGGTTCACGCACGCAGAATCGGTCCGAGAAAATCCAGATTCAACATTTGAAATTCGAATTCGGGCCTTTTTTTTTTTAATTTACCGGTAACCGGCCGTCGGCTGAGATCTTCCCCGGTACCGAGATTTCAATCCTTGGTTTGATCACAATGGTATTGTGATGTTATTATGTTGAGTTCCATCTTTGTGGTATAAAACAAAATCGATGATCGCAGTAAGGATCAAAATCGGATCAAGAATCGGTTCGGAAAATTCAAAAAACCGTACAAATTTGAATTTCAAAATTTGAATTTGGTTTACCGACGTTATCGCAGAATCGAAAACCGCAAAAAGCCGGGAAAACCGAATTAAAAAAAGAGTCCTCTTTTATGTTTTAATAGTGCTAAATATACTAAAAACTAATGTTTCAATACATAATCTAGCATAACAATGCCTAAACCAACTAGGGAAGGACATTATGGAGTTAAAAATTCAAATTTGCATTTAAAAGATCCTGGCCGGTATTTGTTTCCCGGAGCCGACCGGTAAACCGGTTACCGGCCGGTATTTCAATCCATGATCGCAGGCATGTCTTCAAATACTAAAGCATGATTTTGCTGTTTTAACTTAGCTGTATATGGAAGCTTAGGAAGGTCAGGGTGTACACTCATGCGTAGGATAATTTTTCATTTAAGTTTCTGGAAAAGTAGGAAGTGCCATCTTTCTGTAGAAGTGACAAGTCTTGTATGGAATTTTTTCTCTATGCTTATGAGATTTTTTTAGTTCATTTACTATCTGTTGAGGTGTTTATAGTTTTGCCGAGTGTGCAACTTTTACATTTTCAGATGGAGAATCAGAAGTTGACCCATGGTGTAAGAAAACATCATCTTCTGCTGAGGGTGATTCTGATCTATGGGGTAATAAAACAACATCTTCAACTGTTGAAGTATGGAACAATAGTACTACACAAAAGGAAAGCTCCAGTGATAATGCATGGGATAAACAAGCTGGAGGCAGTGGATCGGATGTTGGTGGCAGCTCTTGGGATAGAGCAGCAGTCGACAAGAGGAGTGACAAATGGGGCGAGGCGTGCAAGGCGGTGGACATGGGAACTGGTGGTGACTTAGATCCTTGGGGCAGCAAGGTCAAAGAAGTAGATATGAAAGAAACTGGTAGCTGGGAAAAGGTTTCAATGCCACCAGAGAAGAAGTTGGAGGATGATAGTCAAGGATGGGGTCAATCCTTTGACAAGTCAAACCAAGACCAAGATAAAGGCGCTGTTTTGAAAGACGTGGACAAAAGTGGGGCATGGGATATTGCTGTTGCTAAGTGTATTGGGTCATCCTCATCTGTTCCAAGGAGAGGGGATGATGATGCCTGGGTTAAATCTGATACTTCGCCTGTTGCTCAAGATGATGCCTGGGGCAAGTCAAAAGAAAATAATGGTGATGGAACAGTTGGGTGGAACGAAGCTAGAACCTCTAACCAAAACTGCGGCACTGGAGGTTGGGATACTGCTGCTGCGGACTGGAATAAATCATCCACTGTGGGTGAAGGACACGAGGAAGCATGGGGCAAAGAAAAAGATTCAACTGCTAAGTCTGAAGAAAGAAATAATGAAAGTGGGAACTGGAACAAAGCTAGAGCATCAGACCAAGTTGGTCGCAATGACTGGGATAAACCAAAATTTTCCGGTGGTGATGGTCCATCAAGCTGGAACAAGGGAGAGGAAATTGGGGGAGATAATCAGAATATCAGCTGGAGCAGATCTGGTGGAAACTTTGAAGGTAGCTGTGGGTTTGGGCGAGGACGAGGGAGAGGTAGGGGCAGAGAATCTGGGGATTTGGGTGGCAGAAATGACCAAGGAAGCTGGAAGAGCTCATGGGGTAGTGACAGTTCTGGAAGGCCCTCATGGAGGTCTGATAGTCAGGTGGACAATGAAGCTGGAGATTCTTGTGGATATAGGGGGAGGGGAAGAGGAAGGGGCCAATATGGAGGACGAGGAAGAGGAAGAGACAATGGTTGGAGAAACGGAGATCGAGGTAGTTCTGAGGTTGGAAAGGAAAGGAGCAGCGGTGATGCACCGAACTGGGGAAACAGTCAGCCAAAATTCGTAGATGGAGGTTCTTCTGATTGGGATAAAGGTGCATCCAATAAAGGTTCTTGGGGTAGTGGAGATAATTGGAATGCCCCAAATCCATCAAGCAGTCAGCCTTGGAGTGGCAGTGAAGGCACCAAGTCATGTGATGAAAATCAGACCTCCACTTGGAACAGTTCGGAGGATAAAAAACCGTCTGGAGGTGAGTAACCTGTTTCAAATTTGTAGCTTTATTAGACGCACATGTCTTGTCCTACTTTTGTCTATATGTGTGCACATTTGCTGCTTTAAGTTCTGGATCTCAATTTCATTTTATAGTGCTATCAAGACCTAAATAAATATTTTAAGTTCCAAAAGGAATATGCTACTCAAATTTCTGGCGATGATTAATATTGTGCCTATTTGTTACCTTTGATTTTGAGTGTTGGTAAAGTACAGTGCTTCTTGGGTTTAGAAAGATGGTTTCTACTGCAGGTGCTGAGAGTATTAAAATCGTGTGCTAGAAATCCTTGCTCTGCTCGATGTGCTACAGAGTTTTTATTTCTATTATCTTGTGTAGGTGAACAAAATGATCCTTGGGCGAGCAAGATGACTTCAACTAAAGGTGATGGAAGAGATGATTGGATTACTTATAGTTCTTACTCTACTTGATGTTTTTTGCTATAGTTGTGTACTGACTTATTTATCTACTGCAGGTGCCGAAGATAACAGTGATGACTGGAACACCAAGGCAAAGGACTCTTCCTGTAGCACTGGGGGAAAGTGGGATAATGCTGCATCTGGTAGTTCTGAAGCCAAGTAAATTTCTTATTCTGCTCAATGTTGGATGTACTAAAAGCTTATCTTGTATCCTCATGTTTAGGTGAAGAAAGGCGAAGTGATCCTTGGGCAAGCAAGATTGGCTCTACTAAAGGTGCTTTGGGGATGAATTAAATTGTTCACATTTGTTGCTCGGCTTGACATTTTGAGCTAAAGAAATTGATTTTATTTTTCTGTGTGGCACCATGAGATGCTTATATTTTATTCTCTTGGTAGGCAAAGAACAAGAAACTGATTCTTGGGTAAGCAAGGTGACTACTACTGTGGGTACTAATGATAACAATAATGGCTGGAGCACAAAAGCGTCGGACGCTCCCTCTGGCAGTGAGGGCAAGTGGGGCAATGCTGCATCTATTAGTTCTGGGGCAGACGAAAAAGCTGATGCCTGGAATAGTAAAGGGGGCATTGGGAATGGCGGGGGTTGGAACAATGCTGGCTCCTCAGGTGGGCATCAGGGATCTTCTTGGGGTAAACCAAGTTCCTCAAGTGGAGATCAGGAACCTGCTTGGAGCAAGCCAAAGTATGGTGATGATAATACTGGATATGGTAGGACCAATTTTGGACGTGGGAACCGAGGCAGAGGGAGAGGAAGGAATTTTGGGGACAGTGGATCCTCATGGAGTGGAGGAAGTAACAGAAATGATGAATCAGGTGGAGAAAGGTCTGAAGAACGCTGGAACATGAGGGATTTTGATGGTGGCAGAGGAAGAGGTAGAGGACGCTTTGGTGGAGGTGATCGCAATCAAAGTAACAACTTTGGGTCAGGAGACCGAAATGGTGGTAGTTGGGGCTCTGGCAGGGGGAACAGAGACCGAGATGGTGGTTACAAAAACTGGAATGACAACAGCAATGAGAGAAAGCCCTTCAATCAAGATCGAGGTGGTAGCTGGTCTCAATCTTTTGACTGGAATGCCAACAAAGGAACCACTGAAGGAGATCAAGCTTTCTCAAAAGGCAAGTCCAGCTGGGGGGCTGACAAAAATGATAACTGGGGAGCGACAAAACCATCTGGTGGAGATGATCAGGCAGGAAAGAACGATGGAAACAACGCCTGGAGTCAAAACAGGTCATCTTTTGGCGATGGATTCTCTATCCTGGGTGCTCCTCCTGGCGACACCACAACTGGTGGAGGAGGATCTGGAGGTGGAGGAGGGTCTTGGGAGAAGAGCAATGAAGATAGCTGGAATTCGTCAAGAGGAACCGGAGGCTCAGGTATGCCCACCGAGAAGCCTTCATGGGGTGGGTCAGAAGCTGCTCCAAAGAAAGAAGGATCGTGGGATAAAGGTGAAGGGAGCGGTTGCCAAGGAGGTGGCGGCAGTTCCTGGGACAATGCGGATGGAGGATGGAACAGCAACAAGGGTGGGGGCGCCGGCAATGGTGGGTGGTAAGTTCGTTCCAGAATTAGCTGTGTCTGATTGGCGCATGTACATAAATGTTGACATGCTGTGGGAACTTGGTGTACATTTCTGGACCCTGGCATCCAGTGGTTCCTTTGCCATGCTACTCGAACGTTAGAACATGTCCTAGTTCCAGCAAAACATATATATGCTAATTGAGGTACCTGTGTTTCATCATGGCTGAGATTTCCTAGTACTGGCTGTAATCAAGTTACTTTTGTTATTTTATTCATGCATTCGTTCCCACCTCCACCTCCACCTCCACCTCCACCTCCTGCAAGATACTGACAGGAAAGGAAAAGCTGCTCCATGCATGCACGAGGTCGTTGGAGAAATTTTATAGACCGTCCGTTTGTTATTTCCTTCCCTGTCATTTTTCTCACAAGGCTCATGGCCTCCTATGTTCATCACTCACGCCTTCTAAATCCTCTCCTCTCCTAACCGTAATCAAGCAGCGAGCGGTGGTAGGCAAGGTGAGACACGAGCGCGCGGCGGCGAGGGGGAGGGGTGAGGCCGTGAGGTGTGTGTTGAGCCGGAGAGGCAAGGCAAGCAAGGGTTTTTGACCCATATTTGCGATTTTGTTCTATCTAAAATTTAATTTTTGGTCAGTTCCTGATTGAGGGAGTTAAATGATACAACCGTGTATGTTTAGAAAGCTACAATGTAATTTTCTCATTTGTTTTTACCCATTGTTCACAATCATCATTCTGCCCTGTCTAGAATTTAGTCTTGGGTCTGCCCATGGTTGAGGGAGTTAAATGATACAATCGTGCATGTTTAGGAAGCTACAATGCAATTTTCTCTTTTGTTTTTACCCATTGTTCACAATCATCCGACGCCTTTTCTCCCTTAGATCCTTCGAAAATCGTGGAGAAATACAGAGAGTATAATGTGGAGTGTGATAGAAGAACTGAAGAGCTCAATTCCACCCTGACTGACGAGGAAAGATTCTTCGGTGTCTATTTCCTGCCTCGCTCGCCCGCTGAAGCATCTTCTTTGTGTTGTAAAAAATGCAGCTTAAGCAAATAATTATATTTACTTCCAGCATAAATAACAATGATTAAAGCATAATTCCAACAACATATAATTGACCAAAATAACATGTGAACATGTAAATTCAGCATATCAATTACCCAGGATAATATGCTAGAAAGTTTGAACAGGAAAACATGCAAAATTAGCATATTACTCAGATTTATAATGTATTAAGATTGCTTTCAGATATAGAGTTGCACAAGACGTAATCTTGGTCTTTCTGAATACTTTTGTCAAGACTCTTCACTAATTAACAATGATAACAATGAATCAGATTGTAAGCTCAAAATTTAATGCTTTACTGTTATCTCAAGAATGATCTCAAATTGTAATTTTATTTTCAGTTCAACATAGAGAGAGATGATTCACAGTGCACCAGTAATCACTTAGTTAATTCATAAACCATTCATTCAATAGATATATAATTAATAACTTGACACAATAGAAGATCACTAATTTCACCGATGTGTATCACTCGGCTAACAGGAGTAAGACAAGCAACTAACAAAGGAACAGCAATATCTCAGTATCAAAGAAATATAATTAACTCATTCACAACTGAAACAGAAAGCAACAGACACAAGCTAATTGAGACAATCTGACAACAACAAGCAGTTTTAGTAGCTCAAGTCTGATATTGATACCAAGTTAATTTCACAATATGACAAATTTTATCACTAAGCAAAAAATCGACACTCACAGCATTACAATGCAATATCTCCCAGTACTAGTATTAACCAATTTTAGATTGAGAATGATGAGGACATCGACTCTAAGGATACAACCACTGCTTCAACCTACTGCACTGCATCCTCTACTTCCTTTACTTCACCAACACCTTCTCCAATTGGACTTTCGGCTAATGCAATGCTATATTACCCAATTGGATCGAGCTACGTCTACATACCACGGTGCTACGTCTACATGCTATGATACTATGTGTACATGCTATGGTGCTACTACATGTGCCAAGCAGGAGTTCAAGCTGGATACATCTTGGTCAGATCAATTCGGAATCAGTCTAACAGCATCAACATAAAACAGGCATAACTTTTGCAAACGAAATCCGATTCGGGTGATCTTGGGCTTGTTGGAAATCTTATTCCGAGACCTTTCCAACGGATCCAGCATCACCTCTAAATTCCTTCTGGACTGATCGCAATCATCAAAATAAGACGTTATATCACTTGTTTGGCCCAACCTGGGCTTTGTAATCATACTGAACTTGGCCCATCTGCCTGCGGCTCACCCGGGGGCATGGTTACTGTTCATGTGAACAGTAACCCACAGCCTTTAGTACCACCTCGCTGGTTCATTTAGTTTTGTGGCTCCTTGTTCCCTATTTAAGGAGTTCACACCCCCTCTAGTTTTTTTGGATTTTGTTTAGTTAAAAGTTAGCCTTGTTGTAGCTTCGTGTATTGGCTTGTGTGACTAGACCAACCACAATACCGCTTTCGAAATCCCAATTTCAATAGTTCAATCTTTATTTGCAATTTTAGATTGTTTTATCTTGTTCTTGCGTGCTTCTTCGGTGTATGCAGGAATCGACCTTCGTGGTTAGGTCAACCGAGTACTCGTGCACGGTTGATAACGACTTGTCAATCAGTTCAGCGATTGCGTGGTTTCGAGCCTTGCGTGTTCGTAGCCGAGATCGTCAGAGTTGAGCGACGCCTACCGAACTTATCGTTCTCATCGAAAGATCGGGGCAACAAATCAAACCTTAGGCGTCCTCCTCGAACCAGTGTTTGATCTGACGGGCGTTGCGGTGGAGGACGGCACCGGACTTGCGAATGTCCATAGTGAAGAGGAGGAACGACGCTCCTACCACTGCCGCCGTCACCACGAAGAAAGAGGGGGGTGGTGGCGGTGAAGAAGAAGGCTGAGGGGAGGCACCGAGGCGACCGCATTGGGGTTGGGGCGGCGGCGGGGAAGAAGGGAGGAGGCGGGGCGACCGGATATGAAAACTAAATGCTTCCACCGCCAAATTGCCAGATCCACAAGCGCAACCAAGCACGCCGTCACTCGCTCCCCACCCAGTAGTCGCTCCTTGGCCCCACCCCTCGCGCACTCTAGGGACGGCCAAGGCCCTCAGATCCCACCCCCTTAACACACTCGTAATCAGTACTGATTGGTCTTCCTTCACCCTTTCTCACCGCCGGCCTCCCTTCTCCCCCCCCCCATCCTTCTCTTGCTGTTCGTCGCCATAGGGTTGGGTGGCCGGCGTCGGAAGTGACGGCGTGCTTGGTTGCGCTTGTGGATCTGGCAATTTGGCGATGGAAGCGTTTAGTTTGCATATCCGGTCGCCCCGCCTCCTCCCTTCTTCCCCGCCGCCGCCCCAACCCCAATGTGGTCGCCTCGGTGCCTCCCCTCAGCCTTCTTCTTCACCGCCGCCACCCCCCTCTTTCTTCGTGGTGACGGCGGCAGTGGTAGGAGCGTCGTTCCTCCTCTTCACTATGGACATTCGCAAGTCCGGTGCCGTCTTCCACCGCAACGCCCGTCAGATCAAACACTGGTTCGAGGAGGACACCGTCTCTGCAGCACACAGGTAAATGCCGCCAGCCACACAACCCCCTTTCTCCTTTCTTGATTGGTTGCTTGCCTGCTTGCAGCTGTTCTTTCTACCAAGTCCACGGTTTGGGTTTGAGAGCTGTTTCAGAAACGAGGGGGGAATTGGGCATACGGTGGGTGATGCACTTCTCATATTGTCTGATTCTTGGAGCGCGTAGAGAGGCTACTACGTCGGAAATATGCCGACGATGGTGAATGAAAAGAAGTTAGTTCTCTTCCTTATCAGGACTTTTTTTCACAAGCACTGCTCTTAAAATTTTTATCTCATAATTATTATTTGGCCTATGACCGACATCTCTACAATGATAGAGTAAGTCTTTATGTTATTATTGGATGGCACAATCTCATAGTTAACAACTGATCATTAAAAACCTTCGATCATATGAAATTAATTTAGGTTAGTCATGTTTGAATTCATGAATGTGTGATGAAGTGCAAGATCTGGTTGGAGCAAAAGATCATTGGAACATTTCAGTTGATGAGGTTTCTGACTGCTCAAGATGAACATCACCTTTGAGAGCTCAATAACTATGGAAATGCTAGAGTGCTGATTTTGGTCCTTTTTTTTAGGTTTGATTGTAACAAAGTTTGGTTCAACTATATTTGGTTTAAGTCACTTATTGTTGCTTACAAAATTGAAGTTGTTTTCCTTTTGTAGGTTCATCCCTGTGGCCAATACCACAATAATACTGTAATTGGCATTCTGCAGCCTGAGCATGGATTGGCACCCCTATTTCGTATCCTTAGCCTCATTTACGCCATCTCTGGATAGTGACTTTCACTATTTGTTTATTCTAGTCCCTGCATGTTTGAAGTTTTACCTCGATTTATAGACATACTAGAATTCCTTGACTACCATTATTATTTTGGCAGCAGTGCATCGATTAGATCGGTGAGTTTCTGGCCTCCTTATTTTCGCCAAAAATGCTGATAGAGTTGGACGTTTCAAGCAACAAGTGATAGTAGACAACACGATGGCATTCACCTTTTTTGTCGTCCTGTTCATCATGCGTATCTGGCTATCTACATTCAACATATCATTCTGTTCATTATGTCTATCTTCAGTCTGTACTCAGCATATACCTTGTTCATTGACATATTTTATAATTTTTACACATTTCTTATTTGAGTGTTGTTACTGTAGATTGAAGCTGGTTTGCTTATTTAGTGTCAATAGCTTAGCATATCAAGGATTTCGTTGGATCCAAGGGCAAAAGTTGTTTTTCGGTTGTAAAATAGCTTGAATAGGCTATTGTGTTGTCTACTTTAAAAATGTTTTCTTGCATTGTCATCCTGAGGTTTATGTTATTCCACATGTTCCGGTTCTTCAGATTCCAAATTTGTAAAAGCTTTTAGAACATCTTGAGATCTTTAGTGGCTGAATGGAGTAACTTACTTGTGGATTAAATCACTCAAACATCTAACGGAAAAAAACAATTATTTTGAGTGGAGCCTTTAGGAAGATAACCAAACAGCTAGATCTCATGTGTTGGGCGGCCTGTAGTAGAGCATTTAGACTGTTCCTGAGTGCTAGCAACCGTGGTTACTTGGAGAGGAATTTCCTATTTGTAGCAAATACCGATCATGTAGAAGCTATGGGACTCGGACATGTCTCAACCAACAATGGATGCCAAGATTCCATTGAACTATTGAATCCTTTGGAAATTTGCATGTACTCTATTAGTCTATTATGAGAAATTAAGTCTTAGTTCTATCAGGTAGGGAATGGCTCAATGGAAAGTCATTGCTCTCCTACAACATACGTTCTTATGAACAATAATTTTTGCTGGATGGTGATGTCGCATGGCATTTTCTATTGTGTATTATCAGGAACATGCTAAAGGACGCTGCAGAACATCGAGGTATCTCGACTTTTGTTGTTGCTGATGCAGGGCGCACACATGTTTGTTTGGTGCTTCTACGATTATACCTACGTTGATATGAGGTGTTTTTTTTCCATTTAGAGGTACATACGTCCTTTCAATGCCTCCATTCTTACAACATTCTTGACCTGCATTGTTACTGTTGGTTCACTCATATACACTTGTTTGTACTATATTCGTATTGGACTGTTAGAAAATCCGAACAACAGTGCATCTTGGACCAACCATAGAAAATCCGAACAACAGTGCATCTTGGACCAACCATAGAATATTCGAACAACAGTGCATCTTGGACCAATGGTCCATAGCTATTACCCAGCCAAACAGCAACATCAGAGAGGGAATGCATGAGGTGAGGGCATTGTAGGTGTTAAGAATCGCGGGCCCAGACTCGAGAGTCTGGCCAAGACTGAGCCAGACTCGGAGAGTCCTGGCCCAGTTGAACTCCTCATCCCGTAGTCTATAAATAGAGGGTCACCCCCCTCTCATTGTAACCCTAATTGATCCGAAGCAATAAAGGCACTCAAGTCCCGCATATCTCGTGTTCATTCTATCGTTGTGTTCTTGTGTTCTTCATCGTTCTTACGATTCGATCATTGTATACGAGGTACCCGTCGATTGGACTCGCCAAATGACGGTTACTCAACACGTTATCGCGACGATCGACTCTCCTCGCATCGAAAGGTAACCGTCAAGAACGACACTCGTAGATTGAATCGTATTTTCTAGATTGCTTTCAATTCTGCAAATTTGGCTTTCTAGATTGTTTTTCTACGGTGCAAATCTGTTCTAATCTACCGCGAGCTGACTTGAAGTCGCCGACACAATGTCGATCGGGAGATTGCATGAAAGATCGGATGTTGATTGTATCAGATTGCAAATTCGTTATAATCTACCGCAAGTCGACTCAAGTCACCGACCGGTAATTGCACGAATTGCATTGGATGAACAGTGATTTCCATGTACGAGATCATATATGCACAGTACAAACATACAAACAAGAATCAAAATTTTGACGCCGCCAAGAATGCCCGCGCTTGAAGCCGCCCACGACGCTCACTCGAAGGCACTGGTCGCCGCAAGCCGCCAACGCCGCCAGACGCGATTCTCCGCCGCCCCGCCTCAAGGCCGCTCGGCCGCCTCGCATGGTAATCGCGAATCGAGAGGGGAGGTAGCACGCGCGCCAAGACGGCCGAGGAGACACCGCCCACCCGCCGGCCGCACCACCGACAACGCCCGCCGCGACGGCACCGAACAACATCACGAGCAAAGGGGAGGAGGATGGAGCGCCCGCTGGCCGCGTCGCCTCGCTCGCGCACGCCGAGACCGCCCGCCAAGAGCGGAGCCGCCGCGCAGCAGAGAGCGTGGCGGCTCCCATGAAGGGAGCCGTCGCCGCAGAAGAGCGCTGCTCCCTTCGGGGCGCCGCCACCTCGGAGCGCGCGGCTCCATGAAGGAGCCGCCGCCACTCGAGAGGACTCGGGGTAGGGAAACCCTACCCCGAGTCCCCCCGGCTTCTTATATCAGAAACGGGCCGACCTTTTGGGCCGCCCGTATAAACCTGGACGAAAAGAAAAAAAGGGAAAAGAGTACAATCCACCCAATTTCATTTAATCTCCGGATTTATTCTTTGGGTACTGATCTTCGTGTTCAAGATTCAATAATGAGTTCGTGAAGATTCTCCCTTGAATTTCGTGACTTGTCTAAGTCTTATCATTCCAATTCCACGATGCATCTTTCAAAACTAGACTGAAGTGACTTAGTGAATAAATCGCAAGATTTTCACATGACTTAGTATGCAGTACCTTAATTTCATCCATCTTTTGCATTTCGTGAGCATAGAAGAACTTGGGATTGATATGCTTTGTAAGGGGACTCTTCACATAACCCATCTGTACTTGGCGACACAAGTCGCATTATCTTCATAGATAATGGTAGGGGTTTATGCGTATCCAATCCACATGATCTTTGGATGTGGTGAATCATCCGTCAAGCCAAGAACATTCTCGTGAGGCTTCAGATAATGCTATGATTTACGAGTGGTTCGTCGAAGTAGATACAAGACTTTGCTTAGACGATTTCCATGAAACTGCAGTTCCACCACACAGGAATACATATCATGTTTGCGATTTATTGAATTTACTTATTGTATTTCTATGCAATTTACTTATTGTATTTACTGTTTTGATTATTTGTGATTATTATTTTTGCTTTTAATCACTGAAAATAGCAGTAAATCATGGAAATGCATAGAAAAATACGAAAACATTATAAGAATTTTTGCAACCATTTTTATGGAAATTACCAGCAGTAATCTTATACACTTTCTGTATGAATATGCAGATGACTGGTATTACGAATCGGGAGTTCGAAGAGCTGGCCCAGCATGGCCATAATTATCTGACTTGGGCATCGGATGTCGAGATTGTACTTGGAGCAAAGAAGCTCCGTGCTACTATTGGACTTGACACCCTGAAGGACGTCGCTCCAACTGCTGAGGGGAATGATCAAGCACTTCATTTCCTCAGACATCATCTCTGCCTAACACTCAAAAATGAGTACATGGCAGAAAAGAACGCACTAGCCTTATGGACCGCACTCAAGAAGCGGTTTGAGAAGCTAAAGGACACCATCCTTCCTCGTGCAGAGCAGGATTGGAACCGACTGCGTTTTGCCGACTACAAGACCGTGGGAGAGTACAATTCTACATTGCATGTAATTTGTACAAGTCTTCAACTATGTGGTAAAGTAACCACGCATTTGGCGTAAGATAGAAAAACTCTCTACCTTCCACCCTAACGCGGTACAATCCGCACGCAACTATCGGCAGGATGGCTACAAGGAGTATACCGAATCGATCGATATCATGCAAGTTGCGGAAGCTCAAGATGACGTTCTCAGAAAGAACTACATCTCACGACCACCTAGTAGCAAAGTTGGACTTGAAGTCAAGCATAGCGGCTACAAGGTGAGAAAGCCTCACTCAATAGAAAGAGGCGTGAAGGGTAAGGTCATGGGTCGAAACCGAGCATCGCCCAAGCCAAGAAGGGTGGACAAAAGAAGCTCGGAAGCCATATGGACAGGACCAAATGCAAATGTGGCATGGGGTCATTGGGTTTGTCATGAATCGTAACACGTGATCGATATTAAGGCATCTGCGAAATTATACTTGTCATGAAAACGATTTTGAAGCTCTCAACTTTTCTCTCTCGGCATGATAGATTAGGCCACGCCGGTCTTAGAATGATGAGAAATATAATTACTAATTCTCGTGGACATAATATCAATGTAAAGAATTTTCCGAATCCGTAAGATTTCGTGGTGCCTGCATGTGCCAACGGAAAATGATTACTAGACCTCTACTCGAAAGTAAAGGATGAAATCCTCGCATTCTGGATCGTATCCGGGAGACATTTGCGGTCCTATACACCTGTCGCCGGGCCATTTAGGTACTTTATGGTGCTCATCGATGCTTCCTCGAAATGGTCGCACGATAAGCATCGTCTCACGAAACCACGCTTTTGCAAAGCCGATCTCGCAGATAATTAAGATTAAGAATAATTTTCGATCATCATGTGAAGTCCATCGGGATGGACAACGCCGAGAATTTACTTCAAAGGCATTTGATGATTATTGTATGGCAATCATTGGTTATGAGACAACATCCATAATCAAGTCGGACCCAATGATCGAGATTTGGCAAGACACGATGAGGATAGAAAGGAGAAATTCCGTGGCAAGCCACGGAATCCATGCACATGACCGCAAGACAGGTTTCACCCAACCACCAGAGTCGATTATGATGAAACTTATTCCCGGTCATGGGCGGAACTACCTTTAGATATTTAATCTCAATGGCGATAAACTTGAATTTGGAAATGAAATTGATGGATGTGGTAACTGCATAAATAATAATCACAAATAATCAAAACAGTAAATGTATTCCTGTGTGGTGGAACTGCAGTTTCATGAAAATCGTCTAAGCAAAGTCTTGTATCTACTTCGACGAACCACTCGTAAATCATAGCATTATACGAAGCCTCACGAGAATGTTCTTGGCTTCGACGGATGATTCACCACATCCAAGTCATGTGGATTGGATATCACAGAAACCCCTACCATTATCTATGAAGATAATGCGCCTTGTGTCGCCAATACGGATGAGTTATGTGAAGAGTCCCCTTACAAAGCATATCAATCCCAAGTTCTTCTATGCTCACGAAATGCAAAAGATGGACGAAATTAAGGTATCGTGATACTAAGTCATGTGAAAATCTTGCGATTTATTCACTAAGTCACTTCAATCTAGTTTTGAAAGATGCATACGTGGAATTGGAATGATAAGACTTAGACAAGTGCGAATTCATGGGAGAATCTTCACGAACTCATTATTGAATCTTGAACACGAAGATCGAGTACCCAAAGAATAAATCCTGAGATTAAATGAAATTGGGTGGATTGTACTCTTTTTCCTTACGAGTTTTCCCAAGTTTCTGGCTAAGGTTTTGATGAGGCAATTCATGCAACACAATAGAACGCATGACATGTACTCTTTCTCCAAATTTTTCCCACTGGGTTTTTATGGAGTTTTGACGAGACATGAACATGTTGGATGAGTGTTCAAGGAAGAGTGTTAAGAAACCGGGCTCAGACTCGAGAGTCTGCCCAAGACGGCCCAGGACTCGGAGAGTCTGGCCCAGCTTGAACTCCTCATCCCGTAGTCTATAAATAGAGGGTCACCCCTCTTATTGTAACCCTAATTGATCCAAGCAATAAAGCGCACTCAAGTCCCGCATATCTCCGTGTTCATTCTCATCGTTGTGTTCTTGTGTTCTTCATCGTTCTTACGATTCTGGTCATTGTATACGAGGTACCCGTTCGGACTGGACTCGCCAGCGACGGTTACTCAACAGTAGGCAAGACACGGTAGAAAGGGAGAAATTCCCAAGCTCAGCCAAAGCCCAATAAAATCCCTCAGCTCACAGCCATTGCCTTCCCTTGGCATTCCCTCGGAAGGCAGCAACAACCGAAAGCCAAGAGAACCGAGAAGAGAAGAGGAGATGGGAAGGAAGAGGAAGGTAAGGGCCGGCCAACAGCAACTACCAGAGAGCAGCCTAGGACCATCAACAAGAACCACAGGCCGACTGCCACCACCAGGACCAGCAAAGAACCAACCAAGGCGACAGCAAGCCCACCAACGATCCCCGACCTGAAAAACGTCAGGTAAGCCAGCCATCACCCTACCATCCTTAGCATTAGCATCACACAAACACAGAACAACACACTACCACAACCAACCGGGCAGAATGACCACCGAAGAAGGTGCATCGTGTACCACACTGCCGGTTGCAAGCTCGCAAGAGCCGTCGTGCCCCCTTAGGGCAGGGATGAGCTCCCCAGCGCAAACACCCACCCCGAGTCCCGACATGGCCACCCTAACACAAGCTAAGCCCTAGGCACGCATAGTAAATAACAAAACAAAGAAGAATACGAAATAAAAGCTAAAACTTGCAAAGCGTAAAAAGGGAAAGGAAGGTATATGGGTTAGGGTTTGAGGTCGATGCCGAAGTCACCATGCCATCACCCAGGTTACTACTGAAACCTTCACCATGCCATCACCTTATCGAAAGTTCACAGACCACCCCCCTACCACCTCAGAAAACCATCACAGACCACCTCTACCACCACCAGGGCCGAGCCATCACCAAGAGCCACCACAGAAACCACCGAGCATTTCAATAGTCAATTTCTCATTAATGAATAAATTAGTTATTGAGTTAAGTAGTTAGAGGTTAGTTAAAAATAATCTATAAGTTGTTATCATTTTAGTGCAAGGGAAAATCATACGCAGGACTTTTGGTAAATCAAATAGTAATAGATGATTAGTTAAGTTTAAGTTGGTTGTGCCTTCGATATGTGATTAACAGAATAAAATTAATAATAAGTCAAGTTTTGGAGTATGGTTGGCTTTGTAACAGTAAGCCCTAGACCTTGGTGGTATCAAAAGAAGCAATAGGTCATTAGAGATTTATCTGGAAGCTAAAAGAATTATTTTTACAATGAAAATTGAATTAACTTCAAAAATCCATAAGAAATTCATTTGAACTCCAATTGCGGTGATTCAAATTTTGTTGCTCATAACAATTTAATATCTTCCTTGCCATGTAAAATTCAACCCCACCTCTACTCTAGAAATTTTCACGAAATAATTAGTTTTGGATGAACAGTAACTGAAAGCACTATTCTCGTTTTTTTCTCTCCGATAGATCTTCATTAGGACATATCTCTCTCATACAAACTCTAAATCAATTAAGTTTTATTTCTAAATTCATATTAAATTAGAATATACATTCTGTATTAATTTCATAATTTTTGGAGACTTTTGGAATTGTGGTGTTTATTCGGTGTTTTCGCTTTGTCGGTACTTATCGTTAGATGACGATGATTCGGGAATGCAACGAAGATGATCGTGTGAATGTACCAAGTACCAGCAAGCAAAGGCAAGCACCCATTCTGTTGATGCATGTTGAAGCTATTACATTCAAAAACTTATTATCTAGTATTGCATGTAGCTGCGCAGCCACCTGTTGATGTTTAGTTGATGTCTAAAGTTAATTACTCGTTGTCATTTGAATCATTAAAAATGTTTGCTAACTTGCAATTTGAATCTACTATATTGTATTCAATTGAAATATTATTATTTTTTGCTGAAAATGAACCCTGTAGTCTTCTCCTTGGAGCAGAGCTTGCATGTAGCTATGTATAGGCTTGTAAAGTCTTGCGGAGTATATTCGTGTACTCACTGTTTATTTTTGTTTACTAATATGGACAGCATGTATCAAGATTGAATCGGGTAAGAAAGATTGCGCATGAGCGTTGGTTTGCTATGGCTTGAACCAAATCGGTTGTCCTGCGGGTTATGACAAGTTATTAGGACTTTAGTTATGACTAATTCATGTTTTTATTTTAGTTTATTTACTGTTTTCGCTGCGTACTTGATATTTATCTTGTTATTTGGCTGATCGGCCCTTTTGTATGAAATTGAACCTTGTAAGTTCAATATATTGTAAATTATGAAGTTTCAATATTGTAAGAACTTGCGTATGGATCGATATCGCTCCTGGGAGGTACATAATACATCGAGAGCGGAAAGTTTAATTTATAATGCTATGACTAATTGGAGGGTTAAGCATTACAAGTTAAATTGTTCGGGTTCTTACAGAATTGCTCTTGTATAGAGGGGGCATATGCCACTGAAGATCTGCAGTCCTGCATACCGACAGCCCCTGTCGTTATTTCAATCGGCCACGAGCTACTGCCCCTAATTGAAATAGTTTTGTAAATTTTTTTCATCTATTTATTTCTGTAATTCTTTTAAAAAGTTGTATTATTAAATAATCTATGAACCTCACCCTTTTCCGGGACCCACCTGTCAGAGTCAGGCCGCACGCCAGTGCCTCTGACCAACCGACCCTACCAATCCGTGCAACACACCGCTGGCTTCTTCCCCTCCTCGCTCCCACCTGCCAACTCGCACCAGACACCAGACACCCAACTGATTTGATCCCTCCCTCCCCTCCTCTTATATATATTCCCATCACCTTCTCCCCTTATCCTCTTCTCCCCGGAGCCTCCCCATGGCGTCCCCCGAAACCACCGCCTCCGTGTCCCCGTTCACGCCCAACCGGCGCCCGATCCTCCCCGGAGACGACGCGCCCTGGCGAACCACCTCCGCCCAGGTCCCCCGCGTCCACCACGCCTCTGTTCTCCGCGTCGCCACCCAGGACGACCCCGCCGCGTACGCCCTCGCCGTCATGAAGGTCTGCTCCGCTGCGGTTTGGTACGGCTCGGCTAGGACGGCCTAGTTAGTTCTATCTAATTAATACCCTTTTGCAGCATCCGAATCCAGTGGGGGAGGGGCTGGCGGTGGAGGCGGTGGCGGAGGCCGCTGGGCCGGAGTGCATCGTGCCAGGGCAGCAGCCGCTGCTGCGGATTCTGGGGCTCAAAGTAGGCAGAACGCACGTTTCTTGTCTCCTGAACCTGTTAATTTCACGGGTGCTTGATCAAAACTTTATAAGAAGCACTCGTCTGAAGAGTCTGAACTTTGCATGAACATCCCTTGTAAATTCCACTGACCTGAGCAATGCTAATGCACGTGACAAAATGCCGACTAATTTCTCATCTTTTTTCCACTTTTCATTGTTCTGAATTTAAATAGTTTTGTGTGTTGCAGTTCTTTCGATTTATCTTTGTTTGAGTGACATTGCATTCTTGCTTCAAGCCTGAACATACCGGATGCAATTTTTCATTCTTGGGCGTTATTTAGTTTGCATTGGCTCCAACTTTGAATTCAGCACTCAGCTATCTTTTACATGTTCTTAGGCTCACCATCTCATTCATTAGTTACTTTTTGTAGGTCTGGCCAATTGATGTGGAGTTGAGGTTTCTTGAACCTTTTGGGCGAGAGCTACATTCCATGAGAAAGGTGAAGTTTCACCCTGACAATTTTTTATATCATCTGTTCTTTATGCCGATGCGATGGAACATAACTGAGAACAGGGGTTTATCTAGGTATATCACCTGGTTTTCCGCTAAAAATTAGTCTTTACTAAATAAATCATTCTGAGGTTTTCCACGTGTTGCTGGAGAATGGAATTACTAAATCTAGCTAGCTCACCACCGTTGTCACTCCATTACACCCTGCTATATTATCTCTCTCCAACCTGTCTCTTTCCGATTCGCAGGGGAAAAAAAACTCTCTTTCCCCAATCCACACCCCAACAAAAAAAAACGTGCCCCTATATTCTCTCAATGGCACGAGTTACTCGTTTTACACGCTGTTAATTATGTAATTTAGTTTTGTGTGTACACCTGTTCTTTGCAGTTCATGGACAAGTCATGCAGCGTCATGGATCCATATTTGCCTAACAAAGTGACTCACAGATAGATTATTAGTTCCCTCAGTTCTCCAATGCATCTTCATTTATAGATGATTCCTGCCCGTATTGCTTGTTGATCTTACGAGAAGAAAGATGAAAGATCAGCATATGGCGGAAGAGCATCAGATTCTTGCAAATCTCAACCTATATTAGTTGATGGAATCTGATACCGTGACAGTAACACTCAACGCAAGGATTAGCGAATGATTCTGTATGGACTTCAACAGATCCAAGATAATTTTTTTCTTACAAGCTGTGTTGTATTGTATATAATGTATGTTGACCAAATCATAATATAAACAAGAAATTATCCAAACGAAGGTCTCATCTCATACTGTTAGTCTGTGACCATCTGATGATACATTGGAACACACTTTGCTGTACCCTGCGGCGAAGTGCAGCGCACATTGTAAAATCAACGTTCCATCTAATAAACTGGGTAAGCCCTCATTAACAACTCAAGAAATCCCTCATGATAAACCTCATTTCAATTCAAATAACAGAACAATTGCATTAATGTGAACTTATTGGTAAACTTTCCAAGTTGCTAGGATTAGGTAATTGTTTTTCAGCAAGTCAGTAGTGAATAGCACTCAGTATTGGTGGATCGGCGTAAGGACCGTAGAGCCACCCCTTGGTGTAAGACAATGTGGAGGTTACCCCAAGGCTAGTGATGAGTAATTGACTTTAGCTTGCCAGATTCTCAGTTGAGTTGTTTTCGTTTGGTTGAGTTTGGGAATAAGTGATTTTGTTGAAGTCTATGTGCTCTTTGGTTCGAACTATTTTTCAAAGAGCGTATAAATTTGAGCATAGGCAAATCAGAAGGTTCGTATTGACGTTGGATAGTCCATCTATGCTATGTGTTGCATGTTGAGGCTATGTGAGATGTGTTTGAACGAACCATGGTGAAAATTGCTATGTTTTGACCAACGTGAGTTAAATGCATAAAACTTGTACCTAGAGATGGTTGTTTGGTCTTTTGGATGTGCAGGTTGCTTGGAGATGGGAGAGCGTTGGCGGTCAACAGCAAGACCAAGACTAGGGAGAGCTGATGTCCGTGTGGTCGTATAAGTCCTAGTGGGGCTACGTGTCTCATGCGAGGGGTGCAGAAAAGATAAGAATGAAGAGACGAATTCATATATGTGGTGCGCAAGTGACTTGGACCGATGCAATTAGAAACGGTACAGTGGGATCCGGATGCATAAAGACTTGAACAAAAGTCATTGAGCACCATGAAAATGGGAAAAAGGTTGGTAGATGGGCATTTTTGCAAACTACTCAATACCAGAAAAGTGACAGTTTGTAAAACCGCAACAGTGGCCTAAGTGGTTTAGGTATTCGAGTCATTGGAGAGTCACGACGAAGAATGCTTTGAAAAGCGTGCTCAAGTATCGAGTTAAGTGAAAAACCCATTATATTGTTGGGTTATCGGGTTTGCCCATGCATAGGAACCACCTCTCTCAATACTGTTAACCTTGATTAATGTGTTATCCTATGCATGGGATAACCCAATAACCTCAGCTCTCCTATGCATAGGAACCACCTCTCTCAATTCCTCTCAACCATCTAAATCTAAGTGGATATCATCCAACACATGGGCAAACTCGGTAACCCAACAACATAACCTGATAACCGTTAACACCTCTCAATACTTAACCTTGGTTATCAGGTTTGCCCATGCATAGGATACATTGGAATACCGCTAACTGAACTAAACTAAATTTTGGTAACACTAAGAAAAATTGACTATCATTTAATTTGCTATCAATATTTAGTAATACCAACGAAATCCAATGCCACACACGGACAATCCGAGAGATAAGAAATCACTGACCAAAATTTTAGTAATACCAAAATTTAGTTTGATCGCAATTCAAGCAACATTTATTTTGCCAAATTTTAGCTCGATTCTTTAGGACCAAACAGCTCCCTAAACTCCACAGTGTCCTCCTGGCCTGCTCCAAGACTGGGTACAGACGTCCAGCCGTCCAGAACCAAGTACACGATTGCCATTATATTCTAAATACAGAAAATGCTGGACAGTTTTACACGGAGAATGGACGTACAGAACTACAGTTTGAATGCCAGTATGATTCAGTAGCAGCTGCATATTCATAGCTGCTTCAGGATTGAGAGCAACATGGACAGAGAGAAAATGCAGGCATAAGACCTAATCATAAGCGGATTCAGAAAAGCACGAGGTCCACAGTTACCAAACTTAAACACGCCATCCATTTCGCGCGGATGATACTCATCAATCATCACTGATCAGCTGAAATCAGGACTAACAACCTAAAATAAAATACTTGTAACATATTGTTGCTAAAAAACTTCATGCTTATGTCTGACTGATGAACTGATGCTCAATATTGTTGTGGAAGTCATTGCAGAGGTTTTAGCCCAGAAGATGGTACAGGACTATTTACCACTCAATCTAACAGCAAGATGGTCTCCAGAGCAACTGTGACCAGGTATGCGCCAAAATCCTTAAACTAACCAGTTTCCAGGAATAACCTTGAGCGTTCTTCACTCAGGATTGATCTTTTGCTTCTTAGAGTGCTCCCTGTTTTTCTTGGCCTCACGACGCTCCCTCTTCAGTCCCTTTACGTCGTTCGCTAAGCTCAATTTTGCAACCTTTCAGTCAAAACCATGAATAAGATTAATATGTCAATTGGCAAGATTAACCTTTGCAATTGTTGCTAAACAAAATTGACACAAACCTGCTGGTCTGGAATAAAGACCCTGCCCAGCTTGCCGTGCACTGGATCCTTTGTGACATTTTTCACCTGCAAAAATGTTCATGATAATTGTGAATACCATAGTGATTTAGAAGTTTTTAGTGAGAACATGTGGGCAGGGAGTATAGTTGTTTGGGGACAATGGCACCTAAGTTGCAACAAAATTAGCAAGATAACAATAATCTTATTAAAAAAAGACAGTTAGCTCCGTTTGCTTTACCTTCTTAGTATGATCAGCAGTCTTCATAGCTTCTTTCTTCAAACTTTCAACTGGAGGTCGGTGCCGCCTAACTACCAGGTCCATTGAAGGTCCAACTTCAACCAGCTCCATTCTAGGAATAGATGTGCCTGACCTTTTTAGACGGAGAGCACAATGCATCATGTAGACAGTAGTAGGAGAGATTGCTGTGCACACAAATATCCTATCTACACCAGAGAGGTTCAGATTCTCTACCACCTGTATTAACAACAAACAGGTTACTAGAAGCGCAAGCGATTATCTATTTCCTATGCACCAACCTAGATATAAAAAGTGCACACCTCTCCTCTGAAAAGATCAAGCAGAACTTCCTTCAAATGCTTCAGATCTTCAACGCTCTCAAAGTGTTCCCCAATGAAGGCAAAGAAAGGCTTTGACCCAAGTTTTGGTGCCAATTTCTTATCATACACAAACGATTCCATTGATTTGTAGTTCTCAACTCCAACTTCAACAAGGTCATATATGTGGTGATCATAAGTCCTTCCAAAAACCAGATTGTTGGGCCTCTTCTTTGAATGAGAACCATACTATGACACAAAAAAAAGAATTACAGTTGAAAAAAACCTGAGAAAGATAATCTCTTAAAACGTTACCACATTTAAGATATGAAGACAAAGACTCAAGCAATAGAATATGCACGGAAAAGGATGGGCATGGTTTCACAGGGATGGTACGAAATTCATTGGGCAGCTCATTCAGTTATTCTACTTCTGCTCCACACCATCTAAGTAGTATCAAACAAAGCTCAGAGATAATTTCTTGTTCGCTAGAGTTAACACATTGAAGATATGAGGATAAAGGACTCAAGTATCAGAACAGACAAGGAAAAGGTTTTAGATAGGTAATAAATTCATTGTGTAGCGCATTCAGTTATTCTACTTCTGCTGCACACTAACAGCAAATTAATACCTAGCAAATACAGGATACTATCTTTTGGAAAGGAATTAGTTTTTTTCTTCTTCACACCAAGCACACAAATGACAAAGTATCAAGTCAGAATGATTGGATTCACCACTATAAGGCTGCAGTCTGTCTTGAGGGAGAAGAACTCCAAAGAAGATTCTCCACCGCTCTCAAATGGTCTGATGTTGCCATTCTTCTTGGAGTACTTCACAGCATTATCACGCTTCAGGTGGTGAATATCCGCCAGCACAGAGTTCAACATGGCACTAGTCTTGGTACCATGGAGGATTAGTGTCTTCTTGCCAGTCTCAACCTGAAACAAGTATCAGAGCAAAAGTCAGATGTGAGCATCAGTCACAAAGAAACACATCCACATTATTTATAGTTTCCTAACATGGACCGTTCGCACACTAAAATTAAGGATTGCACATGATTTTCCGCATGAGACATAGTATGCTGCACGCTGGGCCAAATAAAATCCTCTTTGCAATACACTTAACAAACTAATTTAGGAGATTTGCTGGAAAATCTCAGTTTTCCATCGGCACCAAAGCCACAAAGATCATAATGTTCGAATACCACACAAGAATCTAACCCTATTTCCCTCTTACCTGTATCAGAACTACAACGTGCGCTTACAGTATGGTGCGGTACTATGATTGTGTGCTTGGCGGTGTTTGCTCTGAGATGGGGCGAGAGCTTGGGAAATAGAGAAAGGGCAGAAGGAAAGAGAAGCTTACGAGCTTTGGCGCGTGCTTGAGGAGCTCCCGCTTGGCGCGATGGCTCCTGGGAACCCGTATCTCCACCATCTTCTTCCTCTGATCCGAGCAGAACGAAGCCGCGCAGGGGAAGCAACGGCGGGAGGGAGGAGGCTATCTTGATAAACCCTAAAACCTCGTGTTGCCGCTGCTTTTTGTAGGGGAGGGGCCCGAAGGCGAGGGGGCCATGGGATCCGCGGGCGTTGGGATGGACGGCTCGGATCGCCTCTTCGGTTCTCGTAGGATTTTGGGCCTGCTGCTCCATGGGCCTAGACGAGCGAATGAAACGAAGGCTTGTCTATTTTCTTTTCTTTTTTTGTGATCTCTTGCACGCTCCAAGGACCAAGGCCGTAGCCGTTAGCCTCTCGCCGCCGACGACTTTATTAATGCTTCACCCGCTCAATCTCCGGTTCAGTTAATCCGCCCCCCCGCCCCTTCGCTCCTGAACAAAAGAGAAATCAAGGAGCGAAGCTGGTGTGGTGTTGCCAATGGCGGACGACGGTGGCGACGAGGCGGACGGCGACTACACCAAGAGCTGGCCGTCAGGTTACCACGTCTGATTCTGATATGCATCAACAGAAAGCAGAAGTGAGGAATTCGTCTATTGTTACAGGCTTACAGCAGTGTTACTAACATGTACTAAATTGTTTTGCTCTGTATTCATTTCGTTTGTCGGATCTTATTTGAAATAATTTTGTTGCGATCATTTTTTTTGTGTAATTTAGCAGCCTACCAACCTCTCAAATCCCAAATTTCAAGTTTCAATCTAACTAAAGAAAGTCTCAAGTCTCAACAGAATATGGAAAGCGAAATAAAAGAGAAATTTACAAATTGGCCAGCTCTTAGTATGGTCTGTTGGGCCATTGAATATTGGGCTCTGGGTGAGGCCCATAGTGAAAGGCGGTCACCGAATTGGCTTCTCGTGGCTACAAAAGGCAGCTCAGTGCTCGACTCCGCCGCCGCCGTTCCGTCCTCCGCACCTAGCTAGGGTTTGCAACTGCAGGGCTCGTCGCCTCCTCCCAAGCGCCGCCAACATGGTAATTTTGTCCTCCTCCCTGGAACCAACTTGTATATCTTGCGCTTATTTTTTTGCTGGTTGATCGATGTGTTCAACCGTGAGTGAAGGATTCGGAAGGCGAAATTTATCTGTTGTTTCTGTTTGTGTTGCTCCTTAGATTGGAGTCGATGCGTTGCTTAGGATGACGATGCATCAGAACTAGCTAGTCTGTTTGTGCTTTGTGTAGATGTCGTTTTGTTTTGTAGTGGATATCGAATTGCAGCAGTAACCTGTGAGTAGATCAAATTGTCACTAGATTTCATAATTCCAAGGGAAATACAATGATTTTGTTAACAATTTCATGCGAAACTGTCAACAGGGTTCATAATTGACAGTAAAATGTTGACGTTATAGGTAAATACATCACATTATTTCTGTTCAGATGCGACTGTAAACGCATTTTCATGGTAGGATGGTTAGTTGAAGAGTGAAAGGTGGTGGATTCTGATTTATATTTTTTCCTTTTGATTAGTTGTGAGTAGTACATTCTGATTCTTGTTTCTTTGGTGGTACAGTGATTAGTTTATAAGTGTGGATTCTATTTTTTTCGTTTGACTATAGCCGAAGCAAATCTATGAGATCAAGGACTTCCTTCTCACGGCGAGGAGGAAGGATGCCCGCTCCGTGAGGATCAAGAGGAGCAAGGATGCCGTCAAGTTCAAGGTGCGCTGCTCCAAGTACCTCTACACGCTGTGTGTGTACGACACTGAGAAGGCCAACAAGCTGAAGCAGTCTCTCCCCCCGGGTATGCTTAGCCCAGTTTGATCTTAAATCATGTCTTGCATATCCAGAATTGCAGATGTCTCCATGCTTAGTGGGTTTGACTTGTAATGTATGACTTAAATCTGGATGGAATGAGACATTGGTGTATTATAAATTTAGTGAAGATGTTTGCCTACCCATTTTATATGTAGCATGGCATAGGCTGACAGCAAGCAATTGCCGTTCCTAATGGTGAGTTGTGAATTGTGATCATAAATATTGCAGAAGAAAGTGAGACAGCTTTCCTGTGATGTAGCACTAGCGCAGAACAAAAAAAACTGTTCTGGAATTTAGAATTCTAGCTTATGACTGTGTTGCTGACTTGATCATGACACTTCTGCACTTCACATCATTGCAACACTGGTAGAATCCATATTGTAATAATATATTTGCACTCCCTGTTCCCATGATTAGACATGCCACTTTAAACAAATGCTGAGTTGAACCCTAATGATTTACATGCTTTATTCGATTTCAGTAAGAGCCATTAGGTCTTCAAGTAGATAAGGTCTACTAGTGGCTGAAAGCTTGTTTCTGTTGTTTGCTTCAGTGCATTTACTTCCCTGGTATCTCTATCAGTATTCTGCTTATGAACTATATGTTTGCACAAATTGAGTGGCTCTTTTGCTAGTTACTAATTGTGAGCTTTTCTTTTTCCAGGCTTGAGCGTGCAGGAGGTTTAATAATTTGAGACGGTGAAGATGGTTCCTCTGAGTACTTCGCAGCAATGCTTATCGGCTTTAATTTAGCTTCTGTAGTCTGCTTCTGGATTTTATTGTTAAGTGAATTATGGGGGTCGAAAGAAGATGTAATGTTGAAGTAATATGTAGTTCCAATGGATTCCTATGGATTTTGAATTCCTTCGCCAGAAATGATGTTGAAGAATGCCGTCATGCTATGTATTGTTTTGTCAGCTGTTTTTATTCATTCCTGTGATATGTAACAGTTGATGATAGGTTCTTATGGTTATTCGGGAAAATTGGCTGGGATCTCATCCATGGAGCCATATGAACAGATTGCTCTTCATGCTTGAATTGAAGCTGACAAGTTTGTACATACAAATGCGTGTGGCGATTGTAACTCAGCTGCACTAGTAAACACGTCAACTCGGTGACGTGGCACTTTATCACTGGCCGTCGTGGGAGCTCCGACCGTCCGACGAGCTGTGATTCGCTGCGGCTGTGGATGGTTTGGACGCGGTCTTCGGAGGCCCCACCCTCTGGACTATTACAACTTCACGTCTTCGTTCGCATCGCCGTCCATCTGGCCAGTCCACCACGGAAGACCTGGCTGCCTTCCAGTTTCCAACGGTGCGAGTGAGCGATCCACCGCGAAGCATCCTCAACTGGCCCGCGTCTTCGTAAGAACCACGAGAATGCCATTCTCGTTACGGAGCCACATCTGCGAATTCGAGTGAACAGGAATGGCATTATCGTAAATGACCCTCACACCGAGGCCTCTTTGTGGCTCGCTCGCTCTACAGATATTCCCTCACCGGTAGGATTGGGAAGCAAAAGCTCACTGCATTCAGGGCTCCGGCGAGCTGCAGGTACGGCGGCGATGGGTCGCCTCCGCCGCAACCTCCACGGTGTTCTGGTCCTCTCGTCGCTTCTTATCCTCGCCTCCGGCGAAGTCTTCTTCGAGGAGCGATTCGATGGTACTGTACCTGTACGAGCTCCTTTGATTTGGCTTTCGTTTTAGCTGTTCAAGCGCTCAGTTTGGTGTACTACTTACTACTATCGTTATGCTTGCTACTAGTAGCTACTCTTGTGAAATTGAATTGATGGTAGAAAACATTTTATTGTCTACGATGTGTGATCGGATGAAATTTTAATTGTGCCTTCTGGTATGCATAGGAATCAAATAACACAGAACAGTGGTAGTGTGAGCGAACCTGCAATGCAATCATGTTGCTGTGATTTTTGTGTGAAATCCATTAACTTTTCAAGAATTAATGTCATTGTGTTTAAGTTTCTTGTTCTTTTTTTTGGTTGGGTAGATTCTGTTGTGCTTAATAAAACTTTGGAATATGTTCAAATTTAGATGGGTGGGGGAGCCGTTGGGTGAAATCTGACTGGAAAAGAAGCGAAGGCAAAGCCGGAACGTTCAAACATACAGCAGGAAGTTTTTCTGGAGATCCTGACGATAAAGGTGAGGGTCTGCTTTGGTGCTATTTTGATTAACACTGAGTATGTATTCTCAAGTAAATTTGATAAGACAATGAGCTTAGACTGTACCGCTTTCACTTGTTTTCATTTCAACATAAACATTTCAAAACTTAAATGCCTTCTCTCGATTATGCTTCAACTTTCAACACATACAAGCGGAGCCTTAGTTATGCTATGGTTAGTTCTAAACAAATAAAGTTATGCTATGGTTTGCTTCATGTATCATGTGGTCATTTGTGTTTTGCAACCGTTTTTAAGGTATACAAACAACCCTGGATGCTAGGCATTTCGCCATATCAGCAAAGTTCCCAGAATTCAGTAACAAGAACCGGACGTTGGTGATTCAGTATTCAATAAAGATTGAGCAGGATATTGAATGTGGTGGTGCTTACATCAAGCTTATGTCCGGTTATGTCAACCAGAAGAAATTTGGTGGTGACACTCCTTATAGGTCAATTTGCTTCCCAGTTTTTGGCCTCCTAATTCACTTTATTTACGATGTTTCCTTCATAGTTTAAGTAATATTATTGCTGTGTTTTTGTCTATCCATGAACTCTAAAAGTGATACTCTTTGTCTCATAGTACTAGTATGCAAAGGTCTCAACAAAAGCTGGTAGTGATCCATATACCCTTAGGAGCTTGAGCATGTTTCTAGTGAATCATTAATGATAACCAGGCCAACACTGGCTGAAATCGATAGCAAAGGTTAAGGACATCCCATGACTTGGCCAGCAAAAGGGGAACACACAGTAAATAGACAGCTTCAGGTCCAATTTTTTCATTTTGGCAACTGTATTTTTGGTTAAAAAAATCACCAAATACCATGAATACATTATGTTTAATACTGGTAGTAACCAGCCAATAAAATGTTAGAGGCCAATCTAGAACTAGAGGTTAACCTACACACTATGAAATGCTCCAAGCATCCAGTGACTTATGATCCGGTCCTCATTGCTTTCCTTATTGAACTGTTAATATTTGTCCACTATGTCTAATCTTTTTCTGAGTTCATCTGCTAACTGCCTTGATGTTTACTTCTGCAGCTTTATGTTTGGGCCTGATATATGTGGCGATCAGACAAAGAAGCTTCATCTTATACTTTCTTACCAAGGGCAAAACTACCCTATCAAGAAAGATCTAAAATGTGAAACAGACAAGTTAACACATTTTTACACATTTGTGCTTCGGCCCGATGCCTCTTATAGCCTACTTGTGGATAACCGGGAGAGAGAATTTGGGAGTATGTACACTGACTGGGACATCCTCCCTCCTCGTAAGATCAAAGAAGTTAATGCAAAAAAGGTTTGAGCTTTGTTGTGCATGATCAAAGCAATGTTATGATGACAATTTTCAACAAAGCCTTCTCTTAGATGTCTTTCTTGCAGCCAAAAGATTGGGATGACAGGGAATATATTGAAAATCCTGATGAAGTTAAGCCAGAGGTCTGTATTGTCATATTTCCTGTTGTAAATTGATAATCTAGATCAAGAACGCTCTGTAACTTTTTTACCTGCACTGACCAGGGCTATGATTCTATTCCTAAAGAGATTCTTGATCCAAAGGACAAAAAGGTATGTAGTTATGTGTTCTGACATAAATTGAACTTCTAATATTTAAGCATTTAATTCACATATTCATGCTTCAGAACAATCTAATTTATTTGAATTTGGATGTTCAATCATATGCTTGTTCTTTATATTATGAAAAGAATTGAGTGCACCCAAAAGTTCCATTTGACCTATTCAAGCTTGTTTCATTTTGCTTGCTTCTTTAGAAACATCCTAGCCACGTTTCCTGAGCTGCTGGCAGCAATATCAAACCCACTATGATTAAAAGAACATTTTCATTGTGGTTCTATAGATGTGTATATTATAGTTAATAAATATATCACAAGATCACATATATTTTCTTATTATACTAAATCAGCCTGAGTCATGGGATGATGATGATGATGGTGTATGGAAGCCCAGAATGATACCAAATCCAGAATACAACGGGCCATGGAAGCGCAAGGTTTGTTTTTTCTGGTTAGCTCCTCAAGACTTTCTTGTTTTTTGAACAATTATTTACTCCCACATGCTTCTGCTTACAGAAAATTAAGAACCCCAACTACAAGGGAAAATGGAAGACCCCATGGATTGATAATCCAGGTGAGAAATAATGATCCGATCTTTTTTTCAGCACTATAATAATGTTTTCCATATTCTCATGTACATTATGCCTGATACTGTTTGTTGCATGACAGTTTTATGTATCACTTAACAGAAATGTTCTCTGCAATCTGACTTTTAAGCTGAACCTCACCCTTCAAACTTTGAAAGTAAACATCAAGTGAACTATATACATCTTTCGCAGAATTTGAGGATGACCCGGATCTATACGTGCTGAAACCTTTGCAGTATGTGGGAATTGAAGTTTGGCAGGTACCACATATAGTTCTTGATTAAAGATGCTTGTTTCTGTTGTAATCCTAGGTTGTGTTGAATGGTATAAATCCCATCTATACTAACAACTTCTACGGTATACAGGTGAAAGCTGGCTCAGTTTTTGACAACATTTTGATTTGTGACGACCCGGACTATGCGAGAAAGGTTGTAGACGAAACTTGGGGCGCAAACAAAGAGGTAGACTTACGACATGTTTTTAAGTTGATCCTTGACGTTAATCTCCTGGGAACTCTCTGTCTTAATTCATATCTATGTTTCAGGCTGAAAAGGACGCCTTCGAAGAAGCTGAAAAGCGGAGGAAGGCTAGAGAAGATGAGGTTCGAGTGGAAGCTTAATTTATTTCTAATCGGCTGGTTACCGTTCTGTTTATTCACCATTCTACAGAGTTGTGAGTTGGGACTCAACAATTCCACTTCATCAAGAAGTTAACAGTGAATGCTTTTCCACAGGAAGCTCGTCAGGCACGGGAGGAAGGAGAGAAACGAAGGAGAGAGAGGGATCGGCACCGTGACAGGGACCATTACACGGAGAAATATAAAAGAGTACATTTCTTATCTTTGTCATATTGGGTTATTTTTTGACAAATTTTACGATACATTCTACTATTAGTATATGGTGGTAATATAAATTAAATATAACAATTGATTTGTTAAGTGTATAATAGGTTTTTTATTTATAATTTTTCTACAAGAGTATTATGGATTTTTCCAACTAAGGTTAAAATTATTAATATTGTGTCATGAGATCTCCACATAAACAACTGCAATTCTATCCTCTCGAGATTCTACTACTCATGCTACTAGATGTAGTATAACTAAATCCTAATTAATATAAGCTATTGGATAAAAAAATAGACGACCCGTATTAAATTGAATGAACCGTAGTCTAGTGCTAGTGATATGGTGTTATATCGATCATAATTGACATCTTTCTCTCTCTTTCCTCTGCATTTGCAGCGTTATCGTAGGGACTATATGGATGACTATCATGTAAGTTACAAAGCTTCATTATTTGCTATCAAGGAACGGCCAAAGTTACAGAAGGAACAGCTGATTTATAATTTGCTGGTTTCATGTTCAGGACGAGCTATGAGGTCTCAAAGATCTTGGCGTTCTTTCAAGGAATAGCAGGATGACATCGATTAATTATCGTCTATCAAAGTGATGATTGTATCAATAAAAAAGGATCGTTTTGAGGCCATAACAAGCTGAAGTTCTTTTACGCGTGGGGAGAGCGCACGAACTGATGCTGTCCACCTGAATCCAATTGATGCGGTGAATGCTACGGCATCCATTTTTGGGCAATACCAAGACGAAGATTGTCTCGTTCCAGTAAAAATTCACCTTAGCGTCTCCCCAAAAAAAACACGTTAGGCCGTGAAATGTAAACTGTACTATTGTCATGCTTGCTTTATGATGTATCAAATGCGTGTTGCTCATGTTGACAGACTAATATATTTTTTCCTTGTGTGTGATCTTAGCACAGTGATCGTTGAGTTCGTGATGGTATATATGGCTGTTTGTATGATTGCTCCCTGCTCTTGTTCTCCCGAAGATAGCGAGCGCACGCGCCGAACCAAATCTGCAGAGAGCCAGCGACCAGCAGAGCGCCACAGACTTGCGCGTCCGCGGCCGTGCAGCGCGCGCTGCGGCTTCCATGAGCACCGTAGCACGCTGCACACGACATTCCCCACGGGCACGGTCGATGGCATGCGACGAGGCGGCAGCAGTGGTGGACGGGAAGCATACGGCGCGGGCAGTAGCGCTAATGCTGTCGCTGGCCTGGCCTGGCCTGGCCGGCATGCGGGCGGGCCTCGTGCAGCCGTGCGCGCGCCCCGCCGCCGAGTGGGCGGCGCGTCGTGCTACGTGCACGTATTGGAATTGGCTCAAGGCCCGGGAGGACGCCGCGCGTGCACGACCTCAGCGCGTACGCGGCGTTTACTGGCCCAAAAAGACGCTTTTGCTTTGCCAGACCACCGTGGCCGACCATCAAATAGGTGTGCAATAAGACCGGATACGGCTGTATATCGTTTATTTTATATTATATTTTGTATTCTTTTTTCGGAGTTAGAGTTGGATATAGACAGTATCGGATACTCATTTCTCTATCATGTATTCACTCCGCGAACCTTCGATCGATCAGACAGATATTATCCACTTCTTTTTCATCTCTACACGAACATTAGACAGTAGATGTGCAATCAGAGCGAACACGGAGTGACTAATCGCTAAGATATCGAAGAAAAACACTTAGTAGTCCCTACCTACTCAGATGCGGCAACTCATATATTTGTTATCTTATTTCTAAGTGAAAACACAACATGTTTTTCCTTATACCACCTGATATGCAAATACATGCTTACGGATATCATTCATCTTGTATCTTATTTCGTATTTTTTCCTCGGAGTTGGAGTCGGACACGGATAGTGCTGGATAACTATTTATCTCTTCTGTATTCGCTCTGCAAGCTTTCGATCGCTCGATCGATCTGAAATTATCCACTCAATTTACACCCCTGCACCGAGACCTCCGTTGGCACTCGGGAGGGCGGCGGCTGGGCTGAACGGAAACCAGGCCGTGGGCAACGCGCAGGGCGCGGCCATTGCACTTCGGCCTCGTGGTCTCTCTGGAGCATGGCCCGACCCACTAAATGGTTTACATTTACCGAAGGGAAAGCGAATGCGTGTGCGCTTCACCACTCTTGGCTTTGTCGTTAGTTGCTTATCTCGATCATTAGGTTCATCTCGTGTCAATCGACTCAAGGCACACCTTGTTTGATTGGGTCTAACCAAGTCTCTTCTTGCGTTGCTTGTGATTTATGATCACCTCAAAACCTTCTTCACCATGTAAATGTACTTCAATTCTTCTCTCTCCCTACAAGTGAAAAAAACGCATATTCGAAGAGGCCTGATTTGGCTATTCCACTAACAACAATACTATTCTAAGTTTTTTTACAATTAAGATTATTTACAGGTGGTTTCAAAACAAAAAAAAAAGTTTTCTTAGAGGCATATGAAGTTTAGTTTTTGGAGCACGTAGAAGCACCACTCATAGATCTTTCTTCGTAAATCGATACAGCAAAGAGTTGAAGCATCCATATGGTTTTTTTTTTTCGCATGTATTGCTTGTAAAGTATACAAATGGGGTGTTTGTCTTGAGGATGACCCCATCGTAGGATAGGATAGTCATCGTGAGATGATAACAATTTATGATTTGTGTTTTGCCTTTGCCTAATTACGGATAAGGTCAATGGTTTCAATCCGTGTTTTGTTTTCCAAAAAAGATTAGTTGAATTTTTATAATTACTTTTAGTGCTAAAATTATGTATATACGTTAAAATATTGCTGTCAAATCGACCGGCGGTCCGACCGTCCAACCGGCGGTTTGGTCGTCCGACCGATGAACCGGTAGCCTGCTCGATTCGATCACCAGTCCGGCTTTAAAAACTATAGGAATGATCTGATCCTTCATTTTGTATTAGCTTTGTAATTACAAATGATAAGATCGGTCATTAACCAACTCATTTCATTCATCGAGCCAAACAAAACAGGTTAGATTCTAGCAACAAGTAGTCACAACATTTCACACTGGACCTGTTCAAACGATAGGTTGGGTCAGACTTCAAACGGACATGTCCGAGAATTAGTTTTTAATTTTAAAATATTATTTTAGTTATTTTTTGAAATAATAATAATAATAATTTATTTAAATTAAATAAAGAGTTTTAAATTTTTTAATCCCATTAATCGAACTTTCGGGTTGAAAACAGGTCTATTTCACGGTAGAAGCACGTTGTTGCATATCACCCACGAAATTCTACCGAGAGGCCGATTTTTTTAACTGATTGAACGGGGAGAACTGCGTCACAGCGTGGGCCCCGAGCGAGACCTGCTCCCCTCCCCGTCTGCTTCAGCCACTCTGCTCTGCACACGTGTGTCACGCCTGGACCTATCTGACTGCTCAGCTCAGCTCAGCTCAGCTCAGCTCGTCCAAGGAACGACGGCTCTCCCATCATTGGTTAGTGGATTCCAATCAGCCAGCGAGTTTGTCTTGCAGTGCTCTCGGCAAAACGATCTCTTCTTCTTCTCCGATCTCCAGACTCCAATCCCTCCCCACCAAACCCAAACTACACTTCTCTCTGTAAAATCCTACGAAGTCTCCTTGCCAAAACCCATAGGACCCAGGAGCCAACAGGTCGAGGACTACTGCTCTTGCGAAGGCGGAGCGGAAGGGGATTACGAAGATGCCCTTCGTCTCCTACCTCCTGCTCCTGCCGCTGCTGCTGTCGGCTTCGGCGGCGGCTGCTGCTGCTGCTAGTGGTGGTGGTGGGAACCTGTCGGAATCGGACTACGAGGCGCTGTTCGAGGCGTGGTGCGCGGAGCACGGGAAGGCGTACGCGACGCCGGGGGAGCGCGCGGCGCGGCTCGCGGCGTTCGCGGATAACGCGGCCTTCGTGGCGGCGCACAACGCCGGCGCCGGCGCGGGCCAGTCTCCGTCCTACACGCTCGCCCTCAACGCCCACGCCGACCTGACGCACGACGAGTTCCGCGCCGCGCGCCTTGGCCGCCTCGCCGTCGGCCCGGAGGACGCCGTGGTGGGGGCTCTAGGGAGAGTGCCGTACCGGGGATTCGCCGGTGGCGTTGGAGCAGTGCCCGATGCGGTGGACTGGAGGCAGAGCGGCGCGGTCACCAAGGTCAAGGACCAGGGCAGCTGCGGTGAGCGCACTCTTCTCGATTTGTTCTACACTTGAGATCGCAGAGTTCATCGTTTTCCCATCAGAATTTGTTGTTACGGTTGTTTGTTGGGATTTGATGTTAGAACATAGAAATCAATAGGTTAATATAGCAAATGAAGTAAACACTGTAAGTTAAGATCCGTATGACCGATGCATTATCCAGTAGTCACAAAGTATTCGAAGAATCCAAGGTTACGAATCCAAGATTAAAAGGGAGCAGAAGCTGACAAATACAAAGCTAATTTTGCAGTTTCAGGACTCATCAGGGAAACATGGTGGTAGATTGATTGGTTAGCATTTAGCAACATGCTTGCCTGTAGCCGTGTAGTGTATTGTGTTCCACCTGTCGTGCTTATCATCATGTCCGGTTAGAAAAGATCTTGGATTTTTTTCTCCTGTAGTTTGTGATATAGTAAATTGGTGAAACCAAGCGACTTAAGACGTTTTTGTTTACAGGGCCCAATTTGCAATTTTACTGACTACATTTCTCCAAGCTATATTGTCTTTTAGTCATTTGAGCGCTTTCCAGCACTACATCCAAAGGTTATAAGCTTTGCTATTCTTAAAATGAAGAAGGCATCAAGGTGTTGAAGTGGCTACCCCAGTGTACTGACAGTAAAATTCGATAGATACTCCGTAAATCAGAGATAAAGAGTTATGCCTCTAATTCTCTATGAGATTCTCCATTGTACACTAATGAGATGTCAGATTAAACTTCTTAGGTGTTGTTTCTGTTTAGGGCGTCCTGCACAAGAGAATTACTTATATTTTTTGTTATATTCTACCATGGAAATAGCCACGTGATGTTTCAATACATAGTACAGCTGTGCCTTGTCGCTTAATTAAGGAATCTTGGAAATCCTCCTTACATATAAAATTGCCTATAAAAGTAACTTCTAAATTGTGCCATGTCACCTTTAAAAATTTAGCCATTAGATCAAACTCAATTAAAATATTAACCATTAGATATTAAATATTTAAGAGATGCTTCGATTAGACACATTTTAGTTGAAAGGGTGGTTAATATTTGATACCCTAAACCCTTTGGAGATTATAAAGGAGTCTAGGTATAATTTCATTAGTGTTGATAGTAAAAGTACTCGTGAGCCAAAAAAACCGAAGCAAAGTGCGGGTGTTAATACTAGTATTAATGATTATGCTTCCAGCAATCCAGCATTTTAGGTTAGGATTTTCTTAAAGTGCCTGTGGTAAAATTGGAAAGGCGCAAATAGTGATGAGCCACATCAGAACATTCTCAGCAATCTTATTTTGCAAGTTAGGAGTAGGAGTGATACTTGGCACAGAGATACAAGGCTCTGTTTCCACAAAGTCGCACCTTTGGACTTGTATTTAGTTTTTGTTTTGTCCTGTTGAAGGGCCTTTATACAAGATTCTTGAAGTATGTTTTTCACTTATAACTGGTGGTGCCACCTCATTCCCAATCACTAAACCAAACCAGTACTTCCAGTTAATGTGGTCTGGATTGTTGTTCAGGTGCTTGTTGGGGCTTTTCGGCTACAGGTGCCATGGAAGGAATAAACAAGATCAAGACGGGCTCTCTGGTCAGCCTTTCTGAACAGGAACTAATCGACTGTGACAGATCCTACAATAGTGGCTGTGGTGGTGGGCTCATGGACTATGCTTTTAAGTTTGTGATTAAAAATGGTGGAATTGACACAGAGGATGATTACCCGTTTCGTGAAATAGATGGAACGTGTAACAAGAACAAAGTAAGATTGAGTTGTAGAAACCTACCTTCTAGAGCATGTTTATACACCTACTGTGTCATATCTATACAATTTGTCTTCTTGTTTTGCAGCTGAAAAGGCGAGTGGTAACAATCGATGGTTACACTGATGTACCTGCCAACCATGAAGACTCGTTACTTCAGGCTGTTGCCCAGCAACCTGTTAGCGTAGGAATATGTGGTAGCGCTAGAGCATTTCAGCTATACTCCAAGGTCTTAATACATGTTTTGGTTGCTCTCTCACTAACTTATGTTATAGAATGTTACTAGTCATTGTACTTTCCTTTTAATATTTTCTTATTCAGGGTATCTTCGATGGCCCATGCCCAACATCTCTTGATCATGCTGTGTTAATTGTGGGATACGGTTCTGAAGGTGGCAAGGATTATTGGATTGTGAAAAATTCTTGGGGTGAAAGTTGGGGAATGAAGGGCTATATGCATACGCATCGAAACACTGGTAATTCCTATGGTGTTTGTGGTATAAATATGATGCCATCGTTCCCAACAAAAACAAGCCCGAATCCTCCTCCTTCACCAGGCCCTGGTCCAACCAAATGCAGCCTCCTTACCTACTGCCCTGAAGGATCCACCTGCTGTTGTTCCTGGCGTCTCTTAGGATTTTGCCTTTCTTGGAGCTGTTGTGAACTGGATAATGCAGCTTGCTGCAAGGATAACCGTTATTGTTGTCCTCATGACTATCCTATTTGTGACACAGTTAGCAAACAATGCTTCAAGGTACATACAAGAGGTTTTACGCATTCTTTATTGGGATTGAGCTTTCGTCATGTTTGTGGTTGGAAACTGACCTGCCTCAAGGCTTGATATGGTTATGCTTGACAAATGTTCCACATTACCTTATTCTTCTATCTTCATTTTATTCATATCTGAGTTTAGTTTTTAGTTTTACTGACAGTAACAGCTTTGGAAGTTACCAACGACAGCATCGGATAAACGTTGTGTATTCTGAGGTCTGAGCATTTGATGACTTATTGTTTCAGGCTAATGGCAATTTTTCCGGTATGGAGGGAGTTAAGAGGAAGCAGTCTTTCTCTAAAGTTCCCTCTTGGAATGGTTTGTTAGAACTGTTGGATTAATGGACATATAATAAGTGAGGCATTACAGGTAAGATCAGGTCGACTTGCTTTGGCTTGTACTGTCATTATCGACATCCTTATCTTAATGTGACCAGTGACCATCATTTTTCCTAAACAGATACAGATGTATGCATGATCTTATGCAAGTGGCGGGGTTCACTGCCTTCAAGTGTCCTGCCGCCTTGTTGTATGCTCTAGCCTCTATCTCTACGTTGGTTGTCTTGCACAGAGATGCCCAGATTTTACTGTGTATCGGTGAATCGCACAGTTCGCACCGTATTGTGGAATTTTATGATCGTACATGTCAAATTAGGCTACGGGCTCAGATACTTGTTTCACAGACGGTTTATTTCACTCAATTTGTATTAGAGTTGACTCAGTTCAGAACCAGTCTAATAAAGAGATGCATCTAGTTCAACAGTTCTCCAAATTTAGTGGTTGGTTGTACAACCATGTTTTTTTCACAGTAACTATACAAGCATGATAGTGATGCGTCTGGTTTATAACTTGCTGACTCCCTCTATAATATCTGTAACTTACTACTGACAAATAAAAACAATCATAAATTCCGAACGAGATTTCCTTTTGCAAAACCCTTATCTGGAGTATGTTAAGACACTACGAGATATGCTTAGCAGTTTAACATGGCTCTTTGGCTAATCTTGACTCGAACCCAACCGAACTTCTTTTTTCCCCTTGGATAAAAGAAAAGCCAAAACTGAGGAACTGCAGGAATCGGTAAAAGCCCCGAAATTCCTATATCCAAACGGGGTCTAATTTGTTTAGGGGATAGCTATAGTATTCTTTGTAGGAAAACAAATCTATATAATATCTCAAACTTTGCTTAAAAGTCAGTCTAGCACTTCGAACTATAAAACAGACGTTTGACTTTCGAACTTTGCAATCCAGTTCTATAACCTGGTTTTGTATGGTGATATCGTCCGTGTGACACGATGAGTAGACGGTTTTTCCACGTAAGATAACACGTTGACCAAATTGAATCAAGTAGAACCCATAACACTCCCCCCCAACCCCAGATCTCCCGGCCACGGTTCCATAGCCACCGCCCTGTAACTTTCTCTTTGTTTCTATTTTGAGCAGAAGCCTCTGTGAGGGCTCTACATATCATTCACCCCAATTTGGCTAGTGTGACATTCTATGTGGCAAAACAACCCACTTATTGTGCCACACGGGTAATACCACTATGTAAAACCGGTCGAAATATTATTTGAAATGGATTGCAAAATTTAGATTATGCGACACAAAGGGTTTGGCCAGAGGTGGTGTTCTTGGCTAAGCATTATGCTCATGTCCGCCTCTACTAGAATTCTTGTCAATGGACAGCCAGGGCAGCCGGTCTGGTCTGGCATGGTCGCGGTTTGCGTCAAGGAGACCCATTATCGCAGATGTTATTCATCATTGCGATAGACGCACTCAACAATTTGATCCTCAATGCAGAAAAAGAGGGCCTGCTCCATCCGATCGGAGGGCATCGAGGGCTACCACATCGTCTTTCCCTTTTATGCGAATGATGCGGTAGTGTTCCTGACCCAGTGAACGATGATATGTTAGCCATCAAGAAAATCATACAGCTCTTTGGTGAGGCCACTGGTCTGCGTACCAACATGACTAAAAGCTCCTTTTCTCCTATCCACTGTAATAACCAGCAGATTCAGCTCATCTCAGATAGTTTGCATTGCAACATCGCTGCTTTCCCTTGTAAGTACTTGGGTTTGTCACTATCCTTACGGAAGCCATCACGAGCATATTATCAACCTTTGTTGGACAGGATCGCTAACTGTCTCCAAGCCTAGCAAGTGGTCTGCTTTCTCAAGGGGGGCGCGGAGCGCCTGATTTATGTTAAGGCAGTGCTGTCGGCCATGTCAATTTATAATTTCATGGTTCTCGACCCCCCCCCCGCTCGGTAGTTAAAGAAATTGACAAAATGCGTCGAGCATTTCTTTAGAAAGGTTCTACAATTGTGTCAGGAGGCAATTGTTTGGTGGCTTGGTCGTCAGTCTGTCACGCCCCTTCAGCTGGGCGGGCCCGATTTACACAACTTGGATGTGCTTGGACAGGCCATGCATATCCGTTGGCAATGGTTACAACGAACTTGGGTGTCTCGGCCTTTGGGAAGTTTGCAATCTCAGTTCAATCGACAGGAGGAAGACATGTTCAATGCATCCATTTTGGTCAGATTAGGGAATGGAATGAGCACATTGTTTTGGGATGACCGCTGGCTGAATGATTGCTCAATCCAAGCCTTCGCACCGAACATTGTCCAGATGGTCGAACCTTCGATTCGGAGGAAAAGAACAGTTACTCAATCCTCGACAATAATTCTTGGATTTTGGACTTGCAGGGTCAGCGTGTCGACAATTCTGTTGCTGAACTCCTTCAACTCTGGAATAGGTTGAAAGAGATTCGGCTTGCTCAGGGAGAGGTCGATTCCTTAAATTAGTGTTGGGAAGCCTCAGGTTGCTACTTTGCGAAGTCGGCGTACATGGCCTTCTTCACAGGATCTATTAGGTTTCCGTGTGCCGAGGCTATGTGGAAAAATCAGGCTCCACTAAAATGCAAAATTTTCATGTGGTTAGCTATTCGGCTACGGTGTTAGACAGCTGATCGTCTAAGGCGTCAGGGACTGCAAAAACCAAGGAACTTGTGTTTTTTGCAGGCTCCAGAAAGAGACCATTGATCACCTTCTGGTAGGATGCGTTGTAACAGCGTAATTTTGGGCTCGCTTCGTTGCACAGTCCGGCTCGCGTTGTCCCCTGCCGAGTGGCCAGCCCACCCTAAGACTACTGGTTGGCCGCACGGATTTCATCGCCAAAACATCAAAGAAAGGATACAGATTCTTGTATCACTCTAGTCTCTTGGATGATCTGGAAAGAGCGCAATCAAAGGATCTTCAACAACATCGTCGTATCGGTCGATCAGCTTCTTCATCTTGCTCTTCATGAGCACCGGCAATGGCGCTTGGCGGTGGCGCATCGAAGGGGCTCGGTGACGCAGCAATACTAGTACTCCTGTGTTTTTGTCGGTCGTCAGCATAAATTGTTCTCTGTTCTTTTCACTAAGCGTTCGGCTGTCGGGCAAGTCCTTTTAGGCGGAGCTTTCTTATAGAATGTATCCGTTGTGAACTCAGTTCCTTCTTCTAATGATATGATGTTTTGCACATCCTTAAAAAAAATATGATTTCATAGTTCGAGTTCGAGATGGTATATAGACTTTCGAGAAAGTCCGAAATATTATATGGACTCCTATCTTTTTATGCAGTTTACGATCACTCCCAAGTATAAACCCCATCACCTCATGCTCCGCTCCCCGGGTCGGGAGAAGAAGAGAAATGAATCCTGTGCGTTTTGCTGCTCCACGTCGGCAGAAAACATCCCTTCACCGCACCTACCCGGTGACGGTAAAGAGGCATTGCACAAGCGGGCATATTCCGATCCAGAACAGGACTCGTATTGCATTTTTTTTTCTTCCATGAAAAGCTTGCTAAGTGATCTCGTAACAGTACTTCGATTTGACTGGCAACAAAATGCAAAAAACATTATTATTCTTCGTATACCATATGATTTCTAGTATTTAAATTCAGTGATCGTACTCTCACAAAAATTTGGTGGGCGTGTTTAATAGAGCATCAAAAGCAGCAACGGGAAGAGCCCCATAGTGGTTGGGCCTTGGGGAGGGACAGGAGGATATCCTTGGGATGATGGTGTGTACTCCACGATACGCCAGATTGTGATCACCCATGGTGCAGCTATCGACTCCATAAGGATCGTATGACCTGAAAGGAGGCTCAGTCTGGTCAGAGACGCATGGGGGTACTGATGGAGGCTCTGAAACAGATAAGGTCTAGTTTACGAAATCCTCACTGAAGCATTTGCAGTTTTTCTAACATGATTGCAGGGCGCTCCTATTTGCAAAAGCTGAATAGAAAGTCTCTGTGACTATAGGCCTTGATGCTGAAAGTATAAACATCTATAATAATGCTAATAAAGTTAAAGGGTACTTGCTAGGCTATAGTTTTTTGTGTTCTAAGCTCGTATTTATTTAGGTTAGATGTGTTAGAGATATAGTTAGTGATTTGATTTGTTGATTTGGTTTCCTTATCTGTAACCTCTTTGTGTATATATATTGGCCCATTGGCCTCATATTGAATACAAGCAATACTCATAACATGGTATCAGAGCAAACCTAGGATTTTCTCGTCGCTTTGCTTGTTCCGCATGCGCCGTATTGGCCGCCGCTCGTCTCCTCCGTCGATCTTCGGCGTCTGCGTCGCCTTCGCATCGCTCGTGCTCTGCGTCGCCTTGGCGTCGCTCGTCGCGCACCACCGCAGTCCTCGCCGCCCGCCGCGCACTCGGCCGGCCGCCGTGCCTCCGTCCCGGCCGTGTACTCCTCCCGTCGAGCCGCCCACTCGAGTCGTAGCCGCCACTCGGAGCCGCCACCGAGGAGGTGAGCCGCTCAAGACGCCGCCGTCGCTCTCTCGAGACGATCGGATCGGGCCGCCCGAGTCGCAGCCGCCGCTTCGAGCCGCCATCGAGGAGGTGAGCCGCCGCTCTCCGCGCCGCCACCGCCGCTTCGGAGGACCGTCGGATCGGGCCGCCGCCATCTTCACTAAGTCGGATCGGGCGCCGCCATCTTGGTCGCCGCGCCGTCCAGCGCCGCCTACCAATGGCTTCCGTTCGTCTGCGTGGTGCTACTCCACGCTTCAAGACACTATCTCTCCCGGCCGATCGCCACAGTGGTGATGGTCGCCTCAATCTGGCGGTGGCCGTCCTCATCGCTTCCCATCGCGACAAGGTCGGTCACATTGAGTTCCAGTGCTATAAGAAGCAGCGGCATCTTTCACGTCGTTCTTCTACTAGCATTGCAACGGTGCTTCTACATCGACGTCCTGCATCGACTCCTTCAGCAGTTTCTCTCTCGAAGCGAGAGATAGCGGACTTCGACGACGCTGCTGCCAGTTCTCCTTCGACGTGTTCGCCGGTTACGCTACTAACTCTTCTGCATCGCGAAACCACCACTTCCACACCAAAGACCTCCCGTGGATTCTTGATTCTGGAGCATCTTTTCACATGACTCCTGATTCTTCTACTCTGTCCTTCATTACACCTCTTGAATCTCCTGTCAGTGTTCTTACTGCTGATGGTACCTCTCTTTCTGTCTCTGGTCGAGGACCTCTAAGCAACTCATCTTTCCATGTTCCTTCTATTGCTCATGTTCCTCGCCTTACTATGCGACTTTCTTTCTGCTGGGCGGACATCGATCTTGGTTATCGAGTCATTCTCGACTCGACTCTTGTTGTGTTCAGACCGCCACACGGAGCTCGGTTGGTTCGGCCTCGGCGTCTTGACTCACAAGCGTCTTTGGGAGCTTGACGGCTTCACCTTCCTTCCGCCGCCATCGCCGCTACGGTCTCTCCGCTTACGCCACTCCGCTCTGAGCTCTTTCCAGCAGTGACATCACCGTCTTGGCCATCTGTGTGGATCTCGTCTGTCGTCCTTAGTTCGTCGTGGTCTTCTGGGATCTGTCTCAGGAGACGTCTCTTTAGATTGTCGGTGTAAGTTAGGCAAAGCAGATTGACTTCCTTATCATCATAGTGAGTCGTTGTCTCGGCGTCCTTTTGATCTTATTCATTCGATGTTTGGGGTCGGCTCCCTTCATTTCGAAAGGGGGTCATCGATACTATATCATATTTATAGATGATTTCTCTCGCCACACTTGGATATATTTCATGTCTTCTCGTAGTGAGGTCTTGTCCATCTATAAACATTTGCCACCATGGTTCGCATACGTTCTCCACTCCTATTCGTGTTTTTCGTGGCCGACTTTGGTGAGTACCTCTCTCATCACCTCGCAGATTTCCTTTTGGCGAAAGGGCACTCTCGCTTCGATTCTCTTGTCCCGTGCTCATGCTCGGAATGGTGTTCTTGGCGCAAGCATCGTCACCTTCTTGAGTCGGCTCGTGCCCTGATGATTGCCGCCTCTATCCCACCTCACTTTTGGGCGGAGGCTGTTTCCACTGCCACCTATCTTGTCAACATCCAGCCTTCTTCTGCTCTTCAGGGCGCAATCCCTATTGAGCGTCTCTGTGGTCTCCTCCCGACTACTCGCCTTCGCTCTGCTTGCTTGCGTTTGCTACGTTCTCCTCGCCTCGAGAACGCACCAAACCGATCGCTCGATCTGTTGAGTGTGTCTTTCGGGATCTGATGCCGAGCACAAGGGCTATCGGTCTTTGGGATCTGTTGGTCGACGGATGCGGATTTCGGGACGTCACTTTCGACGAGTCTCGTCCCTTCTACCCACGCCCCTGCCTCTCTTCGGCTTCCTCTGTGGAGTCTCTGTCTTTTTGACTTTTCCAGATACACCTATCTCTGTCTTGCCCTCGCCCACCCGCCCCACCGAGTCTCCACATATTTCTCCCGTGGCCTCTCCGCCATTGTCGCCGCCGCTGCCGTCTCCTCGCGGCTCCTCGGGCTCCCCACTACACTCGTCTACACTCGTCGACCTCAGATTGAGGATCTTCCAGATGAGCCCACTTCTCCCGATGTTTCATCTTCTCCTGCCGCTTCATCTTCCCCGATGGGCCGTCTTCTCCTCGCTACGCCTCCGTGATCGCGGTCGATTCGCCCCGCCTGCTTTGCCTTTCTTTGGTGCGGCTACTTGTGAGCTCGCCTCCCCGGATGATCTTGTTACTCATCCCGAGTGGCGCATGCCATGGCCGAGGAGATTGCGCCTCGAGCGCATCTTGGTACTTGGGATCTTGTTCCTTTTCCATCTCACTCGCCCCATCACATGTAAGTGGGTCTATAAGATTAAGACTCGCTCGATGGCTCTCTTGAGCGCTATAAGGCGCGTCTTGTTGCTCGTGGCTTCCAAAGAGGAGCATGGTCGTGACTACGACGAGACTTTTGCTCGATGGCTCACATGACCACCGTCCGCACTCTTCTTTCGGTGGCGCCTGCTCGCCATCGGTCTGCTTTCACTTGATGTCAAGAATGCCTTTCTTAATGGCGAGTTGCGTGAGGAGGTCTACATGCATCCGCCACCGGGTATTCTCATTCTCGAGGGCATGGTCCGTCGCCTTCGCCGCTCTCTCTATGGCCTTAAGCAAGCCCTCGGCTCGGTTTGAGCGCTTCTCCTCTGTGGTCACCGCCTGCTGGCTTTTCAAAGAAGTGATCATGATTCTCGCTCTTTGTCCACACTTCGCCCTCGTGGTCGGACTCTTCTTCTTCGTATGTTGATGATATGATCATTACGGAGATGACTCGAGTACATTGCCTTTGTCAAGGCTCGTCTTAGCGAGTTCCTTATGTCGGATCTTGGTCCTCTTCGTTACTTCCTTGGGATTGAGGTTACTTCCACCCGGATGGTTTCTTTATGTCCCAAGAGAAGTATATTCAGATCTTCTTGATCGTGCCTCCTCATCGATCGGCGTCTGTTGAGACTCCTATGGAGCTCAATGTTCACCTCCGACCCTCGATGGCGAGCCTCTTTCTCGATCCGACTCGCCATCGCCACCTTGTTGGGAGTCTTGTCTACCTTTGTCATTACTCGCCCAGATATCACTTATCCAGTTCATATTTCGAGTCGGTTTGTTTCGCTCCCACTCAGTCCACTCTGACCACCTTCTTCGAGTTCTGCGATACCTTCGTGGGACTATCTCTCGCCGTCTCTTCTTTCCACGCTCCATTTCGCTTCTGACTTGAGTTTATTCGGATGCTACTTGGGCGGCGATCCTCCGATCGCCGGTCTATCTCTCGCTTCATGTGTTTTTCTTGGTGGTTCGCTTATTGCACGGAAGACGAAGAAACAGATCGCAGTTGTCTCGCTCGAGTGCAGAGGCTGAGTTGCGAGCTATGGCTCTCTTGACTGCAGAGATTACTTGGCTACGGTGGTTACTTGAGGATTTTGGTGTTTCACATTACACCGACTCTTCTCTTGTCGACAAAGACAGTGCTATCGGATTGCCGTGACCCTGTGAAGCATGAGCTCACCAAGCATATTGGTGTTGATGCTTCTTTCATGAGGTCTTGTGTGCATGATCAGGTGATTGCTCTTCAGTATGTGCCTTCAGAGCTTCAGATAGCGGATTTCTTCACGAAGGCTCAGACTCGAGCACAGCACGGCTTCTACCTCTCCAAACTCAGTGTTGTTGATCCACTATGAGTTTGAGGGGGGGTGTTAGAGATATAGTTAGTGATTTGATTTGTTGATTTGGTTTCCTTATCTGTAACCTCTTTGTGTATATATATTGGCCCATTGGCCTCATATTGAATACAAGCAATACTCATAACAAGACGAACATGTTGACATATTGATTTGTTTTAATGAAGTTCAGGTAAGTTTACACAACACAAGCCTACTTTGGTCATCATTCTAGTCCAAAGAAATGCTTATTTAGTTTATCATAATTCTGAACAAAATTATTCTGACTTTGTATGCATAATCTACAGGTGAAGCTAGATTTTCCTGATGAAATCATATTGTCTGTGAGTGGCTACTATGGATCAGTCTGCGGGACTCCGGTTATCATAAGATCATTGACATTTCAGAGTAACCGTTCCAAATATGGGCCTTTTGGTACTGAAGATGGGACGCCTTTCTCACTTCCAGTGAGCAGTGGCAAGATTATTGGTTTTCATGGAAGGTCCGGGTCGTATCTCAACTCAATAGGCTTTTATCTGAAGCAACTGCATGTTCCAAATCCATTGAATTCTCCAGCCTTGCCTGAAAGTCAAAGGCTTCCAAGTGCGTATAACAGAAATGGTTATAGTTTCGCTGAGGATGGTACTGGACACGACATGGTCCTGGCAGTGCGAGATAGAGGTGTTTATACTAGCAATTACCCTAAGCAGCAGTATACAATTCCATCTCCGGACTAGAATGATGGAGCTCTCCGGAATAAGGTGTCACAAACTAGTCTATGACATTTGCATTCTGGTGTCCATGCTTTTTGTGTCTGATAACTGTACAGTATTTACATTCTGAACTTTGCTTTGCAGATGGTTTCTTTTCCTAGTTCATACGGAGAGAAGGGGGTTGCAGCTATGAACAGCCCTAAGACATATGGTCCCTGGGGTGGAAGTGGTGGCACCATCTTTGATGATGGTGTATACACTGGTGTGTGGCAGATCAATTTGACACGCGCAGTGGGAATTTCTTCTATGAAGGTACTGTATGATCGAAATGGGCAGGCAGTATGGGGCAACAAGCATGGATTCAGTGGAGGTGTTTCACCCGACAAGGTAATGTAATTTCAGTACTGCAATTCTTTTGCTGGACAATTATATAGAGGATTGTGATGACATGGTACTTTTGTTCTGCAGATAGTAAAGTAATTTCAGTACTGCAATTCTTTTGCTGGACAATTATATAGAGGATTGTGATGACATGGTACTTTTGTTCTGCAGATAGTATTCGACTTTCCGTCAGAGGTCTTGACTCATATAACTGGGTACTATGGTTCGACAATGATCATGGGTCCAACAGGGATCAGATCGCTCACATTCCACACGAACTGGCGAAGATATGGACCATATGGGGATGAGTACGGCACATACTTCTCCACCAGTTTTACTAATGGAAGGATAGTAGGATTCCATGGCAGGGAGGGATGGTACGTCGATGGCATTGGAGTTCATGTTCAGGAAGGCAAGGTGGCACCACAGCGAGTTAGTAGCAGACCAGTGGCCGCGATGAGCCCATCCCTGCGGTACGACATGCTTGCGCAAGCACAGAGTGAAATGGACGATGAGGTAACTACTTTCTAGTCTGAATCATGTATGAATGCTTTACAATATGCTGCAGCTACAGAGGCGAGTGATGCATTTGAATCATTCCGCAGGTTGCATATGGCATGGTGAAAGAACCAGTTCCAATGGGACCAGGGCCATGGGGTGGGGAAGGAGGTCGGCCATGGGACGACGGTGTCTACAACGGCGTGAAGCAAATCTATGTCATGAGAGGCACGTTTATTGGTTCGATACAGATTGAGTACGACAGAGGTGACCAATCCATCTGGTCAGCGAGGCATGGAAACAGTGGCCACATAACCCATAGGGTGAGTAGAATCAACCAAGTTCTTCACTTGCCAAGTTCTTTTTGCCAAGGAATAACATATGATGCAATTTACTGGCAAGTGGCAACATAGAAGCTGTTCATCTTTCTTCAGTAGCATAAATAACGAGCTCTATCCAAATGCATCTGCAGATCAAGCTGGACTGCCCACACGAGGTCCTGACATGCATATACGGTTACTACAACACCAACAGGGAGGAAGGGCCTCGAGTTCTGAGATCAATCACCTTCAAGAGCAACCGAGGGAAGTACGGGCCGTTCGGCGAGGAGGTCGGGGCGTACTTCTCGTCGGCGACGACGGAAGGGAAGGTGGTCGGGTTCCATGGCCGGAGCGGGCAGCACCTGGACGCCATCGGGGTGCACATGCAGCACTGGCTGGGGGACAGGAGGCCTGCCCCCAAGTACGTCCTGTCCAAGTACCTCTTCTGATCGAGGGGCTAGTTTACGTGTAGTTAGCCATACGAGATGTGACGATTTTGAGCTTTGGAGGCAGCATGTAGCGGATAGATGCGATGATTCTGTGCTGTGTTGAGATATGGAGCAGTTTAGCGGCCTGCAGTTGAGTTCATTCCCTGTATTCAGGCATACCAATTCGATGATGAATTGATTATTCTGAATAATTCACACTAGTTTCTTAGTTCCAATTTGCCTTCTGCTTGTCATGGAGTGTCCCTTCAGTTTTGCGCGATCCAGTTAGTCCGAATTTTATCATAGTTACTGGATCCGCTGTACCTCCAGGATTTCTCTACATCGAGACAGTTCACGGCACGAGTTCTCTGTTGAATTTGGGAAGAAAAAAGTGGGTGCAGAGTTTGTAGCTTATTTAGCACATTTTTAAGTGAAATAGCAAAAATATCTCCCCAGTCCGTGTTAGATCGTGTGGTTAGGTCTAAATTAATTTAGCTAATGAATAATTGATAATATTATTTACTGATGTTATTTGAGGCATGTCGTGTTGTGTGGACTTAAGTCAGTCAAATTGAGAAAAATTTATACTGGGAAAATATATTGTTTTGATCTTTGCATGTACATGATAACTTGGAGACGATCGTGGTCTACGACGAGGATCGGAAGGTGGCCTGGTGCGAAGTCATGGTCCAGAGGGTCGATGATGCTGAAAGAGACGATCGGGCTCGAGTTGGGACGCGTGGAGATCAAAGATGAATGATACGTGTTGGAGTTACGAAGGTGCGATTCGGAGGCTACAACACGTGATAATTTTGAAGTATCCAAAATTAGGATTAGATTAAATTTTATAACTTGATGTATAAACCCACGTATTAAACTCGTATTAGGCTCTACGATTATTGAAATCTGGACTAATTTGGCCGTATAGCGTTAGAAAATTACAAAATTAGCCCCCATATCTCAGAAATTCCGATCCGCCTTCCGTACCTACACTGCTGCGTGCAGGGGCAAAGAAGAGTACTGCTTGCATCAAAAATTTTTCCTGAAAATTCTGTTTAATAATATTTTTTGAGGAATTTTTAAATATATTAAATGAGCTCGAAAAATTATGAATTTTTTTGTAGAGCCTCCTGCATAGTGTGTTTGCTTCTGTAATTTTTTCAAATTTTTTTAAATTTTTATTTTCTCTGTAAAATTCTTTTAAGTATAATGTTTGTATGAATTATCTAATATAGAAACTGAGGTCAAAATATTATGAATTTTTTTTTCAAACTCCCTACACAGAGGACTTGATTGTGTAAATTTGATGTAATTTTATATACTTCGAAATTATATCGACAAATTCAGCGTTTAGGTTTGGAAAATTAGGACGAGACGTTTCGGAATTAGGGTTTTATTATTTTATGTGACTCGAAATGTGTGAAGTTTAGTATCACATGACTACTCTTAGTCGCTATGGTTCTTGATCACATTTTCAAAGATGCTGAGAACTTAACTAAAGGGGCTGAGAACGTTGTGATTACGAAGATGCTCTAAAACATAGAAGAATCGATGTCAATGTGAATGATTATTTCTAGAATTCCAGCAGAAGAGGCATACTTGCAATATAGTATTGTTTTGATGGCTCAGCGGAGGCACATAATCAAAACTACATTGCAGTCCGCGGACAGAAGCACGTTACATGTGGTCACATGGCATGTTGGTTCGGCTAATTGGTTTAGTCACACATGCTACTACTACGGTACATTGAGACACAAGCCTCCGGGCCATGTAAGTACGCATGTCTTTAGGGGATAGTAAAAAACATGGCGAGTAGGAGGGGGACTACTACAGAATAGCCCGACCTACTGTTTGGACCGGGGCCATTTGCCCTTCCTTCCAAGCTCGGCGTTGTACTCCTCGCCAGCCGCCCAGGCCTCGGCCGCCATTTCCCACTTTTTTTCACGCTCCCTCTCGCGTGCCTCACGCTTCCTGCGCCTGCACGCCTTGAGATGGGCCTGCGTCTCTCGGCGGATACTCTCGTTGTGCTCTTTAGTCCGACGATCCTCCTCCCGAATCTCGCGTCCCTTTCGGCATTCCACTCCTCGAAGTCGAGCTGCCACTGGTCATGTGGGTGGATCTCTAGGTCGATCCACTTGCGGAAGCCACACAGAGGCCCGGGGACTACGGGTAGACGGGAGAGATTGTAAATGCGTATTCTGAAAAGAGAGTTGGTACGGGAACTTACTGTAAGTACTCCTTACCAGCTGTCGATAGGTTCTCGTATCCCAACGACGGTCGGGATAATCAGAGGAGTAGTTGGGACAACCCCAGTAACGCATGTCGAGACTGAGCCGGTGCTTGGATTTGAAGAAGTTGCATGTGTCCCTGCACCAACAGAGGGGCGGCGTCTCCCCCTCTGGCAGGTGTTGCGGCGAACGCTCGGTTGGGACGTTCTGGCAGGGGTTGCTGCTACGGGGGGCTTCATTGCGGAGAGCTTCCATCCTGGCACGCTGCTCTTGCCGGTCTCGAGCCCCAGCATCCCTAGCTTGTTCAGCCCGTGCCGTAGAAGCCCGAGCTAACTCGCGGATCTCATCCTATTACTTCTGCCTCTTGCCCATCCCGGTGTGGCGAAACAAGCTCTGGTGTAGCGTTGGGTTTGGTTGTGTAGTAGGTGTTTTCCACCTCCTTTTATAGACCACAAGGTTGGCTTGGTGTGGTTAAATTGACGTGAGTATCCGGCGTGGCAGAGTGTTGTCACGTCCTACTTTGCAGAGTGTTGTCACGTCCTACCTTGTAGAGTGTGGTTATTTCGGTCTAAAAATCTGGCGAGGCAGAGTGTTGTCACGTCCTACTTTGCAGAGTGCAGTCATTTCGGTCTGAAAAGCTGGCGAGGCAGAATGTTGTCACGTACTACTTTGCAGAGTGATGTCATTTCGGTCAGAAAAGCTGGCGAGGCAGAGTGTTGTCACTTCCTACTTTGCAGAGTGCTGTCATTTCGGTCTGAAAAGCTGGCAAGACAAAGTGTTATCACGTCCTACTTTGCAGAGTGCGGTCATTTCGGTCTGAAAAGCTGGCAATGTAGAGTGTTGTCATTGCGTGGGTATAAGTATTATAAAATTGTCTGCAACCGGACAGATTTAGGTCTCCAAAATTTGGAATATAGGATTTCGAAATTAGGGTTTGATTAATTCGCACACAAAGTATTCATAACGGAATTAGACAGATGCATACATCATTACAAAGGAGTACAACAACGTCGCAAAGGCATGCATCATGTAGTGCAGGGATGCATAGATAAAGAACATATATTACAATCTACTTGGCAAGAACAAGAAATAACAGAAGCAAAACAACAAAACTAGCTATATTAAGTAATTTCTGAAGCGATTTCTCAACTCTTTCCATCCTTTCATCCAGTCTTTTAAGAACATTATCTGTATTTTTCATCGGTTGATCCGATAGTCGAGGCACTTGACGAAATGCAGCCACACGACAGGTCTCCTCTTACAAGGTTGCAATTTGCATTGCAATGTCTCGAACCTCCGACACTACTTCATCAGCCCACAGCTAGAACCGACATGTTGTGTTCTGTAGAAAGAATTACAACTGCAAGTGAAAAAAATATACTGTCTAGAACGAAATTAATTGGGGATGATCAGACGCAAGTTACCGTAAGATTTGAACACTTCAATAACACTCGGGATGGATTGGTTGGCTTTTGGGAGGTGGACACATTCACCGGATCCGCAACGAGGGCAAGTCGCCGTAGTATCGGTAATTGCTGCCGGTCAAAAGGCGCGAGGCGCGCGACGACCGCAAGTGGGTGGCGGCGACGGCGTCGCGGCGGATCGCCAAGCGCCGCGAGAGGTGCGGCGGAGGCTAGATTTGGAATTTTGAGATTACAGTGGCTATTTTTGAAATTTTGGCGCGCAATACAACCAAATCAATCCAAAATTCACGATTATTAAGGTGTACCTGAGTGATGAGGTGCTGTTGGCGGCTTGATAAATAGCTGTCGTGTGATCTTTGGAAAGCTGCGCGGGTCGGCAGGGAATTAGAGTCCTCGTGTGAGGAGGTTTCAGGGCTGGTGGCTGTGAAAAAGGGCTTTATGTGTGGCGGCGCGTGACGTGAGAGGAGACGAGATGAGATGCTTTGCTGTTTGGCATTAAGTGAATCCAAAAATCGTGTGCAGGCTTTGATGGGCGGTGCTTTTGCTTGTGTCGTGAGAATTCATTGCTACTAGATTAGCAGTATGACAAGACTTTGATAGTATATTTGTTTAACTTTTTTGGTGAACCGGAGTCAGATGCAAGGGTTGTATATTCAGATATGGTGCATTTAGTAAGGACTAAGTTTGTTGTTTGTCTGTGCATGAGTAGGAATGAAAATGATTAACACAAATATTTAAGAAGTAATAAAAGGAAATCTGTGTGTGCAGATAGAATTCGATATCTTTAGGTGTATCTTGGCTGTGGATCCGATTGTGTAAGCATTGGAATCAACCAAAATGACTTTTTTTGGCTATGCAGACGACAAGCAGCTTGATAGTGAGCGATACCTCATCAGAATGAGAGTCGATTTTTCAAGGGGATGCATGAACTGATTTGTTAGATATCTGAAATGAGCTATTGATTCTAGCTGTAGGCTCAATATCTGGAAACTGGACTGCAACATTGAGGTACACTCGATACCATGTTGGAAGTGGTAGCGGGTTGTATAATCTACATGAGGCCAATGGAGCCTCTGTAATATATGAACCACGAATAAAGATTACCTAGTGTATATAAGAAACCTAAAACATCTAGAGTCCTACTCTAACACAAATATATCTCTAACTATATCTTTAACAGCAAGAACCACTAACTTATATCTGAAATGCAGAAGAACATTTATTGATTGTAAATAGGGCATCATAATGATAGGGTACATAACTCTATAGTTATAAATAGGAATAGAAGAGGGAAATTGCCTGGGTTCTGCAGTCATGTTTGGAAATCATTGGCAAATATATTTATTGTTCACCTGGTCAGCTGATTGTTTACAGGAAGTACAACTCATGTACCACCAATTTTCATCTGGGACTACACTCCCGATAGCGACGGCGACAATATAATTAAGACCATGTACAAAGATGGCGCACTTTTAGTAATAGGCAAAGTTACGTGTGTGTGAAGGCAATGTAAAGCAAGGTGTGCTCACAACATCATGTGCATTTAGCTTGGATAGGTCAGAAACGGTAGTTCTTGCAGCTGTGGTGTTCATTGGCGTCTGTCCAATACCAGCAAAGCTAACAGTAGGAACAGATGGAATATTTAAATAATTTTTTTTATCGTGATACATTAATAAACCAGACTCGACGAACAGACCTGTTTTGTAGAGCAGTAATTTCTGGTATAGGAGCATTTGTGTACCATTGACAAATTGTGCTTCCTTGAAGTGATAGTTTTCCTAGTATTAAAAGAAATGAAAATCGTGTTTTTTCTTGGAAGTAGCTCTACATGTAGCCAGTTGCTAAGGGATTGTTGATCAATATATTGCGAACCTTCATACAGGGCAATAGTTAATCCAATGAACAGGACAGCAACAGGACCATTTATCCTTGCTGCATGGATCCTTGCTGCATCGAATTGGTCTGCATGTTGGCCCCACGGTGAAACAGCAGATGTTTCGCTTTTTTTCAAGTATGGCATTTAGAGGCTATTAGACAAAGCAAGGAAACCTTTTTAAATATAAAGAGAAGTGACGTGGTACATTGCGTAACTGTGTATAGATGTACTAATTTGAGTGTGTACGATGCTGTCAAATTTCATAAGGTGAGAATATGTACCTTCCATCACTAGTAGTGATATTGCGTACAGACTTTTCGATTTATTTTGGGTGGATTGTCTTTACATGGGCTATGGCTGTGACAACACCAATGGTATGTAGTAATAAATGATTAAATAACAAAATCAGTATGTAAATGGTACCGAATTAAAAAGTTTATGTAATAGTGTGTAATCTTGTTGTTTTGGTTGTTGTTACGCTTGTTTCTGGGAAAATTGTATAATTCTTTGTGTTTCAAGACAAAAGATGTATTAGGGAATACCTATGTTTTTTTCGGTAAGAAGCACACTATGAATGAAAAGGTGGTTGACAAGCATCAATCCTATGACATGGCCTAATCTGTTTTCAATGAGGATTGTATGGAAATTGGTATAGATTGTTTCTAAACAAGGAGAAGACACTGTGCCTGGTTTGGAGATGCTTTTTTCCTTTACAGATGAATAGTGGCGAACTGGAGACATGTCTATGGTGCAAGAGAGCAGTATATAGTTAGGAATTTTAGCACCTGATAGGAATCTTTTCTCTCTAATGCGGCTTCGTAAGACTTGAAATGAAGCAAGTTTGTATGCATAGAGCGGAAAAGTGTCTGGAACAGTTGTGAGCTCTCGGATTTTAGTGTATTTTTGTAAAACGGGTCATAATTGGTCGATCAACAGCCTAATAAGTTTTTTTTGCCTCAGTAACCTCAAAGTACTCAATGTAATAAATATGGTTGTCACGTAGGTTCACTTTAAATTGGGCAACATGTCGTTGTGGTATCTGGGCTTCCATTATGTTACCCTGCACAAACCATTTTATATAGGGCAGATGTAAAGCAAAAAATTAATAGGACAGACATATGCAGCTGAATGGAGAGAATATTTACCTCTTCATCAAGCAAAACAAAGTTGATACGCCTGATTTTTTTTCCCGGCAGGTAGGAGGACTGAGAAAAGGCGTCACTTTGTCAGGTGTAGCTTTTTGCTTTACGTGAAGAGAAGAGGCAGGCCAGAGATGTTGCTACGCTTCGTGCAAATCAAGTCCAGGAAGAGACAGCAAGCGGATGTACGTGGCGTGAGTTCATTTCATGCATAGTATATTGAAAGCTAGAGTAACCTATACTGTAGGTGCAGTACACCACTGTTTGCTACAGTATGCGTGAGGTTTGCTGAAAACTATTTTCCCTTTCACTGGCTTTTGTTTTTGCATCTTTACTGTTGTCAGGTTGGACAATCAAAAGATAAAAAATTTAAGAAAAAAGCATCCACTGTGGATTATAATCATTCACCCTCTCTCTGATTGTCATTAACGATCCTACAGCTCGCGAATGAAATAACAAAAATAACATCCCTACCGTGTGAAAACATCACAGCAGGTCACCTGTCGCTGACCTATAGCTCGGCAGGACACGTGGTGAGTTCCCATCCGACGATATGCAGCCTGAGGCTAACCCAGCCTACGACAGTTCGGTGGGCAGGCGCGGCAGGAGTGTGCGCAGCGTGATCTGTCGTGGACTAGGTTAGCGACAGGGCGTCTGTGGATGCACGGCAAACCCTCCTGCCGCAACGTTTTTGCATGGTGTGGGTTCTATTTTTTGCCGTTTCGTTCGAAGAGAGGAAACTATTTTTGTTATTTCGCTTCAAAAAGATGTTAGACTAGCCAAAAACTCCTAAGACGTATGGGCTCTCTTGGTGGAGTTTATATATATATATATATATATATATATATATATATATATATATAATTTAACTTATTTTTAAAAAAATTTAAAGATAATATATCTATAACTTTATTTCTAATTCTGACGTCTTTGATCATACCACATACCACGACGTGGTCAAAGCTGCCACGATAGCTCTCCGAACTAGTGCGCTTCTGTTTTTGGGACTAAGTCCTATCACGCCAAAAGGAGCGATATGACAGCACTCGTTTACCACACCAAGATCCGTGACGCCATAATATGCTTTTGGCACACCACACCTGGCCAAAAGAATTATAATTGAAAATAAAGTTAAAAAAATATTATCTTTATTTTTTTAAAAAATAGATTAAATCATACAAAATAACTCCTCTTGGTGACGGTTCCGAACTCTGAATGGAATGGAAGGGTCCGTATCCTCGGGATCCTATCCTCTTCCTTTCCTGCAGTTAGGGCACTATGCCTTTGTGATATCTCAGCCATTCCTTAAGCATGTGGTGAGTATCATTTGCACAGGAGGGTCAAATAAAAACTTTTATTGGCTGTGGAATGTATTTGCCGCTCTTGCGCCCCAACTCGAAGCTTAGTTGTTGACTGTGGGCTTTGGAAATTGATATTTTTTTTAAAAAAAATATAAACAGCTGGTCTGCTACTAACTCGCTGTTGTGTGATCGTGGGTTATTTTTGTAAAAAAAAAATAAAACATGGTTTATTTGTGTAAAAAAACTAAAAATGGTTTTTTAGAGAGAAAAATTCTTGGAAATCCCCCCTAGCTCCTACACATATCTGATTCCGACATTCCGTCACTGTGCATATCAATGTTGGACACTATTAAGTTATGTTCGGCCATGTATGTGTAATGGTTGCAAAACTAGCGCAATAGAAGATTGGAAATAATCCGTCCGGTCAGTGGTAAATGAACGCTCGGTCCGACCCAGTGGCGGAGCCAGGATTCCGGGAAACCTCGGGCCAAAAATTACCTCAGCTGGAGGGGCGCTGTGGAGTGGGGGCAAAGCCGACCGGTCGAGCGAAGGCCGAGGGGAGTGGCCGAGGGGCGTCGGCGCGGTTGAGGACTCGAGGGAGTGGGGAGCCGGAGGGGCGCTGTGGGGCGGAGTGGTGCCGGCGGGTCGAGCGAGGACCGATGGGAGTGGGGCGGCGGCGCGCGTGTGGCCGAGGTCCTCAATGGACCGGAGCGATCTGGCGAGTCGAGCGAGGAGGGGCTCGGCCTCTGGCGCGGAGAAGGCGGCGCCGGATGAGGAGCGGTGCAGAGGAGGCGCTAGGGGGGCTCTGGGCAGTGGAGACTGGAGAGGAGGCGGGGCGGCGTGCCGGCGCTGGCTCCCGGGTGAGGAGAAGGAGATGAGGAGCTCGGGGTGGCACCTAGGCGAGCAAAGGTGGCTAGGGAGCGAAGGCGGTTAGGAGGAGCTTGGGGCGGCTAGGCGGCGGAGAGGAGTTATGCAGGGCGGCGTCTTTGCGTCTTTGCGTCTTGGGATCTGACTGGATGGAGCTCGGCCGGCTAGGGAGTTGGGCTCAACCTTTATGATGTTTGCCTGGGGCCGGGTCAGAAACCTCCGATCTTGCAATTGTCAACATAGAAGTTGCACAAGTACATAATAAAATAATCCTCTTGCTATTTTTTCTAGACCTCGAACCGTTACCCAACCGACGTGAGGCACATCTCCTCCCCTGGTCCGACCACAGCCACTCGCACTTATAAAAGGCTGTCCCTTGGTACGAGCACACCCACCCTACCGTCCGTTCCTGCAATTTTATCTAGGACGAAAGGGCATATTCGTAATGTCACGTGATAGGATAAAATCCTGATTCCTCCATCCAGGACAATATCTTTCGGTAGGCGAGCCGAGGAGGAGGAGGAGGAGGAGGAGGAGAGAGAGAGAGAGAGAGAGAGAGCGGGTGTGTCTGTGTCCTCGCGTGAGAAAGAAGCGGTCCTTGCCGAGGAGAGTGCGAGGGATGGCGGCGTCAGCGGCGGCAGGGGCGGCACAGGTGGAGGGATCGGTGATCGCGATCCACAGCCTGGAGGAGTGGACCATCCAGATCGAGGAGGCCAACAGAACCAAGAAGCTGGTATGATCTCTTCTCCCTTCCTTTTCCCCCTAGTTTTGCAAGGCAGCAAGCAAGATCAATACATAGACTACCTAGCCTAGGGCTTGTTTAAGATTCTGCTCGAGCGTGGACGTTTTTGTCTATCCAATGCTAAAATATAAACTGTTTTGGTGATTAGGGTAATACCTGGGCTGTTTCCCTGTATATTTTTAGCTGGTACCTAGGCGGAATTTGTGCCTAATCAAGTTGGATTTGTTGCGTTTCTTTTTTATGATTCAGATAGCATATTAGGGTCTTCTTTTCCCCCATTTTGGGGGTGTTAGGGATCTAGTATTTCTGGCCGTATGAGGGATTGCAGAAAAAACAGTCATTTCTTTTCGTCTAAAGTCTAAACCATGTGAACTCGTTTACGGAACTTTCTGATCAGGAACTCGTTAAACCAGTTAATCACAGTTCCAGTAGGTCGATAAAATGTAATGCAGCAGATATGAGAACTGTAGCGAAGAGAACTACCTCTCTTTTGTAAGGTCTTGCCCTTTGCTTTGTTTGAAACCAGTGTAAAGTGTTGATTTTTTTAATAAAAGAAGTGTGTACTCTTTCCTTGACCCCACGTAATGGTGCATATTTTGTAAACACGTGATCTGTAGTATAAGTTCCTTATGGTACTTTTGTGTTGCAGATGGCGTAGCTCTTCTCAGAATTAGAACTGTTGCAACATTATTTGCGTGTAGTGTTGGTTCAGAAGTTTTGTGATGTATGGAGATTGGAGAATACTTTCGTAGTTTTTTTAAGATTGTAAAAACTGCTACCGTGTGCAATATCCCCTTATTTGGTAGTGCTGAAATTCTGCACCAAATTTTCATACAGAGATCAGAGCGTCTTTTCAAGTTTGTATGGTAAGAATGATCACGCTAACTCACTAGAACCCTAAACCGTGAAATGTTTATGAAATTTATGCGCTGTTGAATCAAGAAGATAGTTTGTAATTTTGCAACATGTTTCCAATCCATGTTTAGCATATAATCACAATCATTTAATGAATATCTTTTTCGAAAAATTGTAATTTGAATTGCAAGATCTGGTAGGCTTTTGAGCTGTTGAATTAGCAACAGTGTTATCAAGCCATGTTCAGCATATGTTTATCAAATGCGCGTTAACCTTGTTTTTTCTCTTAACAGGTGGTGATTGACTTCACTGCATCATGGTGCCCACCATGCCGTGTCATTGCTCCAGTTTTCGCTGATCTCGCCAAGAAGTTTACAAATGCTGTTTTCCTGAAGGTTGATGTTGATGAATTGAAGGTAGTGGAATTTGTGGCACTGTTTACAGAGTATTGTACTACTACTTCTGTGTTGTTTTCCTCTTCTGATTTCCTAACAAAGATTTATGTGACAAACAGCCTATTGCTGAGCAATTCAGTGTTGAGGCCATGCCAACATTCCTGTTCATGAAGGAGGGAGATGTTAAGGACAGGGTTGTCGGCGCTGCAAAGGATGAACTGACGGTCAAGCTTGGGCTACACATGGCCCAGTAATATTATAGTATACTGGTATTCGCCTAAATAAAAGGATCCTTCGACTCTGAAAGGACTAGTGCCCTCTGATGGCACTTCGTATGAGTGTTCACTACTGCTTACTGCTGTTTTAGTAAATGGATAACCTTGCTTGAGCCAAGCATGTGCTTTGCATATGATGGTTTTCTTTCGGATGAGATATTAGAATGGTGAGTCGGTTACTATCTTGGGAATTGTTTAACTGTCATCATATTTAGTCAATCTAGTTATTTTGCTATCACCCACTCCAGTAATGTGCCAAGTCTTATTGACCTGCAGAGTTGGATGGTTTCTCTGCCATGAGTAGGCCCTAAAGAAAATGCTATGATACTTAACTCATGTCATCTCAAGCCAGAACCTTGCTCTCTAACTTTGATAAAATCGTGATTGTGGTTTGAGAATCGATGACTTGCGTTTTGAACAAGCCTTTTGTTCTATATGTCGATATGGTTAAATTTACTACTCTTGCATTTCTGCCTGCTCATCTCCATTGCACGTATACGTTACTCATGTATGGGATTATATCCTCTGTTCAGCGGTTTTTGAAGCTTCTCCTGATCTTTTAAGGAGAAAGACGATTACCCGCTGCTAAGTATCTTAAGCTGGTTTGATATCAAACAGGCTCGAGAGAGAACAAAGGTTTGTAGAGATTCTTGTCTTCCATTAGATGCCACCGCTACAACACGCAATAGAAGGTTTTTTTTTTCACTTCAACCCCGCAATAGAAGTTATCCTTTACTTCCATCAGATGCCACGTGGTGGTCTCCTACGCCGTCGGCCTCATCCAGGACGGACCCTTCCGCGGCGAGACGTTCGTCCTCTGGGCGGCCGCGCTGCTCCTGATCCAGTCCAGCGCGTACGTACGCGCCGCCCGTGCACAGCCGCCGCGACGTGGACCAGCGCAAGAAGCCGCTGCTGCTGTACGTCCTCCAGACCGGCCTTGTGCTCTGGTTCATCGTCAACGCGACAGGCCGCAACGCCAGCTACCGCGCGGCCATTTGGGCGTTCTGGAGCTTCAACGTGCTCAAGATGGCCGCCAAGATCGGCGAGATGATCAAGGCTAGCTAGCCTCCCCGACCAGTCCGTCAAGGTGGTCGCCGAGTACATGGACGTCGAGGAGTCCCTCGCCGCCGACCAGCAGCCAGCCGATCCCAACTCCCGAGACCATGAAAGGGTACAGGTATATCTTCCACGGCGAGGAGACCACTGTGCCGGTGAGCCACGAAGGTGGCCCCCTAGCCCGGGACGACACGCTGACGCAGAGCTCCGTCAGGTCGATCGTCACGATCGATCGAGTTTACCGGTGGCTCGATGAACAGGGATGCAGTGAGGTTGAGAAGGACAGGGCGAAGGACTTCTTCCTCGCATTCGCATTGTTCAAGCTGCTGAAGCGGCGGTTTTATGGGTACATTCCGGCGGAAGGCGGCTCGCTGAAGGCTCGGGACCTCGTCTTGACCGGCCTCACCCATCAGGACGCCACCGGCCCTGCCGCCGGCTTCCGGGTCGTCGAGGCAGATCTCGCCTTCCTCTACGACTTCTACACCAGGAACATTGTCCTGGTGGGAACCAAGACCTACATCTGCATAGCCGTCGCCGTGCTAGGCATGACCATGCATGTGGACTGCATTCCTCGGCACGGTCGGCCCTGCCTACAGCCGTCTCCGGATCGGCGTACAGGACCTCGACCGCTCCGTCACGGTGGTGATCGTCGTGATTGTTGAGAATAGTCTTATATTAGTTGCGGGAAGGTTGGGACTAGTCTTTTAGGGAGAGCATCTCCAATATCACTTATAAAGATATTGTTTAGTTGTGTTGAGTTTGTTTGGATCTGTAGCCTGTAGAGTAAACCCGATTGAATCTAGTTATATGATTAGGATCCGATCTAACAATTGATATCAGAGTTCATACGTCTAACATCTCCTTGGGCTTTATGATTGCTAGTTGTGGGAAGGAAAAAAAATACAATTTATAAGTGTGAGGAAGATCTCATCCATTAGACTAATCTTTGAATGGGGGAGAATGTTCAATACCACTTATAAGACTGATGCTATAGGGCTTACATATGGGTAGCCCGTGAGCTTTAGTTGTATTCAGTCTATTTGAATCTGTGACCCTGGGGAATAAACTCAGTTAAACCTGGATATAGTGATTACCCGGAAGTTCGAGCAGTGCCATGCGCTGGCCGGCTTCTCCAACAACTGGAGCTTGGAGGTACATCAAGACCGTGTACGAGCTGCGTGCGTGATGACCGGTCCTGGTCGAAGCGCCGGCGCGACCACCTCTGGTTGAAAGAAAGCATCACGCCGCCAAAGACGAGGTACTGGGAGGACAAGATCGGCCAGTGCGAGCTCGGAGCTCCTGAAGCGGTTCAACCACCGGCCATGGAAGCGTCTTGTCGTGGTCGACGCCAGACACAGTGGAGCCGAGGAGGCAGGCGAGGCCGTGCCGAGGAAGGAGCCGCCTGCGGCCAAAGTAGCCGTGCTCGTCTCGCTCAAGGAAAGCCATTGCCAACTCACCAATGGCATCTCCACCATGTAGAGGCACGACTGTCGCGGCTGACATGGGCGTGCAGGTTTCCAAAGACCACCGACTAGATCCTGATGTATCACGTCGTGAGTCCACTCGCTGCGACTGGGCTAGTACTTATTAGGTAATCTTTGTTTAGAAAGTTTTTTATTTCCGTTTTGGTTTTCTATTTTGTGTCCGAGTAGATTTTCTACTTGGAAATCGAGTTGGATCAAAGAATGCAAGTACTCAGCCTATATAAGAACACATATGGTCTTGTAACTTGAACAACAAGAGCAATAGAACTTGAGAAGAAAAGAAGAAAAATGTGCTAGTTGTGCCGCACTGAAATTTTTTCTTTATTTGTATTCGAGAACTTTTTGCCGTGAGTTTGTTTGTCTTCGGTTTGGAGCCAACAATTGGTATCAGAGCATTTAGGTTCGACACCCTAGTTGCTGCTCCGAGAGGGATGATCTTGACTCCCGGGGTGGCATATACGGTGGAAGTGTGCATGCGGCGGATCCCAGCAGCACATGAGACGCGGTATTGCCGGAGCGCACGGTGGGGCGCGGCGGCGAGACCAATGCATTCTGACGGTGCATGCGGCTCCATGATGAGGAGGAGCCTGAGTTTTTTTTATTTGTGCCCAAGATCATGTCGCGTTCTCCGGGGAGTGGTGTCACCGGTAACGAGGCAACGTCGACACTTTTCCTATTGGCCGAAAATGAGACGGCCAAAGCTGCGTAGAAGGCGTTGAAGACGATGCATCTTGGTGTCAATCATCGAAAGACGAAGGCGATGGACGTTGAGAAGATGTGTTTGTCGTCCTAAGTCGAGTCCGTGTGTTACTCAAGTTGAAGTCGTGACCAACTTGAAGTACTCCGAGTACGAGTTGGACAAGTCGTAGTTGAGACCGACTGTCCTGAGTTGAGTACGAGTTGAGGCGCAAGTCGTAGTTGAGACCGACTGCCTCAATGAGTAAGAGTTCAAGACGTGTTCAAGTTATGCCACTGTTTCCGGACAAGTAAGTGTGAGTCAAGTTGAAGTCGAGTCCAACTAGCAGTGTTCAACACGTGGGAGCCATGTTGAAGTTAAGTCTAACTGGTAGCACACGGAAATATAAGTAAGTACACAAAGATTAGGGAGTGATTATTAGGTAATCTTTGTTTAGAAAGTTTTTTCTTTCTATTTTGGTTTTCTATTTTGTGTCCGAGTAGGTTTCCTACTTGGAAACCAAGTTGGATCAAAGAATCCAAGTACTCAGCCTATATAAGGGCATCTATGGTCTTGTAACTTGAACAACAAGAGCAATAGAACTTGAGAAGAAAAGAAGAAAAATGTGCTAGTTGTGCCGCACTGAAAATTTTTCTTTAATCGTATTCGAGAGTTTTTTGCTGAGTTTATTTATGTTCGGTTTGGGACAAACAATACTCCTCGCCGTGACGATGCTGTCGCTGACAGTGACAGTGACGACCACCGGCTCATCGCGACGAAGCTGTCCAAGTACTGCGCCTACCTGGTGACCTTCGTGCCGGAGATGCTGCCGGACCCGAGCTACAACGCCGAGAAGATCTTCGACACGGCGGTGCAGCAGGCGCGGGACCATCTCCACGGCTGCAAGAACCAGAACAACATACTTGCCCAGCTAGAGGCTAGAGCAGATAGAGATCATGGAGCCTGAAGTGCTTGGAGGTTGGCGGAGTGTACAATAGAGCAGGCAGCACCACCATCATCCAGAAGGCCGCGCTGCTCGGCGGGCAGCTCAAGACGGCCGAGTTCACCTTGTTCCTCGCGCCGTCGGACAATGTGGACACCCACGCCGAGATGCTCGCCGCCGGTGGCGAGTTTATGACGCAGCTGTGGGTGCTGCTCACCCACGCCGGCGTCCTGGAGAGGCTGGACGCGTCGCGTCAACACGGACAGTCTGACTGACGGCTCTGCTCTAGTGCCTGCAAAAGATATGTATATACATAGCTTGCTCTATTGATCGATTTAGTTTGGAATAAATAAAAACACTTGTTGCTTCGTTATTTTAGCCGTGTACTCCTACGTCGTTGTTGCCCCGTCTTGACTCGGATAGTTCAGTTACGTGTTAAAAAAATGTATCATATTTTAAAGAGGTTGTTGATTTCAGCTTGGGGGAAACGGCTGGCGTGGCCCTATTTTCGGGTTTTATCTAAGGGCATCTCTAATATTTTTTACAAGTAGACACTAATGTTTAGTGATGTGATTATTGATATTTTCATGTAATGTATAAATCCTAGGTGGGTATTAAGATAGACCCACGTGCCAATAAAACAATCAAACTCACCTCCCACAACTTTCTCTCTCCTCCTCCCGATCGAGCTCTCACCCACAAGTCCTTTTCCATCACGTCGTCTCCTTTTCCCTACCGCATGGCATCCTCTTCTCCCTCAGCCTCTTCTCCTCCACATGCCCTTGCCTATCTTACACTATGTCCTCCCCCCCCCACGCTTCCTCTTCTCCACCGCGTTGCGAGATCTGGTGGTGCGATGGCTTCTATGTTGGTGTGGCAGGTCCCGGCGGCAAGGCGGCGACGCAGTTCGCCTCCCCTTCGCTAGATCCGTC